>CM029436.1:45523522-47923522 GCA_017140255.1 Eucalyptus paniculata subsp. matutina | reverse complement strand
ACTCAGTATGTAGCTACAATGCCCGTGACGGACGAGATCGTTGAATCCGTACAATTTCGCTGTAGCAAAGTACTGTTCACTTTTTACTGTAGCACTAGGCTAGGGAAGGTACTGTTCACAGTACAGTCACTGTTCATAGTGTGCGAATAATTCCCCTCCCGGAAATTTCCGGTGCCTCTGTTTGTTTCTGGATCCGTGAGTTGGTCCCTATGTGTGTCCTTTTCCCCTTTCTTTGCCTATATAAGGCATCGTTGTTGTATCGTTTTGGGCAGAGTTCCCTGAAGTAAAGAGTGTGCTTTGTGAAAACCCTCTATGGCTTTCTAAATCTCTCTTCTTCTCCAGCCTGGTAGGATCCTTCGAGAAATGCAGCTTGGGTAGATTAGAAACGTTTCCATCCTGGCATCCTCCGAGTGTCTCTAGGCTCGGATTAAAGGGCGAGTGGTTTTCTCGCTAAAAGGCTGTCTCCGAAGGGCTTGAACGGGAGTTGTTCGCCCAATGTGGGATGCATACCTACAGGAAATTTACTCTCCTTCCCTGATCCTAAGTCTAGGCAACCGGCCAAAGAGAAAGAAGAAGAAAAGAGGAAGAGAAGAGAAGAGAGAGAAGAAGAAGAAACAAGAAACAAAGAATTGTTTCGAACGAGAAACAACTTTTTTGTTTCTCGTTTTGTCTTTTTCGATTCCAGTGAACAAAAAAAAAAAAAATGTAAACGCAAACAAACTCGTTTTTTATTTTTTTGTTCTGGAACAAAAAAACAGAAAATCTATTTATAAACAAAAACAAGAAGTGAAAACATGCGGGGCCTAAATCGGATTCTTGATCGTACGGTCACGACCCGACCCGTTTGTTTCTCGTTTTTTTTTTTCAGTTCCAGGAACAAAAAAAACAAAAAAAAAAAAACAGAAACGCAAACAAACGCGTTTGCTTTTTTTTTGTTCTCTTGGAACAAAAAATTAGAAAATCTGTTTATAAACAAAAACAAGAAGTGAAAACATGCGGGGCCTAAATCGGATTCTTGATCGTACGGTCACAGACCCGACCCGACCCAACGCAACTTGGTAGCAACCAACCAACCAACAAACCCCTTCAGCTCAACTCCCTCCCCCTGTCTCTCCCTGACATCCTCCTTCGTCCCCGAGCTCTCGACCGCCGCCGCCAATGGCTGATTCCCCCGCCCCCCGCTCCGCCGCCGCTCTCGGCCCCTCCTTCGCATTCAGAGCCAACTTCCAGGCCATCAAAAACATAGCCACCCCCACCAAATTCAGAATCGCCACTGCCGCCGCCATCCCTCGCCCCAACAAAATCATAGTGGGGGCCACTCCTTTCGACGCTATGCCCAAGGACGCCCTCGTCTCCCGCATCCGCGCGGACCCCAATATTGACCTCGACATCGAGGTCGAGGACCTTGGCACCGACTTCACCATCGCCGCCGACGTCGGCCACCGCGTCTCCTCCTCCCTCAGATCTGGGGCCCGCGGCCTCGTCGTCTGCGGCTCCGACCATGTCGGCTCCATCCTCGCCAACAAGTTCCCCGGCATCTTCACGACGGCCCGTCGCTCCGTCGATGACACCGTCGATGCCCGGTCCATCTGCAACTCCAACATCCTCGTCATCTCCCCCAACTCCACGCCGCGGGACTCCGCCTACGACATCTTCCGTGCCTGGCTAAAGACCCCCTTCAGGTCCCCCTGCCCTGCCTCATACGGCCAGCCCTGGGGCGACGGCATCCAGGAATCCCTCGATCGAGCCCAATTCGAAATGGCCCAGATAGGCGTACGGACCTCGGAGCCGGATGGTTGCGTTTCCTGTGCAATCTGTCACCTGGCGAATCCCCAGGTGCCAAATCCGTTCGAAATGATTCCTGGGGGATCGGTGAAGATAATCGCACAGAACCCGGTATGCCTTTTTCATGACCATACACCTTCGCCCTCCAGTCTACAAATCCGGTTGCCTGGTGCCTCTCTTAGTGATAGGTTACCATAGTTTACTATTTCGAGAATACTTTACCCACAAAAATTATTAGATATAATTTGAGATTTCTCTAGAATAACTTTTATTTTTTTTATTTTAGAGATAATTATGATATTAATGTTGATTATTCGTATCTCTCAAGATTGTATGTATATTTTCAATTGATTATACATATTTTGATTGAAAATATTATCTTAAAATAATTTTTAGTAAATTTTATAAATAAGCTTATGTATTTTTCATTAAAATGCAAATTAAAATATTTACAATTTTCACATTTTTCTCTTCTAATTTTTTTTTACTAGAAAAATAAAAAGAGGGAATGGGAGAGAGAGATTTGCAACCGAAATGATGTTTTGGCCATTCATATCATTTATATGTACACAATGGAACAACCACACATGTTGCCAACTATTCGCATTAATTACAACAATGTACAACAATGTACACTTCTCTAGCAATATTCTAAAGAATTCAAGAAACCCCAAGAGACTCACCTAGTCCTTTGAATCATCCTCGGTCTTCGTGCATAGAAAATCTCCGACCGTGACACAAGCATCATGAAAATTACTTGAATGGTGAAACAGCTTCATAACATAGGTTAAGCATTAAGCATACACTTACCCTACGATCACATGTCTTATTTGGGATATCCTTTAGTTCTGATAAAAGGTCCTCCTATTCTTTCTCAATGTTAAAGATAATCAAGGGTTGTCTAGGATAATTTTTCTATCTGAAATATAATTAATATGTTGATTATCTATTTCAAGATTTCACCTAGATTGCATATATGTCATATCTTGATTGATATAATATCTAAAAATATTTATCTAATAAAATCCATAAATAGGCTGATTATTCTTCATTACTATGTACACCAAAATATACACAAATTTCACATTTTCTCTCTTCCATATTATTATTCTTCACTTGGTATCAAAGCTTTCTTTCTTAAGACAATCCCGATGCATAAGGCACACGATGCACCCATCCATCCTAGCAAAGTAAATCCATCCCACGTTCAAAAATGTTCACTTCATATGAACAAGTCTCATATTAATCATGTGAACAGTGACATTTACTTTTTGCTGTATTTTCTATTTTTCTGTATAGGGAAACAAGTTTGCTTTTTTGTATTAGTTTGTGTACAAACTACATGGCCAAAATAATTTCTATACTTTTGGGTTCATAAATGTGAACAATTACTCAAAATGTATCTTAAAAGCATAATACTTGGTTGTAACAGGACCTAAATTGTAACTTACCAAAAAAAAAAAAAAGGACCTAAATTGTAAAAATTTCAAAAAGATCTGGGATGTCATAACCGGCATATCATTAACAACTTGTATTATTTTTCACTTTAGCTTCTCTAATTTATCTATGTTGTAACCACTTGACATCTTCCTATAGTGCTCCGCATTCGGAAAATCTCCTAGAGGTAGATGGAACTCGCTGAGCAAACTGCTACTTTGAGATTACAATTCTCTAAACTCAGTTTCATTTCTCGTCTTCTTTAGTCATCCCCATTTCTCCATCTCTCTTCTCAGGATGACTACTCCTTCAGCTTTCCGTCTCGAGCGCGCTTTGAGGGCATTGACGGTAGTGCAAACAGAGCATGATAGAGCCATGCATTAGGCGCAAGAGGATACGGATTTGCTATTGGATGAATTGCGCCAAGAGGAATTTTTACTCATACACTTCCGCAAGCACAAGCTCTCGTTATAATAAGGAGAGGCAACTAGAGGAACGCGACAGCACTATTTTGCAAGCACAAACTTTCATTATAATTATGGAGAGGCAACTGGAGGAGCATGGCAACATGGGCTAGTTGATCTAGCGTTCCTACATGTGGGGCTTTAATTTGTTTTTTTTCCAAGTCAGTCTTACTAATTTCTAAAGGCAGCCTTTCTTATAAGTTTCTTTCCAAATTAGCCTTACTAAGTTCTAAAGTCAGCCTTTCTTACTACACTTACAAGGGATTGTAGAGAGAAAAACTCTATAGAGAGAAAGTTCTATATTTTGTATTGAGATGATACAAATGAAGGGAAATAGACCCCTATTTATACAAGTACTCATTTGATTACAACCATACATCTCTCATGAATCTAATGGTGGAGATTCTATCTCCCAATCTATCAACTACCTGCATTATTTATAATAATGTGCATTTCTTATAGGAATAGTGGCACAAATGGTTCACGAACATTGGCTCAATATAAAATGTAATCCTTGAACTTTTAATTGTTCAACGTGGTCTCTAGACTTTTGGTGAACTAAGTAAAAATGTTCGATATTGTTCTTCCATTTATTCAAGTTTAAGGACAATATTGAACATTTTTCATAAAAGTGTATTGACTAGATTAAACATGTACTAAAAATCCAGGGACCACATTAAACAAAATTCAAGGATTACATTACATAATGAGATAAAGTTTAAGGACCACATTAAACAAATTGAAAGTTCAAGAACCACATTACACATTAGGCCAAAGTTCATGGACTATTTATGTCGTTTTCCTTTTCCCATATTGCCTCGCCTCTAGGAGACTCACCCGCAATTCTTGGATTAGTTATTTCCTACTAGATATTCTATAAGAACACTAATACAAGTAGAGTAATATTAAGCATACACTTGATTACATATCTTCTTCGGGATTAGATCTGATAAAAATTCCTCTTGTTCTTTCTCAAAATGTTCTTTTCCAATTGGACCAATAGCAACTTCATCAAACAAGCTACCAAAAAAATCCAAGATGTTAATTTAATTACTGACTTTAGAGAAGGCCCTAACACGAAATGAAGAACAACTTTAATAAATTGCCAGACACCTTTTGCATAGGAATATTAATTAGAACAAGCCACATATGCTGGGAAATTTCTGAGAGATGTAAAACCTAATAGTATGACATTTTGTTTCCAAAAATAATTTTTATTTTATTTTATTATCTAAACGAGTTTATAAGCATTCAAAGGCGTTTGATAATTGCATAAAATTTCTATTTTCAAAGTTGAAAAAAAAAACGGAAATACATTTAATATGACCCTCAAATATTTTTGTGACATAGCATTTCTTTTCATTTTTCAATAATTTTTTGAAAATTCTCTTTTCTTTCTTTTTCCTTCTCTTTTTCTTCTCCTCCAGCTAGTTACTAGCTAGATGAGAGTCGGTAACATTGCCGCCCCTAGCAAGGCCGACCTTGTGATAGTTTGGCAAGGTCAACCCTTGACTGTGGCTAGGTAAGGGGTTGAAAAGATTTGACTGATCGCTAGCCCTCGCCATGGCCAGATATTGGCTAGAGCAATAAGGGAGGAAGAGAAAAAGAAAGAAAAGAAAAACAAGAAATGAAAGAGGGAAAAAAATGAAAATGGTTTGGGCTAGTTTTTTTAATTGTTTTCGGAAACAAAGAAGCGACTTTTCTCTATTACTTGATTAGGCTCTATAATGGCACTAGTGAAAAACAATAGCAAGTGGGGCTGAAATAGTTTAGAAGGATTATTCAAGTGATAAGCATATTCATAGCCATTTATACTCAAATCGCCACACTTACTCATTCTCTTCATGGTATCTTTAAGATCTTGAATTTGCACACCATTGATAACTTACGTTGTATGATGTAGAATTACATGATTGCCAGTGCTCGATGGATATTAATAGGTTGGTTCCAAGTGAGAGTGCTAGTATGAACACCTAGAGGGGGTGAATATGTGTATAAAATAAACCTTGGCAAATATATGCGGAATAAAATAAATTTCGAGTAAAATAAAGGAGTTAAGGAAGAGAATAAGAACACAAGATTTATAGTGGTTCGGCTTAATCCAAGCCTACGTCCACTCTCCCACGCTAACAGCCTTCTTGGCTGGATTCCACTATGCAGTCAACAAGAGATTACAACTTTGAGTGCAAACACTTAGTAATAGATCACACTATCTCACTAAGTCACTCTTTTGGTATTTCTCTCACGATCACAAACGTTTAAGCTCTCCAAAGACAAGTGTATGAACAATCGCTCAGACTTTGGAATTATAAATTCTACGCTCTGTCTCTTACTTGCTCATCGGTCCATGATCTCCTTAAATACTCCTCCACTTCCAAACTACCCGTTGGACAGTATCTGGGAGAATCGTCTTCCAATATACCCATTGGACAGCTCTATATTTAGAAAATTCGGTAGTCGTTGAGTGACAAAAGTAGAATCCCAAATTGATTCCGATCGCCCATACAAACGAAATCTTGGTTTCCATAAGTAAAGCTTCTTCGTATAGAAAGTTCTTGTCTTCAAGATCCAATCATCAATCAATTAGATTGAATCAATCAAATCAATCTTGATGTGGAATCCAAACCAAATCACTAGCCGTTATATGATTAGGCTTGAGTTACGATATGTCGAGTCTTGATGTAAAGTCTGAGAGCAATAGACTTTACAATCTGAGTCTACGAAGTGCGATAGACTTTACAACTGAGTCGAACATATTCTCGCTTCAACAGATTTAGCAGTTTTAAGGTCATGCCAGGTTAAACTTCTTAAGAGTCTGTCTTCTAGTTTAACTTCAGCATAGAGTCTGTCTTTCGGTTCATCATTCACGTTCAGTCTAGAATTAGTCGTTGACGAGACTTGATGTAGAACAGACTTTGATACTAAAATCAGCGTCTCTTGACTTTGAGTCTTGAGCCTGGCAATCTTCAAACTTTGAGTCTTAAGTCTGGCGGTCTTCAGACTTTGACACTGAAGTTTCTAGAAATCTTCAAAATATACTCCGGACATATGTTACGTTCAGTCTTCTGGCCGTCTTCTGACTTTGATAATATCATTTACATGTTCTATCATTTGCATGGTCTATTACTCAACCGTCAAATATATTAGTAGTCTTTGATTTATTTTGTCATATTCAAAACATCATAAGGGATTTCTCTAACAATCTCTCCATTTTTAATGATGACAAAACAATCTCTGAATATGCAGATTTGTAAACACACTTTTAAAAATATTAATTTAAATCAAAGGATATCAGAAGATAACAAATAGATTGAGCATAACAATATATAGAAAAATAATCGCAGCTCAATATTATGCTATAGATAATATCAACCAATCAACACATATGCATATTCATATCTTCTCCCCATTTTTGTCATAATCAAAAAGCGATAATAATGGAAAAAGTATCACGTAGAGAATGATAACAAATATTTTGCATGAATCACAATTTCCAAAAATCAGCTTTTATAAAGTAAGTCGAATATTAAAGATATGCAATATAGCTCACTTCGATCATATATATCAGCAAATATCCAATAAAAATCACGAATGCATCATAAAATTTACGTACCTTTTTTTATCATAATAAAATGATAATATCAATAAGAGATTTGTTAATGACAAAGATAATAAAAGATGCACTAACCGGATTTTTTTGAACAAATTCTGATACATTTACCTTTCCTTCCATCCATAATATTCTGATACATTTACCTTTCCTTCCATCCATAATAAGATCACGATCAATCCAAAAGGATTTTTCCATAATTGATCAAAGCTCCCCCTCAATTTGTTGCCTTTTTGAGATGATCACAATTCTTTTCATTTTATTTTGGATTTGCTTTCTCCCCCTATGATTATAACAATATTTGCGAATAGAAACAATTGTGCCTTGTGCACGTTGAACATAATATTTTTCAATATTTCCTTTGTAGCAACAATATCCGCAACGATCACTTGCATTTTGAAATTCGAGGCAAAAATTTATTTTCTCCGAATAAGCTTTTCTCAAATTCAACCTGCATCAACTTAACAAACTTTTTCCACAAATAAGCTGTAATAATATCCACGTGATATATAATACCCTTTCTTCAAATAAATAATTGAATAGCATATATGAAATTATCAATTATTAAAATTCAGAACTACTTAACATTTTGTACGATGCATAAGGGATTTCCTCAATAAGGAAAAATTTTGCACAAGTTCCCCTAACTTGGGGCGGTACACCTGCGTTCAGTTAGGGGAACTTGGCATTTAAGCCAGCAGGTTTCCCGGGAAAGTTTGTTAGACTTTCCACCACAAGGTCCTGGGGTATCCTCTCCATTGAAGGAGGTTAGAATCCCAACCACCACCCTGGATTGCTCCAGGTACACCCAGTTACCAGTGGGTTTGTGGCCCCCTCGTTGGTAGGGAAGTTTTTCTTCCCCCCTACCTAGGAATACGGGGTTCCCAACATGGGGACTCTCACCCCTGGGAGGTTTTCCCTCCTGTTGGGTTTACCCCTTGAGCAGTTTAAGGACCTGCTCAGGTCCAGTACGATGCATAAGGGATTTCCTCAATAAGGAAAAATTTTGCACAAGAAATGGAATTTTTTAACCTTCAAAAGACAGTATAGAATCTTCATAAATTTCTGATCAAGCTTTCCAAAATTCATATGGAAGATTCTTTTGTGACCTGCAAATTCTTATATAACAGATAATAATCTTTACAAAAATGTCACGTAATATCTTCCTTTGATTTGCGGATCAACCTTGCTAGATATAATATATCTTCTAAGAATATAGCAAAAATATCCATGAATATGCAGTAATATCTTTCGAGATCAAAGAGATTTCCTTGAGCAGAAATTTCAGACATGCATTTTGCAAAAGGAAAATAGATATTTCTATCACATGCCAAAATTGCAATACCTTATATTTATAACAAAAGATATTTGCAATATAATAAACAATCATCCAAAATGCACGTAGAGATTTGCAAGGCGGGAAAAGAAATTTCTCTTACCCAGGTATATGTTTCAAATATACCATTGATTAAAAAAAATCATTACCAATTATCGCAAGAGATATTTTCTGATTGCACCATGATTTTCATAGATTTGTGATCATTCATCCCTTAAAGAATTTCCTGCAATCAACTCATTTCCTTTTTGGTATCCATCAATTTGGATCATTCCATGACGTTAAAGTAAAATAGAAAATCTCCATAATCAAATATTCTTTCTTAATTCATCGTAACAAAGTATTCAAAGAAAGAATATTATGCACAATAATATTTTTGAAAAATAAATTCTCATTTAGTCATAGTACGATAAAAACAGAGAGAATAAATTCTTTGAATATCTAAGAATATCTTGCATCATCACGTAAAACAAATTTTTACTTTGCAAAATATGATTAAATCTGAAGTATAAAATTAGACAAAATAATCTGAATTATCTCAAATAATCACACGTACTAAATCAAATCTTAACTCAAAAATCACAAAAACAAATCATACGATTCTTTCTTCCATAAAACAAAATATGATCATTTATAAAATTTCAATCAACCAAGAATATATCGAATATGAGAATTATTGCCTAAATCAAATTGAGAATAAAAAAATTTCTTACCAAATCCTCTTTCTTCTTTCTTCTTTATATCCTGCAAAAATAACTCATCTTTTCTTTGGTACCCATTTTTTCTTGGGTCCATGAGAGTTAGCTGAATATGCTGCTTTTATCCAATTTTTCTTAATAGGTCTCCAGACTTTAGGACAATCTTTCTCAAAATATTCCAAATCTCCACAATTTGAACACTTAAGGGCATTTAGACCAATAGGTTTTGTAAAGATATTTTGAAAATGCTTCTTGTACGCAAGTTTATGAGGTCTTTGTCTAAGTCTCTCCTTAACTTTGGGAAAATCAATTAGAGAATCATTTTCCTTAATGAAACCAAGTCTCGACTTATTATAGTAAGGAACTTGTATAGAAAGGATATGCTCTAATGTTTTTGATCCATTTGAAAATCTTGTTAAAATATTTGAAAATTCTTTCTTCAAAGAATCATTTTCTTTGACAAGTAAATCTTGACTTTCTTTTGTTTGTAGAAAATCTTTTTGCAAAATTTCAAAATTTTCTTTTTGAGAAAGATCATGTTGCCTAAGCCGAAAATTTTCCTTTTTAAGTTTGGAGATCTTTTTAAGAGAAGATTTGAGATTTGAGCAAAGCTTCTTTATATACTTTGAAACTTTGAGAGGAATTTTTGAATGACTTACCTCGATTTTCTCATCGGATTACGAGTACGTGTCTAAGTCGACTCGATTATTAAGTCGTGTCCGAGTCGACTCAGATTCTGAATGTGCCATCAAGCATAATTTTCATTGCTCATCATCTTCTTTTATTGTTCTTTTCTGGCCATTCTGCTTGTATTTTCTTCCGTTGAATTTCCTTTATTTTCTACTCAGCTTTTTGAATTTCTTGACCATAAAGGCAAGTTCTTCATCGTCCATGTCATTTTCTGAGTCTGTTTCATCAAAAACAGTATTAGATATTAAAGCAATTGACTTCTTACCTTCAGGATCTTCATCGTTGAGTTGCTCCACTTCATAGGATTGAAGAGTGCCAATCAATTCATCAACGGAGAGTGACATAATCCTTTGAGTCTCTTGGATTGAGGTCTTGACATGGTTCCAATCTTTTGAGAGACCTTGCAAGAGTTTATTGACCTTCATTGGGGAAGAAATTGGATGATTTTGATATACCAAACCGTTTACAATTTTTGTAAAACGATTGAACATATCTCCAATCGACTCTCCTTGCTTCATCTTGAAAGATTCATATTTACCGAGAAAAAAGTTTACTTTTGTCTCTCTTACACGATCGGTCCCTTCATATGTAACATGAAGTCTATCCCAAACTTCTTTTGTTGTTTCACATGAAGAGATTATGTTATATTCAACAAGAGACAAAGCGCAATATAAAGAATAAATGGCTTTTGCATCAAGCGCTTCTCTTTTGGACATCTCCATCCGAGACATAGGAGCGGGAAATTTGGTTTCTTTGTCTTTGCCATTCTTATTTAATGTGGACGCGGCAATGGGGTTGCTTCCTCTTTCCACAACAACCCATTGCAAGGGATCTCTGGATCTTAGGAATGCTTTCATTTTGTTCTTCCACACGTTGTATTCCTTTCCATCAACATATGGTGGCCTTGTGTTACTTTGTCATTCCATAAGTCATGGTGCCAACATACTAGCCATAAAGAATCTTTAGCTCAAAAGTAAAAACACTTTTATAAACTGAGCACTTAGCTCTAATACCAATTGAGAGTGCTAGTATGAACACCTAGATGGGGTGAATATGTGTATAAAATAAACCTTAGCAAATATATGCGGAATAAAATAAATTTCGAGTAAAATAAAAGAGTTAAGGAAGAGAATAAGAACACAAGATTTATAGTGGTTCGGCTTAATCCAAGCCTACGTCCACTCTCCCACGCTAACAGCCTTCTTAGCTGGATTCCACTATGCAATCAACAAGAGATTACAACTTTGAGTACAAACACTTAGTAGTAGATCACACTATCTCACTAAGTCACTCTTTTGGTATTTCTCTCACGATCACAAACGTTTAAGCTCTCCAAAGACAAGTGTATGAACAAAGATCACTCAGACTTTGGAATTATAAATTCTAAGCTCTGTCTCTTACTTGCTCATCGGTCCATGATCTCCTTAAATACTCCTCCACTTCCAAACTACCCGTTGGACAAGATCAGGAGAATCGTCTTCCAATATACCTATTGACAGCTCTGTATCTAGAAGATTCGGTAGTCGTTGAGTGACAAAGGTAGAATCTCAAATTGATTTCGATCGCCCATACAAACGAAATCTTGGTTTCCATAAGTAAAGCTTCTTCGTATAGAAAGTTCTTCTCTTCAAGATCCAATCGTCAATCAATTAGATTGAATCAATCAAATCAATCTTGATGTGGAATCCAAACCAGATCACTAGTCGTTATATGATTGGGCTTGAGTTACGATATGTCGAGTCTTGATGTAAAGTCTGAGAGCAATAGACTTTACTGATATGAGTCCGAGTGCGATAGACTTTACAATCTGATGCGAACATATTCGCTTCTAAACAGATTTAGCTTTTTAAGGTCTGCACCAGTTCAACTTCAAAGATAGAGTTTGTCTTCTAGTTCGGCCTTCAAAGAAGAGTCTGTCTTCGGTTCATCATTCACGTTGATCTAGAATTAGTTAGAGTTGACAGACTTGATGTATAACAGACTTTGACACTAAAGTCTGGCGTATTGACTTTGAGTCTTGATCTGGCAATCTTGACTTTAGTCTTGAGTTTGGCGATTTCGTTTTTAAGTCTTGAGTTTTGAGTTTTGTTTTTTGACACAAAAAATCCGAAAATTTTCAAAATATACTTTGACTATGTTACGTTGGTCTTACCGCCTTCTTCCGACTTTGATAATATCATTTACATGTTCTATCATCTGCATTTCGCCTATTACTCAATCATCAAATATATTAGTAGCCTTTGATTTATTTTGTCATCTTCAAAACATCATAAGGAATTTCTCTAACACCAAGTCCTGTAATTCCAAGGCATGGGATCCATGGAAAAAGGAAAAAGGATAGGTCCACGAAAAATTTGATGGCATCGAAAAAATATTAGGTACGTCTCACGCTCTAGCCTGGCAAACAAGAAGGCGGTGAGAGCGCGACACGTGTCCTAGTGGGACACACGTTCTGAAGAGAAAAAGAGGAGCAAAATTAAAAAAGTTTCGGTCTTGGTTTTCTTTCCTCTCTCTCTTCCAGTCGCTCTCTTGTCCGACGAACTCCCCCTCTCTCTCTCTCCAACCTCCCTCTTTCCGACCGGCGAACCACCGCGAGCAACCGACGAACCAAGAGGATACCGGCGAGACGACCGCGAGCAACCGACCCGCGTGCGACCTCCCTCTCTTTCTCTCTGCCCTCCAGCGTGCGACCTCCCTCTTTCCGACCGACCGGCGTGCGACCTCTCTCTCTGCTCTCGCTCTTTCCCACTGGCGAACCACCGCACCACCCCTCGGGCTCCAGATCTGGCCCCGACTCATCCGTCCCTGCTCTCTCTCCCCTGGCGTCTCTGTCTGCCCTCCCTCTCTTCGCGGCGAACCAGCGCGTGACCGGCGAAGCACCGCGCCCCCCTTCCAGCTCCAGATCCGACACCGGCTTGTCTTGTACGCTGTAACGTTGGCGCCCGACCGGCTCATACCCACCGGCCTGTTCATCTCCAGTTCCGCCCGCATCACGATCCCGCCAGTTGCTCGCCCGACCTCCTTCGTCGAGTCCCCAGCCCTCCTCTCCAACGTCCAGGTAATTTTGCTTCTCTCTCTTTCTCTGATGGCGTGCGTGTTTTCCCCTGATGAGGACGATAGGAATGAAGATGACGATGAGGGTGAGAAATTCATGGCCTCGTTAAGTCAGGAATGAATCCCAGGGGCTTGCCTGCATGACCCTTATGTTTTTTTTAGTAGTTCTCTCTCTAGCGTGCGCCTTTGCGGGTATGCTTTCGGGATTGATTTGGTAACTATCGAGTGCACCGTTGTGGTTGCTTTTTGCTGGTAGTGGTTCCTCGGGATGGGTCGAGCTTCAAATGGGAATGTTTTTGCTTTTGCTGGTTTTTTGATGTTTTAGGACTTAGTTGAATTAGGTGGCAGTGGCACAGCTTTGGGGGCCAAATGTTACCCAATCTCGTACTCTAGCCTTGAAGCTTAGGAGGCGATGTTCTTGTTCCCTGAACTGGTCAAATGCACATTTCCATGAAAGGATGAAGAAGTATTCAGTGCCACACAATTCTTCAATACACCATTTTTCAATTATAAATTTATGTGTGACGTTTCTGATTCTGTTTGGATGCCTTGTAATTTACCATATGAGAGTCATCCGGAAGGATTTCTGTGAGTAAGAGTGCAAGCATTTGTCACCCTCTTTTCCTTGTTCTTATTGTGTTCTCTCTATCTATGCTATGGACTATGTGTTTTTACATGTTTGATCGCCTGGCAGTTTCATACCTGAAGACACAGCAGTAGACAGAGAGCGGACAGGATCGAAGTGCATCCGTTCTGATGTCTTCAGGTACCCAAAGAACGGGTCTTTGTTTGCTGCAGCCCTCAGTTCTGGTGCTCAGCTGTGCATTCTGTGAGTTTCTTAATCAATCAATGCATCTGAGATCATCTTACTCATGGAAACTGCAAAATTGAGGATCCGCAGGCAATAGTAATTGAAACATCTTTGAAGTGACTATTATAGCTGGCAATACATTGTTATTTAACATTGAACTAACAATATCACCAAGAATCTCATCGATCTTCATTAAATTCTACTTGAGTGGGCTTATCAATACGTCTTGACAGTGCCAGCTCTTAGCATGCCTAATGCCAATTTTGAGCAGTAGGATTTACACTATCTGTTTAATTTCAATCCTATCATATCAAGACTGGAATGTGATGCACTTAACAAATGTTTGAGGCTGGAAAAGGGGTCCTGACTGCTCCATTTAGGTTAATTAAAACAAACAGTCTTGGAGTTATATTGACCTTTGCTGTATACAATAAGGATCTACCACCAAATGCCACTCTTGACAAGAGGATTGAGGCAACTGACGGGTAATGTTCTCCATCATGGTTGGTTCTCCTGCTATCAGGCACGCATAAATAGAAGTGATGACGGCTTGTCAGGCAGATACTGTGGCTTCCTAACATTTACAGTGCTCTGAAGCAGGTACCTTGGTGGGGTCTTACATATTGAATCACTAGTAGAGAAGTTGCTTCAACAGCTCGCAAGCAAGCAGAACATTGTTGTGAATGTATATGACACCACCGATTGATCACATCCAATCAGCATTGTATGGTTCAGATGTATCGGAAGATTATCTAGAGCATGTCTGCACTCTCAATTGTGGGGATCCGTTCAGGAAACATGAGATGTGCTGCAGGTAATTGTTTCCTTTCCTCGTAGATACTTGTGGTGTTCATCTACCTTGTGCGGTGCTCTTTTTGACTATATGGTCTAAGAAGTAAAAAGAAGCCCCTTGGTCAATGCGTTAAATTAATATGCAGTGCTTTAAGTCCTCTCATGGCCGGCCTAGCCCCTGTTTCTGATGTGTGGTCCATGCATCACTTGGACTGTTGGACATTGGCTTAGTTGTCTAGCGGCCCTTGCTGTCTGTTCTTGAAAGATGTCATGCACTGGAAATAAGTGAAAGTTCTGGTGTTTACCATAGGATCTATGATAGCCACAATTATGATGTTCTAAATTCTGCTAGATGGTACCTATATTTTTTGTGTGAATTATCGATCCCTGTGATTTGTAGAAACTTGCATGACTGACTCTGCAATGCAAACAGATTCAAACAAAAAGCACCATGGCAATGGCTTGCAATAACTACATCAGCTGGCATTCTTGTGATTGCCTCTCTTGTTGGGTATATTTTCCAAGCAACAATGAATCGAATTGCCAAAGTTGAAGATGACTACCATAAGATGATGGAACTTAAGAAGCGAGCAGAGGCAGCTGATGTGGCAAAGTCACAGGTAATTCACGTTTTAGTCTATTATGTTTTGATTTAAAACATACTGAGCAATGCAGTAACAGATTTTGTTTTGCCTTCTATAGTTTCTTGCTACTGTTTCGCATGAGATCAGAACCCCCATGAATGGAGTTCTAGGTGAGTTTGTGGACAAACTGTTTGTTTAAATTTTGCTTGGCACGTGTAGGGATATATATAATAAGTGAAGACCTTCACATCCCATCATAACATGACAATGCTTGTATCACAGGAATGTTGCATATGTTGATGGACACAGATCTTGATTAAACTCAACAAGATTATGTTAGAACTGCACAGGAAAGTGGAAAAGCTTTGGTTTCACTTATAAATGAGGTCTTGGACCAAGCGAAGATTGAATCTGGTAAGATTGAGATTGAGATTGAGGCTGTGCAGTTTGATTTAAGGGCCATATTGGATGATGTCTTGTCCCTCTTCTTGGGGAAATCTCAAGAAAAGGAGTGGAGGTATCGATTGCCTCTTCATCGTGTGTCAAATCTTTGGGGGACCATGGCAAGGGTTTCTTTTTGAGGATTTTGCTAAGATACAGCTTTTTGTATCAAGTATATAATTACGTCAGGCTGCAACAGATGTGCTTTGCATATTTAAAAAGGGAGTTTATCATGTTTAATTTTCCCATGATGTGTCGCATTCTATTCTTCTTCAGTGTCTTGTAAATATAAACTTTCAGTTAATAATTGGTTCATAGTGCCCTTAGAAACTCATTTAAAAGGCTCTTTTGCAAACATTGTTCTTGAATGGCAAGCAAAGAGAGAAGTCAAAATTGAATAATATTTGGTACTTCAAAGTTTGATCAACTTGTTCCTTTAACTATTCGTGGAAAATGTTTTTCTTTTCAAACCATTAATTCAATTTTAGATGTTCTATTCGGTTTGTACAGACGATGGGGAAAAAGCAATTGCTTTGCTCAGACCACCGCATGATTTTGATGCCTGCTTCATGGATATCCAGATGCCAGGAATGGATGGGTGTGGTGTTTTCCTGCTCAAGCGCTAATTTTTTTCATCAAATGTTGTAAAGAAAGTGTATATACTTTCAGAGATTTGTATGTGTCTGATTTAATGGATTTGGATAACCTTTTCTATGTCAACTAGGTGATGATAATGGATACGTGCATCTAATGGTTCTATAATTCCTTTGTTCAGATTTGAAGCTACAAAAAGAATTCGACAGATGGAACAAACTCCATGAGCAAGGAATTCCTACCGGGACAGTCATCCTCAGAGCCACGTGAAAATATCTCGAATTTCCACCTACCAATCTTCGCCATGACTGCAGATGTGATTCACGCTACTCATGAAGAATGCACAAAATATGGAATGGATGGATATGTTTCAAAGCCATTTGAAGCGGAACAACCTTTTAGAGAAGTTTCGCACTTTTTCCCAGTCATCATTGAATCGAAACTTGTAGAGAGGCCACCGTAGATGGCTAATTGTTTTGGTGAGCAGAAGTCTTGGTTGTTTAGGCACTTTGGCAGCTTTACCGGTGAACTTTCGAATTCTTAAACAAGAGTGAGTTTTCTCTGGACTCTCTTTAGCTACACATTTCTCAATTCTTCTTGCTTTTAGAGCAATTGGATTTTCTTCTGATAGATGCAATTGAAATTCGCTGATATGTCTCATCTGAAACCAAAGGGATTTTCTTCAGACACCTTCTGTTGATTTCTTGCGCATTTTTGGATTTCTCAAGTGTGTCTTGTCATGGGAGCATATACATAAAGAAGCTAAGGTCACCCGCTGGAGTTGAATTTTCATTGATTTCCCTATGAGTGGCATATTGGTTCAAAACCACTTCAATTATTTTCTGTACAGCCGATCTGAACCGTTTGCAAGATGACGGTTGGTAATTAGGCAATCTAAAGTTCGCCAATTAAACTCCGGATTGATGGTTGCTTGGAAATGGTGCAGGAATCTCTCTGACATAGGTGGATATCTGTAGACTAGACCCTCACAGTGTGTACATGCATGTAGTTTTAGAGATTGCTAGATGGTTGCGTGCTCAAATTTGATGGGCACGAATTTGATGTTAGATGGTTGTGTGTTTACTATTATCTCGTTGTACATAGACACAAGGTTATTATGAGTAATGAAGGTGACTCCTCTTAGCAATAATGTTGCACTATCCACTAAGTTCTCCTCCCCTCCATGTTCAAAGGCTAGAGAGTTTTGTAAAATCATTAGCTAGCCATTTTCTTTATCTATGTGGCGCTTTAAAACAAGATGTTTAATCGTGATTTATTTGTGACTCATGTATAGAAATGGTCTATATAATATTTTCTACTTCGAATGCATGTGAATAGGCAATTGTTCTTCCATGATAGGAGGACTTTGCGGTTTGCAGCCAAAATTGGCTCTTCACTAACTCTGGCCTTTGTGATTGTTTTTGGTGTGAGAATTGTCCATTAGGACGAGGTCGAAATCAATATAAATCATGTGGAACAAGCTGGGCGGTCTTCGGGCGCAAAAGCTCATTTTGAACCACGTGAACCTTTGGCTAAGTCATCCTCTGCAACTTCCGCATTGGATGTCAAAAAAGAGGAACTTATTCAATTTGAGAGAAAGGCTTCTCTCGGAGATGGCCAAGAAATCTCACGAGATGAATCTTCGTCAAGTTAGCATCAATATCAAAATCCTCACCTTTGAATTATCTTATTTAAATTGTCAAAACTTCTTCGGTAATGGTCCCTCGAGTGATGCTCAAACTCAACAACCCTTAAACTAAAAAATGGTAAAGCTCAAATGACCTACGAAAACATCAATCTTGTTCTTTGGTGTGCAGTTCATTTAGCCAATAGGCTAGTTTTTGCAAAATCCAGAATATACAATGTTAAGGATCCTCAATCAAACATTTATAATTTCAAGTAAGAATTTGATTGAAATTTCAAAAAGTAACGGCATGTGAAAATATGCAATAGCAAAACAAATATAATGATATGCTAACATAAAAGTTCATTTTATTCATCCTACAAACAAAATGTACATACATTTACAAACGACAACTAAATCTCATGAACAATCCAACCAACATCTTCGGGTTTGCCAAATCTCATAACATGTCAAGTTTTAAAGCTAAAATTACCATAAACAACAACACAACCAACATTTTTTATCTATAATTTTCTTTCTTCTGTTTTGCTTTGGCAAAACCTTTCTCAACTTTTTTGCTGATTGACTAATTTCCTTATCAACCCAAACAAAATAATTACAACTTTCTCCTCTTTTGTAATGGTTGTATTTTGGGCAGCTGTGGTATCTTCGCCCTTGGTTGTCCTTTGACCTTGCCATTCGTAGAGGACATTTTAGGCCACAATAGCAAAACATAGACGTATCGTTGTTGATTGGAGGGGTTGACGTCATTAATTGTGACGAATATTCTGCAAAAAAAGTGAGGATAGCCTAATGAAAACCTTCTCTTTTGCACTACATCCCACAGAAACACCATACAAGCAATCTGAGAAAGTATCCTTACCAAAAGAAAGAAGTAAACTGAAGAGCACCTTGCATAATCACCCAAAGATATAAATAAATAAATAAATAAATAAACTTAGTCAATGGAGTAGAAGCCTCCACATATGAAAAGCCAATACAGCCCATGAAAACAATAGAGGAACCAGACAAGTCAAATGCCTTTCACTTTAGCCCACGAGTAAAAAGAGGCCGAGTTGATTTTTAGTCAGCATGGATGAACCCAAATGATATTTAGTGCAAGTTCAAAGGTTTAATCTAAACGAATTTTTTATTTCCCTAAACATATTATTTGCCAAATTCATTGTCAAAGCAGCTCTAACCTATGGATGAACCAAATTACATCCCCTTTTATGACCCAAATTATGCTCCCCCAACTCACATAAATTGGACCGTGTAAAATTCAGCACCCATGAGGACTCTACAGCTTACAAACAAGTCACAACCAAGTTACTAACATAGAACTCATCTCATCACAATGAAATGCTGCTGATAGGACCATCATCAAAACTTTCCAGGAGCAACTATAACCATAAAAAGCATGTTTCAAGAGTTCAAAGAGGGAAATTACAAGAATCCAAGATCCATAAAAGAACGGCAAAGCATATGATCAACTTAGTGGTGAAACAGATGATAAAGCACAGGCTGAAAAGCATTAAGTTTCAAATAAGACGAACTTGCAAAGACTGAATAGTGGAATCTTGCTGCTGTATCTGCAGCTTCTGAGCCTGCTCCAACTGTGCCAGTTGAGCAAGTTGATTTCAGAGCTGCACATTCTGCTCCTTTTCAATATGCTTATCTGCCAGCATTATGTTCTCAGACTGCATAAGAAAAAGTTATGATTTCAGTAAATAATCCTAATGAAAACCACAGATGGAAATCCTTTCGAAATTAAAACACAACATTTTCCTGGATTTATATTGAACTGCTTATGCATTTACTACAGACAAGGAAGAAGTTAATTGTGGGTGTTAACATCATTAAATATTTCCCAGAAACTTCATTATAACTACAAATTTGATAAAAATTTCACACTACAACACTTATTAAAAACCAAATGCAACACTGCATGGGAATCCGTCATCAAAAATGTATTTCACAGAGGATAAAAGATGTAGATAGAGAGCAATATGTCTATCAACCATTAGCATCCATTGAACTAATGTTACAAGAAAAAGTTTTCTTTGGAGAATAGTATCTAATTCCCTTGGGAAAAGGCGGTCATTTGGAGGACAACTACATGGAAATCTTGCCCTAAAGAAAGACATTTGTTCAAAGAGGTTGCTCAAATAAATCTGGGACACATTTTTCCTTAGAGAAGCCAGCATTAATCAGGAGTGCAAATGACATAACCATCAACCGAAGTAATTGATCATCATACAAGTTCCACGCAAAACTTGGAGAAATGCCACTATGAAGTTGCACACCTTCCATGCCTTCTGAACTTCATTGAAAAGGAGGACACATTCCGTGTGGGATAAGTACTTTGAATTTGAACTATCTTACCTTGAGAAAAATGCCCACTGCCCTGTCCAATGCAGAGTTAGCCAACTCTCTTCCTCCTTTGGTTTCCATGAAATGCACATAACGCATCCAAAATTCAGGATAGTTTGCAGCAGGAATCAGACACCTCTCATAATCATTCTGTGAAAGTAATCCTCCTCCTTGGGCTCATCGACAATAACTCTACGATGACTTGGCTGTCCCATCTTCTTCTCATGTGCCAGACGTACAGCAACTTCAAAATCATTCTGTGAAAGTGTCCCATTCTGATACAAATCCAGTAACACCACAAGCTTTTTACGATCTAAGAGAACGGTTCTCTTAAATCCAAGATATCTGCAGAAAAAATGTCACAGTTTGCACACAGCCTTTTGAAAGAAAATTGGATAGGCCTAATTTATTTGTCTTGTTCTTCCAAGGGAAATAATGGAAGAACATCAATCAAGTCGACAGCTTACCTGCGGTGACCTTCCACAAGTTTTGCCAAATATCTGCTGCTTTATATGATTATCAATCCCATAAAAAGTTATTCTATGTATCAATCCTTTCCATCATATGTGGGGATGAAAGTATTGCTGGCTATTGATACCATAAAATCTAGAGCCGCCATTTGTGACGAGTGATTATGGAACTGCTGCAACTCCTTTGGATCCAGCAGCATCTCCTTTTTAACCTGACATAAAAGTAAAATCTGTGAAAAAAGATAGAAGAACTAAGTGTCAGATTACATGGAGATGGACTTATCCCAGTGCCAATTGCAAAGCGTCAATGGATGTTCTAATACACGTTCCAAGCATTAGCAGCCGCTAAAGCATCCTTTTATCTACACTGTCTACCTTTCTTGGATCATTTTTACATACTCCCTCAAGGTGAAGATGGAACTTTTTAACATTCTCCATTACGATTTTCACCTTCAGAGAGTTCAACACAGCTAGCATCAGAAGATGTTGGTCACTGAATTAGAAATATAATAGCACATTAATATGTTAACTCACAATCCGTGGAAATGCAGCCCTCAATGTGGCTAATCTCCGTTCGCTGCCATAGATTTCTCCAGATGCAATGTAAATCTGCGTGTCTTTGTCCAAACCTAGTGCCTGTAAAACTAATGATGTCTCTTCCGGAGTCAGAGGACACAGACCTTGTGATCTCCTTTCCTCAGATACAATCTCTTTCTCCCTCCACCAGGGGAATGCATACCTGAATGAAAAGCACAATTCATGTGGCCACACATTTTACATATGAGAAACGAGAAAAACAGATAAATTGATGAAATA
The DNA here is from genome assembly GCA_017140255.1 of Eucalyptus paniculata subsp. matutina. NCBI lineage: Eukaryota > Viridiplantae > Streptophyta > Magnoliopsida > Myrtales > Myrtaceae > Eucalyptus > Eucalyptus paniculata. Next base: position 47,901,943 of record CM029436.1, on the reverse strand, counting down.
AAAGGATGAAATACATCTAATGCCACATTCCTCGTATTCAATCAAGCTTACTTTTGCCCAGGTGCGACACCTAGAGCTTCAGAGCTAAAGCCACAGGATTTGACTAAAATGTAGCATAGGCCATGGAATATATTAGAGTTCCATCTCAGGGTAAAGTCACATGAACTTAAAGACTTAAAAAACATATCCCTTCCTAGAGCGAAATATCAGATAAGTAAGTACAGAGAAATGTACAAAAACTTCATCGACTTTCCCTTAAATACAATGTGCATCTCTAGTTAAACTAGATTTTACACCTTCATTCAAGAACCTATAATTTGCACCTTGAGGTTTCAAAAGGTTCGTGATTTTTCCTTGAGGCATAAGTAGCACAACATCAGCTGATTAAGTTAAATGAAAATTATTCCAATGGCAAACAATAAAGCAATCACATGTCAAGACAAACCTCATTTGCTTGAGCTCTTTAGCTTCTGCTGTACAACCTTGGGTGCATCCAGAGAAAGCCAACATATCCATCTCGTATCTCAGATGCAAAGCCATGAAAGGCCCCTTATCTTGAAGGAGGTGGACTAATTTGTTCCCCAGAGCCTCGATCTGAGGAGTAAATTTTAAAGCCTGAAAGTTGACTCGACATCTGAGCCTCTGAAGATCTAGTGAAATTCCATTGTTTGCCAAACGAGCATCTGTCTTATTGAAATGTACCACCTTATGCTTGCTAAATAGTGGCAAAATCTGCATGGCATAGCAAAGATATTACCCAGGGAACATATATGTAAATGGCATAAAACTACATTAAAGCACTACAACTGCCAAGTTCTCTGTATGCAGAACGGCATGCCATGCAGGGCAAATATCTCAGATTTAAATTGTGATCAATGGATAAATCACAACCAGACAAAAAGGCCAGATACATGGCCAAGTGAATCTCCATCAGCTAAGTGGAAAAAAGTCCAATATAAGCATGCTATCATTACACTACAATCTAAAGCAACCAAATTTAAAGAAGAAGGAGAAAAGGATGCAGGCCATCAGGAAACAGAGATGCAAATGCACAACCAATTGAAGGCCATGCCCTGCCCAGATGAAGACTTACACAAATGGCCAACTGATTCACGCACTTAGGTAGCACCTTGCCCTACCTGAGGCCTTTTATAATGGGTCAAAAGACGATGCATATGCACAAGCACAGGCAAAAGAGATAGAATTGAGACATGTACAGAAAAACATGGTTGGATTCGACTGAAAGTGGATCCAAGTTTCAAAATGACAGCATATACCAATTACCAGAAATTGAAGTTCTGGAATCGAAAACAACTTTTCGCACAAGCTATAGCCTCTGCTTTGATAACGCCAGATAAATCTAGTTCAGTTCTAGCAGATAACCAGCAAAGCTCACAATCAACCTAACCTTCAAAATGCATCGGCGATTATACTCCGTTAGTTACCTTTTGACAGTGAGAGGTCCGAGAAGGAGCAACAGCAAAGGAGAAAAGCATCAAACAGCGACACATCAGAGATCGAACGGAGCCGAACCTGCGTAGGGAGACATCGCCTACTGCTTCAACTAGTAGCCTTTGCCAACTGCATGCGGCACAAACAAGAAAAACCAGAAATCGTATCAGAAAATGAACCTCCAAGATTTCAAGGGAGGAGGGGGCGGCGGATCGGGGATCGGGAATCGATCGACGGAGCGAAGACAGGCGGCGTTACGGCGGCGAATGCTGGTGAGAGGGGTGGCGACCTCGGGGCGGGTGGACAGGCGGAGGTTCCTGAGGAGGTAGATGAGGGCGAGCCGGAACGCGACCGACGCGACGAGCCATATCCAGAACCCCAAGCGCGCGCGCTTCTGCTTCTTCGTCTCCGTCTTCTGCTTCGTCGCCGGCGCCGGCGCCGTCGAGCTCGTCGTTTCGCTAGAAGAGGCACGACTTCGCGGAGGGGGAGAGAGAGAGCAGAGCGGACGTCGCGAGAGGGAGGCGTCGGCGTCGGCGGCGTCGGGTGGGGGGCGACGGAAGCAACCAGCGGAGGCGGAGGGGAGAGAGACAGAAAGGAGAGAGAGGAGAACGGGGAGAGAGACGGACCAGGTCCTCCCGCGCGAGAGGCGCGAAGAAAGAGACTCGGAAGAAAGAAGAAACCCTCAGTCAGTCAGTCCGAAATTTTTTCAAAATGACGCCTGACACGAGGACACGTGTCGCCCTCTGAGCGCCTTGTTTGCCAGGCTTGAACGTGTCACGTACCTAATAATTTCTCCCTCCAACAAATGTCTTTGCTTACAAGTTTAGGCCACCATGACCACGAGCTTGAAAGTTGAAGCTCAAGTGGCCATTGCCACGAGATTGAGACCGAGCTCCAAACTTAAGTGGCCAAGATTACCCAAGCTTTGAGTTCGAGGCTGAGCTCCACGGCCAAATCAGCCAGCTTGGGCTACATCTCGAGCTCTGGTGAACACAAGAGAAAAAAGAAAAAAAAAAAAAGCAACTACTAAAAATAAAGAGAAAATAAAAAAGCAACTAATAAAAACAGAGAGAGAGAGAGTACAAAAATTTGAGAATTTATGTGGTGATTCTGTACTTGGAGATGGAAAAAAAAGAGACTTGAGAGAAAAAGGAGCGGAGAAAGGGGTGAGAGAAAGTCTGAAATTTTCTGTAATGTGGGCCTGCAGATGACACGTGTCGATTATTTAGTGGACTTATACAAATCCTACGTGTCTATCACTTAGGACTTATACAAATCCTACGTGTCTATCACTAAGGTATCCACTATTTTCTCTGTTGGAGGCATCAAAATTCAGAATCAAGGAGGTGAAGCTTTCGGGACTCTTGACCGGATGATCCGCTACTTCCTACTTCCTAGGAGCTCAATGAGACCTAGAGGCGATCATCGAGGGTGTTGCGAACGAGATTGAGAGAGGGGGTTGGATTTGTGACTAGCGTCGGAGGTTCATCTTCAGTCTTTGCGACGAGGGAGAGAGAGAGTGAGAGAGAGAGATAATGTTTGTGGTGAGTTAGCAAGAAACTTGAGAGAAAAAGTAACTGAGAAAAAGGAGAAAAAGTAACAAAGAGAGGGGAGAGAAAAAGTCTGAAATTTTCTATAATGTGGCCTCGCGGATCACATGTGCCAAGCGGACTTGCAAATCCAACGTAGTTATACCTGAGGGACCCGATATTTCCTAGGCAATTTCATCTTTGATGCTGCCGTCGCTGGTGGGTGGTCCAGGTGGGGTACAACTATATCATGCCCTCACCAAATTACCCAAATACCCCTCCCTCCAGCCCTTTATTACGCCCCCAACCTCCTTCCTATCATGGCCAACTCATATGAGTCTTTCCTTGACCCAGGATCTGATGTTGAACCGGATCTATCGCCGGAATTCATCATGATTGACTATCGACATCGGCCTGGTATGTTGAAGCTAATGGGCTTAACATTATGGTATCAAAGCCAAACCCAATCGAAAGTGTGAGGTTCGGGGATGAACCACGCAAAAGCCGATAAGCTTGTGACAACTTAATCCGTTGAGAGCGAGAATGATCACAAGGATTTTGGAGCTCAAACAAAGTGCAGCTCCGACTCGAGGATGGCAAAAGGGGTATAAATAAATCTAATCCCACATTGCCTGGGTATGATGAGGTGAAGTGCAATATATGGGTGGCATTTGTCTTAATTTGCAATGAAATCACATCGCACAATTAGGTTTTGATATGTTGGACTTGGGCGAATGCAGCATTATCATCATAGTTGCACCGCCACCACGACAACATAGGGAAGAGAAAGAGAAAGAGAAAGGGACAAAGTGTGTCATAGTTGCACCACCACCGCGACAACATAGGGAAGAGAAAGAGAAAGAGAACATAGGGAAGAGAAAGAGAAGAGAAAGGGACAAAGTGTGTCATAGTTGCACCACCACCGCAACAACATAGGGAAGAGAAAGAGAAAGAGGAAGGGGACAAAGTGCAGCTCTAACTCGAGGATGGAGAAAGGGGCATAAATGAATCAAATCCCACATTGCCTGGGTATGATGAGGTGAAGTGTAATGTATGGATGGCATTTGTCTTTAACTTGCAGCGAGGACACATCACACAATTAGGCTTCGATATGTTGGACTTAGGCGAATGTAGCATCATCTCAGTTGCACCACCACTGCCACAACAACATAGGGAAGAGGAAGAAGGTGTCGTCCAAGCACAATGAGGGTCCAACAATGAGAGAGAGAGAGAGAGAGAGAGAGAGAGAGAGAGATCTGGTAAATGGATTATTACTACTTTTGCATTTGAATTTTCTCCATTATAGGTTCAATTTCTTTGAGCCCTACATTTTCTCCATTTTTTTACGCTGTTTCAATTAGTGATAAGCCGTCATTTTGATTAGACTCTGCAATGGCATTGAGGAGTAGCAATAGGAAGTGGGGGCTGAATTAGCTAAATGATGTCATGTAATAATCTTATAACTATAAGATAATACGTTCCGCAAGCTATTGCTATTTAGCTTGCTTGATATAATGCGCCTATGGATACACAAATACCATAATGTTGAGTCTATTGATATGTCAAGGTGATTCGACATTGCTTGTGGGGATATACTTAACTTCACAAAAGATTAAAATCATCTCGTGAGCATAAGCACATTGACTTTCGGGAAGTCGCAAAGGTCGTGCCATGGTGGATCGCTACATTTGCACATTTTCTTGGATCCGCGTGCATGGAACGCGACTGTCATATTCAGACGTGGAGACTAACCCGGGTGCTAAAAAGATCCGGCACCACTCGAAACGGGAGCCTTGGATTCTAACAAGGCGTGGGGGGGATACGACAAAAAGACCCGATCCCCGAAAATGCGACGACGCCATCTGAGCTGGCGCATCTAGAAGCAGAAATTGCAAATTGGGGAGGGGGAAGGTGTGGAAGAGGGAAGGGGAGAATGATTCCACGTCTTCCACGGCTTCCCTGGACCCCGCTGACGTCCTCAATGCACGAGCCGAACTTTTGTGCCTCTCTCTCTCTCTCTCTCTCTCTCTGAAAAGTAAATGACAGGGGAGATACATTGACGGGAGAAATTCTTGGAGGGGTCTCATCTCTCTAAGATCTAAACGCGTGGTGGTCTGCAGGTCAGCTTTGAAGTCGACCTGCTACATGGCCGCTTCCCCGCCTATATAATACCACATCCGCCCACTCTCTCTCCCCCACATCTGCTCAGAACAAGCACAACAACAACAATCCGACACTCCCAACTTCTTCGTCCCCCCACCCGAGCAACAACAGCAATCCGACACTCCCAACTTCTTCTTCCCCCCCACCCGCGCCGCGCCCCCCCGCCGACATCCTCCGTCGTCCCCGAGTTCTCGACCGCCGCCGCCAATGGCTGGTTTCCCCGTTGCTGCCGCCGCCATCGCCCGTCCCACCATGCTCATAGCGGGGCCACTCCTGTGGGTGCTTCGCTGAAGGGCGAGCTCGTCTCCCGCCTCCGCAAGGAGCTGGGCATCGAGGTCGAGGACCTCGGCACTGACTTCGCCATCGCCGCCATCGTTGGCCGCCGCGTCTCCTCCTCCCACAGATCCGGGGTCCGCGGCCTCGTCGTCTGCAGCTCCGACCACATCGGCTCCATCCTCGCCAACAAGTTCCTCGGCGCCTTCGCGACGGCCTGTCCCTCCGTCGTTGACGCTGTCGCCGCCCGGTCCATCTGCAACTCCAACATCCTCGTCGTCTCCCCCAACTCCACGCCGCCGGCCCCCCACTATGACATCCTCCGCGCCTGGCTGTGCGCTCCCTTCGAGTCCCCCTGCCCTGCCTTTGACGGCCAGCCCGGGAGCGCCGGCATCCAGGAATCCTTCGATCTAGCCCAATTCGAAATGGCCCAGATAGGTGGGCGGACCTCGGAGCCGGATGGTTGCGTTTCCTATGCGATCTGTCGCCTGGCGAATCCCCAGGTGCCAAATCCGTTCGAAATGATTCCAGGGGGATCGGTGAAGATAATCGCATAGAACCCGGTTGTCACACCCCGATTCACAAGAAAAATGGACATGACACGGCCGTCCTTTTACCAAAGGACGCAGCCTCAACGTAACCAAAAATTCAACCCGATATTAACATATATACATCCACATATATACATTTGACAAAAAGGGGCACTTGGTTACAATATCAGAGTATATCTATACTTCACAAACATCAAAACACAAACCTTCTACAAAGACTAACTTATAAACTTATGAACTATGCATAAGCTATACCCAAAATTTCCACCAAAAAGTCCTCCCCGAACGAACGCTCACGCCTATTCGCGACTTACAGTTAAACCCGAAAAACAATTAGATGAGAGGAGTGAATTTCTACCACGGCTCAAATGAGTAACACATTCTTTTAAGCGGATCGAGAAATCACTATGCACATTTTAAAACACAAACATAACTCACTTTATCATAATACCAAATCATAATTCAAATATCGCAAGCACCAATGGTCGAGTCCATTAGTCAATCTCGTAAAACATGCATCAATGGTCCATTCCATTGATTAATCTCATCAACTCACATCAATGGCCCATTCCATCGACCAAACTCAAATCACATGTCAATGGTGCTCCATTGACAATTTGACGCTCAAATTTCAACCACGGCCACGTGAATGCCGTGACAAACGCGATCAAGATTCCCCCTTGGCAAGGTTTCCACATATTATTACGGTGGCTTCGCCCACAGCGATATCCACCAGAAAGATGCGCATACCCACATCCCCAGGTCCATAGAGACATTGAAAGACCAACCACTAATCACAACATCCAGTAATTCCAACATCGAAAGGAACATGTCACAACTCAAAATTTGATAATTAAATATCAAAGCATTCTTCGATTCTTGCATAAAGAATTTCACAAATTATTTTCAAGCAGCCATCCCAACCGAAATCAAAATATAACTATTTTCAAACAAGAAAAATGGCAGTAATAACTCGATCCTGTTTTATGCACAAGATATGCTTTTTATCAACTCACGGATTATATAATCCATCACGTTTTTCCAAAATATGAGTTTAAAATACAAAGAAGAAATAGTGTCACTCAAGGAAAAGCCAAAAATTAACTATTCGCTCACACGAACCGACGATTCGGATTCCTAACAATTAATGGGAAAAATATTAAAAAGCCGAGTAAAAATGATATTCTTATAACGACTCGCCTATACTAGGCCTTATTAGTCGATAAACGACACCTACGCGCCCCAAAAGTTCACAATTTAGCATAAACCTATCATTTTCAGTTAGGCGCGGCCCATGCGCCAACTTCGTCACGCCATAACTTTCTCCACAAAATTCCGTTTCGAGCCGTCTTATAGTTTTTAGAAAGCTCTCTTAACGTACAACAACAACCCCAACTTGGCCGCTCCAAAACAGTACCGGAAATAACAAAAAAAGAGACTCGAAGCCACTGTTCGCTACACTACCAGATTGCGTCTCCAACTTAAAAATTCCGTTCCGAACAAACCGCAAGCTCAAATCACGATCCGAAAGATGCTATGGAAACTTCACAACATCCCAAAGCACCATTTCTAAAAAATTTACAGCTTAACGACTCAAAATTGGGCGCCACACAAATACCCATGAAATCCGAATTTCAAGCCCTAATTGCGGCAATTGCTTTAAGCAAGTGATTAAAGGCTTCAATTTCTTACCGGCCTTGCAAAACACACTTGAGTCGGCTTGATGAGGGGTCCGGGTCACGAGCACGCCAAAATTTTTCCCTTTTTCCCTTTTTCCTTTCTCTTCTTTCTCTCTTCTCCCCTGTTTTGCGTTTCCCCTGCTTCTGCCGATATTCTCTTCTTTCTCTCCCTCTTTCTCTCTTTTTATACTCAGCCGAAGCTTCCACGGTTCTCTTCAGCCTCCCCCTTTTTTTGACTTTTCAAACTCTTCTTTTCCTTTTATTTTATTAAAGAGCCCATATATTACACCGGTAGCGGCGATCGTGAGGTTCGAGGACGGGAGCGTCGAGCCATCGCACCACCACACGTCCGGGCACGAGCAGGTGGTGCTCGAGGGCAAGATGACCATGTGGAACCTGAGCAAGAACAAGAGGCACGACTTGGGTCCTGGGGATTACCTGTTCACGCCTGGTGGGGATGTGCACATGGTGAAGTACCGCGAGGACACGGAGTTCTTCATCAAGTGGTACGGCCACTGCGACATGTTCTTCCACCAGGATCTCGACACTGCTGAGATGGCCCAGATAGGTGGGCGGACCTCGGAGCCGGATGGTTGCGTATCCTGTGCGATCTGTCGCCTGGCGAATTCCCAGGTGCCAAATCCGTTCGAAATGATTCCAGGGGGATCGGTGAAGATAATCGCACAGAACCCGGTAGCGGCGATCGTGAGGTTCGAGGACGGGAGTGTCGAGCCACCGCACCACCACACGTCCCCGCACGACCGGTTGGTGCTCAAGGGCAAGATGAGCGTGTGGAACTTGAGCAAGAACAAGAGGCACGACTTGGGTCCTGGGGATTGCCTGTTCACGCCTGGTGGGGATGTGCACATGGCGAAGTACCGCGAGGACACGGAGTTCTTCATCAAGTGGTGCGGCCACTGCGACATGTTCTTCCACCAGGATCTCGACACTGCTGAGATGGCCATCGACGAGTAATCAGCGGCGGTGGCGAGGTGTCGTCAACGTCAGTAGCTTGCTTTGTGAGTTTCAGTGTTCTAGCTAAATGCCCCATATAATAAAGTGTTCCATGGGGGCTGTCATGTTTAGTTTAGAGGAGCGGACAGAATTTTCCGCTGACTAGTTCCGTTGTAGAGTGATGATATTCTCTGTCATGGGCATAGATTGAAAGAAACAGACTGCTTTTGCTTGAACAGGCGCTCTTGATCTCCGCATCTCCACCCCCAAAAATGTGAATGTGTCATCTTTTTTTAAGGCTAACCCCACCTGTACCTTCGGAATCCCAAATCCGTGAGGCCAGTGTGGTCTTCAATGAATGCAAATTTACCGAACTGAGATGAATTTGCTGGAGCAAGAAACATTTGTCATGGGACAGTTCGATTCAAAGTTAGGAGGTGTGCAAAGGAGAGGATGAGATCTGTGAGGTTTCACACCCGTTCGATATACCTGTATTTTAATTGGAAGCTGCTACCAGCTTTAAAAGCGTCGCGGCATCGAGATGTTTGCCGAGTACTTTATTATAGTTGCAACATCCTTATCCACAATTGAACTCGTTTCGCAAAAACTAGAATAAACGATATTGTGTCCTAAAAATTTTAGCTGTCAATGGGTGTGTCGTGATATTTGGTAATTTGTATGTTGTGGGTGGTGATACATGTTTGATTTAGCAGCACTTTTGAGACAATTTCTCTGGGAAATTGTAACAACCTGCCGCAGTTTTGTAACTATAGAGTCAATATTCAACTTGGCAGTTAAGTATATAACTAATTTTTGCCGGCGAGCTGCTAATTTACGGGGAAAGTACCAAAGCCTTTTCATACAATCAGGAGAGGACCATTTAAATGATAAGCAATTCTTAGGTGGCACACAGAAAAGTCAACACTCAGGGAAGACCCTACTGTAACATAAATAACATAGCTATTGATGGTAAGTAATTTTTTCTTTTCACCATCGATGTCATGCAATTAAAGAGATAGATGGACCAAATTAATCAAGTGAGGTTGCTCTAGTCATCTAGAATCCAATACGTATGCATGCAAATTAGGTGCTAGATTCTAATTTTCTTCATTGGTTGCTATTGACGAGCAACACCTCATGTTGAAACTTTAACTTTCACATGACAAAGATTCTAGTATTATCACGTGAAGATTTAAGTTTTGCTTAATAAGTAGAGATGGATAAATTCCCATGATTCCATTATTCTGAGTTTTGAGTACACATGCCTTCAAAATGATTAATCCACAAGAAAAGAAAAATACGAAATGAAGGAGAAGGGCAAGATACATGCTCATCGAGCGGTTAGTCGTGGAGCTGAGACTTTCTCAGCTGATATGTTCAGTGATGATTTTCTTTGTCATCGATTTAGACCGAAAGAAACAGAATGCTTTCGCATGAAATGGGAACACCACATCGGCTTGAATCCCACATCCACACCACCATAAATGTGAATGTTTTCTTGCTTGTCTTCAGTGCGACAAATCCATGAGGTTAGTGTTTTCCTTCAATGAATTCCAATTTACCAAACTGAGGTGAATTTGCTAGACTAAGAAAAATTTTGTCGCAGGAAAATTAAATTCACAGTTAGGAGGGGTGTGAAGGAGAGAAGGAGATTTGTAAGGTTCCGCCCCTGTTCGGTATGCGCGTGGCTGAGTCGGAAGCTGCTACCAAGCTTTGAAAGTGTTGCAACATTGACATGTTTACTGAATACTTTGTCAAAGTTGCAACATCCTTATCCACAGTTGAACTTATTTTGGAAAAACCGTACTAAACAGTTTCACGTCGGAAAATTTTTGTGGATGGTGGGTGTGTCATGAGACTTTTTTGCAACTTGTATATTTGGCAATGTATTTCTGATTATGCAGCACTTGAGAACTAGGTGAGTCGGGCCCATTCCCAACATCGCTCATTCGGCCCATTAGATCTGCCTTCGTTGTTGAATCTTCGCAAGCTCATCGCCATCCTCATCTTCATCTTCAACCTCTGGACCAGAAATGGCGGGAATCGCCTGCGTCGCGAGGCCTTCTCCGATCGCTCTGCGCTCGCCGGCGACTCTCGGCTTCCACCTCCCCGTCCGCGTTCTCTTCCAGCTCCGATCTCTCATTCTGCGGATCTCGCTTTTCTTCTTTTGTCCTTTTTGCTGTTTCTCCATCTGAGCCGCTGCTCGCTCTCAGAAAGCTCGTCGCGCGCGATGGTGTCGTTCTCTGAAATCGGTCGGCGAGGAGGGAAGCGCCGGACCCGCGCCGAAGTTGATCAAGCTCGCCGTGAGCGGAGTCACGGAGATTCTCAGGGTCTTGTCTCCCGCGAAGGACGGCAGGTGATTCCTGTTTCTCTCCGCTCCGGAACAACGTCGCGATGGACGCGTATGCGTTTCGGAGAAATGTTTCCAGAGTGACGACGTGATACAGAGATGGTCACGATGCTTCTCGATTACTGATCTTGCTCTTCTGATTGCGTTCGACTTTCTGCAGTTCGGAGAGTGTGAGTGATGACGAAAGGGACGGGGACGGGGTTTCTGCTTCCAGCGCCGATGATGTCGTGATGATCCTCACGTCTGATTACGAGAAGGCTTATTTTGTCACAGGTGCCTTCACTTCCTTTCTTTTTCTTTACTCTGTATGCTTACTGGCAACAAACAAAATCTGTTTGAGCATGCTCCAATATCGTACTTGCTTAATTGATGGATTGCTAATAATCTGTGTAAAGTATTTTCACGAGACGTGGTTTTTGCTTGTTTGTATGAATTGGGAAAAGTTGTTGCAAAGAATCTGAAGAAGAGATTTACAGGAATTGTTATTGAAAACCCATCATCAATCTAGGCCAGTGCTCGTTGTCTCCTGGAACTCTAGGAACTGATATTAGAACGTTCTGACTTTGAGACAGGGGGTAAAACTCATTCTTGCAGGGCCCAAAAGCACTGCATAGTCCTTTACCAAAAAAAAAAAGCACTGCATAGTCACGCTTGTGTTTTATACTGATCTCTTTTCTGCAAACAGGAGTTTTTACTTCTGCAATTTATGCTGAAGATTGCATTTTTGAAGATCCAACAATTAGATTCCGGGGTAAGAGAATAAGCCTCTGCACTGCAGTTTCTCTTGTTTACACATCCCAACTAAAAAAGCCATCCCATCCTGTCCAAGCCAGTAATGTTGCTTCTTTTAGTCCTTTGTGGGCCCGGTCTTGATTGATATGCTTATTGAAGCACATCTGATGCACTAATCTTCTCTGGATGAGTCTATTAATCGTTCCCAAGAAAGTATTCACAGAAAGTCTCAAACTTTGGTGCCAGAAGAGCAGTGGTCATGTTTACTAGTCTTGCGGCTTTCTGTTTCTGTAGACACCATCTTTATTTCAAAATGAGATGCAAATGAACGTAACTAGATTTTGTTTATATATTTGATGTCTATAGCATTCATAGCCTTCAAGCTAATTGCAGTCTAGTCTGGCTTTATCATGTCAAAGTATATTTTCTGAAGTCTATTATTACTTATCCAGAAAACTGGATGCAAATTTATTTTTTCTGTCTTCTGTGCGATTAGCCTTCTGAAGGAACTGAGCTATTATTTATTATTTATATATGTGCATACAAATAAAGCACACATCCTCATGAGAAATCAACTAACTCCTCGGTGTTTGGCTGTTCAGGTAAGGGTCTGTATGAGCGCAACTTGAAATTACTTGTTCCTTTCTTTGACCATCCATCGATAATGTTACACAGTATACAAAAGGTAGTAACTCTTTGCAATTTCAAATCTGGTTCAGTGATAGACATAACTAGAGTATCTCCATCAGCCCATCCACTTTCAGGCCGAACTTGGCATTTCTGTTACCATGAGTGTCGAAGACAGAATCGAGGATAGTGACCAATAATTCTCCCATTAGGCTGACTGGTGCTATTTCTTTGGATACCCAGTGGTAGGGCTTCCCTTCCTGTCTGCGGGATCTTGCATAGGTGCACCTGTGACTCCATATTTTTGCATGCGAACTTGAGAAAATTTAACCCACTAATGAGAATATTAGTCGTTACTTAATCAAAATAAGAGATTTCCAAGTCTCATTTTCAGTACGAATGATGATAATATAGTTCTTTCATAATTCTGTCTCAATGAATTCTCAGGACATGTCATTGCTTGCTAGCAATTGTTTGGAACTTGCAAATGCTCAATGAGGTCAAGTCTGTCTTTTGACATGCGTGAAATTAGTGAAGTTGTTTCAATTACTGGCTCATTTGTGTAAAGCTAAAGTAATTAATACCAGATTCTTCAGATTTGTTTCATCATTGTTCTGAACATGGGTTCTTATTTGCCGCTGATTTACCTATATCCACAGGGTGATGATGAGACTTACATTTTGGCTAGATGGAAGCTCAGGTACTTCAATTGATCGCTGTTTACATCCTCCATTATTTGCTCTTTCCTCCGAGGGATTGGACCTGGCAACAAATTAGGTGGAGATAATCATGGAGACGGATGACTTACTTGATCGATTGGAATGAATGTCTATGATATATTTATTAATATATCACTGTCCATCAATAGAGTGGCTCAAACAATTGCTCAACTTGCAGAACCTACTTAAAACTTCCCTGGAGACCTCTCATTTTGATTGATGGGAAGACTGTTTATGAACTTGACGACAACTTTGCAGTAAGCTTCCTTTCTTTTTTCTTTTTTGGCTTAATCTCATTGTCTGAGTTCATTCTAGGCTGGCAAGAAATCATACTAATTGGTAGTGTGACCCCTTCTGCAGATAGTTAGACATGCTGAAAGTTGGAATGTTTCAGCTTTAGAAGCAATTGGCCAGATTTTTACCCCTAGCTTTGGCAGACCAAGTGACTGAAGATAAGTTTTGCCTGCAACTCTTGGAAAGACTTTATGGCAGCTCATGGTTAGAGAAAGGAAGGCTGTCCACTTTATAAAAGCAAACTCAAAATAGTCCTTCTGGCTCTTGTCTGCACATCATACTCTTCAAAACATGGACCTACATTTTTACAGTTGACCCTGAAGTGAGGTGTTATTAGAGATAATTGTCTAAAGATTTAAGTTCAGTGACCTTGTAGACCTACTTGTAAGTTGCTGTGTATGCAAAGGATGTGTCATCTCCCTCAGGTGTATATCATTCACTTTTGGTTTTGTCGAAATTTGTTTTCTTCAAGTAGTATTATGGTGAAATAGAACAACTACCTTTGTTATTTATTTATTTATTTATATTTTTTTGGAAGTTATACTATATTTCGGTCAGCTGAAGTTATGAACTGCTACATTGTATTTAATGGGCTTCTTAGTTTAGACCCATTGTATTATTGATGTATTATCGAGCGTGAGAAGCATAGAGAAAGCTGCACTGGTGAGAGAACATGGCATGGTTAAACTTATGAAAGTACTTATGATTGTGTCCACGGTATACGATACATCATCACATCAAATTTTGCTGCCTGAAGGAGATGTTCAGATATATCATCATATCCATACAGAACTAAAAGTGGTACGCAAGATGCATGTTTGCTTTCCATTTGGACATTTCTCGCCGTGAATGTTTTGAAAACTCGGAGCAAATTTGGTTGTTCTCATTTTCAGTCTGTACAGGTAAATTATCTGATGCTTAGCTAAAAAAGGGTATTTTCTTTTTCACACATTTGATATTTATAAATTTCTATTAAGGTCACTTGGCCTTCCTAGATAAATCGTACGAACATGCATGCATTGACCCTTTGACCTCTTCCACATCCTCCGAATGCGCATCTGACCTTGGACCTTTTGGCATGTGCATTTCAGCTAGAAAACTGCCATTTCTTGTGGCAGCAGTTTTTTCCTCTCAAAAGACATGGAAGTTTTAATGAATCTGGAAGCTTTAACGTTGAACAAATTGACAGTTGTCTCTCTCTCTCTCTCTCTCTCCCTCTCTAAGTTTGACCCCAAATGCAGGTTGAGGTCAAGTGCACTTAAATCAGCTTGACATATTAATGAAGCGCATGCTGTGGTCTATGATGGCCGAAACCACGGGCGGAGATTAGGAATCCCGTTCCTTTCGTCCTTTTCAATCCATGTTCCCCCTTCGGATCTCAGGATCTCCACCTGGCAGTGTTTGCACACCGATGCACATGCAGGATGAGCCAACTATTTGTTAGCATTCGAGCTTTTAGTGCATACAAAATGAACCAAAATTTGTTAACATTTGAGCTTTAGCGCATACAAATCCTTAATACTTTTGGCCTTGCAGCGCGCAATTCGAGAGGGCTCACTTGCGCCGACCGCACGTGTGGCGCGCGCGATTGTTTCTAAAGTCATAGCAAATAATGGAATGGGACCAAGTATGTAGGGATTGAACCAGGTAAAGCCAAGCGAATTCAGGAGCGCGCAAATACGCCGTCGCGGCGATTCGAATTCAAATGGTTTAGAGAAAGTTAGGAGGACTTCTAGACTAGAGTTACCATTGGGAGCGAGCAAAAGAGCTTTGTCATGATTGTAAAAGAGCATAAGCACGACCCCGTGTAATGATGGTAGGGAGCAATGTGACCAAATCGAGTAGAATGTATCTTTTTTGGGGTGATGGGAGCTCCTTACCTTACGCTCTCTGCTACACAAAGTCCAAGTTTTAATAAAACTTTACCCAAAGAAACCCTAAAGAAAAAAGGACAGCGCCTGCAGTTTTCAATCCGCATGATGATGATGAAGTCCTCTTTTATTTTATTTTGGGAGCATCCAAAGCAAGTGATGGGTGCATGCGGCCATGATTGTAGAGCTTGGCCCTTTTTCCGGGCCCCAGGTTGTGTGCGGCACGCTTTTGGATTTGAATATGATTCTCGTCCCGTGGCCAGCTCCAGATGCTGCTAAACGTTCCCCTTTCAAGATCTTCACCGATTCATCATTCTGTTTGCTACTCCTGCTCTTACAAATCGAACTCAGAAGAAAGAGGGTCAACTTCAAATTTGATCAGGTCGCTCTAAATTGCTCGCGCGATTTGGTCCTGGTCCTCTAAGTTCGTCACGGGACATTATGTAAAATCCGATTCTCTTTCTACATTTCCGACACGGGACATTACCACGTCGTCGAATCGTCATGGCAATTGCGACCTGTGTCCTTGTTTTGGATAAGTGGGGTTAACGGTTGTGAAGATCAGTATTCAAGCTGCTCCAAGCACCTGTTCTACAGTTAGATCTCATTTTGAATGTACCCTTTTATTCCACTAATAGCTTTCTTACCCCCAATCATCTCAACTTCTACATCCCAACTAAGTGCAAAGAAAGCTTCGGATTAGTTTCTGAAATAAGGGTCCGAACGTGGCCTTAAGAACTAAAGAGATGCCAAGTTCCAAGGTGACGAAAATGGAGCTGGGAAAGATTGTTCTATTCACAAGTTCACAACAGGCTTATCTCACAAAAACATCAGCAAAATATTATTTTCACATGAAATCAATTAATCGCCAAGACCAAAAAAAAAAAAAAAAAAAAGGAGCAAGAAACGAGAAATCTCAAGAATCGATTCACTCACTCCTCCACGCATACACCATCAAAGAGAACCCCCCGCCACCGCTCCCGCTCGACCTCGTGGATGACGAGCAGCACGAGCTCCTGCTGCTCCCGTCGCTGCTGCCGCTCTCCTCCGCCCACTGCAAGACGCTGGAGCACGACGGCGACGCCGGCGAGAACGTCGCCGGCTTCTGCGCCTTGGCCGGGTTCGCCAGAGAGGATTTGCTCTTCCTCATCAGCTTCTTCTCGGGTCCGATCATCTCCGGCCATATCACTCCGCAGTCGCCCACTTGGAAGACGAACACTCCGTACCCGCAGTTCCCGATCTCGCCCCCGGTAATGTTGCCGACCCAGTTCAAGACGTCCCAGAAGAAGTCGACCTCGGTGCCGCCGACCGTGATCCGCTCGTTCCCTCTGAACTTCCACGCCAGTCTCTTCACCACCAGGCTCGTCTCTCCATCGACTTTCACCTTCAACACGCCGCCGCTGCACTCGATGGAGATCTCGTGCTTGGACCCCAAGAACTGAGCCGTGCAGGCGTAGACCCGGCTGCCGAACACGTGCTCTCGCCGCGACAGGAGAGTCGTCGTCGGCTCGGCGAGCTGGCGAGCCGAGGCCAGCCCGTGCCGCCGGGCAGGCTCGGCATCTAGGTCGCCGAGGTAGAACTCGAGCTTGCCATTGCACGTGAGGGAAAGGTAGAAGCGCGCCTCGGGCTCGGCCGAGCCGCGAGCGAACTCGGCCCGGGTGAAGTCCCAGTGGACCTTGATCTTCGCGTGGCGGTGGCTGTGGTGGTGGTGGTGGTGGGGGTGATGGGCGAGGTGTATGGATTTGGATCCGGGGCGGGTCCTGAAGAGGGAGAAGGCCGGAGGCTGGAGGGAGATGGTGAGAGAGAAGAGGTGGGGGGAGGAGTGGATGGTGAGCATGTGGGAGGAGGCGGTCCTCGACCAGGTGAGCGTGAGGTGGGCGGGGGAGTCGAGGAGCTGGGTCTGGTATATGGAGGTGACGAGGCTCTGCGGGGATTGGGAAGAGGCCGCGGCGCCGGCGGCGGGGGTGGCGGGCGAGCTCGGATTGCTGAAGCACGACTGTATCATCGTGCCAGAATCTTCGGTCCTTGCGCTCTTCACAGCATCTGGGCTTACAGAAAGAGAGAGACAGAGACACAGAGGGAGAGATTCGCGGGTCTTCTTGGATTTTTCCTTTAGCTTTTCCGGAGATGTTTGGAGGAGAAGGTGGCGAGTTGAGAGCTCTTTTTGAGTCCTGAGTTTTTATGCTCTTTCTCCTTTTCTTTTTCTCTTCCTGGTGGGCCTTTCTTGGAGGAGGGATCTTTTGAGTCCTTGAGCTGAATTATGACCATTTATATAAGGCCACCGTTGGCACCATCATCGTCATCATCATCATGATCATGCTATCTTCCCTGGAATATCATAAATAGATGACTTTAGATAGAGCCTTTTTCTTTTTCTCTTTCCCTCCTCGTCCTTCTCGCAAGCTGTTGTCGTCTTTGAAAAGGCGCTGTTCTTCTTACATGAGAGAATGGAGTGGCTACGTAGGCCCACGCAGTCCCACGTAGCCTCTCGCTTTGGTCGTGATTTCTTTTTTCTATGTATGTATGCCAGCGATATCTTTCCATCGCTTTCTGCAGGGCTTCGTGCGATTCGGATTGCAATTGTCTATCCATTTGGATCTGTGAGCTGTTTTGGCATTTCGTGTATTTTTATGGAGAAAGTATGTTGTGAGCTTTATATGTGAGTTGTCTACTCTATAACGTGATAATGCATGCTTGTGATAATATTGTCAAAATTGGATGCGAATTGTCCTATAATTCCAAGCTTTACTGAGTAAGAGACATAGGATGTTGTGTAGACTTCGTCTAGTTATTTGAAAATTTCCATCATTTAACAAGAAAATTATACAAAAAGTTCTAAATATATTGTACTTTTACAAATTCAATCATAAACTTTTTACTTTTGTCAATTGAGTTTTGAATATTTTCACGTTTTACCAATTGTGTCTATTTGGTTAATTTTTAATCAGAATTTGTTGATGTCGACACCAATTGTCCGACAGGATTAACACGATACAAATAATTTTTCAACAATATTTTAATATATTCTTTTGATTTTTTTTCCCTTTTTACTTTGACTAGTGAGGGTTGTTGGGCCCTCACCGGCCATTAGGCAAGGCCATCGGCGCTACAAAGAGACCATGGTGAGGCTGCCTCAGCCACGACCCACGCCCAAAAGGCCATCGCAACCGCGGGCGAGCAAGAAGCAGCTAGAGAAGGTCATCCATGCAACGAAAACCAAAGTAATTTCAATTCCACAATACTGGAAGTGAATGAGGAATGCGAAATTGGAGCGAGCTGAAAGCCCTAATTGGTGGAGAAGAAAGTAGCGTGACCCTCGCCCAAAATGCCTTGGAGGCCACGAGTGAGGCTATGAGGGCTATGTGACCCTTGACCATGGTTGGCACGGGTCTAATGCCATCACAGGCAATCAACGATGTCCAATCAAAGTAGAGAGAGAGATTGAAAAAAAAAATATCTAAATTTATTAAAAGAATTGTCCATATAAACATGAGTTGTGTCATTTATGACAACTAACATCCACTAAGGAGTCAAATTTAATCGGATTGATTCAATTGGATAATTGTTAAAAAGATTTAGGACTCAAACGATAAAATTAAAAATTTATAATTGAATTAATAAAAGTGTAATAAATTTAGAATTGTTTGAATAATTTTCCTTATTTAACAAACCAAGTTCATTCCTTGAAAAAAAAAAAAAAAAAGTGAAGTCATGATAACAGTTACACCTAGTTACTGTACATATTCAACCGTCCCCTCGGCGCTCATCAGTGTCATCATCATTAGGTAAGCGTTACATGTGGAGTTTGATATGTCCTCCTTAATTTGCGCCATGAAAGGGATCCAATCTCCCTCTCTCTCTCCCTCTCAAGTGAGCTGGGAGGCACCGAAACCTTCCCGAGTCACGGTTGCAGGTGACATTGAACGTCCATGTCCGAAGACCACGAAAGCTCAGGAGGAAAAGGCGAAAGCCCTCGCTTCTTTCTCTTTTTCCATCTTTCTTGTTTTCTTTCTTCTTCCGCGCCCTCTTTTTCACCTGTCTCATCTCTAAAGCAGCGATGGGGAAAATGATGGGGTCTATGAGAAAAGGCAAGAGGCCCAACCAACAACTTTCGTCCGGCTTTTTTCCCCTTCTCATTCGACAGAAATCAGATCCGAAACTCTATTTTAAGTAGTGTTTGTGCGATGATGATAAGAGAGATTGAATTGATAAAGAAACGCCGGAACATGACAAAGACAACGGTCTCGTGATGACACAGATCGGGGAGAGAATTTGAGGGGGAAAAGGCAGCGCCAGTTCTATCAAACCATAAATGCATCTGTTACAATCGTCTAATTTGAATTCGTATGAGTCCCAATCAATTTAACTTTTCTCTAAAAACCAATGATTGCGATTGCTTCTACCACGCCAAAAATATTTATTAGAGGAATACCGGCGTGGTATCAAAAAATATGTTCTTATATGTTAGGTGTACGGGGGCATGTACGCTCAAATATATACAAGCGCTTGGCTAAGGTGAGTTCGATTCAGTACGTTGCAGGTATTGCAAACTAATTTGAAATGTTCTTAGCCAAGAGCAAAGAGATTTTAACGTAGGATTTGCGTTTCAAAATTGAGTTATTATAGATCAAATGGAAGTGCATCTTCTTCGAACCTTCCATAGTTATGCTAAAGGAACAATCAATGTCGGTCACCATTGTTGGGGCTAAACAGATACAATTTAGATGGGAGCGGCGTGAGTAGGTTGTGTCAAGCAATCAATCTCCAAGTTACTTGCAAAATTTAGTCCCAATTGATAATCTACTATGGGATTTGAAACTTGTACATTCACTGATTCATAGGTACTTTACTAACGGTTGATCAGATCCACTTGAAAAGTTTTAAAAAAAGTTGATAATAAATTATGAAATTTAAAAGTGATAAATTTATTAATTGCGTTGGTGACTTACAAACTAACAACTTGTTAAACTAAAAGCAGTTGATAATCTACTATAAAATTTGAAGTTAGTAAAATCATTATTTCATTGATAACTTACTAATGACAAGAGAATTATCAAGAAAGTCATAAACCTATTGTAATTGTACCAATTTAATCCTAAACTTTTATTGTTTTTGTTAATTGAGTCCTAAATGTTTTGCATTTGTGTCAATTTATTCTATTTAGCAAATTTTGGATAGAAGTTGCTAATATGGACACTAGTTGTCTTACGTGATGCGGCTGGTATTGATGTTGATAATTTTTTGATTTTTTCTTTTCTTTTTCCTTTTTTATTTTCTTTCTTTTTCTTTTTTCTTTTTCCCTTCTTCTTCTAGCTGATCACCGATCTAATATCGCCTAGAGGGGCGGCCTTGCCAAAGGCAAGAGAGGCTTGCCCTCTTTGGCCTTCGCTTCTAACCGATTGCTGAGGTTGACGACTTGCTAGAGGAAGAAGGGAACAAAAAAAAAAAAAGAGAAAGAAAAGAAAAAAGAAAAAATAACTAAAATAAATTTTCAAAAAATCAAATATTGTTAAAAATGTGCACGTTTGTGCTAGCTACACCACGTAAGATGTTAGTGTCTATGTTAGCAATTTCTAATCAAAATTGGTTGAATGAATTGAATTAGTACAAATACAAAATATTTAGGACTTAGTTAGCAAAAAAAAAAAAGGTTTTGAACTGAATTGGTGCAATGAGTTTATGTTAGTGATATAAGTGACTGTTTTTAGGAATTTTTTTTTTTAAATTATTCATTTTCAATAGAGTAAATGAAACTTAAGACTCCATTCGTTTTATGGAATATGTAGTATACTAGTATTGCTGGAAAATGTTTTCCAAGAAGCCATCTTTAATAAAATTACATTATTTTCCTATGTTCAACTGAAACTTAAAAATGAACTAGAAAATATTTTTTACCATTTGGTATAGAAAATCTTTTCCTCCTTGCACTTATTTTGGTAATTTTTTATTATGATTTTTAATTATTTGATCTTTTCTATTCTTTTTTTTTCCTTCTTCCATCTTGGCTGATCGATAGCCATAGCAATAGTTGATGACCGGTCATAAGCAACCTTAAGCCCTCGCCTAATTGTGCGAAGGTGAGCTCGCCCAATGGCCTCGATCAGCTTTGGCCTTGCCATAAGCTGATGAGGCTTGACCTTGTTGGAATTTAGCAAGCTCAAGCCTCACTGGCTTGTGAAGAAGAAGAAGTTGGCGGTTGGTCGAAGAAGAGGAAGAGAAAGAGAAAGAAAAGGAAAATTTAAAAAGAAAAATTAAAAATAATTAAAACCACAATTTTTTAAATGAAAAAAATAAAAATAAAAAAGGAAAAGGTGTTAGGTGAAAAAAGGTTTGGTTTAAAAGTGAAAGAAAGATGGTGGAAAATGTTTTCTACTTTATGAAATGTAGACCATTTCCCCACATTTGAAAGCGTTTTTTCCATTAGTTGAAAATGTTTTTCTTGACTAGTTTATTTTTTGTGAATCGAACACCAAAAAATCCATAAAACATTTTTTTGAAAGTTATTTTACGTGAAATGAATGGAGCTTGATTAAGCAAACTTTTGAGAGATCACTTATGCTCACACGAGTTGCTACTCCCTTTGGAAAGACTTATGGGCTTAAGTTGCGTTTGGTAACCATTTAGTTTTTAATAATTATTTCTAATCATAAATAGTTTTTATTTTATTTTATTTTGTTACCCGTATGAGTTTTTGAGCATTCGAAAGAGTTTGATAATTGTCCAAACTATCTATTCTCGCAACAAAAATGTACTTGGTATGACTCTTAAATTTTTTTGTGACTTAGAATTTCTTTTTTAAAATAATTTTATTACATTTTCTTTCTTTTTTTCTTTTCTTTTCGACTGGTTAGATGAGAGCCAACAAGGTCACCAGTTTTAGGGGAGACTTGCCTAGGCACTAGCAAAGCTAACCTCTTGACGGTTGGGTGAGGTTGACCATTCTTAACCCTAGGTGAGGTCGCGCCTCACCTAGCTCGCTGGCTATGGCCATGGCCAACAATCGGCTAGGGGAGGAAGAAGACGGAGACTAAATGAAAGAAAAGAAAAGAAGAAACCAAAGAGAAAAAATAATGATTTTGACTTGATTCTAAAGTTATTCTTGGGAAAAAAAGAAACAACTTTTTCTTACTTTTTAATTATGTCTCCAATCTATTCTCGAAAACAAGTTACCAAATGAATTTCTATTTTTTTTTTTTGTTTCGAAGCACAAAATAATAGAATCATATACTATTTGACACGTTACCAAATAAACCCTTAGAGTGATGAGCTTGCCAACCTCATATCTAGGGTCATGATTTGTGCTCAATAATTAACAGCTAAACGGGTGCACCCTTGCCTGTCAGGTAAATCGCTTGACGACGCCGTGGATCGAACTCGGGACTTCTCGTGAAAAGTTTCCTTGCCCAACCACCTACGCCGCCGCCACCACCACCAGGGGTGGTTACTATCTACCATTATTCATCTGCATGTTGGTGCCCGAATTTGCCGGTAAGAGTGAGGATTTGCTTTCCATTCGATGAAGTGATTGGTGATGTAGAGAAAAATTAAAAGAAGTTTCGAAAGAGATCAGAGATACTATAGCTCCGAGTTTCTTCCGTAATATTAATGCCAATTTATTTTACCACAATATTTTCGACTTAAATTTCATATTTGATCCGAGCTCCGTTGTTATGTATCAGAGAAAAAAGCGATATTAAATGACATTATAAATTGATGGAAGGTTAAATGGTAATTTTACGATAGATATCAACGCTAAAACTAGCACAGACAGATGATGCACAACACTCCTGCTTCGAAACATAAAAAGTCTTGATTATTTATTTCTTTGCTCTTGCAATTCCCGCGATGTCAATGCGGTTTGTAGGACTTCCTGCAATCTTCTGAGCAATTATCCACACAGGCTTTAGCCCTTTGGGCATCTGCATATAATGAAAAGCATTATTGTATTAAAAAATACTTTATTGATCAAGTACATGTACTAAGATGACTGTAGATATTGGCTTTGGTGGACTCATATAAGATCCACATGAGATCCATTATTTTTATGATCCAAATTAAATTTAGTACATAATACATATACTATACTTATGTAAGAATGTCCCATTTTCTATGGATGCGGATTTTTGTCCCTATGCGGTGGAACAATGGGCGACCCATGCTTAGTATTTTGACCGTACTTAGTCCAGCCTGATTTTCCTATTTAAAATTCAATGACGCTTGTCATAATTATAGCGACCTGGCCAATTTCACGTGGATTGGAGCTCTAAAGGAATACTAAAATGGCGATTTTTTCGAGGCAAGTTCACTAATAAATCACCTCACAAATCTTGTCCCGTACCGCAAGGGATAAGATCAGGAGAAGGCTCAGGAAATGATTCATAGTGGAGTCTCACCCAAAAGCGTTCACCTCCTTGAATGTAACTTTAGGGGGCCTAGCTATGTGATCTAAGAATAAATTATTGCAATCAGATCGAGATACAAAAAGATGATCAGAAACTCCATCTAAAGAAATGGCAAATACGATTTCATATATAAATAAATAAACAGTGCATTCAGGTAGGCCTTAAAGAGAGAAATTTTTATTCAGATTCAAGCCGATGCAATTGACCTAGTCACCAGGAGTTTCAAGAAGTGTTTCTGTGAATACCTGTATCAGGGTTTAAGCATGTGGCCGTCACACAACCGAGATCACAGTAGTCAAGCGTGGTCGGGTGTGGCGAGACTGCCCCGCATTTCTTCCGGCAGCCTAAGTAGCAAAGCGGCGGACTGCCATCCTTGCCGCAGGACAGAATGCACGGTACATCGCATGCGGCGGGTCGACTTCCTTCGGAGGACACACCGAGTATGATCAACATCAGGAACAGAGTCAATACCTTTCTGAGAGCTTTAATTTCCATCTCCATCAACGCTTCTCGACCCTTCTTCTTCTGCTGTTGTTGGGAGTATTTATGTTGAACTAGGAGCAAGCACTTGCAGCAATATATACAGAGATTTGTTGGGGGAGCATTAATTGTTCAACGGCCTTTTGCTGTGAAATGGAAAAGAGAGGTTTCCCGTCTCATATGATGAGGTAAGCCTGGTGAATCTTGTGTTATATTTTCTTCTGCTTCCAGTCAATGCTTTTAATGACTATCCAATAAATGCCAGAACCGATGCAATATAAACTATTAACATCATTTATATGGAATTTTAAGTAAAAATGAAAACTAATGATGGTGATATTTGTAATCCGCCCATTAATTTTCATACGAGTTAGATAAAATATTTATTTTGATATGTTGTACATTTGATTCAATATTTTTCACGATCACCGAGTGCTGGATATATGCCTTTTGATAATTATAATAGGATGAAATTATAAGTTGCTCCTAGTCCAAGCGCCATCAAATTGTAATAACACAAAAAAGCAGAAGAAATGTTTGAGTATTGAAATATAAGGATTTAGTACTTAGTAGTAAGTGCAATAGGTTTTGGAGTGAGTAGGCTCTAGGCCAAGAATATGGGACCGATTGACCTTGGAAGTGGTTTGGAACCAAATCCATTAGTTCCAAGTCAATCCGAAAATCATCCTACTACTTATTTTTTTTTTAAAGTTCGGTCATATCCTTGGGTTGAATCAACTCGGTTGCTCACCCTTATTTAGTAAAGTGATTCGAAAGTGAAATGATTTTTTTTTACCATGCATACTAGAAAAAAGATATTTGTGTGTGCAGGCAAAAAATTGAGAAAAAATTTATAAAAAAAAAAGAAAAGCTTCATCTAAATTATTTAAGGAATGAATTTGAACTATTTCCAGCATTATTTTAATCTAATTTTATTGTATGAGTCATTTGTTAGACAAAACGACAGCTATATATTGAACGTTTTAACTTTGTCGTTTTATCAATTGTTTTGTAGTATATTATTACTGTTTGTCTTTTCTTATGATATCAGATATGCCTTCACTCCCTCTGCTTCATGATTTAATGTAGAGATAGACGGTAGAGGGTTGTTTGGATGAAGAGAAAAGCTAATCCTCCTAGGGCCCACATGCAACCAAAAAAAAAAAAAGAAGGTGTACGACCTTGAGTATTGAAATCGAAAAGAGAAAATTGCTTGATAAAAGCCGAAAACCTACTATGAAATATCATTAGTTTATTATAAAAAATGTAAGTCCGAAATATATATCTATGTTTTAGCAACATTATTGTACTCTTCCAATTTTCAACATAATCCATGGAATCTTCTTTACTTAATTTATCAAGTAAATTCAAATTGAGATGGCAATATAACCGGTCGACATGAAGACCCACATTGCCTCGCACCAAATAAAGCAACACCAACAATTAATAACTTTTGGAGCAGCGACCATGTACATTTCATTGTCCCAATTTTGTTTCCCCTTTTGGTTTCTCTTGCCTCAAGTTGAAGTTTTGTGTTTGTTTCCAGTTCATGTTTGGTTATTATTGTGACAGACTAACAAGGAACGGGCAAATGTTAGGAGAATATTCACACTCCCATGGGGATAATGGATCGTAGACGGACGATAATTGCGGCCGCTTTCTTATGGTTCTCTCATTATATATAGAATTTTCGAATTTAATGAGTAAATTGTTAATTTTTTTAATCTTATAGGTAGCAACTAGCTTTAATTCACGAACTCTTACTCGAGTACTAGACAAACTTCTTCTTGAGTACCTCGATAACTGTTTTGAAGTCACGGGTGCCATTCAATTTATAAACTTTAACAGGAGTAGAGTAAATTACCACTAGTAAGATTTAGAAGCAAATCATAATGTATTATGGAATATTAAACATGTACATTCATTGTTTCATTGGTAACTAATGGGGTTAATCCAATCCACCTGAGAATTAATGGTTGATAATGAACTACGAAATTTAAAAGTAATCAAGTCATTGTTTTTGTTGGTGTCTTACAAGCTGGTACCCAGACCCCCCTGGTAAAATAAAAAAGAAATGACAGTCTACTATGAAATTTGAAACCAGTCAAATCTTTGTTTCGGTGTTAATTGACTAACAGCCAATCGGATCTATTCGTAAAATTCTAAAGAATGAAGTTGACAATCAACTATAGAATTTGAAAGTGGTAGATCATTGTCTTAATGGTAAATCACTATCAACCAATAGCCTCACTTAAAAGTAATGAAATCGCCATTTCTTGGGTAAGACAAACAGCTAAATGGGTGCATTTTTGTGATATCTAAAGGAATTGATAATCTACTATTATTCATATATTTATTGGTGCACTAACTTTGTAGATGAAATTGAGGATTTGATTTCCATCCGATGAAGTGATTAGTGATGTTGGAAAGAAAATAAGAGAAGTTTGGAAAGAATAGGACATATTACATCCCCAAATATCATCCATAGCATGAACGCTAAGTCATATAACCGTGATCTACCCGTTTTCAAATTTATAATCGAGCTGAGTCGGATTAAGCGATCATTGGCACTCCAGGTTCGTGAATCCGAGAAAAGTGATAGTGGATCATATTATAGATGGAAGGTTATGCGGTAATTTTAGGATAGATACCAATGCTAAACTAGCGCAGACAGATTATCCACAACACTTTGATTTCTCTCCAACTTCAAAAGGAGAAAGGTCTTGATTAATTATTTATTTGCTCGTGCAATTCATGGGATATCAGTGCGGTTTGTAGGATTTCTCGCAATCGTTTGAGTAATTATCCGCGCAGGCTTTAGCCTTTTACATCTGCATATAACCGAGAAGGGTAAGAAATTCAGATGCAATATTATTCTCTATTAGAAAAATGTTTGGTGGATCTAGTACGTGTTCTAAAAATGATATTGACGGATAGATTTCGTTAAACCCATGTAAGATCCATATGAGACCTATGATTGTCAACTATCCAAAGTCAATTTAGTACATAATACATAATCTACACTCATTTCTCATTTTGCATGGATGCAGATTCTTTATTCCTGTCTTGTGGCATATGTATTACACATGCTTAGAATTTTGGTCGTACTTGTCCAACATGATTTTTATTGAGAAAATTCGGCGAGGCTTGTCATACATTCCTCGGGAATTAGAGCTTCAAATGATTAATAAAATGGTTATTATTTTGAGGTGAGTTCACTTATGACTTAACAAATCCTGTTCCGCATTGGAGGAGATATGATTAGTACGAGACTTAGACTTACGAGAGAGTCTCACCCCAAGTGTTCCTCTCATTAATGCTCCAGCTGGATAGGGGTGAGCATTGTTTCAAGATAGACCTTGGGCTGATCCCAAACCAGCATTGTGTGGTCTGGTTCTTGCAAGAAACAGTCTAAGCCTCAGTCTCAAAAATTGGGAACCAACATTGTATGATCATATTTCAGGGTCAGGCTGCTAAACTAGACCAACCTTGGATTGAACACAATTTAATTGTGTTTTTTGTTCATTTTATTTTCAGATGGTTAGAACAGTCTTTATGGATGAATGAGAAATATTCTATAATTCATGTTCTAAGTGTGTTTTTAGCAACTAAAGAATTTTTCTTTTTTAACTTTCGTATTGCTTGACTAAGGGATGAGTTGGATAATTCTCTATAACTTTAGATTTCTATTTTGATATTTAATTGTGTTTTACTTATCGCTGTTGTGTTTCTCAATATTGCTGTTCTAAGTATTGTGTTTGATGGATATGTACTTTGAAAGAGTGTGTTTAACCTTTTAAGAAATTAAAAAAAATAAAAAAATTCAGCCTATCTCTTGAACTGACTTTAGAGCTTGACTTTAGAGCTGGACCGGATCAGTTTCCAAATTCTACAAGATCGTAACCAATTTAGGTTGTAGGGTTGGACTGGCCCAACCCTAAAATCTCTCATCCCTACTTTTGGAGGGCTTAGCCATGTGGTCTAAGACCGAATTACTGCAATATCCTATGAAAATAATGCACAATCATTTTATGAGAATGAAGATATCAAGATACAATAAGAGGATAAAAATGTCTCCATCTCAAGCGGGTATACTAGATAAAACTTTCATCATTGATTAGAGACGGCGCCTACCGGTAGCTATCTATGCTTATCCTCTAGATTAAATAAACTCATCTGGCAAATCACATAGGATCAATAGGAGACCGACAGCTTAAATACAGACCTAACGCAAATCATGTACTATGCTAACACCCAAGATTGACTAATTGGCTTAGTCCAAATGGTTACCTAGCAACCTTGTCTTATTAGTAGGACCAATCGAAAATGCTGTCGTTGCTTATATGGTTCCATCAAACCATAGAAGGATACTTTTAAAATGACTTTAGAAATATAAAAGTCATCAATGCATTCAGTGAGACCCTGATCAGAGATATTTCATCTAGATTAAAGCCGATGCAATTGACCTAATCACCTAGGGTTTCAAGATGTGTTTCCGTGAGTACTTGTGTGATCACAATGGTCGACCAGGCCCGGCGTGGTGAGGCGGCCTCGCATTCCTTCATGCGGAAGCAGTAGCACAGGGAAAGCTGGGGATGGCCGTCCTTGGAGCAGTGCAACATGCAAGGTAATTTGCACCCGAAGTGTTCGGGGGGCACACCGGAGTATCCACTTCCTTGGGAGGACACACCGAGTATCATCGACATCATGAATAAAGTCATTACCTTGTTGAAAGATTTCTGTTCCATTTCTTTCACCCTTCTCGATCTCTCTCTCTCTTTTCCTGTTATGGTCGCTTTTATGTTAAGCTAGGAGCAAGCAGTTAAATTTGCATCTGTATACGGGTACATGTAAAGGTATGGATACATGGTAGGGCATTAACTGTTCAATGGCATTTTACTATGAAATGGTAAAAAATGGTTTCCCGTCTCATTAAATGAGATAAGTTTGGTGTAGCTTAGGTTATATTTCTTCTGCTTCCGGTCAACGCTTTTTAGTGCTTTTTAATTAAATGCCAGATACCAATATATACGAGAGATAAGCTAGACAAAACGAGAGCTTTATATTGGAAATTTTAATTTTCCTTTAGCCTTTTTATTTAGTAAAAGAGATAAAAAGAAGAGAGTTGTTTGGACGGAGAAAAGTTAGTTCTCCAAGAACCCTCATACAACTATGAAAAAAGAATTGTTCGACCTTGATTGATGAAAGTTAAAAGAAAAGAAATGTTTGATAATTGCCGAAGATCTGCTATGAAATATTATTAGTTTCTTATCAAATATATGTATGTTTTAACAACATAAATGGTAAAAAAATTCCAACATAAGTACATGGAAATAAATTAAGTAAAATCTTTATTTAATCCATCTGATAAATTCTGACTGGACTATAATTTAACCGGTCCACGTGAAGAGATTGCCTCACCCTAGACAAAGCAAAACCACAATTGATAAATTATGTAGCAGATATAAGGTACGTTTCATCACTGTTGACCTTTTTTCCCCTTTAGTTTCTCTTGCCTCGAGTTAAAATTATACGTTGCCTTACTTATGTTGGTTATTCATTTGATTGACATGGGACGCGGAAAATGTTAAGAGAATACCCACACAACCTATAATGATAGGGTAGGAGATGCACCTCGCTTCCACCGCCATCCTTAAACCTAATCAAGTATTATAATTGCTAAGTTTCAAGGTTTAGTTTAACATTTTTTCGAATGAGGTCTTACTTCCATTATTTTCCTGTTTTGAGAGCAATATCATCTTAGATTCTTCAAGTTTGTCTTCTTTGTTTTTCAAGTGTCCCTTAGGAGATTTAGATTTTCGTAGCTTAATATCAAAATATTTATTGAAATTATTTCTCTTCAAATTCAACAGTTTACTTTTTCATTGACAAGAAGATGAACCTTAAGTTAGCGAATCCAAACCCTAAGCTGATGAAATATCCTGTCAATATCAAGTAACAAAGCAAGACACGAGTTAAATCCCAATGGGTGTCCAAAAACAATAGCAATTGCGTTGGTGCTTAATCTACACATGAAAGTCTATTAAAGGTGCGAATGGTAACGTTTATGTTCTTTTTTTGTTCCAGGGAACAGAAACAAAAAAAAGTGTTTCTGTTCCGGGGAACAATTTTTGAACAAAAGAACGTGTTTGGTAACGTTTGTTCTGGGAATAAAAAATGAATAGAAACACGTTTGGTAAATTTTATTCTTTTTTTATTTCTTTTAATTTTTTAAACATTTTTATTTTATTTTTCATTTTTTCTTTTCTTTTTTATTTTTTTTCTTTTTTCGGTTGATCCCGGCCCTCGGCGACCGGCCAAATATGGCTGGCAGCCTCGCCCAGCCACGGCGAGGCTCGGCCTCGCTCGCGCCGGCGACACTCGGCCTCGCTGGGGGCCGGCGACGCTCCGGCGAGGTCGCCGACCCTCAAGGGCGTCGCCGGCCCTCGACGGCTGATCGCCGGCCATGGCCGAGGTCGGCGACTGGCCAAAGAAAAAAGAAGAAAAAAAGAAGAAAAGAAAAGAGAAGAGAAGCGTTTCCGAAGAAGTGTTTCTTTTCTCCGTAAAACAACTATTTTGTGTTTTTTTTTTTTGCTCCAATTTTGTTCCGAACAAAAAAAAAAAAAAAAGAAAACGCAACCAAACGCGTTTCTGTTCTTTTTTTGTTCCCGGGAACAAAATCCGTACAGAAGTGTTCCAGAAACGTTTCTTTGGAATGTTTCCATGCACGCCCTAATTAATCGAGTCATGTCCATTAGTTCTTGCTTTGCAACCTGAAATATTCATTAATACTATTAGAATATTTAAATAATAAACTACGCATTCATCTATTAGTTTAATCTTTGAAAACACTCGGCTGTGATATCACAAAATCTCACTTGGTATCAAAATTAGAAGTCTTAAGTTCAAATCTTACCATACTTCATTTGTCTCTTAAATTAATTTTCCACGCTTAGTGTCAGGCAAAAGACTAAACTAAGTATGAAGAAGAGTGTTATAAAATATAAATTAAATAATAAATCACACCTTCATAACATCTTAAGCTTTTAGGATAATTGTCTATGATCCTATAAAATCTCACTAATACCAAAACTCCCAAAAGATGTCATTAATACCGAATATTACACAACTTTATTTTCTGTTTTACACTTAACTTGGTATCAAAGTATTCTTTCATTGGGTGCACCTCAGAAACTTCTCAATATTTTCTTTCTGCTTTATCATTCTCAACAGTGCACCCATGCATCCCAAGCAAATAAATCCATCTCCTGCCGCTCAACAATGTTCACCCAAGTGCATCATTCCTATCTAAGTAAGTGCCACGATGGTTGTTTTAGGATGTCTTTAACGCATCGCCAAGTAAGTCGAGCTTGATAGAATGTCTTTAACGTGTTGTCAAGTTGAGCTTTTCTTTTCCATGGAGGTATCTTTCAATGCTGCAAAGACGCGTCTTAACGCACAATAACTTTTCCCCTAGCAATGTCTAGCTTACTCGCTTGCTATAATCATGTCAGCTATATTGAGGCACATTGTATGACCCATCCTTCGGATTTTGGCCCCACTTGTCCAACTTAATTTTCCTTCCTAGCGGCCTGGCCCAGTCCACGTGAATTGAAGCTCCGAGGAATACTAGAATGGTGACTCTGTTGGGGTGAGTTCACTAATAAATCAATTCAGAAATCTTGTCCCATATTGGAGGAAATAAGATCAAGAGAAGACTTATGAAATCATTCATAGGAGAATATAAAACATCATTTTATGAGACTCAAATAGATTGAGTTACAATGAGAGGGCATAAGATCTCCATCTCGAGCTGGTATACTAGATAAACTTTCATTACTAATTAAAGACAGTGCCTAATGGCATCTATCTATGCTTAACATCTAGACTATATCAACTCGTCTCGCAAATCACATGGGATCTATAGAAGACTGACAACTTAAATACGGACCTAACACAAATCATGTATTGCGTTAGGCTCAATCTATCGCAACGGAAACAGACTAATTAGCATAGACAAAATGGTTCCTGGCAACCTTGTCTTACCAGGTAGGACTAATTGAGAATGTTGCCGTTGTTAACATAGTTTCATCAACTGAGACACTGTCAAAATAACTTCAGAAATATACACATCGTTAATGTATTTAGTTTGACCCTATATAGTGAAATTTTGTACAAATTCAAGCCGATGTAGTTGACCTAGTTACCTAGGGTTTCAAAATGTGTTTCCCAAAATACTTGTATCAGAGTCCAAGCATGTAGATGTCACACATCCAAAATCACAATGTTCGACAAGTGCCAGTGTTGGTGCTGGTGCTAGTGTCGATGCCAATACTAGTATCAATATCGGTGTCAATGTCGGTGTCAGTGTCAGTGCAAGGCTTGGCAAGGTGGCCTCACATTTCTTGAAGCAGCCGATGCTGCAAAGAAGCGGATTTCCATCCTTGGCGCAGGACATAATTCACCGTACTTTGCGTTTCGTATGATCCACTTCTTTTAGAGGACGCACCGACGATCATCAACATCACGAACAGAGTCATTACCTAGTTGAAAGATTTAATTTCCATCTCTATCTACGCTTCTTGATTCCTTTTTATTTTCTTTTTTTGCTATTGTTGTAGTACTTATGTTAAAAAGGGAGCAAGCACTTGTAGCTGTATGTATACAGAGATCTATGTGTATTTGTACATGATAGAGCATTAATTGTTCAATGGCCTTTTGCTATGAAATGAAAAAAAAAAGGAGAGAGAAGGATTTCCCATCTCAATTAATGAGGGAAGCTTGGTGTAGCTTAGGCTATACGTCTTTTGCTTCCGGCCATCGCTTTTAATGACTATCCAATAAATGCTAGATTCAGAATTTAATGATGGGCTAGATTTTCATCATATCAGATATCCATGCAAATTTTAATCATCACTTATGTACAAACGAAATTTAAATTAAAAGTGTGTTGGAGAAATCTTTCCAGAATATTTTGAAGCTGACAAAACGTTTCTTTCAGTCTAAAGTCTGGATGTTCGGAGATCGACAGTTTAAAGTCTGAAGACTTTGTATTCTCAAGACTCAAGACTCAAGACTTTGTATTCTCAAGACTCAAGACTCAAGACTTAAGACTCAGGACTCAAGACTTAAGTCTATTCTCACTGATAGTCTTGCTAATCCGTGTGACGAAGGAAATCCAAAGCCGAGGTTTATGGTTGAGGATTCGATTCTATCCTCGGAATAGATTCTTTGGTTGGATAATCGTTTCGGATTCTTTAATCCTTATCTAAGATCGATTGAAGATCCGATGGTCGTCGAAATAATCTTGGAAAGTTCTATTCATGGAAACCGAGATCCCGATTGTATGGGCGAACGGGATTGATGGGCTATCATCAATTCCTTAAATAGCTCGGATGATCTTCTTGATTGATTCCGTCCAACGGGTAGATTGGAGGAATTCCTTTGGTAAGTGCCAACGGCTATGATGGCATAAAGGAGTATAAAAAGAAGTCGTTCTAGTTGTTTTAGTGTGTGATTGATAGAAAAATTCCGAGTTTGAAGATCCTTGATTGTTACTTGAGACCTGTTCGAGCGAAATTGTATACGAGAGAGTGTTTGTACTTGGTGACACCTTGAGAGAGTGTGGTAGATCGTCTACACCTAGAATTCAAGGAAGATCAACACTGTAACAGCTCTTTGATTATAGTGGAATCCAGCCAATCGGCTGTCAGTGCAGAAGAGTGGACGTAGGCTTGAATCAAGCCGAACCACTATAAACCGAGCGTTCAATTCTCTCTTTCCCTTACTAAGTCTTGCGATTGAATCATTAAACTGTTTAAATATCGTGCAAGCTTCGAGAAATTTTTTTATACCTATTCACCCCCCTCTAGGTACTCATACTAGCTATATCAATTGGTATCAGAGCCCGTGTTCTTACTTTGTTTGAAGTGTTTTACTTCAGAGTAAAAGATCCATGGCTAGTATGCTAGCACCAGGACTAATGGAGGGGCAAAGCAATACCAGACCTCCCTACTTCGATGGAAAGGATTACAACATCTGGAAGAACAAGATGAAAGCTTTCCTACGATCAAAGGATCCTCTGGAATGGGACGTTGTGGAAAGAGGAATCACTCCTGCTGCCGCATCAATCTCTGAAAGAGGGAAAGACACTATTGAAGCCAGCGGAATGTCTCAAGAAGAAATAAACAAGAGACAAGCACTCGATGCTAAAGCAATTTATTCTTTATATTGTGCTTTGTCACCAACTGAATATAACAGAATATCTTCTTGTGTTACAGCAAAAGAAGTCTGGGACAGGTTACACATCACCTATGAAGGGACAGATCGAGTGAAGGAGACCAGAATTAACATTCTTCTTGGTCAATATGAATCCTTCAAAATGAAACCAGGAGAATCTATAACTGACATGTTTAGTCGTTTTACAGATATTGTCAATGGTCTTGAGAACCAAGGACAAAAAATTTCTGATCCCATGAAGGTGAACAAGCTTCTGCGTGGACTCTCTAAGGATTGGAATCATATAAAGACTTCAATAAGAGAGACGCAAAGAATCATGCCATTATCGTAGACGAACCGATTGGAACTCTTCGAGTCTTACGAAGTGGAACGAATTAATGAAGACGAAGATCCAAGAGGTAAGAAATCTATTGCACTAAAATCAAATGATGATTCGATGATGCAGATTCTGAAGATGATATGGATGATGAGGAGCTCGCTCTCATGATAAGAAGATTCAGAAAACTAAATAGAAAAGGCGGAGGTTCATCCCAAGGAAACAAAGTTTTCAGAGACAGCGAGACCAAAGTCGTTGATGATGAGGAACCAAACAAAGATGTAGTTTGCTTCGAATGTAAAAAGAAGGGACACATCGACCCAACTGTCCTCTTCGAAAAAGAAAAGAGGAAAAGCTGAGAAGTTTCGAAAGGCTCTCAAAGCTGAAACACGGAGTGATACGAGAATGTGAAGAGAGTGATAATGAATACGCCAACATATGTTTGATGGCACATTCGGACTCGGACTCGGTTACGGATCGACTCGAACAGTGAATTTGAGGTAAGTGATTTTAAAATTCCTGTCAAAGTCTCTAAATATATTGATGAAGCTGTGTTTCGGTCTCAAGACTTTTCTCAAAAGAATTTCCGAACTTAAAAAGGAAAACTCAATTCTGAAACAAAAGGAAATTATTTTAGAAGAAAGAGTTAAAAGTCTAGACCTAAATGTTTCTGCTCTTAAAGAAAAAGAAGATGATCTTTTGAAAGAAAATGTTTTCTTAAAAACAGACTTATCAAATATTTCAAAGAAGTTTTCGATAGGATCCGAAAAGCTTGAAAAAGTGCTTTCGGTTCAAAGACCTTACTTTAATAAGTCTGGTCTAGGTATGACAGCGGAAACAATCCCCTTGATTGATTTTCCAAAAGTAAAAGAAAGAATTAAGAAAAGACCGTCAAAAGAGGCTTACGTAAATCATTTCAAGAAAATCTTTGTTAAGTCTCGTTGGTCGAAATTCTCTAAGATGTTCAAAGTGTAACAGTCAAGATCATTTTGAAAAAGACTGTCCTATGGTTTGGAAGCTGTTAAGAAAGTATGGCCTAATAATGCTCATCCTACTAACACCAAAGGACCCAAGAAAATTTGGGTACCAAAGAAAGCTTGAGACTCTCTTTTGAATGCAGGTCTCTGTCAAAAAGAAGATAAAGTGGTATCTTGACAGCGGATGCTCAAGACACATGACAAGAGACTCAAAGTGCTTCATAAAGCTTGTTCAAGTAAACGGCGGAAATGTTTCATTTGGAGGAAACGGCAAAGGAAGCATCGTGGGATTTGGAACTGTGAGAATTGGAAATCTCACAATAAGCAATGTTTCTCTAGTAGAAGGACTCAACTATAACCTTCTCAGCATTAGCCAATTGTGTGATACCGGCTTCAAGATCTCCTTTCAAGAAGGAATTTGCTATGGACTTAGTAAAGACTCTACTGAGTCTTTCATGGGCCGAAGGCATGGAAACATCTACCTCCTTGACGTAAAACCAAATGAAGCACAATGCCTAATCTCAATTCAAGATGAAGCAATCTTATGGCATAGAAAGCTTGGCCATGTCAACAAGAAGCAATTAGCCAAAATCTCTTCAAAGCAACTTGTTCGAGGTCTACCTAAATTGCCATACCAAAAGTCTGACCTATGCACTCCATGCATTCTGGGAAAGCAGGTAAGAAATTCATTTAAGCAAATAAATCATGTATCTACTAATCATGTACTGCAGTTGCTTCATATGGATCTCTTCGGACCAACAAGAACCCGAGCATTGGAGGTAAGAAGTATTGTCTAGTAATTGTAGATGATTACTCTCGCTTTACCCGGGTATATTTTCTTGCAAATAAATCGAAACCTTTTCGTACTTTGAGAAGTTTGCTAAAAAGGTTCAAAATGAAAAAGGATGTGCTATTTCAAGTATAAGAACAGATCATGGAAGTGAATTTGAAAATCAAGATTTTACGAAATTCTGTGATAAATCTGGTTTTAATCACATGTTTTCCTCTCCGTATACCCGAGCAAAATGGAGTTGTGGAAAGAAAGAATAGATCTCTTCAAGAAATGGCTAGAACACTTTTAATTGAAAGTAAAATTTCTTCACGATTTTGGGCTGAAGCTGTTTCAACTGCATGCTATATTATAAATAGAGTCTTTCTAAGACCTATTCTTGAGAAAACCCCTTATGAATTGTTCAAAGGTAAGAAGCCAATTGTTTCATACTTTCATGTATTTGGTTGCAAATGCTTTATTTTGAAAAATGCAAATGATCGAGTTGGTAAGTTTGAAGAAAGATCAGATGAAGGCATCTTCCTTGGATATTCTTCATCAAGCAAAGCCTACAGAGTCTATAACAAGAAAAGCCAGTCTGTGGAAGAATCAATGAATGTCAAATTCCAAGACTCAGTGCAAGATGAATCCAGCCAGACTCAATATGAAGAATCTGAACTCACTCTAGACCTTCCAAAGTCTTCAACTCAAGAAGCATCTCAGACTCTGGAAGTCCAACATCAAGAAGCTCATGAAGATTCAAATAAAGGAAGAGATCATCAACCAAGCAAATCAACCAGTAACTGGAAACACAAATCCAGTCATCCCAAAGATCTCATTATTGGCGAAATCAATGAAGGAATCCGCACCAGATCAAAAAGGCGTGAAGAGTCTAGTGCTGTTGCTCTCATCTCTGAAATTGAACCAAAAAGCATAGAAGAAGCTTTATCTGATGAAAGCTGGATCGAAGCTATGCAAGAAGAGCTTAGACAGTTCAACATCAATAATGTCTGGGAATTGACATCTAAACCAAAAGGTAAAACCGTTATTGGAGCCAAATGGGTATTCAGGAACAAGATGAACGAAGAAGGAAAAGTCGTACGCAATAAAGCAAGACTCGTGGCCAAGGGATACACGCAAGAAGAAGGAATAGACTATGACGAGACTTACGCACCAGTTGCAAGGTTAGAAGCTATTCGTCTATTACTTGCGTTTGCTTGTTATAAAAATTTCAGGTTATTCCAAATGGACGTCAAAAGTGCTTTCCTGAATGGATTTATCCAAGAGGAAGTTTATGTGGAACAACCGCCTGGATTTGAAGACCCAAAGAAGCCAGACTCAGTCTTCAGACTAAAAAAGGCTCTGTATGGTCTAAAGCAAGCACCTCGAGCTTGGTACGACAGACTAAGTAAGTTCTTATTACAGAATGGATTTGTCAAAGGTAAAGTAGATACTACTCTGTTCATCAAAAAGGAAAACAAAAGTTTCTTACTCGTTCAAATTTATGTTGATGACATTATTTTTGGATCCTCTAATGAAAGTCTTTGCAAGAAATTTTCTAAGTCTATGCAGGACGAATTTGAAATGAGTATGATGGGAGAATTAACATTCTTTCTTGGCCTTCAAATAAAGCAATTGAAGGAAGGAACTTTTATCTTCCAAGAAAAATATGCTAATGATCTTGTCAAAAGATTTGGATTGGAAAAGTGCAAAAAGACCGACATACCAATGTCATGTTCTCGAGAAGATAGACAAGGATGAAGAAGGGAAGAAAGTAGATCAAAAGCATACGGGAGCATGATCGGTTCACTTCTTTATCTTACCGCTTCTAGACACGATATTTTGTTTAGTGTTTGTATCTGTGCTAGGTTTCAATCAGATCCTAGAGAATCACATCTCATTGCCGTGAAACGTATTATCAAATACGTTGCTTCATCTGCAAGCATCGGTCTTTGGTATCCAAAGAGGGGAGACTTTAATCTTCTAGGATACTCAGATGCAGATCTGGCCGGTTGCAGAGTCGATAGAAAGAGCACTTCTGGAACTTGTCAACTGCTTGGAAACAGGACAGTGTCTTGGTTTTCAAGGAAGCAAAGCACTGTAGCTCTCTCAACGACAGAAGCAGAGTATGTAGCTCTTGGAAGCTGCTGTTCGCAAATTCTATGGATAAAACAACAGCTACAAGACTTTGGCATTGAAGACTCATGCACAGAAATCAGATGTGACAACACCAGCGCGATCAATCTCACCAAAAATCCAATCCTTCATTCAAGAGCAAAGCATATTGAGATTCGTCATCACTTTATTAGAGATCATATTCAAAATGGAGAAATCTCGATTCAATTTGTTGATTCAAAGAGTCAACTAGCAGATATATTTACAAAGCCTTTGGAGAAAAATCAATTCGATTTTATCCGCTCAAGACTCAACATTTTGAAGCTTGAAGAAGTTAAAGTCTAGAGACTCACCAACTCTAAGACTCTGATCTCATAGACTTTAAATCCTGAGACTCAATCATTCATGGCTAAAAGATCGTAAGTTGCTATTCTATCTAAAAGGTACGAACTCTCGTTTATCTTATCTCGAAAAGGTACATTCTTTTATTCAGATATAATTAGTGTGAAATTTGAAAACTTGTCTTTTTAAAGGAAGTTAATTTTGGCAGTTATTGATTTTGAAAAGAAGTGTTCGTACACTTTCTTTGTGCCGTTTAAACTTCTCTTTTCAAATCCGAGGAATATATATATATATATATACAGTTATTCTTCCCCCAATTTTCAAAACCCTAAAAGGCACTCTCCTCTCGATTCTGTTTCTACTCTTTGTTCGTTGTCGAGAAAGTGGTCATTTTTCTTGGGAAAAGCAAGTGAAGGAATCCTCCAATAGACAAAGGAAGATGTCGTCTTCGAGGAAATCATCAAGAATCGCAAACAGGGGACCACAGAGAATGGAGAAGGGACCGACTCACTTCGATCTTACTGAGGAAGAAGACTTACCAAGTCAGCGACAAAGTCCGATTCGCTCTCCTCCACGTCATTCAGCATCTCCTGCCCCACAAGGTGCAAATCTGGAAGAAGAGATAATCGAGGATGCCGACCCAGTAAGAGTCCAAAAACCCTCCGTTATCTATAAGCTTTATCGTGCGTTGAAAATCACCGGCACTTCATTAAAGTATATAGATGACTTCCTTAAGGACAAAAATTATGGGAATGAGTATCTTTTTCTGCGGAAAATGGAGGAATTGGGAATTGCTCCTAAAGGAAGGGCAGTGGAGGCTCTTGAGAACATTCCCAGTGATCCTCGTATGCGGGACAAAATCGATTGACGGGAACGATGATGACAAAATGTTCCTTGAATTTAAACCTAGAATGGGTGTGGCAGCAATGGTGAAAGGAAATCGGATGGATTTGTTTAAATCCAAGGATCGGAAAAAGCGTATTTCAGGCTGTTGAAAAGAGGGTGATAAACCCTAGAAGTGTTGATTTTGACTTCTGGACACCATCAACGTGAACTTAAGAGAAAAGTTGAATTTGCTTCAACTTGAGACTTTTTGCTCGACTCTACGGACGGGTATGATCAACGACCGCTTATTTCTATTCAAATCTTAGCTTTTTGGATGCGAATAGAATTTCATTCGGTGTTCGAGATCAAGTCTACGTGGTAGATGTGAATATGTTGGCGGACATAGTCGGAGTTGAAAGGGGCGCTATCTTCCAATCAAAGTCTCACCCGCTCGTACTACTCGGATCTTGTCAAAGATAGGGACGTAGAGAAGAAAATTACCTATTCCAGGATGAAAGCCATCAACATTGTGCTTCATAAGATTGTGATCAACTGTCTCAGACCGAAGTCTACATCAAAGACTTTTGTGTCTCTTTCTGAAGCAAAGTTGATGTATGCGATCAACTCAGGACGGAAGTTTTCTCTCCCGCACACTATTCTTTTCCATATGTACAGAACAGTGTCAAAGGACAAAGGACAATTGCCTTATCCTGGTCTGGTGACCAAGATCTTCAGACATCTGAACATTGAACTACCACATACTCTCTGTGTTCGACCGTGTGATAAGATGGTGGTTGGGTTGAAAATGTTAATGAAGATGCGTCTGCAAGAGCTCTCCAAGGCAATGGAGAAATTCAAAGAGAAATCTCCAGTTCAGTATGCTTCAAGAAGAAAAGGAAAGGAGGCCATTGGTGCCTCATCGAAAAAGAGGAAAAGAACTCTTATTCTGGAGGAAGAAGAAGAAGATGAAGATGATGAAGATCTCGCTATCCAAGCGTTGACAAGAACAAGACGTTCTGTGTCTCATCAAACAGATCTTCAGCAGAACAGAGAAGAAGGAGAACAGAACAGAGAAAAGGAAGAACAGAGAGAGAAGGGGAAAGAAGTTGAAGAAGAAGATGAAGGAGAAAAAGAAAAGTCTGCTGACAATTCTGGAAAGAAGGGAAATGAAGAGCATGATCATCACTCTTCCCCTTTCAATGTCCTAGAGACAGGGGGAGTTAGCGAGCAAGAGAGGTCTACACCTCATGCTGCTGTCAGTGAAGATCTAAGACAATCTCCAGAAGACCCAGAAGAAGTTCAGGTCTCTCAATTGCTTGAAAAAGGTGATACGACGATTCCAAATCTGCCAGACTATACTGAAGCGCCATCGTCTGCATCAGAGAAAGTTCATGCCAGTACACAGACGGATGATTTTGCAGATTTTCGAAGTATTATGAATATTCTTCTGGAAATGCGTAGCCAGATATATGTTCTGGACTGTGAAATCCAAGCTTTGAAGAATGCTGGAAAAGCATCTTCAGTCTCTCTGGAGGATAAATTCAAAGACCTCGCTCTGCAACTTCAAGCCAATGCTAAGGGAGAAGAGGTAGCTCATCTGAGAGAAGACCTGAAGAAGCTCGAAGGAGTAGTCCAGTCCATTGGGGATTTCCAGCTCGTGCGCATTCCCAGCGAGACATGACTCCTTTCTCACCCTTTTCAATGCTGACAAAAAGGGGGAGAACCAAAATTTGAACCATTTAAAAACTTTGACTTTTGTGGTTATGTTTATTTTTGAGTATGACTTGAGAACTTGAACTTGGGTGTGAATTTGACTGAATTGGTTGTGGATTATGATGCTTGACTGGTTGCATTTATTCAAGTGTTGTTATATGGTGTTTCTCATGAAAGTCTAACCAATTTTCTGTGGATGCAGAGTCTGGTTGTTTTATTAATCTTTATGAGTTAGCCATATTGCTTGAGAAATGTTTTGCAGGTCAAAGTTGTTCAAATCTTCAAGAAAGTTTTGTCACCATCAAAAAGGGGGAGATTGTTGGAGAAATCTTTCCAGAATATTTTGAAGCTGACAAAACGTTTCTTTCAGTCTAAAGTCTGGATGTTCGGAGATCGACAGTTTAAAGTCTGAAGACTTTGTATTCTCAAGACTCAAGACTCAAGACTCAAGACTCAAGACTCAAGACTCAAGACTTAAGACTCAGGACTCAAGACTTAAGTCTATTCTCACTGACAGTCTTGCTAATCCAGTGACGAAGGAAATCCAAAGCCGAGGTTTATGGTTGAGGATTCGATTCTATCGTCTGGAATAGATTCTTTGGTTGGATAATCGTTTCGGATTTTTTTAATCCTTATCTAAGATCGATTGAAGATCCGATGGTCGTCGAAATAATCTTGGAAAGTTCTATTCATGGAAACCGAGATCCTGGTTGTATGGGCGAACAGGATTGATGGGCTATCATCAGATTCCTTAAATAGCTCGGATGATCTTCTTGATTGATTCCGTCCAACGGGTAGATTGGAGGAATTCCTTTGGTAAGTGCCAACGGCTATGATGGCATAAAGGAGTATAAAAAGAAGTCGTTCTAGTTGTTTTAGGGGGTGATTGATAGAAAAATTCCAGAGTCTGAAGATCCTTGATTGTTACTTGAGACTGTTCGAGCGAAATTGTATACAGAGAGTGTTTGTACTTGGTGACACCTTGAGAGAGTGTGGTAGATCATCTACACCTAGAATTCAAGGAAGATCAACACTGTAACAGCTCTTTGATTATAGTGGAATCCAGCCAATCGGCTGTCAGTGCAGAAGAGTGGACGTAGGCTTGAATCAAGCCGAACCACTATAAACCGAGCGTTCAATTCTCTCTTTCCCTTACTCAGTCTTGCGATTGAATCTTTAACTGTTTAAATATCGTGCAAGCTTCGAGAAATTTTTTATATACCTATTCACCCCCCTCTAGGTACTCGTACTAGCAATATCAAAGTGCACGATGCTCATATTTATAATCCGCCCAATCAATATCATAGTTGTTAGATAATACATGTCACGAAAACAAGCAATCAAATAATAGAATAAATTAGATCATGAAATAAATTGGACACTAGATTACATGGTTTAGTCAGTGTAACTTATGTCTATGGAAAAAGTAACACAACATCCATTATAGATCAAGTGATACAACGAGGATTATAAATACATTCGAGTCATTTAAGCACTTACAATATTTCAAGCCCCCTATTACACCTAATAAGGCACATAATGATTAGCCTCATAATTTCTCACGAAATAAACTCTCAATCTTACAAAAGAAATAATCGATCTTAATACAAGATTTTCACGGTTTCAAAATACTCTGGATGTAATGCATGAGCACAAGCTCCTCTTGAATGATTTTCACAAAGAAGAAGACCACTTTTAATATAAATACAAGACTGGATTCAAAATAGGAAACCTTTTTTTTTTTTTAACTTTCTCCAATTAGGTAATTATTCAATTAGAAAACCCACTTGGATGAAGTAAAATTCCTTTTTTGGCTAAAACTCAATACATATACTCAACAATTTCTACATTGGCTTGACATTGGAGCCAAGTTTCAAAATAGCCCCTCATAGACTCAATCACCATATATGCCTTTCAAGTCCAAGCTTGTTATTGCTATAGGTGTAACCTAGAGGGAGTAAATAGGTTATCAAACCAAACTTGATATAGTGAGATAATCAAACCTGAGTTTGCTTAAATATCAAGTGAAGTATACTTGTATCGACTAAGTAAAAAAATGAAATAGAGAGAGATAGGAGAGTTCCATGCAGATCTTATAGAGGTTCGGCTTAAATTGAGCTTATATACACTCTCCCAACCTAACATCCATCAGTGGACTAGATTATGCTAGTAATTCGTTGAGAAGTCACGATGTAGCATGTGCCGCTTCTACACAAAACTAGTAGATCGCACTAATGACTCCAAGAACTACTATAACATTCATACACTTCTCAACTGAGATGATAATAAGTGAATCACTTTCAGCAATAATGTACTGCTTGCTCAATAATAATAATTTGTGTATCTTACAAAATAAAGGTTTCTGAACTTGTAAATGTTTTCGCAAGTGTGTGTCTTCTTTAGCATGTGTTGATCTTCTAATATAGTATGCAAGCACGCTAACAGCAGAAAAATCTTCAATGTGATCAATTTAGCGATTAAGATCTAATCACCCGTACAATTAAAACTTCCAATGACAATGTGGTTTCCACGAATAAAGTTGCTTATTTAAAGGGACAATAATTCTTGGCAATTTGATTGACAACACATAAAATTTCTCTCATAAGTTTGTCTTTGGAAGGCATACTGTCAATATTCCATAAGATTTAGGTTTATCCCAAAAGAAATATCTCGATATTCATGACATGATGCGTACTTATGTAGAAGACATTTTCTTCCCATATGATATAGACAATTTTTAGGACTTGACTATACCAACTTGACAAGTTTTATGATTCAATTGCACTTTTTGAAAATTTTAGAACTCAATTGCACTTTCATGATAAGTTTTAAAACTTGATTACATTTCTGAATGTTTAATGACTCAATTGCACTTTCATGACTCAATTGCACTTCCATGAACCCTCTAGTTCAAAGAAAAGTGGGGATTTGCTTCCCATTCAATGAAGTGATTAGAGATGTCAAAGAAAATTAAGAGAAGCTAGGAAATAGATTGGAGATACTGTATCTCCAAATTTCATAATGGGAATGTCGTGTCATATAGCCGCGTTCTCTCCGGTTCAGAAATCATATTTGAGATGAGTCGGGTCAATTGACCATCGGAATCCCGGCTTCATGCATACGAGAGAAGCATATTGAATCGAATCATAAATTGACGGGAGGTCAAATGATAATTATTAGGAGAGATCTCAACGGTAAAAGCAGTGCACACAGATGATACAAAACACTTCGATTTCCATCTAACTCCTAAAGACAAAAAGTCTTGATTGTTTGTTTATTTGCCCTTGCAATTACCGGGATATTAGTGTG
The DNA here is from genome assembly GCA_017140255.1 of Eucalyptus paniculata subsp. matutina. NCBI lineage: Eukaryota > Viridiplantae > Streptophyta > Magnoliopsida > Myrtales > Myrtaceae > Eucalyptus > Eucalyptus paniculata. Next base: position 47,857,262 of record CM029436.1, on the reverse strand, counting down.
GTTTGTAGGACTTCTTGCAATCGCCTGAGCATTTATCCGCATTGCAGGACTTCCTGCAATTGCCCGAGCATTTGTCCACACAAGCTTTAGCCTTTCTGGCGTCTGCACGTAATAGAAAGTAGGGTAAGAGCCGTATAAGAGCCACATGAGACCCATCGATTGAATGATTCAAATTCAATTTAATACATAATATATATACTATACTCATGTAATGATTTCTCGCTTTGCATGGATGAAGATTCTTTATTCCTCTGTTGCGGCACAATGTATGAAAAATGCTTAGGATTTTGACCATGCTTGTCCAACTTGATTTTCATTTTTTTTTAAAATACAGTAACGCTTATCATGATTACAGCGACCTGGCCCGTTCAACGTGAATCGAAGATCCAAAGCAATACTAAAATGGGTGATTATTTTGAGGTGAGTTCAGTCATTGATACTTAGCAAATTTTGTCCCCAAATGGATGAGATAAGATTAGGAGAAGGCTTAAGAAATAATTCTTAAGAAAGTCTTACCCACATTTAGTAGTCCAAATGGACTACATAGCAATGTTGTCTAAAACTGCATTATTATAATAATTCTAAAAAAAATCCAGGCATCATCACTTTATGAGAATGAAATAGATCGAAATACAACAAGATAATAAACTATTTGCATCTACAATGGGTATAATAGATATAATTTTCATCATTAATTTAGGATGGTGCCCGGTGGTGTATCTATCTATGTTTAACATCTAGTTTAAATCAAGTCACCTCAGAAATTATGGGATCTATGGGAGACCGACAACTTAAACACAGAGCTTACACAAATCATATACTTTGCTAGGCTCATTCTAGACTCAAGGTGCATGGTAACGTTTCTACTTGGGGAAACAATTTCTTTTCAAAAATAGGTTTTTTCCATTTCTACTCCCTAAAATATTTTTTTAGTAAAATAACGAGTTTGTAACTATACAAAATTTATATTCTCGAAATAGAAAAAAAAAATAGAAATGTGTTTGGTACGATTCATATTTTTTTCTATTTATTCATTTTTTTTCTTACTCACGGACCGCCAAACATCAACTGCCAAATGCCACTCGCCGCCACACAACCGCTAACCGCCGATCGTCGCCGTTGATTGTCGCCACACTATTGTCACCCACGGGGCCACAGCTCACCGGCCACCGCTGCCGACCGTCGATGGCTGGTCGTCGGAGGTGAACGGGCAACCGAAGGAGGGGGTAGCGGCTATTGGGTTGTGGGCGACGGTCATGTGGCGACAGTTGGTGGTCGTGCAATGGCGGGCAATGATCGATAGCCAGCTATCGGTGATCGAGCAACGGTCATTGGCCACTAGCGACGGCGGTGACTGCGGTCGAGTGGCAACAGCAACAATTGGCCAGTAGTGGCAACAACGAGTAGTTGAAGGTGGCCGACGGTTGGCAAGCGGTTGGCGGTGGCCGCGACAAGTAAGAAGAACAAAAGATAAATAGAAAAGAAAAAAATGGCTTATTTCTAAACATTGTTTTTGGGAACAAGGACTATTTTTTTTTTTTTTTGTGACCCGAGAATTGTCGTACAACCAGCAGCTGGCAGGGTAAACCTGGGGCGACCCGTAGGGACCCACCTCCCACGGGCCGCAAGTGAGTCGTACAATGGGGGTGAGAAGTTTCGAACCTCTTTCCTGGTGGTTGAGGGGTGAGGGGTGAACCGGGTAGGACTATTTTTATTTATTTATTGTTTCGATTCCAAATCTATTCCCTGATTACTTTTTTATTCAAGAAAATAGAAAAATAAGTTAGTGCTACCAAATAGATTTCTATTTTTTTTTTGGAATAAAATAACCGAAATTGAGAGAAACGGAAACGTTACAATGCAGGCCTTATTGTCTTACCAGTAGGATCAATTGAGAATGTTGTGGTTGTTAATGTAGTTCCATCAAACATTAGAGATGACACTGTCAAATGGCTTCATAAAAATATAGGACATCAGTCCATTCAATTAGACTCTAAACAAAGAAATTTTGTACATATTCAAGCCGATGCGCTTAACCTGGTCAGCTAGGATTTCAAGATGTGATTCTGTGAATACCTGTAGCGGGGTCCAAGCATGTAGACGTCACTCAACCGAGATCACAATAATTGACGTGAGTCACGTGTGGTGAGGCAGCCCCACATTTCTTCATGCATCCTATGTAACAAAGAGTCGGATTGCCATCCCTACAACGCACTTTGCAGTCAGCGGATCTACTTTGCATGCGTTTAATTGGACTTTTGAGAAAAACCTTTGGAAAAATGCAATGAGGTGCCTTGGGCTTTCAATCTTCAAAATGCCAGTTTTCCCTTAATGGGGATTTTAAAATCTTTCTCAAACATCTAATATTTGGCTAAAAGACCTTTAGGTGTCCAAAGCCCATTGGAAATGCAGGTTCCAAACGCACCCTTTCTCCGGAGGACACGCCAAGTATCATCGTCAACGTCATGAACAGAGTCATTACCATGTTGAAAGATTTGATTTCTATCTCTTTTACACTTCTCTTGCTGTTGTCGTGTTCCTTTTGTTTATTATCTAGGAGCGAGTACTTGAAGCCATATATATGCAGATATATAGATCTATATAGTAGAGCTTTAATTGTTCAGTGGCCTTTAGTTGTAAAATGTCAAAAAGAAGAAGCCTTGTGCAGCTTAGGTTATATTTCTTCTGCTTCTAGTCAAAGCCTTTTACGACTACTCAATAAATGCCAGATAAGGAATTTAATGATGGGCTAGATTTTCATCGTGTCTCATATCCTTGCTTTGCAAGTTATGAGTATCACTTGTTGCGAGCTTAATTGAAAATAGACAATGTTAATATTTGTAACCTGTCAATCAATAGATATTAGATAATATATATAATTTGATATGCTGAATACATGATTTGTATTTTCCCTGATTTACCAAATCCTACAGGTATTCAAAACATAGCATGTATCTTATATATCTCTTTCCATATCATTTTTGCAGTGTATATAAAGGAATATTATTACTTATATTTATTATTCCAGTGAAATATAGTGATAACTACAATTATCCGTGCTTTCAATAGGGGTGAAAGAATACATGCCCGTTTTGATGAGCATAATCGGGTAATTGATAAGTGGGTCCAAGTCCAACGAGCCATCTAATTGCAACATCGGAAAAGATCAAAAGAAATACTCGAGCATTGAAATAATCAGACTTTAGTAGATAGTAGTTGGGGTAACCGGTTCTATAAAGGGCAAGTTTTATACCAAAAGTCCAAATTTACCTAGTCAGGTTCATTCCAATTTTTTGAACTGAGAATCGAATCAATCGGCCTGAAATTGGGCCATTTTTTTTTTTTTTTTTTGGCTTTTTAACCATGTATACTAGCAAAAAGGACGTGTGTGTACACACAAAAGTGAATTGACAAAAAAATTACAAAGGATGAAAAGTTTCATTTAAAGTGTCTCGGGAATGAAGTTAAACTATCTTAAAGAAATTCTTTTATCAAAACGTAGATTGTACGAAAGACTTGTTGAACATAAAGAGAGCTACATATTGAACATTTTTACTTGTCGTTTTATCAATTGTTTTGTAGGGTATTACTATATTGTTACTGTTTGTCTTATTATAAGCTTTTGCTTCATCCAAGGACCCACGTGCAACTGCTGAAAAAAAAAAGGTGTACAACCTTAAGTACCGAAAATGAAAGGAAAAAAAGCTTAATAATAGCTGGAGATGTACTATGAAATATTATTAGTTTCTTATTAAACATATAAGTGCGATAAATTTAAACAAAAAAAATACACTATAATATTCTAGTTTTCAATATATAATCCATACGATAAATTAAGCAACATCTTCTTTACTTAATTTATTAAGTCAATCCCAACTGAGATGGCAATTTATTTGGTACACATGAAGACCCACATTGCACATTGGCTCACCCCAGATAAAGGGACACCCACAAGTTAATGAGCAGATGCGAGAGGCACTTCTATGCCCTCAAATTCTTTTTCCACTTTTAGTTTCTCTTGCCTCAAGTAAAAATTATATGTTTTTCGTTCATGTGACTAATATAGGATGGGGCAAATGTTAGGAGAGTATTCATGCTCCCCATAGGGATAGTGACTAATATACATGGACGATACTTGGAGTGGGCGGTTCCCTCAAGGTCCCTTCGTCTGAGATAACCCAGGGAAGAGGTTCGAGTTGACGTGGATGGGAAAAGAGAAAATTACTTGCAAGGGGCATGGCATAGGAACGAGACGCCTCTCTAATTAAGATATCCCTAAGTGTAATTGGATGTTTCGATTCAAAATTAGTTGGCATTGCCAAACGAGCTTTAGTATTACTAAGTTTCGAAGGTTTAGTTTTGACACTTCACCAAATTAGGTCTTACCTTTGTCATTTTGTATTTTCTGAGAGCGTTATCGTCTTGGGTTCCTCAAGATTATCTTTTTCCTTTTAATAAAAACAAGTTTCCTTAAGGAGATTAAGATTTTTGTTATAATTATTGAAACAACTTCTCTTCGGTTTCAGTTTTCTTGTTCCGTATAGAAAACTGGGCCTTAGAGGTAGGCAAACTCCAATTCGATGTAACAATCCCATCAATCTCAAGAAACCAAATAAGACGCAATTCAAACCTAAGAGGCTTGCCCACATATGAAAATGTTTGTATTTGACGAGGCATGCAGGACAGTTGGACTTTGTGTTATGCTCCTAATCTGCGTATAAAAGTCTATAAAAGTCTGCTGTTCGTTAACCCAGCCATGTCCAAAAGTTCTTGCTTTGCAACCTGAAACATGTACAAACATTCTTGCTCTGCAAACCTCAGACATTCATTTATACCAACCAAGAAAATTTGTTTCCACATATCTTATTTGTGGCCTGGAACCAGTCACGACTCCATGAATGACAACAATAAATTAAAAGATGGTAAGATCATGGAGTGCTTCCTTGTTTTCAAACGGTGAACAAGGCTCAGTCCCTCTAAACATCATAATCTAACGCTCAGTTCTTTATGACAGATGAAACTGCACATCCACAAGCAGTTTCTGTTCAGATCCAATCCGAAACATGAATCCTCGTTCCTCTCTTGGCATTCATTCGATCAAGGAACAGCAGAAATGGTGATGGGGGCAAAATCTTTCGACCATTAAATGTCCTTTTCTTGGTGATGATGGACTTGCTCATGGCTGTGATGCTTATCCGATCGTTCCCCACAGAAGCAAAGAAACAGGCTTAACCTGGCTTTGTTTTTCCTCTCTTTAGGGCTCGAACGAGGTGTGCTTACAATTGTTGCTGCCGATGGGACCTTCTTCTTTCTACAATGGCATACAACTGACGATTTTGTTAAGGAGTGTCCTCAAAAACTTGTTTAAGTAACTCAACGAGGTGTACTTAATGCTTATTGCGCTGTCCCCATGGATTCACAAGTTCAAATGACTTGGGGAGCTAAACCAATGTGTATGTGATTACTAAGACATAATTCTTATTTAGTAAAAAGGGCGAAGAGTTACTGCTTAGACGGCAACAGAGTCGCCGTTCAATAGACTAAATACGTGTTAGTTAACTATAATCTTTTTGCTTTTCTAAACCAATTTAGAAAGACCAAAGACTAGTATCACCACAACCTCCACCTATTCTTCTTGTCTCTTGTATTTGGCCCAACAAATAGTCAACCCATCAATTTCCATCTACTGAGGTTTGTTTGTTTTCGGTTCTTTGGCAATGACTGAGCATGCGGTTCTGTTAGGTGTGACTTTCTTTATTATATTGCTTTTCAGCCTTCTCTTTTTTTAATCCTTTTATTGCTATTGGAATTTAACTTTTATTCAATGTCAAGTACTTAAATCTTACGAAATACATAAGTGTCGTCATGCATCTAGCGTTAAATTTACATGATTTTTTCCATATTCAAATTACTTCTTTTTGTCCTTTCCAAACTAATAGAGGCAAGACATGGCATAAGGAAGGAACAAGCATCAAGAAAAGAATTCATAAAAGATCAATTTCATTGACTAACGCAACGAATAATGTCATGGTGGATCTCCTGGTGAGAAATCTCTAGCTGAGAATATGGTGTTACTGAAAACAAAAATATGCATTGTCCTGAGCAATTCGTGTCGAAAGAATGCACTAAGTTTGCACCCTAATCATCCCAGAAGAAAACCAAATCAATCGAATTTTTTATTTGTGGGAAAAGGAGTCATGAATTGATTTCCCCGTTATTGCCTAATCTCTCTCTATCCTCTTACCTTTGCTCCAGTTCATGTTCAACGGCCTTGATGAACAAGCTATCCTCCTGGACAGCCATCGCGACGGGCACGCCGCCGATCCCACGGGCCAACGCGAGCATGATCTCCTTGACAAACCCCTTGAACCCCTCGGGGTCGATCACCCCGTCCTTACCCTCGCCACACCGATCCAAAGCCGCACCGAACAGCTCATCAGCCCCTTCCTCGGCGTCCCTCTCGTGGTCCGAGGCTGTGCAGCTCCACCGGAGCTGGTCGCGAGAGAGCAGCCCATCCCCGTCGACGTCCAGCTTCTGGAACCGCTCAGCGGCGCACTGGCCGAAGGCCTCCTCGTCGTCGATGAAATCTAGGATGGTTTGGTCGTTGAGGAAGAGCACGGTCATGGTGGAGAGAGGTTTTTTTTTTTTTTCAAAAACAAAGTCAATTTCGAAGGGTTTGGTGGCTTGCGTGTTTGTACCTAGAATTTGTTTGTTTTACACCTCATGACTCTTGCTTTATATAGATTTTGTTTCAGCCCATACGCCAGGTTTCCATTGATTTTGTGGGCCCGCAGCCCGTGTCTTTCTAATCAAATACGAAATATATCCGAGTTTAGGGTAAAAGAATTATAAAAAAATTTCTTAAATAAACCCACGTGTGAGCAACGCAATTGGTTAAGATCAACTCCTTCCAGCGCATGGAGGTCGAGAGTTTCAAAACGTCATCCATCGTAAAGGCTCGTGAGATCTCGAATTGGCGTAAGCTGACAAGAGCATATGCTTCGGTGGATCCTCGGTCACCAAAAAAAAAAAAAATCTCTTAAATAAAAGATATGGAATTCAAATTGATTCTAGATTGAAGCTTTGATTAATAAGGACAAAATAGGAATTCTATAGCTAGAAATTGGGAGGTGCTGTTGGTATCCCTTCAAAGGGAAAGGAATATATGACCGAAGAAAGAGGAAAGGAATAGAATTTGGGTGCATTCAATAATTTCTCATGAGATTGAGTAGCATTCACGAGGAATAGAGAATTTTGCAATGGATTGTGATCAACCTTAGGTTGGAAATCAATTGAACTCACTTGATCTAATCTAACTTTCAACCAGGGTGAAAGAGAGTAGAAATGATTTCAAAGTAACCATTGACCTAATCAATCACGAAACACGAAATTTTCATAGAATAATTTTTTTTATAAACTAAAGAAATTCATAATGCTCGCTACTTTATGAGTGGTTGGAAGGAGTTGGATGGTCGTGGGAGAGCATCCGATGATTTTCTTCATAAGTGAAAGTATCACAATTCACAGGGGTCTTGCAAGTAAAATCCTGAATAATCTATCTTTCCACCTTTTTTATTTTTTATTTTTGCTCGCCCAATGCATCTTTCTATACTTCAACAAAAATAAAATTGGTACGTTTGCCAGATTCAGATTTTTCCGTCGGTAAGTTCGTTTATTTGCAACAAACTTAACAGTCATTAGGCATAATTGGCATAACTTTATTCGGAAGAGTATGGAGGAATTGCAAGTAATTGACAACCAAGGGGTCTTCTAAAAAATGGGGAAAGTAATTGCAAAGTCCGAAGGAATAAAGGGAATAATTCTAACTAATACAAGAGCATCGTTTTTTTTTTTTTCAATTTTGGGAAAATGACACAAATAATCCCTCAATTTTGACCTAATATATAATACGATTTCTAAACTTATAATTTGTTCAATTAGTTTCTAAACTTTATCCCAATACGTAATTTTATCCCTAAACTTTCAAATTGTTCAATATAGCCTTCAAAATTTTGGTACATACTCAATTTCAAAACCAAATTACCCATTGACCAAAATTTAGGGACCATTTGTATCACCATTTCTTCTCTTTTTACCCTCGATTTTACTTGCCCAAAATTGGGCCGAAGACTAATTTTAGAAGATTATTTTATAAACTCGGATGGCCCAATAAGCCCATTAAGTAACCATTCATATGCAGGCTGCAGCCCACAAGCCCATTTCACAACAGGCCCTCTTTCTCTCTCTTTCTTAAGACATCTTCTTCTCCGACGGGACCAAAAACCCTAACTATATATTCGCTTCCTTCGCCTCGCGTCCCTCCTCTCTGCTCGAGCTGCCATTGCTATCGTGCCGTCGTCCCCTCTCGGTCGCCCCCGGTCGAGCGAATCCGATCTCCGATGAGGGAAGAGAGAGAAAGAGAGAGCTGTAAAGCATGGCTAACAAGGCCAAAAATTATTATAATCGAAAAAATAATTCGACGCGTTACGAATTAAATTAATGATTATAATAATTTTGAACAAAATCACTACCGTTAATGCCTACAACATTTATGAAATGAATATTGACATTTAATGTTCTAAGTTAAATACTAAACTTTAAAAAAAATAAATGAAAAATAAAAATGAAAACTCAAGAAGACAGCGGCATCGACCGGGGAGCGGATCGCAGGCGGAGGCGGTGCAGTGGCGCGGCGACGGTGAGGGCAGGAGTGTTGACACCTAAATTTTGGCGATCCATTTAGTCATTTATTGCATAAAAATTATGGGTTAATTTTATCCCTGAAAAAAATATTAATTGCATAGCTACATTTAGTTTGCATATTTTGCATTTTATTTTGGACCGGTGGCGAATTAATCAAATTGGTGTTTTGAGTTTTAAATTAACAAGTGGTAAAGCGTGAAGAAAGTAAATTGGCTAAAGCCTATTTTCTAAAATTGAGATTTGAAATAAGGATTTTCAGAATTTAAGAAAATAAAATTTTATGATCTTATCTTTAAAAATCAGTAGAAAATATTTTGGAGATAAGGAGAATAAAATAATTTGATGATTAGGAGGTTATAGACAATCTTTTTGTCGGATGAAATATTCACAAAAGATTGCATTTTATCTTGGCCTATAAAAGGGTGTGTACGTAGGGTTTTGAAAAGGGGGGCTTCTCTGGAAAAAATTCAGAAAAGAAAGGAGAAGGAGAAGAAAAGTTTTCTGCAGAAAGTGCAAAAGGAAAAACTGCAAAAAAAAAAGAAAAAAGTCAGAACGTGAGAGAGAGAGAGAGAGAGGAGAAAAGTAAAAATACAGTAAAGGTTGATATGACCTTTACTGTTCATCATCTTCCCCAAATCTGCTGCCTTCCGCCTCATCTCCAATCCGCGCTGGTTCGTGACGCCGGAGCCAATCCTCACCCGCCGCCGCTGCAACTCGCGGAGACCCCGACGCGCCGACCGTGCGTTGCACCGGCACCGCGACGCCAGCCTCTAACGCACCGCCCACCGCACTTCCGTCCGCGAACGCCACCGCCACACCAGCGCCGTCGCAGCAGCTCACCCGTTCGTCGCTACTGGTCGCCGCACCTCCTCACCACCGCGAGCCCAGCGCCCGAGACCCTCCTGCCGTCCGTCGCCGTAGAAGCCCACGCCGTGATCCGCTTCTGTTCTTCCCCAGCAGCACGAGCAGCGCATCTCACGCCCGAGCAACACCCGACCACCTCCGTTCCGAGTCTCCTCGTCGGAGCTCCTCACCGTGCACCTGCTGTGCCCTCGCCGGAGCCCTGACGCCGGCCATCCTCCACCCGGCGCCGTCCACCATTGTTGTTTTTTTTTAATTTCCTTTTTAGGTGATTTACTTTTTATCCCTTTATTTTTATTTATTTATCTAGTTATTTTAAGTGCTGTCATTTTTGCTTAAGTTAGAACATGGGTGGGATGTCAGTTTTAATTATTTGTATAGTTTAGGCATTATCCTTAGGTTTTGCCCAAAACTATATAATTATTAATTTGATCCGTAAGACGTCGGATCGTTTTTTTAATTATATTAATTTTTGGGCATTTTGTCGATAGTATTTTAAGTGTTGAATCAATATAACTATTAATTTGATCCGTAAGAATTCGGATCAGATTTTTAGTTATTTTGATCTCTTTTGTCGTGATAATTAGGGTTAAAGATAATCGTTAATTTGACCTGTGAGACAATGGGTTATTTTTTCGATTATTTTAATCCTTTATTTGATTAAATATCTTGATTGTTTAGATTTAATGTTTAGTTGGTAATCGCATTGTTTTAAAAAGCCACTAAAAACTCTAAAAAATATTTGAATTAGGATTCAGTTTGTTTTGGAATATTTTTTGTTATCTGGCATATCTAGGATAGGGATTTCAGTTCGGAAAATATAAAAAAACCAAAAAAAAACTAAAAAAATGCATTCATTTAGGATTTTTAGTTTCTGTTTAATTTAAGTTGCATTTTTAATTACATGGCAATTTTAAATTTCGAATTTTTTAATAAAAAATAAAAAAACTATCATGCATATATCATGTTGAATTAGGGCATTCTTGCACATCATTGCATATTAAAAATTGCATGTTAGATTAAGATAATATCTTAGTTTAAATTAGGATTTAATGTGACTTAATCCTTAGTTTAAATTAGATAGAATCTTAATCTAGCTAGGTCATTTTTGCATTTTTAAATTTCGAATTTCATAAAATTTGTCTTAGGGTAAATTAGTTGCAATTTCTAGAATAGATTGCATTTTTATAATAAAAAATCATGTGCACGTTATATAGAATTAAGTCCATGAAATGCACGTCATTTTAGTAATTATTGTTAGGTTCATTTAATTAGAACCTCCTCATCATTAGATTAAGTCATTTAATAAATGTCGCATGACATATAACCCACATGTTAAATTGAATGTCACGTGTCATTTTAGTTTAAATAATTTTGTATGACATTGCATCGCATTGCATGTCATTAGAATTAGGTCATTTAGATTGCATTTAATTATTGCATTTCTTCATGTCATATAGTTTAGGTCATGCTGCCATGTCATATTAGATTATTAGCATGCATCGCATGATTTTCATTAAAAAAAAAGCGAAAACAAAATCGGGGTAATTGCGTGTTAATTAGAAATTATATCTAGGGTTGTTGATATGGATTTTAATTTAACACTGCAGATGCTTGCTTTCGTTGCTTTGAGGTAAGTCTTGCATTATTTAATTGCTTTCTTGAGTGTTAAATTGGTGGTATGCGCATCACCTCACATGTTAGGAAGTTAAATTAAAATCAATTCAATTGCCAAACATTTTTTTGAAAATGAAATAAAAAGGTACCGAAAAGTTTAGTATTTAGAATAGTCACAGTGTGCTCCCGAACTCATAAATCTCGTCTGTCGCGGGAAAGTAAAGTAAATCGTTCTTTACAAGGGGTTTAATCGACCCACCAAAAATAGATTAGTGGCTGCTTCGATTGAAAATCATTTGCGATATTAAAATTCAAACCAAGTCGCGAATTGGTATGGGCACAGGAGAAATTCTCGAAAGTTTTAAAGACTTAGTAATCCATTAACCTAGTTTTAGGTGGTGAACCCGCGAAAGTTAGGTCGCGACAAGGAGCACGGTCGTCGAACGCCAGGCGGAGCAGGGGAAGGGGCAACGTTCCGCGGCGGCAGAGACGCTCGGGTGCTCACGGCTGTGGAGGCACGGTCGTCGGAGTTCGGGGGCGTTCGGCGGTGCTGGTGCAGGCAAAGAGAGGTGGAGCGAGCGACACAGCGGCGGCGAGCGCGGCGACGACGGTTGCAAAGACGCGGTCGTCGGGGCGCCTGGCGTTCGGTGCTGCTGGTGTGGGTAGAGGGATGCACGGGTGTCGAGCGAAGCAGGGACATGCGGTGGTGAGCTCACGGCGTCGGGCAGAGGTGTAGTTGCGGGTGAGGCGCGAATAGCAGATCGCGGGCCGACAGGTGAGGGAGCGCGCGGCGCCGAATGGGGTGCTGCAGGTTGCTGGTGGTGGCGAGCAGCGCGGAGACGGAGCGTCGAGGTGCGGCGCGGGCAGCAGATCGCGGCGACAGCGAGCACGGCGACGGCGGGTTAGAGAGAAGCGTCGAGCGTGAGCGTCAGAAACGGCGCGGTGGCGTTGCTGCGGGTTAGTGGCGCGAAGGCAACGCGGGCCGCTGGCGTGGGCGTCTGGTGCTGGCGTCGGGCGGTTAGAGGCGCAGTAGCAGCGGACAGACGGAGGTGGTCTAGGCGTCGCTCGTGGAGGTGCAGGAGTGGGTGAGATGTCTGGGACGGCGGCACGGAGGCGTTGCTCGAGCGGTGCTGCAACGGCGCTGGTGCAGGCGCGGGTGAGGCACGGCGGAGGCTTGGATGCGAGTGTCGGCGGCGGGGCTGGCACAGGTGCTCACGGACGGAGGCCGGCAGTGGGCGACGCAGGGGTGCAGGAGCAATGGCGACCGGCGGCTGTGGTTGGCGAAGCGGCAGCGGTGGAGGCGCGGCGGGCAGCAGCGACGCCGGCGCTCTTCGGGGATGAACAGTGGCCCCTTTTCATTTCTTTCTTTTTTTTCTCACCCCTCTCTCATGTCACTTGCTTCGTTCTTGTACCCCTTCTGCTGTACTTTTGCTTCTGCTGACCTTTCCTTTTTCTTGTCAGAGAAAGGAAAGAGAAATGGTTTTCTCTTTTGACCACGATGGACGAAGGCTTCTTTTCTCTGCACGAATTTTTTTCTCCCTTTTTTCGAGGTTTTTTTTTTAGCAAATCCCTTTTTTCGAGTTTACTCCCCCCTTTCTATACGCAACGAAATTGAGCCCCTATATGGAAGAAGCAAAATTTCATTTTTCTTTTTGATTGCATCTCACGCGGCCAAAGCGTAATCTTCTTGATTTTATTTTATTTTCTTTCCTTTGTTCATGCCCGTTGACAATTGAAAGATCCGATATTTCTTTTATTATGTCAAAAATGCATATTACTCGAAAATTAACGCTAGATATATATCACATTTAAAATATTACATTGAAACCTTCCAATTTTCAATGAAATATACCTCTCGATATATATCGTTTGAATAAATAAAAGATTTATTGAATATATCAAATGCGCCTAAAACTATATGCTATGCATTTTATTTTATTTTTTTGGAGGTAAAAATTAACCCATTTTTTATGCAAAAATTATGTGTCAACAAATAAGAAAAAGTTTCCAACTTAGTTGCCAAAAAGAATACCTAAGAGAATCGTGAATAATCATCAACGATAACTAAACAATACTTCTTTCCATTAATACTCTAAGAGAATCGTGAATAATCATCAACGATAACTAAACAATACTTCTTTCCATTAATACTCTGAGTTCTTGTGGGCCCAAAAAGATCCATATAGAAAAGCTGCAAAATGCAATTGGTAGAGACCTGGTTGACTGGTTTAAAAGTATTTCTGACCCGTTTTCCTAAGACATGGGGAGTGCATAACTCAGTCTTCTGATAAGCCAAATTAGTAGGCCTTTGAACCAACTCCTTAAAAGAAACTTTGGCAATCTGCTTCAAATTTACATGATTGAGCATTCGATGCTAGAGACTTGCTTCATCTTGAATAGAAATAAGGCACTGAGAACTTTATGGATTTATGTTTAGAAGGTATATGTTGACATGCCTTCGCTCAGTAAAGGATTGGGAGAAATCTTGACTTATTCCATAACAAATGCTTTCTTGAAAGTTTATTTTAAAACCTACGTCATAAAGCTAACTTATACTCAAAAGGTTGTAATTTAAACCTTTAACCAATGAAACATTGTTGATAGTCAGACTTCCAATTTTAATTTCCCTTTGTTGTTTTCATCAAAAGAAACTTTTCCTCATTTTAGTCTGTCAAGCTCTATGAAGCAGCTAGAATCTCCTGTCATATGCTTAGAATAGCCACTATCCAAATACCATTTGATTTTCTTTTAATAGTGACCTACAATCAAAAGATAAACTCAAACTTTCGTTGGTATCTAGATTTTCTTGGGTCTAGGAGGGTTAGTATTGAAAACAGTTTTTGCCCAATCCTTCTTAATTGATCTCCAAATTTTAGGACAATCATTCTCAAAATGCTCTAAGCTGTTACACTTAGAATATTTGAGAGCACTTCGACCAATAGGCTTTACAAACACTTTTTGAAAATGATTTCTATAAAAAGCTTTTGCAGGTTTTTGTCTAAGTCTCTCTTTTACTTTAGGAAAATCAATTAGATGAACAATCTCATTATTCATATCCAAACCAAATTTGTTAAAATAGGGTATTTGAGCTATAAGAATTTTCTCTAATTTTTTTGATTATTTTGAAAACCTTTTTGAAATATCTGAAATCTCTCTTTTCAAAACAGCATTTTCTTTTGAAAGAGAATTATAATTTTCTTTTAAATTGTCGAAGCTTCTTTTCGACTTTCAAACTTTTCCTTCCAAGACACTTCTTGTTGCTTGAGTTTAGAATTCTCCTTTTTAAGTTTGGAAATTCTTTTAAGAGAGGATTTAAGATTGGTGCAAAGTTCATCTATATACATAAAGACTTTAATAGGAATTTTAGAGTGACAAACCTCAATTTCTTTGTCGAATCGAATCGATTCATCTCTCGATTTCGAGTCTAACTCTAAGTGAGCCATCAAACATATTGCAAATTCTTCTTCGCTTTATTCACATTCGGCGTCATTCCAAGTTTCTGCTTTAAGAGCATTTTTGTATTTCTCAGACTTCCCTTTCTTCTTTTTTTTTCAACAAGGGATAGTTCTGTCTGATATGCCCCTTTTTTCTTACACTCAAAGCATATTACATCCTTGCTAGTTTCAACTTCTTCTATTGGTTTCTTCTTGAATTCTGCATGCTTTGCTTCTTCTAATTGAACCTTCTATCTTTTTTTGTTTAGTCTTATGAATTTCTTTATCATAAGGGCCAGCTCTTCATCATCCATATCATTGTCTGAATTTATAACATCATAATGAACGTTTGACTTTAATGCAATTGATTTCTTATCTTTTATATCTTCCTCATCATTAATCTACTCCACTTCGTACAACTGAAGCGTGCCTATTAGTTCATCAAATGATAGGG
Source organism: Eucalyptus paniculata subsp. matutina (assembly GCA_017140255.1). Classification (NCBI taxonomy): domain Eukaryota; kingdom Viridiplantae; phylum Streptophyta; class Magnoliopsida; order Myrtales; family Myrtaceae; genus Eucalyptus; species Eucalyptus paniculata. The sequence goes on along the minus strand of CM029436.1, from coordinate 47,842,193 downwards.
GCATAATCTTTTGAGTTTCTCTGATTGAAGTCTTGACATGATCGCAATCATTTTAAAGTCATCGTAGTAGTTTGTTAACTTTTATTGGTCTAGAAATTGGTTGACCTTGATAAATTAGGCCATTTACAATTTTTGTAAAGCGACTGAACATATTAGAGATAGATTCTCCAGGCTTCATTTTGAATGCTTCATATTGTTCAAGCAGAATGTTTATTTTTATTTCATTCACATGGTTAGTCCCCTCATAGGTGACATGTAGTCTGTCCCAAACTTATTTTGTTGTTTTACAAGAAGAAATTCGGTTATATTTAGTCGAAGACATAACACAATATAAAGAATAGATTGCTTTTGCATCCGGAGTCTGTCTCTTGGTAAATTCAGCTTGTGTTGATTCATCAGCATCTATCACTCCTTTCCTTTGTCTGAAGTTGACGTTGCTTTTGGATTAATTCCTTTTTCGACAATATCCCACTTTAGGGGATCTCTGGATTTAAGGAATGCCTTCATTTTTTTCTTCCACACATTATACTCATTTCCATCGAAATAAGGAGGTTTGGTGTTGCTCTGCCTTTCAACTAAACCTGGAGCATAATAACTAGCCATAGAAGATCTTTAGTTTTGAAGTAAAAACACTTCCATAAAATAAGCACACGAGCTCTGATATCAATTGAAAGTGCTAGAACAAACACCTAGAGAGGGGTGAATATGTGTGAAAACATATTTTGCAAAATGCAGTAAAAATACTTATACTTTTAAACTGAGTCTGATGAACAATAGACTTTAAAGAAGAATTCTGAATTTAACAACTGTTTCAAAAGATAGAAAGATATCACAACATATAAAATAAAGGAATTCAGGGAAGAGAAAATGAATACGAGATTTATAGTGGTTCGGCTTAAATTAAGCCTACGTCCACTCTCCACGCTGACAGCCTTCTGACTGGTTTTCACTATAAATCGAAAAAGAGTGTTACAGCCTTATGATCTAGATTTCTCAGTAAAGAGATTCTACTACTCTCACGAAGTCACTCTCTAGAGTTACTCTCTTCTTCGAATATAAATTTGAGCATTGTAGGAGGAAGAATAAGTAATTTGGAAGCTTTAGACTTTGGAATTCTTCTTTCACGCGCACCTTCGAATGACTTGAAAAATCCCTTAAATGCTCATCTATGCCTTTTCAACCGTTGACACTTTCCAGATGAATTCTTTCAATCGTTCCGTTGGACAAAATCAATCAAAGAGATCTCGAGTCATTTGAAGATTAAGATGAAAGTCCAATGATCCTGCTCGCCCATACAATCATGATCTATGTTTCCATAAGTAGATTCTTTACAAATAAACTTGCATTCCAAAATGATATTACCATTCTTGATTGATTTTGATAATAATATCCAAATAAGGTATGTAAGATTTCCATCTAGAAAGCCATAAATATCATGTTTGTACTGAAGCCTTGAAGGAAGAAAAATAATATTAAATATAATTATATCTCCATTTTTCTCTTGCATTCAGTCTGGATCTTCGTCAGAGTGGGGCAGACTTCGATGTAAGATAGACTTTGAAAGAGTTACACAGAAGTCTTGTATTCCTCAGAATGAAAATGAGAATAGAACCAGAGAAGTTTTGTCAGCTTCAAAATCTAATATGAGTTTTCTCCAACACTTTCAATAGATTTGAAAGGTTTCTTGGCAAACTTGGCCTCAACACAAGTCTTACACTTGTAACGGGCATTCAACTCAAATTTTGTAATTAACCCCAAGTTTGCTATTTTCTTCATTGTACCATAGTTTACCTATCCTAATCTATCATGCCATAGATAAGGAGAAACAACGGTGTAAACTGCAGACTTTTCTTTATTCATAGCCTTTTGGTACACATAATTTGAGTTTATATCAATGATAGCCACATTGGCTTTAAATAGGTTATTACACAAGTATCATTTCCCTACATACATCTCTCCTTTCGAAAGTACAAACTTGTCAAATTCAAATACAACTTTGAAATCCTTCTTAACAAGTATGGGGCCAGAAATTAGGTTTTTCCGAATCTCTAGTACATGCAGCACATTCAGCATGGCGACCTCCTTGCCAGATGTAAACTTCAAGATTACCTTTCGTCTTCCGGCAATCTTTGCTGATGTAGAGTTAGCCATATAAAGCTTTTCATCTTCTTCAGCCTTCTCATAATGTGAGAACATGTGTTTATCTTCATAGATGTGATTTGTGGCACCTGTGTCTAGCCATCAGCCATTAGTATTCGACCCTAGAGATGCTTTGGACATTACCATAGCAAACAATCTCTCAATATTGTCATGTTATGTCAAATTCAGTTGCTGGGTTGCACAATCATTCTTACATTTTTTTCGGGCGCTTCTTGCAATCCTTAGCATGATAACCAAGCTTGTTGCATATAAAACATGTTTTTTGAAATTTCTGGAATTGTCCCTTTTGCTTGCCTTATCCTTGAAAAGACATCTTCCTTTTTTTTCTTTTTTTATCATGCTTGGATTTGGAAGATTCCACAATTTTTGGCCTTCGCTTAGAAGAAGGGTTCGCATTTCTTCTATTGTCCTCCTCGATTCTGAGGCGCATAATGAGATCTTCAAGTCTCATCTCCTTCTGTTTGTGCTTCAAATAATTTTTGAAGTCTGACCAACCCGGAGGCAGTTTCTCAATCATGGCTGCCACTTGGAATGATTCACTAAGTATCATTTCCTCAAGCGAGAGATGTCACTAAGAATTAATTGTAATTCTTGAACCCGACTTATGACATATTTAGAATCCATCATTTTGTATTCTAAGTATTTGGCAACCACACATTTCTTAATGTCAACATCCTTAATCTTGTATTTCTTTTCTAAGGACTTCCATAACTATTTAGCAGATTCAATATTACAATAAACATTATATAGAGAATTCACCAAACAGTTAATAATATAATTTCAGCATAAGAAGTCCATATGCTTCCAAACCTCTAATGCACCGAGCGTCATGACATCGTGCTCATCTAGACTAATTACCGGGCACACCTCCGATAAATATTTCGTCAGATTTAGCATGGTCAGATAGAAGAATATCTTCTGTTGTCATTGTTTAAAACCCACTCAGGTGAATTTTTACGGTTTCTCATTAGTTGTAATTGGAGGTGTTTCCATCACAGTAGGCAAAGTTTGTTGAACTATCCCTCCAAAAACGAAGCCAAAAGCCATTCGGCTTGTACTATTTTGAAAAACAGTCTCAGGCATACTAGTCGTATGACTTGTACCCGCACCACCAAAATTGGTGTTGGCCCAAGGGCTCGTAGTATTTGGCTGCTACAAATTCAGACGTAGAGGGCTGAACATCTTCCATAACAACAGTCGAATTGACCATAGGAACATCTCCTGAAACATTCTGGACATTGAAGTGTACTTGATTATTTTCAGCCATCTCAATAATCTGACAAGAACAACAAACAGTGAGTAATATAATCGCCTTAAGATTAATGGAAATTAATCTAAAGAAAACAAATTGTTTGTAAATATCAATGTAATGGAGGAGAGATACAGATATCCGAATCTCCTTAAAGCGATTAGTTCCTATCAATGGTGCTCCGCAGATTCACGAACTATGTCTCTCAAGATACAACATCTCGAACCTGTTTGGATTAGCACTATGCAAACAGGACTCAATCGAACCGTTCAATTGAATCGGCATACCCAGAAAAATTAGAAGAGTAGAGCTTTTTTTATATCGAGTTGGAAAAACACTGTAATGAAGCTCTATGCTCCTATCTATTTATAGAGCTTTTTAGTTCATGTACAAAAGAGATACATGAATTAAATAGGCGATGTATCCACAAAATTCATGAATTAAGAGATCATTTAATTCAAGAGATTCATGAATCTAAAGACACGTGAATTCAAGAGATTCGTAAACTCAATAAATACATTTAATCGAAAAATACACGAATTTAGGAAATTCATGAATTCGGTAGATACGTGAATAGAAAAATTTAGGAAATTCATGAATTCAATAGATACGTGAACATAAAAATTTAAAAAATTTATGAATTTAATAGATAATGAACAAAAAGATGTATCTTAATTTATGGCTTTCGTTGATCCATTAATCATAATTATAACACGGCTTATTTGACTGAACGAAACTGATGCGATCTTTCCTCGACTCCGACAAACGTGCAAAATTCCCATGTGTGTCATCTTGACTATAAACAATCCCAATCGCAATGAAGTGTTCATACGGTCCAATTCTCCCGTGCTCACCATCTGACGGCCAACAATCCTCCGAACTCGATCCAATGGCCCGGGCCTCTCGTCATGACCTGTGGGGTACAAGAGCACGACACCGAAGAAACTACCTAGTCGATGACGAGGACGGGACTGAAGAGAAATCGATTTCCAAGTTCGAACAGTGCGGGGCCACTTTAATTTTAATCCACAAAAAAGGTGAACCCATTGACTTCCGAGTCTTTCCACCGGAGAAATTGCTAATGCACAATGAGACGACGCGGCTTTCATGGTGGATCGACTCCTCCGTATATATATATGTATGCCTGGGATCGAAGATCCTTCAAGCCATAACTAGGAAGCTGCAATGGAGGTGAAATTGCAGGTGCTGGTGGCGTTGGCCATGGCTTTGTCCTTATTCTCTGCTGCATCGGCCACGGAGGGCCTTGCCGTTTACTACCGACCCGAATATTATCGTGAGTGATCCATGATTTCACCTTAATCTTGGTAGAGGTTAATTAATGTCCATGTCCATGTGTTTAGATGCAAATGTTTTGTCTACGTCTCGTGTTTTCACATCTTTCTGGAGTCGCCATCTATGAAATGTGAAAGGGTTGCTATGAGAATTGCATTTCCTCTTCCGATTCCGATGGAAAAAGATTGGCGACGTAGCTTCTCGACTGTCGTGTCCTTAATGTCTTTATTTTTGTTTTTTTGGCAGCCGCGGCTTGTCCAGGGTTCACTCTGGAGAACAGCGGAGTGATGGTCGCGGGAGTGAGCGATGCGTTGTGGAATGGCGGGAGGGCCTGTGGACGGATGCTGAAGGTCAGATGCACCCGTGCTGCTAACCCATTTCCCAACCCTTGCAGGGCCGGCGTCATCACGGTCAAGGTCGTGGACTACTGCCGGCAACCGTGCTATGGGGTCATCAACCTCTCCCAGGACGCCTTTGCGAAGATCGCCAACCTCGACGCCGGCAAAGTCTGGGTGGACTATTCCTAGGAAGGACCTCGAACCCCTTTTCTTGAAGTAAAAACGTACGGATGATACTGAAGATAATGTCTGCTTTTGTGGTTTGGCTTTGCCTGGTTTGAAGACCACTTGAATAACGCGATACTTAATCGCCGATATGGTTTGAATAAAGATATGATCGTGTGACGTTATACTTCGTTTTGGAATGGTCTTCTGAATAACAAGAAGTTAGCATCGAGGAAAGCGAAAGCGCAGGGTACATGTTTTTCTTATTACAAGCGATCACATGATATGAAGAACGGCCAAGTATAACGCTCTTGGACAATTGTAGGTGAAATGACTAGCATCCGCAATTAATGTCCAGTAGGTCGGTCCACCAGTCTAATTCAAATTGGAGTTATTATGACCAGATCAGATGCCAAATCTCCAGTAGCTCATGTCTCTTGCTTTAAATGATGAAGAAATAGTTGCAGGCAATTGGACATTATCTTCATGGCCTAGCAATGAAATAATCTACCCTCGTACATTGAGCAGGTGAATAATTTTCTTGTGTTTTCCCGACTTAGGTGCCTAGAATCTTTTCTACATTGAAATCCTCGCAATAACTTTTCCTGTCTGGTTACCATCTTTCGCGTAATTCGAACAACTAATGTGATCCACGCACACGCCATAATTAGTAATTCATCAGGGAAGGGCCAAGGTCAAAGACCTAAAAATCTACGTGTCTGAGGCTCGATGAACATGGTACATCTCAATGATTTTGCAATTTCATTGAACGATATGATGCATCACACGGGCATGGCAAGAAATGATACTCTGGCTATGGACCAGATTAAATTTCCAGAAACCCTGAATAATCTCAATGCAGCAGCTGCAGTTTTCCACCTTCCAGTAAAAATGAGTTGAATTGCCCGAAGAAATTTATCTTGTTTCTGGAATTCGAAGAAAGGACTAGACTTGGGGTGAGGAAGAGAAATGCACAACCTTGCTTTTTTGCACTTCGAGTCCTAGTGAAAGAAAGAAAGCGGATTTGTTCGAGAACCCAAACTTATCCTCTTACTATCCTGATCACACCAGAACTCGCTCCCTAAATTTTCCGAGCGACTCTCTCTTGCATGGGCTATCGTACTTGAGGGAACTTGATACATGGCACGAGGGGAGAGAGAAAAGTCAAAGAGTTAGCTGGGGGTGTGAAAGTGATTGTTCGACTCTAGTTGATATTGTAATGGGCCGGGCCGATTCTCCATGAGACTTAGAAGAAATTATGGAGAGATGCAAAGCAGAGTTAGCGTTGTGTAAATCAGCACGGGTGATCTACAGCCCACACGAAGCAAACCGAGCGGCGGATTGGTTGGCTAGAACACATCGAGCCAAAAAACTTCCTTTAAATTGGGTAAGTTACCCTTCTTTATCCCTCTCGGAAATTCTATGTTCGGAATTTTATCCATCGTTGTCTTGTAAGACTTGTTTATTTCCATGAATGAATGCAACATCTACTTTTGACCAAAAAAACAAAAAAAATTCCGAGCGACCAAGTTCGATTTCCATCAAAGTCTCTCCCTGATTCACAACTACCCACTGACATTGCCTGGCGGGGACCGGGTCTCGATGATAGGGTGGGTTTCCTGCTCGGCTGCTTTTTCAATGGGGTCCTGATTGCTCCTAGCGATGTGGAAGATTCATCTGTTACGTACTCGTAAGGCCCCATGGGGAACCATCTTCCTGAAACCAGAGTGTTATTGGTATCACTTGTGCTACTAGATTCACCACCATCCACGTTCCTAATTTCCCCAGCTTGATAGACACCATCCTCTCCCCTGAATCCACCATTTCAGTCTGCTTCGCGGCATCTCTCGCACCGAAATCTCAGGACTTGCACAATAAATCGGCGAGGGACCACCCGAATTTGTCTCTTGTTGAAGGACCATCTTCTAAGGGCAACCGGTTCCGTAATAAGTTCGGATTATTGGAACTAGTTCTAGTTTTTGGAACCTAAATCTCACCTTTTATATCCTGAAATATTCATGAAATTGGTGAATTCCTTTCTTTTTTTGCTTCATTTTTTTATTCCTTTTTTCTTGCTTCAATTTTAGTCAAGCAAAATTAAAATTAAAAGAATAACAAAAATACCTGTTCAAATAGATAGAGTTTCATTAGCAAGACTACTTATCACAAATAGAACCATTTATAAGTGAAGTAATCTGTTAAACCTTACGAGAGAAGTCGTATTATGTCATCATAAATGGGTTGATACAAGAATAAACTAGAAACACGTGTAAAATAGTAATGACTTGTTAATTTGAGGTTTTACAGAACTTTTAAATTATTCAATGTAGCCCTCAAAATTTTGATACATCTTCGATATCATGACCAGATTATACATTGGCCAAAATTTAGGGACCATTTGTATCACTATTTCTTCTCTTTTCACCCTCGACTTTACTTGCCCAAAATTGGGCTGAAGACTAAGTTGAGAAGATTATTTGACAAACTCGGATGGCCCAATAAGCCCACTAAGTAATCATTCATATGCAGGCTGCAGCCCAGAAGCCCATTTCACAACAGGCCCTCTCTCTCTCTCTCTTTCTTAAGACATCTTCTTCTCCGACGGGACCAAAAACCCTAACTATATATTCCTGTCCTTCGCCTCGCGTCCCTCCTCTCTGCTCGAGCTGCCATTGCTATCGTGCCGTCATCCCCTCTCGGTCGCCCCGGTCGAGCGAATCCGGTCTCTGACGAGGGAAGAGAGAGAGAGCAGTGAAGCATGGCTGACAAGGCGGTGACCATCCGGACGAGGAAGTTCATGACCAACAGGCTCCTCTCCAGGAAGCAATTCGTACGTCTCTCTCTTTCTCTAACGTTTGTGTTCGCGTGTGCGTGTTTGGGCGGATGGGGTTCGTGGGTTTTTCGCTTTCTCAGTTTCGAGGAAGACCCACTTGTTAGTGGGAGGTAGCTCTGGATCGCGCGTTAGATTTTGTCTCTTTACGGGCTGGGAAGTGAACTAGTTCGATCTTGTCCAAACTTGCTAGCTTTGCTGTTCCGGAGAAAGTACGATTTTTTTGTTGTCGGGGGTGCTCGTCCTTGAATTCGGGAAAATGGGGTTTCGAGAGATCGTTTGAGCACGTCCACGAGTTGCCGCAGGAGGAGGTGCGTGAATCGTTTCGGCTATTTCGCGCGTAACTGTGGTCATGGAAAGCAAGGTCTCTGAAGGGTAGCGATTGTTAGGAGCAGTGTCTTTGGGGTTTTGGTGATTTGGTTGGTGGGTTTTGAAAATCCTTCAGGCGGGTGCGAATTTGCCATTCGGAGTGGGATTTGCCTCTAGAAGGAACTTTGCATTAGAATTTCTGTAGTTTATGTTAAAAAATTAGAGGAAGAAAACACTGCATTGTTAGGTTTTAGGGTGATTGAGCAATGCATACTTGTTGGACCTTGGTTGGATGTCTAATGAGGTGGGAATTGACATCACCTGTTTTGGGGTAAAATTTTCCTTATATCGAGGTCCTCGCGTAAGCAGTTTGCTGTAGCATTAGTTTTAGCCCCCGAGTTGGGTTTTGAGTTTTAAATGGAAGAACTGGATCCTGGATCTTCTTGTTGTGTGATATTTTAAAGAGGTGTATCACTTTATTTGATGATGCCTTGCCCCTTGCATTGTAGGTGATTGATGTTCTGCACCCTGGAAGACCCAATGTTTCCAAGGTAACCACAGTTTGTGAGTTGCAAAATTTAGTGTTGCTGTAGGTTATTTTGCCTGTTCAATTGTCTTTATTTCGCCATTAATTTTACTGAAATTTGTTGGTTTGCTTTTGGTTTTTCTTTAAAACTTAGGCGGAGCTTAAGGAGAAGCTTGGAAGGATGTACGATGTGAAGGATCCCAACTCAATTTTTGTTTTCAAATTCAGGACTCATTTTGGAGGTGGAAAATCCACGGGGTTTGGCTTGATCTACGACTCTGTTGAGACTGCGAAGAAGTACGAGCCAAAGTACAGGCTCATCAGGGTAATCTCTTGTTTTCCTTTAGATACCTAGAAATGTGAGAGATGCTGCAAGGATGTCAGTCTAGAGCTTCTTTTTCTGTGATCATTCATCTGAGAGCGATTCCTAGAAGATGCTATCTATGCCATAACTTCTCGTAGTGTGTCTGCTGTGCTTGCTAGTAAGATATTTTTTCCCACAATCTCGAATCCTGGAATATATGTTTGGATAGAAGAGGATCATGTTAGAAAATCATGAAGCAACTTCCTTACATAACCTGTGGAACCTGAAAGACAGGTCCTTCTTCTCCATACTTCTCTCCTTCCTCTAACACTCCCCCCCCTCAAAAAAAAAAAAAAAACCCACCCCACCTCACCTCTTGAGTTTTTTCTGGTTCGGATGTGATCAATGATTAGTTTGACCTTGATCCCTTGTGTCCTCTGATGATGACCTAAATCAATCCTCTGTGCAGAATGGACTGGATACTAAGGTTGAGAAGTCCAGGAAGCAAATGAAGGAAAGGAAGAACAGGGCCAAGAAGATCCGTGGTGTAAAGAAGGTACGGAGTTTTAGTTTTACTTCTTACTGTTAATTTCTGTAATATCAGTGGTCACCTTTCATGGTGTATTTATACATTCTCATCCGTACAGACAAAGGCTGGTGATGCAGCCAAGGGAAAGAAGAAGTGAGGATGTAGCAATGCGCTAATCTCAAAAGCCCAGATGCAGCTTCCGGCTTCTCTTTATTATGTTTCCTTTCTTATATTTTATTTGTCGAATGCCATTTTTCGCATCTTTTTGTCAGACTTAGATTGGTCAGAAGCTTAATCATATTTGCAGTTTTGGTTGTTCCGCAAAGGATAATTTTGATTCTTGAATGATGACTCTCATACTGAGCTGCTCATCGTAGTCCAGTTCCAAAATTCGAAACGCTGCCTGCTAAAATATTTTTACAGTCTAATATACTGAGATTCTTCGAGTTAAGATTGGAGTCCATTTCTATTACACATTCACGAAATTAGAAATCGCATCGAGTATGGTCGCATTCGGGTTTGCTTTTGGCTTTATAGGATGCACTTGCTTATTGAGCTTGGAATGCATATTAATTCAATACACTAATTTTACGAGCTTTATTTACTGCATAGCATGCTCAATGTGGATCCTCTTGTGTTTTTTGTGGCCTTGTGCTTTGCGGTAAGGTTGTGTTTGGTTGCCCTAAAAGTAGATGACAATATGGCTTTCTGGTTATATGGCAGAGAAAGAACTGAGGATATGGTATGTGGGCAAGGGTATGTTTTGACCTATTCTCACTCTCGATTATTTCTACCCATTACCATAAATATTCGGTTAATTATTATTCCTTTGATTTAAAAATTTTAAAAAAGCATTGATCCTTTTGTTTTTATTTCACTTCACACAAATATTATAGTTTAGAGAATCCATATATTTGACTAATTTGTTTTGTACATGTTTCATCTTAACCAATGTTTGGCATTGTTCATCTCATTCCATTTTACTTTGGACGGCATCTATTATCCATAATGCACAAAAGATGAAATGAACCCCGAGTAAATTCAAATAATCGCAATTCTGTGCGCTTTTCACATTATTCAAAAGCATATAATTATATTACAAAGTTCTGTAAAATAACATCACATTGAAAATAACTCATTTGGTATAGATTTAAGGAATAAGAAACATTTAGCAATTGACGTATCGATTGGAACATCTATAAAATAACTTATTGAATATAAAGGAAAACGGACTGCGTTCACCTAAAATTGGAGGACACTTTGCTTACTTAACGGCATAGATTTACATTATATCTTTACTATTTATCTTCTAGATTTATTTTATTCTCATGTTGCCTGCATGTCAATTGACACGCTGTACAGGAAAAAAAATACTTGAATTTCAATTGTTTAGCTGAAAATGAGTGATTTGGAAAGTATTTTTGTAATAAAATTAAATATTACAATTCTAAAGAAATTATTAAAAATTTGCTAATTTGAACTGAAGTACCTAATCAATCCATATTTTGACAGTTTAGATACTCAATTAAACATAAAATAAAAAAAAAGATGTTCATTCATGCAAATATAATTGCGCATGGCACAACTAGTATGGGCCCTCCCAAGTGACATTAACTTGAAATCGCATGCACTAATGCATTTGGTCATCCTCCGAATAATTTTAACAATGTATCAACTTCCTTTGGGCTTTTTCCTGATTCCTATCATTCTATGCCAGAACGTTACAAACACTCCTATAGAAAAGATACGGCAAATTGATGATGGAAAAGTTATTGTTCAATGAATCATGAAGTTGATCATGCTCAATTTTTTTTTCTCGAGATAAGAAGAAATAAACTAGCTCATGGGAAATGATCAACGATACATGGAGTCAATGCTAAATGTGTTTTGAATAATAAAGCTCAGAATAATATGGGCATCTATGACTCTCTTTTCCCTTTTTCATCCTTTCTCAATTTTATGCTCGCTTGTGCGCTCCATATGACTCTCTTTTTGCTATTTCATCCTCCACGACCCATGACCACTTTACTTGGCGCAATGACCCTTTAGGTTCGTTTTCGGTTCCTTCCGCCTGGAATACTATCAAGATTAAAAAGGAACGTGTGCCTTGGGCTTCTTTTATTTGGGATAATGCGATTGCCCCTAGGTTTCAATTTAATATGTGGCTAATCACTAAAAATTGGCTGCCAACTCAAACCTTACTCCTTTCTCATGGAAGAATCGAGTTTACAGTGTGCGCTTTCTGCAGTTCCGTTCTTGATTCCGTTGACCACTTGTTTTTTGAATGTGAGACCTCCACAACTCTTGCATATTTTTGGGCTTCCAGGTATAATCTTCCTTGGAGGAATAGAATTTGGGTGGATAACCTGTCTTGGGCGTTAAAATTCCTAACTGGAAATGATTTCTTTCATAGTATTGCACGTTTCTCTTTCGAGGCCATGTGCCATCATCTTATCTAAAAGAAGAGGAATTCCATCATTTTTCGGGGTGATTCCTTGGTGATCCTAGCTATGAAAAATCACCTGATCAAGGTTGTGAAGGACAAGGTTCTTACGTTTAAAAACGCTCTGCCTACTCTAAGAAACAAAAGACTCCAGAGAAGCTGGGGCTTCAATTCCTCCGTGTTTGACTCGGCTACATCTTCCTAACACCCTCTCCGTTCTTCGCCTTTTTGATTGAGGGTCGGTGGTTTGGTTTGTGGTAGTTTGTAGTGCCGTGAGTTGTTTAGCTTGTTCTTATTTGCCTTTGTATCTTTTGATTCGGTTCCCTCTCACTCTCTTTGTTTTCCCGCAGTTAGAGTGTGAGTTTTTGGCTCCGATTTCTTGTATTTTGTCCAAAGCTTAATATATTCTTACCTTTTACCAAAAAAAAAAAAAAAAAAAATTATGCTCGCTTGTTTGCTCCGTGCTCTCACCTTAACTTTGAGTATGGATTTTCCTAAATTGGGTTATACATGAAAATAAATTAATAATATGAAATGAGTTGAATATATACTAGGTATGAGTTCGATCAAATATGAATCGATAATTTTTTTTATAGTGGGCTACTCTACCTTTGTATTATATGAAAATTGGTTGTTTCGACTGAACCATTTTTCACTTGACCTAAATTCCATTGGATTCATAGGTTTGACGAGTAAATATTAGGTACGCCTTGTGTACTCATATGGTAAATAAGAAGGTCCTTAAGAATGTGACACATGTCCTAATGGACCCAATTGTCAGGTAAGGGTGAGCATGATCCGAGTTGGTCCAGGCCACCCCCTAACCCTAGGACCAACCCATACAGTGTCGGTCATTAATTTTTAGGATCGAGGACCGACCCTATTGAACCTGGGACCAAGGACCGGACCGACCCAAAGGGTTCGGTCTGGTTCCAGGATCAACCCGGGACCAATCGATAATTTTTTTCATCTTATTTTTTATACTCTCTAAAAAAAACAAACCTCCAAATTCAAATTACACACCCATCGACAATGCGGTATTGTGCAACTAAACTATAAATACCAATACATATTTAGTAAATTTAAGATGACACAACAATATAAATTTCGTACCTGCTAACCGCTCATCAAGATATGGAACAAAATAGAAAGTTCTTGTAATCATTTATCTTTAATATTCATAACACCATATGCAAAAGCGTTTTCTTGCATTTGATCATGTAGAATTCACTTAACCAAAAACTAAGCTTCACATCACTTAACTAGCAAATCACCATAGAAACTGTAGTACTACTCTACTCTTCAAAACTTCTACCATTTGACACAAATTGAAAAGCAAAATGCAGCTAAAATTCATTAGTAAAATACAATTAAACCATAAAAAGTTCAAAATACTTAATATAAATCATGAATGTATAACTTCACATCTTGTTAATTCACTTAAACTTCTAAACACCTAAAAACAAAACAAACGACACTTAATTAATACTCAACAAAAATTTTAAATTGAAATTACTATTAGTGCTTATTAATAGAATATCTTAATATAATATAATATAACAGACATTTTACTTAGGTTTGAATATATAAAAGAATTATAAATAATATAATATAATATCTGAGTTGGTCAAGGTTGGACCGACTAAAAAAATTCTAGGACCAGAGGACCGGCCAGTGATGTTGGTCAAAATTCGGACCAAGGACCCAGCCCGTCGGAATGGGCCAGGACCGAATGCGAGGCAGGCCGGTCAAGATCGGTCCAGGGTCAACCCTAGACCGCTGCTCACCTCTATTGTCAGGTCTCTCTCCCTCTCCAGCATGCTCTCTCTTCACAGGTGCAGACGAACCGCCGACCACCTCGACCTCTGTGGCAACCACCTCCTCCCGCATGTCCAGAAAGGCGCACGAGTGCTCAATTGCCACAAAAGCTTTCCCACCAGGTTGATTCTCGGTGCGCACAAGCAATGCCACTACGAGGCCTCCACTTCCGCCTCCTCTGCTCCCATCGTCGCCGTGGCTGCTAGCGAGTTGAGCGTCTTGGAGGGCATGAGGTCCACAAACTCAGACCGCGAGTTCGATATGTACATCTTGGCTCTCCCAGAGTTCTCCCCCATGTTCACGGTCTCTGGCAATGTGGATGACGAGGTGGAGAGCCTGCACCTCTCCAAGAAGCTGCGATTCATGGGGTCGATGAAGACAGAAGCGGCCTGAAATGGGTCGGATCGAAAACGTGCTGGGGAGATAGAGAGAGGAGGGAGAGAGAGTGTGCAGCGAGAAGAGAGAGATCCGATAATTTGGGTCCGACACGAACCACGTATGGCGCCCAATATTTGGTTTGACGGTCCAATTCATCCTTATCTTGACCACCCTTGAACCAGTCGTAAAGGGTCATTTGACTTTTGTCGGAAAAGCAAACGTGTGGGAGAAAGAGACGAATCCTTGGCAAGATTTCCACCTCGATTTCCTCGCGTCCTCTCTCTCTCTCTCTTCTTCAGTGTCTGCAGCCGCAAGTACACTCTGGAACGCAGCGCACGCTCGCCGACTCCGGAATCCGGTCAATCTCGCTCTCTCAGCCCATTGTAAGCATCCGGATTCTCGAATCGCTTCGTCGGGTTTCGCCCTTCCGATTGATTCCCGCGTGGGTTCTTATCCGTTGGTCGCGTCGAAGTCCGGTTGAGAGATCGAAACTCGCGCTCGTGCATGCATGCCTACTAGCTTTGGCTGCTCTACCGCCTTTTGCTGGCGTTTTGCCACTTTAAATTGGAAAGTTAAACACACGGGGGCCGTGTTCCTTAGCTCCTTAATCGAAGTGAAGGTTGACGATACTTCTGAGTGGAAAAGTCAGCGCTCTTGGGGTTGGCCGGGTAGCATCTTGGACAATGGAATTATCAAGCAAATCAGTTCCAATGCAGTTTTAGACATTACGTACAAGTAGAATCTTGATGGAATGTGATAAAATGGGGATGATCTTATGAAAATCCAGGTGACTTTGGTTGTAACAAGGTCCTTATCAGTCCAGGCTGCCATCAATAGTGTTGCGTTCTTTTTGATTTCTCATACGTGCCTTTTCTACTATGGAATTTCTATGATCTTTAGTTAGCGCTTCATCTGTTTGTGTTGCTTCATGAGTTGATGGGTCAATCTCCAGTTCTGAGTGTGAATTTTGTGTGACCTGGATGGAAAAGCTTGAATCTTTAGGTCAATTTGGGAGTGTTTTGTATGATGTGCTGAATAAGTGAATGGGGAATCTTGGAGAGTTACAGATTTTTTGCTGGGATTTCTCTTCTCATATGCCAAAGTGAGCTTCTTGGTTATTTGCACAGGTCCTTATTTTCTGAATCACTCAAAAACCTTGGTGGGTTTTGCAGTGGCACAAAAATGGTGGAAGAGAAGTCCATGATTGCAAAAGATGTCACTGAAGTATGCTATTTGGATGATTCATCTCACTAATTTTCTGTAGTTTGAATACTGTGTTTGTGTGCTTATGTTACTACAGTCTCTTGTTCATATTTTCATTGCATGCAGTTAATTGGTAAGACCCCTCTGGTGTACCTCAACCATGTCACCAACCGTTGTGTTGCCCGAATTGCTGCCAAGCTAGAAATGATGGAGCCATGTGCCAGTGTCAAGGACAGGTACAAGAAGATTTCGTTTTGAAAAAAGAAAAATTCCTCTCCATGTTGAACTGCTAATGACTGTGCCTTTTTGTCTTATTCGTACCTTCATCCAATGTGCCAATCTGGATATTTGTTGCTGATAAAACAAGATCAGTTAGTCTGGTCAGAGTTCCAATCTTTGACTAGACTCCATGCCAGAATCTACTGTTAAGTAAAACAATCGACTGCAGTTATCGTGTGTGAAAATGGTCCAATAAAAATTCCATGTCCTTTAAGAAACTTTTAGTTTGTCTGGGGAAAGCCTTATGGCGGAAGTCTACTGCAATTAAAGAGCATGAACTGGCTATTTCCTTCCCTCCCATTTTCTTCACCATCCACTTTTCTTTCCTTATTTGCTCACTAACCAGCACCCCCTTTCTCACTTGCACACACATGTTTGCACAAATCCTAGTGAACAACAACAGATAGAAGTCAAAAACTTGGAATGGATGCATTTCACGTGGAATTCATTCCATATCTCATCTTTGTGTACAGCCTCTAGGTATGTGGATTACTTCATATTCTGGGTCCAATAAGGATATGTTTTCTCTGCCTGCAGGATTGGGTACAGTATGATTGTAGATGCAGAGGAGAAGGGTCTAATTCAGCCAGGGCAGGTTAGTCACTGAAACCTCTCTTTCCATGTTCATAATAATTGGTGGCTTTGTGCACTTAATAATGAAGGACATGCTCTGGTATGATGACAATAACAATAATATCCTAACTAAGAGCTCCTAGCTCATGTATCTGAGACTTTTGATGTAGTTCCTCAAGGATGGGAACATCTTTCCCATTGAAAGTAGTTATAACTAATTTAGATCACAGGCAATTTCTCTCTCTCTCTCTCTCTCTCTCTCTCTCTTCATTTGTAGGTCGTAGATTGAAAGATGATGATGAAGAAATCTAACCATAAATATTACTTGCTTGACTCAATGAAGAGTGTTTTGGTTGAGACAACTAGCGGAAATACTGGGATCGGTCTGGCATTTATTGCAGCTGTGAAGGGTTACAAACTTATTATAACAATGCCTGCTTCAATGAGCCTTGAAAGAAGAACCATCCTTCGTGCATTTGGAGCTGAGCTGGTCCTGACTGATCCAGCCAAAGGTGCAATAGGTTCCATTCAGAAGGCGGAAGAGATAGCAGCAAAGATTCCAAATTCATACATTCTTCAGCAGTTTGAAAACCCTGCCAATCCCAAGGTACTTTTGGGTCTTGATATGATGCTTGCAGGTTTAAGCAGTTCATTCATAGGACTGATCAAAGCAAAAAAAGTTCATTGATAAGATCTTGTCTATGTTTTTAGATTCATTATGAGACCACTGGACCAGAAATATGGAAAAGCACAGGTGGGAAAATCGATGTCCTTGTTTCTGGAATTGGAACTGGGGGTACAGTAACTGGAGCGGGTAAGTTTCTCAAGGAACAAAACCCCAATATTAAGGTTAGATCCTCTTGTGGTTATGATATTGGGACAGAAGTTTCGTTTTTCCATTGTTCCTATTTCTCATATTACTCGCACGCCTCTGTTATTGTCTCTAGCTCTATGGGGTAGAACCAGTGGAGAGTGCAGTTTTGTCTGGAGGAAAGCCTGGTAAGTTCTGATGTCACATGACTGACATTCCTAGTCTTTTAATCCATTAGGCTAGTCAGTTTTATCTTTTAAACACTACTTTCTGCAAGTGCCACCGTAACATGGACAAATGATGGTCCATTAAATTAGGAAGCAAGTAGCTTTGTATTTCCTTTTATTTTTGCAACAGGGGACGCTGCTTTTTCAGCTTCCAAGGCAGTCAATTGTATCCTTTTTGCTGTTTTAAGCATGTGAAATGCCAAAAATCTCCAAAGAAGATTTCTTTCTATTGAAAACTATCTCATGTAAATCCTCTATTTGACCAAGAATTTCATGCCCATAAAATTTCTCAGGCCCTCATAAGATTCAAGGCATTGGTGCTGGTATCATACCTGGAGTTTTGGACATGGATTTACTCGATGAAATAATCCAGGTAAGAGTTTGTGCAAGAAATTGTTCTTTGTGCCCTTTCCCCTTATAAAGCTGGGACAACGGTTCATATACCTCATATATCTAGGGGAGGCATAAGTACCATAGGTTTTGTGTATATATATTTCAATCATTTGAGTGCCATGAATTCTTGAGTGCTATTGCGATTTTCCTTAATGGAAAATCTAACGTGCCATTAATTTATTATAAATCGAGCTATTTGACTCACCGGAGAAATTTATCAGCAAAATATTGCAGAGACGACATTGTTGGTTCTTTGTTCTTGTCCCGAATTGACAAGTTGGGGCTAATAGCTTCAATTGAAACCCTAACCCAATTTGCAAGTCAAGAATCAATCAGAGAACTTAAGTACAGTAAAATCGAAGAGGAAGAAGAGGACAATTGCTTCTTCATATCATTGATTTGAAGTGGCTTTTGAATTGATCAACCAATCTTGAGCTCAGGCTCGGAGAACTCGTGGTCAAGGCTTCAATTTTAAGAGGAGATTGCTCAGGCATGCGCAACGCGTTGGATTCTCCACTTGAAGCACTTGCTTTCAATTATGCGGGCTTTGGATTCCTCGCTGCTGCGAACAACTTGTGGACCCTCATCACCAGCACAGCGGCTCTCGGTTTCTAGCGTTTGCTCCCTCCCTCCCTCTCTCCCTCTTGCGAGCACACTGACACTGCCATGGTCGGATGAAGAATTTCCATGTTGGACTCCAATTTCATTTTAAAAGCTGGAGTGGAGCAAGCTATGTAGGACTAATTGCCGGGATAGATACTCAAGTGAAAATTTTTCATCAACATGGCATTTAAGTGATTGAGAAAAAAAAAGTTATGGTGCTTAATAAGTGTCATACGAAGGTTATTGCACTTGTGGCATCCTTAGGCCCTTATCAATTGATGGAAGAGCTAACCAACATGAAGAAGGATAGTACTGGTTTGAGCAACAATGGGTTCATGAGCAATGAGCTTTCTAAGTTACAGTTTTCTTAGGAGTGAGCTTAGGTTTGATAAGGAGATTGCAAGGTGGATTTGAATAACAAGTGGAAAAGTAAAATAAGCGTCCCATCCTCTGCATGGCTACGCAGTTATGTGTGCTAGAATTCCTAAATTGTTCCTTTTATGAGTGCTTGCGGACTTTGAACTCTTTGCAATGTATCTGGATAATGCAAACACACAACGGCGAAAGGTATATTTACAAATCATTCGATATGACAAATGTTTTTGCAAATGGCTATGTATGTTGTTTGTCAGCCACTTATGGAAGCAATCCTTTTTTCGCCATCTAGTGTTGATCACCATTCTCCGAGCTTATACACGTTCCTGAATAAATTTTAATGCTGTATTATTTTCCAGATACCGGGTGATGAAGCTATCGAAACTGCAAAGCAGCTCACATTGAAGGAAGGCTTGCTGGTAATCTGCATTCAGTTTCTGCGCTTTTCCTGTTGTGCAAATATTTGTGATCCATTAGGAGTGTTACCCACTGCCAGCTCTCATGGTACTTTCTGCATCCATCGCAGTCTCATGATCGTCGGGATACACTTGCAGGTAGGAATATCATCCGGAGCAGCAGCTGCTGCAGCAATTAAGATTGCAAGAAGGCCAGAAAATGCTGGGAAACTCATCATTGTAAGTGTTTGTTTCACCAATAAACAATTGTCCGATTTTACATTGGAAGTCAGATTGGCATCTGAAAACACTTTGTTGCAACGAAGATTAATAATGTCTTGGGCATTATAGCCTTGATATCCGTAGGTCTTCATATTTGATTCTTCATTTTCTGGATAGACTATTTTGGTTTTTCCTCTGAATTTATACTGCATGAACTTCATCAGGTGATCTTCCCCAGTGGTGGAGAACGTTACTTGTCGTCCGTGCTATTCGAGTCTGTGAAGGAAGAGGTTGAGAATATGGTTTTGAACACTGAGCAGGCTGAGTTCTGGTCAATAGAGATGCATGGATTTTGCGCTGCTCTTCCGAAACATTCCATGTGGTAAGTGTTTGCGTTAAGAAGGATTGTTCTCTGTGGCTGTATCATTGTGAGCTGTTGAAGCTGACAACAGAACTGGAGATCTGAGAAAGCCCAACATTACCAACAGCTTCCATCAACTAATTAGAAATGGTAGATTGAATACACAATGACGGATTGAGATGAAGTGACGTATTGTAAGTAGCCTTCGAACAAACCAGCCATATTTCAATCATCCAATAGAACTGTTCCATATTACTTGATAAACCAACTTACTAGACTAGTTTTAGTATAGCTTACATTATTCTTTACTGAACTGGCTATAAAAGATATCCAGTACCATACCATCAAGACCACAAACCATTCTGTTGTTGGTTCGGGGCCAATATGAGCTTCCGTGAAACGATAATAGACAATGGTCACAGCAAAAGAATCTTGTGATAATATAGGGAGGGTAAAAAAGAAGGATAACTTGCCCGCATGATCACCTCGTAGCAAATGCTTGATGAAAGTGGTTTTTCCAGCGGAGTATTGACCCAAAAGCATAACCATTGGTTTGTCATCAAAATCACTATTTCTCTGCAACAGAAATGTCAAACAGCAACAATCAGTTAACCGTGCGGACTAATTAGACAAAAGTCGGTAGATATTATTAAGTGAGACTCTATGCATAATTGTCACAGGTTACTCGTCAATAATGGCAACTTGGCATATTGAAGTGATTAGTGACCTCCAGTGGCTTCAGCTTCTGAATATACGTAACTCTTCAAGCCATCAAAAATGAATGGAACTTTTGTCTAATTACATCCATTGTCAATGGGTTGAAGAGTTCGTATATTCAGAAGCCGAAACCACTGTAAGTCACTTATGCTTCTGCTCCTCTATCTACAAGGACATGATGACATTGAATGGAGGAGAAATCCATAAGAAAAAACGAGAAGTATTGCAAAGCAATCGGCAATCACCAAAGTGTCCGTTGGAAGCCGTTTCAATTAAGGAGTTGTTGCCATCCTCCTTAAATACCATACTCGCGTTCTACGTGATAAAAGTTGCAGTTTGAAGACAAAGCAGGACGTATCCCAAAAAAAGCCCTCTGTTTCTGTAGCCCAGTTGCCATCCTAATCTACCTTAACTACTTTCTGAGGATTCCAGGACTTGTAAGCGGTCGTGAGACACCAATTTATATTTAAATCAAATTATCAGAAAGTGTAGATCTTCCTTATCAACATTATAGAGGCTTGTTGCCAAGGGTCCCCTTCTGGTCTTTTCACGGTTTCTCGCCGAATTGTCTATCCACCTTCTAAGAGACATGTCTTACAGCTCGTTCACCTTCTAAGGTCCTTGTAGTCTTGGACACACTTCCCGTTTAATATCTTGTTCTCCTTCTGTTAAAGCAAAGCCTAATCATGCTTTCAAACATCTTTTTGTGGACTCCATCTTGCTTGTGCACATATAAACTTTCTACATAATTAAATGCTTACTTAATAATTTTTTTTTATTATTCTGTCATCTTTTAAATATTTAGCAATTTTCTCGGTAAGTTTTGCCTCCATAGACAAGTCAGAACGGAGAATGGCTAGAAATTTTTGCCTCGGAGTGGCCATCCTGGAAAAATTGCCTTCATAGACAAGCCACCATGAAAAAAAGGTTCTTTAAATCATAGTTCGACACAGGTTAAAGCCCAAGTCTATTTAAATTGGTCGGACGTGACGTCGTGGGGGACCTCATTGAAAATTTTAGCAAGTGCAAGCACATTCTTAGACAAATTAGAAATTTGATTTGACTGGATAGGAGTAAATTGAACATATGGATCCACATGGTTACAGCCATTGAACATTGTGGTCCCCACGGTAAGATTCACGCAAGCAAGCAAACAATACGAGGATGTCGGTTCCTGAATGTTCAAAATGTCTGCTTTCGGAAAAGGGTGCGGGAAAGAGATAAATTCAATGAATAATCACGCGAAAAAAGACTTGTGAAATTTTGATGTGTATTGAAAAATAACTAAGATAACGTATTAACCAAGATATGTACAATCAAATTTAGATATACATGCAATGCTAAAAGATAAGAATTATCAACAGAATTACTGAAGTAATTCTGCAATTATAGAAATTTATCTGAGAGAAAACCATAATTATCTCTTAACACTTGGGAAGACTGCGCTTCGACTCTCTCTCCCTTGGCTAGTTTCTGCAACTGCGAGTTCACTCGGCGACGTACCCGGCTCAGGAATCTGGTCAATTTCGCTCTCCCCAACCTGAGATCCTGCAATGGAGGCAGGCCGCTGTAAGCATAAACGCTCGAATCCGCTTCGTTGATTTCGTCCTTATGGTTGTTTTCGCTCAGGTTTTAACCTCGTGCCTGTGCATGTGTTCTCGTGGTGATTGCCATTGATGGTGGACAGAAATTTGCTTCGGCTTCTGAATGGCCTTCGCTGGTGTTTTCGAAGATTTATCACCATTGTTTTTTCGTCGCTCGCCACCTTAAATTGGAAAGACAAAACGTCGTGGTTGTGTTTTTTAATTATGATAGTTCAAGTGGAAAATTTAAACACTCCCGTAGCTGGCCGGGGTAACGTTTTGGACATTGAATTATCAAGCAAAAACGACGTTCAATCCAGTTCTTTAGACGTTACGTAGATGTAGAATCTCCATGGAACGTGATCAAAGTTGATAATTTCATAAAGGTCCTCATGACTTCAGTCATAACACCGCCCTTATCGATCGGTCCTTCTGATTGCTTTTTTTATCCGCTCTTGTCGAGTCTTAGTTCCTTTGAATTTCACGTCACGGCGAATTTTGTTGCTTGATGATGTGATAATCTGACTGACTTTTTGTCTTTTCTCCAGTCATGATAGCAATGCCAGGCAGAGAACTCTCTGCTGCTGCTCCATTCCATGGTAAGCAATAGGAGTTTTTTGGGTATGACTCTTGGTCATTGCATCTATTTCAAGGCCATACTTGCATCTCGCCTCTTTGTTTCTTCATCCCTGATATGAGAACGGACGGTAGGCTTCGACACTTGAATGTCCGTACTCATATGATGATATATCTTGTCCCCCGCCCATTCTGTATCCTAAGCATCATCTTTCCACCTACCGGCTTTCCACCTGAAATTGTTTGATCGGATATCATTGTGTTTTTTGACCTGTTGATTTGTGACAAACCGCTAAAATTATATTTCATGCATGTTATTTGGTAATTAGGCTTTTCAACAATTAGACAATTAAAACGATGAAGTACATAGATGCTTGAAAACTAAATGCAGCTTGATTAGTGGAATACAACAGGGGTAACTCATGAACTTCTGTTACCAGTTGTTGAGTATAGGGAGGAGGACATGGCCAGAGCAGTTGAAGAAGCACATAAGGGTGTTGAAGGGGAAGGGCTTCGGGTATTGATGGAGGGAGTTTTTCGTTACAATGAGGCTGTCGTGAGTGGTCACTACATATTTCCGAAGAAGAATGCCGACCCTAATGCTCATGCAGAAGTAGACGCAACACTGAGTGAGGTTAGGCTTTGGATTCCATCAAATCCAGTGGCATTGTTATCCGACATTTTCTTTCCTTTTATCCTACAAGTTACGCCTCCCGATCTCTTTATCGTCATGGTAATTTGCTTAAATTCAGACTGATTTATGAAGTTTACCACCTGCCATATCGTACCCGAACAAGTTTCAGCAATTGTTCTACGGCCTATAGCAACGAATCAGTTCTCTTCATCCCATGGCTACCCTTTTTACAATGTTCTTTGGGTTTGCATAGCTGAGTAAAGTCGTCATATTTTCATGAGTTCGAGGGATAGATGTTTATTTCACGACACAGGCTCGAAGTTCATGCATGCATTCATGTTCTCCCTTCTTTACTTTGCCACTGCGTTTTTTCTCAGAATCATCTCACGCTGTTTTCATTAAGTTGATTTGGACATTTCTTAATCAGTTCTGCAGAGGGCTGAATCAAATTGAACTCCCAGATTGTGAAATATCCGCCTCTCGCGAGCCTTGTCCCATGTGCTTCAGCATCGTCCAGCTCGTGATTAAGGTTTTTCTTCTGACTTCCGTTATCCTCCCCAGTGGAGATTCTTGTATGATCTTTCTGAGTTTCGCCTGCACCTTGTTCCTTTGGCACCAGAGGCCGGTCTCTGGAGTGAAGGCCGAAGCAACCACAGCAACCGACCTCCGGGATTTCATTGTCAACACGCTAAAGGCTACTGCAGCTGCTCTGGACAAGCTTTCAAAGGATGAAGGGCGGCATGATCTAGTTGCAAGGCTCACACGGGTAGCTCGTTCAAAACGTGAGAGATAGAAGTAGAGCTAGCAAAATGGATCAAGGATTCACTTTCTAACTCATATTTAGTGGGTTGCTTTACATGCAATTTTTTTTTTTTTTTTTTTTGGGTCTAAGCTTTACATGAGAGTTTGTAGACCTATTGAAAATAGGTTTTATTAGGTCTAAAGTTGTAAAGTCTAACTAGATATCGGTTTTAATTGATTCCGACATACCGGTTTTAATTGATTCCAACATACCCACTTTCGATTCATACCGAATTCAGAGAAAGAGTGCGAGCATTATATGATCCATGAATGTCCAATTTGTTCTTTTGATTAGAAAAGGAAAAAAAAAAAAACAAACATCAGTTTTCTCTGGTTTAAGAAGGAAATTGCTATTTGCTAATCCAGTTTCATATTGAGGCATCAAATTTAGATTTTCAAGGACATTCGAATTAATTAATCACATGAAATTTCTTCTACTTTGGTTCTCTCATAGATCATTTGACATTTTGTATTCTTTCGAATTAAATAACTTACAAATATTACAAATTTCTTCATTGCCGTTGTTTAGGTTCGTTCTCTCGTTTTTCTTAGCATTGGTGTTACACGGAATTAAAACCAGAGATGAAAAAAGAATATAACATTAAAGTAAATCTCAACCATCCGAACTTAATAATTAAAGATATGATCTCACAAAAATTGCTGAGAATCAAAACTTATTGCATGAATTGGATCTAAATTTGGTCAAGTATCAATTGCGAGTGTTGTATCACATGAAGATTGGATTGCTCATTTTCGACCAGCACAATCTTGATCCTATCCGATCCATTCGTTTCATTAGTCAAAGAGAGAAACATTATTTAACTCTGTAATGACGATGCTTTGTAATCGCTCAAACAGATCTTCTGCTGCTGTCATATAATCTAAATTATCTCAACTTTGAGAAAAGTGCCTCAGCACCAAATCCGGGAATTGATGCCATGAGCACACGATCTTAAAAGTGCCTCATTTCTATTTGTTTTTTCCAAACTCAGGACAAACTTTTTCCTTCCCTCATGACCATGTCGGCCAGCCACGATGGTGGTTGTGATTTTTGAACCCGTGGCGACGATGGCGCTATGAATTTTGGGGGAAATGGTCGTGCCCGAGCAGGTTGTGGTTCTTGTGCCGCCGCGTGCGGTGGTGGCGACTCCCATGGTGGGTGGACCCGACAAGGTGGTTGGAATAAGGATAGACACTTGAACCTCGAAACGTAAGAAGGAATTTTAGGTAGTTGATTAAAAGAGAAGAAAAGTGTTCTTGTACTTGAAACTCAAATGCACTAAGAACAAAAAGTACAGGCCCTCCCGAAAGCCATTAGCCTAAAAATTGATGTCTACCAACAAACTTTTCGTCCTCAGAACAGTGTTTCAATGATGTATCAACTTTCTCTGTCACCTTTCCTGATTCCGCTCTTATCTTTCTTTGGGCAAACAGCAAACTCCTGCGGAAAAGAGCAGGAGAAATAGCGTCCCCTGCGAATGAAAGTTCCCAAAGGATGCTCAATGAATCCACAAAATAAATTATACTAGTTTTTTTTTAAAGATAAATGTACTAGAAATTTTAAAACCTGTTACGAAATATAATTGAATAAAACTTTCAAAATGTGTATTCAAGTTTTAAAATTTATCACGAAAATGTAATCGAATTATAAAATTTTCAAAAAATACAATGAATAAATGGACTTGATTAGTTTAATATAATAACTTTTAATTAAATTGTATTTTTTTTTTAAATTTTAGGATTCAATTATATTTTTGAAAGTTTTGAGAGTTAATGGTTCTTCCATGATAAATTTTAGGACTTCTAATATCCTTATCTTATTTTTTTTTAAAGTAGAAGAAGAAATAGACTAACCGATGAAAAATGGTCAAGACAATGTTAATCTTTCATTGTCCCTGAGTATAAGAGAGGACCATCAATATATAGACCTCCCTTGACCTCCAATATCATTGATTCCCATGTTTACCCCACATCTAGGAGCAAGAGTAACAATACAGTTTATAATGCTACAATGGCTGGTGTAGTAAGTAAAACTATACGTAACATGGGGATGTGTTTAGTACAAGTGGAAAAATTATATTCGTGTTTGTGCTTGACAAATCCAAATTCTCTCCCTCCACTTCTTGTTTTTTGTCCGAGTTGTTTTCCTATTCCGCTTTTTCCTCTCTTTTGGCTCTTTTTATGGTAAGGAATCCTCGTGAATTATGGTAAAATCCCAGTAAAGGAAAATCTACGTACCCAAAGAGAAAGTTCAATGACAATTTACATACGACTCAGCAACTAAAATCCAACCCATTGTCAATTGTCAATCGCACAGAGAGACAGACAGACAGAGAGACACGTCAACAACCGCCGGCATGGGGGACCCATATGGTAGAAAAAGGAGAAGAAAAAGAAGGAGCCAGCCAGGTTTTCCTTTTGTCATCTTTGCCAAAAAAGCCCTGGACTTTCCAAATCCGCGAGGTAGCACTTGTGCTGCAGAAGGATTTCCAGTTCAAGGCTGTCCCTGGATAAAAAGGGTCTATATAGAATTTGGCTGGCTTTTGGAGAATAGAAAAAGCCAGAGAAGTCTCTTTAGAGTGGTGTCCGGAGCTTTCGTTGTTGAAATTGTCTTTGCTCTTGGTAAGGTGAGCTCATTCTCATTATTTTTCTCGTTTTTCATGTTACGCCGTTGCCCGTTTGAATTCTGTGTCTTATCTACACAAAAAGGGCTGCGATTGTTTGTTGAAAAACCCAACCTTTTGTTTTTCTATCTTCCTTTTCATCCCACTAAAAGCTTCTTCCTTTAAGGTGGTGGGATATCTTTATGCAGTATTCTGGGTTTGCTCCTTCGCTTCTCTTTCTTTCCTTGTTCTCGGGTTGATATTTTGTCATGTCAGTAGAAATTTCGATCATCTGTATGAGTTGTGAATGCACTCGAGGGTTGAACTGGAAATCATTAGTTTCGCTTTCTTTTTGATTTCTCAGAAATGCTGAATTATGAAATTTCTAGGACCTTTGAGTTGTCACCTTCATCAATTTCTGTTGCTTCATGGGTTGATGGGTCGATCTCCAGTTCTTAGTGAGAATTTTGTGTGACCTGTATGAAAAAGTTTTAGCCTTTGGGTCGATTATGGGAGGGTTTTGCATGATCTGCTGAATCGACAAATGGAAAATCTCGAGCTCTGGAATTTTTGCTAGGATTTTTCTTCTCATTTGGCAAGTGAGCTTTTAGTTATCTGCACAGGACCTTATTTGCTGAATCACTCAAAAACCTTAGTGGGTTTTGCAGTGGCACAAACATGGTGGAAGAGAAGTCCACGATTGCAAAAGATGTCACTGAAGTAAGCTATTTGCATCACTCATCTCACTAATTTTCCGTAGTCTTAATACTGTGATTGTGCGCTTATGTTACATGCACGTTCATCTTTTTATGTATGCAGTTAATTGGTAAGACACCTATGGTGTACCTCAACCATGTCACTGACCGTTGTGTTGCCCGAATTGCTGTCAAGCTAGAAATGATGGAGCCATGCTCCAGTGTCAAAGACAGGTACAGGAAGATTTCATTTTGACAAAAAAAAAAAAAAATTCTTCTCCATGCTGAACTGCTAATGGCTGTGCCTTTATATCTTATCCATACCTTGATTCACTGTGCCAACCTGGATGTTCTTTTCTTAGACAACAAGATCAGTTGGTCTTGTTGGAGTTCCATAGTTTGGTTGGCTCAACTCCTTGCCAAAATCTACTGTCAAGTAAAGCTATCTACTACAGTTATCATGTGTGAAAATGGTCCACAAAATTCCAAGTCCTTTAAAAAAACATTTAGTTTGCTTGGGCAAAGCCTTGTAGGCTTATAGTTGAAGGCCGCTAGAATAAAAGAGTAAGAAATGGTTATTTCTTCCCTCCCATTTTCTTTGCCATCCACAATTCTCTCTTTATTTGCTCACAAATCCACATCCCCTTTCTCTCTTGCATACATGTACTTGCACCAGTTCTAGTGAACAACAACAGATAAGTTAGAAACTTGAAATATATTTTTTTGACTTGAAATTTATTTCTTATCTCATCATTATCTACAACCTCTAGATATGTGGATTACTTCATATTCTGAGTCTAATATGGACTTGTTTGCCTGCAGGATTGGGTACAGTATGATTGCAGATGCAGAGGAGAAGGGCCTTATCCAGCCAGGGGAGGTTAGTTACTGAAACCTCTCCTTCCAGGTTCACAATAATAATAATGATGGACAAACTAGCTCATGCGTCTTAGACTCTTGATATAGTTCCTGAAGAATGGGAACATCTTTCTCCAATGGAAAGTGATTATAATTAAATTAGATCATTGGCAATCTCTCTCTCACTCTATACTAATTAAATGACTTCTGAAAGGCTTACACAGGCCTTAGGTATTGCAAGGCCTGTTAAAACAAGTTGAGGTTATGTAATCTCATTTTGTAGGTCCTAGAGTGATATATGCAGATGAAGAAATCTAACCAGAATTGTTCCTTGCTTGACTTGATGAAGAGTGTTTTGATTGAGCCAACAAGCGGAAATACTGGGATTGGTCTGGCATTTATGGCAGCTGCAAAGGGTTACAAACTTATAATAACAATGCCTGCTTCAATGAGCCTTGAAAGAAGAACCATCCTCCGTGCATTTGGAGCTGAGCTGGTCCTGACTGATCCAGCCAAAGGCATGAAAGGTGCTGTTCAGAAGGCGGAGGAGATAGCATCGAAGACTCCAAATGCTTACATTCTTCAGCAGTTTGAAAACCCTGCCAATCCCAAGGTTTTTTTTTTTTTTTTTTTTTTTTTTGTTCATAAGATTGATGCTTGCAGGTTAAAGAAGTTCATTGATATTACTGATCAAAAAAAAAAAAAAAAAAAAAATGAGTTCATTGATCTTCTCTCTGTTGTTAGATTCATTATGAGACCACTGGACCAGAAATATGGAAAAGCTCAGGTGGGAAAATCGATGCCTTTGTTTCTGGAATTGGAACTGGGGGTACAATAACCGGAGCAGGAAAGTATCTCAAGGAACAAAACCCCAATATCAAGGTTAGATAATCTTTATAATATTTGGAAAGAAGTTTTTCTTTTCCAATTTTCCCATTTCTCATATCAGGTGCACACCTCTGTTTTTGTCTTTAGCTATATGGGATAGAACCAGTGGAGAGTGCAATTTTGTCTGGAGGGAAACCTGGTAAGTTCTGATTTCACATCATTGACATTCTTAATCTAATAATCTGTTAGGCTAGTTAGTTCTTGCTTTATTCCCTAATTTCCACAAGTGGTGCAGTTACCATGCACTATGATGGCCCTTTAAATAATGAATAGCTTTGTGTTTCCTTTTATTGTTCTATTTTGCATTGTTTATATTATTTTTGCAATAGGGGACACTGCTTTTTCAGCTTCTAATGCCATCGATTGTATTATTTTCTTGCTGTTATAAGCATGCTAAGTGCCAAAAGTCTCCTCAGAAGAAATGTCTCTTTTGAAGACTATCTTGTGCAATCCTCTATTTGACTATGAATTTCATGCCCATAATTCCCAGGCCCTCATAAGATTCAAGGTATTGGTGCTGGTTTCATTCCTGGAGTTTTGGATGTGGATTTAATTGATGAAGTAATCCAGGTAAGAATTTGTGCAACAAATGATAATTTGTTTCCTTTCCCCTAAAGATAGGAAAGCAGTTCATATACTTCCATATGTCGAAGGATGGAAGAGCTAAATGACATAAAGAAGGATAATGCTGGTTTAAGGAAGAATGGGTTTGTAAGCAATGAGCTTTTGAAGTTACAAGGACTTAGGTTTAATAGGAAATTGCAAGGCAGCTTTGAATAACAGGTGGAAAAGTAGAACAAGAAAAACCAGGCACCTCCCCACTCTTCACATGGCTTCACAATTATTTATATGGTCATTGATGATTCATCTGTACTATGACAGTCTATTGGACTAAAATCCAAAATTGCTTCTTTTATGAGTGCTTAGACATGGACTTTGTAGTCTTTGTACTACATCTGGATAATGAAAGCATGACACCTGAAAGGTATTTGCAAATAATTGAGTGTGATGAAAGTATACTCCAAAAGGTTATGCATGTTATTTGTCAGGTGCTGATGGGAGCAATCCTTTTATAGTTGGATGGGAAGTCTGTAGTTTTTGCCATCTAGTCTTGATCATTATTCTCTGAGCTTATACATTCCTGAGTAAATTTTAATGTCATATCACTTTCCAGATATCTAGTGATGAAGCTATTGAAACTGCAAAGCAGCTCGCATTGAAGGAAGGCTTGCTGGTAATCCATGTTCAATTTTTTGCTTTCCTGTTGTGCAAATATTGTGATCCATTAGGAATGTCTGCCACTTGCTAGCTCTAATGGCCAAAAGAAAATAAGAAAAAAGAGTAAAAAGCTACTGCTAGCTCTTATAGTAAATCGTCGGGATACACTGTGCAGGTAGGAATATCATCCGGAGCAGCAGCTGCTGCAGCAATGAAGATAGCGAAAAGGCCAGAAAATGCTGGGAAACTAATTGTTGTAAGTGATCCTTTCACTGAATTTATACTGTAGGCTTTTACTAATGATTCTTCGTTTCCTGGATTGACAATTCGGGTATTTCTCTAAATTTACACTGTGTAAACTTTATCAGGTGATCTTCCCCAGCTTTGGAGAACGTTACTTGTCATCTGTGCTATTTGAGTCCGTCAAGCGAGAGGCTGAGAATATGGTTTTTGAGCCCTGAGAGCGGGGGAGTTCCGGTCCATAGAAGCGCATGCGTTTTGTGCTGTTCTTCTGAAACATGGTATAGAGTTTCGTTGTCAATCATCGTTGTCTGGTGTCGATATTTTGTGTGTTGATGTGTTTCCATGAATAAGTGTTTGTGTTAGAAACGCTTGTTTCTACGTGATTGTATCACTGTAAGCTGTTGAAGCTGGCTGCGGAACTGGATATCTATGCTCTGTGACAGGATTAAATTGCGTTTAATATCAAGTTTAGAGCATATTTGAGGAGGGCAAGAAAAGAGTTTCTTATATACTTTTCCATTATTCTTCTTTTCATATTCTTGGGAATAAAACATAAATCGAGTAATTCGGAACAATTTTCAAGCAGAATACCATTTCGTGTGCTTAAAATTTCTTAATTTAGCTAAATTATGTTCATTCTCTATCATTCATATCAAATTACGACATATGCACCCAGTTTTGTCGTTTTTGGATTGCCGTAGAAATACAATGATGAAATGGGTTATGCCCCAGAGAAAAGAGAGATTGCAGATTGTAATTATGGGTTATGCCCCTGACAAAAAACGGATCAGAAGAAGAGTTGAATAGATTGCCGATGAAATACCTGAAAACAAGAGACTCAGCAGGAACGGCTCGAATTTGTAGCGAACTAGAGCAAAAATGCTTGGGTAACTGTAATTTGTGACTTCAGTGAAGATTATACTGCACTTTCTGAATCTTGTGCCAAATGTGTATGTTCAGGGTTTGCTAGCCTACCGTTGCTGAAGTAATATTTTAATATGCAATATGGTAAAGCACCTAAGTAGCAGTAAACTAGGAAGTCCCACATCAAAAGGATAGCAAAGAGAGAGAAGGAAGAGAGAGAATAAGAAGCGGCCTCATACCCACTTGCAACATACTTACCTGGACGGGGTCGATGGGCGATCAAGAAGGCCCATGGCCTAGGTTGGCGACCTCCATTGCACTCTAGGAGGGGCGCCCGCCTAAGGTCAGCCCAAGTTGGTTGAGCCTACGTCATAATTTGTGGCAGCGGGGGCCTGCGTTCGCGCGGCCCCTACTAAACCGTAGTTGCAAAAGAACAGTCATGGTAAATGGCTTAATTTAATTTACATCTTGCTCTGAGAAGAACTCGTGAGTGGTATGCTATATTGGAATTGGTAGATGATGAATCGGAGAATTTATATGCTATTGTTTCGGATCAATAGATACAATCCAGTCCAGTTCGGTTCGTCCGGCTTGGTTCCGCCTCTCTTTTCATGGCTGTTTGGGTCCGGTTTGGTTTCGCCTTCGCTTTTGGAGACTGTTTGGGTTCTGTCTAATTTAGTTTCGGCTTCCGAATATATAAAACCGTCCCTGCTCACCCTTATTGTTTGGGGGAGGTTTTATACAAGATAGATGGCTATGACTGTGTTAGAAGAGCCAACTCGGGAAGCATGTGGACATCTAATCTTCAACAAAATCATTGCTTCCTCTTGTATCTCTGCTAAGAGTTTTAGTAGGCAAATGCGGGATCGTCTTAGCAGAACTCTTCAGCTGTAGATTCTATCAAGTATCTTATGCCTCGATGGCTTCATTTGGTACTTCGCTGGTTTTCTGCACAGCTCGCAGCGAGTGAAAATAACAGCATACTCATCGTAAACTGTTACTAGAGTTGGACATTTTGTGTATAAAGCTATAACATAGAATCTCACTCGTGTAAAAAATAATGCCTTTTGTGGCTGAGTCTTATTGTTCAAAGCAACAAAATGGAATACTAAGGTGAAGCAGAACAGCAGAGATTTTCAGCAAGACTTTGACGGTTGAAGTTCATATTCAAATAGAAGTATTCATTTGGATTCGTATTGCATAAACAGCACCTCCAACATCTTTTCCCGTACCAAATCATGAATAAACACATGCTAGGAGAATCGGAAGTAGAGATCATCTTCCTAAATTTTACTGAAGCATTTGAGTCTGGCTTTAGTCCCCCATAGAAGAACTAACAATGATGAAATAGAGGAAGTCCCTGCCAAAACTGAAGCACATGCTAACTGTCAAATCACTTACCTGGATGGGGTCGGGTGATCAAGATGGCCCACGGCCTAGGTTGACTGCCTCCATTGCACACCAGGCGATGAGTCGGCCTAAGGCCTGCTCATTGTAGTGGAACCTAAGTCATAATTTGCGGAAGCTGGGTCTTCCACATGGGACTCAAGTCAGAAAGCTTGTCTCGAACTCAAGAATATGATCTGATCTCTCACTCCTAGCATACATTTATCCAAAACTAGGAACCACAGAAGATTTCAGCTGCGCTATTTATGGAAATGAGAAACCAAATAGATGCATCGCATTAGAGGAAGTAATCCCTTTCAAGAACTGGCTATGGTCATTTACTTGGTAGTGAGTCTACGCAGAATTGATGAAATGAGAAACCAAATAGATGCATCGCATTAGAGGAAGTAATCCGTTTCAAGAACTGGCTATGATCATTTACTTGGTAGTGAGTCTACGCAGAATTGGTGTGCATCGCAAGTTGGTATTCCGAATTATCGGCACTGCTGCTAAGAAACTGATGCACTCACTCATTCAGCCATTTCAGATTTTGCTGATTTTGTTGTGGAGTGAAGCTTAAAAGGCTCTGTCAAAGTTAAAAATTTCACCGCTCGGGCATGCTTTTCTGGTGCTGCAAGCAAGTTAAGCAGACCAACGCACCTCCGCCTTCCGAGCCAGGACCAGTCAAAAAGGCAATGAACATCACAAATCACTCACTGATGCAATCCTCCACAGGCATATATGACAAAAATACCTTTGGACTATGAATTGGTAGGGGCCGCGCGAACGCAGGCCCCTGCTAACACAAATTATGACGTAGGCTCAACCAACTTGGGCTGACCTTAGGCGGGCGCCCCTCCTAAAGTGCAATGGAGATCGCCAACCTAGGCCATGGGCCTTCTTGACCGCCCATAGACCCCGTCCAGGTAAGTATGTTGTAATGTCACGCCAGGCTGCATCTTATTCTCTGTCTTCCTTCTCTCTCTTCGCCATTATGTCAATGTGGGATTTCCTAGTCTGTCTACTTAGGTGCATATTAAAATATTATATCATCACTAGCAGGCTAGCAAACACCGAATTTACATGTTTGGCACAAGATTCAAAAAGTGCAGTGTAATTTTCGTTGAAGTCACAACCTACATTTACCCCAGGATTTTTGCTCTAATCTGCTACGAATTCGAGCCGTTGCTGCTGAGTCTCTTGTTTACAGGTCTTTCATCGGCAATCTATTCAACCCTTCTTCTGGTTTATTTTTTGTTATGGGCATAACCCATAATTACAATCTGCAATCACTCTTTTCTCTGGGGTATAACTTGTTTCGTCATTGTATTTCTTCCACATGGGAAAGCTTGTCTCGAACTTGAGAGGAAGTAATCCCTTTCAAGAACTGGCTATGGTCATTTACTAGGCAGTGAGTCTATGCGTAATTGGCGTGCATCGCAAGTTGGTATTCCAAATTATCAGCACTGCTGCTAAGAAACTGATGCGCTCACTCATTCAGCCATTTCAGATTTTGCTGACTTTGTTGTGCAGTGAAGCTTAAAAGGCTCAGTCAAAATTAAAAATTTCACTGCTCGGTCATGTTTTTTTAGTGGTGCAAGCAAGTTAAGCAGACCGACGCACCTCCACCTCCCGGGCCTCTTGGCCAGGACCAGTCAAAAAGGCGATGAACATCACAAGTCACCCACTGATGCAATCCTTCACAGGCATCTATGACAGAAGCTACCTTTGGACTATGAATTGGTAGGGGCCGCGCGCACGCAGGCCCCCGCTGCCACAAATTACGACGTAGGCTCAACCAACTTGGGCTGACCTTAGGCGGGCGCCCCTCCTAAAGTGCAATGGCGGTCGCCAACCAAGGCCATGGGCCTTCTTGATCGCCCATCGACCCCGTCCAGGTAAGTATGTTGCAATGTCATGCCAGGCTGCACCTTATTCTCTCTCTTCCTTCTCTCTCTTCACCGTTATGTCAATGTGGGACTCTCGTTACATATTGATCATAAGCGTGTCTGAACAGGAAAACTCAGATGCACCTTGCTCTTGAATTCTTGAAGGCTCTTGAAGCCTTCCTCAATTTAAGACAGTAGTTGGTTTCGACAATCGAATTGCACCGGCTTTCTCATGTTTGGATTTAGAAATCAAATATCCCTGCTTTTTTGCTGTGGAAATGAAAAGGAATGCTAGCATCAGATAAGAGTTGGCACGGTCTGAAGACTCTGAACACAGTCAGCATCAAAGTATAGC
Source organism: Eucalyptus paniculata subsp. matutina (assembly GCA_017140255.1). Lineage (NCBI taxonomy): Eukaryota > Viridiplantae > Streptophyta > Magnoliopsida > Myrtales > Myrtaceae > Eucalyptus > Eucalyptus paniculata. The sequence continues at coordinate 47,807,099 of CM029436.1, read as the reverse complement.
TGAAAACTTAAAACACAGGTTGCATTATTGTGAATACGGTCGGTCCAATGTTCAAAGTCGTGACTAGCAAGCAATAACCAATCGATGTTAATATAAACGCAGGTGAACCCCTTCTAAAAATCCAAAATGTTTGTCCTAGAAAGAGTAGCCACTTTAAATGCAAAATCAAACTGAAAACCATAGTTCTAGTTCATACAAACTGTATACCCCAGATACTTCACATAGCCTTACAGGACGACCAAAAAAAAGTCTACAGCAGGTATCAGTTTTGGTACAGTCACTGTTCCATATTTTTTCAGTCTGTAAGCTTCCCCGTGGTGTTCATCATTTTGAGTGCTCAAAATACGATAAAGATCAACTCTGCAGTACATTCATTTTCCCTGTGAACTTCTATGTCTACAGCTAGGGAAATTTACCAATGACAATCCCACCATGGTTCGCATATCTTGCTCCACAACTTCATTGGGCTCCAAGTCCTCAGGTGTTACTGTCTGTCGCAAAAATTGGAGCAACTTCTCAAACAGAACATAATATTTGCACAAGATTACAATTTACCACAACCCAGCTGCATGTAGAGTTTCCCTGAAGAAACAACTGTGGTTTGATATTGATACGATTCAAGGCAATTGTGGTCACTTTACACGATGCTTGTTTCTGCAACTTCAGCAAGTGGAAGAGCTTTCTATTGGATGCAGTAGAGTAGCAACATCAGAAACCACAAATTTTGGTTTGCTAGAATAGATCGCTATAGGTACATCCTCTCTTGCACTTTGACATGAAAAGTTGGAGAAAATTCTTGGCCAGGGCCTAAAATTGGTTTGACATCATTATCTATCATGGCCGACCATGTGAAAGAGCTTCTGCTGAAAATCATTGCAGCAGTTTCGAGTCTTTGCTCTGGGAATCATATCATGCTTTCCGATTATAGTAAAAAGGGCATGAATTGAAGTTCAATTCTCATATAGGAGCATGAGCAAGCGATCTAGATTTTTCTGTCAGCATGACTCATTTCATCCATTTAGGTCTTCACCAGGCCTTGTAACGAAAATCACCTAGCATGTGCTAATGAAAATTGGTTTTGTACAACCATTTTTTGATGTTGGATTGGTAAGGACCACACGAATGCAGGGCCCCGCTGCCAAAAGGTAGGACGTAGGCACTGCTACACCGAGCAGTCCTAAGGCCAACGCACCACCAAAGTGGAATGGAGGACTTTGACCTTGGCCATGGGCATTCTTGATCACCCAACGACCCCATCCCGGTTTGTTGGTCAGTGACTGCTCACGGCGCTTCCTTTTACATAATCTCAGGCCTCTCTCTCTTCACATTCTATTTGATGTGGCACTTCTTACCATATTCGTTAAAAGATTCTGCTCATAGCTATCTGCACTGAAAAAACCCAATCTGTGACCTTATATACGGTGTATACTTAATTGCTTAGTGTCTTATCCTTAGTTGTGGACATGGAGTACATTGTGTTTTTTCCCTTTTCGCTAAGTAAGCAAGCAATTATTATTCAACTAATAAACATTTAACAATACAGAAAAACCACTCCTGCAAATTTCAAATAGCTTTTAGTTTTACTTGTCCTATAAATTTGCCAATTTTGACAAACTGCAACGACTAGAAGCTTTATGATACAAGGTCATATCATAAAAATTAATAGTCATTTTTTTAAGTGTCAAATCGGATTAAAATGGTGGGAACAAGTTGGTGAGCAGCATTCCATTGAAAATTGAAACCAGATACTTTGCAATGTCCATTGCATGAATTCCATACGCAAATGCAGGTATGTCTGCTTAACTTAGAGAGCTGCTTCTCTAATATGCCATTGCCTTTCACAGAGTCGAGTATGCCTCTTGACATCACCTGCGCATGAAAAGAAGAAACTAAGGAGAGATTCTGGGAGTGATTGTTGCTGCCTGAAACTTAGCAATGTCAAATGTATTACACATGTTTAATAGATACAAGTCCATAACAGTCTCATAGCAAGGATCCTTAATATCTTCTTCCAAACTGTATGCTTCATCATGGATTATATAGTTTGAGCTTCAAGCATGCTGATTAAGAGATTGAAATCTACACTAGAGTTACTTCACGATACTGAGCACAAAAATGAGGGCCTTGTTTCCTAACGAGTGAAGAATCATTCTCTGTGAAAATCTACATCCAGAGAAATCGACCAATAATGTTCACTGGGATCAATGATGTAATTAACCAATCTAATTTTGTCTGCTGAATTTAGGACTACTCATATGACCTAGAGAAATCAATGACCCTCTCACAGACATTCCATATAAAATTGGGAAAAATTCTACAATTCGACAAAGATGGTAACTGTTGCAGTCTGCCATTTGCCAAATGGTATTTGCCCATAGAAATAAAAGGAATGTTAATAATAATGTGGTTCAAAATGTGGATCATATGGCCTTTTATATTCGCCTGATTCATATGAAAGCCAATAGATCGGCTGTGAGAGACTTGATCCATTGCCAATTGATGGAACGTATTCCTGTATTAACACTGACTCATCATTCAATCTTCTCAAGATTGCTTCAGCAACTTCCACCTCCACAACTTCAGGCACCACTGGCAGATGCATAAGTTGAATTAACTTTTCAACCAAAGCATACTATAACGGAGTCGATATGGCATGAGATCACAGCCCATCACAAGCCAACTGCGTGAGAGATTTTCACTTAACCACCTGTTCTCGATATTGTGGCTTAAGGGGCTAATGGTGTTTATTTATAACTATGCTCATCTGAACTACAGATGTTGTGGTGTCACAGAGTTACCACAACAACTCAAGTGTATCAAAATTCTCTTGCCGTCCATCAGGTTACAGGTGCATCAACATTTTGAGCTCATATTTGTGGGGCCCTTGCTATCACATATTAGACGTAGGCTCCACTACAATGAGCAGACCTTAGGCCAACACACTGTCCGGTGTGCAATGGAGGCCGTCGACCTAGGCCATGGGTCATCTTGATCACCCATCGACCCCATCCAGGTATGTGATATGACAGTTGGCATCCACTTCAGCTTTGGCAGGGATTTCCGATATTCTACCCATGTTAGTTTTTCTATGTGGGACTAAAGCCAGACTCAAAATGCTTCTGTTTAATTTAGGAAGATGTTCTCTTACTTCGGATTCTCCATACATGTGTTTATTCATGATTTGGCACCGGAAAAGATGTCGGAGGCACTATTTAAGTCTGAACATCAACCCTCAGAATCTGCTAAAGACTCGTTTTTCCGCTTCTCCTTAGGTACTATATCCATGTTTCATGTTATTTGACCCAAAATGCTTCTGTTTAATTCAGGAAGATGTTCTCTTACTTCGGATTCTCCATACATGTGTATATTCATGATTTGGCACCGGAAAAGATGTCGGAGGCACTGTTTATGAAATATGAATCCAAATGAGTACTTCCATTTGAGTTTGAACATCAACCCTCAAAATCTGCTAAAGATTCTCGTTTCTCCGCTTCTCCTTAGGTATTATCCATGTTTCATGTTATTTGACTTCTCATATGAGCTTTCCAACTTATATGGCCAAAAATTAAAGCTAAATCTTGATGATCCGTTCAGCAATTTCGAGTCATGCTATTACTTCATTTCTTTTCTCACTCTTATTTGCTCCTCTTTTTTCGTGTCAACAGCTCTGTAACCCCTATTTGCTTGCCATTTAATCGCTTTAAGAACAATAAGGCTAACCCACGAAACGGATTGAATTCATGACTAGATGATTCTATGTTTATAGCTTTGTACAAAAAAGTTCAATTCTGGTAACAGTTTACCGTGTGTATGCGGATCTTTTCCCTTGCAGCAAGCTGCGCAGAAGAACACGGATGTACCAAATGAACGCATTCCTTTTTAGTGAATATCGACTGCTGAAGAGTTCTACCAATGATGGTCCCTCTTTTGCCTTCTAAATCTCTAAGCAGAGATACGAGATAAAGCAAAGGCCATGTTCAAGATTAGATACCTAATGCTTCCCAAGTTGGCTCTTCTATTACGGTCACAGCCATCTATCTATCTTGCATAAAACCTCCCCAACCAATAAGGGCCGGCGAGGGCCGGTTTTTATTTATTTGGAAGCCAAACCCAACCAAACAGAACCCAAACAATTTGGAAAAGAAAAGGCAGGATGAAACCACCAGTACCATCTTTTATATTAGAACCGAACTCAACCGGACTGTACCAGTTGATCCCGAATACTAGCATGCATTCTGCTGACCATCTACCAATTCCAGTTGAGCATACCACTTAGATTCTTCTCAGCTCAAGATGCACATTAACCAAACACAGATATGACTGTTATTCCTTTTCAACTACAAATTAGTAGGGGCCGCGCGAACGCAGGCCCCCGCTGCCACAAATTATGACGTAGGCTCAACCAACTTGGGCTGACCTTAGGCGGGCGCCCCTCCTAGGTGCAATGGAGGTCGCCAACCTAGGCCATGGGCCTTCTTGATCGCCCATCGACCCCGTCCAGGTAAGTATGTTGCAACTGGTTGCGAGGCTGCCTCTAATTCTCTCTCTTCTTTCTCCCTCTTCACCATATTGTCAATGTGGGACTTCCTAGTTTTCTGCTACTTAGGTACTTACCATATTGCATATTAAAATATGATGTCACCACCAGCAACACCGAATAAAATACACATTTGGTACAAGATTCCGATAGTGCAGTGTAGTCTCACTTGAAAATCACAAATTACAGTAGATTTTTTCTCCAGTCCACTATGAATTCCCGTTTGTCACTGCTGATCGATCTTTATGCACAACAGATGTCGACTATATCTTGCTTTCAGGTTTTCCATCGGCAATCTATTCAACCTGCTCCATTTTGGTCAGGGCCATAACCCATAATTACAACCTGCAGTCAATATTTTCCCTGGAGCAGCATATAGAGCATGCCTTGCTGCTTCGGCCAATCCAGGCCCTCACTAAAACTGATAAACTTTAACATAGATTGCAGTCTTGTGATTATGGTCGGTCCAATATATGAGGTCGTAACTTGTAAGCAATAACCAATTGATGTCAATGTAAATGCAGTTGAGCACCTTCTATAAACTCAAAATAATTGTCCTAGAAAGAGTAGTTATTTCAAATGCAATATAAAAGGAGAACTGCCAGTCATACAACCTGTAAGCCCCATATTTTTTGCATATCCTTTCTGGCCGGCCAATACAGAAGTCTATGGCAGACATCAGTTTTAGTAAAGTTACTGTCACATCTTTTTGCAGTCTGTGTGGTGGATGTTACCATTTTGAGCTCTCCAATTACAATAAAGATCAACTCTTGAGGCATAGGATCGGTTTTTCTGTGAATTTCTGTTTCTATAGCCTGGAAATTTGCCAAGTGTAATCACACCATGGTTTGTATATCGTGTTCCACAACTTCATCGGGCTCTAAGTCCTTAGGCGACTGTCCATCGCACAGTGGAGCAATTTCTCTACCGGGACATATTATTTGCACGAGATTACAATCGACCTCGATCCAGCTGCATAAAGAGTACTCCTTCAGAACCAACCTTGGCTTAATATTGTCACAAGGGGAGACTATTGCCGTCACTTCAAAACAATGCTCAAGTCATTCTTGTGGACGTTGTACAGTCGAGCCATTAACTCACAAAATTTCACTCTCGCCGTGGCATTCCATATTGGGAAAGATTCCACAATTCGACAAAGATGGTAACCGTTTCAATCTGCCATTTGCCGAATGGTATTTGCCCATGGTGTAGATACAAAGGAATGTGAATACTAACGTGGTTCAAAATGCAGATCATATAGCTTTCCATATTCGCCTGATTCATATGGAAGCAAATAGATCTGCTGCCAGAGACTTGCTTCATTGCCAAATAATGGAATGTATTCCTACATTAACACCAACTTATCAGTCGAATTAACTTTTCAACCATGGCATACTATCTCGGGGGCAGTTCAGCATGAGATCACAGCCCATCGCAAGCCAACTGCATGAGAGATTTTTGCTTAACCACCTTTTCTCAATAATGTGGTTTATGGGGCTAATCGTTTTTATTTTGTAACTATGCTCAACTCAACTGCAGATGTTGTGGAGTCACAGAGTTACCACAACAGCTCACAAGCGTATCAAAATTCTTGAGACAATTTGCCGTTCATCAGCTTACAGGTGCATCAACATTTTGAGTTCATATTTGTGAGGCTCTTGCTAACACAGATCATGACATGGGTCCACTGCAATGATTAAACCATAGGCCAACACACCGACCGGTGTGCAATGGAGGCCGTTAACCTAGGCCACGGACGATCTTAATCACCCATCGACCCATCCACGTTAGCTTTGGCAGGGACTTCCTGCATTTCATCATTGTTAGTTTTTTTACGTGGGACTAAAGCCAGACTCAAAATGCTTCTATTTAATTTAGGAAGATGTTCTCTTAGTTCCAATTCTCTGTACATCTGTTTATTCATGATTTGGCACCAGAAAAGATGTCGAAGGCACTGTTTATGAAATATGAATCCAAATGAGTACTTATATTCGAATTTGAACTTCACCCTCAAAGTCTGCGAAAGAATTTGCTGCTTCTCCTTTGGTATTATTTCCATGTTTCATGTTATTTGACTTCTCATGTGAGCTTCCCTAAGTGATGTGCTGAAAAATTAACAATAAAAGTTGATTTGTTTGGCAATTTCAGATTATGCTATTACTTCATTTCTTTTCTCACGCTTATTCGCTCCTCTTTTTTTGTTTTTCCTTTTTGTGTCAACAACTTTATAGCCCCTATTTCGTTGTCATTCCATCGCTTAAATAAAAAAGTGTTGAGGTTTATCCCACATCGGTTATGGAAGGGGCGGGTGGTCAGTTTATAAGTATGAATAATAATATAATTCAAAACGCCGATCATATGGCTTTTCATATTCGCCTAATTCATATGAAATAGATCTGCTGCAAAAGTTTTGCTTCAATTGCAAATTAATGGAATGTATTCCTACTCCTACATTATTGACCACCTGCCTCTTCCATAATCGATGTGGAATAAACCCCAACAAAAGGACTCACCCATGAAACACGTTGATCTTTTAACTTGTGACTAGAAGGATTCTATGTTTATAGCTTTAAACAAAAAGCGTTCGATTCTGGCCTCAGTTTACCGTATGTATGCAGATGTTTTCACTTGCAGCTAGCTGTGCAGAAGAACCCGGATGTATCAAGTGACGGTATCCCTTTTTAAGTGAATATGTACAGCAGAAGAATTCTGCCAATGACGGTCCCGCTTTTGCCTACTAAAAACTCTTAGCAAGAGATACAAGAGATAGCAAAGACCAGGTTGAAGATTAGATACATCCCAAGTTGGCTCTTTTACTACAGTCATAGCCGTTCTATCGATTTTTGTTTGTTTTAATTAATATTTGTATTAAAGTTCAATTTTGAGACAAAACAACATCGTTTTGCATCATCATTACTGAATAAGCTTTCTAGCGAGTCATTTAGACCACTTATATTATTAAAAATAAGCCATGTCAGATTTTTGGCTACTCTCGCTAGACTTGGCACTTAAGTGTCCTAACTTTTGAAAAAAAAAGAAGTGAGTAAACTTTTTGGAAGTTTTGGCACTTAGTGTGTCCATGCTAAGTTTTCGCACTTACATTGTACTTCTATCGTGGGAAAATAATTAATGTTCTTGAGAAGAGTCGCTTGCAATCTAAAACTTTGTTTCATGGGGGCATCATACGCATCAACCCCCTCCCACAATACCTTTCCTAACAAGATGACTGAAGATTGTTAGATGCAAAGATCAGGTTCAGTGTCGTAATTAATCACGACGACTGGCCATGTGCTATAAGTAGAATTTATGGTCCTGAATTTACCGAAGCCATGCTTTCTAAACCTAACCTTATCTATCATGGACGTGCTGCAAATTAATAGTTTAGCAACAATTCGATCAAGAGAAAAAACATGATGTATTAACCGGATTAATTTCGTCTTACCACATCAGTTTCTTTAAAGATGTTAAATAAGAGGACGGAGTATACTGATTGGAAAAACGATTGCAAGGACACACCGAACATGTTTTCAAAATTTCCATTTTTATTGAAATTTTTTAGTTTTCAAATTAAACGTGTTTTCAGGAAAACAACAAACTGAAAACTGGAAACAAATTTCATCGAAATGATAATCGAAAATTATATGAGATAATTGTCCAAATTGTTCTAAACATATTGTGCAACATTTATCAGTTTTAAATATTTCAATTATACCAATTTAGTTCTCAACTTATTATATGGCGTTAATTTGGTTCTAAACTTGTCAATTGTGCCAATTTAGTCTTGAAGACTTGAACCTTGTGACGATTTGCTATTTTTTGTTTTTATCAAATCGATTTACTAATTTAGTTATAAAATTTTTAATTCTTGGCCAATGTAATCATTTTGTATAATTTTGACCGGAATTGCTAATGTGAACGATTTTTTTGTAATTTTCTTTACATTTATAATTATTTCTTATTTTCTCTTTTCCTCTTTCCTTTCTCTTTTCTACTTTTTCCCTATTTCCTCCATCAATCGCCAGGCTTCGACCATGGCTGACAGAGGTTGTTGGCCACCGACAAGGGTCACCCGGATTAGGTAAGGGTCACCCTTGCCAGATTGATGAGGGCATCCCTTACCGGCCTCTGATGAGGATTGCCCTCATCTATGGCTGACAAGGCTTGGCTGGCAAAGCATTACGGAGGCTCGGCAATGAGCGGAAGGAAATAGGGGAAAAAGAAGAAAGAGAAAGGAAGAAAAAGACAAAAAAAAAAAAAAACAAATTGTTGCTTGGGAGATGGGGCAGCCTCTCATAGAGTGTATTTAAGTAAGTCTTTGTTGAATTTCGTCTTTATATATGATTTTTAGAGTTCTGATCTGTTCTTAACTAGTTATATTAGTCATGCAGGAGACACATGAGCTTCCTCCAGCTCGTCGAGTGGCTTGATTTTGACCTGTAGTTTTCTGACGTTGACATTGATATTGAACAGAACTTTATGCAGCGAAATTGCTTGCCGAATTACATTTCACTTTGTGACCACACTTGTGTCTTGCTTGGTTTCGTAAATTCTTGCTCGTACTTGATTTGATCTTGTCATGAATTGCATCAAGCTTGGCAAGATACAATGATGGAGTAATTGATATTGACTTGAAACTTAGAAGATCAATATAGGATATTAGGGATGATTTCGCCAATTCATAATACCGTCAATTTGTTCATGTTAATTAAGAATGATGATGAGCTCAATTGTGCAAACATTAGAATTAGTAGAGAGTGTCAGGTTGTCCAAGAACCGCACTTCAAAAACCACATCCAAAGTGATAATTTTTTCAAATTTCTCTGAACAACTGAGGTTCTTCATTCTTGTCTTCTTAAGGTTGCTGTCGGAATAAGCACGTGACTAGTACATGAGACCACACCCAAGTCGCACCTGAGTTGCACGTCCAAGCTGGTGCATGAGCTCATGCCTTTGTTTGAAACTAAATTAACCAATTCAGGCTTTCATTTTAGAAAAGACCCACTTTGGGTGCTTTTTTGAAAAAGTGGCCAATTTCAGTCATTATTTGAGGTGAGATCTACTTTGTTCCTTTTTGAGAAAATGATCTCCCTATTTCAAATTTTCTCAAAATTTATGCTCTCTAATGCAAAGCTTATTTATACGCTTTGAAAGTTGTCATTCTCATTATAATTGGACATGGCTATACTTTAACATCATGCAAGCGCTATAGGGGATGTGACAAAATCGTCCCTGATAGCTTGTACAAAAAACTAGTAGCATGTTTGATCAATGGTGTCTCAGGTTTTTGATGTAGGGACATCTCGCTGGCTTGTATAGAGAACTCCTGGGATACTTCATCAATGGAAAAATACAGGGACATCTAAGAAATGTTACAGGGTGCTTGTTTAGGCTTATGTCCCTATGCAGAAGGCTCGAAGCGAAAAAGACTTCCTCGTACTACTACAAGATCTTAGGACATTTTAAAGAGGCATCCTTTTTCCCTAGCGTGAGATGTGATTATGTCAATGTCCCTAATAATTGAGAAGTGAGGACTCTTTGCTTGTGAAAGGCATATACAGTGGCTTCGATAATATTTCTGTGAATGACAGTACTCAGGAAATTCATTTGTATTGGTCAGGGAAAGGAACCATGGCCAGATAGAGGTACTTATGGACCGCTTATTTCCGCTATTGTAGTGACACCAAGTAAGTCAATGCTGAATGCACAAATCTCTATTATTCTTTCCTCAAATGGTCATTAAAGAATCCACGTATAAATCCATCATTTTTTCTTGCTCGTAGACTCTGATGTTGGAAGCCCCAAACTATCAGCTAGAGTAATCACTGGAATAGTGGTAGCTTAAGTGATTCTCTTTGTTTTGATATTACTAGTTCTTTGCCTAACATGATTCGTATGCAGTAGAGAAATTGAAGATCTAGGTAAGATTATCATGCTGACATATGGAATCTGTCACTCTGTAATTCACCATAGAAGTGTGATGCTTAATTCCAGACCGTATTTGTCTACTTTCTTTGTTCTTTTTGTGGAATACTTATAAGTAAATTGTGACACCTCAAAAGTTGGCATTTTGTTTTTTTTTTTTTTTAGCTAGGATTGCATTTCTGTGAGGCACGACCATATAAGTGAATCACTCATCCGATTGAGAATTTGTTGTAGAATTGTGCTTTTCCTTAAGTCATTACTATCACTTTCCCGATATACACCTTGATTTTTTATTTTTTAAAAATAACGTTTGCTAGATCTCCAACTTGGCTATTTCACTTTAAGGCAAATCAAAACTACTACGGGCAACTTCGACTATGTGAATAAGATAGTGAATGAGGGTTTGATCTAGTTTACAAGGTAATTCACAATATGTTTATAACTTCATCATCCATTCATTGTGAAGGAAGCGTATGATAATTCAATATGTGTCTTTATTTTAGATTTACCAACCCATATCTTATCAAGCTAATCATTTTGTTAATGAAATAACATCTGATCAGTTATGGCCATATGATTAATCTTAGAGAATACTGTCGAATGGAACTATAATTGCTATGAAACAACTTTCTTCTAAATCAACAAGATAGGCATGATATTTGCTCTCCAGTACCCAAATCTCATGTAGTTTTGCAGCTGCTACATTGAAGGAAAATAGTTGTTGCTAGTTTACGAATATTTGAAGAACGATAGCACCACCCCACACTTTTTGGCAAAAGATGCTTTCCCTAAGCTAATTAATATGTTATTAATGCGCATACATCTCTCTCTCTCTTCCCCACCCCCAACATCCCAAAGATGAGATGAGTACCGGATTGAGTTGGACTAGGCCACAAGAAAAAAATTATGTTTGGGAAGAGCAAGGGGATTGGCTTAACTTCACGAAAAAACTAGATTGAAAATTGTTCATAAGAACATAAAAGAGACAAATGTGCTTCTTGATAAGGAACTAAATGCCAAGGTATCGAACATAAAAATTGCACATGAGTTACACGTAAATTGCACGTGAGTCGCTCACGAGTCATACACGAGTCACATGTGCAATCCGGTTGGTGAACTCGGGCCTTTATTTGAGATTTTTTTTTTTTTTTTGGTTGGAAACAAAAATATTTCATTTACTAAGCAAAGATGAGAGGCCCGGTAAATGGGCACCATTACATAAAGGGTCCAACAGAGTTTAAGGAGGGGAGAAGACCCAATTTGGAGATAAGTAATTTTTCTTATGGGCTTTGGCTATCCAGTCTGCAATAAGGTTGGCTTCTCTGAAGTAGTGTACTATTTGAATATTTGAGAAGGCCCTCATTTTTTCCTTACACTTACTAACAAGAGGTGGAGTCTCCCAACTCAATTGTTATAAACTATTCATGGCTTTGACTAGTTGCAAGTTATCTAACTCAATTATAAGCACTTCGTGTCTTTTAGAAAAGAAATAGTTAAGGGCTTCCCATAAGGCTAGCATTTCAGCCATCAAGGGAGAGGAAGCTCTTACTAATTCAGCCACTCCTCCCAACAGCCTCCCAATTGAGTCTTGGCAGACGCAGGCTATGGAGTTCTTCAGCAAACCAGGTATGTACATTCCATCTATGTTGATCTTGTAAGCTCCTTCCAGTGGTGGAATCCAGATCTGAGTTGTCACGACTACTCTTTTTCCAGATCTGCCACCTTCACTTTTCCCCGAGCCGGTAGCTCGTCGATGGTCCGGACTTGTAAGCATAAGTGCTCTTTTTCCTGAGTTTTACATGGTTATCTCTTTTGTGATGTTGTAGTTAGGATCCATTATCATCTGTTCGAGACCCCCTGCTAAATATTTTGATTAATGATGAGAAGGATAGGCTGACGTCTTTCATACTTCAGTTTGCCTTAGCTGCTTAGGGGTCATAAGAACATAAAAGTGACAAGTGCTACTTGATAAGGAACTAAATGCCATTGTATCAAACGTAAATTGCTTGTGCGTTATATGTAAGCGGCAAGTATATCACACGTGAGTTGCATGGGTCGCTCATGAGTCACACGTGCAAGCTAGTCAGTAGGCTCGGGCCTTTATTTGAGATTACATTAACTAAATTGTGAATTTCTCAATGAGATATGCATGATATCTACTCTCCAACACCCAAATCTCGTATAGCTTTATGGCTACTACATTGAAAGAAATCAATTGTTGCTAGTTTATAAAAATTTGGAGAACAATAGTGTCACCTGCACACTTTTTGGTAAAAGAAGCTTTTCCCACCACTAAACTATTAAACATTCAACTAAATCTAATATGTTGAACTAGCACCAAATAGTGATGAGCATTCCATCTCTCTCTCTCTAAACTCTCTCTCTCTCTCTCTCTCTCTCTCTCTCTCTCTCTCTCTCTCAGATGAGATGAGCGGCTGAATGAGTTGAACTAGCACCAAATAGTGAAAAAAAAAAAGTGACCGATTCCAAAAAATAGTGACCGATTCCATTGGAATGAGTTGAACTAGCACCAAATAGTGAAAAAAATAGTGACCGATTCCATTGGATCAGTGACTCAGTCCGGTTCCCATTTCTAAGACCAACTGATCTGGTCCTTGGTTCCTAATTATGGGAAATGGGAACCAATCACCCATAGGAGAAATCATAGAAAAACATGCTATGAGTTGGGTGAAAACTATTATGATTCCACCTTATCTTATTATTGATAACGTTTTCCATAATTCTTGATTGATCTTTCTTAAGCACCTAATTATCAATTTTCTCAAGCATGTATCTGTCTAACAATTGTAGCAATCTTGGGAATCTACATCAACTAATTTGTCAAAAGTTTAGCAAACTATTGCTTGAGAATTTTAAAAGTTCAAAGTGAGCATTCTTTGCAAGTAGAGACCTCACTCATAACTACATTAGTGGATTGATCCCCACAACTCTCACTAGGATATCACTTAGCATTTTGTAAGTTAACCTTATCATGCATCAAAGATCATTATCCCATTTAATTAGAAGTTCAAAAGAAGCATACTTTTGTCTTCACTTTGGTGCTTCAAGTCACCTGGAAATCGCATAAGTGGTATTCCCAAGGAAATTGGCAACATCACCACTCACTGAAGGAGCTATAAGACTTACTATAAATCACATACCTTTGTATTGAGAATGTATTAGATCTTATAGCGATAAATTATGGATATGCTAGTGTATTAGAGGACAATCTGCTTAAAGGCACTCTTGAGCCAAATATTGGAAACTTAAGTTGCTCAACAAGACTGTAAGTAAAATAGAGTACATCAATTGGCACACTTTTTCTTGGATAACACATTTCAAAATCCCTTTCTTGATGTTCGTGAGCTCTTTTGATTGTGAGATTATGAAATAAAATTTTTGACTCTAACCTTCCTGCTTAAATTGGAACAAAGTTCCTCTTTGTTTGGGGAGATGAAAATACACTTTGTTCTATGCTATGTACACTTATACATTGAGATTTGGTCCTTTAGTATCCCTAATTCCTAGATTTTTTTTTTATTTTTGCAGTCTTCTAGCTGCTAATATTTTCATGGGAACAATACTCAACTCCCTTTGCAATATGAAAAAATTAGAAGGTTTGTAAGTGGCATCATACGTTTTATTTCTCAACATATTGAATTTCCTTTGAGGCATTTTGATCTATAGACCATTGGCATATAGATGGAAGCACATCATCAGGAAAGATACATGATTTTTTCAAGAATTGGACTAAAATTACAAGATTGTTTGTATCCCCACCCTTCTCAATTAGGGCCAAAAGATTTATTTATGACTTATGAGATACTTGAAAGGTGTTCTTATATTACGACATTAAGTTTTTAGGAACATGTAGACACATCTATGGAGGGACCTATTCCATCAAGCATATCTTTGTTGACAAAATTGACTGAGTGTGAGCATTCATGCAATTGTTCTTTGTCTCTCATAATCTTGTAAGATTGTGTTTTATCAAAAAAATGTAGAATGGTTGTTAATGTTATGTGATGAAGTGGTTTTATACACGTCTAAGGGAAAATCTGATTTGAAAGGTCCAAGCTCAAATTTTCCTAATTTGTAGGGCATGAATATAATGGAGACTTTGTGAGCTCAATACAATGAATATTTGATGTCTCTTTTGTCTCTTATTATTCTGATTGGACACCACAAGTGCCACAACTTAGTACAGAATGATACTTAACTGTTAAAAGTTTCAAAAGATATACTTAAGTGCCAAAATCGGAGAAAAATTGAACACTTAAAGTGTCAATGACAAGAAATTCTGATCAAATGGCTGATGTGGCATTTTTTCGACGAGATAAGTGCCAAACGACGTCATTTTTTTTGCACTGATGTGGCCAGATAAATCCAAAACGACGTCTTTTTGCTCAAAATTGAATTTTAATATAAATATTAATTAAAAAACTATAATGCATATCTTTTTTTTTATATAATTTAACTTTTTATTTATCTTAATTAATATTTATACATGAGTCGCACGTGAGTCGCTCCTGAGTCACATGTGTAAGCTAGTGAGTGAGCTCAAGCCTTTATTTGAGATCGCATTAAATTAATCATGAATATCTTAAAGAGATAGGCATGATATCTACTCTCCAGCACCCAAATCTCGTATAGACATTGAAGGAAATCAATTGTTGCTAGTATACAGATATCTGGAGAACAATAGTATCGCCCACACACATTTTGGTAAAAGATGTTTTCCCTAAGCTAACTAATGTGCTATTAATGAGCATTCAACTAAAATCTCTCTCTTCCAAGGATGAGATGAGCAGCTAATTAAGTTGGACTAGCACATAGCATCAAGTAATGGAAAAAAAAAAAAAGTGACCGATTCCATTGGACCAGTGGTCCGGGAACCAATGCCCCATAGGGAAAATCATAGAAAAGCATGCTATGAGTTGGGTGAAAACTATTATGATTCCACCTTAGCTTATTATTGATAATGTTTTCCGTAATTCTTGATTAATCTTTTTTAAGCACCTAATTATCAATTTTCTCAAGCATGTATTTGTCTAAGAACTGTAGTAATCTTGGGAATCTACATCAACTAATTTGTTAGAAGTTTAGCAAAAACTATTGCTTGAGAATTTTAGAAGTTCTAAAGTGAGCATTCTTTACAAGTAGAGAGCTCACTTGTAACTACATTAGTGGTTGCTCCCCATGACTCTCATTGGGATACCACTTATGATTTTGTAAGTAAACCTTATCATGCATTAGAGATTAATATCCCATTTAATTAAAGTTCAAAAGAAGCATATTTTTGTCTTCACTTTGGTGCTTTGGTTCACTTGGAAATCGCATAAGTGGTATCCCCAAGGAAATTGGCAACATCACCATGCCGAAGGAGCTATAAGACTTGCTATAAATCACATATCTTTGTATTGAGAATGTGTTAGACTTGGTAATGATAAATTATGGCTATGCCAGTGTATTGGAGGATAATCTGCTTGAAGGCGCTCTTGAGCCAAACATTGAAAACTTGAGCCGCTTCAATGAAACCATAAGTAAATTGGGGTACATTAATTGGCACACTTTTGCATAGATAACACATTACAAAAGTCCTTTCTTGATGTTCGTGAGCTTGATTGTGAGATTATGAAATAAAAATTTTGACTCTAAAATCTTTCTACTTAAATTGGAACAAAGTGTCTCTTTGTTTGGGGAGATGAAAATACAATTTGTTCTATATTATGTACACTTATATATTGAGACTTGATCCTTTAGTATTCCTACTAGATTTTATTTTATTTTATTTATTTTTTATTTTGCAGCCTTCTAGCTACTAATATTTTCATGGGAACAATTATTCTCAAATCCCTTGGCAATCTGAAGAAATTAGAAGATTTGTAAGTGGCATCATCATACGTTTTATTTCTCAACATACTGAATTTCCTTTGAGGGATTTTGATCTATAGACCACTTGCAATCATATAGATGGAAGCAAATTATCAAGAAAGATAAATGAATTTTTCAAGAATTGGACCAAAGTGACAAGATTGCCCATATCCCATCCTTCTCAATTAGGGCCAAAAGATTTATTTACATGACTTATGAGATACTCAAAAGGTGTTCTAATATTACGACATTAAGTTTTCAGGGGACATGCACATGGGACCTATTCCATCAAGCATATCTTTGTTGACAAACTTGAATGAGTGTGAGCATTTGTCTCTCAAAAACTTGTAAGATTGTGTTTTATCACGAAAAGGTAGAATGGTTGTTAATGTTATTTGATGGAGTGGTTTTATACGCATACAAGAGAATATCTAATTTGAAAGGTCCAAGCTCAAATTTTCCTAATTTGCAAGGCATGAACATAATGGAGACTTTGTGAGATCAATATAATGAATCATTGATTTGTTTCTTTTGTCTCTTTTTATTTTGATTGGACACCACAAGTGCCAAAACTTGGCATGGGAGGAAACTTAGCTGTCAAAAGTTTCAAAAGGTACATTTAAGTACCAAAATAGGAGAAAAATTGAACATTTAAGTGCTATAACATTAAGAAATTCCGATCAAACTACTGACGTGATATTTTTCCGACAAGATAAGTGTAAACCAATGTCATTTTTGTGTTGATGTGGCTAGATAAATCCATAATAACATCGTTTTGCCCAAAATTGAATTTTAATATAATTATTAATTAAAACTATAATAATAAATTTTATATATAATTTAATTTTTCTATTTTAATTAATATTTTTATTAAAATTCAATTTTGGGACAAAACAAAGTCGCATCTTCATTTGAGTAAGCTTTCCAACAAGCCACGTAGACCACTTATATTATTAAAAATAAGCCACGTCAGATTTTCGGCTATCCTTGTAGGACTTGGCAATTAAGTATCCTTAATTTTTTTTAAGTGGTACTTAAGGGTATCTTTTGATAATTTTTGCATTTAAATGTCTCATTGTGCTAACCCATGCCAAGTTTTGGCACTTGCATTATACTTTTGTCATCATCTATCTATCTTGATTAAAACCTCCCCAACCAAAAAGGGCGAGCAAGGGGGCGGTTTTAATTTATTTGGAAGCTAGACCCAACCAAACATGACCTAAACAGTTTGGAAAAGAAAAGGCGAAATGAAACCACCAGTACCATCTTTTGTATTAGAATCGAACTGGACCGAACCACACTAATTGACCCCAAATGATAGCATACATTCTGCTAATCATCTACCAATTCCAAATGAGCATACCGCTTCGCAGCTCAAAATGCACATTACCAAACACAAATATGACTGTTATTCCTTTTCAACTACAAATTAGTAGGGGCCGCGTGAACACAAGCCCCCTGCCACAAATTATGACATAGGCTCAACCAACTTGGGCTGAGTTTAGGCAGGCGCCCCTCCGACCTAGGCCATGGGCCTTCTTGATCATCCATCAACCCCATCCAGGTAAGTATGTTGCAATTGGTTGTGAGGCTGCTTCTAATTCTCTCTTCCTTCTCTCTTCACCATCTTGTCATTATGGGACATACTAGTTTACCGCTATTAGGTACTTATCATATTGCGTATTAAAATATAACATCGCTACCGGCATTCTAGCAACACCGATCATTACCCTTTCAGTACAAGATTGAAAAAGTGCAGTGCAACCTATGTTTGAAGTCACAAATTACAAGTACCTTGGGATATTCTGCTACGAACTCACGTCTGTTGCTACTGATCAATCTTTTCCGCAAGAGATGTCCAATATATCATCTCTTGTTTTTGGGTTTTATCGGCAAATCTATTCAATCTGATCCATTTTTGTCAGGGGCATAACCCATAAATACAATTTGCAAACGTTCTTTCCTCTGGACTAGTATATTGGGTATCCATTGCTGCTTCGGCTAATCTGGGGCCTCACCAAAGCTGATAAACAAACACATATTACTTCTTCATCTCCTTCTAATGTACTTGAACGATCACGCCTTTCAACCCACAACAGCAATTAATCGTTCTTGCCTATGCTACTTTGACACGGTCCCATGGCACTAAATTTATGCTCGTAGTTCATGGGCCGATTATGTGCCGAATTCCTACCTGTGAGCAGCTCCTGCTGCAAATGGACTTATCCAATCTTATTCCATAATCGCCAACGTCATCTGAAGTAAAGTTCGGATGCATTCATGGTTAGTTGAATGATCTGCTTAGGCATAAACCGATTCCCTACTGTGTTCTCATGGACTAATTATTTATAAGAAACCTCTGATTTAATCTGTCAAAAAGTAGAATGTATTGTGACATTCGAAGTTTATTCTTTATTTTGTGACTAAACTAGCGTTTCCATGCCAAAATGAAGTTGAGAGACCAAACAAAACACAGGAATCAAGCTGAACACTTGATTGCGTAACATTGAGTCTGGAGATAAAAAAGAACTATTGAATTTTGATCGGACTCTAATACTATGTTAGAAAGTCCAACCCAAAAATTTAAAAATAATAGAGAGAAACCACATGAATATAAATGTTCAGGACCATTATTAAAGCAATATGAAATAATACTTCAACAAGAACCAAATGATTTTGTAAGTGCCGTTCAATCATCTACTATTAGTGAATGATGATCGAATGATTCTGGATGATAGACCGCTCTCGAATCCTCTGTTACCACAAAACATAAATTAATACGGGCTGCACGATCGGCTTTGCGACCTGGGCAGACCTTAGACTTGGCGCCCCTACAAGAGTGCAATGGAGGTCACTAGCCAAGGCCATATAGGCCTTCTTGATGCCGGTCAACCGGGTCCAGGGAAGCAGGTTTCGAAAGTTGTGATTGGTCCCTTTTCTTTGTCGCTCTTCAACCGGACATATTTGATGGGGGACAGACGAGTTAAATCAAAAAGTAAGATTTGCCCCCATTTCATCATTGTATTCCTTCGATACAGGACTCAGGGTCGGACTCAGAAAGCTTGTCTCGAACTCAAGTTTAAGGAAAATATGATCGGATCTATCATTCCTGGCGTACAATTTATCCACAAATCGGAACCACAGAAGATGTTAGCCACGCTGTTAATGGAAGTAATAAACCAAATAGATGCATCGCCTTAGAGGAAGTAATCAGCTCCAGGAACCAGCCACGGGCATTCGCTGTTGCCAAGAAACTGATGCGCTCATTCAGCCATTTCTGATTCTGCTGCCTTTGTTGGGTAGCGAAGCTTTGCAAGCTGTGTCAAAATTAACAATTTCACTGCTTGGGCATGCTTTCTGGTTCTACGAAAAGTTATTCAGACCAACGCACCTAGACAAGGACAGGCAACGAACAATCGAATTATTTAGCGATGCAACCTTTAAAAGGCATTAACGACAAGCATTTTGGGACTATGGTTTGATAGGGGCCGCGCGAACGCAGGCCCCCGCTGCCACAAATTATGACGTAGGCTCAACCAACTTGGGCTGACCTTAGGCGGGCGCCCCTCCTAAAGTGCAATGGAGGTCGCCAACCTAGGCCATGGGCCTTCTTGATCGCCCATCGACCCCGTCCAGGTAAGTATGTTGCAAAGGAGGCCCAGGCTGCTTCTTATTCTCTCTCTTCCTTCTCTCTCTTCACTGTCTTTTCGATGTGGGACTTCCTAGTTTAAGTGCTTACCAGATTGCATATTAAAATATTACTTCACCAACGGCAGGCTAGCAACACCGAAAATGTACAAATTTGGTACAAGATTCAGAAAGTGCAATGTTCCTTGAAGTCACAAATTACAGTTACCCTAGGATTCTTGGTCTAGTCAGCTACGAATTCAAGACATTGCTACTAAGTCTCTTGTTTTCGGGTCTATCTTCAGCAATCTATTCAACCCTCCTACTGATCCATTTTTCTGTCAGGGGCATAACCCATAATTACAATCTGCAATCACTCTTTTCTCTGGGGCATAACCCATTTCATCATTGTATTTCTTGCACCTAGGAGTCAAGTCAGACTCGGAAAGCTTGTCTTGGGCTTGAGTTTAAGAATATGATCTGATCTCTCACTCCTAGCATCCAGTTGTCCAAAATTTGGATCCACAGAAGTGTTAGCGGCGCTGTTTATGGAAATAAGAAACCAGATAGATGCATCTCGCATTAGAGGAAGTAATCCATTTCAAGAACCGGCCATGGTCATTTACTTGGGAGTGAGTCTAGGCGGGACTTGGGGTGCATCGCAAGTTGTTATTCCTAATTATTGACACTGCTGCCAAGCAACTGATGCACTCACTCGTTCAGACATTTCAGATTCTGCTGACAAGCTTCAGAAGCTCTGTCAAAAGTAGCAATTTGACTGCTGGTGCATGACTGCTCGTGCTACAAGCAGTTGATCAGACCGAAGCACCTCGACAAGTACAAAGGCAATCGCCACCGAGTCATTCGGGAATGAAAGCTTTCACAAACATAAACGGCTAGAAAACTTTGGACCATGAATTGGTAGGGGCCGCGCGAACGCAGGCCCCCGCTGCCACAAATTATGACGTAGGCTCAACCAACTTGGGTTGACCTTAGACGGGCGCCCCTCCTAGTGTGCAATGGAGGTCACCAACCTAGGCCATAGGCCTTCTTGATAGCCCATTGACCCCGTCCAGGTAAGTATGTTGCAATGGGTTCCCAAGCTACCACTTATTCTCTCTCTTCCTTCTATCTCTTCACCAAATTGTCGATGTGGGACTTCCTAGTTTGCTGCTACTTAGGTACTTTAATATTAAAATATATCAGTATCCATCGGCAAAGCTAACAACACCGAATATTCACCGCATCAGAGCAATCTTTCTTTGAATTCCCAACTTGCTAGTACCCAAGGATTTTGCACTAGTCCGCTACGAATTCAGAGCTGTTGTTTAGGTGCTTATCATATTGCATATTAAAATATCACTTCACCAACGGCAAGCTAGTAACACCGAATATACACAAAGATGTAAAGTGATCTTTCTTTGAAGTCGCTTTTGCATTAGTCTGCTACAAGTTCGCGCTGTCGCAGCTGATTATCTTTCTCCACAACGGATTTCAATTATACTCTCTCTTGTTTTTGGGTTTTTCACTGACAACTGATTCGGCAGACCCTTCTTCCGATCCATTTTCCCGGGGGCATAGCACATCACTACAGTTTGCAATCTCTCTTTTTCTCCGAAGCAGAAGCATGTAGCATCCCATTGCTGCTCCAGGCAATCCAGGACCTCGTCATAACCGATGAACCAATACATTTTTACTTCCATATCTTGCCCAAGAGCCCATCCCCAATCTCGAGCACCAGAATCAAATTCCACATCTGCAGAACAACCCGAAGATGGGATCCGAGATTCTGCAATCCGTCACAGCTCGCTCGACACGAGCGCAGTCGCTTCATGCCTCAACCAAAATCCAAACGGCAACCTGATTCCTCTGCATCCCCAAAACTATTTCCAGAAACCCTTTTCACGATGTTCAATTACACTCAGCCCCATTTCTGCAGAAGGACACAGCTCGCTCGACACGAGCGCAGTCGCTTCATGCCTCAACCAAAATCCAAACGGCAACCTGATTCCTCTGCTTCCCCAAAACTATTTACGGAAACCCTTTTAACGATGTTCAATTACACAGCCCCATTTCTGCAGAAGGACCAGACGATTGCAACTCAGCACCACTTCTGGCAAATCCCAAATCTCCTTCCGAATCCATTTCACGAGATTCAACCCGTACCGACCAAGAAGATATCAGAAAATAAAAAAATTAATCAACAAAGGAAAGAATTTATGATTGGGGTTTTGGAATTGGAGGGGGTCGGCGCGTACGCAGTCCCCCAGCTACCACAAATTACGACGTACAGTCTCCGATTTGGAGATGTTAGGCTGAGTCCGCCTTCGGTCGAGTGCAATGAAGGCTACTTGGCCTAGGCCATGGGCCTTCCTGATCACCCATTCGACCCCGTCCAGGTATGTATGAAAACTTCTCTCTTCTTTCCTCTTCCCTTAAATACCGCCGCTCATCACCCCCCTGTCTCGTGGCATTCGATGTGGGACGCGTTCGAGGTGCAACGTCCGCTTCTATTCTTTTCGTTTTAAGTTTTTCGCCATGTTCTTCTTTCTTTTCGCTTTTTTTGTTCCGTGAGGAGGCATGAACTGAATTTTGCATTGAAAAGGGCAGTTCCTCCTCCAGGGAGATGCTCATTCAAAACAATTCTTATGAAATGGGGGAAAAGGCGGAAGCCGAATCGGGCGCAAGATTAATTAAGTTGTCGGATTCGGGGTCTTGAGTATTTTCATTTGTGGGGATTTCGTGCGTTTGTATTTGAATTTGTATCCGCAATAAATGTAAAAAATAGTGATTTTATAGCCAAAAAGTTAGGATGCCTAGCCATGGGCATTACTGGAAGAGAGAGGGGTTCTTGCCCTTTTGAGAATTCAACAGTTGGAATCCGAGAAGCATATCCGGAGAGAATCATCCAAGGAGCATGCTGGATATCTTCTGAGGGGAACACAGATGATTTTGACAGTGTGCCAATGGAAGGATTTCATTTTTCATCTATTGCATCTCTTATTTCGTAACTTATGATGTTTTTTCATGGCTGTGACTACTATTGCACAAAACTTATGCAAAGAACATGCGATCCAAATGAAAAAAGAGAATGTGAAGATAAGCTTCAATCGGGGCAATTTAGAGGATTTTAATTGTGAGTTTTTAAGTAGAGGTGATTGATTCTAGGGTAGGTAGATTCTAAAGCTAGAATCTAGAACTTATGCCATTGTAACCGATTCCTAGTTTTTGAACTTTGGAACCTACCCTGCTTAAAACTGGTTTTGAAACATATCCTATTTTTTTAATCTGATTCCAAGGTCTATTAAGAACTTATTTTATTTTTTATTTTTTCATTTTTTTCGACAAATCATATGAGGCTATGAGTAATAAAATGACTCAAAAGTAAAATATGAATAATAGAAATTATAATTCGCCTAAAAAATAATCCATAAGATCAATACGTAATTACGTACAATTATAAATGATAAAAAATTCAAACACGTAACTGAATATAAAACTCAATTCCCCATTCATCCATAAAAATTTAGGGGAAGAGGAAAGACTAATGAGAAGTTTTTGAGGAAGATTAAAGGACGAAGGAATGTTGATGTTAGAATTTAGAGGAAAATGAAATTAGGGTTTTAGCTTTTTAGCTTGTAAAACCCATTTCAAAACCGGTTCCAAAATAGGGTAGTCTAGTATGGTTCTCGAGTTGGTGTTCACTTGGAACTTGTTTTTAAACCAATTTCAATGAAAACCGATTCCTAAACCTATTTTTTGAGTGGTCTGATCTGATTCCGGATAGAATTTGTTTGGTTAAACACTCCTATTTTCAAGTGGTATAATAGAGTTGCTACATTAGCTTCATAGCAAGAGGGGTGATTTTGGAGCTACCTCAAAGAATGCCGACCTCCGTGAGAATCGAGAGATATGAACTCGTTGCAAGCAAAAGTCAAAGGGACGGGATGAGTAGTCGAGTATTCGAGGGATATACCTTCAAGTATCAAACAAAGATTGGACCAGAAAACAGAAAAGATCAAACAAAGAGGAGAAATTGACTGTGCCATGGTGTCTATTTTGTGCTATTTTATGTCCATGTGGAACATAAGCATTGAGAACAAAGTGTTTTGTTGTTGATGGAAGATCTGTGTTGTACTGCAGTTAAAGAAAAATACGTCGTTTAAAATAATTGTGTCACTCGTGAATTTATTTTATCCTTAGTTTGACGAATTTTGTTAACTTAATTATATATTTTTTGTTGTTGTTGTAGTTAAATAGATTTTAATTAAATAAGATATAACCGTGAGGATGATAAGTCCACAATCTTATTGGTTGAAGTTAGGTCAAGTGGCAAAATTATGTCTCGTGTCTCGTGACATGACAATCATAGGGCAAAGTGAAATGACATGTGGCAAACATAGGATGGCGTTTATACATTTCCATGAGTATATTTTTGGGTATAAATAAGATTTTAGATCTAGATTTAGATATGAGAATTCGCATAGATTGTTCACAATTTAATAAATGCAGCAGATTTTTTTTTTTTTTTAATTACAATGGAATCATTGGACTTTTTTGATTATTTCATTTCTCAAACATGATTCAAAGGCCTTGATGACTCAATCTCAAATTGGATGTAACAAATTTTGGATCCTCTACGTAAGCCAAATTCAATTGCCTAAACGTGAATCAAGGGAAGTTAAGCTCGTGATGACCCCAATCAAAATTCAGGTTGTTGAAACTTTTTTGATCTTGAAGAAAATAACATCCAATATATTAAAAAAGAACGAACACAATTTAATACAAATTTGATTTGAATAAATGTCAATTTAATTTATGTAATTGACTAATAGTCATATAATAAACTAATAAATTAAAAATCATGAACTTTATCTTGTGTGTGTTTTTTTGGATCAAATTTAAAATTATATAAGATAAGTTAAAAAATACAAGTTTTTGAGTAGGATAATGAAAATATATTTCAAGATTTTACAAAAACAATTGAAGAATTTCTTTGATCTATTTTTCAATTTTAAAGTTGATAAATGATAAAAATTTGGAGATGGCAAATCACTAAATAATTTGGTAATTGGTTGAATATGAGTTTTGTGACAATATTATGAGCCATGTGGCAAAAACAAAGTTAATTTTAAGTGTCCTATGGCTGCTTTGAGAGTGAGTATTCTTTCAATTCCGACTTTAATTAGTCTCAACTTTAACTATATATAATATAATAGATGAGAATAATAAGTTCCTTATTCTCCAAAACTATGGAGTTGTTTGGTGTGACAGTCCATTGTTTGGTTTTTATTTAATCATGATGTAGATAAGATTACCAACACTAATTTATACGTGATAATAGAATTTGCAAATTTAATAATATCATTACGCATTGTTCATAAGTATATGTCCAAATCAAAGATCCAAAGTTAACTGATTCACATTGTTCATGAGTATATGTCCAAATCAAAGATCCAAAGTTAATCGATTCACAAAACTTACAAGATATTTTATGGTCCATTAGGTAGCCCAGTATTCATTTCATACCCAAATCAAAATTAAAATTGTGTTGATTAAGAAACTTGCATTAGATCCATTTGTTTTATAAAAAATAAATGAATGAAAAATACTTTAATCATCCACGAAAATATATATTATTGGAAGTAATGGATTAATTATTTTAAGCGATACGAGCAAAAATTGCACGTGCGAGCCCTCGCATCGGACCACAGCGACGAGCCAACAGATCCTCGAACATCACAGAAATTCCGCAACTCCAAATTCCGCTCGATCTGGACGGAAGCTCTCTCCTTCGCTCTCGATTCGGGGGGGCGCGCGATCTCATGCGGATCTGAGCGGATTCCCGCGTTCGCGACCACTCGATTCCGCCGCGGCCGCAATGGCGTTCATGACCGTGCTGGAGTCGGATCTCCGCGCCCTCTCCGCCGAGGCTCGCCGGCGCTACCCCGCCGTCAAGGACGGCGCGGAGCACGCGATTTTGAAGGTCAGAACGCGGCCTTAGCCCCGCCGGATGAGTTCCCGCAACGCATCTGCGCGTGAATTGCTTGTATCGGTGCCTCGCGTGCTTCTTCTGTGCGTGCACTTGTAGTCTCGTAGGTGGCGCGATCTTATTGGATTGAACGTGACGTGCTGTCGGGATGTGTTTGGGCGGTAGTGAAGCGGTGTGATGGTGAAGTGTTATAGATTCCGTCTGTTTGTGGAGTTGTATCTACGTTTTGTCTTGTTGATATGAGTGGCCGCGAATGGTGGAGTTCGATTTGGTTGGAGCTTGGGAGTCTGTCTGTCTAGTTTATGTATTTTGGAAACAGCAGGGGCTTAGGCAATGTGAATTTTGAGTAGCTGTGCTTTGGCGACGTTTTGTGGAACTCGTGTGTGTGTGTGTATAGCTTATAGTGGCTGACGGCTGCATCTCTTTCTGATTCAATAGGCACTGCAGTTATTCCACTTGTTCATGAATGTATCAGGAGAAGTATGTATGAGTTCTGGAATTGTGGGAGAAATTGTCATAGGAGGATGACGCCTTATTTTGATTTTGACTTGCAGCTGCGCTCGCTCTCGAGTCCAAGTGAAATTGCACATAACGAGGACATATTACGGATCTTTCTGATGGCTTGTGAGGTCAGAACAGTGAAGCTGAGTGTCCTCGGGCTATCGTGCCTACAAAAACTCATATCTCATGATGCCGTTGCTACATCAGCTCTGAAAGAAATACTTTCCACTCTTAAAGATGTGAGTTATCCATGAATATGGCATGTTCTGTCTTTAACTTTAAATTTAAAGCAAATTACTGCCACGTTAGTTTGAACCACTTGATTGCCTTCCCTCTGGAGTTGGCATTACCTGACTACATGTCTGGAGTAGAGTGAAATTCCATCACCAACATTCCCCCCTTCAACTTTCCCATATCTTTATATTCTGCCATGATATTTTGTTCTAGCCTCTCCAGAGAGCAAACAGTTGGCATATGTCTTAGCTTGTTGAGCTTTAACAAAGCCATGTTTGCAGTATGATGAGATATATTCTAGCAAACAGGAGTAGAGTAAATTTCCAAGAAACTCTGTCATCCTAATTTGTTAATGCAAGGACTGCTTTTGCAAGTGAGCTGCAATTGAATAAGATCGATGCTTCAACATGGATGTTGCCACCTAGTATCTGGTTTTTTGTTGAAGAATAGTGTTTTCATGGGGTTCTGTTTCCTGCACTGAAATTTTATAATCATGATTTTGTCCATCACGTTTTTCTTGTTACTGCACAAATCGCTTTAGAAATTCACGGGAAGCTATAAACATGGAGTCCTCTGCATCATAAGCCTTTGACCTTCCTGGTCGATGTTTAGGATTTCATTAATGCCACGATACTGATAAAAGAAACTGAAGTTGGACACCTTGCTGATCAACGAGCCACTATAAGTCTTAAGGAACTGTTGGATTTGGCTTGATGACTGGGTAGAGAGCAGAGGCAGGGATGCTAAGTTTTCTTGTTAAAATTTTGAAGTAGTGACTCGAATTTACTACAATCTTGTATGTGCTGGGGATTTTGGGACCTTCCTTGTGTAACTAATTCCTTGTGTAACTAATTCTTAATGGATAAGAAGATATAGGAAACAAGAACTTCAATAAGAATTGTAGTTGATCTTCTTACTGGACAGTTTTGGGTCTTTCTCAATACTTAAAATCTAAAAATCACATTTGGAAGCTAACTTCCTTTTCTCCATGCAGCATTCTGAGATGAATGACGAGACTGTTCAACTGAAGACTCTACAGACTATATTGATTATACTGCAGTCACAATTGCATCCTGAAAATGAGGTAATCTAATGTCTTTCCAGATCGTTGACTTGAAAGTGCATCAATATTCCATTAAAAATTGGCTTTTAGCAGAATTGAATATGTGGACATTTTTGGAGACAACAATGTGAAGTGTTTTTGTTTCATTATGCCATCATGGCTGACCTCAAAACTTACTCTAATGATAGAATTTGGGCTTTTCATCTTATGTTTTCATTATAGGCATTGGAGCCTTTTGCTTTGGCATATCTTAGGGGGACTTCTATTCCTTTTCTTGTACCTTTATGCAGGATGTTTAAACTGTTGCGAGCATAAGTGAGCATATTTTTTATTGCCATGCTGAATCTGCACTATTTACTTCAGTATAATTACAGATCAAGATTAAATTACTATGATACAGTCCATGAAACCTTGCCGATCTCATATGTTTACTTTTCTTGCATATTTAAGCTGAATATAAATAGATTACCTTTACTTTGTCTGGTTAATGCATTCATCCAAGTCAGTTTTGTGTGGACTTAGTGGGTAAATTTCTTTATACGTTTTGCTTTTGTCTACTTATAAAAATTAATATGTATTTTATCCTGACGTGGATTAATCTGGTATACAGGCTATGTGAAGTGTTTTCACACAAGTTGTGTCCATCACAGTGGATGTAGGTGGTTATCTTTTAGTTATTAACTATCTAAATTAATGATAATAGAGGTGGTTGGTGTAAAGAACACTACATAGAATGTGTATGATGTGTTAATCTGTCTTAGATTACCTTACTCATTAACTTTATAATCTGCTGCTGCAAATTATAACTTTCGTGCATGTGCACTAGGTAACTTGAAGCCATTTTGTTTACTATTTTTCCCTTCATGACAGATTTTGTTAGGTTACTATCTTTAGTAAGTGAAAGCCTGTGTTTTTTGTCTGTGATCTTGTATATATAGCCTCTTCCAGTTCATGAGATGTAGCTATTAGGGTGGAATATTGTTATGGCTTTCTTGCACCGATAACTTTTGGTATTGTTGTTTTGAAGTTCTACATGCCATTGACTGTCTTTGTTTTGTTTTTTTTCCCTTATGACCTTTAGGAAAATATGGCTCAAGCTCTTGGCATCTGTCTTCGACTTTTGGAGAGCCACCGTTCTTCAGATAATGTGCGGAAGTAAGTCAACTACATTTTGGCTGAGGACATGAAGTTTCCAGTGGCAGTGCTTGTAGATGCTTACAGTACACCTTATTTTGTTGTATCAACTCTTTCATTAGCAGTTTCCCAGTAATACTAAACATTGATTTTGTGCTTTTCATGAGGAAGTCATTTTTTACCTTGCTCACATGTGGAAATTCACTGGAATTACTATTCTCTTCAGTACTGCAGCAGCAACTTTCAGGCAAGCAGTGGCATTGATATTTGACCATGTGGTTGCTGCTGAGTCTCTTCCTGCAGACAAGTTTGGTCTTGGAGGCCATGTAGTTCGAACTAGTTCAGTTACTGGTGATGTCGGCCGCAGCATGAATCTATCAGAGTCAGTCCTTTAGTCTCCTGCTGCATTATTTTGGTATATAGACACTCTAGTTTAGGAGCTTTGTTTGATGGTTGTTTATGTGTCCTAATAATTCATTTCTTCTTGGTGTTTATATCATTAATAAGCTGTCCAATGGATTTACAGATCACTTGAGCATGATTCTGATTCTGGAGGACCATCTTCAAAGAGGGAAACATTGGGCAAAACTGGAAAGCTTGGGCTTCGGTTGCTTGAAGACCTAACAGCTCTTGCCGCAGGTGGATCTGTATGTGCTGAATTGGACCATTAGATTTCATCCAAGCCAAATGCTTATGTGTTTTTGTAGGCTTGTATGATGAATTAACTACCATTCTTCAATTGTAGTAGCTCTATGTCACCAAAATCCTTTCTGATACGCATTTGCATATATCCTTCAGGCGGTTTGGTTACATGTTGGCTCTCTTCAGCGGATTTTTGCACTTGAAATACTCGAGTAAGTAATAAGCTTTCCTGTGTCACTATCTTTCTAAACATTGTGCCTGACTTCTGGTTTTAGACATTGGGATGCACAGTTGGTGCAGAAGTATAAGGCTATGCTTTTGCTGAACGTTTTCCTTGTGACAGAGTTATCTTTTATGCTGAAAACCTAAACAGCGGCTTGAGTTTGGACTTATGAGCCTGATTTTAGAAATATGATTGGTGCAACAGGGAATAAATGTTATAAGGATAGAATTTCAATTTTCAGTTTAGTCTGCTGAAATTGGAGAGTAAAATGGAATGAGATGATCTTGTTTCCTTTCTGGTGTGGTTGTGAGTTGCTTTTTACCTAAGTAAGCTGCTTTTCCAATATGATTAATTATCACTGGGGGGGGGGGGTTAAATGCAATGCGAATCATAGAATAACATGTGTGGGAATTAAAATGTCCGCTGTGCACCTTCACTTATTTTGTCAACCCGAAACGACCCTTGCTTATTATGTATCGGGGGGATTGTATTTCTTCCTACCTTGTATTGGGAAGCTTTTTCTGCAAATGGCAAGCAGAGATATCCCCCCATGATTTCACTTTAGACTGGATTTACAATGTCAGTGCAAACTATTTTGGACTTGCTCTGAAGTTTGCATATTTCTCATCGCAGGTTCATTCTCTCCAACTATGCTGTTGTTTTCAAGACCTTAATATCCTATGAACAGGTTAGGAGTCAAATCTCTTAATCAATATCCCTGTACTTTGCTCATTTAAGTGACAGAGTCTTTATAGTTGAATATATGCTGCACCATTTCAACAGGTTTTGCGTCACCAGATATGTTCACTCCTCATGACTTCCCTTCGGACTAATGCTGAGGTAATCTCTCTTCTGGAAGATACTATGCATCTGGCTTTTGATAGTGGACTTGATTGGGATGATGATGGCTTCGTCTTTTCTAATTCTATTTACTGAAACAGCTTGAAGGGGAAGCTGGGGAGCCTTCTTTCCGACGGCTGGTTTTGCGGTCAGTTGCTCATATTATCAGGCTTTACAGTTCATCTCTTGTCACTGAATGTGAGGTATATACTATTTTGACCATCTCTTGTACATGTAAATCGCATCTAACATAAGTCATACTATTGAACATCCTTGAAAATCACGATCTGATGGACTAGCATACTATTTCGCATCATAGGTCACTTTGGATGTCTGCTTCTCATATTTTTCTTTATTATAGTCCGGTTTTCATATAGGTTATGACACTCACATTCATTTTTATCTTTCTTGGAGCTATTTGATCCCCTTGTTTCTCTTTCCAGTTAATATAATTCCATTGAAAGTAAATTTTTGTGGCTTTTATTCAGCAAACTCCATTTTCTGTCCTTGTGCAGGTTTTTCTTAGTATGTTAGTTAAGGTTACATTTCTTGACTTACCTCTGTGGCATCGCATTCTTGTTCTTGAAATTTTGAGGGTAAGCGTTCTACATTTTATTATTACAAAGCTACTTTTACACTGGAAATAGATGCATCAAATCTCTATATGTTGTAATTGGCAGGGATTTTGTGTTGAGGCACGGACACTAAAAACTCTTTTTCTGAACTTTGACATGTAAGTCATACAAGTCTACGTGTTTATTATAAGCCTACATGTTTTTTCTAATGTGTTCTTTCTCTCTCTCTCTCTCTCTTGCACACACGCACAGGGAAGCATTCACTGGCACATACACGTCATGAACACACACATATTGTGTATTCTCTCGTGCACACGCATGCACAGGGAAGCATTTACTGGCACGTACACATCATGAACACACATATTCTAGTTGAAATGCAAGTACAAGCCAAATTTTTTTAGAAAACTGTTGTATCTTTCCTTTTTCAATTTGAAGGATCAAAGTGTGAAGAAAATTGAAGTTGGAAACACCTCATACAGTTCTAGAATGAGAAATTGTAAACGGAAAGGAGTTTAGGCAAATATTTAGGAGGAACTATGTTGCAAAAATTTGTTGAGTGACAAAATCCACTAAAATTGTGTCAATAGTCCAGCTGAAAGTTAAAATGGTCTATTAACAAGTGGGTAGCTATGAGCAATTCACTTGTGGTGGATATGATCTCAGATATGGCTCTATCTCTGCATGATCATTTTCGAATAGCAGTACTGGACCTTTTATCCCACCTTCCTTAAAGTCAACGGTTTAAAACATTGACCGATAGACAAGATCTCTAGTTGAGCTGAGGTTCAGTGCCTGTATTTTTGGGCACTTTGAGAAATATACCAGCATGTGTATGACAAATTTAGTTCTCGTTTGTTGGATTAAGAACTAGTGACATAGATAAAGCAAGAATGGTCGCATAGATACTTGTTTTAACCAAGCAGTTTAGTTTCTTTCACTGTAAGTCTTCCTATAATTGTAGGAACCCGAA
This sequence comes from Eucalyptus paniculata subsp. matutina, assembly GCA_017140255.1. Classification (NCBI taxonomy): domain Eukaryota; kingdom Viridiplantae; phylum Streptophyta; class Magnoliopsida; order Myrtales; family Myrtaceae; genus Eucalyptus; species Eucalyptus paniculata. The sequence continues at coordinate 47,774,962 of CM029436.1, read as the reverse complement.
GAATACAAATGTGGTGGAGGGTATGGTTAAAGCTCTAGCTCGAGTTGTTTCAAGTGTACAGGTGAAATTTATCTAGTAGTTTTGGTTATACAGTATAATTATTTTTGAACATCTTTTATTTTTCGATTTGATTCTTTACATCCTGATTTATGTAGCTTTGCACATCCTATATTTCTTTTGTAGAATGCTTAATAGCCAGAAATTCTTATAGGTAGATATGCATTCATGGCACAGCCAATTATTCTGAAAGTTTTCCACAATCATGACTGCACTGCTTGTGTCGGATGCAAGTTTAAATAGCTGCGAGTGTCACTAGTTTCACTATGACATTGGCAGTTTTATGGGCTGCAGGGAGAGTATTTGCAATGTCTGGATGGCTATATCTTGTTATTACTGTTGCTTTATCTTGTTGGTTTTAGGGCCTTCTTTGAGCAACCTGTGCTTTTTATTTGACCTATATATATATTGGCAAGTAAAATTGCTTAGAATTTTTCATAATTTTGCTATATTTTATAATATATTTTTTGGTTGAATTTAATTCGGCTTTTGCGTAGAGTTTTCTGTGGTCAGGAGTGTTGTTTATTGACAGGAAATAGTTAGCATTTGGAAATTTTTAATCGAGGAATAACTTATAGCTATATGAATCTAATGTAGGTTCAGGACACGAGTGAAGAGAGTCTGGCCGCTGTTGCCGGGATGTTCAGCAGCAAAGCTAAAGGTTATTTTTTGTATTCTCAGCTAATACTTGCAGTTGGTAATAATTTTGAATAATACGTGGTCATTTAAGGCAAATATATCTTAATTATTATTTACTCCTCGGTAATTCCTTCTTTGGAACTTTGTGGAGCTGATGCCCTTTCTTTGATGAGTAGTTTCAATGTCACTGTTAGCTTCTCTTTCTCAACATTGCTAGGCCCAGAACAAGGAGCAATCATCAAATCACTTATTAAAATCTGGTGTGGATAACATTCTGAACATTACAAGAAGAAAACCGGAACTAGCTTGGAAGGATCATAATCTGGACTTCCTAAAAATTAACTATTTAACTCCTCTAAATAGCTAATATCTCTGGGAACTCAATTATTTGTCTTACATCTGTTAGGAAATCACATGGCACACTGCTATGTTGCTCATAGTAAGTATGGGATGGGTTGAATGGCATAACAATAGTTTTTCCTTTTCTATTCCCCTGCGGGGGGGATAATGTTTGTCCTGCTCTTTCTTCTCGTCCAAAACTGGTTGTTTTTCTTCTTTTCCTGCATGAGTCTGTTGTCAATTACTTCATCTTTTGGTTGTAAGTGATTTGTTTCGGAGTTTCAACTAATATGACTGGCTTCTTGTGAGTGCAAGAAATTTTTTATTTTTATTTTTTTCATTTTCAAAAGACCCATTTCTTTTTAAGACCAATAAGTGTTTGCTTCCTTTATGTCCATAGTTGACTCAGAGGTTCTGACGTGTCCTTATATTTTGACCTCTTGAAGTCCAAATATTATGAGTCTGTTACATGTGTATAGGACATGCTGGGACTGATATACTAGTTACAGCTGGATTTATAAGGTATAGCAACATAAATGTTGGCAGCCTACAAAATAGAACAAGTATAAAACTTGATAGACAAGTTGCTATTCTAATCAGGTAAAAGGTCATCAAGTTAACACACGACCTATTTCTTTGTGCAGTTATAATGTGTCACAGTTGTGGATTGTCTATATGAAACAAGAACAAATTTGCCAGTCTCTGCTTCTCCTTTATTTTAAATTTAGCAAGCACTAGAAGAACTGATGGTTTGACTGAACCACAGGGATTGAGTGGAGCCTCGATAATGATGCATCCAATGCTGCAGTCTTGGTTGCTAGTGAAGCCCATGCAATAACTCTGGCTATTGAGGGTCTTTTAGGTGTTGTATTTACTGTTGCTACATTGACTGATGAAGCAGTTGATATTGGTGAGGTGATTGTCATATTCTACCCTATTATGTGCCTTTAATGTTCTTTTCTGTGCTTGTTATGCAATAAACATGATCTTACACTCTTTTGATGTATCCAGCTTGAATCCCCTAGGAGTGGATATGACCAACCACTGAAATGTACTGGGAAGACTGCCCTTCTCTGCATTTCCATGGTTGATTCTTTGTGGTTGATTGTACTTGATGCTTTGTCCCTGATATTGACTAGGTACTCTAGTTTCCTCTTACACTGGTTTACCTATTTTGAAGAAAATATACTATTATTTATCTGATATGGATGCATTTAAAAGGTCACAAGGGGAGGCGATTGTGTTGGAGATCTTAAAAGGATACCAGGCTTTCACTCAGGTTATCCACTGCTTTCTCTCTTGTGCTACACTAGCAACATCACTTCACTATAATCTTAAGATTGCTAGTTTTCCATTTAAGTACAAGTGGGTTTACCTAATCTGTTAAGCTGTTCTACACTGCTTCTGAGTTGCTTTTTTATGTGGGGTGCTATGCTCATCACTGTTTTTCTGTTGCTTCACAGGCATGTGGGGTTCTTCGTGCTGTGGAGCCTTTGAATTCATTTCTTGCATCTTTATGCAAATATACAATCAACTTTCCTGTCGAGGCAGATAAGAAGAGGTACTAAGAAGAGTAATTGAACTTTTGGTTCTAGGCTGAGTTCTGGTTTGTTAAGTAAGGGTGTTGCACTTCCTACAGAAAATGTCATGACTTATTTAATAAAAGGGTCTCCGTTTCATTAAAGAATGTAGGCTCGTTCCTAATTTGTTGTCTCTACGTATCTGCAAAACCAATCCTGTCGGTTTAGCTAGTTTTTCCTGCCAACGTGGCCCTTATATTACTTTGAGATTTGGTTTTAGTGTCACTGAGTGGTTTGGCAATAATTAATTTAGTTTCATTTTTATTATTTCAATTCTAAAGAGCTTCATTTCGAAAATTTTATCGTTATTGTGATTACATGTTCTTCTCCAAATTAATATTTCTTAGAGAGTGGGCTATTTTTACACTATCTGATAAATCCACTCCCTTTTGACTAAATTGATGAAATTGCTATTGGTGGATTTCGCATTTGTACCCTTTGCCTTCAATTTCGTTCTTTGAAATTTCCTTCAACTCAACATTTTATTGGTCGCTGCTATCATCACAACTTGTCTGTTCTTCTTTTCTCCTATGTAAGAGGCTCATATTGTGATGAATTTGTGATTTAATTAGTATCAATAAATGATATCAAGTCTCTTTATGTATAGGGTCAAAGACTGTTTTTTTCCCCACCATTGATGAAACACTTTTACACAGTGCATGTAAGATGTTACATGGGAACATATAGAGTTTCCATTTAATTGGGTTCCATCTATCAAATATTCATCATAGTGGAATGTAATTGTGATTGTGCCAAATCTTTAAAGAGGGCTCTGTTGTTTTTGGTTTCATCCTGTTTTCTGTATGTAAAAGATCCCTGATAAGAAAGTTTGGTGATGAAATGAACAAGAACTTAAAAGTCTGAATATTTTACTGTGTCAAGAAGTTTTTTGTTTGAGATTTTAAAGATTTGAGTTTGCAGTGGGTCCATAAATTTGCTAAACGTGGTAAAGAACTAAGTTTGTCGGGAATTTCTCTCTTGGACAAAGCTAATACGTAGAGAGTTTAAAATGAGAAAGAAAATGTAGTGCTTTGAATGTCTGCTTCACTTAAATTTTATATTTTAATAAGGCTAAGTGGATCTGACATAGAAATATAAATACCAATACTAAAAAGAAAACAAGGCAATTGAGTAAATTTAGGGTTGCCTCTTTAAATTTCAGTTGGAAAATAAAGACAATTTGTCCATTTAGTGGAAATAATGTTGTTTAGTTGCATGGGATGTGAAAATATCCTTGCCCTTTTTTTTTTTTTCATTTTGTATGTGTACTTACATCAGTTCTCGACACTCCTGGTGTGGCTAATAATAAATCTGGATGCTCATTTGTTTTTTCAATTTTAGAGAACTTCCTCATTCTTGTAATATGGCAATCACGGTTTCAGGATCTTCTCCAGTTGATCATTTCCTATATTTTGTTTTATTGTTGCAGTAACAGCAGTTTGCATTCTCCCGGTTCAAAGCGTATGGAGTCAACAGTTGATCAGAAAGACAATATTGTCCTTACACCTAAGAATGTACAGGTAGTGGTTTTGCTCTATTCAGTTATTGTGTGAAATAATCCATGATGCTTGCAGTACTAGCCTTGCTGCATAACATGCCCTGGATCGTTTGCTAAGTCCAAATGGTTTTTCCTACTAGGCCTTGAGGACTCTCTTCAACATAGCTCATCGATTGCACAATGTGTTGGGGCCGTCTTGGGTCTTGGTATGATTGATATATGCTTCTTAAATGCACATGGAAGAAGCAGATCTGTAATTGTTATCGTGATATAATTGCAGGTTTTGGAGACCCTAGCTGCTTTGGACCGAGCAATTCATTCTCCTCATGCTGCTACACAGGTGAAGAATGGCATCTTTCTAATACAGCATTCATTCAAAGTGCTTTGTCTGATCTTTGGAGTATAATTATCACACTCTTGTGTAGCATTTGTGAAAAATTTATGTAGTTGAATAACTTATATTATGATGTGTTGCCTCTGATTCATTTCAGTGGAAATGCTCTCTTGGTATTTGCTGGATCTATATTGGATCTTTTCAACATATTCCATCATCCACAATGTTACCATGTCTTTCTTTTTTACTTTTGATGTTCTACTTCCTTTTTTGTTTTCAATAGAGCTTTTCATGAAGCATAAAGAAGCTTGATTTTGCAGTTTATCTATTTAATGTATTTACCAAAAAGAAGGCCCTTTGAGAATATGAGCTTCAATAGTGTGGCAAATGCGGTCAGGCTGATCCTTGATCTTCAGAGAGGTGGTTGTTGTGGCTTCAACCTCAAGCCTTGTCCTCCATGTCGTCATGGAGAGACATGGCTGTTGCACTCCTGTGACTTCTGAATCTCCAATTTAATTTTTTTTAATTTTGCACTTCAAGAATTTGCAGACGAACCAGTTTAAGTATGCACTTAGATCCAAAGAATTTTCAGACTATAGATCGCTCCACTGATTGGCTTTTTTCAATGGTCAGTGATTAAGCAGGGTTTCAATAATACACTAATTCAGAATTGGTTTGTCATTTGAAATATTCTTTCCCTCTTATGGTACACTACTGATTTGGAACAGCAAAATAATGTTTTGAAAGTGCCGAATCATACTAATTTAGTTTCCCATGACCCGTTACCTATACTAATCCCAATTCTAGGCATGTACTATAACTATTAATGTCTATTTTTCCTATTAAACGGAGTCTTTTAACTACGGATCAAATATAGTACGATTCATCTTGTTTTGAAAAAACTAAATTCTTGTATCTTATTTCAACTGCAAGACCCAAAGAAGCGTTACTTTGTTGCACCAAAATTGTAATTAAGGATGAGTATATGTGAAACTGCAGAACAATGCTACTCTTTGTGGTAAAATGAGTGTGCAGAAATAGTATTGTTTGAATACCTTGAATAATTGTGAGATGGTTTGTATGATTTGAGTGGTCATTTGCAAGTTATTGGATATATTTGTATTAATGTGGACAACTGCTTGTAGCTGAATGGTGGCATCTAGATCTTCTTTCTAGTATGACATTTTAATCTTATTTATTCAGTGGGAGCATTCCTTATATTTCCTCTGAACTCGGGTGGTGACTACTTAAATAAATAATATTTCTAAGTTAAAGTTAATGTTGGGTCCTTAATGTTTAAGCCTTACTTCAACATTAGAGTCCATTATCAAGTGCGTAGTTATGGCAACAGCTTTTCTTCTGGCAGAACAAAGTCTGCTGTTACTTGTCCACAAAACAAATCATGCCTTTGTAGTTTAAGCAACAATTGTTGAGGTGCATATGCTCTTCATATCACCAAACAGCCAAATTTTGGCATTATTGAAATGTTATTAATATAAATTCTAAAGGTTTCTTTTCCATTAATTGATTCTATGTTGGCATTCATCTTTATGTTGTGTAGGAGGTTGCAACGACTGTACCGAAGCTTACGAGAGAATCGTCTGGCCTATACAGTGACTTCAACATTCTCTCTTCCTTAAATTCTCAGGTGAGTGGTGATGATGTGCTTTGTCTGGGTGCATTGAAAGGGTTGTTAGGAAATCTGACAAAAGTTTTTCTGTCATATTTATTGCTATCATTATGTCAAATTCTCCTCTATTTTAAAACTTTTGCATTTATATAAAGGTATTTCTTTGATGCCCCATCTTAATCAATTTCTGTGTAGAGAGAAGGAACAATTTTCTTCTCAAAGAGAAAGGATAGATTTTCTTGTTTGATAATCAACAAAATCCATATTACTCAAGATTGAACAGAAAAGAATTTCTTTAGTTGATGAACTTGTATTCAGAACAGATGTTTGCAGATGTTGCTCCTTTTTGGTCCTTTTTTGTAGCTTTATCCCTTTACTAATGTGCTACCTCTGTTTGTGGGTGAAGCTGTTTGAGAGCTCGGCGCTGATGCATACATCTGCAGTTAAATCACTTCTTACTGCATTACATCAGCTGTCGCATCAATCTATAACTGGGATGCCAAGTGTATTTGGGGCAGCATCAAGTCAAAAGTTTGGTGCCATTAATTTTTCAGTGGAGAGAATGATGTCCATCTTGGTCAACAATCTCCACAGTACGTGTTGTGCTTACTTTTTATTGTTTTTGCATGTTACTTTGGTATTATCTTATGTTTCTAGAATTCTCTTGAGGAGCAATATCACTCCTGCTTGAGATTTGCATTTTTTGACTTGTGTCCATGGTGGATTCTAATTTAGAATAGCTTTTCCTGTTTGTATGATGAATTTCATTTTTGTGCCTAATCTCCCAAATTAGTAGAAAGATCAAACGGAGGCCTGTATTTTCATAGTTGCTGTTGCTTAACTTAATTCTGACTCTTTTTATTGGAAGAAAATAAGCTTCTTGAAATGTTGTCTGGAAAGTTCATTTAGCGAGACATTCTGTGTCATCTTCCTAGATTTTAATGCTACTTCATCGAATGTGGATGTTGTTGTTGAGAAACCTGATACAAGATCTATAATCAAAATGGATGCTCTCACTTAACTTTTCCATACTGAGACACCTTAGGCATCAGCCCTTCACCTTACTAGCAACGTATGGTGATAACAAATGTACATGTTATTTACTTTCGTACTGAAGCACCTTTTAGTATCTTACGAGATACCTAAGATGATGAAATGCTTATATCATCTTCTATTTGCGTTATGTTCTTTTACCATGAGTTCTGTACCTATTACAGGAGTGCAGCCAATATGGGATCAAGTTGTTGGTCATTTTGTTGAGGTATTTTTCGGGTTTCAACTATGTTTTGTCAATTTTATTTCAGTTTTTCCTGACAAAATAATATCTTGCAGCTCATTGATAACCCCAATCAGCATGTACGGAATATGGCACTTGATGCATTAGATCGATCAATATCAGCTGTTTTAGGTTCAGATCAGTTTCTGGAATCTTTGTCATCTGGATTTGGAAGTGGGTCTCAAGATGTGCGTCATCTCCCCTTTCTTTTCTCTGGGTTGATGCTTTGTATATAGATGCGAATAAGAAATATTATTAAAGGCTCTCTATTTTTCTCTCTTTAGATTGGTGCAGTAACAACAGAGACAGGGTTGCTTGAACGTGCTGTCATATCTCCTCTAGGGGTTCTTTACTCTTCCAATCAAAGCATTGATGTTCGGGCCACGACTTTGAAAATTCTTTTGCATGTTTTGGAGGTGACTTGGTATCCCTGATGGCTAATGAAGCTTTACTGGCATTTCTGATCTATATATCTCCTTTGATCTGACAATTTATGCTAATGATTCTCTATTTCAGAGGTATGCGGACAAGCTGCGCTTCAGTTGGCCAGATATTCTTGAGATGTTGAGGTCTCTTTTCCTCTATTTCTCTCTAACATGCATACATGCCTTAAGCTGTATCTTTGTCTTTCTAACTTTGCTGTCCTTTTTCCTGCTCAATTGTCAAGATCTGTTGCAGATGCATCAGAGAAGGATCTTGTCACTCTAGGCTTCCAGGTTAGATATTGACTCTTTTCACTGAAAAGAATAAAACTGTTTGCCTTTCTTTTGGGGTTGGTGGTTTGGGTGGAAGAGGGGTGGGGGGTGGAGTGGATTGTGTTATTATACGTCGAGAGATAGACATCATGCACCATCACCTGTCTGCATGCAAAAATACACATCAGCTGGTGATGGTGCTTATTTTCTATAAATTATATTAAGAGAAACATCATGCTTGGGTTGTTGTTTCTTTCCGCAGTGCAAAAGCTCATGAAGACCTCTTCTATGTAAATATGGAAGCATCTCTGATTAATGGCTGTTTGAAAACATAGACTAGATGTCGTTTTTATAGGGATGCAAATAATGAAAAGAGGTTGCTCCATTGCTAATGTTTGAAAAGTTAATTTTGGTCTAATTCTTACTTACTCAATCTGATTGCTTTGCTTGTTTGCAGAGCCTTCGTGTTATAATGAACGACGGGCTTTCAACTTTACCAGCAGAATTCCTACCAGTGTAAATGCTGAACTTATGTCTTTGACAATCAACATTTATGTCTAGTCCATTTTTGTTGGATGTCGTTATGCAATGGCAATTGTTAGTGTAAATGCATAAAGAATTGCAGTTTACAAAAATAATTGATGAAATCTGGACATCGAGAGAAGTAAGCTGTGCAGCTAAGCTGCTGTTGATTTGGGTAAGAATTTCCCATACAGGAATAGAACCAATGGGTGCCTGGCTGTGGTTGCCACCCCCAGTGATGTCTCAATTTTATTTGTGAAACTGAAGCCAAGAGCAAGTTGGTGCAAGTTATTTTCATATAAAAAGTTGCAGTAAATATCCCGAATCACTTTGCTGTTAAGCTCTGAATTTTTGCATTTAAGAAAACATGTATCTATCGAAATATTTAACCTGGGTAACAGATGGTAGCTGGAAACGTTTAATGCTCGTTTCTGATCAGCGCATGTAAAAGACTTCTGCAAAAGTGTCAATTCTGTTATGCTTGAATATGTTCTGCTTTCATCTGATTTGGCAGATGTATCGATGTTACTGGAGCATATAGTGCTCAGAAGACAGAGCTGAACATTAGCCTAACAGCAATAGGCCTCTTGTGGACTGCTGCTGATTTCATAGCAAGAGGGCTTAGCCAAGAGCCCTCTGAGGAAAAGGAGAGAGAAGCAGGTACAATTTTTAATTTTAAAGTTTTCTTTCCATCCTTTTGCATTTTCATATAGTCTAAAAGCTCTGTTCTTGTTTTCCTTGACCTTAGGACGAGGAGATGTGCAATATATTCCTATGTCAGTGGATGGTGAAGAGAGTTTAGATGAGACTCGTGTTGCATCAGGCAGAGAGAATGATGAGGCTTCTTTGAAAAGTACAGAGGGTCGTGACAAGTTGCTATTCTCCGTTTTCTTGTTACTTCAGAAGCTTGGAGCTGACGAGAGGCCAGAGGTATGGTGATGGACTGAATGATGGCATATTGTTCTCAAGACTTGCCCTTTTCTTTGATTGGCTTCTTCATGTCCTATCTTCTGTTTCTTTCCTTCATTTTGGGTGTCACTTTAGTTGTGTGGTCTCTTATTAGATCTTATTCTAATTGAACAAGCTATTGTGCTTAGCCAACAAAGCTTTGTTTACCACCCTGTTTATGGTGGTTTTGAGGAAAATGGAGGATGTGCAATTGACAAGTGGAATCAAAGAAAATCTTGCAAGTACAATAGATGAGCATTATCATAACTCCAGTCGGCTATTTGAAATTTTTTATGCCATCGTGCTTGCTTTTTTTATCAGTTTTCCGAACATTCAAATGCTCCATATTATTCCTGTGGTCTCCTCCCATATCTTTTTAATTCTTTCTCTTCCCCTTTTAACCTTCTCCGTCATATTTTAGCATCTCCACTGGACCAATGGAAAGCCTTCATTCCATATCCTTTTAGTTCTTTCCCTGCGCCTTGTAGCCTTTGTCTCCATCAACTAATCACATTTCTTCACTGGACCATCCAAAAGCCTTCATTCTCCTTGACAAACCATCTCAAGAAGCTTCTCTCGACTCATCCTTGATTGATGCCACATGAGTAAAGTTCTTTCTCCCCTACCCTTCCCTTCTTTGGGAATCTACCTAAAATTATACAGTTTCAATAAAATCGTCTAAATGTTGACTTACATTTGAGCAAAATAATCCCTATACATTTTCAATGTTATCCTGGATATTGGAGCTGGTGTGCAGTATGTCTTTTTCCTTTATTTTATGTTGGGAAGCTTAGTGTTCATAGATTTTTCATATGAATGTGCCTTTAGTATTGGGGAGGTTTCCATTCAATAGTACTAGGATTATTAGATAGTGTTTTACCGGATTATTGAGTTATTTTTGAATGTGATAGTGAGATATGATGAAGTGAGTTATTCTGCACTTGATTTGAAATACATTCACATTATTTTATCAGCAATAAACAATTACATTGGACCAGTTCAGTAACCATAAAATATATACGCATATTCAAAATGCATCTTGTTATGATATTGTAAATAAATTAATTTTTACTTGTAGAATTTTTCCTCAGTAGAAGTGGGATTCTGCAACTGAACGAGTCTTCAACTGCATTTCTCTTGGAAACTTCTGTTGACATCCACATTAGTATAAATAGATGCTACGGTTCCTTCTTACCTCGAGTGTTGTGGATTGTTTTCTGCATACAGTCTGCTTTTCATCCACTTAATTCATGGTAGGAATTCATTTTTTCATCTTGTGAACTTTTCAAAAGCACCTGTTGCTTCATTCTTTTACAGAAACACTATTATTTGTAAATGTAAACCTAGGGCAGCTCAAGTTTAGTATGTAGATTGTGAGTTAAGTCAGGAGTCCTGAAGTTTATGCTTCTGTGATGTAAGTCAACTGAAGTGACCAAAAGTTAAGGCTTGAGAGCTGTAGACAGTGGTATACTGTAAGTTGAGTCAGTTCTACTGATATAAGTAGACAAGTGCTGTTGTCCTTACAAGGATTTACCTTGTGACATGAAGACTAAAGCAGGCCACCCTATGGTTTATAGCTCTAGTTACCATTCATATCCATCTATTCTCTCTCTCTCTCTCTCTCTCTCTCTCAACCCTTGAATTACAACAGTGTGAAACCCCATATGTTTTGCTTCATCCATTCTTTTCAGTAGGATTTGATATTTCAATTCAAGTTTCTTAAAGGAAATAAAAACAACAATCTTCCTGAATTCTAACCTGTTAAAGTGGGATTTTGTGTTTCTTAAAAAGCTCTTTGGAGCTGGTTCCTCTCATTTGAAACCTTGTAGAATCACCTTTAACACCTCTTGGTTTTAAAACCTATATAGCACTGGCTAATGCTATTGTCCACTCTTGTACATGCATCTCTCTCTCTCTCTCTCTCTCTCTCTCTCTCTCAGATGAAAAATGTCTTCTACAAGTGCTTTCAGGCCATTTTTGGTGATATTATCTACTTCATGGCATTTATATGATAATGCAACCAAAGCTAGAGTTTTGTTCCAATATTTGGTTCTTAGAGGCTTATTTGGATTATAGTCCTGCTGAAGAAGCTTCTAGATGTAGCCCGCCCTTCTCAGTGAGCTCGTGTGCATGTTTCTTTCTTTCCATATTTTTCCTCATTGAGAATGTTTATATCCACCACGTATAATGTATCAAGGAAATCGGTTGTTCCTTGCACTCACATAGGTAACAATCCTGTGTTTTAGGTGAGAAATTCAGCTGTCAGGACACTTTTCCAAACTCTTGGCAGTCATGGACAAAAACTCTCCAAAAGCATGTGGGAGGATTGTCTTTGGAACTATGTCTTCCCAATGTTGGACCGAGCATCCCATATGGTAGTGTCACATGATTTCAAGGTTGTATTTAAAACATTGCCGTAGTCTCTGCTAATGAAATGTAAATTTTGTGTAGGCAGCAACCTCGTCAAAAGATGAATGGCGGGGAAAAGAACTTGGGACAAGGGGAGGAAAAGCAGTTCACATGCTCATTCATCATAGGTACCCTTCGACATTTTCATTGTCAATGAAGTTTACAGCATAGGTCATCTAGAACATCTGTACATACTATATTTTGGTCTATGTATATGCAGTCGTAACACGGCCCAGAAGCAGTGGGATGAGACACTTGTGCTGGTCCTCAATGGGATATCCCGTATATTACGATCTTTGTTCCCCTTTCTCAGAAGCTTAAGCAACTTCTGGTCTGGTAAGATTGTAGTTAAACAAATTGTAGTTTCTTTAGTCATGATTTTCAATGGTAGTTGTTACTTGGGAGTATGTTTCCCAAGTGTTCATTAATTTGAGTTATTGTAAGGGGATTTAAATTTGCAGGATGGGAGTCTTTGCTCATTATAGTCAAAGATAGCATTTTAAATGGAAGCAAAGAGGTTGCTCTTGCAGCAGTTAGCTGCCTGCAGACGACCATTGTATCTCATTCTCTCAAGGTGATCACCAATTCACTGATCTTGGTTGGCCAAAAAAAAAAATATCACTGTTTCTGGAATAATTGAAGTAGAATTAATCCTCAGTTGGCTTTCATTATTTTAGTTTCTCTGTTTCATTGAAATGCCAAGAGATGCAATGTCCTCATATTTAATTTCTGTGCAACAGGGGAACTTGCCAATGCCTTACCTCACCTCGGTACTTGAGGTCTATGAGTTTGTTTTCCAAAGGTCACCCAGCTATGGCATTAATTCCACTAGCAAGGCAAAGCAGGAGATTTTACATGGTCTTGGTAATGTAATCTGCTATATAATAGAATCCCATCTTTGCACAAATCATGGCAATTATTACAATTATCTTCTTCTGGGGTTGATTTCAGAATATCTTTATGAGTTCCTTACAGTTCTATCAAAGTCACAAACATGACTTTCGTTGACATCTCCATGTCTGTTTGATCTTTTTGCAGGGGAACTATATGTTCAGGCACAGAGTATGTTTGACAGTCAAATGTACACACAGTTGCTAGCAATTATTCATCTTGCAATTAAACAATCCATGATGGGAAGTGAAAATGTTGAACCTGACATAGTACGTTTGATATGCCCTCTTCATTTCTCCTTGTATCTCAGTTTAATTGACTGACAACTCTTGAAGTTGCTTTCTAGTGCCTTTTCCTTTCATATATGCATGTTTTTTTTTTGGGTCTTTTAAGGTGTGCATGGTGAAAACTAAAAAATGAGGGATCATCATGTAGTTTTTGTGAAGCAGGTGAGATAATGAATTGGGACTGAGTTTTTGTGGTTTAAAAGAATGAAATCTGGAAAAGGAAATTCAAGAGGTTTTGGTTTGCTTTACTAACTGAGAAGTCCCATTTTGTGACAGCTTCTAGATCCCTGTCTTGTAAATAAGCACTCTTTGTTCCTTTTGACTTTCTGATTGCATTGACTTCCACCTACTCTGTGTCGAATTATTTATTTACTCTCTTCTTGAAAATTGAAAATCAAAGTTGTATTTCTATTTTTAGAAGAAGAAATGGGTGAAATGATGGTCTTATAGTACCCCTTCGATAGGCACCATTTGTATAGGGAGGTGGATGAAACCCATGATTTCATCCTCTTTTATAAGATGTTGTCCGTTGTAGTAAAGACTAGAAAATAGTTTAACTTATGTTCCACATGCTCCTGCCTTTTACAATCTCATTTTATGTCATCCTTCTACTTCAACTGATGGTTTTTGTCTCAGTGATTACCCTCATTTTTATTTTTCCTAGATTTGATTATCATCCTACCATTTTCTTTGACAGCTCTGTATTCTATCATCTTTTTTCCAGGGAAATATCTCACCTATTCAACGTACTGTGCTGGAAATTCTGCCCCTTTTACGGCCAACTGAGCAATTTTCTTCATTGTGGCTGATCTTGCTCCGAGAGATCTTGCATTATCTCCCACGACCTGATGAATCACTGCGAAGTGAGGAAGAAGTTAAGAGAACCAATGCTCCTGATGGAAATCAAGGTAAATTGAGAGCTATATCTAATAGATTTGTTTGAATGTTGGAGTTGGATATAAAAATGTTTTGGTATTTATGTCTCATTTCATAGATGTTCACGCAGAGACCAGAGATGAAACACCCAATGGCATTGCTTCCCCTTCATTAAGCAAAGCAGAATTGGATAGTCATTCAAGCAAGACTAAAACGATGTGTATCTCAAGTAACGTGTTCCCAGAAAAGGTCATCCCTTTGTTGGTAGATATCTCTTTACAAGCTCCGACAGTTGAGAAGCATATCATACTACCAGAAATTGTTGAGAGTCTTGGAAGGTATAAACCTTTCTCTGTGTATTTCCGTTGCATATCTTTTTCATGAGAAACCTTTTTGTGCTACTTGTTAAATGCTTTGCACTTGTTTGCGTTGATAATTATTTTGACACTTGCATCCAAGGAGGAAGGTGGGAGTTTTAAGTTTGACCAAAACTACATGTTAGGATGCTCTATGCATGAACGCACTGACTAGAAACTTGAAAAATATGATATTGTATCATGTGGACCAGAGTGTCTTTTCCAGAATTTACAGATCTGCAGGTTCGATAGTTGCACAGGCTTTTTGATGGAGCAACAAACTTGGTTCCTTCTGTCATTGAACATGCAATGTGTAAAGTTGTCTTTCACTTCATACTGGTTGGTAGCAGGCATGACCAAATTAAGCCAGCATAAAAATCTGTTTTCCTATTCTTTCAGGATTCATCTGTTGCTAACAAAAGCACTTGTTCTTTGCTTCTGTATTGGACATGTCAGCAATAATTAGTGTGCCAAATAATTGCTTGAGATTTAGAGCAAACATAAATAATGCAGGAACAATGTATTATTGAGATTGAGATCAGGTTAAGGAATAGAAGACCTTGTGGGTTTTATGTCTCTGCTGTTACTGTGCTTGTGTATCATTTTTGGCATCAGCAAGTCAAGTCCTGGACCCGCAACATATATTGGGCATGATTGCTTACACTTATGCAAAAGCACAAAGGAAATTTTATACTTTCCCGCTGAAATTTAAATTTCAGAAAATTATTTGAAAAAATTGTATATGAATCTACGCATTGAAAGTGATTGTTCTAAAAGATACAGGAGTTCTGGATTTGAAAAAAAGTAAAAAATGTGTGAATTGCAAGATTAAAATTAAGCAAAAAGGAAAAAGAAAATGACAATCCAGACAGATCCTTTGTATCTGCACATAGGTCTACAATTGAGGAACTGTTTATAATTCTTCTGCGCAATTGCTCTCTCCATACATAGCGTCTGCTGCTTTAGTGAGACCTGGAATGACTTTGTACTAGAATCTCAGCCCACCTGAAAGATTCTTCTGTAATTACATTTTTTCCAATCATGAAGCATTTGGAGCTTGATGCTTGTGTTTCAGCATCAGTCTGCCACGATGGCTAACATTGTAGAAACATATTATTTCAGGGGCTAAATTTGCCCGTGGTCATTGTTCTTTGACTTCACTTTGGTCACAGTTCTTGAATTTAATTATAATTGATTCATCTTGCAATTTTGAGTTTCTATAATCGAAAGCTCATGTCCAGCATGTGCTTGCTTGTGTGTTTCTTCTTTAATCATTTTGACTGGCAGATGGGGTTGATATTATGCAAAAGAGATGCCATATTAACAGTGCACAAGTGAAAAAAATCGGGGGGGAGGGAGAGCTTAAGTTAGGGTTGCATGATTCTTGCCTAACCATCGCCGATGCTTTTCATGTTCTCTGCCTTACTTCCCCAGGGAAGGTGCTACCCTATCTCTCTCTTCTTCCCCTTTTCTATTTTTGTTTGTGGAGTTCTTTATCCACTTTATTCAGTATAGGGCTGATGTAGCACCAAGTAGATGCCACATCAGGATTGTACTGAATTGAAAAAAATGTCATGCATGTGTCTGGAACCTAGAAAGCAAGTTCATGTATAATCAGATGAAGATGCCATCTCCTTCACTAAACATGTTGTCCATCAAGCAGTCGCCAAAAAAAAGTCAAGTGTCTCAATCGAAATTTCGAAGACCAGTGCATTTAGTGATGAAATTATAGTAGAGTAATCCATTGGAAAGTTGTCTTCAAGTGCAAATTGTACCTGTTGAATTTGTGCTGAACTTAGCTGCAAAGTTTGCATTTCTCTTTGTGCGATGAGACATGTTGCTCATATGTGGAGATTTCTTATTATGAAAGTGAAATTCGCTTTATCCTATGGAGATTTCTCTTGGAAGCACTACATTGCTGGAACTCCAGACATGCTTGTATGATGAAATTTCGTTTTAACTCTACAACCAAAAATATGATTTTATTTACATGTTGTGAGCCTTGGTGTAGTAGTACAAGGTTACTCCATTATAGCCGAGGTCATGGGTGAAATTGCAAAAGCAGCCTCTGTGGAAACTAGCAGTTAGGTTGCCCAAGTCAACCCCTCGCCAGACCCTTGTAGTATGGGGAGGCTTGTGTGTTGGGACGCCCTCTTTTACACAAGTTGCGAGCCTGCTCATGCAGAGATATTAGAGGCACTATCTTGCTGGGATTCTAGAACATAAATGTAGCATGATTGGCATCAAAGAGGCATGTAGTTTGCCATCTATGGAATGTCCTTTCTTGAATTTTATAATGACTCAAAGCATTCAGTTATTTTTTATGCAAATTGACACAATTTGACATGTGCATAGAAGCAGATATTAATAAACTCCAAAATCATGCCAATTGAAACAAATTCAGAATAAATCAATTTTTGTTCATTGATAAATGATGATAATGTCTCGTGATGACAAGAGCCCATATTTGACATGTGGAGATGAGTTCGATATACCGGATCTTGCAAACTGCTGATATGTTTTTTATCTGATGATTATATTGGCGAACTGGCAGGTGCATGACATCGAGAAGAGACACTCCAGATGCTGGTCTCTGGAGAACAGCAGTTGAAGGTTTCAACCGCATTGTTCTCGATGATGCCAGTAGGCTAAAGATGAACAGTGGCCCTGATGCAAGTATTAGTAGACAAGCAAGGGTCCGTTTTTGGAAAGAAGTTGCAGATGTATATGAGGTATTCCTTGTAGGTTGCTGTGGACGAGCTCTTCCAACAGATAATCTCCCTGCAGCAGCAGTTAAGGCTGATGAGTCCCTTGAGATGACTGTCCTGAACATTCTGGGTGATAATATCCTCAAATCGCCAATTGATGCGTCAGCCGATGTAATTCTCTCACCCAGATGTGTAATAAAAATATCTTCAATTAAAGGGCTGGTCAATTGAATAGAGAAGCCGTGCTAAAATTATACATAAAATTATACATACATACATACATACATGCAATATGCATTTTTTTTTCTTTTGTAAAAGATTGAACTTGGATCATAGTTGTCATAATCCTAACAATAATCACGATAACAAGAGTTGAAGCTTCAATCCTGGTGATAAAGTCACTTCTACCATGATCTGCAGCTTAATATAAACTTCGAGATCTGTTCTTGCTAATTATTTGTATTGAGGGAACTAGCATGGTCCATATCATTATTTTGAAATTCATGTTTTACTCCCATTAAATTCTTATAGATGAACAACTATTAGGTACTGGAATGTTTACCTTTTCTCTTTCTAATTGGGTTTTTGTTAAATTATTATTATTATTATTATTATTATTATTATTATTATTATTATTGGGTATTTGTGGTTGTGAGAGATATCGGTCATGCTTTGTGGAGCTCCATTCTGTTGCTAATATTTTCTTTTATAATTTATGCAGATATTGCAACGACTAGTATCCACCTTGGATCGATGTGCATCACGTACATGCACTTTGCCTATTGATACAGTGGAGCTGATGCCCATTCATTCTAGCAGATTTTCCTTGACTTGTTTGGAAAAGTTATTTTCCTTGACCAGGTAAGATTATGTTTTCTGTTGATGGTTTCTTCCTTGCAGCATGTGATCAGTCTGTCATTTATGAAGAGGCACCTTCAGTGTTTTCATACCGGTGTTATTGAGTTGTCTCTAAGTTTCTCTCGATGAGGTAGTTTGCTGATATATTCATGCAAAATGTCTCTCCACTTCAAACTCAGCTGTAACTCATGAAATCACCATATGCTGGTGCTGATATGACTATGGCTCCCCCTTTCAGAGGACTTCAATTTTGTGTAGATTTGGCAAGAATATATCCATCTAAAGTGGCGGTTCAGTGGATATGGCAAGCTGCTCATGAACTAACACCTTTTTGTTTTCTTGTCAGTTATGACAGTGAAGCTTGCAATTGGAACTCAGTAACATCCGACATCAGTAAAATATCAGTCATGGTCTTGATGGCTAGATGCGAGTATATTTTGAATAGGTTTCTCATTGATGAAAATGACTTGGGTGCGTGACTCGTAATACTCATGAATGCCTACTTGTAAATATGTGGAATTTCACTTTTATTTGGCTATCTGATAACTTGGCTTTGTTCATGCAGGTGAACGTCCACTGCCCAAAGCTAGGTTGGAAGAGATGATTTATGTCCTTCAACAATTGGCACGTCTTGTAATCCACAAAGAGACAGTATGCGAGCTTCCTTTACATCCTCACTTGAGAAGAGGCCTCAGGCCAGATGATGAATATAACCGACGCGCACATCTTCTTGTTCTTTTCCCATCTTTTTGTGAACTTGTTGCATCAAGGTGAGGACTCCTCCAAAGCATCTTATATGTGTAAAAGTAGCTGGAAATTGTGGTTGTGACTGCTCTTGTATGCATCAAAGAGCCTCTTTTCCTCATCATTTAAATGTCCCATGTGAAGTGCACGGATATAGTTTTGAATATGTGCATGCATCACTTAGTCTAATAGCATTAAAATTTATTAGTGATGTACACCTCATTGAATATTCTTGATAATCTTAGGTGGATATTTATGCTTACTTCTAATTTGTGCAAATGAATGTGCAGAGAATTTTGAAAGATCAACATTGTATAGAATTCTGTAGTTCCCATTTTTTCACCTGAATACTCCCCTCACGTGTATTTCACTTTCTCTTGCTTAGTGATAGCAGCAAACATCTAGCTGCAACCACATATTAAATACACCTGATCGTTCACTGTGCAAACTACATGATATGTTGGTCAGCATGCTGACATCAATAAGTTCTGAATTCCGAAACATTGACTCATGCACCATTCCACATGCAGGGAGTCTAGAGTGAGGGAGCTAGTGCAGGTGCTCCTAAGGCTCATTGCTGAAGAACTTGCTCTCGGAAAGTTTCAAGCCCTGACCGGACTATCTCTTCAATGACGTTGCTGAGCTTGTCTCGATTCTTTGGTGGAGCTTTCTTTAGGTCAGGATTTTCTCCCCGTTTTTGCCATGTGTGCGCAATCTCTATGTTGTATTGTAGTAACATATAGGAATATGTATATTTTCATGCTCCCGATTCAATGAGCATGGTTTTTGTATTGGCTGCTCTATTGTTTGTAATGTCATATTGATTTTTGATTGATGCCCCAAATTAAATGAGCATAGGTCTTTTATTGGTTATAATCTATTGTTTGCAATGAATGCTCCATTTTATATTTTCCACTACTCAAGATATTGGAATCTTAGGCTCATTTATTTTGCAAAAAATAAATGATCTAGAAAAGATTTTCTATATATATATATATATATTTATAAAGGATTTTCTATAATATTGGTCTCTTGTTTTGCTCACAAAATTAAATGAATGAAAAATATTTTTAAATCATCAACGAAAATGGTTTGATAATGAAAATCTTTTTCATTGTCTAATTATATCACCTAATTATATTGTGTGATATAAGTAATATATTTTAGGGAGATATTTTTCAAATCATTCATTGAAACAAATGGAGTTTAATTAGTTTACCAGTTCTAGTTCGTCGAATGTGAACACCATCGAGTGGAAAGCACTAGCCATTCAACTTTTTCTTCAATTTATGTCATTTTGGACAAGTTTTGCAATAGGAAAAAATGGTGATAAGTTTTGAGAGAGATAGAGAGATATTTCATACAAAGTTCAATATTTTTCAGTCTTCTGTTTTTTGGTTATCAAACTAGTGATTTAACCTCGATGTTTAATTTTCGACTACGGGTTAATAAGATGGCGGCCGTAGAGCCTCCATATACGAGATGATTCATCTCTTTGCAGCTGTTCGGACTTCGGAGTGAACCCGATATACCAAACATGGCCGACATATCATGGCACTGGGGACCCAACCGCGGGTCCGCGATTTGCAAACTTTCCATCCCCAGCATTCTGACTCGAATCTGTCATTTCAAATTTGTTGAATTGAATTGCTTTATTATAAAAGCAAAACTTATGGATCTCCTCTCCGGTGACTTTTGCTAATTTCTAAATGAATAGTCAAACCTCCGATGGAATTTTGTGATTCAATTCGAGATAGAGAAATTATTGAATTAGTATTAAGTCTATTATATGAATACTCATTCAATCTTTAGCTTTTTAATTTTGTCTTTTTTTTTTGGTCGGATAATTTTGTCAATGTTGTCTTAATTCTTTATGTGAAATTCTAATCTAGTCATTCAAATTAATTTTTTCTTCAAAAATCGCCAATGTGTAACCATATCACGCAGGATAGTTTTTTTTTTGGTAAAGGTAAGTATTATCACGTAGGATAGTTGGCAATTACTAAATCGACATGTTAATGATTTCCAGTGAAAATTGATCGAAATAATTATATCAAAACTTTGCATAAATATTTAAAATTAAATTATCAAAACTGAAAAATTTATGACTCAATTGGTATAAATATAATGAATTTGGAATTGATTAGTCAAGTCATTCTCTCAACCACTCGCATGTTTCATTAACATTCTAAAAGCCCGCATTAGTTTGTTGATTAAAATAATTATAGTATTGCTTCGTTATTGAGGAATCCGAGCCATTGGAAAGTCAATGCATTTGGACACCACTGTCCACTAGTGACAGTTATCTCTTAGTTGCATGAATTTGATTGTACCTTTTGAAATGTCTATAACGTTCATGTATCAACCGATGAATTTCATTATGGTCTGAAGCACATTCTAAGACTCGAGGGAAGCACTTCCACATTGGATAAGCACAAACTAATCCAGCTGAACAAAGATCAACACTTACCCATATTAAGGGCAATTTTGATAAACATTAAGAGTGTTCAAACGACAAAACAAGGATAAGAATTCACAGGCAACAACAAAACCCTGACTTAACACTGATACAGGATGGAGTGTGACCTGCGCCATGCGTTCTATCATTTCGCCCACCGATCACTTATTTTGATTGAGCCTTGCTGCCATCACCGCTGAGGCCGCCACCAAGCCTCGTTCCTCATCTCGGCACTGCCCACTTCCTCTGTGTCTTGATGTGACGCCGGTTTATCTGATGGCAATCTAGAAGTTGCATCCTGCAAGAGATTTGTGGTCACGCATTGTGTGTACCCTAATAACACGGCTTGCAACATAAGCAAACAGAGTCAATAAGCACCAAGACCATGCTAGATGAATACCTGAGAACATTATCAGAAACCATCCCTCCCGTACCAAGCGTGAACTCGCGCGTGGGAGGCTCCTGAACTGCGGCACCACTTCATGCTAAAGAAGGAAGCATAACCTAGACGACGAAAATGCTAGAATATTGAGGAAACATAACACGTGCCTTTCTACATCGAAATATCCCGTTAGAGCCCCCAGTCGAGCCTATCCATTTCATTGGGGAAAACAATATTTTAAAAAAATTGATAAATCTTTTGCATGAATGTCATTTTTATTCAAAATTTTTTAATATGATTAATTTAATTTTAAGGTTTTTGACGATTTATCAATATGATTTATCAATATAATCATTCCGACTAATTTTGGCTAGTAATCGTGGATGCAGATGTGAATTGTTCTACATGGCACGACTAGCGTTGACGATATATATTTTTACAATTTTTTCTTTTAAAATTTTCGTGATTTAATTTTTTTTTTCATTTTCTTCTTTTTTGATGTCCCTCAACTAGTCTGCGACCATGGTGATTACCAAGGAAGGTTATCTACCACAAGTGAGGCTCGGAACGCCATTTTTGGCTTTGGGCCCTCCCATAAGCCCTTGTTGTGGCTAGCAAGAATGTTGCGGCCCCTTGCTAGATTTGAGCTAGGCAAGGGCTAGCGAGGGGGTCATGACCTTTGCCTATGGCTGATGACTTCCATTGCCAAGATCGTGGGTGGATTGGTCAAAGGAAATAAGAAAAAAAAATGAAAATGAAAACTAAAAAATGAAAAAACTCAATTTTTTTTTTAAATGCAAAAATTTCATTTTAGCGTCAATTGTGCTATATAGGATAGCTCAAATCCACATCATTATTTTTTTTTGCCAAAACCAAAAAAATTATATTGGTAAATCATCAAAAAATGTTTAAAATTAAATTAATCAAATTAAAAAATTTATAATTGAATCCACATTTATACTATAATGATTTTTTTTTTGTAATTATCCCCATTTCATTGAGAATTGTATTCGACAAACATAACTATTGTTAGATATATATATTAAGGAAATTCCTCGCATTCTCTTTGATTGTAAGATTGTGCATATATATATATATATATATATATATTTTAATTGTGCATTTAAACCCCTCCCCTTTTCCTTGCTTTTCGTTTATAGTCTCTTCCCTTTTCTTTCCTCATAATCTATAATAGAACATCCCCTCGCTTTCTTGTGTGGCGACATTTTTCATCATGCTTGTGCCCACGTTGTTTTGCTAAATGTTGAGTGGGGTCAAGCTCGATCTGATGATAACATGTGTCTTTTCTACCTCAATGGGGGCATATTGAAGTGCGCCGATGAATCCTATACATTCCATTGAGAAATACACATGACAGACTAGGCAAACTATAGATACACGAGAGAAGTTTAAAGTATCTCACATTATTTATGATGAGTTTATGTGCTACTTATGTATACGTGGATTTCCCTTTATTTATATAATAAGCTTTCGGACCCAATCGGATATGTTATAAGCTCATACTTAAAACTCTTTTTTGACAAATTTCTTGATTGAAGATATTGGGTTTTTATTGGATGCTTTCGACAGGTTTTGCCCTAATTTATTTTATGTGTGTAATTCTTGTTCGTAAAATTGCATGCGTTGTTTTTAATCCAGCTTGCACATAAAAAATGAGTGTTAAAACTTGTTTACAATGTTTAATACTCTTTATATATATATGAAATCTCCTTTCACCTATATAATTTAAACTTTTGAATGAATATGGACGCGACTAAATATGTTGATAAATTCAAATTTGAGCTCTCTTTTAGTGATATAGTGATCTCCTTCTTCATTTATAAGTAGAAGGAAATGAAACAATTCTGTTTTCTAGCACGTTTTTTATCTAACATAATGATGATACGGTCTTATACTATTTTATGTATCGAGTATGCATCAGATCTTCCATGCACGTGATGTCTTTTTTTCTTATTTTGATAATACAAGGGCACAGACGCATAGACCCAACTATTAAATGCTTGTGATGTTTTCATTAAATCAGTCTACGCATGGCTATAATCAAATGATGGATCCCCCCTTTCCCTCGATGGCGACGTGGTGAATATAACTGATTAGATTTCCTTTTCCTTTTTTGGCCAAAATACTGGTTTTCGTGATTAATTAGGTCAAAAAAGATAACCTGATGTTGGAGTAAGCAATGGGAAGTCACTAAATCTTCTTGTAGTTTCTAAATTTGTGGAGGAACCTGATGTCACAGGCCACAACACTTGGCTTTTTTGAACCTTTAATGACAAATGAGTGTATCCATGGGGAAGGTTGGTCTTGCCCAAGCTAGCTCTAGCAAGACCAACCCGGCCTGGGCAAGGGCCAGACTCACCAGATCTGGTGAGGAGAGCCTTTGCTGAGGCTTGCCTTCATCTAGACTAAATTGAAAAGTTTATGATTAAATTAGCAAAAATGTAATAAGTTATGACTTTCTAAATGGTTTTCCCGCTTCATGTGTGGCTCAAAATAGAGAGAAGGAGGTTCATTTGATTTACTTTGGCCTCTAAGTTAATGTACTACCTATCTTGTTTTTCTTTTGGGCCAAATGCAGTGTCAATCTTGCTAATTAAATTGCAAGGTAAATGGGAAAATTTATAGTGATTATACCCCCAGAATGCCAGCCAATCAACTCTAGGAGTCCTATCATTAAGAGTTCTGGCCGACTGAGCGGCAGCAGCGACTCTGCCGACAATTATGGTGGTGCGGCCCGTGGCTCTGACTTCTACCACCTGGATCGTGACCGCATTGCGATGTCATTTCTGTTCTAAATTTTTTAATTTTACCGATTTAGTCATAAACTTTTGCACAAAATTATAATATAGTCCTTTCGATCCATTTTTGTCGGAAATTGTTGATATGGTGGTCCACGTTGTGATGTGTCCTTGCTATCGTGTAATTTCATCGAAGAAGATTTTGTTCAACAGGAAATTACTAAAAAAAGGCTTTTACATTTTCATATGCGGATAATAAAGGTTAGCTTGCTTTTATTATAATTTTAGACCCCAATGCTCGTCCGATGATGTGGGAAACAAAAAAAGAAGTCTTTATCTTCATATGATACTGTAATACAAAGCATGGATTTGATATTTAGCTAGAAGGAGGGATCTTAGTAAGGGCTTACATTAGAAAATGTATTGCAAACGTATATTCTTAATATATCTCTCTCAATGTGTTAGCCCCCAGTGCACCTAATTTTTATTTTCATTAACTTAATTTGGTGAAAATACACATAACCAAATCTTAGTGAGATTGTCTATTTGTATTTATTTATCCAAATCTTACTTGTCTAAAGAGGCCTTACTCGTCATAAAAGAGAGTGACGTACTTTTTTATGGTACTAAATTAAGGCCTACATACACTTGCATGTATACATAGGTTTATCTATTTATAAATAAAAGTGGTAGTTTTTTTTTTAGGTTGCTAGAGGAACCGCTTTGGCCGACAGCCGCCACGTAAACCCCCAGGTGTCGCTAGCGGGGAAACCACCGCCCCAACGTCACGCTTAAGTCACCACAGAGCGCTTCAGCCTCCCTGCTTCGCAGAGGCTTTGAACCTTGGTCTCCTCGGTGGAGGACAAATGATCTACCATCCACGCTACAACGGCCGGTGGTTAAATAAAAGTGGTAGTTCATATGCAACGAAACCACAAAATTCTCTAAATCTCCGGAGTTTCCTATTCTAATGAGTCAGCCCTTAAATTGCCCATCTAGCAAGTAGCTTTTCTAGTGATGTCAAGACTGGCTTGCGGACTTAATATATTAAGTGATGAAAAAGTATTGTAATTATATTCAAGCAATCAGCATAATGAGTATGACGTATCACTTAGAAATTCAAACTGGTAGATATGTCTTGGTATGTCCAAAGTGTTTTCTTTTTTTTTTTTCCTAAAAAAAAAAAAAAAAAAACCTATACCATGAAAATTGACTAAGGGGCGAAAAGGAGAAAGGAAGAAAACGTGATGGTATAGGGTAACATGCATTATATAGAATCTATCAAAGGGCTCCTCTATTTAGGTTGAGGGAATTACTCACATATTAACTACAAATGGATACATGTGATGCCATATATGTAATCCAATACCCATAAATCTCATTTCTTCCGATTAGGGATAAAAAAGAATAAACATGATGCTTTAACATAGCAAGGGCTCATTGTAAGGTAAAGAATACACTAATGTACAAGATGTAATACTTAACGCCAGGGAGATGTAGCATGAGAGAGAAACATTTGATCTGATAAAGAAAGACATGTCCTTAAAATTGCACCTATATTTTAGTGGCCTAGGCTTGAGCGATTAATTAAACAAAACTTCCAGATGATCGGATTATCTGGTCTCTCCTCCTCCCTCATTAGTTTAGGTGTCTCCTAAAATGCATGGAAATTCTCTTTGCCTGTATCTGGATCTATAGTCCGAACGTAATCACAACCGTTAATTTCTAAATCTATAGGTGGAGCCCACATTGGACTATAGTACCATTGACCTTTGTCTAGAAAAAAATAAATTCAGAATGTAGGAATCATCGGGGATTTATAGCACAACATTCGGTACATCTCAATAATTGAACATGATGAGCTTGACCTCCGTGAGTAGCTCATCTCTCTCTCTCTCTCTCTCTGTGAAAATTATAAACTGTAGATAAAAGAGACCTATAAATGAACTAAGAAAACTTAAGGTTTTAATGACGAAAAGGAGAAAGGAAGAAAACGTGATGATAGAAGGTAACATGCATTATATAGAATCTATCAAAGGGCTCCTGTATTCAGATTGAGGGAATTACTCACATATTAACTATAAATGGATACGAGTGACGCCATATATGTAATCCAATACCCATAAATCTCATTTCTTCCGATTACGGAAAAAAAATAATACACATGATGCTTTAACATAGCAAGGGCTCATTGTAAGGTAAAGAATACAATAATGTATAAGATGTAATACTTAACGCCAGGGATGTAGCATGAGAGAGCAACATTTGATTTGATAAAGAGAGACATGTCCTTAAAATTGCACCTATATTTTAGTGGCCTAGGCTCGAGCAATTAATTAAACAAAACTTTTAGATGATCGGACTATCTGATCTCTCCTCCTCCCTCATTAGTTCAGGTGGACCAACTCCTAAAATGCATGGAAATTCTCTTTGCCTGTATCGGGATCTATAGTCCAAACGTAACCACAACTGTCAATTTCTAAATCTATAGATGGAGCCCACATTGGACTATATTACCATTGACCTTTGTCTACACAAAAATAATCTCGGAAGGTAGGAATCATTGGGGATTTATGGCACGACGTCCGGTACACTCAATAATTGTACACTCAATAATTGAACATGTTGAGCTTGACCTCCATGAGTAGCTCATCTCTCTCTCTCTCTCTCTCTCTGAAAATTACAAACAATATAGATAAAAGAGACCTATAAATGAACTAAGAATACTTAAGGTTTTAATGACGATACCATTAGTGGTAGGTCGATGTAGTTAGCTTTAGAGATCCCTCGTGGAGATAAATGTATAGAAATCGGCATTGCCCAAGACCCTAGACCATTATCTATATGTAATTAATATGCTTCCCCAGTTTCTTTAACGCATATCTTTTCATAAATCTTTAGTGGATACGGTCCCTCTACCGTGGCGGGGCACGCCAGCATTTCACCGGAAAAATCATCGCACAACGTAACATTAACAAGTTTCAAATGAATCCTAGTTCAAATGCTTTGGACATTAAAAAATGGAAAAAAAAGTGGCTTAAGCCTGCAACTGTAATGACCATCAAGGGCCAGCTAGAGTCACAAAGCCTCGCTAGATTTGGCGAGACAAGGGTGTCATGGCCCTCGCCTAGGTCACAATGAGGGTGAGTGAGGGTTGATGCCCTCGCTAGGGCCTACGACCACCTAGATGAGGTCTTTCTCAAAATCTAAGGAAACTCTGATGAATTTAAGGAATCGGACGCTTTCACGACAAGGGTCCTCGTGGGCAGTTCATTTGTCCCGGTCGGAATATAGGTGCTACGTGGAACTGTGCTACTGGATGACCTGGTTTCAAAGTCAGGAAATATTAAAAAAAACCGATTTTTTTTTTTTTTTTTTGCATGAAACCTTTTCTTTCATGCAATATAAAGGAGAGCTCGCGAGCACGCCAGTTCAAGCTCGCGCAGAGAATTGTTTCGAGAGATTAAGACGTGAGCCATTGATTCTAGAATTCTAGAGAGAGAAAGCGTGGAGAGAATTGGCTCAAGAGGGAGTAGATGGACCACCCTGACCCCGATCCGCACCGACCCATCGCGTCCCCCACACCCCCTCGGTCGCCAACGTGTGCTCCCTCCTCCGATCGGCGTCCCGCCGCCGGCCAGGTCACCGGCGAGGTTCCGGCGAGCCACTCGAGCTTCCTCACACCCCTTCGGTCGCCGACGTGTGCTCCCTCCTCTGACCGGACTATCTCTTCAATGACATTGCTGAGCGCATCTCGATTCTGTGGTGGAGCTTTCTTTAGGTCAGGATTTTCTCCCCGTTTTTGCCATGTGTGCGCAATCTCGATGTTGTATTGTAGTAACATATAGGAATATGTATATTTTCATGCTCCCGATTCAATGAGCATGGTTTTGTATTGGTTTCTCTATTGTTTGTAATGTCATATTGATTTTTGATTGATGCCCAAATTAAATGAGCATAGGTTTTTTATTGGTTATAATCTATTGTTTGCAATGAATGCTCCATTTTATATTTTCCACTACTCAAGATATTGGAATCTTAGGCTCGTTTATTTTGTGAAAAATAAATGATCTAGAAAGGATTTTCTATAATACCAGTCTCTCGTTTTGCTCACAAAATTAAATGAATGAAAAATATCTTTATCATCAACGAAAATGATTTGATAATGAAAATCTTTTTCATTGTCTAATTATATCGCATGATATAAGCAATATATTTAGGGAGATATTTTTTCAAATCATTTATTGAAACAAATGGAGCTTAATTAGTTTATCAGTTCTAGTTCGTCGAATGTGAACACCGTCGAGTGGAAAGCACTAGCCACTCAACTTTTTCTTCAATTTATGTCATTTTGTACAAGTTTTGCAATAGGAAAAAATGGTGATAAGTTTTGAGAGAGGTAGAGAGATCTTTCATACAAAGTTCAATATTTTTCAGTCTTCTGTTTTTTGGTTATCAAACTAGTGATTTAACCTCGATGTTTAATTTTGGACTACGGGTTAATAAGATCGCGGCCGTAGAGCCTCCATATACGAGATGATTCATCTTGTAACATCCCGGGCCTCACTGTGTAATATTGTCCGCTTTGGGTCACCCGCCCTGGCGCGGATGAACCGCCGTCTCAGCCACGGTCTTTTCCCTTGCGGCTTTAAAACACGTTACATAAATTAGAGGGACCAAACCTTATAAGCTAACCAAGACCTCCTTCCTTAGGCGATGTGGGACAAGAGAGGAGGCGGTCACACTTAGTGTGACGGCCCGAGCGGCGGTGCGCGTGGAGGAGGGATGGCGGTGCGTCCGCGCCTCGGTCCTCGGACGTGCGCAAGGAAGGGATCCTCTCCCTCTTGTCCCACATCGCTTAGGGGGGAGTCCAAGGCTAGTTTATAATGACTTGGGCCCCTTAATCCGTGTGATGCGTTTTAAAGCCGTGAAGATTCAGTGTCCAAAATGGACAATATTACACAGTGGGGCCCGGGTCATTACACATCTCTTTGCAGCTGTTCGGACTTCGGAGTGAACCCGATATACCAAACATGGCCGACATATCATGGCACTGGGGACGCGGCCGCGGGTCCGTGATATGCACACTTTCCATCCCCAGCATTCTGACTCGAATCTGTCATTTGAAATTTGTTGAATTGAATCGGTTTATTATAGGAAAAAAACTTATGGATCTCCTCTCCGGTCACTTTTGCTAATTTCTAAATGAGTAGTCAAACCTCCGATGGAATTGTATGATTCAATTTAAGATAAGAGAAATTATTGAATTAGTAGTAAGTCTATTGTATGAATACCCATTCAATCTTTAACTTTTTAATTTTGTCGATTTTTTTTTGTCAAATAATTTTGTCAATGTAATCTTAACTCTTTATGTGAAATTTTAATGTAGTCAGTCAAATTAATTTTTTCTTTGAAAATTGCTGATGTGTCACTGTACCATGCAGGACGGTTGGCAATCACTAGATTGACATGTTAATGATTTCTGGTGAAAATTGATCATAATAATGATTTTGAAATTTTGCATAAAGGTTTAAGATTAAATTAGCAAAACAGAAAAATTTAGGACTCGATTGGTATAAGTACGGTGAATTTGAAATTGATTAGTCAAGTCATTCTCTCAACCACTCGCATGTATCATAACATTCAAAAAGCCCACATTAGTTAGTTGATTAAAATAATTATAATACTGCTTGGTTTTTGAGGAATCCGAGTCATTGGAAGCTCGAACCACTCTAACACTACTAGTGACAGAGTTATCTTTTAGTTGCATGAATTTGATTGTACCTTTTGAAATGTCTATAACGTTCATGTATTGACCGAAAACTTGGGGGAAGCACTTCCCCGTTGGATAAGCACAAACTAATCTAGTTGTACAAGGATTTTATACTTACCCATATTAGGTGACACTTGAATAACCTTTGAGAGTGTTCAAACAACAAAGCAAGGATAAGAAAGAGCAACGACAAAATCTTGACATAACACTAATATAACATGAAGGAATGCGACCCGAGCGCGCTATGCTTTCTATCATTTTGTGCACCGATGCCATCACCACAGAGGCCGCCACTGAGCCTCGTTCCTCATCTCGGCACTGCCCACTCCCTCCATATCTCGACGTGACGTGAGGCCGGTTTATCTGATGGCAATTTACAAATTGCATCCTGCAAGGAAATTGTGGTCATACATTGTGCGTACCCTATTAACATAGCTTGCAACATCCGCAAACAGAATCAATGAGTACTAAGACCATGCTAGATGAATACCTGAGAACATCATCAGAAACCTTCCCTCCAGTACTGAGCATGAACTCGCGCATGGGAAGCTCCTGAACTGCTGCACCACTTCATGCTAAAGTTGGAAACGTAACTCGGACAACGAAAATGCCAAAGGATTGAGGTTGCCCTGTCGGCCCAACCTGAACCCGAACTGATAACGGACTAAGTAGATGGAGAGCGAATTTATACATACGTGTGCGAGCCCGCGAGAGAGAGAGAGAGAGTTAGATCCAGTGGCTAAAATAGGAATGAGGTAAAAAGGCGAAGAATTCAAAAGAAACAATGAGGGTTTCTTCTCCAATGGGGTTTGTGGTGATCGCATCATCCATGTTGGAATATAATAAGCGGAAATGAAAGGATTTTGCAATTTACGTCAACGCCCAAACTCCAGAGAAATAAACGATAAATAATAAGGATACAAAAAATTTACGTTATTCAGTCTGAGTATCAGTACTTATGTCCATAGGGAGAGTCACTAGTAAATAATTTACTATAATTGGAGAATTGGAATTTATAATTGCTCATACAATCTAATGTTTTACATACCTAAATTTAAGTCCAAGTCCAACTCACTTAAATATAAACTCGCTGTCATAAAATCACTCAAAACAAAATGTTTTACGTACACCGAAAACCAGAACTCCAACATCTAATTTTTTCTCACTTACGTGTTGCTTTGTGTTCTCTTTTTCTTGATCGCGTGGGAGGAGCTCCTATTTTTCTCCCATAGGGTTTCAACAACAAACCTCCCAGATACGTTCTGCTTTATATTAAGGTCAAAAGTTTGACCTGAGCCCACCAACTTTGATTCTTCGTTTGCCTTGTTCCTCTACACGTACAGAAGATAGAAAAACCCTCACTTTTTTTTTTTTATCTTCATTTATTTCCTCTTTTGTCCTGTAGTGATAAAACATGTATTCATTTCTTCTTTTGCACGCCTGTCCTGAATGAATTGCTTCTTCATTCAATTGCCAAATCGTCTTTCTCAACGGATTCGGTTTAACAATCCTTATCTGAATTCAAATTCAGACATTAATTTAACAATCCATGGGACCCGCTTTTAATTGATCCGCAAACTGTAACCCACTCGGCCCTTTTCCCTGCTTTTCATTTATAGTCTCTTCCTATTTTTCTTACCTCGTGATCACTGATCAATAATGGAACCGTCCCCTTGCTTTTTAGCGTGGTGATCCATATTTCATCATGTTTGGGCCCACGTTGACGTGGGATCAGACTCGATATGACGACGACGCGTCTATCGAAGTATCTCAATGGGGTCGGTGAAGTTCGCTTGTCATTAGGTATAGTTATATAAAAAGAATGTGATAAATCTATTTTACGGATCCTATTTTTGTCTTAAATTTTCCAATATGGTTTATTTAGTCTTGAACTTTTTTACAATTTATCAATGTAATTTTTCCGGCTAATTTTGGCAAGAATTGCTAACGTAAACTTCAATCATCTTACGTAACATTATCGACACTAATACTGACATTTTTGTAATTTTTCTTTAATTTTTAATTTTTTTTTTCATTTTCTTTTATTCCTATATTCCTTTACTGGTATACAGCCTTGGTGAGCCGATGGAGGTCATCAGCCACAAGGGAGGCTTGAAACATCATTGTTAGCTTTGGGCAAGGGTCTACAAGCCCTTGCTATGGCTCGTGAGAGCGTTGTGGCCCCTCCCCAAATCTAAGCTAGGTGAGGGCCAACAAGGGTGTCATGACCTTTACCTATGGCTCGTGACCTCTGTTACTGAGGTCGTGGATTGGCGGAAGGAAATAGAAAAAGAATAAAATAAAAAAATAAAAATTCAAGAAAGAAAAAATTCAAATTTTCTTTAAAAAATGAAAAAATATTTATTATAGTGCTCACTGTATCATGTAGGACAGTCGACATCCATATTTGTAATTTTTGACCAAAAACAACCGGAAGAATTGTATTGATAAATTGTCAAAATATTTAAGATTAAATTGATCAAATTGAAAAGTTAATAACTAAATTGACATTTGTATGATAATGACTTCTCCTTCTTCTTCTTTTAATTATCCCCATTTCATTGAAATTGTATTTGACCGACTTAACTACAGTTAGATATGTATTAAGTTAATTCTTTGTATTCTCTTTGATTCTCGATATTTTTGAAGATTGTGCATATATATATATATATGTGTGTGTGTGTGTGTGTGTGTGTGTGTGTGTGTGTGTGTGTATTTATTGTGCATTTAAATCCCTTTCCCTTTCCCCGCTTTTCGTTTATAGTCTCTTCCCCTTTTCTTTCCTCGCAATCAATTATAGAACATCCCCTCCCTTTATTGGGTGGTGACATTTTTCATCACGTTTGCGCCCCCGTTGTTGTGTCAAATGTTGAGTGGGGTCAAGCTCGATCTGATGATAACACGTGTCTTTTCTACATCAATGGGGGCCCATTGAAGTGCCCGGGTGAAGCCTGTACGTTCCATCAAGAAATACACACGACAGACTAGGCAAACTATAGATACACGAGAGAAGTTGTTTAATGTATCTCACATTATTTATCATGAGTTTATGCACTATTTATATATACATGGATTTCCCTTTATTTATATAATAAGCTTTCGGATCTAACCGGATGTTCTATAGGTTCAGACTTGAGCTCTTTTTTAACAATTTTCCTAATTGAAGATATCGGATTTTCATTACATACTTTCAATAGGTTTTGCCCTAATTTATCTTATTTGTGCAACTCATGTTCGTCAAATTATGCACACTATTCTTAATTGGTTTTGCATGTGAGATATTGGTGTTAAAGTATCTCATATTGCTTGTTTACATTGTTTAATACTCTCCGTATATATTTGGTCTCATTTGACCTATATAATATAAATTTTTGACTAAATGTGGCTCCAATCGAATATGCTGATAGGTTAAAACTTGAGCTCCGTTTCAGCTATATGGTGATCTCCTTCTTCATTTACAATTAGATGGAAATTACACAATTCTGTCTTCTAGCATCTTTCTTATCTAACATAATGATGACTTGGTCTTATACTATTTCGTAGATCGAGAATGCATAAATCTTCCATGCATGTCTTTTTTTCTTGTTTTGATAATACAAGGGCATAGGCGCATAGACCCAGCTATCCAATGCTTGTGATGTTTTCATTAAATCACTCTACGCTTGGCTATAGTCAAATGATGGATCCACCCATCTCTTGACGGCGACGTGGTGAATACAAGTGATTAGTTTTTTTTTTTCTTTCTTTATAACCAAATTACTGGTTTCTTGATTAATTAGGTCATAAAATATAACCTGATGTTAGAGTGAGCAATGTGAAGTCGCTAAATCTTCTTGTAGTTTCTAAATCTGTAGAGGAACCTGATGACATAGGCCACAACACCCGGCTTTTTTAACCTTTAGTAACAAATGAGTGTATCCATAAGCGAGGGTCGGCCTTGCCCAAGTCAGATCTAGCAAGGCTGCCCTGACCTAGGCAAAGAGCAGACTCGTTAGATATAGTGAGGAGAGCTCTTGCTGAGGAGAGCTCTTGCTGATGAATTGACAAAAATACAATAGCTTTATGACTTTTGGAACAATTTTCCGGCTCAATGAGTGGCTCAAAACAGAGATAAGGATTTAACATAAAGAAGGAGGTTCATTTGATTTAACTTGGCCTCTAGATTAACGTACTACCTATCTTGTTTTATCTTTGGGCCAATGCAGTGACAATCTTGCTAGTTAAATTGCAAGGTAAATGGGAAAATTTATCGTGATTATACCCCTAGAATCTCAGCCAATCACTTCTAGGAGTCCTAGCATTAAGAGTTGTGGCTGACTGAGCAGCGGCGGCGACTCCATCGACGATTATAGTGGTGCAGCCCGTAGTTCTGACTTCTGCCGCTTGGATTGCGATAGTATGGCAACATGGATTCCGTTCTAAATTTTTTAATTTTATCGATTTAGTCATAAATTTTTGCATGAAATTTTAATACAATCTTTCCAACCTATTTTCATTGGAAATTGCTATTACAGTGGTCCACGTCGTGATGTGTCCTTACCATCGCGCAATTTCATTGAAGAAGATTTTGTTCAACGGAAAATCACTTAAAAAAAGGCTTTTGCATTTTCATATGAGGATAATAAAGGTCAACTTGCTTCTATTTTAACTTTAGACCCCAATGCTGCTCCGATGATGTGGGAAAGAAAAAAAGAAGTATTTATCTTCATATAGTACCATAATACAAAGCATGAATTTGAGATTTAGCTAGGAGGGATCTTAGAAAGGTCTTACGTTACAAAATGCACTGCATACGTATTGTCTTAATCTATCTCTTAATGTGCGTTAGCCCCAAATGCACTTTTTTATTTTTATCATCAACTTAATTTGGTGAAAACACAATTAAGAAAATCCTAATGAGATCGGCTATTTGTATTTATTGATCCAAACCTTGCTTGTCTAAAGAGGGATTCTCATCATTAAAGAAAGTTACTCACTTTTTTAGGGTACTGTACATAGGTTTGTCAATTTATAAATAAAAATGGTAGTTCATGCACGACCAAACCGCAAAATTCTCTAAATCCCTGGTGTTTCCTATTCTAATGAGCCAGCCCTTATGTTGCCCATATTGTAAGTAGCTTTGCTGGTGAAATCAAGACGAGGTCGCGGAGTTAATATATTAAGTGATATAATGCATTGTAAATTTGTAATTATATTCAAACAATCAACAAGATGAGTTGGTCTTATCATTTAGAATCAGACTGGTAGATATGTCTCGATATCTCCAAAGTATTTTCTTTTCTTTTCTTTTTTTTTTTCAAAGAACCCTATACCCTGAAAATCGAGAAATGGGTGAAAAAGAGAGGAAGAAAACATGATGGTATAGAGTGAAATGCATAATTTAGAATTTATCAAAGGGCTGCTCTATCCAGGTTGAGGAAATTACTCATGTGCTAGCTTAACTATAAGGATGCTTTTAACAGTCGGAATAAAATTGAGGATATGATATGATTTATCCTATCTTATGTTTAGTGCTCACTCATGATAGGATAAAGTAGGATATAATGGGGATATATACAAGATAAAATTATCTCATGGATGAGGTAAGATAATGGTGGATAGGATTTTTAATGTCCATAATAGAAAAGTATTTTTCTCGAATAACAAACTTATTAAATTAACAAAATTGAAATTATATTTCAATATAAATAATATTTGAATTCTAAATTAAGAAATTAAAAATAAAAAAAAGAAATTTATTTTTAATTAATCTTATTTTAATTCATAAAGTCAACTTTAATTATATCTTATAATAAGCATTCAATCTATAAATTAAAAATTTATATTTATTATATATTTTAGGTATTTTTGTATTTTAGATATGTTAGTATAGTTTACTATTTGATAAAATTTTATTAAAGAATGATGAAAGGGGAAAAAAGAATTCTTACCTTTACCAAAAAAAAGGGGAAAAAAGAAATAATAAAGAAAATAATATAAAAAAGAGGAAAAATAAAATAAAAATAAATTAAGAAATAGTGTTACGAGAGATTTTCACCATCTCCATTTATCAATATTTAGGTTCATTTATAATGATATGCAATTTATATTAAAAAATGTACATAATATGATGTAATATATCCGACTTTTAATACCGCGATTTACCAAAAAATTGATATGATATAAAAAAAAATTCCAGAATTTCATATCATATCATATCCAATCCTATCCTAATTAGAAATCCGAATGACCAAATGTAACCTAAATGAATATGAGCGATGCCATATTCGCAATCCAATGATCATAAGTCTCGTTTCTTCTGATTAGGGATAACAAAAAATACATGACCCTTTAACATATCAGAGGGCTCTTTGTAAGGTATAAGATGTAAAAGTCTTCCTCCTCTAGGTAAATTATTCATATGTACTATTCTCTCTTCATAATTATATAGAAATATTAGTCCTAGGCAGGACTATAAAAGGCCTACAGGAAACAGAGGGGAAAACCCTCTTGGGGAGAGTGACCCCTTATGTCCATGTTACTAAATGATGGGGCTTAGGTTGAAACATACCTAAGTTAGCTAATAGTCGCCAGCTGCGGAATGCAGTGTCCCCCAGCGTTAAACTGAGGGGGATAGAGCATCCTAGCTCGAAAAATATAAGGTTTGGAGGAAAATCTTGCCTCCTAGAAA
Source organism: Eucalyptus paniculata subsp. matutina (assembly GCA_017140255.1). Lineage (NCBI taxonomy): Eukaryota > Viridiplantae > Streptophyta > Magnoliopsida > Myrtales > Myrtaceae > Eucalyptus > Eucalyptus paniculata. Next base: position 47,738,273 of record CM029436.1, on the reverse strand, counting down.
ACACATAAGAACCGGGTTATAGTCCTAGGCAGAACTATAAAAGGCCTACAAGGAAACAGAGGGGAAAATCCTCTTGGGGAGAGTGACCCATTATGCCCCTGTTACTAAATGATGGGGCTTAGGTTGAAAGATACCTAAGTCAGTTGATAGTCGCCGGCTGCAGAATGCAGTATCCCCCTGGTGTTAAACTGAGGGGGATAGAGCATCCTGGTTCGAAAAATATAAGGTTTGGAGGAAAATCCTGCCTCCTAGAAAACACATAAGAACCAGGTTTTAGTCCTAAGTAGAACTATAAAAGGCCTACAGGGAAATAGAGGGGAAAACCCTCATGGGGAGAGTGAGCCCTTATGCCCCTGCTACTAAATGATGGGGCTTAGGTTGAAAGATACCTAAGTCAGCTGATAGTCGTCGGCTGCAGAATGCAGTGTCCCCTCGGCGTTAAACTAAGGGGGATAGAGCATCCTAGCTCGAAAAATATAAGGTTTGGAGGAAAAATCCTACCTCCTAGAAAACACATAAGAACCAGGTTTCGGTCATGAGCAGGACCTTAAACTGCTCCATAGCCTGGGTGGGTGCGGACCCTGGTTACCTGTGGTCCTCAGCATGACATTAAACTGCGCAAGGGTATAACCAAGCCCACTGCCCTGACAGGCAATGAAGACAGAGGAGAGAAAGAACCCTCCCTAGGCCGAGCCGAAGCAGGTAAAATTGGTTGGTCCTAGGCAGGACCTTAAAAAGCCTTGACAGCCCGGAAATACGGGGCTAGGCTAACGGAGGGATAACCTCCCTAGGGTGGGAATCCGAACGACCAAATGTAGCCTAAATGAATATGAGCGATGATCCAATGATCATAAGTCTCGTTTCTTCCAATTAGGGATAACAAAAAATACATGACCCTTTAACATATCAGAGGGCTCTTTGTAAGGTATAAGATGTAAAAGTCTTCCTCCTCTAGGTAAATTATTCATATGTGCTATTCTCTCTTCATAATTATATAGAAATATGACCTTGAAACCTAGGGGGAAAAAAATTAATGTTGTTCCTTTTCTGGTGCAGAACCGCGAAATGGGCCAAGTTATCGTGTGCATGGCCAGGCCTGTAGATAGGCTTGTTCTGAACTTGAAGTGAAAAGTGGTACAAGTTCATACTATACTATTCCCCAGAAAGATGTAGCATGAGAGAGAAACATTTTGTCTGATAAAGAAAGACATGCCCTATATTTTAATGGCCTAGACTCGAATTAGATACTCCTCCCCAAAATTTCTAGAAGGAATGGACATCTCCTTCTTCCCCGTCAATTTAGGCGGCCCACCTCCTAAAATCATTGGAAATTCTCTTCATCTGGAGCCGAATCTATTGCCGAATGGAAGTGCAACCTTTTGTTTCTCGATCTATAGATGGGGCCCACATTGGACCATGGTACCAGTGGTGGTACCTAACCACAAAATATGGAGCCTGCAAGTGTAATGACCATCGTGAGACCCTAATCAAATTCAAATTCCTCATATTCATTGGTTACTTGCAGATTATCCTCTCTTTTTTTCTGTAGTTTATTTATTCTGCTATTCCAACCAAGTAAAACGTTAGTAGAAAATGCGAATTTTACCCCCTGAAATCCACATGCATTGACAAAAAAAATAAAATAAATGAAAAGTTAAGGGGGGTTAAACAGAAATACGACATAATTTTTGGCGGGGAAATTTTGCTTATTTTTAGAAGTTTGGGGATTAGTTTGAAAATTAGAAGAGATGGAGGGTCATCATGACATATCAGGTTAATCTCCAAGGAGCTTTTTATGAATTGATGCCAAAAGGCTTCCACTGGTTTATTTAGTTTCAGCAATTTACTTTAAGCAAATTTCATTTCTTTTTCATCAATGCCTTATGGCAAATATGCAAAGAATGCAACGAGCTATATTCAACAAGAGGGTTTTAGGGTCACCAACCTCAAACACTCGAATTTAGCTGATCCCATGAGATTGTTCGGTGATTAAGAACTAACTTTCATATGTGAATTAGGCGTACGATTCAAGTTCGAATCTTGACACCCACAAGGGCATAGACTTAGTATCTACGGTGGGCCTTTGTTGGAAATATATAGAGGAGGAGAAGAATAGAAGAAGAAGAAGGAGAAGAAAAGAAAAAGATATATTGGGGATAAATACATAACACTGTTTGTTATAACTAGAATATGATAAATTCAAGAAAGTGATAACAAAAGGAAATAGTAATTGAAGGTTAGGTTACAGTCCTACCATTGGTGTTAAGCAGTTTCACCAACTTCGCCTCTTAAGATACAACATCTCAAACCTGTTGGTATCATTATTATATGAACATAACCCTATTGAACACTTTTTTAAACTGGCACACTTAGAGAAACTTGAAGAGATTAGATGTAGGTGTTTCGTTTTTTTTTTCGAATAAAGAATTTAAATTTATTTATAGAGTTTTGGAATTCATGTACATAAGCGATAGATGAACCATGACTTAAATAGATATAAGAATCTATGAGATACATGAATTCAAGAAATACATCAATTAATGATATAAGTGAACGGAAACAACATATCTTGTTTTGCTTACTTTTGTTGATCTATCAACCTACCACAATTACAACAACTTTCTCATCATCTATACAAATAAAAAAAGAAAAAAGAATTTTTACCAAAAAAAAAAAAAAAAAGAAAGAAAGAAGAAGAAAGAGGAGGAGGGGATACCATGTGCAATAATATTAAAGAATCGATGATATATGTCAACTCTCCCAATTACCATGCGTTGGTAACACATAATTACACATGCAAACACATCTAAACATGTGGAGAGACTGTTTGGAAAAAAAAAAAAAATCTCTACGACAACTACAATCTTGTAAAGGTGCTCTGGCTTCGGTAAAATGTTCAGAACACTTCAAAAGTCGTAGCACCAAGCTATTGTAGCACCTTACAACAACTTATATGAAATTGCTCAATCAAACATTGAGGTGTTATCCTTTTAAAATGTATTGCCAAATATCTGCCCTGCAATATAGTATGGTTATATCATAATTATAATTAAGGTTAATATTACGAAAAATCTTCAAACCGGTATATTTTTGACAAATTATCCCAAACTTTTTTTTTTGACAACTAAAAAATCACAAACGGGTATGCATGTGCCCAATGAAGGTAAAACTCCAAACTAGTACATGCGTTAACTCAGTAATTTGATGGTAAAATTTAATGAAAACTAAAATATGATAAATTTATCACAAGTGTATCAGCTTTTATATATATATTTTTATTGTTAAGATATTAGTTAAGGATAAATTTATCACGAGTGTACAAGTTTTGGATTTTTCGTGATTTTAACCTTTATAATTACACCAAATAGACTCCAATACTAATTTCACAAGTTCATTACATGGTATCTTGCGAATGAAACCGTTAACTTTATTAAATTAATAAGAAGAAAAGCAAAAAGGATAACGATACGTCCATATGCTTTTTTATTTCTCTCATGTTGTCGACGCGTCGAACATGCAAAGATCAAGCGTTAATATAATTTTTTTTTTTTAAAAAGAGAAAAAATAACTCATTCGTCCTAATACATAAAATGTTACCATTCCGTTTTTTCGCTATGTCGCAGTACAGTAGTAATACGTGTTATCATGCAGGCATTTTTTCTTCTTCTTTTTTGGGTTAATATCGATGGCTAAATTTGAGAGATAATAATTTCAGCATTTTATAAGGGACATTTTTGTCAAAATTTAACATAACGCGGATAAAGTGTACGGAGCAGAAGTTTTCACGACTAAGTTCCTCGGACCTTCCCTCTCCATGTTTCTTCAAACATTTTGTAATTTCAGCATTTTAGAAGGGCATTACGGTAACTCTGCTTTCCGGCCTAATATGATTCGTAGACCACACTGGCCTTGCATGAATTGGTAGTGTTGAAAGGCCATGCATCTCAAAGCAGAGCAAATCCCAAATTTGAGCTGAAGAGAAGTGATTCGGAGATTACCGAAGGAAGCGATTCTAGAGAGGGAAAGCGCGGAGAGAATTGTTTCGAGAGGGAGTAGATGGACTACCACAACCCCGATCTGAGCCGACCCGACGAGTCGCCCACGCCTCCTCAGATTTCGTCATATAATCCCTCCTCCGATCAGCGTCCCGCCGCTGGCCAGGGCACCGGCAACGCTCCGGCGAGCCACCGGGGTTTCACAACGTCCAGGCTGGGGCTCGACGTGCACTCAGTGGCATATGACTGCTCCGAAGTTCCCCCACCATCCCAACTGGAGCTGGGGAGCAGGGAGCTCTGTGTGGAGTTGGACGGCGACGCTTTGGAGCTCGACCAGATCTCCGCCGTGAGTCCGCCGAGCTTAGGCGGGCAGCGACGGTTGGGGGCCCACGCAGCTGCTTTGAGGCGGAAGGTATGTGTGATCATAACCTACATGCTTAGGAACAGAACGCCAGTTTCCAGGCCCACAAGTGGAGATGTAGTTTATGAGCTTCTCATCTTCTTCAGGTGACCACAACCCCCTCTTAACCTCCTGCTCGTTGCAGCATGAATGGTGTCCCAAAAAAGGAAGTGCAAAAATAAAATAAAAATGATCAGATGTGACCTTGATGGATTAAAATCGATTTTGACCTTCTGATAGTCAAGAACACAGTACAGAACATCGTGTTGATGTTGTGCTGACCTGGAAAATGACTTATCATGCGTAGCTCTTGCTAAAATTCGTGATTGATTGATGATTGATAGATGTGTGCATAAATCAAGCAATGCTAGCCAAGTTCAGAAGAAATGTTGTGCTGCACTTCCTCTGTAATTTCAAAAACAGAGGACGGATAGTTACATCCCCATATCAATCACGGGTAATCCCAGAAAAATGCTTCAAACACACATGGCAACCCGAATTCCCGTGAGACAAACCGTAATGTCACATAACCTAGGTAACTGCAGATGCGACATCATCAAATGTTCTGATATGATCCGATCTTAGTCTTGTTGTGCAGCCGTTTACTTGTGTGGTGGGGCTTCTTCGTTTTGCCATTTTGGTTTAACTAATACACTTTGATGCAGGAATATAAAGTGATTGATTATGAGGAGAAAGTGGGGGATGGATTTGATGATGCGCATGTCATCTCCACTGAGTCAAGACTCCAAGGGACAAACTTCATGTTGATGGATTCAGCAGGCCACAGTTCATCAATGGATAGTACTACTGATAAAGTAGTTGATGATGAGATTCAATGGGAAGATTTGGACATTGATGAATTGATCGGACAAGGTATTTGGATAGAAAATTCTCTATGGAAATCTGAACATAAGCATAATTGCTGTAGTTATTATATGATGGACTGCAACGTTTTCTCAGTGAATTGCATTTACTATTTATAATGTCAAAAATTTCATCCCACTTCTTCTTCTTCTAAATAGGCTCTGAGGGAGAGGTCTATCGTGCTTCCTGGAATGGCACGGTCAGTTTCAAACATTTCTAAATTTTTTACAAATCAAGAATTGGCATTGCATTAGTCACTCGAAGAGTTTTCTTTAGTTTTAGAAGCATAACTTCTATTTGTTTGAATTCATGGAATGTGAATATATCTGTTGACCCTTTTATGCGACTTCTTTAAGCAAAAGGTCCTTCTTGAATATGACCAGTAGTCTTTCAGTCCAAAGAAAAGACACTTAGTCCTACCTCAGTGTTCTGCTTTTGTGTTAATGTTTTAAATTTTTAGACTAAGCAGCTAGCATGTAACAGTGACATCAGAGATAGTATTCAACCTGGGTTAGTGAGGAAAGCACCAGAGTTGATACCTTGACATACGCTTATGACTTGCTGGACTGGTTTCAACCATAACAACTAATTCCTCGTTGCTGATTCCTAGCTTCATCTTGGTACTTTTTCTCTTTTGTACTTTGGATAAGCAAAAGGGAGTTTTACTTTCAACTCCCTTGGTACTCTGTTATTAGGTGCTTTCAAGATTCTGCTCCTATGTTTAGCTCTTTGGTAAGTAGTCTGAGACCTAAAAAAATTGCAATGCATGATTGAGTATAAGATCACGGCTTGACTTGCTTGTTCAGCAGGAGGTGGCTGTGAAGAAATTTTGGGATCAGGACAATGCTGCTTTAAATGACTTGAGACAAGAGGTAAGCTATCAATAGGTCTATCATTTGTGCTCTTTTTCTTCCAGTTCATTTGGTTTTTTTTTTTTTTTTTTTTTTGGGAACAAAATCTTCCAGAATTATTGAGAACTCAAAACGTGTAAAGAATAAAACTTGGAAGAACATTGTGAAGGAAATAATAGCATGGTCGCTTAACGTACATGATGAGTTTCACAGTAAGACTACCTTACCATGCCATGCATTCTGCATTGAATATTACAGGAGAAAAGGGGCAATTTGCTTTTCTGTTGCTCTGTTGATGTTGGTACAGAGTTCGTGATTGATCTGCTTCTCTTGGTGAAATGAATAATGTCAAGACATTCAAGTAATGTTCTTTACGTAAGATCTGAATGGCACATAAAGTCTGATAGTCGAAAGCAAAGGAGAAAAAGATTATGGATCACAATTTCAGTTTAATTTTTGTGTATCTATATGTATTTTGGAAGCTAATGAATTAGTGTGTTCAGTCGTTGATTTGCATTTTGAGTAAGAATAAAAATGAGGGCAAGCAAGAAATGTTTTCCCAGTATATCCAGCTACTGGAAGATGAATTACTGTGCACCTTGATTTTTGCGGCTGTGCAAAGGCTGCAGAGGATGCATAGACATTGTCATCAGAGTGCCATTCTTTTCATGGGTTCCATGATCTGTCCACATCTATCTAAATGGCTGTGTTCAATTATTTAATTTGTTTGTTTAATTTGCTTATTTAGCAAGGAAAGAAATGAGGACTAATCAGAGCAACAATGAGTCTAGAAATGCTTTTCCAATATGTTCAGGGCGACAAATGACCATGCATCTCGTTCTTTTGTTCCAAGGTGCGGATAATGCGTGGACTGGAGCATCCAAATATTGTTGTTTTCAAGGGTGCTGTTACCCGTCTTCCACATCTGTCTATCATTACTGAGTATCTTCCGGGGTAAAATCTCTTTTACCTTAAGAAATCTTAGTAATATGGGAACATTATATGCTTTGAGGGGGATGCAGCTCATTCATTTCTGTTAAAGGATGCTATTATTTTGATGGTGTGCGACAATCTCATTTTGCTGTCTGATTTTTGCTTTTGTTTACTTCTCCAGGAAAAGCTTGGACACATATATACATCATCATAACTGTCCAATTGATGAGGAACATAGGATAAAAATAGCCCTTGATGCGGTACGAAATAATGGTCTCCCTTCTCCTTGGTGCTTTTGGGGATATAGAGATTTCTTTCTCTGAAATCGATATGGGTGCTTATGCAAATTTTACAGGCGATGGGAATGGATTACTTGCACACACATGTCCCAACAATAGTTCATCGAGATTTGAAATCATCAAATCTTCTCGTGGACGAAAGCTGGAATGTCAAAGTACGTCGAATTATCAATTATGCATGACACTTATATTTTCTTTCTTTTGCTCCTTTACATAACGAATCGAGCTTTCTCTTCCTTGCACATCATTTATCGATCTCCTAAGTGCTACTACTGTCTTGCTTGGCCTTTTTCTCTTCCTCTTGAATATTCTTTTCCCTCACTTGGTGAGCGCCTCAGATATACTTGCGAATTGACTGGCATTAGCTGATTCCGCGATAACAAGTGAACTTCATTTCTTGTTGGCTCTGACTTTTCATCATCTCTCTCTCCACTGCCGTACTTTAACATACCTTTGTACAGAACTCTGATGTGGATGATTCTTGATTTGCCAAACTTGCTGATGTATGCAACTTCCATTAGAAGTGTGCTCTGTGATCTTGATGTGAATGGTGATCAAAGTACTGCAATAAAATGTTTCTTGCATCCACACTAAAGTCTACCATTGTGCAGGTCTGTGATTTTGGGTTGTCACGCCTAATGTCCAATACTTCCTTATCATCCGAGTCAACTGCTGGAGAGGTAAATATGGAAGCTTTCTTGATAATCATTCTTGAAGAGTTTTCAAGGATGGAGAGAGGAAGATATTGAACTAAAATAGGGAAAGACAATTGGATGGTCTCTACTAATAGCTTTTGCTGAAATTAAATGGACAATTAGCAATGGGATAAGGGCGTTAGAAGTCCTAAAACTTGTTACGAAAGTGTACATAAGTCTTAAAACTTTCAAAAAGTACAGTTAAATCACAAAACTTGTCATGAAAATGCAATTAAGTTTTAAAATTCTTTAAAAGATGCAATCAAGTCCTAAAACTTGTCATGAAGGGATGTAATTGAGTCTTAAAACTTTTAGAAAATGCAATTAAGTCATAAACCTTATCAAATTAATCAAATTAAGTCTTTTGATAGCATTTTCTAAAAGTTTTAGGATTTGATTGTACTTTTATAACAAGTTTTAGGACTTCATTTCATTTTTTCAAAGTTGCATGACTAAATTATGCTTTCGTGACAAGTTTTAAGATATCAAATGCATTTATCTCATTAGCAATTATAGAGGAAATGAAGAGAAAATAATTGCGAACATCATTTTTGGTGATCTCGAAAGTAGACTTCTTCTCTAGTACAATCTTAAACAATTAGACAAGTATATAGTGTTTCAATTTGTGAAACTAGAAAATAGTTTGCCATAGCATTACCAAACAATGCCTAAAGAGTCTGATTCCAGATTTTTTTTAGGTTAATACTTTGAAAAACCCTAAATTGGTACGTATGTAACCAATTTACTTTAAACTAATTTTTTGACAACCAAAAATCTGAAACTGGTACATCTTTGGCAAATTTACCCAAAATTGATATACTTGTTACAAATTTATCCTCTGTTAGTTTCCGTTAAATTTCTTGTCAAATTACTGAAATGACTTATGACAGTTGACTAAAGCACCAGTTTGGGATTTTACTCTCCATTTGTCACACTTATACAATTTTTATGATTTTTTGTGGTATTAATCAAATTTAAAAATGTATTAGTTCAGGGTTTTTGGCAGTTGAATAAATTAATTTAGAGTAAATTTGTCACAAGTATACTTGGTTTGAGATTTTTTATAGTCAATCGAGATAAATTTGTCATGAGTGTACCAATTCTGGATTTTTCATGATTAAAAAATTAGTTTTTGGTAAATTTGTCACACATGTGTCAATTTTGAGCTTTTTAGGATATTAATCCATTTTTTTTTTTAACTAGTATTGGAAAGGAACCATTCTTGATGTTTCTCTAGATTTTGAATTGTTCCTAATGTGAAGTTCTTGATTGTGTTAGCCTGAGTGGACGGCACCAGAAGTTCTCCGCAAGGAACCATCGAATGAAAAGTGAGTTGTTCCTTTCCTAAGCTAGCTTCAATTATTTTTCCGGGCTAGGTTTTTTCAAGCAGCTGTCGCTTAGATTTTGCAACAGCCAAGCCTAAATGACTTAACTTTTGACACAAGCATGATGTGATCATATGTTATAATTATACTATTACGCCTTTTTTTTGCCTATGCTGGAAAGCATTTTTCCTCGCTTATTTGTTGATTTCCAAAGAATAGGATGTACAAAATTGGAAAGATGGGACTTCATTTGATCAAAGAATTTGTTGGATGTGACTTCCAGGGAGAAACAGTTTTATAAGAGCCATATAACTGAGTTATTCGCTCTATATATGTGCTGATATCATATGTGCTGCTTATGATGATATAGTTAACTACGGCGCTTCCTATTTACGAGCTTAAGCTGCAGGAGCAGCAAAAATTTATTCGATGTTCCGTCGTTGTGCAGATGTGACGTCTATAGTTTTGGGGTCATTCTCTGGGAGCTTGCCACGTTGAGAAAACCCTGGACTGGGATGAACCAAGTGCAGGTTGCAGAGGCCGTAGGTATTGAAAATCGCCGCCTCGAGATCCCCGGAGAAGTCGATCCCCTGGTTAGAAAGATCATCTGGGAGTGTTGGCCGGAGTAAGAAAAATTTTAGCACAGATATCATAAGCACACGAAGGTTTTTCTGTTGAACTAATCGCTCATCACTTACTGATGTCATCTTACAGGGATCCAAATTCGCGGCCCTCTTTTGCACAGCTCATTGTATCTCTTGAGTCCGTGCAGCGGCTTGTAATTTCTTCTTGACTTGGATAAACCAAACGCACTTCTGGCGCGGGACCGGCCAAACTTTTCTCTTCCCCTAGAGATTCAAGTAAAGACAACACCTTGAGACGTCTTCACAGAGTGAAAATGAAGTTCATGGCATCACTTCATTTGCATGGTGGCATTAATCTATTCTCTATAAATTTATACTAGAATAAGAAAGAAGGGAAGCTGTTTAGGACAATCGCGCTGTACGGTAATCTTACCGCTCCTGCAGAGAAAGACTGTCATTCACGGTTTCTTTGTGGAAGGAGGGACTGAGGATGCCTCCTTCAAGACAAAGGAGAACCTGTTACTATGAAATACACGTTCTGCTATTTATCCGTGGAGTATTGAGGAGATTAAGAACCATCAAGTTGACTCCAGTCGTGAGCACTTGCACCCTGTATATAGATGTGAATAATAGATTCTATTTAAACTTCGCCATCTTTCTCTCTCTAGATAGCCTACAACAACGACAGAAACAAAGTTGCTTGAATGTGCTGTCATATCTCCTCTAGGAGTTCTTTACTCTTCTAATCTAAACATTGATGTTCGGGCCACGACTTCGAAAATCTTCTGCTTATTCTGGAGCTGACTCGTTATCCCTGACAGCTATGAAGCTTTAACGGCATTTCTGATCTATGTAGCTCTCCTTTGATCTGACAATATGTATACCGCCGAATTCTCTGATTCAGAGGCGCAAGGACAAGTTGCGCTCTATATTCGTGAGATGGTTGAGATATTTTCCTCCTCTATCTCTCTCTAACATGCATATAGGCCTTGAGCTATATCATTGTCTTTCACACTTTGCAATCCACATGATGAGTCTGTCGTATCATTTAGAAAATCAGATTGGTGGATATATCCCGGTATGTCTAAAGTGTTTGCTTTTCTTTCTATTTGTTTTTCATAAATAAAACCATGTGCCATAAAAATCGATGAAGGGTTGAAAAAAGAGAGGAAGAAAACGTGACGACATAAGATAATGTGCATTATATAGAATTTATCAAAGGACTCTTCTATCTAGGTTGAGGGAATTATTCACGTGTTAACTTAATACAAATGGATACGAGTGATGCCATATCTGTAATCCAATAAGAACACGTCTCATGTCTTCTTATTAGGGATAAAAAATACATGACCATTTAACGTATTGAAGGCTTATTGTAAGGTAAATAATACACTTATGTATAGGATGTAAAAGTCTTCTTCCTCTAGGTAAATTATTCATACGTGCTGTTCTCTCTTCATCATTATATATAAATATGACCTTGAAACTTAGGGAAAAAATAATCGATGTTGTTTCTTTTCTGGTGTAGAACTGCGACATGGATCGAGTTACCGTGCGGACGGCCAGGCCTATCCATAGGATTGTTCTGAATTTGAAGTGAAAAGTGGTCCAAGTACATACTTATCGCCAGGAAGATGTGGCATGAGAGAGAAACATTTCATCTGATAAAGAAAGAAATGTCATTAAAGTTGCCGTGACCTATATTTCAGTGACCTAGGCTTGAGCAATTAATTAAACAAAACTTCTAGATGATTGGACTATTTGATCTCTCCTTCGCCTCCCCCATTAGTTCAGGTGGACCACCTCCTAAAATGCATGACAATTCTCTTGGCCTGGATCCGAATTTGTTGTTCGAATCCAATCATAGCCATTGATTCCTAAATCTATAGATGGGGCCCATATTGAATCATTGTACCGAGATCTTTGCCTAGACAAAAATATACTCAGAATGCAGGAATCATCAGGGATTTATTGCATAATGTTCAATACATCTCAATAATTGAACATGATGAGCTTGAGCTCCATGGGTAGCTCATCTCTCTCTCTCTCTCTCTCTCTCTCTCTTTCTCTCTCTCTAAAAAGTATAAACTATAGCGGCGGCTCATTGTAAGGTAAATAATACATTTATATATAAGATGTAATACTTAACACCGGGAAGATGTGGCATGAGAGAGAAACATTTTATCTGATAAGAAAGACATGTCCTTAAAGTTGCCGAGACTTATATTTTACTGGCCCAGGCTTGAGCAATTAATTAAACAAAACTTCTAGACGATTGGACTATCTGATCTCTCCTCCTCTTCCTCCCCCCATTAGTTCAGGTGGACCACCTCCCAAAATGCATGAAAATTCTCTTAGCTTGGATCCGAATCTATAGTCCGAACGTAATCACACCCGTTAATTTCTAAATCTATAGATGGGGCCCGCATTGGACCACAGTACCAAGACCTTTGTCTAGACAAAAATAAACTCGGAATGTAGGAATCATCACAACATTCAGTACATTTCAATAATTGAACATGATGACCTTGAGCTCCTTGGGTAGCTCCTCTCTCTCTCTAAAAATTATAAACTGTATAGATAAAAGAGACCTATGAGTGAACTAAGAAAACTTTAGGTTTTGATGATGATAAAATTGGGGGTCGATGCAGTTAACTTTAGAGATCAATTGCGTAGGCAAAAAGGTAGTAATTTGCATTGTCCAAAACACTGGACCATTATCTAAGTGCAACTGATGTGCTTCCCCAATTTCTCTAATGAATATATATCCATGATTCTTTTGCAAATACGGCAACGGGTCCACGTCTGCATTTCGCCGGAAAAAATCATCGGAGAACATGGCACTATCATATTTCAAATGAATTAAAGTTCAAATGTTATGGACATTAGAAATGGAAAAAAAAAAAAAAGTGGCTGAAATGCAAAGAGCCTTCACGTGCAATACCATTACAAGATCCTATCAAATTTCTCATATTCGTTGCTTACCTAAAGCTGACTCTCTTTTCTGTAGTTTATTTATTTGTTATTTCAACCAAGGAAGATGGTAGTAGAAAATAAGAATTTTACCCCTTGAAAGTCACATGCATTGACGAAAGGAAAGAAAGGAAAAGCTAAGAGGGGAAGCTAATATAAGACATAAATTTTGGAGGAAAAAATTCACCTTGGTAGGGTAAAAATGGAAAGGATTGAGGGGCATCCTGACATATCAAAATCAATTTCCAAGGAGCTTTTCATGAAATGATGCCAAAAGTCTTCCATTGTTTTATTTATTTTTCAGTAATTTACAATAAGCAAATTTCATCTTTTTGTCCTTTCTCATCAATGCCTTGTAGCAACTATACAAAGACTCCAAGATGCTAAATTCAACCAGAAGGTGGGGTCACAAGGCTCGAGCACTCAATAATTTAGCTACATCAAGGTTCGCCAACTTTTCTTTCTTATTATAATTAGGTTTTGTCGGTTATGTTAAGTCCCTCAATTTCACTGATTGGTGCAATCATATAATTAATTTGAACTTTACATCATAAAACTAATGTGACACGCTCCCTTAGCAATATTTAGAAAAGTCAAGGGGCACGTGGCACGAGTGAGAAGGAGGAGGGGTACCACAAGCAAAAGTACGTGACATATCAAATCGACATCATGTGATAATTTATCCTATGTTATAAATTAATGAAGTGTAGCGACAAATGATAGAAGGTCTTAATTGCACAAATTAAATAAGGTAAAAGACACGATTGCACAGGAAAAAATAAAACATTCGATATTTAATTTGACAAGATAGAAGGGTTCTTTTTATTTTTTAAGAGTTAAAAAGTACGAAAAGCGAACTTGATGTTACAAATAAAGATTTTAGCTTTTAGTTGACTATGTTAGATATCATCGTTCTTCCGTAAAATCTTCTGAGGAGATACATCCTCGCCAGTTATGATAGCAACCCCCGATCAAAATGAGTAAAGTAGAAGTACCGATGGCTAATACCGTGAGATTGCTTAACAGTTAAGAATCAACTTGAACGCACGATTTTGGTTCAATTCCCAAAACACCACCAGGGACAAGTTTGGGCCCTACATTTAGAATTGGGAAAATCATTCAATTAGTCCTGAATTTATTATACATATATCATTTCACTCATAAGCTTTTCAATTTTTATCAATTTAATTTTAAATTTTTGTGTAAGATTATAATGTGACCCTTCCGGTCAATTTGCCAGAAATTGCCAATGTGGTGTGGTGATCTAGTCATTGTCAAAATTGACGAGAATCTCCATATTGAAATCTTACGCAAAGATTTAGAATTACATTGATAAAAATCGAAAATTTAATGACCTAATTGATACATATACAATAGATTTATGACCAATTGGACGATTTCTTCTTTGACTTAGGCTCGTGTCTTACTTCGTTTATAAAATTAGTCGGAATATTTCAGGAGAATTCCTCATCATCCATAAATGATGATGATGATGATAATCAAGAACGGAAGTAAGATCAGCAATAGCTTTAGACGATATATATTTTAACTCTCCTAAACCATCATACATTGGTCGCACATAATAACACGCTAATACACGAACTATTTGGCATATTGTCATTAGTATGGGGGATGGGGACGTGAAGATTTTTCTTGCGTAGAATAGTTTTTAATTTCCCTCTTGTTGGAATACTTAATAGAAAGGAAAAAAAAAAAAAAGAGTTAAAAAAGACTCAAGAATGAACGGAGAAACTGGGGAGGGAAATGTATTGCAAAATTATCGGTAAATACGACAGATTGTCTGGTGAATGACTCATTTAGCGACTAACGATACGATTTAACTGGAGGTCGGAGTAGGAAAGGAAGGATGAACATTCTCCACGTGCTGATCTTTTCAGAAGCTGTTCCTGGAGAATCTGTTCAAAAGTCAGTGTGTTAACTCATATTCGAATAATTAAATAGTAAACCATTCACTCATCAAACGGCCGTAGTGGTCCTAATAAAATCTGATATTGTATTAGAACATTCAAATCTTTCTGGACCTCATTTGCCTTCCCAATTAAGTATGTCCACACTTAATATTAGGTGAAAAGACCAGACCAAATGCGATGGAGAGTGTTAATGTTAAAATAATTAAATAGTAAAATGTGGCAAAAGTACATTCGGGTGGATACCTTAAATTCCAAAATTTCTCAAAATGTATATTTAAGTGCCAAAATCATAGAAGAAATAAACACTTAGTGTCAACGGCAAGAAGTTTTGGCCAAACAAATGACATAGCATTTTCTGACAACATTTTTTACTAACGTGGCAATTCTTTAAAAAAAAAAAAATCATTCATGTGCTACTAACATGGCTAGATAAACCTAAAATGACATTGTTTTTGGATAAGAATGTTGAATGGACATTCTGACAAGTCACGTAGACTAGTTTTATTAATAAAATAATGCAACATTAGATTTCTAGCAAATCTCACCGGAGTTGGCACTTAAGTGTCCTATTTTTTTTTTTTTTTAAATTAATACTAGGCTATGTTCATTTCACGGAAGATAATTTCCGAGAAAACATTTTTTGAATTTTCCGATATTCTTTTCACGGAAAATGAATTCCTTGGGAAAACATTTTCCATTAAAGGAAAAAAAAATCTTCTAAATTATGGGAAAATATTTTCCATTTTTGAAAAGTGAAATATATTTTACTCACTTGATTTCTCTTATCTCACACCTCTAAAAATTCTCACTTCCTCCTCCCCTTTCTTCTTCTTATTTTCTTTTTTATTCAAATTATTTTTTAATTTTCTTTTTCTTTTTTATTCGAATTATTTTTTAATTTCCTTTTTCTTTTCTATTTCTTTTCTTTTTCTCTTTTTTCTTTCTTTGTTTCCCATCTTATTCTTTCTTGGCTAGTCATTGGCCATCGCCAGGTGAACCTCAAGCTCGTCGATCTCAAGCTTGTGCTTGTTGATCTGGCGAGTCTCGAGCTCGATGCTCTCGCTTACCAATCTGGTGAACAGCAAGCCTTGTGCTCATTGGAGCATTTGAGGCTCGTTGGTGGCCGATCACGGGACGTCATCGTGGCCAGCGACCAGCCAAGAAAGAAGGAGATGGAAAACAAAGAAAAATAAAATATATGGAAGAAAATATTTTCCTTACCGAACAGAGAAAAATGTTTTCCACTTTATTTTCATGTTTAATCAAAACACCAGAAAATAATTACCTTGAAAAATATTTTCCTAGAAAATGACTTCTTGGAAAATATCTTCCTTTGATTTTTTATGCTTACTTCTAAGCTCTGACAAATGAATGTACAGAAGATCTCGAAGGATTAACATTGTATAGAGTTCTGTAGTTTCCATATTTTCACCTGAATACTCCCCTAGCGTGTATTTCGCTTTCTTTTGCTTAGTGATAACAACAAACATCTCGCTGCAGCCACATACGTCCAGGTACACTTGCTTGCACACAATGCAAACTACATAACGTGCTGGTCAACATGCCGATAACGAATAATTAACCTAAATTTCGAAACATTGACTAATGCACCATTCCACATGCAGGGAGTCAAGAGCAAGGGAGCTAGTGCAGGTGCTCCTAAGGCTTATTGCTGAAGAACTTGCTCTCGGAAATTTTCAGACCTTGGCCGGACCGACTCCTCAATGACCTTGCTGAGCGCATCTGGATTTTGTAATGGAGATTTAGGTCAGGATTCCTCTCCATTTCTAGCCATGTGGGCCCAAATCTGTATGCTGTACTGTAGTATCATGTACGAATATGTATATTTTCAAGGAGAGCATGGTTTTGTACTGGTTGCTCTATTGTCTGCAATGTCAAATTGGTTATCTATGGCCCAAATTTAATGAGCATTGGTTTTTTCATTGGTTATAATCTATTGTTTTGTAGCTATCATGCTCCATTTTATATATTCCGCTGCTCAAAGAAATTGGAATATTCGTTCTTATAATCTGAACGAAGTCGAGTAGGATGCCCTTGACTACCCAACTCTTTCTTGAATTTATGTCATTTACAGCAAGTTTAACATAATGTGAAGGCATGATGGTAAGTCGTGAATTTATGTCATTTCGTGTCAGTTGTCAAACTACTCATTAAGCTAGGTACTCAGTTCTGGACAATGGGTTAACTTCAATGGCGGGCGCAGCACTTCTGTATACGAAACGATTCATCTCTTTACAGTCAGTTCAGAGCGATCAAAATAACCGAACACGGTGATATATCACGGCGTTGTGGCAGCAACCACGGTGCATACTTTCCATCCCCGGCATCCTCTCATTTCTTTTCTGTCGACTCGAATCTGTCGTTTCAAATTCGTTCAATTGCAATGCGTTACTATAACCAAACTCCTGGATCTTTTTCTTCTGCGACTTTTGGTACTTTTGAATGGTTGGTCAAACCTTCGATCGAATTTCACGCCTCAGTTCGAGAGATAGAAAAACCTGATCTGGGATTTTTGTTTAGTAAACTATGTTGTACCTAAAATTTAAAGTTTCATTTTCAAAGGATTAGTCAAGTCAGTGACTCAACCACTCACGTGTTCTATAACATTCAAAAAGCCTAGATTAGTTAAAGTCGACTGTAATAATACAAATATTGCATGGTTTTTGAGGAGTCCAAGTTAACAGAAATGCCAATCACTTGGATGCCATTTGTGATTGAATGAACACAATTGAAAAATTTAGGATTGAATTGACATTTGGACAATATTTCCAAGTTATCTCTTGACATCATGCATTTGATCGAACCTTTTGAAATGTCTATAATGTTTCGATGAATTTCACTATGGTCTGGACCACACTCCAAAACTTGGGGGCAGCATGTCCACGAGCATAAGCTAATCTAGCTGAACAAAGATACAAACACTTACCCATCTTAAGGGCAATTTGCATATCCATCTAGAGAGTTCTAACAGCAAAACATGGATAAGAAAGAACAATCCATAGGGCAACAACAACAACAAAACCTTGACTTAACACTACCGTAAGATGCGGAAGTGCGACCCGATCACGCTATTTGTTCTATCGTCTTGCTCTGATCACATGTTTTGATTGAGCCTCGCCGCTGCTGCCACCGAGGCTGCGATCCCTGCAGGATGAGTATTCAAATTTGGGTCGTTCCTCATCTCAGCACCGGCCACACCCTCCGCATCTCGACGCAATGCCGGTTTATCCGATGGCAACTTAGAAGTTGCATCCTGCAAGGGAATTGTGGTCCCACATTGTGTGTACTTTGATTGATACAAGGCAAAACAATGATCAACAAGACAAAGAAGTTTGATTTGGAGCAAATAGCTCCATTTGTGGATCAAAAGAAAGGTAAGGATTTAAGATAAAGAGGAAGGTTCATTTGATTTAATTGCAATGCCAATCTTGGTGATTAAATTGCAAGATAAATGGGAAGATTTATAGTGATTATACCCCCAGAACGTCGGCCAATGTGGTCTTGTCCTCAGCTCTCGGAGTTCTAGCATTGAGAATTGCGACCGACTGAGTAGCAGCGGCGACTCAGTAAGGTTTATTCTATGATCACATAAGAGGAGTGCCAACAATCAATTGTTCGAGGGAGGGAGGAGAAGATCGAGGATGTTGCTTTCTCTATTGGAAGAATAGCCCCAAGGAAAACGCCATTTGGGAAATCTAAATGTGACCACTGTCGGAAGATGGGCATGAGAAGAATCATTGCTGGGAGATAGTTGGATATCCTCCAAATTGGGAGCCAAGGCAAGGTGGAAAGGCACGCAAAGGGAATCTTTCCACAGCAGCTATACATTCTGCATAGGATAGCAATGACGGTTCTGAAACTATTGCAGATACCAATCAAGGAGGTCTAAAGGGGAGTGAGACAATAACAACAATTAATAATGATTAATATTAGCATTTGGTCAATCTACTCACTACTTTGAATGATCAACTCACAGGTAAGGTCAATTGGCCTAATGATGTCTCCACAAATTAGATTATCGATAGTGGCACCTCTAAACATATGATAGGGCGGTTTTTTCTTCTAAATTAACCGAGAAACAATATGGGTGGATTTCCTATGTGAGTTGGGGATGAACAAAAGAATTTTACTGCCTGGACTGCCTAGAACCAAAACAGACCATAATTGAAAACGGCAGTTCCTAGGGGAGACAATTTGATTCTCGATTGCAATTTAATGAAACCGATGAGTACCAATTCGAACAAGACCAGTATATATATAAAGAAATTCTATCACAATTACTTAATTATTTTGTAGCTTTTGACTTAACACACACGCACACGCACGCACGCACCCACGCATGCACGCGCGCGCGTGCACACGTATATTTGTAGTTATTAGAAATTATTCACTAATTTTTTCTATTGGGTTGTGATAAGGAGTTACACACACACACATATGTATATTTGTAGTTATTAGACATTATTGACTAATTTTTTCTATTGGTTTGTGATAGGATTAACTCCTTACCTTTTTTTTTCCATTCTAATAATCTATTTACTTACTTTCTCCAAAAAAAAAAAAAAAAAAAAAAAAAAAAAAACGAAGATGAAGGAGAATACCAATTGGAGATGCCCATAAATGTTGTTTTATCATCATGATACGAATTAAGAGCCAACGGCTCATTTCAAGAGCATAATTAAATCTCTCAATAGCCATTCCCATGATTAAATTAGGTTGACACTAAAAAAAATGAATCAAACAATTAATGTTTTAACTTATGTGGAAGTTAAGAATTTTAACGTGGAGTTTAATTCTCGGCAGTTCCCAGTGTTGGGAAATCCCAAGAGGACCATAACATAACCTTTAAAGAAATTAAGCTTTTATCTAATGAGTATTGTCTATTTGTTTCGCCCTATAATTTTCAATCCTTCATTAAAATCAATGGTTTACAATTCAGCCCAAATACAATGCCAAACAAGTTTTGGTGCTCTAAAATAAAAACTAGGTTCAATGTAATATTAATTAATCAATGCAATTTTGTAAGTTTTAGGGACCGAGGTTTCATGGACCCACTAGGGAATTGGGCCGGACCAACAATCCGGTTCTCGGGTGGATTTATAAAATCAACGGGTGATTTCCGATTTCAATTTTTTGGAATAGGTTTTTAGTGGATAGTTTTCAATTCTACAATTGGAACTGCCCACCCATACTATGCTCACCCCTAATATGAACTCCCGATGGAAAAGTGGTTCATGTTATTAAGAGAGGCGATGTTCATTTAAGCCCTAATTATTTTGCATGATATGCTATATGTTCCAAACTTTTAGTACAATCTTATTTCTATTAGAAAATTGAGTTTAGATTTGCAATGCTCAATAACATTCTTCTCTTCTCAACATGTCATACAAGATCTATCCTTGAAGAGATCGATTGAAGTGGGTAATCTTCAATAAGGGGTTTATTATCTTGGATGTGTGGGCACGCATTTGGCTTTCCATCTTTGTATACAAAGGGAAGCACTGCCATGGAGCCACTTTTCGTCTCATTTGGACAAAGGAAGTAAGAGTTTGACATAAATTGAAAATATCGCGAGGAATCATTTATGGTTCCATTTGTAGATTGCAAATTGCACCATTTTTAACTCAAGACTTGTTCCATCAATCGAAAACTTAACTAGATAAGTTCCATTCATTCTCGACAGCTTCTACGTCTTAATTCATTGGTTGAAGTAATCTTTAACCCTCCGATGAAATTCAGAGCAAAGTCGATGGACATATATTAAGTTGTGAAGTTCATCCTTTTCAACATGAAGAAATAATATTAAATAAACTTTAAGAACGCAGCAAAGTCAAAATAGCTGTCTCCAGATGTAACCTGCTTCTTAATCTTGATCTTGAGTAAGATCTGGTCCCTTCTTGTCCTCTTCTTGCCTTGCTTAGTTTCTTCAATGTACTTTTTGCAGCATAAAATTGCAATTTGTTTACAGATAAAATCTTGACTCTATATCAATGACGAGCGGATTGTACTTATAACTCTATTTGTATCGTGAAAAATAAATATTTTCAAAAATATTTTCTTAAAATGAAATCAGAAAAATATTTTTTTATTGACAATAATTTATATCTAAATATTTTATATATAATGAAAATATTTTTCGTTTATTTTATTAATTTTATAAATAATAAAAGCGGATTTGATGGAGCCCAGGTACATAAATAATCGAGAAATGGAAAATGAAGGAATCGAAATTAAAATCAATTTATTTAAATAAATTCATAATTTTCTACCATAACCAAAATTTATCATTATTCAAAATTTAATATTTTTATTTTTTGAAATCATTTTTTAATTTTATTTATTTAATTTTGAGGAACTGGAAGGCACTTGAAATTTTATTTGGGAAGCGACTGCCGCGCCAGTCCCACCCGCCGTCTCTCGCCGTCGCGGTGGTCCGTTCGTCGCTTCGTCTCGCCGGTGCTCGCGGTCTCTGCTCTGTCTCGCCGGCACTCGCGATCTCTACTCCCTCGCCCTCCCTCGTCTCCACCCTCCATCAGTCTTTCGGACACGCGTCGACATGCGTGTTGATAAAAGTTGACCGCGTGTCGGATTTTCCGCGTCGTGTCCGAGCATGTCGACGTGTCCCACACGTGTCGGACACGACAAGGAGGCATGGACAACGTGTCTGTGCTTCATAGGCGACTGAAGTCCTTTGTCTGCGCTCTCCATACACGCGGCACCGTGTGAGTGATCCGGGACCACGCTGACGTGGCGGTCCCGGACCACCCAATATTTTCTCGAAGAAAATATCTCTTGTTCGTGCGACACCGATGCCATGACTTATCGGCTCGGGCATGGAGACTTGAGATCTGAGAGTGACGCAAGCAATGACCATATCGAGCAGCCTCTCCACCCACCCCTTGACTGCGACGAGATAAAAGTCACATCCTCAAACAATCCCGTCAAAAATCCTCTTTCCCTCTACATAAGTGGCACCCGAGTTAGCCTGATTTCACCGCGGACAGCATTCTTCATTTCTGTTCAAATTAGCAAAAGCTTCAGCTTGTAGCAACAAATTCAATGGCGGAGGAAGTGATTTTGTTGGACGTCTGGGCGAGCTCGTTCGGGATGAGGGCCAGGATTGCCCTGCGTGAGATGGGCGTGGAGTTCGACTTGAGGGAGGAGGACCTGAGCAACAAGAGCCCCCTGCTCTTGAAGATGAACCCAGTCCATAAGAAGATCCCCGTCCTCATCCACAATGGAAAGCCCGTTTGCGAGTCCCTCCACATCGTCCAGTACATCGACGAGACCTGGGGTCACGAGTCTCCTCTCCTGCCTTCGAATCCTTACGAACGTGCCCGGGTCAGGTTCTGGGCCGACTATGTGGACAAGAAGGTAAGACAACAACCCTTTAGTCTTTCGAACGTTCTGTTATCATCTGTGCTTAACATCGAGACACGAAATGATGGTGCAGATTTATCCGGCGGTGCGAAAAGTGTTCCTGTCGATGGGGGAGGACCAGGAGGCGGCGAAGAAGGAGAACATCGAGTGCTGGAAGGTGTTGGAGGGAGAGCTCGGGGACAAGGCTTACTTTGGCGGGGAGAGGTTCGGGTATGCGGATGTGTCGCTGATACCCTTCTATAGTTGGTTATGTGCTTTGGAGACATTGGCCGACTCCAACATCGTGGAGGAGTTCCCCAAGATGGCGTCGTGGGCCAAGCGGTGCATGCAGAGGGAGAGCGTGGCCAAGTCGTTGCCCGACCAGCACAAGATCTGTGACTACATCATGGAGCACAGGAAAAAGCTTCAGGCGCAATAGACAACTCTCTTGAGTCTGATTATGGTCATCTTATGACTATTGTACAATAATAAACCCCTCTCCTTTGGACGAGGCTAAGCTCCTTTGTACTTCTATGTTTTCCTTTCTGTATTCGAGTGTTTCTGGATCAGCTAATAAACTATACACAGCATTTCATCAATTCCGTTGATCTCTTTCAGTCACGCTAGGGAATATATCCTCTGTTTCCAATAACAAATCTGCCAAAAGTTAACAAATTTATTTAGCAAACGTTAAAGCGTTCACTCGACAAATTAGATTCACTCATCTTATTAAGCTGCCTTCCCATGGCTT
Organism: Eucalyptus paniculata subsp. matutina; assembly: GCA_017140255.1. Taxonomy (NCBI): domain Eukaryota; kingdom Viridiplantae; phylum Streptophyta; class Magnoliopsida; order Myrtales; family Myrtaceae; genus Eucalyptus; species Eucalyptus paniculata. Next base: position 47,715,292 of record CM029436.1, on the reverse strand, counting down.
GGCTAAAAATACGCCATGGCCCCTTGTTTCTCTCTCAAGAGTGCGTTCACAGACGTCCACAGCATTATTAAAAAACATGCATCGATAACAGAAGAGAAACGAATGTCAATTGGACTCTATCACATGGGCGTGCTCTGTGGAAATCTAAAGCAAAGCAAACACTGGAGGAGGTCTGGACGATGATGATGATGAAGATGACGAGGGATCTGCATTGACACTTGAAGAATCTCTTTCTTCTTCGAGGATCGTCGCCAAAGCACTCGTCAATGGGCGCTTTGCCAAGTGAAGGAATCCCGGGGGGGCAACCTCTGTGATGAACCTGGTGCGTTGTTTCTTGGCCATCTAAAAGACAGTCCCCAGTAACGCAAAGTTGGGTGTATGAACAAGTTGAAGACAAACTCTGAGAGCATATATGATTATAAACTCGGAGGCCTCGGAATCCAGTGAAACTTAATGAACACCAGAACGCCGAATGAGATGAAGAAGTTGCGGGCATTTTCCATAGAATATATAGTGGACAATGGTATCTTACAACGGAGGGAGCATGTGGAGAGCGTTCTTTCCGTAATATTTTTGTTGTCAATTGGTGGCACATGCTATTAATGCCTCGCCGGTCAGTTCTGTTCCTTTTTGGAGTTCTTTTACCATACCTACTCCAAATGAGCGAAACGTTCATTTGATTCTCTCTCCACTTAGTGTAAATTTGGAGTGCCAACATGTTTTATGAAGCTTATGTGTTGGATAACTTTCACTAAGCTGAGCAAGCCGCACGCAATGTACCAATGGGCAGGGTTTTCAGGAGCTAAAAAGATGACCTGCATTTCCTTAGACATACACATAAGTCTAATCATTCTTAGGAACTTGAACTCCAGACATTGCGCAAAGATGCCTTCGCCATTGGCATCGAGCACCAACCAACCTCAAATAAACATGGAAAATAGCACATGAGCAATGTGAAGTTAAAAAACGGAACCGAGAATCCACGAGATCAAAAAAGATCTAGGATACGGATGCGAATATCTTGATACGACACCTTCTACGGATTGTCCATGGACACAGACTGTCTACATGTCTCCATCTTCCAGCAATGGCAAGTGGGCGACCACCCACTTTTTGCATGAATTTCCTCAAGTAGATGCCTTACTTATTGCTAAGAAAACCCAGAATGTGAAGAAGGGGGGTACCTACAGCATGATGGGTGAATTATCTTTTTTTCTCAAATTACAAGTAAAACAATTGAAGGAATGAATTTTCATTCACAAAGAAAAATATGCAAAATATCTCGTTAAAAAAGTTCAGATTGGAGAATTGCAAAAAGACTGAGATACCAATGTCAAATTCTTTGAAGTTGAACAAAGATAAATGAGGAAAGAAAGTTGACAAGAAGCTTTACAGGAGTATTATTGGTTCACTTATTTATCTTACTATTTCTAGACCTGATATTTTGTTTAGTGTTTACATTTATACTAGATTTCAATCAAATCCCAAAGAATCTCATCTAAGTGCTGTAAAACGAATAATCAAATACGTTGCAACCACTTTAAAACTAGGTTTATGGTATCCCAAAGAATGAGACTTTGCTCTCCTTGGATATTCATACAAAGATTTAGCGGGTTGCAAAGTCGATAGAAAGAGTACATCTAGTACTTATCAATTGCTGGGAAACAGGACAATATCATGGTTCTTAAGGAAGCAAAAAACTATAGCTCTTTCAACAGTAGAAGCAAAGTATGTGGCTCTTGAAAGCTGCTGCTCTCAAATTTTGTGGATACGGCAACAACTAAGAGACTTTGTAATCAAAGACACATGCACCGAGATCAAATGTGATAACACCAGCATAATTAATCTCACAACTAATCTAATTCTTCATTCAAGGGCAAAGCATATAGAGATTTGACATCATTTTATTAAAGTTCATGTTCAAAATGGAGAAGTTATGATTCAATTTATAGACTTGAAGAATCAGCTAGCAAACATATTTACAAAGCCACTAGAGAAAAGTCTATCTGAGTCTATTCATACCAAACTGAACATATATATTTATCAAAAAAGTCTAAAGGTGTTCAGACTTATAAGTAAAAGTTTGAAAGTGTTCAGACTCAAAATTAAAGTCTGAAGATGATCAAACTCAGTTTGGCCAAAAGCCATAACTGTAAGTTATTCTTGTATTAGTAATTTAAATTTCTTGGTGAAAATTTGAAAAGGTAAACGAATCATTACTTATTTTATTTTTAGCAATTATCTTTTTAACTTTGAATTTATGACAGTTTTTGTTTTTAAAGGCAATTTTTCATTTTCAAAAAGACAGTTTTTATTTTTCCTTTATATCCATATACCTCGTCTCGTTTGCCTTATATATTGTAAATTTCATTCTTCTTTGTTTTCACTCACAAACCCTAGAATATAGAACTTCACTTTCTTACTTTTCTCTCTAGTTCAATCCATAAAGTTCTCACATTTTTTTGTGATCGAGTTCGAAAAATCTCTCAAAGACTGTGATAATGTCTTTCCTAAAGAAAGTCTTCTAGAATTGCAAGTAGGGGACCACAGCGTATACGTGAGGGTCCTATGCTCTTTGATCTGACCAAGGAAGATGAATCTACATAGCATCAGCAATAAAGTCAACAACAACATTCTCAACCGTGCCACTTTTCTCAGCTTAGAACTCAAGTGCCTCCGTAATAACAAGCAGAGGAAGAAATCATTGAAAATGTGGAACCTGTAAGGACTCTTAAGCCTGAATTTCTTTTCAAACTTTACATTGCTTTGAAGGAATGTGGTACCGCAATGACCTTCATTGATGAGTTTTTGAGCGAGAGAGGGTATAGAAATGAAAATCATTTTTTGAGATCGATGGAAAGTATGGGTATTGCATCTGCTAGTTCAGCAGAAAGGGCTTTTGCGAATTTCCTAAGTGATCCACGATTTGGAACATCTAATCAACCTAAAGGGAAAGATGGTGATGAGAAGATGTTCACTCACTTTAAGCCAAGAATGGGTGTCGCTACGAACATTCGTGGTGAAAGGATAGACTTTTTTCGTTCTAAGGAGTACAAAAGAGCTTATTCTAAACTGCTGAAACAAGGGGTGATGAACCCTAGGAATGTAGATTTTGATTTTCTTGATTTATTGAAAGTACAACCAAGGGAGAAGTTTGCATTGTTTCAACTCGAACATTTTTGCTCTGAGAAGACAATTGCTCATCCAAAATTTACAGCTTATTTATATTCCAATCTATCCTTTTTAGATGCGAATAGATTTTCCTTTAGTGTGAGAGACAAGGATTTTGTGGTCGATGTGGATACTTTGGTTGATGTGATTGGGGTGGAAAGAGGAGTTTCCAACCAATTAGTGTGTCTGTCACTCATGCTACCTTGGAGCTTGTTCGGGATAGAATTGCTGGAGGCAGAATCTCTTACTCCAGAATGAATGCCTCCAATATCTTGCTTAACAAAATTGTAATTAATTGTCTCGGACCCAAATCTAGATAAAAAAAACTGATGTCTCCAACTCTGAAGCGAAGCTGATGTACGCCATTAACATTGGTTTTAAGTTGTCTCTACCTCACACTATCCTTATGCACATGCATAGGACAGTAGTGAAGGAAAATGGACAACTTCCTTATTCTGCTCTTGTCACTAGTTTGTTTAGACACTTAACATTCAACCTCCCAAAATTTTGTGTGTTCGAACCATTGATCCAATGGTAGTGGGACTAAAGATGGTTTCCAAGATGTGTCTGAAGGAGTTAAACAAGGTTTTAGAGAGCATTAAGGTGAAGACCCCTATCAAGGCAAGACAAGACTTGCATTAGGAAAAAGGAAATGCAAAGAACTCATGATAGCACCATCCAAAAATAGGAGAGCACTTATTTTGCAAGATGAAAAAATGAGAATGACATCACTTTCTTCGCTTTTGTCTTAAAGAATTTACAGAGTTATGCTAGCTTTCCAAAGATAGAGGATCAAGAGAATCAAGACAAAGAAGAAACAAAGAAAAGAGATGAAGGAAGAGAAGCAATGAGGACAAAGGAAGAGGAAGGGATAGTAGAAGAAGAAGGGAGAGGAAGAGAACAAGAATAAGAAGAGGGTCTTAGTGATTCTCATGCAAAGGAGGAAGGACAACATCCCCAAAATGCTGAAGAAGAGCAAGAACAAGAAGAATAGTATTTTTCTCCACCCAAAGGCATAGAAACAAGGGGAGTTGCCGATAAAAGAGGTACTTCTTCACTTGCTTTTACTAGTGAAGATGTTAGTTGTTCTCCTGCCAATCAAGATGATGTGTATGCCTCTCAATTTCCTGAAGATGTTAGTGAGGCTTCATCTCCAAGTCTAGATGCCCTTGCTGAAGTTCCATCATCAATCAACACTCCTCATTCTAATCGTGTTGAACTGCTCGAGCTTCTTGTGGAGATCAAAGTTAGGTTTATGGATGGGAGTGTGAATTTAAAAACATACAGACCGCAAATCAAGCCACTTCAGTTTCTTTGCAAGACCAAGTACAAGCCCTTAGTCTTCAAGTTCAAGCAAATGCAAAGGTGAGGATATTGAGAAAATGAATGAGGACCTGAGAAGATTGGAAGAGACTATCAAGTCTATGGGGGATTTTCAGCTCATTTGCATCCCCAAACAACCCTGATTTTATCCAAACTTTTTGTGTTCTCTACTTTTTGCGGTTGACAAAAAGGGGGAGAAAGTGCAAATTTGTTTTGATCTTTTGATGACTTTTGAACTGATTTGACCTTGGTTTGTTTTTTGTTTTGTTTGCTTTCGAACTGATGAACTTTAGATATTTGATTGTTATTTGGATTTGGATTTTTCTTGTAGCTACTAAGATTGTGATTTTGATTATGGATGGATAGTTATTTATCTTGCATGATTAACATGTTTTATGTGGTTGCATAATTAATACTATCTAGGCCTTAATTAACTTGTTATAAGACATCACAATTTGTTTAAGTGTTGTGGGTTAAAATTTTGCAAATCTGCAGGAAAGTTTTGTCATCATCAAAAAGGGGGAGATTGTTAGAGAAAACTCCTTAACTGCTTTGAAGCTGATAAAACATTTCCAAAAGTCTAATCTGAAGACTTGCAGACTTAAGTATTAGAGTCTAAAGAACTCAAGACTCATCTGTCAAAGTCTGAAAACCGATTAAACTTTATTCTCAAAGTTTGACCTCACTGACAGATTCCAGACCGACAAGAGAAGACTTATCCAGATGCAAGTTTATCTTCAAGGATTTGGTTCGTACGATTTGATGAAGATCTTATAGTTGGAGATAGCATCTCGTGATCGACTATTCTTATTGAAATCAATTCGAATACTTAGATCTGTTGAATGGCGAAGTATACTCGGAAGGTTCTACTAATGGAAACCTAGATCCTGATTGTATGGGTGAGCAGAATCGGTGGGCTATCATTAAATTCCTTAAATAACTCGAGATCTCCTTAATTGATTATGTCCAATGGGTAGATTGGAAGAACTCATTTAGAAAGTGCCAACGGTCGTAAAAGCATGAAGGAGTATATAAAGAAGACGCTCAAGCTATTTAAGTATGTGCGTGAAAGAAATTTTCTAAAGTCTAAAGCTCCTAGTTCTTTGCTATTTCAATTGCTGAACTTAACTTTGTACTCAAAAGAGAGATCAAACACTTGTGAGACCTTGATGAAGTGTAATAGAGTTTCTACACTTTAGAGTCAAGGATGTGAGACTGTAAAATCTATCTTGGTCCATAGTGAAATCTAGCTAGTAGGCTGTCAGTACGGGAGAGTGAACGTAGGCTTAATCTAAACCGAACCACTATAAACCTTGTGTTTCTATTATCTTTTCCTGAACTCCTTACTTTAATTTGTACATTCATATAACTACTTATAGTCATTTACATCTTCTATCTATTATCCTCTTAAGATGAGTTAATTTGTTAAGTCTTGCGAAAATTTCTTTTAACACCTATTCACCCCTCTCTAAGTGTTCTTACTAGCCCTAACAATTTTCTCACCCAAACATGTGATAAAAATATCTGCAACTAGAGGACTGGTCTAGTGAATAAGAGAACCCAGGCCTAAAATAATATATACGTGCGTGCGTGTTCCTTTTTTGAAAGATTGAAGGGATACTTGGAAATTAGTTGTCATAATCCTAACTTATAATCATGATAACAAGAGTTGAAGCTTCATTCTTGGGGATAGTGCCACTTTTACTAAGTATGAACTTCGAGAACTATTCTTGCTAATTATTTCTATTGAGGGAAACTAGCATGGATCATATAATTATTTTGAAATTCATGTTTCTCTTCCATAAATTCTTATATTTGAGCAACTATTTAGGTACTGGAATGTTTCCATTTTCATTTTCATTTTGGGTTTTACTTAATTTGCAGATTTTTTTTTTTTGTGTTTGTTTTTTTCTTTTTCTTTTTGTGTGTGTGTGTGTGGTGGGGGGAGGCGGGGGGGCGGGGGTTGGTCCTGATAAATGATGGGTAAGTAAATGAAGTTGGCTCCACTTTTTATTCCGGTTGGATGACTCTCTAACTAGTAGTTCCAGATTGACAATCTCTTGAGTATTTTCATCTTCTGTTTTAGTGTTTTTAATCACCAATTGCCAAGTCCGTGAGGGCCGTCAGTCGTGCTTCATGGAGCTCCGTTCTGTTGTTAATATTTTCTTTTATAATTTATACAGAGATTGGGGCAACTAGTATGCACCTTGGATCGATGTGCATCACGCAAATGCACTTTACCTATTGATACAGTGGAACCGATGCCTCTTCACTCTAGAAGATTTTCCTTGACTTGTTTGGAAAAGTTACTTTCCTTGACCAGGTAAGGTATTGTTTTCTGTTGCTTTTTTCCTTGCAGCATATGATCAGTCCTTATGAAAAGGCGCCTTTGGTGTCCTCACATCGGTGTTACTGAATGATCTCATAAGTTTCTCCTGATGAGCTTCTTTACTGATATATTCATGCAAACTGTCTCTCCACTTTAAACTCAAGGCTGCAACTCATGAAATCACCATATGCTGATAAAATTGTGCACAATAATCGAGACCCTTTCCTTCAAGGTTTCCATTCATGAGTGCTATCTGATATGTCCGTGGCTCCCCCTTTCAGAGGACTTCAATGTTGTGTAGCTTTGGCAAGAATATATGATCTAAAGTGGCCAGTTCAATGTATATGGCAAGCTGCTCATGAACTGGCGCTTCTGTTTTCTTGTCAGTTGCGACGATGATGCTTGCAATTGGACTCAATAACATCCGACGACAGTAAAAATCAGTTATGGTCTTGATGGCTACATGGGAGTATATGTCGAATAGGTTTCTTGATGAAAATGACTCGGGTGTGTGCCTCGTAATACTCATGAATGCCTACTTGTAAATATGTGGAATTTCACTTTTATCTGGCTATCTGACAGCTTGGCTTTGTTCATGCAGGTGAACGTATCCGTTCACAGCTAAGTTGGAAGAGATGATTTATGTCCTTCAACAATTGGCACGACTTGTATTCCACAAAGAGACAGTATGCGAGCTTCCTTTACATCCTCCCTTGAGGAGAGGTTTAGGGGCAGAGGACGACTATAAACGATGCGCCCATCTTCTTGTTCTTTTCCCATCTTTTTGTGAACTTGTTGCATCAAGGTGAGAGACTCCCACGAAGCATCTTGTTATGTGCAGGAGTAGCCTTGAATTATGGTTGTGACTACTCTCAAATGCATCATAGAGCCTTCTTTCCTCATCAATTAAATGTCATGCGAAGTGCATGGATATAGTTTTGAATATGTGCGTGTGGCATATCTTAGTCTAATGGCATTGAAATTTATTAGTGATGTAAACTTCATCATTTTGCATGCAAAATATCACTGCCTACGAGTCTAGCCACCTTGGGAGGGACACGCATCATGTAAATCTTTTATGAAAGAATGGAGATTCTTTACGTTGATCTAGAGAGGAAACACAAATTAAATCACAAGCTTGTACTAGTAATATTCTTGATAATCTTAGGGGATTTTATAGGCTTACTTCTAAGCTTTGACAAATGAATGTATAGAAGATCTCAAAAGATTAACATCGTATGGAGTTCTTTAGTTTGTATTTTTTCACCTGAATACTCCCATGGTGAAAAAAAAAAAGAAGTACACCAGAAGTGCCTTAACTTATGTACAACACTCACTTTAGTGCCATAATCTTTCGTTAGCTCACTTAGGTGCAAAAATTGGAGAAAAACGATCATTTAAGTGCCTTTAGTGAAAAATTCCAACTAGAGAAATTACGTGACCTTTATAATTAAGAATTTTATTTGATGTGACACTTTTTAACATCGAAATGATCACTTTTTCATTAAGATTGGCACAGAAGTTATCACTTTTTAACAATGATTAACATTAAAGTGATTTTTTTTTTTATAATGACTGGCATTGAAGTGATCACTTCTTAACTTGCTATATGACGTCATGGGGTTTTTTTGGCACTAAAGTGATTATGGCATTGAAGTGATCACTTCTCACAACAATTGGCACTAAAATGATTTGTTTTATACAACAACTAGTGTTGAAGTAATCACTTGTTAACTTGCTACGTAACGTCGTTTTGAGATTATATGCTGACTGGATATATCGACAAGCCACGTAAGATTGAGAAATTAATAAAATATTGCTTATATCGAAATCGGTACTAAGTGATCGTTTTACATGAAAAGTTGTGGTACTAAAGTGAGCGACATACACAAGTTAAGATGCTTTTGCTGTACTTCTCTCCCGGTGTGTATTTTGCTTTCTCTTGCTTAGTGATAACGACAAACATCTCGCTGCAACCACATACATTCAGATGCACTTGCTTTCACGCAATGCAAACTACATAACGTGCTGGTCGACATGCCAATAACGAATAAATTAACCTGAGTTCCGAGACATTGACTTATGCACTATTCCGCATGCAGGTTGCCTAGAGTAAGGGAGCTAGTGCAGGTGCACCTAAGGCTTATTACCGAAGAACTTGCTCTCGGAAAGTTTCAAGCCTTGGCCGGACCAGCTCCTCAATGACCTCGCTGTGCGCATCTGGGCTTTTTAATGGAGCTTTAGGTCATGATTTCTCCCCGTTTCTGGCCAGGTGTGCCCAGATCTGCATGCTGTACTGTGGTATCATGTGCGAATATGTAAATTTTTCATGCTTTCGATTCAATGAGGGCATGGTTTTTTACTGGTTGCTCCATTGTCAGTAATCTATTTTTGTAGCTATTATGCTCCATTTTATATCTTCCACCGCTCAAAGATATTGAAATCTACGTTCATATAATCTGAACGCGCTCGAGTAGAGCACCCTTGACTACACACAACTTTGAATATATGTCGTATACAGAAAGTTTGATGTAATGTGAAAGAATGGCGCTAAGTCTTGAGAGAGAATGTTATTCACATGACAGTTCATTTCCATGCTCCCTAGAATGATTCTGAAAGGTCCAATCTTTTTCCGTTTTCTATCATATCGATTCGTCAAACTACTGATTAAGCTAGGTAATTTGTTTTGGACTATGGGTTGATTCAATGGCGGCCACGGCGCCTCTATATCCGAGGGCGAGGCCCTCCTGGCCACCGGTGGGGCTGGGCTCGGAGTGAACGAGAAAACCGAACAAGGCGACATATCACAGCACTGCGGCCACCACCACAATATGCATACTTTCCATCCCCGGCATCCTCTCGTTTCTTTTCTGTTGACTCGAATCTGTCGTTTCATATTCGTTGAATTGCGATGCGTCATTAGAACCAAACTCATGGATCTTTTTCTGCAGCGACTGTTTGGTACTTTTGAATGGTTGGTCAAACCTCCGATTGAATTTCACGGTTCAGTTCGAGAGATTGAAAAACATGATCCGGGCTTTTTGTTTAATAAACTATGCTTTTCACCTAAAATTTGAGTTTCATTTTCAAAGGGATTAGTCGAGCCATTCACTCAACCACTCGCGTTCCATAGCATTCAAAAAGCCCAGATTAGTTGGTCGACTGCAATAATTCAGATGTTGCATGGTTTTTGAGGAATCCGAGTTATCGGAGATGCCAACTGCTTAGATGCCACCAGTAACGAAATTGACACAACCGAAAAGTTTACGATTGAACTGATTTTTGGACAATTTAATGCCAACAACTTGGATTCCACCAACGATGAAATTTGCATAATTGAAAGGAATTGATACGATTGAAAATTTTAGGATCGAACTGGCTTGTGGATAATTTTTCCAAGTCATCTCTTAGTAGCATGAATTTGACTGTACCTCTTGAGATGTCTATAACGTACACATGTTTTATGATGAATTTCACGATGGTCTGAAACACATTTTAAAACTTGGGGAAGCATTTGTACATTGGATAAGCACAAACTAATCTAGCTTAACAAAGAAACAACACTTACCCATCTAATGAGCAATTTGCATATCCATCTACAGAGTTCTAACAGCAAAACATGGACAAGAAAGAACAAGCCATAGGGCAACAACAACAACAAAACCTTGACTTAACACTAACATAAGATGCGGGAGTGCAATCTGATCCTGCTATTTGTTCTATCATCTTGCAACATCAATCACATGTTCTGATTGAGCCTCGCCGCCGCCGCCATTGAGGCCGCAATCCCTGCAGGATGAGTATTCAAATTTGGGTCGTTCCTCATCTCAGCACCGGCCACACCCTCCGCATCTCGACGCGTCGCCGGCTTATCCGATGGCAACTTAGAAGTTGCATCCTGCAGGGGAATTGTGATCATACATTGTGCATACTTTGATCGATACAGGGCAAAACAATGATCAACAAGACAAAGAAGCTTGATTTGGAGATTATAGTTCCACGTGTGGATCAAAAGAAAGGTAAGGATTTAACATTAAGAGGAAGGTTCATTTTTTATTTAATTGCGGTGCCAATCGTGCTGATTAAATTGCAAGATAAATGGGAAGATTTTATAGTGACTATACCCCCAGAACGTCGGCCAATGTGGTCTTGTCCTCAGCTCTCGGAGTTCTAGCATTGAGAGTTGCGGCCGCCTGAGCAGCAGCAGCGACTCCGCCGGGAACTATGGTGGTGCGGCCCGTGGCTCTCACTTCCGCCGCCTGGATCGCGGCAGCGTCGCTCCATTCCACAGGCTTCTGCCCAGCTGTCAGAGCGGCGGCCTCGAGCGCCTCGCCGATGGTGATAGAACCAATGCCATCTTTACCGGCGTCAGTCTGATAGATCGAGGATGGCGTCATTGTTGGGATCGGAGAACGCCGGTTGAATTGACTGACGACCTGCGAAAAGATGATCCGACTTGCAAAATCACATGCTGATATCATCTCATCAAAAGAAAAAAAAAAAGGAAAAAAAAAAAATGACAATGAGCATGATGTCGAACCTGTCCCCCGACGGACTCGGTTATTACGCGCCGGCCGGGAAGATCGGTCTCGGTGATGGTCACTCCATCTTTACTGGCGACTTCCGTCACGTCGCCGTGGCCCACGAGCCCGGCCCTCTCATTGCGCGCCGCCGCCGACTGCATGGCAGCGGCCGCGTGGCCCCTCTGGGTCCGGCCGAACATCTCGTTCTCCGCTGTTTGCATCATCGCCGCGTCCCTGGGCGTGACCGGCTTCTCCGCAAGCTCGCCGTCAACGGCAAAGATGTCGCCATAACGGATGGCGTCCTCAGGGGTCCGCCTCGGCTGCTCTTGGCTCATCCTGTGAGTGAACTTTCTTGGAAGAACCTTACGATATGAAATACTTCTTTGTTTCTAAATGCTGTATTCTGATTATATTCCTCTACGGTGGAAAGAAGAAGAGAGATTTGGAGATACGGTGGGGATGGTTATATATACGTACGTACGTCGTTGCATGGGACAAGCGGGTCGAGACACGTGGCGGCTCCAGAGATCGGCATGATTACTGGTTCTCCTGGAATTGGGGAATTGGCAGTCAAATTGGTGGCTCGCAAGAGAGGATTGTCATACGATGATCAGGAGTTCAGGACAAGTGGTGATTACTGAGTGAATCCGATGCCTTGTTCTTTCTAAAGATATGGAGGGAAAGACATGGCTATTAGGAAAATAAAACCGCCTAATACCCCAAAAAATCTCTAACTTTAGCTCTTATCCCAATTTTATCTTTTGTCTAGTAAAGAAACTCCAATTTTAGGTTATATCTCAATTCTATGCTAAATTTTTTTTTATCTTATAAAAAACTTTCAACTTTAGGTTATGTATCTATAATTCTGCCCTAAACTTTTTTGTCTTATGAAAAACCTTAAACTATAGGTCTTGTTTCAATTGTACCATCTAATGTAAATTTTGCCTTAAAATTTTTACATTCTCATAAAAAACCACAAAATTTTCTTTGAGTCACAAATATGCCCACATTAATCCTCCGTCAAAAATTTCATGTTAACAACTAAGAGATTGAAAACTCTCAAGCACAAGATGTTCGAGTGTACCCAGCATGAGCTTTCCGACTGCAAGAGATGAAACATTCCCAAACACGATAGATCAAAGATTGAGTGCAAAATCACTAAGGGAAGTTTTGACAAAGTGTTAATGGAAAGTAGATTTGGAACTCAAGTAAAAGTTGATGATCTTTTATGAGACAAAAAAATTAAAGTGAAAATGAAACTAGACCCAAAGCTAATATTTTTTATGAGACAAAAAAAAAAAATTATAATAGAATTGGTACTGCATCTAAAGTTGAGTGATTTTTATGAGACAAAAAATTAGATATAATTAGATTGGACCTAAAGTTGGGAGTTTTTTTTTTTTTTTGGGACAAAAAAAGTTTATGGTAGAGTTGAGACATGACCTAAAGTTGAGGTTTTTATAAGACAAAATGTAAAATTGGGACAAAAGTTAAAGTTTGAGGTTTTTAAGATATTAGGCCAAAATAAAACATTTAAAATAGATTGAATTGCACAACAAGATGGGGCTGGATAAGTTTTCATTATTGATGAATTATATGACTAATCTTTCATAATTTGAAGCACTTTAAGGCTCCGTATGTTTCACAAGAAATGAATGATTTGGAAAATATTTTTAAGTAATAGCTTGTATCAATTGAAATGATTAGTCAATAAAAGATATTTTCATTATCGACAACAGTTTAAATCTAAATATTTTTGTCGGCGATAATGATAATTTTTTTCATTTATTTTTGCAAAAGAACAAATGATCATTTTAAAAAAAATATTTTCCAAATAATTTAATTTCTTCAAAACAAACTCATCACGATAGTTAATGCTTGATTGGATCTTGTTGAATTGTTTCTCCATAGACATTACTTAGGACATCATACTCTTGCCTGAAATTCTCTTGAAGGCATGAAATGAATGATTCCAAGATCGTCTACTATTGCGGATCACATTTCTTGAACTCGGCATCTCTTCATTGTTCCCCATTTCCGCTTCAGACTCCAAGAGCATTTTCAAAGTTGTACGCCATTAAAAAAATCACCAATTTTCTTACTATTAAATCCTTTCAACACTTAGCTGATTTAATCCATAATTTTAGCTAAACTCTCCTTACTTTTATCCTACTCTCTCTTTCTCTGTCTACACACTTCCAACAATAACTTTCCAAACATAATTCTGCAAGAGCACTCCTTCTCGGTGCTGGCAAAAGAATAGCATGTCAAACCTGTTCCTACTTATTTCACTACTCTCTCTTCTCATCTTTCATTCTTTCATCATCAGATCTGAAATATTGCCCTTCCACAATGGCCGAGAAGGCGAGTGGCGCCTCCTCCGGCCGAGCATCGGCATCTCAGCCATGCACATGCAGCTCCTCCACAACAACAAGGTTGTTGTGTTTGACAGGACGGACTTCGGCCCGTCGAACATCTCTCTCCCGGGTGGCCGCTGCCGGTACGACTCCAACGACATGGTCTTGAAAGTCGACTGCACTGCGCACTCGGTTTTGTACGACGTGGAGACGAACAGCTTCCATCCTCTCATGGTGCAAACCGACACATGGTGCTCATCGGGTGCTGTGAGTCCGGGTGGCTCTCTCGTTCAGACAGGAGGATTCAATGACGGCGATCATGCCGTACGCATATTGACCCCGTGCAATGCCGATTCATGTGATTGGGTCGAGTATCCTGGTTACTTATCTCGACGTAGATGGTACGCGACTAATCAAATTCTGCCGGACGGCCGAATTATCATCATTGGCGGGAGGAGGGAGTTTAACTATGAGTTCTACCCGAAGAATGAAGACCCTTATTCTGCTTCTTCGGGGTCATTTTGGCTTCAATTTCTACTGGAAACTAGAGATGAGAGTGAGAACAATCTGTACCCTTTTGTTCACCTTCTTCCTGATGGAAATCTCTTCATCTTCGCCAATACGAGGTCCATATCTCTAGATTACAACCGCAACAGAGTGGTGAAAGAGTTTCCTCCGATCCCCATTAGCGATCCTCGAAACTATCCTAGCTCGGGCTCGTCGGTCTTGCTTCCTATCGACGAGAACAGGGCCATTGAAGCGGAAATCATGATTTGCGGTGGTGCGCCGAGAGGTGCGTTCGCAGAAGCGGGCCGAGGCAATTTCGTGAGAGCAAGTTCTTCATGCGGGAGGCTTAGGGTTTCGGATGAAAACCCTAGATGGGTAATGGAAAACATGCCGATTGCTAGGGTCATGGGTGATATGCTTCTTCTAGCCACTGGAGACGTCATCATCATCAACGGCGTGGAACGCGGCACCGCCGGCTGGGAGCTCGGCCAATCGCCGGTGACTAGACCAGTCATTTACCGGCCGAACGGGAGCCCGGATTGGAGATTTTCGGTCATGTCGGCTTCTCCAAAACCGAGACTCTACCACTCGTCAGCGATTTTGCTAGCGGATGGGAGAGTATTAGTCGGAGGAAGCAACCCGCATAGATACTACAACTTCACCGATGTGGAATATCCCACCGACTTAAGCTTAGAGGCCTTCTCGCCGCCTTATCTATCGATCGAGCACAGACCATTTCGGCCTCAAATTTCATCCGTGAACGAGATTCTGATGCTCGGGCAACCCTTTTCGCTCACCTTCTTCGTGCCCCTGTACTTGTCCGAGAACTTACTATCCGTAAGGATCGTCGCTCCTTCGTTCACCACGCATTCGCTGGCGATGAACCAGAGAATGGTGGTGCTCAAGCTGGTCGGGGTGTCACGCTTGACGCCGGATTCGTATCAATTGACTGCGGTCGGGCCATCGACGGCTGAAATCGGGCCGCCGGGCTATTATATGTTGTTTGTGGTGCATGCTGGTATACCAAGTTGGGGGAGTTGGGTGAAGATACAGTGAAAGTGGGTTGGGATGATGTTTTTGTTTTGCATCAAATAACAATTTCAGGTCTGAGAGAGTGATGTGTCCTTAGAATGGTGTAATGTTATTAAAGAAGATTGTGTTCAACGGGAAATTGCAAAAAAAAAAAAAAAAAAAAGGGCATTTTCCTTTACAAAATTCATTTACTAAGCGTTGTGGTAAAAACACCCTTCCCCTCACATTTTTCTCTAATTTTCGTTACGGTTCGGACTTCGCCTAATTTATGAGATTAGCAGTTTGTATTTATTAATCCAGAACTTGCTTTTCTAAAGAGGGCTTTCTTGTCATGAAGGATAGTTGGGCTTTTTTTTTTTTTTTTTAATGGTACTAAATTACGGACTAAATTGAGTCGCCTCATCACATGTATGCTATTTTAACAAGTCATATTTTATATTGGCCATTTTGCGAGTAATTTTTTTTTTGGTAATATCAAGACTAGTTCACAAAATTAATATACCGAGTAATACAACAGTCTGTAATTATGTTCAAGCAATTTACTTGAAAAGCCTGCCGTATCATTTACTAAATCAAATCCGTAAGTTTGTCTATGTCTAGCGTGTTTTCTTTTCTTCTTTTTAGAACAGAAACCTCAACTATGAAAATCGAGAAAGGAAGGAAACAGACTGTTATGGGCTAACATGCATGTAAGGTGTGGAGAGAAAATTATCCAGGTTTCATTAAAGAATTAAATTTTCCTCTATCCTTAATCGGGGAATCACCCAGTGTAAACTTGACTAGAAATTTACATGGGCAATGCCATAATTGTAATCCGATAATCATAAGTCTCGGTTCTTCCAATTAGGACGCATCAATTGCTCATTTTCAGGTTAAAAAAAAAAGTACACTATATATAAGATGTAGAAGCCTCCTTCCCCTAGGTAAATTATTCGTATGTACTATTGTCTCTCTCTCTATATATAATATATACAATATCTCTCTATATATAATATATACAATATATATATATACAGACCTTGAGACCTTCGAAAACATTAATGTTTTTTTCATTTTCTGGTACAGAACACCGACATGCACTTGACCGTAATAATGTGCAATGTGCATGGCCAGTGTGCACATAGACTTGTCCTAAGGTTAAAAGTCAAAAGGTAGTACCGTGTTCATACTTAGCATATAGAAAATTTGGCAAGAGAGGCAATTATTTTATGGGATCAAAGATAGATATTTCCTTAAACTTGCGGTGACCTATATGCTTTAGTGGCTAAGCAATTAATTAAATCAAAGGGAGCTTTCCAAGCAAGAACGAACTGCATGACAACTCCCCCAAAAGTTTCTAGATGATGATGGACTATTCGATCTTTTCCCCCACCCTCCTCCTCCTCCTGCGTTAGGTGGACCATTTTTTGATTTCGTGGAATTCTCTTAACAAAATTTGAACTTATAGATCGAACGCAATAACAACCATTGATTTTGCGGGAGCTGTAAAGATGAATGCAGCAAGGCTTACCACAAAAGTTCATTCAATGAAATTATTTTAAAATTGAGAATAAGGGGCCCACACGGGAAAATCTAATATATAGAGAGAAAAGATAACAATAAATGAACTAAAAAAGATGTGAGGATTTTGATGGTGATATCATTCGGAGGCTGATGTAGCTAGCTTTAGAGATGACTTGTGTAAGGGATTGGATAGTAATTGGCATTGCTCAAGGCAATGGACCGTCATCCAATTGCAATCAATATGCTTCCCCAATTTCTTCTGTGAATACAACAACTATATGGTGGCAATTGTCCATCTGCGCGCTTCGTTGGAAAAATCATCGGAGACATTGCCTACTCAATTCCAAATGAATTAAAATTCTACGAAAAAAAAATGGCTTTAAGTGCAATCACCGTCATGAGATCCTAATCCAAACCAAGCTCCTTCTATTCAATTCCTTATTCATAGCTTACCCTCTTTTCTGCATTACATTTATGTTTTATTCCAAGGAAAACTGTTAGTAGGGAATAGCATTTCCCCTCGAAATTCATGTATCGACAAGAAAGGAAAGCAAAAGTAAAGGGGATAAAGCTGAAATAAGACAATTTCGAGTGGGGAAACTTTTTACCTTTCTAGAAGTTTGGGGAACAGTGTGAGAACGGAAAGATTCGGGGTCGTCGTGATATCAGGGTCAATCTCCAATGAACTTTCTATGAATTGATGCCAAAAGCAAGAATTTAGTTTCGGCAATTGACTATAAAGCAAATTTCAATTTTTTGTTTCCTTTTTCACCAATTCATTGTAGCAAATACACAAACACTACAGCAAGCTAAATTCAACAAGAAGGTTTTCGGGTCTCCAGCCTGGGGCACTCAATTTTTAGCTGCATCATCGTTTGCCAACTTTTCCTCTAGGTACGATTAGGTTTTTTTTTTGTTGTGATAAGCCCCTCGATTTATTTGATTTGTGCAATTATAGAGCAGATGTGAGCTTTGCATCGCCATTCTTAGCAATATATAGAAAAGTCAAAGGGGTGCGGGGTGTCCACAAGCGAATGCTAAAGACTTTTATTAAAGGTCCGGTGACCATTAAATGATGGACTCTTGAATTAAGGATCAACGAACCATTGTCACCGCTGTGCATTGGTCCAAGCGGTGGTTGGAATTGACTATTAATAATATTTTTGTTTAATAATGTTCCAATTTTATTCAAAGAAATGTTCTAAGAAAATAGAAAAAAGACTATTTCTCGTTCGGCGAACAATTTTTTAACAAAAAGAATAATGCATTTAATAATCGCACAAAATTTATGTTCTCGAAAAAAAAGAATAAAAACACGTTTTGGTAAACATATATAAATTTTTTTGTTTATTTTAATTTTTTAATTTTTTGTTTTCTTTTTTCTTTTTTCTTTTTCTCTTTGGCCAATCGTTGGCCATCGCCATGGCTAGTGACCGGCCGGGAGATGTCCGACAAGCTCGTCGAAGGCTAGCCTGGCCCCAGCAAACCTCACCCAAGTGGCATGAGGTCGACCTCGCCCGGCTTGGCGAGGCTCGGCCTCGCGCCAACTAGGGAGGCCTACCTCGCCTAGCCACCAGCAAGGCTTGGCCTACCGATCCCCGCTAGGCAACGCCATCTTGGAGGTGGCTTGGCGAGGTTGAGCCTCGCCAAGGGCTAGCGACGCTTCGGCGAGGTCATCGACCCTCGACGGCTAGTCACCCGCCATGGCTTTAGCTATCGATCGGCCAAAGAAAAAAGAAAAAAAAAAGAAGAAAAAAAGAAATAATTTTTGTATTTTTGTTCTTTTGTTTCTTCAAAAAAATTTTCCCAGAAATAAGAAATAAGTTTTTTTTTTTTTTCATGGGAACAAAAAATAAATTTTAAACAGAATCATAAATAAAACGAATCGGAATAAAAAGAACAGAAATTGTGTTTCGTGAAACAAAAAAGAACACAAACAAACATGCCCTTAATGGGGGCTTGGGTTGGGTTTGGACGAGAACTAGTATACTTTCACCTCGTCACAAGTAAAAGTGGGTTGTCTTCCGTTGGAGGGGATGTTGGTGACTACGCTTCAACAGTTGTGGCACCAGGCTCTTGCAGCACTTTACAACAGTTCATACGAAAATTACTCGACCGAACTTCAAGGTGTTTTAGTTTTAAAAACATGTCCCGCCGAATAAATGTGCTCCAATTATAGCATGATTAGAACAGTCAGCACCAAACAAACTCTTAACAATAGTTCATTACATGCGAGACCATTGACTTTGTTACATTAATAAAAAAGAAAAAAACGACGGATTTGTCATGGCATCGAACGCGTCGAATATGCAAAGATCAACATTAACACAAGTGAAAAAAAAACAAGAGAAACGTGTTCATTAATTTACTAGATAACATTATAGTTCTGCCTCTACACGTTTACGTTGTCGCACCGTTGCAACACACACATTGGTTATGCCAGTAAAAACTTATAGATCTGATGTCACATTCAATAAAAGATTTATAATACATGTATATGATGTACTCAATGTGTGTGGGCCAACCCTTTGAGCGAAATGCGATAAAAAAAACAAAATTCATGGACTGACCCCATCGTCTTCACCCCATAAATATTATGAAATCACCCAAAGGATGTTTTTGACATCCAAGGTCGCAGACCAATCATAAAATCCTATTCAATAAGTAAAATGCATTGGGTAACGTGTCAATTATTTTATTTTAAAATTTTTTATTTCTTTTGTTAATGTCTCACTCTCACTTTCAGGCTTCCTAAAAAAATTTAACATTTCATCAACTCAAATCAACGGGCAAAATTCCGTCATTTTTTTTCCTTCAATAAAATAAGAAAATCCACATCGGTTAATTTGGCACATTGTCATCATTGTTTTGTGAGGATGGGGACGTGAAATCGATGCTCCGCGGACACGTGGGCGACTCCAATTTCCCCTCCGCTCCTCTCCATTTGGCACGCTACCGTTAAAAAAAAAAAAAAAAATCGAGGAGGGGAAAAAGGAAAATCAGAAAGCCACGCGGAGCTCCGCCATTGGCCGGCGGCCGCGTTGGGGAGGAGAAGGAAAAATCTAAAACGACGCGCAGGGGGAACGGGTGGGGGCCGTCGTCGGCTCCCAGTCCCTGTTTCGTAAATACCCTCGAAGTCGAGGCCCCTTCATGTACCGCCCGTCGTGCACACACGCGCACGCGAAGGCAGCTCCGCTAAGTTTTCCCTCCCTCTCTAGCTCTCCTCCCCCGCGGCTCCTTGACTCCGCCCAATTTCCACACGCAGTAGAGAGAGAAAGTAGAGAGAGAGAGAGAGAGAGAGAAAGTAGAGATGGAGAACTGCGCGTGACGGTGCGGGGGAGGGTGATCGAGTGATCGAGTGATCGCGGGAAGCGAGCGATTCTAGAGAGAGAGAGAGAGAGAGAGAGAGAGAGAGAGAGAGAGAGAGAGAGGGAGAGGGATTGAGGGAGTCGTGTTTGGAGGGGGTGGGAGCAGATGAAGCACATTTTCAAGAAGCTCCACTTGGGCCACAACCACGACCCGGGCCGATCCAACGAGCCCCCGCCGCCCGCGCCGTCGCCGACGCCCGCCCCGCCCCCGATCAGCGGCCGCCCGCCGGCCAGGGCGCCGGGAACGCCCCGCCGAGCCCCTCGGGCTCCCCCGGGGCCCCGGCGGCCGCTCCGGCGGTTCCGGCGGCTCCCGCGGCTGCCGCGGCGGGCGATCGGTCCGGGGACTACATAACGTCGGAGGAGGACTTCCAGATGCAGCTGGCGCTCGCGATGAGCGTGTCCAACTCGGAGTTCCGCGGGGAGGATCCGGAGAACGATCAGATCCGCGCCGCGACCTGGTTGAGCTTGGGCGGGCATCCGAGGGGCGATGCGGGGAGGAAGAAGGATGAGGTCTCGGCGGAGACGCAGTCCAGGCAGTACTGGGTGAGTTTGGCGGTGTAATTGTCGCTGCTTGGTGGGTGAATTTGGTGGATGAGCTTGAATTAGGGGGTTTTACTAGGGATTTTATAATTCTTTTGTTTGATATGCTCGGATGTTGTAATTTTTATGTTTGGGATTTAATTGATTGCTCACTGATATGGATAAGATGATACTGATGCTTATATGGATCAATACTTGGGAGTCTTCTTTCCATTTCTGAATTGGGTAAAACTTAGGTCTTGTTGGACCCTTCATTCTGGTTCCGGTGCTGGCATTCATCTAGCGATTGTGCTCAGTCTTGTTAGAGAGGCATGCATATTCATGAAATCTAACTCGCATGATAAGGGGAATCAGAAAGAGCTCATTGTTTCCTCTTCATCTGACTCTGTTTTTCTTAGGTTTCTAAATTTATTTGAATGGTGTATCTACTCAGTGTGTTACATGTGCTGAATTGCTGGTAGCGTGTATGTGTACGGGCTGTGGGGTTATGACTTTCAATTGGTTTCCTTCTGGTGGTGATTTTGAATGGTATTACCCATATGATTCAACTGGAAGACTCAGAATGGATTTAATATAACAATTTTGTATGACTTTTTTTTTCCCGGTGGGGATGAGTTTGTAGCACCTTCACATGGCGTGTAGCTGCAATGACTAGTGTTTCTTCCTTGGATATGTTCCTTTCAACATCTTCGAGGTTAATAAATTTTTCTATATCTACAATGGTACTGTTTTCTTATTTTTTGGCTAGAGGAACCCATCTCAGCTGTTTGTAAGATCCCCTTAATATAGAATTGGATAGGTTCCTGTTATTCTTTTAAATTGTTTGATTTTCCATTTGCCAATCTTGGAAGCCATAAAACTTCTGTCAATCCTTCAGTCACACAACTGGCACTAAGAAAGTACTCCAACTTTCTCATGCCGCTATTCTGCATTTGTTTACACAATGCTTCTTTATGGTTTGCCGGTGATTAGACTAATTTTAAAACTACTCTTCCCGTATCTAGAGATTGCAGTGTATGTTCTATATTGCATTTAAGCCTTGTAAGAAGTGCCTAATTGGTTTCTGTTCATGGTTTTTGTGATGCGTTACTGGTCAGTACACCCTCTTGTGAGAGGTGATCTGTTACGTTCTTCTTACTTTGGTTACTGTTATTTACTTGACACTTCTGATGCTAATGGGTGTGCTCCTTGGGGCTGGGTGCACGATTGAAATTCTGGAAAATGACTTATCATGCTTAGCTCTTGCTAAAATTCGTGATCGATTGATCCCACCACATAATAAAATTGATTGATGTCTCTATAAATCTTATAATGCTAGCTAAGTTTTGAAGAAATGTATGGTCCTTATCTATTATAGAATAGAACACTGTACTTTCTATAACCTAATTGGGCTTGTGGAGTCATAGAAAATTTGGTCAAATATGCCTATCTCTTCATTAGTGTTGTAACGTATGTTGTGCTGCTGTTTCTTTGTAATTTCCAGAAACAGAGGAAGGATAGTTACATCATCACTGGTCATCCCAGACATATGCTTCAAAATGCATGTCAACTGTAAATAGTGAACTAAGTGAGTCTACTAGTTAATTACCTCTTCTTTGACAAGTGGTGTATCCCGTTCTATTTCTTATATGACAAACTGTAATGTCACATAACCTAGGTTACTACGGGTACGGCATCATTAAACATCTTGATATGCTTCATGCTTGGTTTTGTTCTGCAGCCATTACTTGTATGTCGGGCTTCTTGGTTTCTGCCATTTTAAAATAAACCAAATGCGCTTTGATGCAGGAATATAATGTGATTGATTATGAGGAGAAAGTGGTGGATGGATTTTATGATGCATATGGCATCTCCACTGAGTCAAGACTTCAAGGGAAAATGCCTTCTCTAACTGATCTGGAGACTAACCCTGGGAGTTCTGGCTTTGAAGCTATAATAGTTAATCGCAGAATTGATCATGCTCTTGAAGAGTTGATGCAAGTTGCTCACTGTATAGGATTGGACTGTCCTGCTACTGAGGTTACTGTTTTGGTTCAAAGGCTTGCTGAACTGGTAACAGGACATATGGGTGGCTCAGTGAAGGATGCTAACATTATGTTGGCTGGGTGGATGGAGAGGAGCACAGAGTTGAGGACATCTCTTCAGACGAGTGTGTTGCCAATTGGGTCCATAAATGTTGGCCTTTCAAGACATCGTGCTTTGCTTTTCAAGGTTAGCTTTTACCACATCTAAATTGGGCTTTAGCAGTTTGTGCTTGTCATCTTCTGATAGTGGAGCTTGGGGCAATTGGTTGATGTCATATTTGAAGTTTAAGTTTTGTGATCTTCTTTAGTTGTGGCACAAAATACAATACGTTCAAAGTGTTCTGGATAATTGATGATCTACTATCATGAATAATGAGAAAAAGATTCAGTTTCCTGAAGTGATAAATTTTATTATGTGAAGGTCTTAGCAGACAGTATAAATTTGGCTTGCCGACTGGTGAAAGGTAGCCATTACACTGGCGTGGAGGATGATGCTGTAAACTTGATAAAGTTGGACGATGAAAGGTGCTGGTTGGCTCTTCTTCTTTTATGTTATTGTAATCATATAATTACTTACTGTGGTGCTTTCTAGATTTTCTTTTGGTCACTGATTGTCAGTATCTTTTTCCTTATGATGGGTTTGAAAGGGGCATACTTCTGTGCAAATGAATTTTTATCTCCATGGTTGCTAAGATATCAAGCTTCCCCAGGATGTGGCAATTTAATTTGCACATGTAATAATCAACTCGAGTTTCTGAAGATTCTG
This sequence comes from Eucalyptus paniculata subsp. matutina, assembly GCA_017140255.1. Taxonomy (NCBI): domain Eukaryota; kingdom Viridiplantae; phylum Streptophyta; class Magnoliopsida; order Myrtales; family Myrtaceae; genus Eucalyptus; species Eucalyptus paniculata. The sequence goes on along the minus strand of CM029436.1, from coordinate 47,691,849 downwards.
GAATTATGTTAAACTATGCACATGCTTATACTTTCATTTATCTTAGTCATAAATGCCTTTGTTGCTAAGAGAGAATAGGTCATATTTCCTGGCATTAAGAGGATACCTGCCTATTATGAATAAGCAACCATCATGGATTTCTGAGATGAATTTGTCTGTGCTACCTTCTATTATGCAGGCGAGATATCTAGTGGGTCCTCCTTTCGCTTATTACTGTTACTTTTGAATTTAGCAGAAATAATTACTGTGTGTGCATATATTTTGTATTTCTTCCAATAGGAGCTCTATGATGTTTATCATTGCTTAATTTCTCTTTTGTAGCTTCTTGTCATTGGCTTTGTTGGAGAGATGAGAGCATTTCTTATTTTACTGTTTTTAAGTTTTAGACCAATATATAGTACAACTTAATTAAAATTTTGTGTCCCTTAGGCTGCAATTTAATGTGTCCTGGTTGCAATACTGTGCTAACTTTATGGTTTTCCATCCTTGGGAGAATTGAGATGCAAAGGCAATGGAGCTTCCTGTTCATTTAAAAAACTATATGTACTTCATTCTGTTGTAAACATTTTCCAAATTAAAATTCATGAACATCTCCTGTTAAGGAAGATAAAAAAAACTGACATATATCTGCATTTTTTACGTGGATGTTAATTAGTTGAGGTTATGATTTCTTGATCACGGCCAGTTAATGTGATCATCAAGTTGCAGCACTTATACTTCAATGTATAAAGCATTTATCTCTCAGGGCCTTCCCTTCCCTTTTATATATAGTCTTTTAATCTTTAAATTTTAATTCACTTGAGCTTGAAATGCACGGACCTTGTAATATGTGATATAGCATAATTAGGGGTGTGCAAAATACCCGGGATCCACCCGGACCGCCCGGAACCGGACCGGAACCGCCCGGAACCGGCGGGTCTTGAGGGAACCGGTCCGGTTCCCGGTTCCAATAAATTGGAACCGGTGGGTACCGGTCCGGTTCCCGGTTCCGTGGGTGGATCCGCCCACCCGGACCGGATCGGAACCTTTTTAATATTAAAAAAAAAATTACTAAGAGAAACCCTACATCTCATCTCACTCTCTAGGGAACCTTTACCTTTGGTCAAAGAAAATTTTATTTGCAAGTAGGAAATGGGAGAATGTTGCATTCCATATGTTTGCGTTTTTTAAATCTACGAGATACATTTATAATTACAACAAATAAATATTTGTTCCACGTACTTAAATTTGATTTTTCTTTCTTTGGCTTGCTTTGATGTCACGTAATTGTTTTTTTATGTTGAAAACTAAAAATTTTCGTGTCAAGATCGGTTCCATGGATCCACCCGGGAACCGGACCGGACCGGCGGTCCGGTTCTCGGGTGGATCCATGCAACAAACGGGTGGATCCCGGTTCCAATTTTTCGGAACCGGTCCTTAGCGGGCGGTTCCCGGTTCTAGGTCGGGAACCGCCCGCCCGGACCATGCACACCCCTAAGCATAATACTAACGGTGATGGTTTTCATTTTCTCTACCATGGGGATTTCATATGTGTGTTTTTGATTCAGGGAGTTTCTGGTTGATCTCATGGCTGCCCCTGGGACGCTTATACCAGCTGATTATTTGAGTGTCAAAGATAATACGCCTTACAATGCGAAAATTAGTAAACTTCCATCTTTTCAGTCGCCTAATGACTTCGGAGTTGTTCGTTCGAGGCTAAAGCCTTTTGGTGGCGAAGGAAGCAGCCAAAGTTCAGTGATGGAAACTTATGCTTATGTAGATAGAAAATCAAGCTCTAAAACAGCAGAATCCTTCCCTCCTTTTGCATTTGATAGTCATGATCCTGGTGTTGGTTCTTCCAGAGTATCTGGTGGTACAGCTCAACGGTTGAATATAAATGTGGCCCCACAGAGCAAAAATAATAGTTCAGAGGACCCCACAAATCTTTTTGCAGATCTCAATCCTTTTGCAATCAAAGACTCTGGCAAAGCCCCAGTGGGAGGCAACGGCACAGAAATCAAAATCAATGAGACGCCAAGACAGAAAAATAACCCTGCTCCTGGTCGGCCTCCTGTTCCATTGATGCCAACAAAACGGCACCCTCTCAATGAAGTACCAAGAAAGAAAGAATATGGTTTTAAGGAAGGTCTGTTCCCAAGAAATAATCGCGAACCTAATCCTTATGATGTGTCATCATCCATTGGCAGCTGTACAACTGATAAAGTCAATCCAGACGGTTTTAAGTTACCTAATAATTTGAAGCAGTCCACTCAAGAGAGTAGTGGCGCCAAGTTGTCAAACAAGTCAAATCAGTTGATCAAACAGAGCAGTCACTGGAATCCTTTCAGTGATAATAGTCCAATGTTGGGATTTGGCACAGGTCAGTTTGATATGATGCCTCGTGAAGAGCGCTTGAATGCACAAGTCAGGGAAGACCCTCTTAGGACTCGGGAGAATTTGCAAGATGGCATAGCAAACTCTAAAAGAGGACGCGATCGACATGAAATTGGTTTTCTTGATCCAAAAAAGTGCACTAATGACAGATTCATGAACACAAACTTGATGTCCAGGGATTCAGAAAGCCCAAGCTCATCAATTGATAGTATTACAAATAAAGTTGATCAAGTGCTTGATGATGTTGATGTTGGTGATGAGATTCAGTGGGAACATTTGGTCATTGGTGAAAGAATTGGACTAGGTATTGCTTTTGATCAAGTCCCTGATTGGATAGATTCTTTTCATATCCTTATGCAGGTCCATATATTAGCTAAAAGAGAACAGGACTCATGGATACAAATATGTTGATCCTGTTGCTGCATTTTTATGACATTTGTTTAGTATCATGAGATATGCTTTAGTACTATTGTAGTGCCTATTATGCTCATGCTAGCTAGCCATGTAACCAGAGATGAAGTGCATGTCATCTGAGAAAAAGTTTTATATAGCAATCCAAATGTAAGCATAATTGCAGTAGTTATTATAGAATGGACAGCAGTTTTTTCTTACTGAATTGCATTTTCTGTTTATCATGTTACAATTTTGTGTTCTTCTGAACAGGTTCTTATGGAGAGGTCTATCATGCTGACTGGAATGGCACGGTCAGTTTCAAATATTTCTGAATTCTCACAAATTAAGAATAGGCATGGGATTACTTACTTAAAGAGGTTCTTTATTTTTAGAAGTATGACTTCTATTTGTTTGAATTTATGGAATGTGCATATCCATTGGCTCCTTATATATGACTGCTTTGAAGCAAATGATCGTCCTTGAGTATGACAATTGGTCTTTGGGTCAAAAGAAATGACATTTAGCCCTGCTTCAGTGTTCTTCTTTTGCGCTAATGTTTTAGATTTATAAACTAAGCAGCTAGCATTGAATAGTGACATCAGATATAGTATCAAAATCTGGCATTTCAACCTCATTTGTAAAAAAAATGCACCAGAATTGGTACCTTGACATATATACATGACTTGTTTGACTGGTGTCAACCATAATAACTAATTGCCCATTGCTCATTCATGGCCTTGTCTTGCTACTCTCTCTTTTCTATTTTGGATAAGCCAAATGGACTTTTACCTTTGGCTCCCTTGCTACTCTTTTATTAGGTGCCGTCAAGATTCTTTTTTTATGTTAGCTCTTCGGATGTAATCAAATCCTTACTGTGAAGACTGAAGAAGTTAATAAAAATAGTCACAATGAATATACTGTTGCAAAGTCTATTTTTGTACACTGCTAATTTGCAACTCAATCGAACCCCATCCATGTGGTAGAAGCACTTTAAACGATGGGTTGTTTAGGGTTTGTTGTCTTATGTTCGTATACTTATGTATTAAGAAATGGGAAGAGAACAGCAGATGACTTGTTTTTTCTTGTTAACATCTTCAAAAGATCTGTATGCATTTACTATCAGTATTTTGCAATTTAGACGTTACCTTTTGCAAAATACTCGGTGGTCATGTGTTTTTAGTGTTTAAAATTTTATGATATGCCATGAAACATAAGTTAAAATGCATTTTCAACTCTTAACATCTTGCTCAACTTCCTCGTTCTGCAGGAGGTGGCTGTGAAGAAATTTTTGGATCAGGATTTCTCAGGTGCTGCTTTGGATGAGTTCAGACGAGAAGTAAGCAATAGATAGGTCTTTGATTTGTGCTTTTCATCTTCTGGTTCCTTTTCTTTTTGGACCAAAATCCTCCAGCTTTATTCGGAACTCAAAAATTGTAAAGAATAAAATTTGGAAGAACATTGTAAAGAAAAGAATAACACAGTCGTTTGCTATACATGATGAATTCGCAATTTGCTTTTCTGTTGCTTTGTTAGTTTTGGCACAGAGTTGCCGATTTGATCTGCTTGGTGCTGTGAATAACATTGAGACATTCAATTAATGTTCTTTGCATAAGATCTGAATGGCACACAAAGTCTGATAGGTGAAAGCAAAGAAGAGAGACTATGTCACACTTCGAGTTTAATTATGTGTATCTATATGTATTTATGGAAAGATAATGAATTAGTGTGTTCAGTAATTGTTTGTGTTTTTCGTGAGAATAAAACTGAAGATGAGCAAGATATGCTTTTCCAGTATAGCCGGCTACAGTAAGATAAATTCCTATCCACATTTTTTTTTTTTTTTTGGGCGCTTCTGTGCCAAGGTTGCAGATAATGCATAGACAATGTCATCAGAATGCCATTCTTTTCATGGATTCCAATCTGTCCACATCTAACTAAATGGTTGTGTTCATCAATTAATTTGTTTGTTTAATTTGCTTAATTAGCAAGAAAAGAAAGGAGGACTAATCAGAGCAATGAGTCAAGAAATGGTTTTCCAATATATCCAGGAAGATAACTGACCATGCATCTTGTTCATCTGTTCCAAGGTGCGGATAATGCGTAGACTGCGTCATCCAAATGTCGTTCTTTTCATGGGTGCTGTGACCCGTCCTCCACATCTGTCTATCATTACTGAGTTTCTCCCAAGGTACAATGTTTTGTACTTTAAAATATCTTGGTAGGATGGCGACATCAATTGTTTCTGGGGGATGCAGCTCATTTATCTGCTGTTAAAAGGGTGTTATTATTTTGATGGCATGTGACAATCTCATTTTGCTGTCTGATTTTTACTGTTGTTTACTTCTCCAGGGGAAGCTTGTACAGAATTATACATCGTCCTCAGTGTCATATTGATGAGAGACGTAGGATAAAAATGGCTCTTGATGTGGTATGAAATAATTGGTCTCCCTTCTCTTTGGTGTTGGAGATATAGAGATTTCTTTTTCTGAAATTGATATAAGTGCTTGTGCAAATTTTACAGGCAAGGGGAATGAATTGCTTGCACACAAGCGTCCCGACAATTGTTCATCGAGATCTGAAATCACCAAATCTTCTCGTTGACAAAAACTGGAATGTCAAAGTATGTGAAATTTACCAATGTTGCATGACACTTTTTTGACTCCTTTAAATAACGAATCAAGCTATTCTCTTGCCTGCATTTCATTTATCTATCTCCTACGTGCTACAAATGTCTTGCTTTGTCCTTTTCTCTTCCTCTTGAGTATTCCGTTCCCTCACTGGGGGAGCACCTCGGATATGATTGTTAATTGACTAATATTTGCTGATTCTGGAACAAGTTTTATTTCTCGTGGACTCTTGACTTTTCATTCTCACTCTTCACTGCCATCCATGTACTTACATCCGAACAGTGATGTGGATGATTCTTGATTAACCGAACTTGCTGATGTGATGCAATTTCCGTTGGAAATGTGCTCTGAGCTTGATGTAATTGATGATCAAAGTGCTGCAGTATAATATTGTTTGCATCCACACTAAATTCTACCATTGTCCAGGTCTGCGATTTTGGGTTGTCACGTTTGAAGCACAACACTTTCTTGTCATCCAAGTCTACTGCTGGAACGGTAAATATGCAAGCTTTCTGGAAAATCGTTCTTGAAGAGTTTCCAAGGATGGAGAGAGAGTTATTTAACTATTTTTGAAATAGAGAAAGACATTTGAATGGTTTCTACTAATAGTTTTCATTGTAGTTAAATGGACAATTAGCAACTATAGAGGAAATGAAGAGAAAACAATGGGAAACTTCATTTTTGGTGATTTGGGAAGTAAACTTCTTCTCCGGTACAAATCTTGAACAGCCAGACAAGCAAGTATATAACGTTTCAGCTTGAGAAACTAAAAAAACATTTTGCCAGAGCATTACCAAACAATGCACTAGGAGTCTTGAGACTCTTTTTTCCAGATTTATTTTTATACGAGGATTGCAAAGAAACCATTCCTGATGTTTCTCAAGATTTTGAGCTGGTCCTAATGTGAAGTTCTTGATTGTGTCAGCCTGAGTGGATGGCGCCAGAAGTTCTCCGCAATGAACCATCGAATGAAAAGTGAGTTGTGCATTTCTAAGCTAGCTTCAATTATTTTCTCTGGGCTAGCTTTCTTGAGCTCCTGTCGCTTGGATTTTGCAACAGTCAAGCCTAAATGACTTCAGTTTTGACATGAGCATGCTCTGATCGTATGTTGTAACGATAATATTTGGCCTTGTTTTTCTAAATGACTTCTGGTTGAGTGAATGTGTATGTTGATTGTATGTTGATGCTCAAAGACTAGGATACAGAAATTTGGGAATATGGGACTTTATTTGATCAGACTCTCTTCTTGGGTGTGACTGTCAGGGAAAAACAGTTCCATAAGAGAACTAGATAATAAATTTTATTCATTCTCTCTATGTGCTGATATCGCAAGTGGTGCTAAAAATGGTATAGTTAACCACGGTGCATCCTTGTCATAAACTTGAGCTTTAGAAGAAGCAAGTAATTATTCAATGTCTCCTGGGTTGTGCAGATGTGACGTCTACAGTTTTGGAGTCATTCTTTGGGAGCTTGCCACATTGAGATTGCCTTGGACTGGGATGAACCCAATGCAAGTTGTAGGTGCCGTAGGTTTTCAAAATCGCCGCCTCGAGATCCCCAAAGAAGTTGATCCCTTGGTTGGGAAGATCATTTGGGAATGTTGGCAGACGTAAGAAAATTTTGAGCGCAGATAACATGAGCATGCAAAGGTTATTCTGTTGAACTATTTTCTCATCATTTGCTGATGTCATCTTACAGGGAGCCAAACTTGCGGCCCTCTTTTGCAGAGCTCTGTGTAGCTCTCAAGTCCTTGCAGCGGCTTATGATTCCTTCTCACTTGGACCAACCAAATGGACATCTGGCGCGGGACCAGCAAAACTCTTCTCTTCCCCTGGAGATTCAAGTAAATTCAACACCTTGAAACATCTTCACCGAGTGAACAAGAAGTTCATGGCATCACTTCACTGCTATGGTGGCATTAATCAATTCATGATAAATGTATACTAGAGGAAGAAAGAAGGAAAGCCTTGTAGGAGAAAGGTTTCATGCTGTACAGTAATCTTTCTGCTCCTGCAGAGAAAGACTGCAGGTGTCATTTTGTACAGTTCTGCATCCGCAGTTTCTTTTCGGAGGGAGGGATTGAGGATGTGATGTACAAGTGTATATACCTCTTTAAAGACAAGGGGAAGCTGTTACTATGAAGTACATGTCTCTTGCAATATAGGTTTCTGATCGAGGATTGGATGTAACTGAGGAATAATTTGTTCGGCGTGAGTTTGTATAAAGTGGTTTGCCCGATTTTCTCTCCTTATGCCATCTGATGAGTGCTGCTTGCATATCTGCTTATTAATCACGGGGTATTGAGGACATTAATCCATTGAGATTTATGATCATAATGATTCACTATTTTAACCCTATGCAGGAGAGAAATGATGAATGTGACCGGATTGCCGCCAGAGTGAATTAATGCATATCTCGGTCATTAGACAATGGCTTGTCTCTGCCTAATTTTAGAAAACGACTCTTTTTTTTCTTAAGTTCAACTCTACTGAGATTATAATGAAATTCCTTGCATGTTAGGCAAACGGAACAACCTTCGTACAGATGAGAATGCCAGTTTGCAAAGGGGTGTTGCCAATGCATTGACCGCGGCTACTAGTATTATTCATTTCCTTAATCATCTTCTCCACACAATTTTGTTTTTAAGCAGTCTAGGAGTTCTGGAGAAGAACATTATCGTAACTCTCTTCCAACCTCTACAGTGTTGTGTATGCATACATAATAGTGCAGTATTTCTAATCTCTACTCTCTGCACTCATTAACAAGGAATAGCCAAAGCCCTTCCTTGAAATCCTCCTCCGAAACTCTTCCACATGCCTCTGTCTTGAGCTACTTACAAATCAATGTCTCCTTTTGTATACTGACTTGGTGGCTATTACACGAAAGACAAATCCAACGACGCATTCTCTCTCTTTGCTCCAGAATCAAAAGTAGTCGGTCCCAATTCCCTTGGGATCTGTTGTTCCATCGAAATCTTTATCACTGACATTTATCTAGTACATGTATATGAATGGAAGCTTTTGTTTCACCAATGGCCTAAGCGTTGCTCAGATGAAAATGCCAATTATTTGACTTGAACAGATAGGCCATTCTCTCCAGCCATAACAAGCAAGCAAGGACGTTGGAGTATCTCCAGCTTTGAGTTTTCAACCAATTAAAAGAATAACTTTGTCCAGAAGCCCAAAAATGGAAATGCAGCAATAAGAAGTCGCACCAGCAATGGCGTTTCTCTTACCCTTCCTATCCTACTAAACTTTCCTTTCTTCGACTGCTTCGACCGCTTCAATGGCACGTATGGCTTTCGACTCCTTTCGCTCTTAGGAACCTCTCGTGTCCCTGCTTTCTCATCGAGTTCGTCCCATCCACCAAATCTTGGCCTACCTCCGCTACCTGCCTTGCTATATGAACCATCTGTTGTTGCCCACGATTGATAAGCATTCCTCTCATTGGCAGAACCATTTTCTTGTTTCCCTCCGCTTTTTCGGCCTTCGCTTCTGGGATTCACAAATGGTTTTTTCTTGGTTCTAGCCCGGCTACGAGGTTTCCAGCTATCTCTTTCCTCGTCTCTCCCCACACATTCTCAAATGCCAGGGAAAGCAATGTCTGTCCCAATGGAACTGCTAAGGCCATTATGAACGCATTTGGACCAGTGCCTAGGAGCAATGATATGGCAATGGCCGGAAACATCCACCCAAATGCTCGTAAAACCTGCAGTCAGCCAAAATTCAGCTCCAATAGCAAACTACTCAAAGAATTTGACAAAATACACATGAGAACCGATGAAACTCGCACGTGAAGATTTGGAAAAACAGAACAAGTGCACTATTCCAGCTAAAAGCGGCACAACGTGAGAATCACTCAAAGTTTGCTAGGATCCTTCATCAAGGATTCATAGACCAATTGATACTAACACTAACCATTACTATGATCCTAAGCTGACATTCCCAGGTCGCCATTGAACAAGCAGGACTAGTTATACGCTCAAAGGACTGCTAAATTCATGAAAGATAATAACAAAAACAACTCTAAAAGTTTTCATTCGGTTCGACCGAAAGGCACAGAAAAAGCGCAACAAAGAAGCCAGAACGCGATGATCCACAGGCCATTCAACCCTACTCTGCCGAAAATGCCTCCAGATTATCTTTTTTTGAATACATGACAACCCAACTTCTCCTCAGTCTCAGCATGAAGTTTCCAGCCAAAACTCCACCCGGCAAGGATGAAGTTTCACCGAAGAGCTCGATCGACTACCGCAACAAAAACCAGCTCCCGCAATCTCAAAATCAGTTCTTTCGCAAAGCACATCAAATCAGAACAGACCACAAGCCAAAAGGGAAAAAAGCCATCAAACGCTTCCAAACGCAACCGATCAACGAGTCACTCGTGCGATCACCAAGCGAGAATTGGCCGCAACGCGATTACCTTGAAACCCCAAAACTCCTCGTCCCCGTCGAACCCCAAGCCGTCGTCGCCTTCATCGTCGTCGTACCCAGACCACCAAACCCTCTGCTTCCTCGCGCCGTCGAACCCGAACCCGCCGCCGCCGTCGGCGTCGTAATCGTCGTCGAACTCACTGCCGAGGCCGAACGCGGAGCGTCCGCCGGGGACGGGCTCGGCATTGGAGTCCCGTCGGGGAAGAGCGCCGGCGGAAGGGCGCCGCGAGAAGCGGAGGAGGTTGGTGGAGCCGGAGGGCGACGGCGAAGAAGAAGAAGTTTGGAAGAGACTAGTGGTGGTGGTGGTCGGAAATGGATGAAGAAGATGGCTTCTCATTTGTTCAGTGGTTGTGTTCCACTGGTTGCATTTGGATAGATATTCTTCCTCATTTTTCTAATTTTTTCGGGTTTAGATTTCGGCCATTTTTGCCCAAAAAATAAAAGAAAATTTCAAAAAAGGCATGAAGGGCCTTAGTTTCCTCAAATAAGAATATGAAGCGATAAAATCATTTTATCGACGGTTTTATGAGCCTATTGAATATTTAAGAGATCTATATGTTGATATATAGTTAGGAAGCCGTATTGCCTTTTAAAATTATTGTCCAATCATTAAGGGTAAGACTCTAGGGAGAATTAGCCAAAAAAATTACTTGACTTGATGTGTTTATGGATAACCTAAAGTTAAGCATGCATGGAAGTTACATCGAAGGAATACACATGAGTAGTCGAGGTGAAGCGGTAATATTGCTATCAATCTGCCATCCACATTGTAATACTAGTACTCTCAATGCTAGATTTGATGACGAGTAGTCATCCTAGTAAAGGATTAGAGATTTTTACTTACAAAGTCATGAACTCGCTCCTTATTTTTTAGATTTGTAGGCATGAAAACATCATGTCAATTTTGGAAGTCGCAATCATGTTAGAGAAGATAGGAGTCTCCCTTGACCTATGTGGAAACCTATAGTATGTTGTAAAAAGGAAAAACGGCCCATAGAAATAGGTTTTGTAAATGAACTATTGTAATATAAATTAACGTGTTATGCGTGATATATGTCTCAGTCTTCCAGCTATTATTTGTTTGAGGAGTTATATGTTTACATTTCCACATGGGCATGATAACAAGATAAAAAGAATCGAGACGATGACGAATCTAATACATCATGAAAATAATCTTTCTCGCTCATGATCCTAGAGATAAAGTTGGGGTTGTGACGCTTAAAACTTTAAAGTAATATCCATTTTGGATTTTTATTTGAAAAAATTATAAAAATTTCTAATAAAAATCAAAGTTGACATTATTTCAAATAATAATTTGAAGTGACTAAACTATTTTAAATAAGAAAGATAAAATGACTAAATTATATTAAATAAAGACTTTTGGTTAGTCAGTGATTATTTCAACTATCAAAGATAGTTATTTTAGTAAAAAAGTTCTTAATATATTTTGTTGATTTTTTATTTTATTTTATTTCCTATTTCATTTTTCTCTTCCTTCCCTGACCATTGCTCACATCACCTAGGCATTAAGTGACCCCTCACCTAGGTTGCGCAAGTGAGGGTGACCCTCCCCTAATGCTAGCGAAGGCCGCTCTCGCTTGAGTCTAGTGACATCCACCATGGCTAGCAAAGGGAAGAGGGAAAAAAAAAAAAAAAAAAAAAGGGAAAAAAAAAGGCAAAGTTTTTTAAACATTGAAAGATGAATATGCCCTTAGACGAGCAAGATCATGGCCTTTTTCTAAACTAAACGACTATTTAAGGTCTTTATTTAAGAAAATAATGACATTTTAGACTTCTTTTTTAAACAAACTCCATTTTAAGCCATTGCTTTTGTTCACTTGAAATTTTCTCGAAAAAACGACCCAACCTCCCCCCCGCGTTTCCTCATTTCTCGAGGGAACAGAAATCACAACCGACTAACCCAAATTGGCGATTTCGACTTCTCTTGTTCGCTTTTAGTGGTACTTTTAAGAGCACCATTGCAGGCGACATGCTACTGAGGAAACGAGGTGAACCTCCATTACCCACCCATCATCATGATCTTGTCACGTCGAATCAGTACTAAATTATTTGACATATCATTCGATTGTACTTAATTTTTCCTTCCGATTCCTTCTCCTTTACGAATCTTCTGATGCTGCAGGAAGAGTTACGTGCTTGAGCTCTCAATGCAGTAGAGTTTATAATGCTTCCAAGAAGTTGTTGTCGTCGAATCAGCCTCCTCCTCCATGGCACAGTGCAAATGCCGGTGTTTCCTCTTTCGTTGAAGCTATGCATGAAGATTCAAGAAAACTTAACGACGTGGGAAAATCGGTCGAGGGCATCTGCAGTATCTTGAAAAAGGGTCCTTGGGGACCTTCCGTGGAGAGTGCCCTTTCGATGCTCGACGAAATGCCGAAACCAGAATTGGTCATCGGGGTCTTGAGGAGAATGGAGGACTTCGATCTAGCTCTACGTTTCTTTCGCTGGGTCGAGACGGAAACTGACCGAGCTCATTGCCCGGAGGCATACAACGTGCTCCTCATGGTAATTGCGAGGACGAGAAAGTTTGATAGAATGGAAGAGATATTGGAAGAAATGAGTCTTGCTGGATTCAGTCCATCTAACGGTGCATGTGTCGAGTTAATCTCAATTTGTGTGAAGTCGCGGAAGCCCAGAGAAGCTTTTCAGCTGATTCAGATGATGAGGAAGTTCAACTTCCGGCCTGCGTTTTCAGCATATACCACCTTGATTGGTGCTCTTTCTGCAGTTCAGGAATCTGATCTCATGCTTACTCTCCTTCACGAAATGCAAGAGCTGGGTTATGAAGTGAGCTTACATTTGTTTACAACCATTATCCGTGCATTTGCAAGGGAGGGCCGAGTCGATGCTGCCCTTTCTCTGTTGGATGAAATGAAGAGCAACTCTTTTCAAGCTGACATAGTTCTGTACAATGTCTGCATTGACTGCTTTGGTAAGGTTGGTAAGGTGGATATGGCATGGAAATTCTTTCATGAAATGAAAGTTCATGGCATAATGCCTGATGACGTGACATATACCAGTATGATAGCGGTCCTCTGCAAAGTGAATAGATTGGATGAAGCTGTGGAGTTATTTGAAATGATGGATTGCATCCGGGATGTCCCCTGTGTTTATGCCTATAATACATTGATCATGGGTTATGGATCAGCTGGGAAGTTTGAGGAAGCATACAGTTTACTCGAGAGACAGAAGGCAAAAGGGTGCATTCCAGGCGTGATAGCATATAATGGCATTCTTACTTGCCTAGGGAGGAAGGGTAGGGTGGAAGAGGCGTTGAGGATTTTTCATGAGATGAAAAAAGATGCGGCTCCTAATCTTATAACATATAATGTCCTGATAGACATGCTTTGCAAGGCAGGGAAACTTGAAGCTGCATCTGAAGTTAGGGATGCCATGAAGGAAGCTGGGTTGTTTCCTAATGTAATAACAGTTAACATAATGGTTGATCGCCTCTGCAAGGCTGAAAAGCTTGATGAGGCTTGTTCTATATTTGATGAAATGGATCGTATGGTCTGTATGCCTAATGCGTTTACATTTTGTTCGCTAATTGATGGCTTAGGAAGACATGGCAGAGTTGATGATGCCTATAGGCTTTACGAGAAGATGCTCGATTCAGGTCATGTTCCAGATGCAGTCGTTTTTACCTCCCTCATTAAGAACTTCTTCAAGTCTGGCAGGAAGGAGGATGGACACAAGATATACAAGGAAATGGTCCGGAGGGGCTGTTCTCCTGATCTGACACTTTTTAATACCTACATGGATTGTGTGTTTAAAGCTGGTGAGACAGAGAAAGGAAGGTCTTTATTTGAGGAAATAAAAGCTCAGGGATTTACTCCAGATGCAACGAGTTATTCTGTTTTGATACATGGCCTTGTGAAAGCAGGTTTTGCCAATGAAACCTATCAATTGTTCTATGCAATGAAGGAGCAAGGTTGTGTTCTTGATACCCGTGCTTACAACTCTGTGATTGATGGATTCTGCAAGTCAGGTAAGGTTAACAAAGCTTATCAGCTACTGGAGGAAATGAAGTCCAAGGGTCACCAGCCCACGGTTGTTACCTATGGCTCTGTCATTGATGGGCTTGCCAAGATTGATAGGCTTGATGAGGCATACATGCTTTTTGAAGAGGCTAAAGCGCAAGGAGTGGAGTTAAATGTTGTAATTTATAGCAGTCTTATTGATGGCTTTGGTAAAGTGGGTAGAATCGATGAAGCATACTTAATCATGGAAGAGCTGTTGCAAAATGGTTTGACTCCCAATGTTTACACTTGGAATTGTTTACTTGATGCGTTGGTGAAAGCTGAGGAAATAGATGAAGCCCTAGTTTGCTTTCAATCCATGAAAGACCAAAACTGCGATCTCAACCATTTCACTTACAGCATTATCATAAATGGTCTCTGCAAAGTTAGAAAATTCAACAAAGCCTTTGTGTTTTGGCAGGAGATGCAGAAGAAAGGTCTGAAGCCAAATACGTTGACCTACACGACGATGATATCAGGACTTGCAAAAGCTGGGAATGTTGTGGATGCTAATGGGCTATTTGAGAGATTTAAGGCTAGCGGTGGCATACCTGATTCTGCCACTTGTAATGCCATAATAGAAGGGTTAAGCAGTGCAAATAGGGCAATGGATGCATACTCACTATTTGAGGAAACTAGGTTAAAAGGTCATAAGATTCATACAAAAACATGTGTGGTTCTTTTAGATGCATTACATAAGGCTGAATGTCTTGAGCAGGCAGCAATCGTCGGTGCTGTTTTGAGAGAAATAGCAAAGTCTCAACATGCTTCTAAACACTGGTAACATGTTATAAGTTCATCCCATTGCATCCTTGAGTGCCACCATGCAAAGAATAGGACTGATTATCGGGACCATGGACATTGCCAAGTCTGAGGACTCGTACCTGTTCCAGGTGTCTCTTCCTGGGGTGAGAAGAGATCGATGTAAGTTCATACGAGCAAAGTTAATTTATGCTAACAGCTGCATATTTTTCCAGGTTTAACTCGGTTTTTAATGGGCTCGGAGGGTTTAATTTCTGTGTTCTGCAATGTGACAAAACTGTAGTGCAAAACTTCCATTTTGTGATATATCTCTTGTTTTAAGGAAGTGAGCTCATTTTGATCTGCTGGTTCTTGCTCTGATATGAGCCATTTGACCATTTGACCTGCAAGTTATGCTTGGATGTCAATGACTATTTCTTAAGAGAAAGGGTTTGCAGATTTAACAACCTTGTTAGTTTTCTGCTCTAGTGATGGCAATTATGTGCCCAAGAGACAGGATTTTTGCAAGATATCTTTTTCTTTATGGTACTATTTCCTTTTTCCTACGAAAATTGATCCAACACGGTATCTGTGTTGATGTACTAATTAATCCTCGAAAACTTGGTCTTGATTGCTGCAGCATTCAGTGTGAACTTGACATGAATGGTGAGGTTGTGATCTCAGGAATGATCGTGATGGGTGAGAAGATGATCCACAGGCTAGGGGAAGTATTTGTTAGGAACACGGAAAACCTATATCAGCCCGGCCCCTTCTCTCTCTCCTTTCAGCTGCCTGGCCCCATTGATCCCGTGCAGTTGAACTTGAACTTTGGCAGAGATGCGATTTTCGAGGGAGTCGTGAAGAAGCAGATGAGTGATTGATCTGGAAGCTCGGATTTCATAGTAGATGTTGGCTTGATGATGGAAGGATTGTTTGTGTTTTAGGAGCTTGTTGAGGGAGGCTCCACTTATGCTTTGAAAGATGCAAACTTCCTTAACCACATATCTGCTGCTCTTTCTGTGTTGTCGTTCATCGTGTTAATTACCAACAATTTTCTCTTGAAGTACTGGATACTCCAGTTATTTCCTTAATTGAATATGTCGCCTTTCACAGAAAATCGGATTGCACAAAGAGATTTCATCTGGTTTTGATCAGAGGTTAAGTCTTTCTACAACATGGCTTTTTTTGGTTGCATGGACGGGTCTTAACTGAGAATTGGCTCCAATCACTGTTCAGAATAGGGTTTGAGTCAACCTGCTTAGGACTTGGTAGGTGCTTAGGGTAACTAGGATTGCCTCTTACTAATACATAAATATGTCCTGGAGAAGTTCTTGATTCATCAAGCGACTTTCTGATATATAGAGGACTAGCCATGAATTTGATTTCAGTGTGCCTAAATGCATCAAGCAATTGCAGTGGAGAGACTGAGTAGAGGTGGATGACATTAAATCAAGCGAAAAGAAGTGAATGCAGCATCAATCCCCTGCTCTTTCTTTATGGAAAGCAGATACCGGTTGACAGTAACTTCTATATTAAGCAATAAATATTTCAATTTCTACCGAAAAAGAAAATATGGCCAGTCCCTAGGAAGAATCAAAACCGATTGGTTCCGGTCCCAGTTCCATCTTTCTAGAACTGGGGACTGCCAGCTCGGCTCCCAGTTCAGGGCAGGAAGCGATCACCTCTGGTCTAAACTAGTCAAACAGCACGTGAGTTGATATAAGCTTAGGGCAATCAGGACTGGTCATTGACAAGTATGCGCTGCACATGATTGTTGGTGATGGATATTAGTCTTATAGAGTGAATAATGAGAACATACCACCCAGGTCAATCAAAATTTTCTCTTTAACCTGTAAAAGGTGAGGCTCAAGCTACCTACTCTTTTTAGCTACTCTTGTCAATCCTGTGTGACATCGGAAACTTCACTTATTTCCAGTGAGGCGTGACCATACCGATCACCATATCTACAATCACAAAGGACAAGGTCCATGGATTCCAATTTGTTTTAATGTACACAACAAAGGCGATGTGGAAGTTTTAGCAGTATGATGCTTACCATTGCATATTTTCACAAGATAATGTAATGTAGGGTAATTTATCTCACTCTATCAACCAGATAGAATGATATGAACTACAACAGAACACCAATGTTATATGATTGTTATCAGAAAATGAAATTAGGACAAATCTAATGGTCGGACAATCAGTGTGATATCCAACTCTATTGTGCCTCTAAGAAAACCTTTTATGTGAAGTCTCAGTATAACCCCTTTGTTAGAATCTCTTTTTTTCTTTTTTTTTGGTCGGTCCCTTTGTTAGAACTTAATGACTGACTATTAGTAGGGAATTAGATCTCCCCATAAGAGTAACCACTATTTCAATTACAGACGATCTTACACACATTTATCCTAATCGATTGCAAGAAAGACTAGTATAAATTACTCTGTAGATAAGCACATCTAAGTTCTTATGAGGAAAAAGTAAGAGGCATCTTTCTGGAAGCATGTGGGGACTACAGAGAGTAGATCAAAGTCTGCTTTGAGAGATTTTATCACTATGCACATTTGCCGTCAACAAATACAGAGATATGCTGAAATAGAACATCGTGTGAAACTAGTTAGGGTCCAAAAGCTGAAATACAGCTATTTCAATTATTCAGGACTTGAAAGAACATTCCATTGAGGTCATGAATAAAACTAGCAAAGCAAATCGCCTTCTCCTCGAAATGGTTACTCAGGTAAGCACATCCAGACTCTAGCTTCAAAAAAGAGCTATGAAGGGGAAACAAACAAATGGGTGTATTGGTTCTACACAATGCCAATTGACTCCACCATGATCCGACTGATGTGGACTCATTTTTTAATACAAGCAGCATGTTAGCACGCTGATAGGCCTTTCAGATTGTTAGAACCCAGGTGCCTAAATTACCAAGCCTTTTCCCGGATTAGAGCATCAGCATAAGTTGATCCCAATGAGACAGGCAGCAAGAACCTCCGAGAATCCTCAAGCCAAGGACAGGGTAAATAAACTCTTAAGTTCTTGAATCTCTTCAATCCTTTCCACAACACCTACACTCAAATACATCATGGTGATGGATAAAGATTGTTATACCAAACTTCCAATCCTTCTAATTTAAATATTAACACACCAAAAGGAAAAACTAATTTTTGGTGAGGTGAGCAGCAATATCTTGGTAATTTGACAAATAAGTACGAGTTGCTTAAGTTTAGTAATATGATACAACTTAGAGTGAACTTAGACAGTTTTCCATGTATTATCACCAATTTAAGGAGGAAAACAGATTTTAGTAAATAAAGCTAACATGTGGTAACTCTGAGCAAACTTAACTGTGCAAGTCAGAGTGCATTCACAAAATCGAAATTTCAGTGAGTTATGTGAAAATATAGCCAATCAAGACAAATGAACTGAGTGCTATCCTACTTTAAATTCGAAATTACCTTTTGTATCTCTTCTTAGAACCACACGGGCACATTGCATTTCGGCTGATCTGTCCACTCTTAGCCAGATTAGACCTAGCAACATCTAATGGAGTTGACCCCATTAGTTTCTGAACCTGTAATACGGAACCCACAGGTCATGCTATTTCTCAGAAATCCTAAGTAAGGTAAACAGCCAAAGAAAAATAAAAGGAAAAAGTCGCTATAATTCAACTGATAAAAGGTAGCATTTAATGCAAAATAGTTAGAAGAGATGACAAAATCAAATCATTAAACTGCAAGGCAAAGATCCAACAAAAAACAAAGATCTGCAGTGGAGTATCCCCTCCTTTTTTTCCCTACTTAAAAATCAATTAAATACACTCAAATAGAAGGTGAGGTTTGCTTGAAAGCTGTCTCATTGTTTAGGTTGTCCAGCAAAAAAGTTTGAAAGGTATAAGTATTAAGATCACGCAAATCATGAATACTTGTCTCATCGACAAAAACAAATATTCTTGACGTGGGACTCATTAATCCTCTCTCTCCATGATGAATCGGCTCAAGGCCTACCAACTGAGTTTTTTTTTTTTTTTGGCAATTTACCAAAACAAAACCTAAAGAATACTCTCGGATATTAGGTGAAGCCCTCTCAAAACGCTCAAAATTGTGGGAATATAGATTTAATGAGCCCATTGCACCCAGTCCAAAAGAGCCAACCTCAAACACACACAATTGTTAAGCTACAGACTTAATGAGCCCATACCCAATCCAAAATACACAGAGAATTCTGGTTATTCATTTGCCATCATATGCATGATAACTGACCTCAAAGTTAAGTTTTGTAAAGTTACATGTGCGAAAAACACAGTCCATAATTGTGAGCATAGTTGTACTTCTTAAGTAAGCAGGGATAGGTAGTGAGCAGGCATATGAGGTCTTAAAGCATTCATCCAAACCATTACCACTCAATTACAAGTCCATCTCTCAAAGCCTCTTCGACCAATAACAGATGTTGAGGAACAGAAAATCATTTACCTCAGCAAGGCTCTTCGGCATCGGTTTTCCTTCTTCCTTCAACTTCATTAACTTATTTTCTGCTTCCTTTGCCCAAGTGAATTTCGCAAGTGCATTCTCTACATCTGCTATCGAACAGTTGCAATTCTTTGCTGCTTCTTGTTTTTGATTAGTTTGGAGATGCTGAAAATCATCATCTAAGGTCATATTAGGGTGAGGTAGTTATCCACATAGTAAGTGTTTGCATGTCATCGTATGTAAATTTTGTCCATGTGTTGATTATTGCTTTAATGAAAAATACAGAAAAGGTCATGGCACACAATCAAAGCATCTGTCTATAGGGTAACGTATGACTATGTAGCATGGAAAAAACATGGCAAGTCTTGAACTCGGCATTTGAACTCCAAATTTTGGATCCATGTTAGTCCTTCAAGGATTGCACCAGCCTATTAAAATAAATTCTCATACGGTCACATGCTATAAACAATCACTTTCACAAGACAAAGCATTTTTCTGCAAAACAAACCATACTATACAGATGGTCATCTACATTTTGTAGGAACCATTCTCATCTTTTCTTCCTAAAACCGTACGAGAATCTACCTAGACAGACAAGTACACGAGCCTGAAACTTCAAGAAAGACAGATCAACCGTTCCCGAACTCCATTTCTCCACAACCCATTATGCTTTTGCAACCTTTCTTTCCCTCTTGAACTACTGCCATGAACATCATTCGCCCTCATATCCTCTTCTCACCAAATAAAAGTGTGACCTTTCAACGTCACATATAACTATCCATATACGTAAATTTCGTCTCTTTCGAGCATCAATTAATTCAAGCACTCAAAAACAAAATGCGACCAGGACCAACCTCCCCGGAAGGGTCCAAACCTCCTAGATATCGGAGAATCGCCTCCTGCTTCTCGAAAGCATCAGCAAACGTCGCTTCGCTGCTCCGTCCGACCATGTATTTCTTGAATGTTCCCAACCTCCTCGCGTTCTTCATCTGGTCGGCAAAACCTTCCCAACAGAAAATAAAATAAAATAAAATAAAGACTCCCACCCATCACCACCATCGCCACTGCCACTATCGAAACACTGGCAGACGAAAAAACCAAAAAACAAAAAACAAAAAAGCTTTCTCAAGCTCAACCGAATTCAAATGCACGAAGAAGGCGCGGCGGCGGCGGCGGAGCTTACGGAGAAGCGTGAACGATTCGGCGGCGACCCGGGCCTCTTCCGGAGACGTCTTCTTCCCGGCGAAGACTCCTTTGATCTTGTCCATCCACGAGTTCTGGAGCATCGCCGTGGAGGAGATGGAGCGGCGCGACAGCGGTGGCACCGAGCGATGCCCATTGTAGCGGCTGAGACCGAAGACAGAGCTCTCGTAGAGCGCTCTTACACTTCGCAGAGAACGCATGGTCCCCCTCTCTCTCTCTCTTCTTTCTCTCTCTAGGTTTAAGCTCCGGGGTTTCTCTGCTAGAAGAAGACGGTCGACGGCGAATTCCCCGAAACACCCAAGGTTGAAGACGACAATTTAGCAGGCTTTAGCTAATATTTTCCTTTTCTTGAAGGGTGGGGGGCCAATACTTACACGTGGCAATTAATTATATTATAACGTGATTTATGAATTTTTAATTTATTTAATCGATATGTTGATTAAATTTTAGATACAATATATAACTTTAGCACAATCTCCAATTTATTTAATATAATCCATCAAATTTTTATATAAATTCAAACTAAGTCATAAACTCTAAGAAAATATTTCATGTTCTCTTCTTATTAAAGGTTAGAGATAAAATCTTATATTTTCATATAATTTAAGAACTAATTTGAATATATATCAAAAGTTCAGAAATCATATTAAATAAATTAAAAATTTAAAGACTATGTTGAATAAATTTAAAGCTTAGAGATAACATCATACATTAAGTCAAAGTTTAAAAATTACTTGTGTCATTCTTCCTTTTCTCGTTTGACAAACATGAACTCAAGAGATTTCCGAGACAAATCACAGAAAAACCAGTGGCCAAGTTCAGCTCATCACATCATGTGCTAGTCGAAAATCACATCTGACATTAAACTCGGCAAATGGAATGTTTCTAAACATCTTTTGACAAGTGTTATGACAGTACAAGCCGCACCACGTCAGGCAACTAAACGGGTTAGGAATATCAGAGCCGATGATGGATCGGCTGGACTCACATCCAAACAGCAGCACGACGGTCGCCAGGATCGCACGAACAAATAATGGAGCGATCCCCACCTTATCTAAGCAAAACGACCGCCCATGTCGACGGCGTAAATGCGCAAATCCTAAAAACCAACTCTCGCACTCCACACAAGTATGTATGAACTAGTAAAACACACGCACACTCAGACAGGTGCACAAGCTAAGATCAGCCAGAAGCCTACACAAAGCACACCAAAATGACCAGGAGTCCGAAACCATAGTCACGTCAGATCAGATTCGACATCCTCCTTCTGTGACGGCAAAGTGTCGCCCTCACGTTCGGATCCGAAGACGTCACCATCTTGCTTCGCGTCAAGGAAGTGGGTTTTGAATCCAGGCCGGCACATTTGGGACTCTCGGTTGGGAGAGCCTTTGGTTCCGCGTACCGCGATTTTCTGTTCGACTTCTCTAGCGTCGCTTTCAAGTGTGGATCCGAGTAGCTGAAGGACTGAGAACCTGAAAACTGGATCGAGCCTCTTGTCACAGATCTCCAGCTTTTTGTTCTCCCGACGATGTCTCTTTCCGAAGCACTCTGCCTCTGGCGGCTTGCCGCCGTGGAGGTCATGAACCGAGGCAGAGAATTGCATCTCATTTGCTTGACGACTTTGGCAGATGCCGGTGGAGTCCTGAGCACTTCCTCTAAATCCTTGGGGCTCGTGGGTTTCTCAACATCTTCAACAGGATCATATGTGGATGAGAAGAGCTTTTTGTTCTCGCTTAGAAGAAATTCGGCTTTCAGCAACTGATCTGTGACGATCTGAGACTCTTCCTCGGCTTCTTTCATTTGCTTCTCAAGTTCTGCCAACTTTTTCTCCCTCAGCTTCTTCAAGTCCTACACAAAAGCGCATCCTTTCAGTATGCCTAATGGTTACCTTGCACTTGCCAGCGAGGCTGCTCGTGAAAATTTCAGAATCCTCGCCAATGTTGGGCAAGATATATTCGAATGATCGTACCTCAGGTATTTCTCTAACGGACTCAACTGCTCTTGCTCTCTTGGCGAAACTCAAGGAACAAACGGTCTCTGCAACATCTTCTTCACAAGGACTAACATGCACGAGCATCAAGACCTTCGAACCATCACCTACAGTAACTCCGCCAATTAGCATTGGTGATTTGAAAGACTTATAAGTTTGGAGAATCTACTTTAAAAAGTTGGCGAGTCGCTTACATAGAGAATCTTTGAGGATTTGCGTCAACTTGCTATTTCTGCAAGCCAAGAGAACCAAATAAAGAAGTTGGAAACACATTCATAAGGAGGAAGGAACCGAATTATTTCACTTCAGTACCAGACTCTGATGCTTTGATCAATTTATTGCAACGAGAAGTTAAAAATATGCAGCATGTTAGAACTTACCTGTAAGGAACATGACCTCTCTTCCTCCTGAGAGCTGCAATAACATCACCTAAAGCTGAAAGAGATAGATTTATGGCCCGTCCCTCGTCAAGTGTTTGTCCAACGGCTCCTGTTTTTAACAACCTCTCGCTCCCTCCAAGGTCAACCATCCACAGCTTGCTCGATTCTGTTTTGGCATCCAAATCCCATTTGCGGACGATGGAAATTCTTGTTAAGCTAGATACATAAAGCTAAACAGGTAATGTGAGCTTCCAATAAATAAAAAAGAAGTAACTGTACACAATTTTGGGAAGCTTGTGTTAGAAGTCGAACCCACCAGTGTGATCTGCTAGAAGTCTCATTCACATTCGTCCACGAGGTAGATCGAGATCGTCTGCCCTTGTTGTACCACCACTTCGCCTTCCCCAAATCAGGGATTTGAACTTCCATGAGGCCTTCAATTTCAACCAGACCCTTCGGATCTGTCTGAATGTTGAGGTTGCTGTTGTGGACATAATTACAGTGATCAATTTCCAGTTGTTGTGCTCTCATGGTAATTTAATTGTTTGAAATTGCTCAAGAAGTTCATGATATAATTACCACCGAGCTGAAGTTTCATGTGTCCTGCAGTTCAGTTTTGGAGCCAGCAGATCTCTTAGATTCCCCATATATACCTCCAACATGCTCATGGAAAATGTTAGAGAAGACGACTTGTCCCTAGAGGCGTGGCTGAAAAGCTTCTCAAGAGCTCGAAGGACAATTCCTGGGTTATCATTCACTCCATCCTGAAGAAAATATCGATGTGTCTCGTTTACTTTCTTTTCTGTTAACACTGGAGTTAAAGAATAGTTGACACTGCCGAAACAAGAAATTTAGGTCACTGACCATTGTGTACGTCTTGCCGGTGCCGGTTTGTCCATAAGCTAACACACACACGTTGTGCCCGTCGAGTGCAGAAGTGAGAATCGGTTCTACCTCCGTGAAAATGTCTTCTACAGAGTTTTAAAGCAGGATAGATCTCTTTCAGAAGACCTGGAATAAAAGAAGACTCCATGCATGAAACAAGCCTCTGGCTGACCACACTAACCTTGGCTGGATTCTTGCTGGAACAGCTTATCAAACTCGAATTCCTTGGCCCCGCCAGACAATTTCACCACCATTTTATCCAAACTGATCGAAATGGGGTTTATGTTCTTTCTTCTGTTTCTCGATAGAAATGGCCCAACACGACAAAACACTCGAATATTTCCTGCAAAATTCACATTTTTCTTTATTTAGCCTTCATCTCCAAGAGATTATTCCGTCAAACAGACATATTGCCATAGCTTTTAATCTAGAGAAGTCGTAAACGAAGATTACAATAAAGCATCAAGAGTTTTTCACCTTTAATATCTATTGTACTATTCAATGCCTCTTTCCGCTGCTCATTCAACAGCTTCTGCTTCTGCCGCAATTGCAGAATCTCTCCTACACAATCAAGGTCAGCACACAAAGCCTTCAGTTCAATAAGACCGACTTCAGTAATAAACCTTTCTTGTGCAAAATCAAAACGAAAAGGTAATAAGACCGTCACAATACCTTCAAGATTCGAGATTGTTTGCTCAAGCTCTTGCTTTTCATGCTCCGGGACGACGGTGACGTCAGTGTATCCATGGATCAGATGTGGCGAACCGGATGATTCAGAAGCAGGGGCATACCCATCTAAAGAATCCGAGTGTGATTCCATCCGGGTTGATTTCAAGGGCTCTCTCAAATCATCCAAAGGCGAAGACATATGCTCTTCTTTCTGACTAGAAATGAGCGTTCTTCAGTCAATTAAAGTAGAAGACGGACTGAGCAAGCCACCCTTTTGGAAGAGGTGCGATACGTATACGTAAGGAATACTTCTTTACAGATGGATAAAAAATAGCAAAATTCGGACTTGGAAACATTAAAAAGGAGTCCTACAATGGAGCTAATTGAGTTACAAGTCTAAATCAATGTAGTTGGAGATAAAAGCAAGTGCATTTAACACAAGAAAGGACGGAGAGATCTTAAAGTCTAACTGATTTCTGAAAACAGAACAGACACACTAAAAGATGATACAAGGGCTATGAGATCTGTTCATCCTTACCAAGAATTGAAGTTCCCTCAAGCATAACAGAAGCAATCAGAGCTGATCCATTTCAAGAAACTACAACATTCGCACCCAAAAGCAGAAATCTGAAAGAAAAGAGAACTTAAAAAGCCAAAAGTCACTGATGAAGTAGGATTCAAGTCAGTCCACACTCCCCAAGTACAGCTATTTCTCAGAAAGGAAAGGTTTTTGACAGAACCCAGTTTAAGAAAAGTGGAGGAGAAGCTAAGATCAGGCTCAGATTTTGGTCGCAAAATGGCTGGAACAATCAAAGAAGAACCAGGAGACCCAAGAAGTCAAAAAGAACCGAGCCCTGTCTTTCAAGAAAGCCCTAGAAAACAGAGGAGAAGCCAGGAGCGCATGGATGGGGGCGGTAACGAAAGTGGGTTGCGAGTCACTTTCAATGATTGAGCAGACTGTTTAATGCTCTGATTAAGAGGGCTGAACCTGCGATGCACAACAGCTCAGGGTCACTGAGATCGCAGGAGGGCAGGCAAAAGATAACAATGAATGCTTAGGAAAAAGAGGAAATGAATTGAAGAATCTTTTGGTTGGTTCAGATCTAAAGGGCTCCCAACTGTAAGAAAAGTCAGCTTTTTTTTTTTTCTTTTTCTTTTTTTGCAGACAGAAGGAGCGTGAGGATCCGAGGGGCAAGAGTGGAATTCAATGCGGAAAAGGAATGTACTTTCCTTCGTCTTCATCAGATATGGTAGCAACATATTTTAATCTTAGATCGTGGCGATGCGTATGCAGATAACTCAATATTAGAAAATCGGTTGATAGAAGTTGTCAATTTTTCTGATTTATTACTTGAACAAGTGTTTCTAGAGCGTTCATAAATAAGTTCATTTTATATTAATATATCCATCCCATTATCGAACGGTAAATTAGTTTAATTGGCGAATATGAGTATTAAGATTACACGTGCTTAACAAAAGGAATGTCGAAGTTTTAGGATATTGTCTACAATGCATGACACATCCGAATTAACAAATATTAAAATTTGTAAAACCGGTCCATTAATAAGAAGCAAAAGTTAAGACCTTGAAGTTTTAAAAAAAAAAATTTATAGCCAATCTTCTAACAAAAGCACTGATTGATTGATGGTATCGGAACAAATATTGTTAGATTAACAAGACCAATGATGATTGAGATGGTGTAATTTATTTGCCGGAGGAAAAACGATTGCACTTGGGTAAGTGCATATGACTGGCGTTTATAAATTTTTCTCTTCTTGATATGTGTATTTGTGACTTTAATAACATTGATCCCTCATTAAATTTCTGTGACGAATTACGCATCGAGCGAGAATCCCTAAACATTATTTTATTATACTTGGCCTGTACTTAAAAATAGCATATGATAATTTCGCAAATCTCTTGAAAATTCCATTCTTTGAAATTTGTTTAGTCTGCACCTTTTGATCAAGATAATATATATAATTATGAAAAAAATACTTTTGTCATTTATAGCTTTTTTTCATACATTTAGCTATGATTTCTTTCTTTCTTCTTGTGTCCCTACAGCTATCATTTGTCTTGCTCGTGTCAGGACACCAGCTCACGTCTTTTCAAGTGGGGCAACACTGGCCTACAAGTGCTTGTCATGTTTGACGTGCCTCCCTTGTTTCATTTTCATAGGACAAAATCGACTGACTTGCATTAATAATCAAAACCATTGTAGTATCATGTCTGAATTTACCATGCTTCTTTAGACAAACGTGACAAGCATGACTAATGAATTTGACTAAATTTGTCGTTTGTCCAGCATGCCTATTGCCGAGTTATATGTATTCAGGTGCCATTTAACAAATAGCATGATTCTACGCTGGCAAACAAGAAATCACTTGGAAGAGAACGTACAATTAAGATCATGGAGTTATATTACTCATCGTTGGTTCACTTGATGAACCTGTCAGCCGTGCCCAATTACGATGAGAGTGAGAAGCCAAAGATTGATGATACAACTAAGCTTGTATTTGCCATTTATTGTATGTTTTGGATAGATTTGACCAACTGTCCCTATGGAAATACTGATCATTGACTTCAACTTCTCACTTTTGTCAATATTTTCTCTATTTCTTTTTATATATGATGAGGAAATTTACTTCGATAGGTAATTCTAAACACATGAAATATCTCTCTAATTTCATTGGTCTTGTAAGATACGATCTTTCCATTTATCTTACACTTGAAATTGCAAGACTATATACTCAAGCAAATAGATTCAAATTGTTGCATAGATAATTCCACATAAACATAATGGAAACTAATAAGATAAGCATAAACACCAAAATGAATTTATTTGTTAGACACGATCCCATATTTTTTTTACTAGGGTTTAACGAGGTTTTTATACATGTAATCTCACTCTATCTAATAATTTAAATTGAGTCAGACATTTTGAACTTAGAAAATGAGCCAGGTGTTGCCCTTGATTATTCCATGATTGTGGCTCCTTCATCAATTTCGCTTGCTATTGTCGACTCAATTTGCACATGTGAGGAGATGTTAAAAGTACATCACTTATCTATGGAGTCTACCAATATTAAGGTTTTATATGCAAGTAATCTCTTTCAATCAAGAAAATTTACACTTTTGGTACCGGTATGTGTGCCTTCTTTACTTGGTGTTGAATAATGAAATCAATGGCTATTACCCTTTGTCAATTATAACCATAAAATCATGACAGACCGTAAAAAACAGCTATGCCTTTAATATATCACCACGCTTCTCCCAAATTTCATCACCTCTCTCCGTTCATCCCATAACCACTTGCCATCGCTTGTTCTCTCTAATTTGCACATTATTGTTAGTTTTTGTGAAACCACAAAATGACCTATTTTTTGTTTTTGTCCAAATGACACTTGGCATCTCCTGCTCGAAACTTGCAATTTGCACTTTAAATTAAGCTATGAAATTTAAAATGGCGTCAAGTTGCCACTTTTTTTTTTTTTAGAACACTTAGTATTTGAACCTTTCAACTCAATTAGTCTCTAAAAGTGTGTGTAAGCCGCTTTATTTATATGAGTCAAATAAGATTTCACCCATAGGGAAGTGGGCATGGCCACCTAAAAGTTTTGAGTAAGATTATCTCACCCGAATTCTACCATAAAAAGGAATGACATGGCCCTTTTTTGGCCCGAAGGACACGGTCTAAAACAAAAATCAACGTAAACCTACTATCATAATATAACTACATCCATATATCTAACAAAAGATGAAGTTGGTTTCGGGGTCAAAATTTCTAAAATCCATCATAGAGAATGAGTACATCTTCAAACTCAAATAAATCCAACAACCGTCATCAGACATGTATCGTCTTACTAGCCGCTAGCTGAAAGATTTGAAAAAAATTCAGTTGAAAGGAGTGAGTAACCATAGCGCAATAAGTGGTCCATATCTCTTACAAGCATATCGAGCACTCACTTTATATATTTACAAACCATATCAAAACTCATTTAATTTGAATATACACTATAGCGTATGTATGAGATCAAAAACAAGTTTTATCTTTTCAACGAAACTTCATTCATATAAAAAATACTCATTGATCGATAATATCAAAGCATATGTTGATATCACTCTCACTTTACTAATTGGTAGCAAAAGGACACAAGAAAGATTGGGATAAAAGGGGAGAGCAATGACATAATATTATCCCTTCTAAGTAGATCAAACACTCACAACGTATATTTACAAAATCATATTGAAACTCATTTAATTTGAATCCACAGTATAGCATATGTACGAGATCAAAAATAAAATTTGTTATCTTTTCAGCAAAATTTTAAACATATAAAAAATGCTCATTTCATTGGTAATATCAAAGCAAATATCAATAGTTCAATCAATTGATCAATCTCGTCAATTCACATATCAATGGTTTATTCCATTGATCCGTCTCACACCACGCATTAATAGTCTATTTTATTGATCCATCTTATATCAAATCACGTATCAATGATCCATTCCATCAATCAATCTATTATTCAATATCAAACTATGATAGTGACAAAACAACCAAGATTCTCCTCTTGGCAAAGTGTCCACCTACCATTAGCCGATGGTTTGGCTCAAAAGGATATATTTAAATTAGTACGCATATCCAAAAACCCCTAATTGAGTTCATGGTAATATTGAATATCAAACCATTGCCCTCAAATATTGGAAAATCTAATCTAGAACCAATCTCATAATTAGAATAACATTTTATAACCAAAATATATGTTCTTTCACAACTCCATTCATCGAATAGAATATATTACACAAGACATTTATGAAATCATTTCAAAACTCATTTTATAAACCAGATTCATAAATAAATATGTATAAGCTTTCAATGTTTTTCATAAAAAGTTTCTCAAAACATTTTTGAAAACCATTCACAAATAACTAACAAGTATATGCCTAATTCAGATTTTATGCAACAAATAATAATTTTCATAACTCATATATCGAATCTCTATCGCATTCAAGATATGAGTTTAGAAATTCTTAGAAGAGATAGCGATACTCACCAAAAAAAAAATGCATATGACCAAATAATAGAGATTACTCGAATCATCAAACTCGCAATCCTTTCAAATAAGAAAGAAGTTATGTCAAAGCCAAGTACAATGCTACCTCAACTATGAATCGGCTTATAGTTGCTAATAAAATGACTGCTACGTGCTAACAAAACTCTCGTCCAAAGTGGGTACTATTGCAATGAAAAGCTTGAGTGCGAAACTTTATAATTTCTCTTTGACTAAATTGCTGCTTCAAATCAACCCTTGTCAAATTCCATGGCTCCATAAACGTCCTAATCCATGATTTCTATGGAAATTTCACCGCTTAACAATTCTAAAATCGAATTTTACAACTCAAATTTCACATAAATTCAAATATATTGCTTGACCCCGAAAACTACTCTAAATATAATGAAAGGCTTAAATTCTTATCGAATGTTGCGAATTGAAGTAAATCCGACTTCACGAGGGGTTTGTGGCATATATGCGCAAGTCTCCTATTTCCCTTTCTTCTTCTATCCTTTTTCTTTCTTTTCTTTTCTTTTCCTTTCTCTTCCCCTTTCCTTTTTTTCATTCGTGCGTGGCTTTTCCCTTTTTAGGGTAAACGGCTACTTTTTACGCTTTTATTTTTATTTTTATTTTTTTGCTTTTGGCTTTTGACCGGACAAATATTACAGAGATACCGTCACGCATCACAACTTCTTTTAGAAATGTTCATACTATTTCTTTAACCCTGCATTGTATTTTCATTATTGGACAAAGGAAAAATGGCGAACTCATGACACATGATTCTCAGAAGATAACCACTATGCATCCACTACGTTTGAACAAATAAGTTTGTATCCTCGCTTAAACAAGATTGTTAATCTATTTCCAATTTTGTCATTTTCTTTCTAAAGAATTACCCCTACCATTTCCTCATCACACCCATCAACACACGATTCTAACTCACATGATCCTAATCTTAGTACCTACCTTAAGACCCCATCACCGCGGCCAATAGCCAAGGGACCTACATTTATTGACACCACCTTGAAGAACCCATCACATAAGCTCTCTCTCTCTCTCTCTCTCTCCTCGAGGGTGGCAGCATAATGGCAAAGGATGGTGACATGCCATAGACTTGGTTAAGGAGGGTTAGTATGAGTGGAAGGTTTGAGATTAGAATTATTTCTCGAACGGAGGTATTTCTGTCATATAAGTTTCACAGAATAGATTTGACCATTGATTTATCTGTAATAGATGGTAGTTTGGTTTTCTAGATTAGGCTAAGATGTCAATAAGAGATGCATAAAAGCGTGATAATATAAAGTGAGTTGCTAGTGTGACAGCGACGAGGGCGTGAAGTGCTCTCCTTAATTTTCGGCAAATTGGTCGTTGTTTACTTTAACCACGGCAACATTCTCCGGAGAAAACGTGGAGTAAACGCAACGCGTTGATGCCAGCCTTCGTTGCGGTTGGCTTCATTACATTTTCTGCCACGTCATGTGGGACCTTGAACTAAGGTTTTTGTAACCGATTTTCGAAGTGGGACAGAAGGATGGACATTAACGGTAAAAAGCTGTCATCGTTGGTGGGTCAAGGATGACGACTTACGGGGAGGCCGTACAATAACTGGTATTGTGTGTTGACAAGTGATGTCCAAAGAGCTATGGGTGTTACAATTTGCACTTTAACGATTCGTTTATTTTATGAAAAAAATTATTTAAAATTAAATAAATAATAAATATTTTTATTGTTCATAAAAAATAAATATAAATAATTTTCAATAATAAAAATAATTTTCATTAAGTAATTATTTCAAGCGGTCATTTTTAAAATATGTTTTCCAAATTATTCTTTTTCAATGAAACAAATATAGTCTAAGATCTATATATATATAATTATAGGG
Organism: Eucalyptus paniculata subsp. matutina; assembly: GCA_017140255.1. Taxonomy (NCBI): domain Eukaryota; kingdom Viridiplantae; phylum Streptophyta; class Magnoliopsida; order Myrtales; family Myrtaceae; genus Eucalyptus; species Eucalyptus paniculata. Next base: position 47,660,704 of record CM029436.1, on the reverse strand, counting down.
TTAATTGTATAGCCGTAGATGTGTTCACATGTCTTGATCTTAAGAGCACCAGGATAAAAGAATTTAAGCATACACCCACCGTAAAAAGATCATAATGGTTATTAATTGTACCAATGTTCATGGTGTAAAAACCCTAAAGTTGCATTTGACAATTATGATAAAATTCAAGATATGATAACATTTATTTCATCCTATATTTGATGTATGTTCAAGATAAAATAAAGTAAGATGTAATAGGAATACATGTTGGAAAAAAATATCTTATGGAAAAAGTGAGATAAATGTAGATAAGATTTCTAATATCCATAATTGAAAAATCATTTTTTAAAATAATATATTTCTTAAATTTATAAAATTTAAATTATATTTCAATAAGTAGTATTTGAATTCTAATTCAAAATAACAAAAATTAACAATTTTTTTTAATTTAATATTATATATATATATATTTGAATTTAAGTCTATTTATAATATAAAATACATAAATATATATTATTACATATCTTAGGTGTTTTAGTATTTTATGTATATTAGTATAGTTTACTATTTAATAGAATGTTATGAAGGAATGATGAAGTGGAAAAAAGAAATAAACAAGAAATTATTTAAATAGAGAGGACAAATAAAATTAAAAGCATATAAAAAAAAGGAAAAAGTGTGTCGAGAGATGTTTCTCATATCCTTTTGTGAACTTTAAGGTTCGTTTACATTGATATGTTGTTTATATCAAATAATGACATGATTTAATCTAAATATATCAAATTTGATTATTACGATAACCAACAATAGATGAGATATAACAAAATTCATGGATTTTATATCAAATCTTATTCTAATTAGAAATCTAGACAATTAAACGTAATCTAAAGGTTTTTTAGATTCCACCTTGACTTAATTTACTAAACTCAACTTCCGAGGTGATGATATTTAAGTTTAGGCATATGTATTTAAGTTTCACATACTTTAGCCATATAGTTCACATTTCATGACAATCGATCGCGATATAACAAAAGTCAAGGTTCTCTTTCTTGTGTAAAGGGCCAAAGAAAAGAGCAAAATATATAGTCATCATTTTAGCTGTTGGGTGAGGAATATTGTCCCACATCATATTCTTTTCCAGTTCTATCTTACATTCGTATTTCTATTTAGGTTTTACTATCTCCACCTATTCATCCATCATATTTGTGTCGTGTGTCCTATGTTGGGACATAGATGTGTTGGCCATCGAAATGGTATCTCAGGATCAACATAGCTAGAAACTTGAACATATTGGGGGAGAACATGAAGATTTGTGTACATAATTTGGAATTCATCGTTCTTTATGCAGAATGATGACAATTCGATGCTCAGGTTCTTCTCTTCTATGGTTCTCAAATCTTGGTATGATGAGACCGCCCCTCACGACTTTCTTATGTGAGGTGAGAGAATGTTCATGGAAGAATGAGGATTAAAGGAGGGAATGTAGCACTATTTATAAAGTTTTCAGTTGAGCCCTCTCATTATGGACCGGACCTAACTCAGCTCACATAAGCCAGACCCATATTCGACTATTAAGAAAATTTTATGTCTTACCTTATTAGACCAATCTTGTAAAACAGTGAATTACAACCTTAATTAATGTAGCCCACATTAGGAAAATTCTTACATTTTCCCACTTGGGCTATGTTAATTGAGACTATATTGTATGTGTGCACCTTTTATGTTGGGCCATTGATAATTCTTAATAGTCAATCTTATTCCATAAAGTCTCAAATATTGAATCATAGAGATAACTATATACACACACACAGAGTCTTCCATGATCATGAGTGCTTTCAACGTTACTGATATGGATTTAATAAGATTGTATGGCAAATAGATAATACCTTATTAAGAGTAATACCTTATGTGTCATCTCCTTTGTTGGTCACTATTCCCTTACCTTAAGTGTCACAAGAAACTGGATATGCCACTAGAGAATATCTTTATGATTCTAATAAATCCACATGTCTTATATTTATGCTTAGATTTTCTTTATGTGTGATCAATACATATACTAAAGGCTAATAATCGGATGCTCCCAACCTTCACTCAAGGCTTACACGATACATTGAGATTTCTATTACATGTAAATAACTCAATATGGTGACAACACATTAATAAACACTTTATTGAATATGTAATACATATATAAGTTTTATTAGAGCAAAATCAAAATAGCTCACAATAAACAGTAGAATTCATATTCATGACATGTCATTGGGAAAAAGTCTTTAATTAGTGGGTCTATAACTACATCATTTGTGGAAATATCCTCTACAGTAGCATCACCATTTTATATCGTTTTTTTATAGTAAAAAATTTGACCGTCATATGTTTAGATCCCTCGAGACCTTTATTGTTGTTGTTAAACAATACCGACGAGTTATTATCTCAATACAATCGTATGAGTCTATTCATAAAATCAAATATGGTCAACTCCTTAATGAGGTTCCGGAGCCAAATATCTTAAGAAACAGCTGAAAAGAATGTTACAAACTCCGTTTATATGGTAAAGAATAACATAGAATTATGTTTATCACTTTGTCATATTATTGCATCTTCTGTTAATATAAAAATATATTATGTCGTCGACTTCTTTTCATCCTGATAGTTAGCAAGGTTGCATTTGGATGCCCTATTAGCTCCAAATCTTGAACATGTTTGCTAGCATATAGTTTTCTTGTCATTTTTAGTATCTCAAAACCTTACTGGTAGCAATCCAGTGATCATGTCTTAAACTTGACTGATCTGCTTAAAAGTTTTGTCACAAAAGCAATATCTAGCCAAGTGCAAACTTGAGTATACGTGAAACTTATAAGTGCACTAGCATAAAGTATATCCCTCAATTGGTTTTTCCTAAAATTTGAATGAATATACTACAATAGACTCACTTTATTACCCTTAATAATAAGAGTACTTTCTGGTTTACAATACTGCATATTGAGTCTTTCTAAAACACAATCAATATATGCAATTTAAGATAAATCTAATATATGAGAAGGATTCCTATGAATCTTAATGTCAATGACAAAATATATCTCATCAAGATCTTTCAAATCAAAATTCCTTGACAACACCAGCTTTGTCTTATATAGTAATTCAATATCACTCCTCTCAAGCAAGATATCATTTCCATAGAATGTGAGAAAACTAAATTTTCTCCCACTAACCTTGCAGTATATACATTGATTTACTTTATTTTCAACAAAATTGAGTGAAGTGACAACATTATGAAGTTTCAAGTAACATTGTTTACAAACTTGCTTAAGACCATAAATAAGATTTTTTAGTTTACATATAAGCTTATGTAAATCATCTGCTGCAAACCTTTCGGGTTATATAATACAAACTTCTCTATCAAGGTATCTATTGAGAAACATCATTTTAATATTCATTTAACGTAACTATATGCCATAATTGAGCTACTGATATCATATTCACTTTGAAATAGTCTTTAGAAAAAATTAGGTTTCGTTCTAAGTGAAACCTTTTTCTACTAGTTTGAGTTAAATTTTATTTTTTTGTTAATATTTCCATTAAAATTTCTTTTAGTCTTGTACACTCATCTACAGCAGATGGGTTTGTGACCTTCAGCCAATTCAACAAGCTCCCAAACACTATCATGTCGTGTATTAGCAGACGATATCTATATGGGCCCACGATGCATTGCCAGCAAACATGAGATACAAATCCAGTCTTTAACTAAGATTTCGTTTCATAGATTGCATCTTGTTTTTTATCGCATCTAACCACATATCTGATTAAGGACAAGAAACAACATTTATATAAGTCACTAAATCGAACAAGCAACAAATATCGTAGTCATGCTCTCACAGATAGATTATATAGTTTGGTGATATAATTGAATGTCTTTCCCTAGTAGATCTCTTAAGTGGAGCTACTGCAATCACTTCATTTTGCACCTAAGTGGTTTGACAAACTTCATCAGGAATTGTATTAATAACAATATCCTAAACCTCAATAGGTTTAGTTTGTGGTGTAAAAAACTGTGCAATTATCTATATAGGCGAAGACAAAGACATAGTATTCCCATTATACTAGGCAAAAGAACAGCCCAAGTGCCATAACTTGGCACGGGAAGACATTTAAGTGCCATAACTTCGAAAATGTACACTTAAATGCCAGTTTTGAAGTTAAATGAAACACTTAGGTGCCACTTTGGCGAAAATCCAGCCAAATGGCTGACGAGGCAATTTTCCAGCGAGTTTGGTACAAAATGGCGTTGTTTTGCACGCTGACGTGGCAAGAAAATGCAAAAATAACGCCGTTTCGTGTCGATGTGTAAATAATAATATAAAAATTAATTCAATTAAATTTAAAATAAAATTTATTTAAAATATTCTAAAAATTAAAAAAACTATATATATATTTTTTTTAAAGAGGTCGAAGGGGGTGGTTGAGGGCCGAGCCCTCGCCGCTACCGCCTCCTCGTCGTTGTCGGGAAGGGTCCGCAACGGAGGGGAGGGCTCGTCGCCGATCGGCCGGGGACCGGCAACCTCGGCCGACCCTCCCCCCACTGCTGCCGGCCCTTCCTGATGACGGCGGGGAGGCGGTGGCGGCGAGGGCTTAGCCCTCAGCCGCCCCCTTCGGCCTCCCTTTTTTTTTTTTAGTTTTTTAAACTTTAGAAAAATTTAAATAAAATTAAGTTTAGATTTAATTTAATTAATTTTTATATTATTATGTATACATCAGACATGAAACGGTGTCATTTCTCGTTACATAAGCATGTAAAACAACGCCGTTTTGGACCAAACTCGTCGGAAAATTACTACGTCAGCCATTTGGCCGAATTTCTGCTGAAGTGACACTTAAGTGTTCTATTGAATTTCGAAACTGGTACTTAAGTGTACATTTTTGAAGTTATGGCACTTAAGTGTCCCCCCGTGCCAAGTTATGATACTCAAGGTATCCCAAACTCCATTATACTATTATCTTTAATAGTCTAAGACCATTTATTCTTTGCAGCTACATCGAATTCCAAAAAATTTGCTATTTATAATTTCATAATTCTTGTACCTCCATTAGGATCATAAAACTGATATTCCTTCAAATGACCTGGGTAAAATATGAAATAATACCGAGTAGTTCTACAATCTAACTTACTTATGTTGGATTATATAATCTCACTTTTATAGGACACTCCAAACCTTAAAATGATTCGACTCAGGCTTACGTCTAGTTTACAACTCAAAATGAGTTAGTGTAACACATTTGATAAACATTTGATTTAATGTATATTGGGCTGTTTTGCCTCACAAAAAACTTGATAAATTAGTCATAATGATCAGACTTACTATCATGTCCATTATGGTGCAATTACGCCTTTTGGCCACATCAATTTGTTCAAAAATTTTGGACATGGTCAATTAAGTTACTATCCTAGAATCTTACAAGTATTTGACAAATGACCCTTTAAGCTATCAAACATTGCCATATTTGTCAAAAAACTCAATATTGCAGTTAGATCTGACAATCTTTAAGTTTTATCACAATTGTTTCTTGACTTTAGTCCGAAAGAACTTGAATCCATAATAAGATTCATACTTTTCTCAAGTATAAAAGAAATTTCCGTCAATGACTATGTTGAAATGAAAAATTCTATACAACGTTATCATATATGATCCATTAATATCAATGTGAATGACCTCCATTATTTATCTTAATCATCTTACTTCTACAACAATCTATACAAATCTTTAGATAATTTTAAGAGTAAACAAAGTGTTAACATTATCAATCTTTCTACTCTTTTCTAGACATATGATTAAGACATTTATTATTCAATACATAAGACTATTCCTTAGGTAAAGGTCTATTGCAAACAATTTTTTCAACTGTATAAATGACGTACTTAATGTTTAGGAGATTAGCACAATTGGTACAATCTATTTGACATAGTACAACACCCAAATTTATTTGAATTGGAAAACATAAAAATAACACTTGTTTTTTTTTTTTTTTTTTTTTTTTTTTACTACAAATGAGTAGCCATACACTTCCAGACATGAAATGAAATAAGTTCCGTCTAAAGAAAGGTACAATGTTTCTCAATATCAAATGCAAACCATATCAACGTCAAATATTGTTTCCTTAGATTTATGAATTCCCTTATGGTAAATAACATAATTTGTTGCATTGCTATCTAACCACAAAAAACCGAATGAGGCTTTCGATAGGAATTGGATTTATAAACGAATGAGAATGAATCATTAACTCTAAATTCATTTGGACAATTAAGCTTTATATTCATTATGGTGCTCCTTATGTGTCATTTCTCCCAAAAAAAAAAAAGTGATAAATGACACGATTTCTCTTAAAGGGTACAATCTTGAGATCGGATTGTCAAAATGACTAGTGCTTTCATGAGTTCCTTTATGAGTATGATTTTGGACTTTAGATTTACCATTCTTAGGACGTAATCATTAATATCATTAGAATCATCAAACCTTATGTTGAAAATTCTTGCATTTATCCCAATCTCGATATTAGATAAGACACAATTTCAAAACATCATGGCTTTCATTATTATTTTAGTAGTGCAGTCAACTGGTAAACCATTTTCAAGTGTTTTTAAATAGAACACCTTGTGGATAACCTTTTCCCAAATAGCAAAAAGTGCTTTCTAGTTCTATATTACTAATAGTGAAATTGCCAACTATTCTTAGTAAGAGTAATATAAACATATACTAGCTTCATCCCAAAAAGAAAATTCTCATTTTACTACTTAAAATTTGACCTAGTAAGAATCTCAGTCATAATAAAATTGCCATTACAAAGAATGTGACTTATAACAAATGTGAGTACTATATAACTTGAAAATCTTATAAGTACACATCCCGATAGCTACATGCATCATCTTATAAATACATTTGGGCACTTGCAATTGCACACTCTCCACATGACAATGGTTATGATAATATATTCTAACTTTTTGCAAATTCACCACCTTTGAGTATATGAACCACTAGAGTCAGTTACTCCTCAACCATATGCTACGCATGTATATCTCCATATGCTATACATGTATCTCTCCATGCACTAACACATAATCAACTTATTTGAAAATATGATCACGCATTAGAATATGAGACATCCCATCACAATATGAAAACGATATTTCTCAAATTCAATTAAGTGTGCCACTTTACCAGTCACAACCCAATTGAATTATTGAAACTCTCTCATATTGAAAAATAAATTTTAAGACTCACATTTATCTTATACATGTAATTTTAGACCTAATGACGGGGGTAATTTGTCATTAAAATCACATGTTATGCTAATCACATTACTCCATTCATTAATACATGTTGAACCTTATACATGTTATTAATGAATCAATGTTCTACACATTTCTTATGTGATGATATAAATGTAAGCTCACAATGTATTTCCAAAAACATAGGGAAATAAATGAAAAATAAGCAAAAAATACCCCTAAAATCCACGTATTTGGGGTTCCATATGCATTTTTATATCTTTAGAAGTATCAAACATGTAAAATAATACACCACAGTGTAGAGAATCTCCATACAAGCATGCTAGTGCCAACCACGCGCCAATTTGATGTCGCACGAGCCTTCATGCGTAGCTAGAATGCACGGCGCGTGAGTTGCACATGCTCAGCTGTTGAGCTGGTTTGGAAATCGATTCGATCGGTCTAATTGGTCAATAGTTCAACCGGTCTGATTAGTACCCACGTTGAGTCAACCCGGTTAATGGTCTATTGGGTCGGGTTGACTTGGTCAACCTAGGTCGAGTCGATCCGCCGTGAATGACATCATCGATGACATCATGATGTGTGTGATTTCATCATTGTCATGGCGGTGTGGTGAGTTGGCAGGTGACATCATTAATGACGTAACCCACCGCCTTAGGCAGTCGCACGCTCAAGCGTGTAGGCGCGGGAGCGCGCTTGCTAGCATGTGGCCTCCCCAAGAGGCGTGTGAGCCACCAAAACGCTCGTCTCGACAAGTAGAATCCAAATATATGTTCAAAACTCACTTTCACCATACCAAAAATCACAACAATAGGCAAAACGGTCAAGAGCTTTCTCAAATTCGAAATGTTCATGGGCGACACATTTGGCCCCCAATAGAGGCGTGCTACCCATTGAAACGCTTGTCTCGATGAGACGAGTTCGAATATGTGTTCAAAATCAAATTTTAACATATAAAATTTCCGAAAACGGGCCAAATGCAACAGTTTGAGTTATAGGTTACAAAGCTCTGATACCAAATGTTGGCCGTAGAAATAACATCCAGGATCAACATAGCTAGAAACTCGAACATATTGGAGGAGAACATGAAGATTTACGTACCTAATTTGGAATCCATCATTCGTTATGTAGAATGGCAATGATTTGGTGCTAAGGTTCATTTCTTCTATGGCCCTCAGATCCTGGTGTGATGAAACTGCCCCTCACGACTTCCTTATGTGAGGTGAGAGAATGTTCATAGAAGAATAAGAGTTAGAGGACAAACCTTAACGCTATTTATAGAGTTTTCAGCTGGACCCTCTCATATCTGATCGGCCTTAACTCAACCCAAACAAGTTAGGCCCATATTCGACTATTAAGAAAACCTTATTTCTTACCTTATTAAATCACCCTCGTAAAACGATAAATTACAGTCTCAATTAATGTAACCTATATAAGGAAAATTATTACAAGGTGTGCTTATGCAGATAGTGTATGGGAGATGAATTCTCGACCTCTTGCAATGGGTAGGTTTTCCAATTAGATGCTCTAACAAGTTCGTTTCCCTCGTTAAGCGTTAAGCTACAATTGTTTTAATTCATCCCGAGATCGGTTTAGTAGTTAAAAAATGGACATTGGATTAAGAAACGTGTTAATAAGCACACAACCCTATCGCATTCCTTATGCTACAAGCCATAACAGCCTCGTTAGTCAGGTTTTGGCTCGTGTATTACGTGATATGCTAGAAGATAGAGTTCCCTTTATTCCCTCACGTCATCTTTACTAAGGGAGGTCGACCTCATTGGATCTTTCTCCTAGCTCTTGCTCAGTGAAGCATAGACGATACCGTGCGATATGCCAGAAGAGAAATTCCGCTTTATTCTCTTTTTTGATAATGGACGTCACCATCCTGTGGAAGAATCTGATCTTGATCTCCTCTTCTGTCAAGATGCCATTTCCACAGACATGATCAAAATAAAAACCAACGTCAGAATCTCAAACTAGTGCTGCCCCAAAACTTTTCAATAAAGGTAAGCATAAGATTCTCTCACGCTTCACGTTCATGTAATTTTATGAATTGGATACATCTCATTGCATCACTTTCACACCAACGAAAAAGTAAATTAACTACGTATCTTTTATGTTTTTGTCCCCTTATATAAGTCCTAGCTTCCTTCAACATTTCAACCAGGAAGGGTTGTGAAGAAACATTTAATATAGTTTCTTCATAAATCACAGTCCTTCCTCATCAAGCACATTACTCGAGAAGCAACAATGGCGAGGTATGTCAATTCTGGCTACGGGACGCCGTATGGAGGTGCTGGCACTCCGCCGACGTACGACAGCAATTCTGGCAACCGGACGCCACCGTATAGAGGTGCCGCCGACGGCAGCTATGACAGGAGCTACGGCTCTTACCCTGCCAAAGGAGGAGTCGTTGGCACCAATAATTATAAGCGTGATGAAATTGGTGGGTATGTCGAAAGGCCGTACCCAAGCCCGGCTGCCACCCCAGGCTATGGCTCTTCGGGGCAATTGTACCAGCCAAGCGAGTACGGCGACTACAGAGCCAATAAGGATCGGCGGAAGTCTGGCGGCGACAATTACCTGGGCGAGAAGGACGAGTTCCATTACAAGAAAGAGATTGCCATGGTGGTGCCCACTGTCATCGAAAGCTATGGCGCGCCGAGGCTTGGTCATGGGACCGGATCACTCTCTACGCCAACGAATGACATCGGTGCGGCAATCGAGCTTTTGAAGGAGACTGCAACGCATTCCCCGGCCTCGGGCAGTTACCCTCGTCAGCACCAGGCGGAAGCAAAGTACGCGGAGTCGGTCTCGACAGAGTATTATTACCCGGAGATAATGCCTCCCACCATGGATCCAACGAAGAGATATGGAAACATCAATTTGGGGTCTCGGAGGCCTGCAGCAGCCAGAATTGAGAGGGACTATTACTGATTTCATCGTTGAAAATCGTGGTCTGAAGACATGTCTGCTTAAGATAATGCTATTTCATCACGTTATATGTTGGATTCGCCTGTTGGGAATTGAGGTCATGTACGAAGAATTATACACAGCATGTAGTAATGATCATTTCGGTGTCGACGTATATGTTGTATGACGTATCAAAGGATTGTTATATCCGATAACATAAATAATTCCCTTTCTTTCGTTCGAGCTAGTAAGGAGGCCTTGTCTTTGTTTCTGCTGCTTTATCCATTGCAGAAATAGGATTGAATAAATTTTGTGCGATGAAGTGTGGACGTCCGAGAAAGTCATTAGCAGCTCGCCACAGAGGATAGACGCATCCGTTCCCGGCGAGTTTCGACGACACTGCTCTGGAACTGAGTCCTTCAGCATGCAGAGTTATCCATTGAAATTCAACAGCCCAATCTCCTGGAACTCTATCGACTTAACATATTTTTACACATGTTTGCCAAACCCCAGATGCGAATCCACTCTCAAAGAACAAATGAGCTCGAGATTCAATAGCCCGCTTGCATATATCAAATGCATAGCGATTTACTACGTGTTTCGCGGGAAAAAGTGCAAAAAAAGTCAAACCTGATTTACACCCAAATTCTAAATTTTTTGATTGGGCCAATTTAGTCTAAACCTTTTGATATTGGTACCAATTCAGTCCATCCGGCAAATTTTTGCCGGCCGACGCTGTCGTGGACGTCGGCCGGTGACCAGACGCTGACGTGGCAATTTTTTTTGATTTTTTTGATTTTTTTTCCTTTTTCCTTTTCTTTTCCGGCGGTGCCGGCAAGCCCCCGGTGAGGCTCGCCGGCCACTGGGCGAAGCCCTCGCCTGCTGCCGGCAAGGGTCGCGACCCTCGTCCGGCCTCTCCCAGGGCCGCCAGCGAGGCCATGGCGGCCATCGCCAGGGCAGAGGCGAGGGCCGCGAAGCCCTCGCCAGCCACCGACGAGGGTCGCGGCCCTCGCTCGGCCTCGCCCAGGGCCGCGAGCGAGGTCGAGCAAGGGCCGCGACCCTCGCCGGTGGCAGGTGAGGGCTTCGCGGTCCTCGCCTCCGCCTGGCGATGGCCGCCATGGCCTCGCCGGCGGCTGTGGGAGAGGCCGGCGAGGGCCGCGACCCTCGCCGGCGGCGAGGGCTTCGCGGCTCTCGCCCAGCGGCCGGCGAGCCTCACCGGCCACCGCCGGAAAAGAAAAGGAAAAAGGAAAAAAATAGAAAAAAAGAAAAAAATTAATAAAAAATAATTAAAAAAATCGAAAAAATAAAAAAAAAAATCAGAAAAATTGCCACGTTAGTGTCCGGTCACCGGCCGACGTCCACGTCAGCACCGGTCGGCCAAAATTGGCCGGATGGACTGAATTGGTACCAATATCAAAATGTTTAGGACTAAATTGGTTAAATTGAAAAGTTTAGGATCGAATTGCACATCAACGCAATAGGTTTAGACTTTTTTGACTTTTTCCCGTGTTTCGCTTCACGCTTTTGTTATATATGATGAAAAAATTTACTTTAAATAGGTAAATTTCGGGGACACGAAATATCTCTCTAATCTCATGGATCATGTAAGACAAGACACTTCTTCTATTTATCTTACACTTGAAATCGCAATACAATAAACTCGAGGAAATAGATTCATATTGTTGCGGAAGATGATTTCACAAAAAAATAATGGAAACTAATAAAACGAGCATAAACACCAAAATGAATCTTGTTAGATATGATCCCATATTGTTTGACAATAGTTTGATTGGGTGTTTATACATGTAGTCTTAACTACTTAATGGTTCAAATTGCGTCGGAATTTCCAACTTGGAAAAAGAGCTAGGTGTCATCCCTGATCATTCCATGGATGTGGCTCCTCACTCGTCAATTTCTTGTGATGTCGTTGACCCTATTTGCACTACAATGCTTGTTATGCGGTCTACAAATATCGAAGTCTCGTACGCGAGTAATCTCCTTCGACTAAAAAATTTAAGCTTTTGGTAACAGGTGAGCCTTCTTTACTTGTGTTGATTAATGAAACTGATGGCTAAAATCCTTTGTCAAGTATAACCATAAAATCATAGTTATGCCTTTAAATAAAGCATGGGTAGCTATATACCACCACGCTTCTTCCAAATTTCTCTCTCCATTCATTCCATAACCCCTTGCCATCACTTCTTCTCTCTAATTTACACATTATTATTAGTCTGTGAAACACAAAATATCCCACTTTTTGTTTTTGTCCAAATGACACTTTGCATCTTCTACTCAAAAACTTCAACTTGCACTTTAAGTTTAGCTATAAAATTTTAAACTGCATCAAGTTGCCAATTTTTTCATAACACATTGTATTTGAACCTTTCAACTTTATTTTATTTTATTTTATTTTATTTTTCGGTGCTGGAGGAACCGCTACTATGGCTGATAGCCGTTCACGTAAACCACCACCCCGGCGACACACGTAAATCACCACACAGCATTTCAGCCTCCCTGCTTCGCAGGGGCTTCGAACCTTGGCCTCCACCGGGGAGAGCAAAGGCTCTACCATCCACGCTGCAACGGCCGGTGGTTGAACCTTTCAACTTTATTGATCTCCATAGATGTGCGCAAGCATGAATTGAATAAGATTTCACCAATAGAAAAGTAGACATGGCCGCCTAAAATTATTGAGTGAGAGACATTGTGATTCCAACAGGTGTCACAATTTCTTTTAGAAATGTCCATGTTATTTCTCTAACCCTCCATTGTATTTTCTTTGTTGGATAAAAGAAAAATGGCAATACATGGTTTTCATAAGATTACCTCTACGCATCAACTACGTTTGAGCAAACAAGTTTGTATCCTATCTTAAACCGAATTGTTCATCTATTTCAAAATTTGTCATTCTCATTCTAAGGAATTACCCCTACCATTTCCTCATCAGACCCACCAACGCACAATCCTAACTCACATAATCCTAGTCTTAGTATCTAGCTCAAGATCCCGCCGCACCGCTGCCGGTACCAAAGGACCTTGAAGAAACCATCACATAAGCTCTCTCTCTCTCTCTCTCTCTCTCTCGGGGGCATTCTCAAAGGCAGCCAGAGGCGGCCAAGGGGGTGGCTCAATGGCAAAGGATGTTTGGCAATGCAATAGACTTGGTTAATGAGGGTAAGTGTGAATGGGTGGTTCGAGACTGCAGTTGTTTCTCGAGGAAAGGTATTCCGATCATTTTACTTTCGTAGAATAGGTTTGAAGACGCAAACTTAAATTTGCAAACATAGTGAAAATCAAGAAAAGAATACTAGAAGTGCCTTAATTTGTGTATGACACTCACTTTGGTGCTATAACTTTTTACTGGCTCACTTAAATGTCACTTTAAAAAAAAAAATCACTTAAGTGCCAACTCTTATTTGAATCATTGGAAATCTAACGTGATAATATTTTATTAATTTCTCAATTCTACGTGGCTTGCTGGTGTACCCAATTAGTATATAATCTCTACACGACATTGTGTCACAAGTTAAAAAGTAATCACTTCAATACCGGTCGTTATAAAAATATGATTACTCCAGTGTCAATTGTTGTTAAAAAGTGATCACTTTAAAGCCAAAAGAAACCCCTAAATAACATTGTATAGTAAGTTAAAAAGTGATTATTTCAATGCTAATCATTGTAAAAAATCATTTCAATACCAATCATTGTTAAAAAGTGATCACATGAAAAAACAATCACTTCAGTGCTAAAAAATGTCACACTCAAATAAAATTTTTTATTATAAAGTGAGCGTCGTACATAAATTAAGGCACTTTTAGGGCGCGCATGACAACCATTCTGTTCTAGAAATAATTTCTGGAATAGAAATAGATTTTTCTATTTCTATTTCTAGACGAGTTTTTGAGCTAAAAAAATCTATTTGATAACGATATAAAATTTCTGTTTTAGAAATAGAAATTCGTTTGATAACCGTATAAAATTTCTATTTCTTAAAACAAATTTTTCTTTTTTTGGAACAAATGAGATGTCCATTCTTACAAATTTCATATGCTTATGAACCCATTGACCCAAATACAAAGTAAGAGTTTTTTTTTTCTTTTTTTAGTAAAGTCTCCTTTTTTTGAAAAAAAAAAAAATACAAAGTAGGAGTTGTTATATCAAATTTTCTAAATTTTCACACAAAATTCTTTAGCATCCACCTAGATAGGCAATTACGGTTAAACAATATACTTATCAATAGTCTCCATACAATAGAAAAAAGAAATCAATATGCATTACTTTTGAGCATGATAGAAGGTTCTCAAAACTATAGTAGAATGAAGGTGGGCAACCAAATTCTAATCCCCTTCATGCTAGTATGTCATGTCAATCACCGCCGCGGTTTATGATATCGAGCAATCATTTTAGAAAGAAACACAAAGAAGTGTATTGGGCAATTTGTGGCAAATTTTACAAAATCGGCGAATTTTACGAAGTGTAATAGAGCTTGTCATAAATGACCATTACAAATAAAGGAAATCTTCAAGTAGAATATCACATTACAAGAATTGAGATAAGAATCGTCAAATACAGTATTGCATTACAAAAGCAAAGATTGGGAATCCCCAAATACAAAATAATATAAATACATTACAAAAATTGAAAACACGATCTCATGGAATCTCCGGCATATTATGATCTCTTGCCATCTTATTGGCAATACTTTTTCTAAGCATATTTATCTTAGTAGAAAATTTCATGAAGAAATTATTTCGATTTCTGTTCTAGAAATAGAGAAGTAGAAAATTTCTATTTCTGATTTTTGATCAAAATCTATTTCTGGAACATAAATCTATTTCAGAAATAGAAAAATGAAATATGTTTATCAAACGGATTTCTATTCGAGAAACATGTATGGAATAAAAAAATTGTTTCTGAAACAGAAATTCTGGTTTTGTCATGCACCCCTTAGTGTCTCTCTTCATTTTATTTGTTGCTATTTTATTTTGAATAAATGGTAATTTGCTCCTCGAGAGTAGTTTAAGATGCTAATGAGATACATACAAAGTGGGATAATATAATGGGAAGTGCGAGAGTGACGGGGAAGAGAGCATGAAATGCTCTCCTTATTTTTCGGAAATTGGTCGTTGAATACTTTAACCACAACAACATTCTCCGGAAAAACGTGGAGTAAAAGCAACATGTTGGTGCCTGCCTTTTTTTTTGGTCGAATGGTGCCTGCCTTTTTTTTTTGGTCGAATGGTGCCTGCCTTCTTTGCGGCGGTTGGTTTCATTCCATCTTCTGCCACTTCATGCGGGACCTTCGTCGGTCCGCTGTGCCGATGACATGTCGGAAACCGTTTGGTTCTAAGGTTTTTTGTAATTGATATTTTGTAGTGGGAGTGAAGGGTTGACGTACCAGTCATCGAAGGCCGGATGATAACTGGTGTTTTGTACAATGAGTCGGACGAAAAGTGACGTCGTAGAGTTGTCGATATTACATTACCACTTCTGAGTTTTAGATACAGATCTACGATGATTGCCATGTTAATCATATGGCCGCCTTGATCTTGAGAGCACCTGTGTGAAAAAATTTATAACATGCAAATTATTACTCATGACGGTCTCTAGAATTCTAGCAAGCCTTGGTAACGAAGGACAAAGATGGTTTTCTTCACAAAATCGTCCTGATTCCCTCCAACAGGAGTTTGATGCGACATTGGAAAAATGCAATCAACTCGTTCGAACTTGGGTAGGGAATTGCATCTCTCTAGAAGTCACGACTAGACTTCTCCCGACAGAAGACTCAAAGAGCATGTGGGAAAACATTAAAGAAATGGGTGGCAAATTAGATCGTGCAAAAAACTTTTCTCTCATTGGGGCATTAACTGAATTGAAGTAAGGGACTATGTTTGTGACTGCTTGTTTCAACAAGCTCTCAGGGCTTTGGGACAAGGTAGAAGCCACCAAGAAAAAGCTTGTAGGGTCGGAGGTCACATTGCAGCAATACCAAAACATACGAGAGAGGGAAAAGGTGACTCATTTTCTGTTGATTCTAAACGAGACTTCCCTTCTGTTTCGCTCACAGATCTTAGCTATGCATCGGTACCATTTTTGAGCGGATCTTCCAGAGCTATATAGGAAGAGAATTAGCGGCTGGCTTCGTAGGAGTATGTCAAGATAAGAGAAATAATTGTTCTCGTGGCTCAGTTGAGGCTTCAACAGAGAGGGTCAATCGGGCAAGTGAATATAGAGCCATGGAAGTCTTCCACAACACTAGGATTTTCTGGTGGGGAAGAACAAAGGACAACTAAAGGAATGGATGACAGAGATTCAAGGGCATGATCGAATGGCTCACGATCATCAATGCCAACGGTTAGATCAAACTCTCCTTATGAGGCCACGTCAACACCAATTTTTGCATGATAAAGTGGCCCATCTTCTACCATATCATCTCAAAGAGGAAATGAACAAAATGGCAAAGGTAAATTATATTGTGATTCTTGTAGTCATTCGCACCATACCATAAATATTTGTTGGAAATTGCATGGAAATTCTGGAGAAAAAAGGGAATAAAGAAAGGGATTCTTTGGTTTTTCAGGTCATAGGGCAATATATAACAAAGGAAATCATACAATTACCAATGACCAATATCAGTAACTCATGAAGGCTTTGAAACAAATGAACATTGTCAAGAAATCAGGGAGTTTTCTAGGTACTTCCTATTGTTTGATGAACTATATCGCTCATGATACATAGATAATTGATTGATGTGCTAGTGACCACATTTATCTGTGATAATTTTTTTTTCAAGGTCCATCAAAATCTAAATTCACCTATCATTATTTGTGTCCCAAATGAGAATGTCACCTATCTTACGTATGTAGGCATAGTAAATCTCACCCCTTCCATTACACTAAAAAAATGTCCTCTATGTTCCTCAATTTTAATTCAGTCTCATTTCTATCTCCAAAGTTTGCAAGGACAATTCTTGCCATGTTCTTTTCAATTCTAACACTTGTTTATTTGAGGTCATTTTGATTGGAAAACTGATGGGCTTGGATAGGGTTTGACAAAGATTATACTTTTAGATCAATCTTCTGAAAAATCATGATTTATCATTGAATAACAATTCTTTTTGTAATGCTTATTCCAATGCAAAATTATTTCTTTCTCATCAAAGATTGGGCCATAGTGCTTTCTTTCCTCATTGTCCAATTTGTCCCATGGCAAAACAATCACGTATTCCTTTTCCTATTAGCAATTTGTGTGTTAAATTTTTTCCCCCTCATTCATATTAGTGTATGGAGACCTTATCACACCCGCATCAAGATGGCTCTCATTTCTTCCTTACCGTTGTCGATGATTTCTCTTGTGCAACATGAGCATCTCTTTTGCAGTCAAAGAAACAAGTTTCTACCCAACTACAAGTTTTCCTCTTCTCATTAAATAACAGTTTTAGAACTTTTATTCAACACATTCGCACTAACAATGAAAGGGAATTCATTAATACTGAATGTGCATCTTTTTCCTCTTCCCATGGAATTGTCCATGAACGTTTGTGTACATACACTCCACAACAAAACAAGGATGTTGAACATAAACATTGTTACCTCTTGGAAGTTGCACATGCCCTTAAGTTCAAGGCTTCCATTCAGAAAACTTTTGGGAGATTGTATGGTCACATTAGTTGACTTGATCAGTTGCATGCCAACTCTAATTCTTAGCAGGCAAACTCCTTTTGAATTGCTTTTTGGAAAAAAAAAAAAAACCCCCGAGATTCATCACTTAAGAGTATTTGGCTACTTATGTTAGTTACTACTCTAGGTCCTCAGGAAAACATGGGTCCTCATGCCCATCAATGCATTTTTATGGGTTATCCGACTGCTCAAAAAGGTTATCATGTCTTTGAACCATCCACAAGACATTTCTTTGTTAGCGGGGGATGTTGTGTTCCATGAAGATGTATTTCCTTTCAGGATGAAGCAACATGGCTAAATATTCTAGATCCTCAACTCATCATGGTTGCTTTTTCATTTGAAGAGGATCTATCTCCCATCAACTGATTTTCTCTATTGCACCTCTTGGACACCCAATATCTCCTTTAGTCATGGAGACTATAGAGGACACTTCATCATCCATAAAATATTCACCTTAGCCCATTGAGTATCATGTGAAGAGCACTTTGTCTCTCCTTTCTAGCTATCATCTATTGGTGAAAAGCCATCTCAGCAAAAACTATTGATGAGTATATATCCCTTGCACTGTCCAAGATATTCAACCTCATCATTGAGGCTGCACCACTTGGCCACCCACTTGGACTAAGGATTATGTTTATGCTACTTCCACATCATCAAGTACTTGCTACCCGGTCTCTTCCTATGTTTCATTTAATGCATTGCATTAGTCATATCTCCAAGGAACGAGAACCATCCTCTTACGATGAGGCAGTTAGTGATCCACAATAGCAAAAGGTCATGGAAGCATAATTGCATGCATTGATAGGGAACCACACTTGGAATATTGTACCCCTACCTTCATATCATAAACCAATTGGTTGTAAATCGGTATACAAAATCAAATACAAGGCAGATGGATCCATCAAAAAGCTATAAGGCTCAATTGGTGGCCAAGGGCTTTACATAATGAGAGGGCTTTGATTATCATGAGACTTTCTCTCCAATGGCAAAAGAAGTCATTGTCCGATCTTTCTTGTCCGTTATTGCTTTTTGTGATTGGAAATTACATCAAATGGATGTTCATAATGCTTAGCGACCTATAAATCTACATGGATCTCTGATAGGGTTTAAGGAGATAGGGAGAGTCTAAGGTATGTCATCTCCGCAAATCTATTTATAGTCTCAAACACATTCTCAATAGTGTTATGCGAAGTTTACTATTGCATTCACAACGGCTGGTTTTAAATAGTCCATACATGGTTATGCACTCTTCACATGGACAAAAGGTGCATCATTTATCTATCTAATGATTTATGTCGATGACATACTTATTATGGGAAATGATGCATCTATAATTGAGAATCTCAAAGAATACTTGCATTCTGCATTTCATATTAAAGATCCAAGACCTCTTAAATATTTTCTTGGCATTGAGATTGCCCAATCAAACCTAAGAATATCTCTTAGCCACCGAAAATTTGTCTTGGAAATTATATCAGAAGTAGGTTTATTGGGATATAAAGCAGTAGCTATCCATATGGAGCAGAATACCATATTAACTAGAGTCAATTATGATGCAGGAACTTCATCTCAAAGTGATGATCCATTACTCAAAGAGCCATCTAGTTACCATAGACTTGTGGGGAAGAACATCTACCTCACTAACAAGGCCTAATATATGTTATGTAATGTAGAAACTTAGTCAATTTATGCATAAACCAAAATAGTCTTATATGAATGCAATACTGAAAGTTGTGAAGTATGTAAGAATGTCCAGTATTGGAATACTTCTTTCCTAAGAATACAATATGGAGACAATGGCCTACTGTGACATGGACTATGATAACCTATCTTATGACTAGAAGAAGCATTATTGGGTTTGGTATTAAATTTGGAGAATCACTACTCTCATGGAAGACAAAAAAGTAAACAAGTGTATCATTATCAACGGCTGAAGTTGATTATTGAGTCATGCCCAAAACTATTTGTGAAATAGTCTAGATGTGAGGCCTACTTTTGGACTTGGCATAAAAGTTAAGGGACCCATTGCGCTATTTTGCAATAATGATGCAACACTCGATTTTGCAGTGAATCCTATAGTTCATGAAATGACAAAACATATAAAAATTGATTATCACTTCACTCAAGACAAGATTCAATAAAGGACTATCAAAACAAAATGAATTGCAACCACAAAATAACCTGTGAATACTTTCATCAAGTCCTTGTGTCAAAGACAACACAAATATCTCTTAAATAAGGTAAGAAGCCACCAGCTTGAGGGGAGTATTAGTGATATGATTTGATATTAAAGATGCAATCCTAGATTTGGCTCGATTGATCAAATCAATCAATGATTTATATTGATTGTGTATCTTTCATTATTCCCTTTTATTATCCATACTTTGTACTATAATTACAAGTAAAATAATGTATTGAGATCAAGTAGTAGAGAATTCAAAATTCTTCTCCTATTTCTATTAGTCTTCCAATTCATGTGATCCTCAACTTCGTGTCACCTCCTCCTGTGACGGCCCAAGCACGGGGTGTGATCCTCAACGTGATGACTCAGTGTCCAAAGTGAACACACAGTGGAACTCCGACTGCATGTCGTGTCCCACCTCCTCCATAGTGAGGCTCGGGTCGTTACACCTCCTCCACTTGATTTCCCAATGTAACTCGAGGCTTGGGTTATTACACCTCATCCACTTGATTTCCTAAACTCGACTTCCTAGGTGATGATATTTGTGTTTAGGCATATGTGTTGAAGGTTAACAAACCCTAGACGTATAGTTCTCGTTTGGTGACAATTAATCGCAATATGAGAAGAGTCAAAATTCTCTTTCTCGTACCGACCTTAAAAAAAAAAAAAAGGTTCTCCTTCTTGTGCGAAGTGCCGAAGAAAAGAGCGGAATAAAGGGTCATCATTTTGGATCGTCGGGTGAGGAATATTGTCCCGCACCCGTATTCCTATCCAATGTTTTGACATCTCCCACCTATTCATCCGTCGGATTCCTGTCGCACGTTCTAAGCAGAGGACATAGGTGTGCTTCTTCTACGGACATGAATCCTTGACATATCGCAAGGAATAGGTTTTCCCATTAGACGTCCTCCCAAACTCGTTTCGCTCGTCAAAGCGTCGTATACAACTGTTTAATTCGCCTCAAGATTGATTTAATAGTTAAGAAATGGACATCGGATCAGAAGATGCGTTAACAAGCGCAAGACCCCTATGGCATCGCTCATGCTATGAGCCTATAACAACCTCGTTAGTCGGGTTTTGGCTCGTGTATTATGTGATATGTTAAAAGAGAGAGTTCCCTTTATTCTCTTACTATCATCTTTGCTAATGGAGGTCCCTAGAAGCATCTGATCTTGATTTCCTCTGCTGTCAAGATGCCATTTCCACGGACATGATCAAAACGAAAACTAAAGTCAGAATCTCAAACTAGTGCTGCACCAGAACTTTTCAATAAAGATAGGCATAAGATCCTCTCACGCTTCCTGTTGATGTAATTTTCTGTATTAGATGAATCTCATTCCATCACTTTCACAATCTAACGAAAAAGTAACTTAATTAGCTGCGAATCTTTTGTGTTTTTTCCCCTTAAATAAGTCCAAGCTTCCTTCAACATTTTCAACAAGGAACGGTTGTGAAGAAACGTCTAAACCAAAGTCCTTCCCTCTTATCGACCCAAAAAAAAGTCCTTCCCCCTTCAAGCACATCACTCAAGAAGCAATAATGGCGAGGTACATCGATTCTGGCTATGGGACGCCGTACGGACGCGGCGCCACTCCGCCGACGTACGACAGCTATGACAGGGGCTACGGCTCTTACTCTACCAAAGGAGGGGTTGTCGGCGACGCTTGGCGGGTTCCGCAAAACCCGGTCATTGACGCCAATAATTACAGGCGCGATGAAATTGATGGGTACGTCAGCAAGCCATACTCGAGTCCGGCTGCCACCCCCGGATACGGCTCTTCGGGGCAATTGTACCAGCCTGGCGAGTATGGCGACTACAGCGGCAATAAGGATTGGAGGAAGTCGGGCGGCGAGAATTACCGGGGCGAGAAGGACGAGGTCCATTACAAGAAAGAGATCGCCATGGTGGTCCCCGCCGTCGTTGATGCTTACGTCGCGCCAAGGCCCAGTCATGGGACCGGATCGCTATCTACGCCAACGGCCATCGGCACCGCAATCGAGCTCTTGAAGGACCAGGCGGCGCATTCCTCGGCCTCGGGCAGTTACCCTCATCAGCACCAGGGGGAAGCAAGGTACGCCGAGACAGTCTCCGCGGTGCATTATTACCCGGAGATAATGCCTCACACCATGGATCCGACAAAGAGATATGGAAACATCAATTTGGGGTCTCGGAGGCCTACCGCAAGCGAAATTGGGAGGACTTACTACTGATTTCCATCATCGGAAATCATAGTCTATAAGACATGTCTGCTGATGTGCCTAAGCTAATGCAATTTCATCATGTTATATGTTGGATTCGCTTGTTTGGAATTGAGGTCAAGAATGAATAATTATACATAGCATGCAATAATGATCATTTCGGCATCGACGTATATGTTGTATGGCATATTGAAAGATTGTTATATGAGATTAATAATCTCCGTTCTCTCATTCAAGTTAGTAAGGAGGTATTATCTTTGTTTCTGTTTCTTAATCCATTGCGGAAAAAGGATTGATTGCATTTTACGCGATGAAGTGGACTTCCAAGTAAGTCGTTATCTGCTCGCCACAGATAATAGATGCATCCATTCCAGGCGAGTTTCTAGAACACTGCTCTGGAACCAACGCCTTCAGCATGCAGAGTTATCCATTGAAATCCAACATACCAATCTCCAGGAACTCTATCAACTGAGAATAGCAATGCCGAACCTCAGAGGCAAATGCACACTAAAAGAACAGATTAGCTCAAGATTCAATAGCCCACTTGCATATAGTACGTATGGGAGAGACCAATGATGTAAACCGGCATTCGACCGTGTCCAAAGTTGCAGTCCATTCAAGATAGTCATCCAGGAAATTAGAGCAAACTTAGGCACGTTTGGAGAGAACCAAATTAAACTATGCCGGTCAACTTTGTCGCTGCAGTTCTTTACAAGATTCCAAGAATCCAGGTTTCAAGACGGGGCAAATAATTCTGTCATCGGTTGGTGGCATTAGGTGCCAGGGTACCACATAAGGCAGCTTCAATAGCCACCAACTCATGTGATCTTGCATTAGGCCCAGACAAATCGTTACCCTGCAAATTTCCAGCTTCGGAGAGGCAGGACAGAATCATAGAGAACTCGCCTGGTGTAAGCAGCTAATGGCAACAAATTTAGACATCCTTCTATTAGTTCATGTTCTGAGGTCACACAAAATACGGTTTTCCCTATCCTCACTAGAGCCCTTCAACAATAACTGGTTCCTGATATCTGTCCTCACATTCCTTCATAAACACAACTTTTGGCGGAGGACCAAACAATTTGAGATCGTTAAGCAAGACAATTTGTTGAAACAGGACCAAACCTTGCCGCACAAGGAAATTAAAAGAAGAGCCAACGCATAGTATGCCATACCTTTCCAGAACCAAAAGATAAACTTTTCTTGATTCGCTGGTCCTGAAATAGATGAAACCTCCCTTGTTCATCCGAGGTCATCATTTGTTAATACTTCAAGGTTAGCCTGGATTGTTCACCAAGCTGTATTTCGTGCGCAATCTCTCCAATGCTCCTATTTCCGAGCTTCTTTGCTCGAGCTTGTATCATAGCATATCTTCCTCAAAAGAAATCTCCTTCATCCTTCGATTTAACTAGCAAACAATTAGGTCATTGAAAAGGAAATGCCTTCTATTTCTTTCGCTCCTTTCTCATAATCCAAGACCATAGATGGTGCTACCTGGTTCACAGTAACCATACCCATTAAGTACCAGATTGGCAACAACACCATCATAAGCAATAGCAAAGCCATTTCTTTACCAGGTGAGATCGACCGTTAAAAATAAGATTTCTTAGGAAGACAAGTTCCATTCAAACACTAATTATGGATTGATCATTATCGTATTACTTCACTAATTTTGATGCAAAAATCATAATCAACAGAGGATTGTGCTCATTTATGGTAATCAACATGACTGAACACTACAAAATTTGCTTCTTTAATACAAAATGAATGATTTTCTCACACTTGAAGCAAAGATGAAAAAGAATACCCAACCTATATATCTGGTGACCAGGCAAAAACGGAGATTATAAGCTTGACACAGTAAGCTGTAAACAGAACATATGCATCAATCTACCTGGCAAACCACTTCAAGCAACAACAAAAAGGAGCTTAATTAGGAGAATACGAACCAGTCATGTTTGTAAAAAGAGGCACCAAACGCAGGGGTATGATGGGTATTATTTATGCTTGATGGTGTCTGGAAAATTATTAGAATACGGTACACATGAAGAAGGTGAAGACATGAGGGAAGTAAGCACGCACGTGGGAAGTACACTTCGTCTACAGTGGAGTTATCACAACTGTCACAAGGGTATCTAACTCTCGGCTCTGACTTTACAGGGCCGAACACACGGTCACTGTCATGACAAGCAGCATATTCTGAAGATGAAAGAGTCAAAACGAATGAAGCATCCAGGCAGAACTAGATCAATGCAGATTCGACATCACACTTACAAGCACCAGATCATGCAATATGATTTGGATAGAATGAGAATCACAAGCTGGGATTCTGCAAACAGATGGAGATCCAGCTTCCAAAGTTCAATTATCCTAACTGCAGGAACTATGCATGTGGTGAATCCATAGGAGGCCAAACCTGTGTTTGCTGACTCTGCCTCTCAAGTCTTCCCACAGATCATCAGTAGGTCACCGGCCACCGGCCTTTATCACCCAACGCACTTCCACGCATTACGCTCTCTCACTCTTCACTTTGCCCCTACTGAACCTATGTTCCTCTGGGGCTACACGTGTTGCAAGCGCAACCATCATTGCTTAAATGCGTATCGAGGGACCCCTCGACCAAGTTCTGAGATGGTCAATGCCTCCTTCGGGATACAGATTTTCATGGCCACTGCGACTTCTGTGATGATACCGATCATTATGCAGGGTCATTTGTCTGTGTAGTACCCAACTACGGTCATGGCCTGATATCAGCTGCACTTCGCTATCTTCGCCAGAAACCATTGAGCATAAGCATTACGGTCATTCGCTAGTTCTTTCACATGATATGGTTGGAATCGGGAAGACAGAACGAATGAACATATAGTTGCCGAAGCATCCTGTTTATTACTGCAGGGAATTGTGATTTCATCACCCAAATTGGTTGCTTCGCCTCTGATGCACGCGCATTGCAATGCCTTGGATCCCACTTTATTTGTTCAATATCAAAATGCATAGTTTCCTTCCATTTCACTTATTTTAATGACTGTGTATTGATATCTGCATTATCAGGTGTTTACCTTCCCCACTAGCTCGGTATGAGGCTATGTGAAAACCGAGGGTCGGGTTTCAAATCTGTATCTTGAAACAAAAGACGAGGAGTTCAAGACCCTACAAGTATGGGAAGAGGAAGATGAACATGCTCGGTACGTCAAATCTAGAATAGAGAACTACTCGTCAGTGTGCTTGTCGAGCACGGTTGGATCAAAGGTACTACTCAAGATAACTCCAATGTTATAGTGCATGGAAGTAGTCATAGAGTGCTGCCAATAGGTGTCCATGGCAACCGATACAAACATGGTTACCACGAGGACTTCTAGTTGTCTCGCAAGTGCATGGCGAACGCAAGTCACGAAGCTGCGATGTTCGAGCTAGAGCCAGAGAATAGAAGGCGATGATCAGGGATCGAATATATTCTACAAGCATATGTTTAACTGGACATATAGCTTTTCCTAACCAGATCCACGAAATACTACTAAGAAGTATGCCAATGAAAGCAAGGACGCCCATAACCAGATTGAATAGCTTGCAAATCGATTTCAGTATGTGTTTGCGTTCGCCTGAGTCCCTTGGTCTCATTTTCTCAAGTATCGCGTGCTGAGAAACTAAGTAAAAAGAACGGTCTACTTATGTGGCGTTTGTGATAAATCAAAAGCTGAAATAAAGGAAAACTTTAAATATAAAACTAATGGTAAATGAAGTAAAAAGTGCAAAAAGAGTGGAGTTGGTGGAATTCGAAAGCTCATGCATGTTTGTCTCTCTTGGTTTGAAAACCCTACATTCATAATTTCACTTATAGATAGATAATGTCAGTTGTTGCTACTGTACCACCAATGGAGAATTTGTCCAATCAATTCTAAAATTGTTGTGGAAATACCAATCCGATTCTTAACTTTCCAATTTTGCCTAAACTTTTATTCAAGATTTCGATATAATTCTTCATACAAATTTTCATCGGAAATTATTCATGTAGGATGACCAGCGATAACTAGACCACATTAACAACTTGGAAGGAATATATTAGAATTCCACTAATATTTTACAACTAAATTGACAAACATGGAAAATTTAGGATGAATTGGGTAATTTTCCCTAGTAACAATGGTAGTAGTATAAGGAGCCGAGAAGGAGGAGTAACTGGAATTGGGAGTTGCAATTCTTTAAAAAGAGCAATTTTGAAAAAGGAAAACACGTTTCAATAACAATAATGATGGTGATGGTCATGATAAAGTGACTAAAGGTTATCTTCACCATCAAAAAGAGAGATGCATCGTCAATCGTTGGATCATGAATGAATTCTTTCAATCGGATAAACCCCGTCTCCACTGATAACCGGATTCAAGACAATAGGAACATTGGTACACATGTTACTCATCATCATAATCTTCAGTCCTATGGTGGGTGAAATGGTTTGAGAATGTTCTAACATAGAGAGGACACAAAATCAAAAGGTTCATACTTCACGTTATCTTGAAAGAAGTCAAGGTCCTAATAAATCTAGCATTTCTCTTGGGGGAGGCCCCCTGGGCGGGCCGCCCTCTTCGATATCTAGGATTTGTAATTGTTTACTTCCGGTGTATAATCCAACGAAGGGGGAACGAAGGGGGGCTGGTACGGGCTATGGCTACCCTCAGCAACCCTGATATGTCCTTTGTCCTTATCACTTTTGAGTGGTGAATAATGACAATGAGAGTAGAGTTGGCCGCTCCTCTATCAATTCTAGTGGACATGCGAAAAGTAAGCTCTCTCTTTAGCTCATTATGGTTGAGAAATTATCCATTTAGTACTAAATTTATTATATGAATATTAATTCAATACTAATTTTTTTTTTAAATTTATCGATTTAGTTCTAAACTTTTGCGCAAAATTCTAATTTGATCATTCTGGTTAATTTTTATTGAGAAGCTAACATGGCGATGTGCCACAAGAAACTATTGGCATGATTGAATTATTATGTTAGCTATTTCCGACAAAAATGGAACAACAAGATTGCATTGGAATCTTGCACAAATATTTAGAGTTAAATTGGTAAAATTAAAAAGTGAATTATCATTCCGTATAATATGTTTTGATTGGGTAATTTCCTACTTTACAAATATTAAGATATTTTGCAGCTTCTATTGTGTAATGCTAGCTGGAATTGGCTATTAAAGTGTCTGTTTTAAAATTTACATCCAACTTCAGGGTTTGCTTCTTCTTCCTCTTCTTGTTCTTTTGCTTTAAAACTTCAGGTTTAAAATGAAAATGAAACTTCCAAAAGACAATAAAAGTTTAGCTTTCTTAGGTTGCATCAATTTCAATTATGCAATTTGGACTTATTGCAGTTCTTATTGGATGATAGTAGTAGTACATTTATGACAAATTTATCCTAAATAATTATAATTATCCAGGGATAATTGTATAAGTTAATAATTTTAATTTATATCTTATAAATTTCAATTTTAAAACGGAGCGTAAAATTCTAAATTGGTATTTACGGTTAAGCTTTGATCACGTTTTTTTAATTTTACAATAAATCTTCATAAGTAAAAAAGAAATTTGAAACTTGTAAGTTTTTTTTTCTTTCTAATTTATATCCAAATTGATATTTTTTAATTTATATTTATAAATTTTATCAATCCATCATTTAGTGATTAATTTTTTTTCCCATAATAAGGCCGCTTCTAAAAAAATTTCCCATTAATATTGCATATGTCCATTTTTACATGCACATAATAATAATAATAATAATAATAATAATAATAATAATAATAATAATAATAATAATAATAATAATAATAATAATAATAATAATAATAATAATAATAATAATAATAATAATAATAATAATAATAATAATAATAATAATAATAATAATAATAATAATAATAATAATAATAATAATAATAATAATAATAATAATAATAATATCATTCTAATATTAATAGTAGTAGTGATGAAGATTTCTTATTAATAAATTCACCATTTTTACTTATTATTTCAATAACATGAAAAGATTGTTAAATTTTATATAATTATTGTGTCAGATCTAGAAATCCAAGAGATATAGTTTTTATATTTTCAAAATGTCATTAAATATTGGATTTTTCATTTGGAAAAATTCCAAATAAGAGTCTCAAATACCCTCATTTTCTTAAATAAGAGTTTGGAGTTGACATTATTTCAAATAAGTGCCTGAAGTGCCATCATTTTTCTAAATAAGGTTTTAAGTGGATATTATTTCAAATAAGAGCATAAAGTAATCATATCAATTTCAAAAAAGAGTCTGAACTCATTAGCTATGAACGATAATTTTGCCCTTTTGAATTTTGAATTTTTCTTTCTTTTTTTTTTTTTTTTAAATTTTCATAAAAAAAAAACTAAAAAGAAAAAAAGAAAAATAATGGAGGAAGCCTGGGGGATTCCCTCTTGCCTGTGGCGATGGGACGGCGACAATAATCGGTGTGGTCACTGGTGCCTAAGCGAGGGCCGGCCACCCTCCCCACAATTCTTGATAATAAGCATCGACATTAAAAAATATGGGAAATTGCTACTAGACCCGTTAAACGGGTGGGTCGGGTCGGGTTTGGGTTGGACCATTCCATAAATGGTCCGACCCAAATCGACCCATTTAACCCGTTTATGACCCGTTTATTGCAATGCAAAAATTTTGACCCATACCCGACCCGACCATATCCACCAATACCCACTTATTTAACTAAACTTAATTTATTATTTAATAAACTTAATTTATTATATATATATTAATGGTATTGCTAAAATAATTTTATACAATACAAATTTAATGGACAATTTTTATAATTTTTTAAAATAATTATTTTATTTTTAAAAATAAAATTTTAATTATTTTTATTTTTTAAATATAACTTTTCTTTTTCTTTTTTCTTTCTTCTTCTTCTTCTTCTTCTTTGGCTGGCCGCCGACCACGACAACGGCTGGCAATCGGCCACAAGCAACCCTCGAGCTCACTCGACGAGCTCTAGAGGATATATATATATATATATATATATATTTTCTACAATATGATCGAGCAAATTATGTAAGTATTCTCACAAGGGTTCCAACGTAAAAAGTGAAACCAATCTATCATTCTCTAGTATCATTTTTCCAATTGGCCAAGTGACCGATTTTTCTAAAGAATTTTTTTTTTTTTTTAAGATGGAATGTGTCTCAATGGATGTAAGAATTTAAGGAATATTAGTGCAGTACTTTGATAGTTGAGCAAGTGTCTATAGATCTTCATGAGCCCCTTTTGCTGAGAGCATTGAACAAATAACTTTGATGCAACATTCTCTCCAGGTGCCACCTTTATGCCTAGACTGATTTTAAGAGGTCACAAGTATTGAAATTTGCCACTGACCCACACTCTGTCAAGCGGAAAGGAATCCCAGAAGGATCTCATAATTGAACAGCTCCTATTCATTGTCAATCTCTCATCACTGATACAATATCCACACACAGCAGAAGCAAAATATACATCAAACAAAACGAACGCATGGTAGTCTCAAGACTTAAAGATTTCAATCTGACTTAAAATAAGGGTACGTCATATGCTGATTATTTATGAAAACTCATATGTACTCAGAACTCCATAAAGCCTTTGCTGCATCATCTTCATCAAGCTGGCTGTGAAAATGAGTTCCCCTTATCTTCCTAGAATGGACTTGATCCACCAAACGCCTTTGGTGTCCTTGGGTCCTTCTTCTTCCAATGGACTGTCACTATGTGGAGTCTTGTGGAGCTTGCTCACGTCGTACCCTTCTTCTTCAGCCTTCCAAACCAGCTGATTGTAAATTTCTTCATCCATACGGCTCTATCTGCTTAGTATATGAAAAACAGGAAAGCCCACCAATCAGCCAACAAAAATGCAAAAAGAAAGAAACAAGAATCAGAGCCCAACTCGCAATCACCACAAACCGCCCCATGAACATCAATCACCATGAGACCAATGGAACCATTAACACGAAAAGACAATCTGCTCTAACAATGCAATTCAGACACCCTTCCAAATTCGCAGCAGAAAAAACACACATCAACCCAACACAGAACAAACCACTTCCACCGTCGAATCGACTCGAACAAATTCACCACTTCTGCAAACGAATTGACAACACTAAGAAACCAGTGATCGATCAAACATGTCGCCGCTTATTTTGACATAATAAGCCTCAAGCCACAACTAAAAAAGGCAACTCAACATAGACAGCAATGAGGAGAAAAGGGTGAGTAAAGTCAAGAATCCTCAAACCAAGTGAAATTAAAGAAAACAAAACTCATCCCCTTGGAAGCTCAAGAAAGGGTATTGATCCCAATTCTCATCTTCAAGAACTCCTCACAACCCACATCATAGAGCAGAGACAGAAACCCAGGAAGCATTACAATTGCGGACCTTGCATGACTCAGTAGCAAAAACCCAATTATGCTTTGGGTTTCCTTTATAGTCGATGTCGAATGAAGATGTCGATTGACGTGCTTTGCGAAATCGAGAGGAACGCCCTAGTCCAATTGATTCGCGAGACTGATCGTGGTGCTAAAATTCCTGATTGATTGAATGGACAAATTCCATACAGCTGTTGCTGGAAGTAGTCCCTCGACTCCCTCCCTCCTTCTTGGAACACTCGCTGCTGACTAGCATGAGCGACCCTCCTCCATCCTCACCGACCCGAACCCTACCGCTGGTGGTGACACTACGACGATTGAGTTGTCGGAAAACCTCGGCCACTAGAGATGGGCGGCGACAAGGCGACGGTGGGCGGTGGCAAGGCAACAATGGGTGGCGGCAAGTGGCGATGAGGCGAGGATGGGCGGCGGTAAGCGGCGACAAGGCGATGGAGGTGGCGGCGAATCGAAAGCGAAGAGGGGGTCGTAGAATTGTCAATCGTGGGCATGACCTTCATGGGTTACTGGGTTTATTTTGATGGGTTGGTAAATGGGTCTTAAATGGGTATATAGTAGACCCATTTAAGACCCAGTCCTTTTATTTTTAAAACCCACGTGGGTGTCTTGGGAAAAAAAAGGCTGACCCATTAACAATCCATTTAAGCATAAATGGGTCGATAAATGGGTTTTCTACCCATTTAACACCTCTAATTGCTACTGAGCTTCATTCGGCGTAGCCATTGAAACTCAAGTTAAATCCCACAAGCAACAATCCCATACCCCGCCCACACATAGATCAAATGGAAATTACGAATACAAGGAACTCACCCGTGCCTCTGTTGTCGACGATGACAAACTTGAAACTCGGGTATTCGGCAGTCTGTTGATTAGGTAAAGCCCAACAAAAATATCAAACAAACAAACAATCGGGAAAAGAACAAGAAAAGAGAGAGAGAGAGAGAGAGAGAGAGAGAGAGAGAGAGAAGAAAACAGCATTGGAGCTCCGGGTTGAAACGGCGATGGTCATCCTCGTCTCTTACGACTCGTGAACGGTGATCCATCAAGGGCAATCGGCCGAAATATCGAAATCTCGAGGACAACAAAACCCCACTCACCATGATCGGTCCTCCGTCGGCGACGGCGTGACACTGCGAAGGGATGAGCAGTGGAATGAAGGGCGAGCGAGATAGAGTGGGAGAGAAGACGGCAGCGGTCACCCAAGCGGTGGCGACCTTGTCGGCCATCATCGCCTCCCCACAGCAATGGGCGGTGGCCATTGGTAGGAGGGCTCCCCTCCCGCCTATATATTCCCCTTTTTAAATTTTTTTAAAATTGTTATTTAAAAAAATTTAATGTAATTCAATTTAAATTTAAATTGTGTCTTGACAAAAGTATCCCTTGTTGGGTCGGAATATTTTGCCAACTGGTGAGCTGATAAGGCCAAACCCTTATTTAAAACAATCATAATTAGTCCATGCCCTTCTTTGGGATTAACATTGTCAATTTAAACCTTTAGTTGAAATAATGTCAACTTCATGCCCTTATTTGAGAAAGTTAAAGCTCTTATTTGAAATTTTCTTTTTTTATTTTGTGAGGACTCCACAAAGAATGTTGAATTCAATGAACTTGTGTCAAAGAAATACAATGTACGTCAGCCTTTTCTCAATATCCAAAATGGATTCTAAAGTATATGTGTCAGCTCAACATCACTCGTATTTATTCTCTAAATCTTCGGATGCATCTTTTTTCATTGAAAACTTCATCATAAAGAATAATATTTTCCATGAAAATCATTTTCCATTTGTTTAATGGTTTGGGAAAATGATTTCCTTCTTATTAGGATATAAAGTCGTTTTCACAAATCTAAACTTGTTGAAAGCCTATTAAAAACGTTTCTTGTAAATTGATCATTTATTAGTCGTCCAAGAATCAAAAACAATTTTTCATAAAAACATTATTCCTTCAAAGAATCGAACCCTTCTTTTCCACACCAGCTCCTACTGCATCCATTGAAAACACTGATCCATGTGAAGAGGCCCCTCTCAGCCACCCTGGTAATCTGAGAAAATATTGGGTGGTCCGGGACCGCCACGTCAGCGTGGTCCGGACCACTCACGCGGCGCCACGTGTGAGGGAAGGGAGAGAGAGAAGAGAAAGAGGAGAGAGAGCATCAGAGAGATGGGACAGGGACAGGTCTTTTGGTTCCCTCCCCTCACACGTGGTGCCGCATGGATGGTCCGGGACCACGCTAACGTGGCGATCCCGGACCACCTAATATTTTCTCGAATCTGTCCTAAGAGATCTACCCTGAATACCGAATCGGTCAGTGGTTGAGATTTGTTGAGACGCTCGAGCTGGACACGGAGGATTCCTCTCCTCTGCCATCAACCTCCCAAGACTCATGAAGAACACTATATAAAGGGCAGCTCCTCACGTTTACCAACCCATCCACCAACCAACTCTTCAATCCCTCATTTCTCAAACTCCACCTTTGATCTCTCAGCAACAGTGCAGAAGCCAACATGGATACTAGCGAGACCCAATCGATCACGACGCCTGCTGAGGATGAGGAGCTCGTGGCTGCCTTCGAGACGTGCATCCTCACGGCCGTCCCCATGGTGTTGAGCTCCGCCGTCGAGCTTGGGATCATCGACTTGCTAGCCCGGGAAGGCGGGGCCTCCGCTCAGCTCTCGCCGTCCCAGATCGCAGCCCGCCTCGGGATCGCTAACCCGGACGCCCCACGCACCATCAACCGCATGCTTCGTTTCCTGGCGAGCTTCTCCTACTTGTCGTGCACTCTTCATGGCGATCAGAGTCTGTATGGCCTCGGGCCAAAGAGCAAGTACTTTGTAAGCAGTGAAGCCGGTTCTTTCGCGCCATTGCTGCGATTCCTCCAACATAAGACCCTCATCAACAGCTGGTTTGTGTTCATTCTTTCTTTCCGTCGAAGTTTTCAACTCGCTATAACTAAGCACGTATCACAAATTAAAAAACCACACTGATTACGTAACTCGAAGTTTTCTTCACTTCTTCATGATGAACTAAACGTCTTGAATTATCTACGAGAAAAGAGGACGGCAAGAGATACTTGCTGATTGCTCCATGAGCCTAAAATGCTTTGTTGGCGAAAGAGATGGCACAAAAAGATCATCAATCACGAATCATTTGGAGCCATAAGCGTCACAACCATGCTTCTTCATCTCGGTTCGCTTATCAGACAGTAGCTGCACCTCGACCATACTCATTTACAGTCCACACAATCTATCCTTTCAAAAGAACCTCGCTTGCCAACTACATATTTACACTTATATCATTGTGCAGGTATGGGTTGCAGGAAGCAGTTAAAAATGGAGGAGGCCTCTTCGAGAATGCAAACGGGACAAATATCTTCGAATACGCCGGGAAGGACCCGGCGCTCAATACGGTCTTCAACAACGGGATGAAATCCCCGACCCCGCTTTACATGAACAAGATCCTCGAGTCGTACCGTGGGTTTGAGGGCGCAAAGACGATTGCCGACGTAGGTGGCGGCGTCGGCCAGAACCTTCGGCTCATATTGGACAAGTTCCCAAATCTCAGGGGCATACTCTATGATCTGCCTCATGTGATCAAAGATGCACCTGCCCATCCTCGTAAAATCACTCTCTACACACATTTTTATTTTCGACTAAAGAGTGAATAAAATACTGATATTTGACGTTCTCCTTAAAAAAAGCATGCATATATGTATGTATGTATGTATGTATGTATGTATGTATGTATGTATGTATAATGCAATTTTTTTCTTGAACAGGTATGGAGCGTGTCGGAGGAGACCTGTTAAAGTCTGTTCCGAAAGCAGATATACTCTTCATGAAGGTTATCTTCAAATCTTCCCACCCTTGAAGTTTACTCATCGTATCTTTTAGCGTAGCCCTTCGGGGAATGATTGAGAAGATATCAAGGTCATATTTTCTTCATGCAAGTTTAGTGAAATTTCATGATCTCAACTTAAATGTTAGAGAAATCTCACCTGCACGTTTTAGTATCTTGCTTAGGGTTTGGGTGATTTGATTGGGTTTTGGGTATTTTAGGTGGGCGCGAGAATTTTAGGATTTGGATATGAACAATTTTTAAAGGGGTAAGTGCATTGGACAGTGTAAAGTTATCTTCAAAGGTAAAATTTCATTTTGATATTTTGAAAAATATCATTTTTCAAAGGAACATTTTTGCAATGAGAGACATAGCGATTATTGATGTGACAATGTAAAGTTATCTTCAAAGGTAAAATTCATGCACTGATTGGATATTTTGAAAAATAGAAGTACGTGGATGCTCATTAGATGAAAAGTTTTATATGTTTTTGTTTTTTGTTTCCCTTTAAATGCCCCTAATACACAAACTCAGATTTCTTGTCAGGATCGGACCGTGATGATTATGTCGTCCTTTACAATGCATTTGTCTATTTCGTCTTGTGAGGTCAATAGTGCATTTTATATGTTCTGGTAAACACTCTATGTTTAGGCTGTTATATTTTTGTTCTTGCGCAGTGGCTTTTCCATGGTCTACGAGACGATTTCTGCAAAATGCTACTTCAGAACTGTTACGAGGCGCTGCCACCAAATGGCAAGGTGGTCATCGTGGACCCGATCCTTCCCGAATACCCCGAGACAGACATAGTGTCGAGGAACTCGTTCACCTCCGACATGATCATGCTATACACGAGCCCTGGAGAAGACCGGACGAGGAAAGAGCTGGAGGTGCTCGCACTTTCGGCCGGATTTGACAAGCCAAGGATCGCGTGTCGAGCTTACAACATGTGGGTGATGGAGTTGCACAAAAAGAAGTGATCTCTCTCGAGTCGCTCATGGCGGTCGTTCCCTAATTCTAGGATTTCTCGTGTGTGGAAAAGGGAAATAATTAAAAAGGAGTGACCCGTAAAATAAAAGCCATCTTCTCATGAAGAAGAATGTAGCACCATGTAAGAATTATTGTGGCCCATATTATGTGATTTATTATACAGTTTAATAATTATTGAAATGCTATAAATAATTATTTGTTACGAGAAGGTACGACTCTAATAAAATGAAATGGTATATTGCTTTGATGGAAGGCACCCTTTCAACAAACGTATAAATAAAGTCCAGTCCTCTCTCCACCCACATACGAACAAAAAAAAAAAAAACAGAAAGAACGTATTCTCTCCTCCATCAATTGAATACATTAAAGATTTAGTGGGTTAAGGGAGAGAAATCGGATTTCTTCTTTTG
This sequence comes from Eucalyptus paniculata subsp. matutina, assembly GCA_017140255.1. Classification (NCBI taxonomy): domain Eukaryota; kingdom Viridiplantae; phylum Streptophyta; class Magnoliopsida; order Myrtales; family Myrtaceae; genus Eucalyptus; species Eucalyptus paniculata. The sequence continues at coordinate 47,624,800 of CM029436.1, read as the reverse complement.
ATCAAGTTCAAGCATAGCGCTATGGATAAAGGTATGTCTTCATCTATTTGTGAGAATCATGAAGATCAAAGATCCTTGATTTGTTATGAATTTCCGCTTGAAGAATTGTATGAATTATATTCTAACACACCATCCTTCAGATTCAATAAAAGAGAGAGTGATGGTTCATGTCTCCACAAAGCGGTTCTTCATTTCCTTCTCATTTTCATCCATTGATTGGGGCATCATAACACGATACAACGACGAGAAAAGACTACAAGCGAAATTTGAACAGCAAATGATGCATCGGCGAAGACATTAAAGGCGCAAATTGTCGAAAACATAGTCAAAGACAGACAGAGAAGCTACTTCCATTAAGATCTTGAAGGAAACCTAGGAAGAGAATACTCACTACCGGTGTTGCGTAGTTCCAAAGATTGCATAATTTACTCGTTCAATCTAAGATAGAGAAAATAGAGTTTCTATGCTTTGACAAGGATGGAGAATGGAAGAGCAAATGATCTTTGAATTATGTTTTTTCGAATTGGATTATTTAACATCCGAAATTGTCTATCAGAGATATGGTAAAGCTGGTGAGTCGTGTAACGAAGCTTGGGGAAAGAATAATCGAGCAAGGGTTGAAGCTTGGGGAAAGAACAATAGAGCATGGGTTAAGGTAGACCAGTTAAATGGGTGGGTCGCGTCGGGTTTGGGTCCGGTCATAAATGGTCCGACCCAAATTGACCCATTTATTGTAATGCAAATTTTTTGACTTATACCTGACCCATTTAATGAAACCTAAAAAAGCTTATATATATATTGCTCACATGATTTTATACAACACAAATTTAATGGAAATTTTTTATTATTTATTATTTTTAAAATTAAAATTTTAATTATTTTTTATTTTTATTTTTTAAGAATATAATTTTTAATTTTCTTTTTCTTTTTCTCTTTTCTCTTTTCTCCTTTCGTTTTTTCTTCTTCCTCTTCTTTGGCTGGTCGCGGCCACAACGACCCGACGACCGGCCACAGGCGAGCTGGCTTGCCTAGCTCGTCGATGTCGGTGAGCTCAAGGCTCACTAGATCGGCAAGGCTCAAGCCTCGTCGGACGTCGGGGAGGCCTCCGCCTCGCCAGATCCAGCGAGCTTGAGCTCACCCCTTGCCAAATATGGCAAGGCTCAAGTCTCACCTGACACCGGCAAGTTTGAGTCTAGCCTGATCGGCGAGGCTCGGGCCTCGCCAAATGTCAGCAAGGCCTCCGCCTTGCTAGATTCGGCGAGCTCGAGCCTCGCCCGACACCGGCGAGCTCGAGGCTCACCAGATCAACGAGGCTCAAGCCTCACCCGACGCCGATGAGTTCGAGTCTCGCCCAATCTGCGAGGCTCCGGCTTCGCTAGATCCGGCGAGCTTGAAGCTCACTTGGCCGGTCACCAGCCATCGTGCCGACCACCGAAAGAAGGAAGAAGAAAGGAAAAAAAAAAAGGAAAGAAAAAAGAAAAGAAAATTAAAATAAAAAATAATTATAATTTCAATATATATATATATATATATATATATATATATATATATATATATATATATATTTTGTCAAGTTAAAGATGGAAGAGAGAGATTGTGTGGTTTGGGTTGAAAATGGGTTCTAAATCTAATCCATTTAAGATCCACTTAATATCCACATATCTTAAGTCTTTAATTGTTAAACTCATTTACTTAGTTCCTTCAAAAAACAAGTGACCCATTTATGATTTAAATGAGTCATATATGGGTCTATGACCCATTTTGTCACCTCTAGGTTAAAGTAAGAAACTTGTATCCGAAAACAAATACTGGTCTGCCAAGAGGGACTTTGAAAGCAACTGCTCAGGCTTTGCTTTTCTTGTCATGCCCTAATCCTCGAGCGTATGCCCATCATTCTCCGGTCGATAGAAAATTTTGCGACTTCCCAAAATGAGTTGTCAACTCTTTCATTTTAATGCACATGCGGAAGTGAATTACTAATCCCTTGACATTAACAGCTCGGGATAGAAAAAGTAGGAAATAGATTCACAAACAAAACACACATTTATATACACACTGAGTCATGTACAAAGTCTATGACCAAAAGATTACAAAGACCGACTTTCCAAAAAGAAGTGGTCCTAACTAGGCGTGTGCAACCAGACCGGGTTTACTCGATTCCCGGTCCGGCCCACCCGGAAAACAGGGTCAAGAACCGGTTCCGGTTAAAACCGGTCCGGGAACTGATTCCCAAAACTTAGACCCTGTTTAAACCGGTCCGGGAACTGGTTCCGAGGGATTACCAACTCGGGAACCGGATCGACCGGACCGGTTTGGGAACCGGTTTTTACGCCATCCCAAAACCCTAATTTTATTCTTACTTTCTATCTTTACCCGCAGACGCAGAGAACCAGAGACTTCCTGAGCTCCTCTCCCGAAATCGCGAAGCCGACGCCGCCTCTACCGCTCTCGTCACACCCCTCACACTCGCACCACTGCCTCCGTTCCCCTCCCGAAATCGCGAAGCTGCTGACCCCTGCCAAGCTCGCACTCGAGCGTCGACGCTGCCTCCGTTCAATCTCGCCATTCCACCTGCTGTTGTTGCCTCGCCGACGCCCCTGACCCGCAGATCTCACCATGCGCTGTTTCCCAAGCTCCCCTGTTGCCAATCTACTGCCCCCCCCTCCCGAAGCTGCTGCTGCCTCGCTGCTCCGCCCAAGCCTCGTTGCCGACGTCTGCTGGTTTGCTCACCACCTCTGGGTGCACCGCCCCTACGACCAAACGCCAAAAGCCGCCATTCCTGCCGCGATTCTGTCCTCAGCCTGTCCGTCCGAGCCCCCTGCACCACCACCTCCTTGCTGCTAAGTCCTCCTCTGCCCGACGCCCGACAGATCTGCTCCGACGCCCACGCCTGGCTCGTTGATTCAACGTCGATGCTGGGGTGAGTCTTGTCTTCCCTTTGAAGCTATCGAATGGGTTGGGTTCTAAGAAGTAGAGTAGCTTGTAGACATTTCGATTTTTCTAGAATGGTTCTTTGTAGGCGACACCCTCATATGAATTTGTGTGCTTTCAGCCCTTTGTAAGGGAAACAGAGGAGGGAGAAAAAAAAATCTGATTTTGAGTTGTCCTCTGCAGGCTAACTCATGGCACGTTCCCGAGATCGTGATTTCTTGTTTTGCGACTTCTGTGGGACAATGCTTACGCTAAGTTCGGTCAAGTTTGCCAAGTGCCCTTTGTGCAATTTTAAGTGGAGCACTAAAGGTTGGGATCTCTGTTTTCAATTGCTTAGTATACTTGATTAATAATTATAGAATTATAGAGATGGTTATGCTTTTGGAGTCTCTTTTTCTGGGTCTTGAAGTTGACATGAGATTGAATTTTATATAAAGTCTCAAGATTGTCAAGTGTTGCTTCTCAGGGTAGGCTGTTGTGTCCTGCCCTTTCTGTGTTCTGCTCTTTTTATAATGGTATTGTCTGTGTTCTGCCCTTTTATAGTGGCATTGTTCACCATTGTTCTTTTATACTGCAAAGATTTGACTTTTTTTTTTCATGATGCATTGGAAAGAAATAGTTTCTTTGCCTAGGATATCAGAAAGTTTTCATCTTTCCATTTGCAAATATTTCATTTTGAGCCTTCTACATACCTTGGGACAATTCCCATTGTAAGTTTGTATTGGTTAGAAGTATTTTAGTTCTTGATTTTGGATTATGAGGATGATGATCCATTGAGAGACACCCTGAGAATTTGATAATTGAGGAGGAAAAGGAAAAGGTTGAAGAAAAACTCTTTTTATGCCACCCTACCTGTAATGCGGCTAATATAAACAGGGTCAACCCCCGTTCCCCGGACCGGAAAAACGGGGGTGGGCGGGAACGGGTCCATGAAAAGCGGGGGTAGAACGGGTCAAAAAGGAGAACCAGTTATAACAGGGTAGAGAATAGAGTCCAGGTCTAGACCCTACCCACCCTGGACCCCCTCACCCCTAGTCCTAACTGACCTATACTTCAAATCACCTCCTCTCATTTCTAGGTCCTCCATTCGACGATCCTGAAAATTTAAGCCCACAACGGGGTGAGATATAAATTTCAGCGAGTTCACACTCTAAATCTCGATTAGGAGGGAAATACGTCTAGAAGTGTCCTAATCACACAATCATATGGACTTACCTCATCTCAAGTCCACCCTGCAAGTCTATACAATCAAATACTCGACCAAACAATTCAATTCAATTCAATTCAATTCAACCATCAATCAATCAACTCATTCAACTCCATGTCATCGATGCCATCTATAAATTCTATCGATTCGAATCCTGCTCACCTAAGATGAAATAGATATACTCATATCTCATTGCTCCCCAAAGCTGATGTCTAAAATTTGCTCACTGAAGCTGCTAGATCAATTATTGCTCACCGAAGCTGCTAATAACATTTGCTCACTGAAGTTGCTAGATAACTATAATCCTCGCTGAAAATAATATCTATATAATGTTCACCGAAGCTGCTAAAGTATTCTTGCTCACCGAAATCGATATCTATAGTGCTCACCTAAGCTGAAATGGTACTTAAAAACCACTTTAGATGTCCAACACCCGCCATCCGGTATTTTCTAATTAAAATACCTATATATCACAAATATCACTCAATTCAACAATACAACATTCAATTATAGAAACTAAACACATCATCATGATCAGCTCGAAATTCTATCAAAGCGGCTCTCCCAATATAATTTCCGGAAAATAGTAATTAATTAATAATTAAATAAATTTCGAAAATTAATTTAATTGAAATATAAAATAATATAATTAAATAATATTTAATGTAAATAAATAAATAATTAAAATTCTAATTAAGATTCAACCAATCTAATTGCATAATTAGACTAATCAATCCATCCCACTAGTCTAATCATGCACATAATCTAATCAACATTTAATTAAACTAATCTAACGACATAATCCCTAATTTAATTAAACTAAACACAATTTAAACGTCATTAGCTTACTAAGAAAAGTTTAGTGCATAAACTCACGGGTATAGTGCGAAAACTAGTTCACCGCAATGACGGTGCAATGGCGGCCAAAACTTGAATTGCGGTAGCACCAACGGGCTTGGACCGGGTCTAAAATCGGCCCAACAAATCTCAGCCCAAATTGAGATTTGTTATTGAGTTGGGCTGGGCTTGCTTCGCTGGTTTGGGCTTCAAATGGGCCTGACCAAAACTGAAGATGGGCTGCTGAGTTGATTTCGTGGGCTTTGCTGGACTGGACTGCTGAAATTCACGGGCTGACTTGCGTGAAGATGGGCTGCCTGCTGGGGTCTTGGGGGAGATGGGCCGAGGCTGAAGCTCACGGGCTTCAAATGGCCCAACTGCTGGGCCAACCGTGAGAGAAATCCAGCGAAGGAGTCGTGACTTGGATTTCTGCAGGGTTGAATCGTGGACTGAAGATGGCGCTGGCGATGCTCGAGCGTAGGATTGGCACCGGCAGAAGGAAGAGACGCACACGGGGCAGCTGGCTTCGCTTCGGTGGCCGCGAGCTAGAGTCAACAGGACTTCAATTGTTGACCAATGAAGACGCCAAATGTTGAAGGGTGTCGCGGATGAAGACACAAGCGGTGGAGAAGGCAGCGTTGGAGGGCGGATACGTGGACGATGCTGGCAGATTGGGGTCAACTTTGCTGGGGGGTTTTCTTTGATTGACCGAGGGAGCTAGATACTTGGACGTGTAGCAAGAAGAGAGTTCAGTGGAGGTGTGGGTCTTCGGTGGACTGAAGCCGCGCGGGAGAAGAAATTTGGTGGGGGCTGCTGAAGGTGATTTGGTGGTGATACAAATGCAGAGGAAAGTGAAAATGAAAGCAAAACGGAGAGGGGTCAAGGAGATGGGAAGCAACTGGTGGTGTGCTCGGCAAGCTTGGAGGGCTTGGAGGGCTTGAAGTCAAAGATATTATCCAACCACTTAATTGATTGGTCCCCCCTAAAGCCCTCAGGATTATCATCTTGTCCCAAATACTTTCTTGCTCTAATAATCTCACAAAAACCAAATTTAATGTCCATAATTCCAGCCCCTTGCCTAATTTCGAATTTCACTCAAATTGAACTTCAATTTTCTCTCCGATTTCTCCAATTCGAGGTCCGATTTCACTATAAAAAAATCCCGTACAATTTTTTGCAAGTTCCCGACACCCAAAGGCTTGGCTTGAAAGTCCCAATTTCCTTTGACTTAGCCCATCAGAATTTTTGTTATTTTTCCACAATATCCAAATCGATTTTCCGTAAAAATCTCGGAATCTCTGAAAATTTTTTAGAGGATGAGTCAGATCGTGACACGATAGAACTTTCAATTTATGAATTCGAGTTCAAATTTGCAGTTAATTTCAATTCAACGTGATTTTAGCGCAACTTAGTCTACCAGGTAGCTTTCAGGAATTTTTAGTGCAATTGACTTATGATCGATTTATCTCGAGTCACAATGTACATCTTCGACACATTGGCGACTTTCGGTTATTGTGAAAATCTTGAGATTTCAATTACGAGCACCGGGTACCAAAACGATAGAAAAATCGATTTGATGCCGATTGACGAATATTTTGCAATCAGGTAGAATCACCCACACTGTAATTACACATCTCAGTCAAATCGACATATCTCTGTTCTCTAATCGATTTCGACAGTGTCGTAATGACCCTTGCAGATTAACATGGTTGAACAATCGATTCATGGTCGAATTCTCAAGTCCATTGCGTTAAAATCCCATGGCTTCCTTAGATAATCTAGTCATCTCATGAGTGATCAGCTTAAAGAACAGCACTATCAGCGCGTTGATGAAAGGCCCGATTTATTTAATTGAAAATAAATTTTGAAAATTTAAGTTGTCACATTTCTAGCTGAAGGGAAAGTGTCCTCTGATTTTGTCAATGAGAATCTTCTTTGGCTGAAAAGGAACTGTGGATTATCTCTTTTTAGTCAAAAAAATTCTTGTAATTATTGATTATATATGCTTAATATTTCAATACAAATTAGAAGGATTATGTTGTTGTTGTTTTTTTTTTTTTGATGACCGGGGAAAGCCGTAAGTTCGACGGTAGGTGGGCAAACTCGGGACCATGAAGGAACCCACCACTCCCGTAAAGTGGGTAAGTCCACCTGCGACGTGCTGGGGATTCAAACTTTTCTCCTAGTAGCACCACTCAGTGCGGTGGTAGAATTACGATGTTGTTTGCATATTTATGTAAAATTTGAAGTCTTATAATATATCAGGTGATTGTAAGACAAGTTTTAATGGAAACAAGGTTGACCCTCGAATTAGATTAGAAAAATAGGATGGTCCCAAAACACAATCTAATATAAATAGGGTCTGGTATAGAGTCCAAAAAAGAGTAACCAATTATAACGGACGCGTATAGTAACGTTTCTGTTCAAAAATTGTTCTAGAGAATATAAAAAAAAAAAAGTGTTTATGTTAGGAATAGTTTTTGAACAAAAGAACGCGTTTGGTAAGTGTAAAAAAAAATTGTTCTTGAAATAAAAAAAGAATAGAAACACGTTTGGTAACTGCAATCAATTTATGTTCCTAGAATAGAAAAAGAACAGAAACACATTTGGTAACTATACAAAATTTCTGTTTTTAAATTTTAAATTTTTTAAAATAAATTTTAAACTTGATATTGAATTGTCATTCTTATGAAATGCTCATTAATTTTATTTTGTCCATGGTGAGTGAAGACAAACATTTTGAACATGATCATATGGCATACTTGGTAGAACATGATTGGCTTTTAGATAAGACTTCTGGCCAAAAGGGGGGGAAAAAGAAGAATTTTGCACATGATTCGGACATTGATGATGATCCAAGTGAAAAATAGGATTTAAGATTACCGTCATTTTGGAAAGAAAGGTCCAGATGATTGTCTAGATTACTGAATGAGTTCGATCTAACTTTAAAGTAATTATTGATATCTACTTCATTAGATTTGTATGAGTCATAATTCAACTTTAGATGTGTTGCGTAACAAAGAAATTGTGCAAGTTTCTCTAGATTTTGAGAGGTGTCACGAATTGTCGTTAATCTTGATTCAATAAAGTGTGAGGTTAAGCATTTATGAGGATAATGGGTAAACGTTGGAAAGATACACCCAAGTGGATTTTGTTTTGGTAATTGACTGGGCATTCCTGCATTGGAAACCGATCGATATTGCTGAGCTAATGATGGAGCTTTACCACTTTTGCCAATCATAAATATTAATTGAATACACAAGACCATCATTCTTGAGCCGAAGAAAACAGAAGACACATGATGATAACGCAAAGTCCAATTTGATAAAAAAAATACATGAATGAAGTAACGGTGGATAAGAAGACAGCCAAAGTTCTTCCAGGACTCATTGGTGTTTCTTCCATTCCATTACACTGCCAACTATAAACTGTCCTTGCTAAATTCCCATCCACGGAAGGAGGAGGAGTAGAACAAGCATTTTACAAAATTCGCCTGTTCTTCCGCTCAAGGGTTCTTTCTTCTCTTTATTTTGGGAAGAAAGAGACGGATGCATAATCTTAAACTCTAGAATGACCTAATCAAGGCAAAACAAACGATCATCCCTCCATGCCTCCACCATCACATGTACTGTAAGTGTATGCATGCCATTTTTGTCACTATGGAAGTTGCCTGCAGGTTGGACAACACCACTTCCCCTTGAATCTTGTCTCTGGTGTCAGCCCAACGCACGAGTAATGGAACCATTCACCTCCTTGGCACTGTCAATCACAGTTGGGACATTAGAGAAGAGTGTCCACCAATCAAAAAGAATAGTTGAAAAGGGGAACATTGACAATGCTATAACCGTCACCGCTGAGAAACTACTAAGGAAACACCCAAAGGTAGGGCAGCTACTCATTCTGCAACAGATAAAATATTTACACAGTACATAAATGTTTTATTGTGTGGTATGCAATAGAGCTACTTTTCCTTTCATGGCAATTTTTGCCACTTCACCTTTTTTATTCACTTGCTAACCAAAAACCGTTTTGAAGAGTGACATTTTTGTTGGCTGAATGTTTTGACAAATGACATTGAATGCGTCATAAGGAGTACATGCATGTTTTCGGAGAAACATATACATGCTGCTGCACCACTTCAGGTTTCAACACCACAAGACTTGCCAAGTACAGTAACTCACATTCTATAAATTGTATCTACCACAATATTACTTCCCAAATGCACTACGTAAAAAATATCTGGAAAGGAAAGTAAAACTTCAAGGAAAAAGAACTGTCTTATAAAGAAGGTCTCACATTCTCGTTGTCACAAGCAATCATGTCTCCAAATGACACCTAGCAGTCACAACGATTCAATTGGTTAAATACCAAAGCTATAAAAGCCATCACGACATAGCGCAATAGCACTTCAAATTAAAAGTAACTTCAAATTTTTACAGAAGGGTGAAAAAACTGAGGACCTGATGACAGACACAATAGGTGGGTTCATCTGGATCAATGGGTTGATCAACATCTGGGGCAGCAAAGTCCCTTCTATGACTTCCTGGAGGAGGCATGAGTTCAAAATCTCTATCCCGCTCGCGGTCCCAGTCCCCCCTGTAATCAGGCCTCTTGAATGATTGAGATTGAGGTGTTCCATATAGGGACCTGCGCCTTTCACTTTTAGGAATTAAAGGCAATGGAGGAAGAACTGCTGGCTCATCTGGAGGTATTTTTCCTTCTGTTTGTGTCATAAAGGGGAAAAAACAGAAGAAACAAACAAGCATAAGCAAATTAGCTATGAGGAGATGAAAACAACATGACACAGAAATTTCAGGCACACACTTATCAGCCAAATCAAGTAGAGACCTGCAGTACCATTGCCTAAGATCTCTCAGAAGAGTAAGTTATACTCATCAGAGCATATATTCATTGCTTCTTTTCTTCTTCTTGATGCTATAGCACACAATGGCCCCAAGTGCAAGCACATACTTACACATGCATATCCTTCAAAATCCATGCCCCTCATCAAAATGGACTTTGTTTATATAATTATGGACCACGAGTCTCCCTCCCTCTCTCTCCTTACACATGCATATCCTTCAAAATCCATGCCCCTCATCAAAATGGACTTTGTTTATATAATTATGGACCATGAGTCTCCCTCCACCCCCCCCCCAACAAAAAAAAAAAAAAAATCCATGCCCCGCATCAAAATGGACTTCGTTTATATAATTATGGACCACGAGTCTCCCTCCATGCCCCTCTCTCTCTCTCTCTCTCTCTCTCTCTCTCTCTCTCTCTATGGACCACGAGTCTCCCTCCATCTCTCTCTCGTGATAGACATCATAAGCTGGAATTACTAATTCCAAATGCTTTTCACGAATTTAAGCCGAAGCAAGGATTTTTTTGCCTGCTTTTTACAATCCTCTGCACAAGCAATTTTAAGGATTAGTCTGGTCTCATAGTTGAGCTCCGTTTGACAAGGTATATGAAAGTGTATATCAGTCCGTAATCAAATTGCTCATAAATAAGTTGAACAAATCGACCAAATAAATCCACAGACAGTAACAAATCAGGAACTCACAAATAAGTTGAACAAATCGAGCTGCTCTGCCGCTCGAGCGACCCGAGCTGCTCTGCCGAGCGACCATAGCAGCTCGAGCTCGGCAGAGCAACTCCAGCGAGCAGCCGTCGCCCAAATCTGCCGTAGATCTGGGCGAGCGACGCTCGCTTAAGGCTCGAGCAAGCTGTCGCTGGAGCGACCGTCCCGGTTGTCGGCGAAGGTGGCTCTCGCCGAAGCCCTCTTCGAACGGAGATGGAGGAGCAGCAGAAACTTACCTGGATTCGGAAGCTTCAGCCGGTGAAGGAGCACCACCAGTCGGCGCCGGAGAGTCAGCCGAGTGGGGAGGCGCCGGAGAGTCGCCGGAGAGTCAGCCGGAGTGGGAGGCGCCAGAGAGAAGGGTGAGACGCCGAGAGCACGAATGAAAGCTTCGGGCACGAACGAACGCTCCTCCAGAAGTGTTCCGGTTTTGTTCTTTTATTTTTGTTCTTTTTAACAATCCGAGAAGTGTTTCTGGTGAACAGAAACAAGTTTTTTTTGTTTCTGTTTTTTGTTTCAATTTTGTTCCATGAACGAAAAAACAAAAAAAGAACAGAAACGCAAATAAATGCGTATCTGTTCTTTTTGTTTCCGGAAACAAAAAAACACAAATTCTGTTTATAAACAGTTTTCAGAAGTGAAAACATGCAGGGCCAACATGATCGAATATAGGGTCTAGGGTTGGAATCTACCCATCCTGAACTCGATCACCCTAATCAAAAGGCATTGTAGAAAGCATGCAGTAGTTACATAAAGCACATATGATGACCAATCAATCCTTTTGAAGAAAGGGAGCGAGGCAAAATTTTTCCACGCTTGATGTATGTGCAATCTTAGAAGTTCAATACACATTAAGAGTTCAGCTGATACATGGACATTCCATAATAAACTAGAAGCTGAGTAGAAAGAAACTAACATTTATTTCAAAATCAAATGTAACACACATGAAAAAGGCCAAGAAAAAGAAAAATAAGTGGGAAAGAAAGAAGTCATCTTTTGTCTCTGTCCGGTGATGAAGAAAAAGACTGTATGAAAAGGAGCGCCTAGGGGGTATCAAGGGTTGAAACATCGACGAGTACCTTTTTTCAAAGCTTTTTCTTTTCGTTCATCCTTATTCTTCCATTCGTTCTCGTTCTCGTCATCTTCATCCATTTCATCTCTTCCATCATCTGCAATATCACTTTCACCGGCCGTCTCCCATTCGGCATCATCAGATTCTTGACCGTAGATGGCATGGGAATCACCCTCACCACGGACACCTCCATGTTTAGTCGCTGCCTCCCTGAATACCCAAGCCGCACGCATCTGCTTCTTGACCAATCTCTCAGCATAGTCGGGAACCTTATTTAGCCTCAACGACAGATCTGGATCATCAGACTGAGAGCACTCATTTATGAACAAAATTGCATCTAGTAAGCTTTCTTTAGCAAAGCCAAGCATGTCATAAGCTTGCGCTCTTCTCCAGAGGCTTTTAGCATGACGATTAAGAGGGTATGAAGACCCAGTGCACGTGTGGCATCACTTATGGCAGCTAGTGGTTGTTGCAACAAAAGATAACATTGCGCTCGGTTACTGTAAAGGACTGCTCTCTCTCTCTCTCTCAGACCGCATTGGACATAGTTGCAATGCTTCTGAGTACTTTGAAGCTGCTCCAGCTATATCCCCTGACGAGAACAGTGAATTTCCTTCAAGCTTGACCACCAGACTGGCAGCTTGCTTAATATGGAGATCCTCTTTATGCATATTTTTCTCCCACTTCAGTCTCTGTCGAGAACTTAAGAGATCATCCATGTATTCCTTTGTGCGACTGTTGAGAGAATTGGGACCTGTGGCTTGCAATTGGATACATTCCTCAAGAACATTGACGATTGAATCTCCAAGCTTTTTGTGAACACCAAGAGCAGTAATTTCTGAAAGATCTACTAGAGCAGGTACTGCTTCGTCAACCACCTACACAACAGATCAGAAGAATTTAATAACAGAATGAAACAGGCATTCGTAGATAATACGTTTCTGGCGTATCCTGCATTCGAGTAAATTCATACAGGACAAGAGGCAGAGTCTGATCAAGTTAATGTATAAATCTGCCACTAAAATTAAACATCATGCATGTCGGAAATTTTTGAAAACATGTCATACTGATGAACTACTGAACTTTTGAGCCTCAATAGAGAGAGAAAAAAGAAGAGCAAAACTAAGCTGAAAATGGATAGGAATAGAGGAAATATCTAAAAGCAGACTCAATTTCCATTTGAGTTAATTCTCAGAAATAAGATGAATGCAGTCAGCTTCCGAGGTCATGTGTCTTTCACCTTAAGCCACACATCTAAGGGTCGAGCTATTTACTTCTCATAAAAAGAAGAGTAATTTTATATGAACAGAAAAAAGAGAGGCATATTGTCAAATGGATCTTACAAAGGTGCATGAGTGGATAGTTCATTCAGATGAAAGAATTCCTATCTACTACACATCTAGAATGTGAGTTCATATCATTACAAGGGCACAGTTCAAGGATCTACGATTGCAAATTATAGTTTCAGATACTTAAGGCAGAAGCCCACCCTAACTTACCAACTTATGACATTAGTACATAGAATTGTGCTAATTTTTTTTAAATAACTATAAATGTACGTGATTATATGTTTTTAAGGATTTGAAGTATTCAACATTAAAACTATTTGCAACAAATGTAAGTTTTTAAAATAAAATTCAAATCTCAAAGGTCAAAAGTTACAGAGAAGGTCAAAAACTGAAGCCAAGAATTAACAACTCCCAAAGACAGTCTGCGAGATGAGTTATAGTCAACATTGGGAGTTATTGGTTGTCTTTTAATAAGCCAAAGTGTGAGTTTCAACCTCCCTGAAACAGGCTTACGTCCTTCAAATACCGACCAAATGAAATCACACTAGGAGTCAGAAACCAGCAAAGCTAAAAAAACTAAAAAGCACCAACTACTCAACTACTCAAAACTAAAGTTACAGAAAGCGTAATACCTTCCTCCCAACACCCACCCATACAGATAATACTTCTAAAGAAGTACAAAATTTTATTTCTTTTATAAAGACAAAAGTGTTTTGAATTTCACTTTTTGAATTTCACTTAAACTATTTCACATGACTACGAGAAGCACAAGGAAAACGTTATAAGTACACAAAATAGTCATTCTGATCAACTTTCTGTTAACCTGATTATTCCCTATCAAATAGAGCTAACTTGTCTTATTTTTCCAATGCATATTCGTGACTTACAGTATAAAAATTTTCAAAATTGAGTCTTCCCTCTAAATTGGTTTATCCCAAATAATTCTCAAAATTTAAAGACATACACTCGGTTCAAAGACATTGTTCAGCTTTTCGCTTTATAAATCAGTTCGAGATCACAGTTCACTACATGCCTCTATCTATTGGACAATCAGGTCAGACCCAGAGAACATAAAAGACTGTATTTACAAGAAATGAATGTATTTGTTCCCAAATTGGTAGAAGTAACGGCATGCAGTTTTGGCACTTTTCAAGTCTAAGTTGCTCTCTGCTGTCCCACATGTGGCACACAAGAGAAAGCCAGAGCAAAATAGGAGACCAAGCATCACAAACGCTCGAAGAATAAATGGAAGTTGAGAAAATACAAATGATCTCATAGTTGGACCAGTTAAGTCGAATTATTGTGGGTCACCTTGCAAACATATTTTTATATATATTACTAACAGGCTTCACGGATATAAAGAAAAGAGGTAGATTTGTTTTATAGAATGGGGACCATGTGACTTTAAACGTAGCTTAATTCAATTCTCTTATCAGAAGACCGCCCATAGGGTAATTCCTTAAAAAAATCCATCGCAAGTGAAGAAGATAAATCTGACGATACAGCAATAATTTACGAATCTTCACAATCACAAAAGAAATAAACATCTTAACGCTTTGAGCTTGAAAGAGCACAAGCAATTGAGAAAAGTACGTACATGAGAAAAGATGGGGATACAAATAAACATGTGTCTTGAGCTAACAAGAAAATGAAAACATTACCTTGTGGGTAGGGGTGTGCAACCGGACCGGGTCAACCCGGTTCCCGGTTCGGCCCGCCCAGAAAATAGGGTCGGGAACCGGTTCTGGTTGAAACCGGTCCGGGAACCAGTTCCCAAAGTTCAGACCCTGTTTGAACCGGTCCGGGAACTGGTTCCGAGGGAATACCCACCCGGGAATCGGATCGACCGGACCGGTTCGGGAACCGGTTTGAGAACCGGTTTTTGGGCCCCAAAATTCCAAAAGACCAAAACCCTAGTCGTTTCTTTCTATCTTTAGTCTTTACTCTCACGCCGCTCGTCACTCTCAGCCTCTCACCTCCGCCGATCCATCCAAGCGCTGCGCTGCCGACGCTACCTCCGCTCGCCCACTTGGTCCCGACCATCCTGTCCACCTCGGCGCTGTCGGCCTCGGACACAAACGTGACGGCATTCGATGAGTGTTCTGGATCTCCCTGTTTCCACCTTGTTCAAAGATTCGAGCGACTTTCGGATCCGCCGGAGAACCAATGTTGGCGATTCCTTGCTTTGCATGAGGGTTTTGTGATGGTTTAAGCAGTTTTCTTTTCCCCTCTCCTCGTACCTTTCTCCAAACTAGGAATTACTCGTAATTCCGCTTTTCCGTTCTTGAACTTCAAGTCTTGACATTTTCTGATCGTCCATCGGTATTTTTCTTTGATGTTACCTTACGCGAGTCGTCAAAACCCAATCTTTTTCTCTCTTTTCTGCAGTTTGCATATCCCTTAGAGTTTTCCCATATTAATGTATTTTTTTTTTCCGAGTGTCAAGCTTGGCTGGATCTGCGAACTTCTGGACTTTGAACTCTTGTCACGGATAAATGTTTTTAAATTTTGTTAAATTGTGCATTAATTGTGGGAATTAGATCATAATGGCTGGAACGGGTTTATTAATTTGTCTTTTCACTTCTTGACGACTACCCTAAGCAGTGACATTGTTCTGAGTTTTTGTTGGGTAGAGTAATATTGCCGATCAAAACTGCTTCCTAATTGGAATTTCCACCAAATGTGATTTCGTGAATTGATTTTTACTGTTTAAATGTTATGTCTTGTGATCATTGCAACACAAAAGATTGGAGTGGTATTCTGTGTGTGTGGGTGCCTGCTTTTGTGCATGCATGCGTGCGATCATGATAATTGCGAATTAATCAAGCAAGTTTTTTTTCTTCGGATAGATATAATGTAGCAAATTATGTGTTTTTATTTTGGATCATAATGTCTACTCTCCATTTAGTTTAATGCTGCAAACTTTTTATGCTTTCAGGTTCTGGTATGGTGTCTCAAGCATTGAATGATAGCTGAATTATAAGATGGATCGAAGAGAGTTTGTTCCCTGTATCTGGTTGATCTTATTTAGTATGATTTCTGCGATATGGTGCTGAATAGGAGGTTAGAATATGGATTCAATGGCTATCAAGTGCCTACCATGCCTCGGGGCGCCAGATCTGCTAGAGTAAGCTCATTTTGAGTTTCCAGTTGGTACTTCTAGAATTTGTATCCATCTCACACCATCATTCTTGGTTATTGATCTCCGTTAATTCTCTGTTCTTTAAATTCTTTTGTCTGTGTGCAGAGGGCAATTATGGAAGCAGTTAGTGGTGTTCTTGGCAGTGAATTACGTGTTGGAGTTCTTCTCCACAGAAAAAAAGTTGGAGATGACAGAAAAATTTTGTAAAACAGGTTCCAATATAAACAGGGTTAACCCTATTCCCAGATCGGAAAAACAGAGTGGGCCGGGAACAGGGTCCAATGCAAACAGGGTAGGGAACAGGGTCCAAAAAAAGAAAACCGGTTATAACAGGGTCGGGAACGGGATCCAGGTCTAGACCCTACCTACCTGGACCCGATCACCCCTACTTGTGGGAAGTATTTGGGTCTTGGAGCAACCAGAGAAGACAGTCAAAAGCCATATATTGCCAATCATCTGACGAACGAGCAATGTTACGCAATGCTTCAACTATACCAGGACAACTAGCGACAGCTTCCCGACCAATCTTGTGATGACAAATAGTTCTCAGTAAACAAATTCCAGTTGGCGAGTTCTCATTAACAAGTCCACCCCACATTCAAGGTAATTTCACCAAGAACTCTGGCTTACATATGGCAGGAAGAAAATCAGGCTTAAAAGCAAAACAATTTATGAGCTGAAGAGCCCAGCACTGCAGCTGACTAGCCCATTCCTCTGCTTTTCTAGATTCCATCTCAAACCGCCCATGCCACGCGCAAGGAGGTCGCAGTGATAGCTAAGTCTTCTGTCGATGTCCTGATAAAAAGGAGAATAAACTATCTCTAAAGAACTCATCGCTAGCTGAATGGAGAGCTCGAGGATTTCGTTGGGAAAGTGCTGACTAGAGCCAACTGTTGGGAAAGTGCTCAACCCACGATCTTGTAGCCAAGTGAATCCAGCACGTACAGCTCGCAAGTTCTTCCATGTTCATGGTGCGATCCAATTATATCAACCCACGTGGAATTGAGTTCCCTTATTAAAAGCTCTATTAGAGGTGGCTAACTCCAAAACCCATCCTCAAATCTACCCCAGCACTGGTATACAGGTGCATGAAGAAGATTTGGCTCAGCAAGTTCTTCCATGTTCATGGTGTAATACTCCAGATTCTTTCATTTCCATGTAAAGATCATTCAAATAATGTTGGTGTTGTATTAATGGTGACGGTTTGATGAGCTGCAGAAAATAATATGTTATTGGGAATGTAGATGGGATTTTAAGGGATGGTCGTGCGAAGGCCAGCGGCGATTCTTGAGACCCTTCCATATAAGGGCGGCCATGCACTCAAACATTCCCAATTCGATAAACTCTGGGTCATTAGGATGAGCCATTGCAGTGTTCCAAAGGCCACTGATAGGTCGGACCTGACCATTGTCATCTTGTGAAGGCAGTTCTCTAAAGAATTTCAGAATGCTTGCTCTACGCTTGCTTGGGTTTCCTCCTTCATGACGCAAAAGAAGCATCCCGGATAAGGACAATCCGTAGTTTTGTCCATCTTTGCATCACACGTTATTAAGTAGGCTGCATTCAGTCGCTATACGTTCACCAAGAAAGCCTTAAATACTCGCTAACACTGCATCGCAGAGACGAAGTTTAACTTTAAGGCAGATACGTACACCTTCAGAAAACAGGCAATTTGAGCAGAAAAATGACTTTTAAGTTTACTACCTTGTTCACTGGTATAACACGTGATATAATAAGAACCCATCACCGACTTTACTTTGATCATTTGATTGAAATTGAAATTAGCAAATAGCAGTTGCACAAGAACATTTCAGTACAAACTAACCAAATCAATCCCATCCCCGCCACCATCCATTCCTTATATGAAATGAATAAACAATACTCCCACAGGCTTCTTCATCTATGTTCTCTGCTAGGATGACCTCAAGTCCAACAGTAAAAATAGTTAAAAAAACTACAGTCAAAAGCACCCATCTACCTCCCAACCCATGGAAAAGACTCCACTAGGAGTTGGCCAGTTGTAATAGGGAACCATCGGCACACGCTCCATCTCTCAGGAAAAAAGAACATCGGCACAAATAAACCAAATGAGGCATCAAACGATGAAGAAAAAGGCCAACTAAGCATGCTTTCCACTTAATAAGCTCGTGACGGCTCCCAATTTCAGATCATCTTTCACAAATTTATGCATTTACTCGAAATATACCTGACTCCTAAGCCTGTCCCATTTCTAAAATAGAGTAATCCAAAAATTCAAACTTGCACCATAGAGCAATTGATTTCCATGCTCGAGAACACGACCCACATAAATGTGACGGAAATCGATACAATGGCCGCACAAGAAAACCGATTCAAACAAATCAATGCCCAAGTTTCCAAAAATTTAAGAAATTCTTAAATGGAGACTAGCTGAGACAACTAAACACCAACATTCGAACAAGGATCCCAATTCATCATAAAAGAAAAAACCAAAGGTAAAATGTAAAAACAGCGATTTTTAACATACCAGCCCAAGTCGGACGAGACGTGGCCAAAATCTAGAAACCCGACGAGTGAGCTGGCACAAGAGACAAATTCGAGAAAATGGGACCGACCCTCCACCGGTGGCGATCTAGGCACAACAAAGCTAGGTGTCGAGCCGTCGAGCGAGAGGTCTCGGCTTCCCAGAACCCAGCGACACAAATCAAATTTGAAAAGATAAACATCAAAAAATGGCAAATTTTGTTTGATCTTAATTTGGGTTATCAACCTATTAAACTTTTCACTAATTTGTTGGAAAGAGTCAGAATTTGCACACTTGATTCAGAGCTAAAATTGTATACATTGGAGGAAAGTCTAATAAATAGCGCAGCCCCACCAATATCATTCTTAGGTCAAGCAATTTGCACTTTTTTTTTTTTTTTTATCTATTTATTGACATGCTACCTTGAAACCAAAATCTCATTTCTCCAATTTTTCCAATTTTCCAATTTGTTGCTTTTTTATTGTCATCCTGGCTGTGAAAATTGGACCGCACCTTTTGTTATATCCACGAAATATATTTTAAAGAAAAAGATGAAAACGAAGACCAAATTAGAAAACGACACCACCTATCAAAAACGGCGCGCCGGACATGTGTGGGTAGTAGTTGAGAGGATGAGAGTCATGTGTCACGGCCCGAAAGAAGACCGATCCAAGCTATTTCCAAGGGATGGCCGTGACTCACCCGTGGACCTCTTGTGCTCACTCGGGTTCCCATCAAGATTTCTCCTGGAGATTTCCAAGGAAGGACATCACAGTCATTACGCTTGATTCTAGAAGTCTTCTTTCATTAATGTCGGTAGCCGGTAGTTAAACATTTATGTTGGTAGTTGGGGCGGTACGATCTCGTCCGCCGATTAAATTCTAAATCAATAGTTGTAATCCGAGGCCTCGACTATAAGAAGGGATGTCCTCCCTCATTTGTAATCATCAACTACTTCCGCAATACAAAGCATACTTTTTCCAAAGCTCTTCTCTCTAAATACTTTCTCTCTCTACGATCCGGGTAAAGCAAGCGAGTGAGTGTTCGATCGAGCAAGGCTTGACTTAGGTGCTTCGGTGATCCAAATCGATCATAAAGTGCCCGAGTCACCGCGCGGTCACGATCCAATTGATCGGCCCGTGGCACATGGCTGGCTCTCTCTACCTAGCCGGAGGGGAATAAAGGGTCATCATTTTGGATCGTTGGGTGAGGAATATCGTCCCGCATCCGTATTCCTATCCAATGTTTTGACATCTCCCACCTATTCATCTGTCGGATTCGTGTCGCACATTCTAAGCAGGGGACATAGGTGTGCTTCTTCTACGGACATGAATCCTGGACATATCGCAAGGAATAGGTTTTCCCATTAGACGTTCCCCCAAACTCGTTTCCCTTGTCAAAGCGTCGAGTTACTATTGTTTAATTCGCCTCAAGATCGGTTTGCCTCGAGATCGGATTAATAGTTAAGAAATGGACATTGGATCAGAAGATGCGGTAACAAGCGCACGACCCCTATCGCATCACTCATGGTACGAGCCTATAACAACCTTATTAATTGGGTTTTGGCTCGTGTATAATGTGATATGTTAAAAGAGAGATTTCCGTTTATTCTCTTACTTTGCTAATGGAGGTCCCCAGAAGCATCTGATCTTGATTTCCTCTGCTGTCAAGATGCCATTTTCACGGACATGATCAAAACGAAAACCAAAGTCAGCATCTCAAACTAATGCTGCACCATAACTTTTCAATAAAGATAGGCATAAGATTCTCTCACGGTTCATGTTCATGTAATTTTTTGTATTAGATGAATCTCATTCCATCACATTCATAATCTAACGAAAAAGTAACTTAATTAGCTGCGAATCTTTTGTGTTTTTTCCCCTTAAATAAGTCCTGGCTTCCTTCAACATTTTCAACAAGGAACGGTTGTGAAGAAACGTCTGAACCAAAGTCCTTCCCTCTTCAAGCACATCACTTAAGAAGCAATAATGGCGAGGTACGTGGATTCTGGCTACGGTACGCCGTACGGACGCGCCGCCACTCCGCCGACGTACGACAGCTATGACAGGAGCTACGGCTCTTACTCTGCCAAAGGAGGAGTGGTCGGCGACACTAGGCGGGTTCCTCAAGGCCCAGTCATTGACGCCAATAATTACAGGCGCGATGAAATTGATGGGTATGTCAGAAAGCCATACTCGAGCCCGGCTGCCACCCGCGGCTACAGCTCTTCGGGGCAATTGTACCAGCCTAGCGAGTATGGCGACTACAGCAGCGGCAATAAGGATCGGAGGAAGTCGGGCGGCGAGAATTACCGGGGCGAGAAGGACGAGTTCCATTACAAGAAAGAGATCACCATGGTGGTCCCCACCGTCGTTGATGGCTATGTCGCGCCGAGGCCCAGTCATGGGACTGGATCACTATCTAAGCCGACAAATGACATCGGCACAGCAATTGAGCTCTTGAAGGACCAGGCGACGTATTCCTCGGCCTCGGGCAGTTACCCTCATCAGTACCAGGCGGAAGCAAGGTATGCCGAGTCGGTCTCCCCAGTGCATTATTACCCGGAGATAATGCCTCACACCATGGATCCGACAAAGAGATATGGAAACATCAATTTGGGATCTCGGAGGCCTGCTGCATCCGAAAGTGGGAGGACTTACTACTGATTTCCATTATCGGAAATCATAGTCTATAAGGCATGTCTGCTGATGTGCCTAAGCTAATGCTATTTCATCATGTTATATGTTGGATTCGCTTGTTTGGAATTGTGGTCAAGTATGAATAATTATACATATCACGTAATGATGATTGTTTCAGGGTCGACGTATATGTTATTGGTGTATCGAAAGATCATGTTATATGAAATGAATAATCTCTGTTCTCTCATTCAAGTTAGTAAGGAGGTCTTGTCTTTGTTTCTGTTTCTTAATCCATTGCAGAAAAAGGATTGATTGCATTTTGCGCGATGAAGTGGACTTCCGAGTAAGTCATTATCTGCTCGCCACAGATAACAGATGCATCCATTCCAGGCGAGTTTCGACAACACTGCTCTGGAATTCAGCATGCAGAGTTATCCATTGAAATCCAACATAGCAATCTCCAGGAACTCTATCGACCGAGAATAGCAATGCCGAACCTCAGAAGCGAATGCACACTAAAAGAACAGGCTAGCTCGAGATTCAATAGCCCACTTGCATATAACACGTATGGGAGAGACCAGTGATGTAGACCGACATTCGATCGCATCCAAAGTTGCAGTCCATTCAAGATAATCATCCACGAAATTAGTGCAAAACTAGGCACGTTTGGAGAGAACCAAATTAACCTATGCCAGTCAACTTTGTCGCTGTGGTTCTTTTACTAGATTCCACGAATCGAGGTTTCAAGACGGTGCAAATAATTCTGTCATCAGTTGGTGGCATTCAGTGCCATGGTACCACATAAGGCAGCTTGAATAGCCACCAACTCATGTATCTTGCATGAGGCCCAGAAAAATCGTTACCCTGCAAATTTCCAGCTACGAAGAGGCAGGAGAGAATCATAGATAACTCGCCTGGTGTAAGCAGCTAATGGCAAGGAATTTAGACATCCTTCTCTTAGTTCCTGTTCTAAGGTCACACAAAATCTGGCTTTTCCTCCTTGCTGGAGCCCTTCGACAATAACTGGTTCCTGATATCTGTCCCCACATTCCTTCATGAACACAACTTTTGGCGGAGGACCAAACAATTTGAGATCATTAAGCGAGACAAATTGTTGAAACAGGACCAAACTTTGCCGCACAAAAAAATTAAAAGAAGAGCCAACGCATAGGATGCCATACCTTTCTAGAACCAAAAGTGAAACTTTTCCTGATTTGCTGTTCCTAAAATAGGTCATCATTTGTTAATACTTCAAGGGTGGCCTGGATCGTTCACCAAGCTGTACTTCGTGCGCAAGCTCTCCAATGCTCCTATTTTCGAGCTTCTTTGCTCGAGCTTGTAACTTAACATATCTGCTCGAGCTTGTAACTTAGCATATCTTCCCCAGCTTGTAACTTAGCATATCTTCCCCAAAAGAAATCTCCTTCATCCTTCGATTTAACTAGTAAGCAATAAGGTCATTGAAAAGGAAACGCCTTCTCTTTCTTTCGCTCCTTTCTCATAATCCAAGACCATAGATGGCGGTACCTGGTTCACATTAACCATACCCATTAAGTACCAGATTGGCAACAATACTATCATAAGCAATAACAAAGACATTTCTTTACTAGGTGAGATCGACCGTTAAAAACAAGATTTCTCAGGAAGACAGGTTCCACTCAAACACTAATTACAAATCGATCATTATTGTATTACTTCACTAATTTTGATGCAAAGATCATAATCAAAAGAGGATTGTGCTTATTTATGGTAATCAACATGACCAAACAACTACAAAATGTAACCCACCCCGTTGTGGACGCATTGGTTCAGGCATTCCCCCCTCTTTCGGTTGGGGGGAGTTCAAGTCATTGCAGTCGCATTTGCGTGACTTAAGTGCGGCACCGCGGGAGGTGGGTCTCTGTGCTAGCGTCGCTTCGGGTTTACGTCGCTGGCTACCGGCTATACAACGGTTCCCGAGTCATTAAAAAAAAAAACACTACAAAATGTACTTCTTTAATACAAAATGAATGATTTTCTCAAACTTGAAGCAAAGATGAAAAAGAACACACAACATATACATCCAGTGACCAGGCAAAAACAGAGATTATGAGCTTGACATAGTAAGTTGTAAGCAGAACATATGCATCAATCTATCTGGCAAATCACATCAAGCAACAACAAAAAGGAGCTTAATTAGGAGAATACGAACCAGTCATGTTTGTAAAAAGAGGCACTAAACATGGATATGATAGTTATTATTTATACTTGATGGTGTCTAGAAAATTATTAGAATATGATACACATGAAGAAGGTGACGACATGAAGGAAGTAAGAACACAAGTAAGAAGTACACTTCGTCTACAGTGGAGTTCTCACAACCGTCACAAGGATATTTGTTGTACTTTATTAGTACGTCCATGATGGGGTGCAATTAAGACGAACCATTTTGTCTTGATATGTTATGATTGAGAGACATCATTTGAAAGGATATGAGAGAATCATATAAAATAAAATAAAAAACTTCTGAAAATAACATTAAGACAATTGGCAGAAAGAACATTCATAAAGAAATTGTTCTTTCTTCTCCTCCCCTTTTCATCAAAGAAAAAAAAAAGTGTTCCATTACTCTTTTACGAAGACAATTGGCATTTATGTTGCGGAAATTGAATGTTTTTCTCATGATTGCATTTAGACCATTGTGAAGTCATATTGTTTGTTGTTCGCCCATAATTCAACATTCGTTTCGAGGTAAATTATTAATTGCGCATCAAAAAAAGGTTACTTGTTTTCCATCGACTTTCTTCCTATATTAGTATCAAAGCCAGGTTATGATTTTTGCCTTGTTTTCCATTGAATTTTCTCGTTTACCATTTGATATTAGGATCAAGAGAATGAACTTTACATTGTCTAGATGTTGATTGCTCGGATATTGCAATATGAATCATTGAAAAACAAACTGAAGCGAAGAACGGGTTTAGAGATCAAGTATACTTGTATAATTTTGGCAATTTTTTGAAATATTTTTCTGTCAAAATCAATTTTTAAATATACGGGGATGAAAGTACTCGTTGAGATGAATCAAATAGCAAGTCGATCGTTCGCCGGAGGACACTAAATGTGCCCACATGAGGGCCAGAAGCCGCTACGCATAGGCGCCACACGCTCAACATGTCGGGCATGCCTAGCATGTGAGCACCACGCATGCGTCAATGAAGCGATGTGTGATGTGTCATCGATGACGTCATCCGATAGTGACGTCAGCCAATAGTTGATAACTGTCGGATGATCGACTATTGGCTAACGTCATCAATGACATCACCCTATCGGCGGTAGTTGGTTGGCCAACGATCGACTAGCAACTCGACTCGAGACCCAAACTAGAGAATCAACTCGATCGGCAACCTAACCTAACCCGATGACTAGTCAACCGATCCGACCGTTGAACTGGTCCGGCAATCAAACCGATCGAACCGGTCGGACCGATCAGGAGCCTTAATGGCTCACTAGCCCATGCGTCACACGTGCCGCACACTTAGGCGGCGCGTGGATGGTCCGATTGACAAAAGATCAATGGCCTTTGGTTCGTATGGATATTATCTACATTGTGGTATAGTTATTTTACATGTTTGAGGTTTCTAAATGTATAAAAATGTGTACAGAACTAAGTACGCATATATTTGAGGGTATAAATGCATTGTTTATTCTTTTTTAGCTTGTATTTTCTTATGGTTTTGGAAATAGAAGTTAGCCTATATGAAAATGGCAACATATATGTTGTGTAGAACTTTGTTCGATGATAGCATGTATATAATTTGATATGCTTGCAATTTCTTGGTTCTAAGTATATTCGAACAATTGTTTGAAATCATTGATTTTTTCATTACATGTTGAATTACAATTTTGATTATAGTTGCCGTATGATTGTTTTTTATACATTAGTTCACATCATGTTATGCCTTTTATGTTAATGGAAAAATGTGGAAATTACATGAGATCATATAATTATTTTTCTAGAGGAAGTTTGTAGGTTGGTAAAATTCGAAAGAGTTCTCATTTAGAACTTAAAATTTGCGCATATTAAACTAATAAATAATAATAGAATAATCGTACATAAAAGCTTATTGGAAATATAATGAACTTTCATTTCTATGTTGTTTATTAAATTATCGTTAATTTAGTTTGTCTTTGTTGAAAATTAAATATGTGTTTTACTTTAAAAAATGTGCTAATATTGATTCTGTGTTTATTATGTCAATATGTTATAGTAATTGATTATGGTTTCAGCATCCAAGACCATTGTGGTTAATCTCAATAAGGGTGAGAAGCTGAATAGTAACAATTATGATATTTGGCACCAAAAAGTTCAATACATCCTTGAGGAGCAAGCGATTTCAACCACACGATGGATGAACCTGAGCATGAAAGTTCAACTCAACACATGAGAGATCTATAAACTTATCAAGCTTGGAAGAAAAAAAATAACATTGCTCGCATTACATTATTGAGTTATATGCAATATGATCTCATATGTGAGTTTGAAAGTTATAATAAAACTCAAATAATGTGAGTTGCTTTGAAAGATAAGTTTAGGGATACATTTGTCATTTAATTGAGGAGACTCACCATCAAGTTTGACACTTATCAAAAGCGCCTAAATATAATGATGAAGCAACATATTTGAGAAATGTCAAACATGATTTATGAGCTAAAATCGGTAGGTCATTCATTTAAGGTGCTAATGGTAACGTTTCTGTTCTTTTTTTGTTCCAGGGAACAGAAACAAAAAAAAGTGTTTCTATTCTGGGGAACAATTTTTGAACAAAAGAATGCGTTTGGTAACGTTTGGTCTGGGAATAAAAAATGAATAGAAACACGTTTGGTAAATTTTATTCTTTTTTTGTTTCTTTTAATTTTTTAAACATTTTTATTTTATTTTTTTATTTTTTCCTTTCTTTTTTATTTTTTCTTTTTTCGGCCGGTCACCGGCCTCCGGCGACCGGCCGACGGGGCCGGCAGCCTCGCCCAGCCACGGCGAGGCTCGCCGGCCCTCGGCAAGGCCAAGCCTCGCCGTGGTTGGGCGAGGCTCGGCCTCGCCTTGGCTGGGCGAGCTCGGCCTCTCCCAGATCCGGCGAGGCCGAGCCTCGACGGCCGGTCGCCGGCCATGGCCGAGGCCGGCGACCGGCGAAAGAAAAAAGAAGAAAAAAAAGAAGAAGAAAAGAAGAAGAGAAGAAGAAGAGAGAAGAAACGTTTCTTCATTTTTGTTTCTGGAACAAGAAACAACAATTTGTTGTTTCTTTTTTTTGTTCTTATTTCGTTCCGGAAACAAAAAAACAAAAAAAGAACAGAAACGCAACCAAACGCGTTTCTGTTCTTTTTTTGTTCCCGGGAACAAAATCCGTATAGAAGTGTTTCGGAAATGTTTCTTAGAAACGTTTCCATGCACACCCTTACTAATAAACAGCAAATTTAGGCTGTTATAAGGTCTTTTCCTAATAATTTGGAGCATATGAAGATTGACATGACACATAATAAGAATATTGTCATTTTTGACATTATAGTGCTGTCATTTTGGAATAGAGGACGAGTGTTTAGGGACTGCGAGATCCTCTATCCATGCTTATGTTGTTAAATCGAGTTCACACAAAATGTCGGATTTCAAGCGCAAAAGAAATCATCAATTCAATAACAAAAGGAATAAAACTAATCAAGCACCTAATAAAGCTAAGACCATCCAATGCAAAAAGTGTGATGGGAAGATTGATAAGGCCAAGATGAAGGCTACAATTGTGGTAAGATTGGTCACTTTGTTCGTGAATGCATTGAGTCAAAAGAAATATCCTATTACTCTATTACTTTAAGTAATGCTTTTATTTCTAGCACTGTAATACTTGCTAAATCTCATCTAATGTGGACTGTAAACTCAAAAGTAATAGACCATATAACTAGAGACCAAGAAATATTTGTGGAATATCATCGAATACAATCTAGAAGAAGATGGATATATGTTGAGAATAATTCAAGAGTTAAAGTGAAGGGTATTGGCATATGTAAATTAATTTTACGTGGTAGTCGAAACATATTCCTACATGATGTGCTCTATGCTCTAGATATTCAATGGAACTTAGTCTCCGTAATTGTTCTTTTTAGTCTAGATTATATATTGAATTTCCATGGTGATTGTATTGACATTTTGTTTAGAACAATTTATTATGGTTCTAGTCATGTATGGAATGGTTTTATAATATTAAACATTGACTATAATTGTATAATATTAATATTAATAGTTGTTTATCTTTAATTACATCTTTTAATAATGTTAAGATTAATGTAAGTGCTTAGCATGCTAGATTAAGTCACATTGAATTACAAAGAATGCAAAGGTTATCTAGAGAATGCCTTTTAGGGTCACTCGCTAATGTTGATATACCCATTTATGAACATTATTTAGCGGGAAAAGCAACTAGAAAGCCATTTGGTAAAGGAATTAGAGTCGAATTTCCATTACAACTCATACATTCTGACATTTGTGGTCCATTAAACGTGAGAGCAAGGCATGGAGTCTCATATTTCATCACTTTAATATATGATTTCATGCGTTTTAATTATGTCTTTTTGATTTTCCATAAATCAGAAGCATTAGACTACTTTAGACGATATATAGCGCTAGTAGAAATCAGTTAAACAAAACAATAAAGACATTGAGAATTAATTGCGGATGTGATGAAAAAGGAATTGTACAACAATAGACTATTTCTAGTACTCCGCAACAAAATTGGGTTGCTAAAAGAAGAAATAAAACCTTATTAGAAATTGTTAAGTTTATGATAGTGCAAGCACATTACCTATCTCATATTGGGGAGATGCTTTATTGATTGGTAGGAAATCAGACTTAAGTAATTTACGTCAATGGGATATGCAGTTTATATTCATGATTCTTTCTATAAATATGACAAATTAGGTCCTAGAAGGAAGAAATATATCTTTATAAGTTATTCCAAACACTCCAAAGGGTATGTGTTTATAGATGAACAAGCTAATAGAAGTGTAACCAAA
Source organism: Eucalyptus paniculata subsp. matutina (assembly GCA_017140255.1). Classification (NCBI taxonomy): domain Eukaryota; kingdom Viridiplantae; phylum Streptophyta; class Magnoliopsida; order Myrtales; family Myrtaceae; genus Eucalyptus; species Eucalyptus paniculata. Next base: position 47,596,564 of record CM029436.1, on the reverse strand, counting down.
ATAGAGTCACAATATGTCACATTATTGGAAAATGATTTTCCTAGTAGATGTGAGATTGATAAAAATTTTCAATTATATGAAATAGAAGATTCTAATAACACATCCACTAATGTTGTAGAGGAAAATGAATATGTACCTCAACATATAGGACCTAGTGGAAGTGTTGCATCGCTTGGCAAACTGAATTCAAGAAAAGTTTAATTACGTAAAAGTAATCGTAAAAGTATTCATCATTGTCGTTTTGAAATTGAATAGGAAGCATTTATGACTATTCACAAGACGATACCGAGTTTAAGATTGTTCAAGAGGTTCTCTCATCTCCTAATAAGGAAGAATTGAGAAAAATTTTGGAAGATGAGATTGAGTCAATGAGGGCAAATTATGTCTAGGACTTATTTGATCTACCACCCAATTGCAAGACTATTGAAAACAAATGTGTTTTTGATATTAAGTGAAGGGCGGATGGATCCATTGAAAAGTATAAAGCTCGTCTTGTGGCAAAAGATTATACTCAACAAAATGGTATAAATTATGATGAAACATTTTCACCAGTTGTAAGTTTGTCTCAATACACTTTATCCTAGCCATCATTGCATGTTTGGACTTTGAATTACATCAAATAAATGTAAAAACGGTAGTTTTCAATGGAGAACTAAATGAGAATATATATATAAAATATATATGAAACAACCAATATGTTTCATAGCAAAAGGTCAAGAGCACAAAGTTTGCAAGTCTCATCGCTCAATATATGGCCTTAAGTAATCATCTAGACCATTGTATCTTCATTTTCATCAAGACATAATGACTTTTAGATTTAAGATGATTGAAGAAAATCACTGTGTATATGTTAAGCGGTTTGAAGATAAATTTATGATCTTATCACTTTATGTGGACAATATTCTATTAGCTAAAAATGATAAAGTTTTAGTTATCACCATAAAAGAATAATTGTTCTCCAATTTTGAAATAAAGGACATGAAAAATACTGTTTATATATTAGAAGTTAAGATCAAAAGAGATTGATCAAGAAAAATCATTGCTTTATCACAAAAGTATTATATAATGAAGATTCTCGAACATTTCAATATGCAGTATTGTAATATCATTGATATCCATATTATGTAAGGTGAAGGTCTAAGTACTAAGATATGTCCTAAGATTCCGGAAGAAAATAAGGAAATTGAAATTGTTCCTTACGTTAGTGCAATTGGAAGTTTGATGTATGTTATGATATGTACTTGACCGACATATATTATGCCATGGGGTTGGTAAGCCGATATCAATCAAATCCTACTCAAGTACATTGGAAAATAGTGAAGAGAATCCTAAAATACTTAAAAGGCACCATGAACTATCGACTTTGTTACCAAAGAATTATTTATGCATATTAGGCTATTTAGATGTTGATTGGGGAGGAGATCTAGATGAGCGTAAATCGATTTCTAGATATGAGTTCTTGCTCAATGAATGTTTAATTTCTTGGAATATTAAGAAATAGACATGCATGAACTTGTCTATGATATAGGCAAAATTTATTGCATGCTCCGCAATAGTGCAATAAGTAGTATGGCTAAAAATTTGTCACTGAGGTTCCAAGATTGTGATAGTCAAACAGTCATTACCTATGTGAAAAATTCCAAGTATCATGAAAGGACAAAGTATATTGACATAAAAAAACAACTTTATCAGAGATATAATAGCATAAAAAGAAGTGATTATTCAATATATTTCAACTAATAAAATGGTTACTGATCCATTTACAAAGATTGTTCCTAGAAACGTATTCTTGACTTATAGGATGTCACTAGGGTTATGTAGAATGTTTATGTAATATTGTAGAGAATAATTGGTTTATGTATATGTGAACATATGTATTGTACTTATTTATTTATTATTGACTTGATGTTTTATCAATAAGTATAAATTCATTATGAACCTAGTACAAACACACATATATTATTTAAAAGTATATCAATAGGCAATGATTGGCTCATTCACACAAACAATCACCTCAAATGCTATAAGTAGCATGTTGAGACGAAACGTTATGTATAAATAAATGCTGAATAGCAAGTTTGGTACATAAAATAATATGTTGCCTTGATTGGAGTCAAAATTGGGTCTGTAATTTGTATATGATAAGACCAAACATGATAGTCTCACAATTATGATGCCTAAAAGATGCCAAATACGAGTACTTAATTGGGCTCTCTAGAAACAAGCTGATATAGCACTCAAGCTGAACTTGAGTATTTGAGAAGCACGTGACTATGTTTAAACAAAAATCCATATAATTGATATATTTAATAAATGACATATACTCTTATAAAAAGAGAAATCAATTATAGCATGTAATTCATATTACATGTGCATTGTATGACCGACAATGGAAGGTGAGTGAAATTATCCATATTTGCTCATCGTGTGAGCCCTTGAGGTAATTTATAATTTACCTCATTTTGTGTCATATGTTACTTCTGATTATGTTTTTGAAGTGAAATATCAATATTGCTACTTTAGCATGTTACCAGTGATCATGAATAGATATGACTTTATAGGACGTGTTTAGGAAAACAGTTGTTCTAAAATGGAGAGAGACATGAATGAGAATGAAGATTATCATTGTTTTATATCTATCACATGTATTTACTAGTCAACTAATTATATCATCTTCTGTGGTTGTAGATATAATTGTAAATACGTTGTGTTATAAGAATAATTAAGTATAACTCTTAAGGGATAGATATACTTGAATTAATGTAGCAAAATATATCTAGGGCACTGTGAGACATCAATTATTTTTATCTTTATAGGGTTGTAGCAATTATATCATCCATAATAGGTGCATAATTTGAGCTCCCAAGTGTAGGTGTACTCACTGGTCGCACAGCTTTCTTACCAGTATAAATTTTTTCTAAAGTTGATGAATATTAAATATCTTATATTCTTGATAGAGAACTATCAAGCCCATCATATACGAATGGGAGATGTTGTATTTTATTAGTACGTTCATGATGGGGTGCAATTAAGATACACTGTTTCATCTTAATATATTATGATGGAGAGACACATTTTGAAAGGGTATGAGGGAGTCATGTAAAAAACTTATGAAGATAACCATTGGGATGGTTGGCAGAAAAAACGATAAAAAAGAAATTGTTCTCTCTTCTTCTCCCATTTCCATCAAAGAAAAGAAGGCATTCCATTACTCATTTACGAAGACAATCGACATTTATACTGTGAAAATTGGATGTTTTTATCATAACTGCATTTAGACCATCGTAAAGTCTTACTACTCATCGTTCACCCATAATTTAACGTTCGTTATGGGGTAAATTGTTTATTGCGCATCAAAAAGAGGTTAGTTGTCTTTCGCCGACTTTCTTCCTACAGTATCTAACTCTCGGCTTTGACTTTACCTTGTTGAACACATGGCCACTGTCATGAAATAGTCAAGCAGCATATTCTGAAGATGAAGGAGTCAAAATGAATGAAGCATCGAGGCAGAACTAGATTAATGCAGATTCGACATCACACTTATGAGTACTCGATCATGCAATATGATTTGGATAAAATGAGAATCACATGCTGGGATTGTGCAAACAGATGGAGATCGAGCTTCCGAAGTTCAATTATCCTAGCTACAGGAACTATGCATGTGGTGAATCCATAGGAGGCCAAACCTGTGTTTGCTGACTTTGCCACTCAAGTCTTCCCACATATCATCAGCAATAGGGGAGTCAATGGGTTGGGTTAGGTTTTGATGTTACCTGACCCGACCTGAATCATAAGGGTCACATACTATGAGTCGACCATACCGACTTGAAACACATTAGACCCGCATCGAAAATTCGGGTCGAACCGGTTCGGGTCAGGTTTCTGGATCTTCCTCTCTTTTTCTTTTTTTTTTTTTTCACCTCCCTCTTTCCAAGTAAAAGAACACATAGTTAAAACTTAACCAAATGCTCCGGCCCTGTCGCGAGACGACACATGCGAAAGTAAACCCTACAAAGCTAAAAAAGCTTTTCACCTCTCTCTCTCTCCCCCCTTTGTCTCTCCTCCGTGGAGCGATTTCAACTTGGCTACAGCAACTCGGGCTCCTAGTTCAGGTCAAAGACTAGCAGAGGAATTCCAGCCTCCTCCCCCCCAAAGACAGGACTTTGAAATTCCATCAATCGCTCAGTCCACAGGGGAGAGTAGAGAGAGAGAGAGGGGGGGGGGGGTGAGAGAGAGAGGATGAAGGTGAAGGGTGGAGGTAAGAAAAAGAGCGTGGCAGCATCAAGCCAAGTCTTCTTGAAGACGACCCCCATTGCCAACGGCGGCGGCAGTAAGCTTTGATGACTCCAATTGTCTATATTTTCGGTTTTCGCGATGTGGGTTTCGCTTGGCATTGACTCCCGCTCGGTGTGTGTCTGTGGGCAAAGGTGGCAGGAGGAGGGCATCCTCTCTAGGAGAAGGAGGCGGCGGAGGAAGCCGAGGAAGGAGAGGAAGTCAATGAGGACGAGGACGAGGACAACACCGAGGACGAGGCCGAGGCCGATGAGGAGGGAGCCAAGTGACCAAAGCTAGATGAGGGCTTTTACGAGATCGAGGCCGTCCACTACAAGAGGGTTTGCAAGGTCGTCCCCTTGACTTTTTATTTTCCCATTGTAGTCAAGAATTCGTTTTTCGCTCCTAGGTTCATGTCTTGTTGGTTCTTGCTTTGTGGTAAAAGATCCTGCTGTTGTTGCTACTCTATGAAACCCTAGAATGCAAGGAGCAAAGAAGAGCGTGATGGTAGAATTGACGAGAGGGCGCAGTCATTGATGGTGGCGGTGGCAGCGGCAGTGGTGGAGTCGATGATCGGAGAAGGCGCAATCGTCACATCAGGAGGGTCAATAATGTGTTTGGGTGAAGACTGAAGAGTATTTGGGTTTGGGTGAGAGGAGAGCGTGTTTGTTTCAAACACAAGGAGCCAATAATGTGTTTGGGGCCGAACAATGTTTCAACCCTAACCCAACCCAAAACATGTTTGTTTTCTTGTTTCATAACAATTACCTAAACAATATAAAGACCCGAAACATGTACTCAACTTGTTTCGTGTTTGGTTCGTGTTCAGGTTGTGTTTGGGTCAGGTCGGGTCGGGTTTTTGAACACCCCTAATCAGCAGGTCACCGGCCACCGGCCTTTATCACCCATCGCACTTCCACGCATTACAGTCTCTCGCTCTTCACTTTGCCCCTACTGAACCTATGTTCCTCTCGGGCTACACGGTTGCAAGCGCAACCATCATTGCTTCAACGCATATCGAGGGACCCCTCGACCAAGTTCTGAGATGGTCTATGCCTCCTTCGGGATACAGATTTTCATGGCCACTGCGACTTCTGTGATGATACCGATCATTATGCAGGGTCATTCGTCTGTGTAGTACCCAACTACGGTCATGGCCTGATATCAGCTGCGCTTCGCTATCTCTGCCAGAAACCATTGAGCATAAGCATTACAGTCATTCTCTAATTCTTTCGCATGATCTAGTTGGAATCGGGAAGACAGAACGAATAAACATATATTTGCTGAAGCATCCTGTTTATTACTGCAAGGAACGTGATTTCATCACCCAAATTGGTTGCTTCACCTCTGATGTACGTGCATTGCAATGCCTTGGATCCCACTTTATTTGTTCAATATCAAAATGCATAGAGTTTCCTTCCATTTCACTTATTTTAACGGCTGTGCATTGATATCTGCACTATCAGGTGTTTACCTTCCCCACTAGCTCGGTATGAGGCTATGTGAAAGCCGAGGAGTTCAATACCCTACACGTATGGGAAGAGGAAGATGAACATGCTCGGTACGTCGAATCTAGCATAGAGAGCTACTCGTCAGTGTGCTTGTCGAGCACGGTTGGATCAAAGGTACTAGCCAAGATAACTCCAATGTTATAGCGTATCAAAGTAGTCATAGAGTGCTGCCAATAGGTGTTCATGGCAACCGATACAAACATGGTTACCATGAGGACTTCCAGTTGTCTCGCAAGTGCATGGCGAACGCAAGTCACGAAGCTGCGATGTTCGAGCTAGAGCCAGAGAATAGAAGGCGTCGATCAGGGATCGAATATATTCTACAAGCATAGGTCTGACTGGACATATAGCTTTTCCTAACCAGATCCACGAAATACTACTAAGAATGCCAATGAAAGAAAGGACGCCCATAACCTGATTGAATCGCTTGCAAATCAATTTCAGTATGAGTTTGCGTTCGCCTTAGTCCCTTGGTCCCATTTTCTCAAGTATCGCGTGGTGAGAAATTAAGTAAAAAGAACGGTCTATTTATGTAGCGTTTGTGATAAATCAAAAACTGAGATAAAGGAAAACTTTAAATATAAAATTAATGGTAAAATGAAGTAAAAAGTGCAAAAAGAGTGGAGTTGGTGGAAGTCGAAAGCTCATGCATGTTTTGTGTGCTGTCTCTCTTGTTTTGAAAACCCTACTTTCATAATTTCATTTACAGATAGATAATGTCAGTTGTTGCTGCGGTACCACCGATGGAAAATTTGTCCAATCAATACTAAAATTGTTGTGCAAATACTAACTCGATTCTTAACTTTCCAATTTTGTCTAAACTTTTATTTGAGATTTCAATATAATTCGGAAATAACTAATGTAGGATGGCTTGTGATGCCTAGATCCTACGTTAGTGATTTACAGTAAATTAACTAGAATGAATATATTAGAATTCCATCAATATTTTATAACTAAATTGACAAAAATGGAAAATTTAGGATGAATTGAGTAATTTTCCCTAGTAATAATGGTAGTAGTAAAAGGAGCCGAGAAGGAGGAGTCACTGGAATTGGAAGGAGCAATAATTCTTTAAAAAGAGCAATTTTGAAAAAGGAAAAATCTTGAAACAATATCACCCTTCACGTTTCAATAACAATAATGATGACGGTGATGATAAAGTAACTGCAGGTTATCTTCACTATCGGATGAGAGAGATGCATCATCAATCGTTGGATCACGAATTAATTCCTTCTATTGGATAAAATCCATCTCCATTGATAACCGGATTTATGACAATAGGAACATCGGTACATATGTTACTCATCATCATAATCTTCAGTCCTCTGGTGGATGATATGGTTTGGGAACACAAAATCAAAAGGTTTATACTTCACGTTATCTTGAAAGAAGTCAAGGTCCTAATAAATCTAGCATTTCTCTTAGGGGGAGGCCCCCTCGACCACCCTCTAACCTTAGGATACATTATTAGATATCATATATCTAGGATTTGTAATTGTCTCCTTTAGGTGTATCATCCATTGAAGGGGAACGAAGCGGGGGCTGGTACGGGCTATGGCTACCCTCAGCAACCCTGATATGTCCTTACCCTTGAGGTGAAGTATGGGCAACAGTTGAAAGCACTTTTGTTAGGTGGTGAATAATGACAATGAGAGTAGAATTGGCCCCTTCTCTATCAATTCTATTGGACATGTGAAAAGTGAGCGCTCTCTTTATGTCATTATGATTGAGAAATTATCCATTCAATCCTAAATATATTGCATGGATATTAATTCAGTGCCAAACTTATGAAATTTATCGATTTAGTCCTAAAATTTTATGTGAAATTCTAATTTGGTCAATTTTTTACTGAGAAGCTAACATGGCGATGTGCCACAAAAAAACTGTTGGCATGACTAAACTATTATGTTAGCTATTTCCAACAAAAATAGAACAACAATATTGCATTGGAATTTTGCATAAATATTTAGAGTTAAATTGGTAAAATAAAAAGTGAATTATCATATTTTATAATATGTTTATAATTGATTAGGTAATTTCCTACCTTATAAATGGTAAGATATTTTGCAGCTTCCATCGCATAATGCCAGCTGGAATTTGCTATTAAAGTGTCTGTTTTAAATTTACATCCAACTTCAGGGTTTTGTTCTTCTTCCTCTTCTTGTTTTGTTGCTTTAAAACTTTAGGTTTAAAATGAAAACCAAATTTTTAAAATGAAAACCAAAATTTCAAAAGACAATAAAAGTTTAGCTTTCTTAGGTTGCATCAATTTCTAATTATGCAATTTGGACTAGTTCTTATTGCATGATGGTAGTAGCAACAGTAGGAGTAATTATAATTATCTAGGGATAATTGTATAAGTTAATAATTTTAATTTATATCTCATAAATTTCAATTATGAAATTAATTTTTTTCTTTTTTGATAAATCTTCATTTCGAAACTTGCAATATTTTTTCTTTCTAAATTTATCTACAAACGATATTTTTGTATTGTGTAGTTTTATCAATCCATCATTTAGTGATTAAAAACTTTCTCGTAATGAAGCTGCTTCTCTTAATAATAATAATAATAATAATAATAATAATAATAATAATAATAATAATAATAATAATAATAATAATAATAATAATAATAATAATAATAATAATAATAATAATAATAATAATAATAATAATAATAATAATAATAATAATAATAATAATAATAATAATAATAATAATAATAATAATAATAATAATAATAATAATAATAATAATAATAATAATAATAATAATAATAATAATAATAATAATAATAATAATAATAATAATAATGATGATAATTGCTTATGCAACATCGACCAATTCTTTATATCATTCTAATATTAATAGTAGTAGTGATGAAAATAAATTTATTATTAATAAATTCACCATTTTTGCTTATCATTTCGGTAACATGAAAAAGATCTATTAAATTTTATATAATTATTGTGTCAGATCTGGAAATCCAAGAGAAATAGTTTTTATATTTTCAAAATGTCATTAAATATTAGATTTTTCATTTGTGGGAAAATTCCAAATAAGAGTATGAAATATTCTTATTTTCTCAAATAAAGGCACGGAGTTGAGATTATTTTAATTAAGGGTTTGAAGTATCTTTATTTTTCTAAATAAAAGTTTAAGTGGACATTATTTCAAATAAAAACATAAAGTGATCATATTAGTTTCAAAGAAGAGTCCTTTGAAAGATAATTTCATCTTTTTGAATTTTGAATTTTTCTTTCTTTTTATTTTTTCCTTTTCATAAAAAACTTAAAAGAAAAACAACGAAGGAAGCCTAGGGGCTCCCTTCCGCTTGTGGCTGCCGCCCCATTGCCGGTGGGGTGGCGGCGATAGCTAGTGGGGTCACCGACACGCCTGAGCAAGGGCTCGCAACCATCCCCACAATTCTAGATAATAAGTATCGATGTTGAAAAATAAGAAATGCTACTGAGCTTCATTCAGTTTAGCCATCGAAACCCAAGTTAAATCCCACAAGCAACGATCCCATCCCCGCCCACACACAGATCAAATCGAAACTGGGAATACAAGGAACTCACCCGTGCGTCGGTCGCGGACGATGATGAGCTTGAAACTCGGGTAATCGAGAGTCTGTTGATTGGGCAAAGCCCACCAAAAATATCAAACAAACAAACAATCTGGAAAAGAACAAAAAAAGAAAAAAGGAAAAGAAAACAGCATTGGAGCTCCAAGCTGAAAAGGGCATCGGCCATCCCCCTCTCCTATGGCTCGTGAACGGCGATCCATCAGCAGGCAATCGACCGAAATAGTGAAATCCCCAGGACAACAAAACCTCACTCACCATGATCGGTCCTCCGGGTGGCGACCGCGTGAGATTGCGAAAGGATGAGCAGCGGAATGAAGGGCGAGCGAGGTAGAGAGGGAGAGAAGACGGTGACCCTCACCTAGGCACTGGCGACCTCACTGACGGTTGCCGCCACCCCACCAGCAATGGGGGCGGCAGCCACTGCGGGAGGGGAGCCCTCCCACTTGTATTTTCCCCTTTTTTATTTTTAAAAATTGTTATTTAAAATTTTGATATATTTAATTTAAATTTAAATTGTATTTTGACAAAAATATCCCTTGTCGGCCTGAATATTTTATCAATCGGTGAGCTAGTGAGGCTAGATCCTTATTTAAAATAGCCATAACCATTTCAGACCATTCTTTGGGATTGACATTATAACTTTATATCATTATTTGAAACAATGTCTACTTTATATTCTTATTTGAAAAAATGATGGGACTTTATGTTTTTATTTGAAAACTTCCCTTTTCATTTTGTGAGAACTCTACAAAAAATCTTGAATTCAATTACCTTGTGTCAAAGAAATACAACAGAGATCAATCTTTTCTCAATATCCAAAATGGATTCTAAAGTGTATGTGTCAGCTCAACATCACTCATATTTTTCCTCTAAATCTTTGGGTGTATTTTGTTTCATTGAAAAGTTCATGATAAAGAATAATGTTTTTTGCAAAATCATTTTCCATTTGTTTAGTGGTTTAGGGAAAGTGATTTCCTTCTTATTAGAATATGAAGCCATTTTAACAAATCTAAATTTGTTGTCAACCTATTAAAAATGTTTCTTGTAAATCGATCATTTATCAGTCATCCAAACACCGAAAAGTCAAAAACAATTTTCATAAAAAGCAGTATTCATTCAAACAGACGAACCCTTCTTTTCCCGCCAGCTCCTGCTGCATCCATTCAAAACACTTATCCATGTGAAGAGCCCCTCTCAGCGACCCTCCTAGTCTGTCACCCACCGGCCACCATCTACATGTTTTCTAGGGTTTATACCTGGTTGGCACATCATAAATGCTTCTTGTAGAGGAAGGACCAGAGTCTTTCATTCAGATTTCTAACCGACGCCAATGAAGGTGATGATAAGGGATCTACCCTGAATAGTGAATCGGTTAACAGTCGAGATTTGTTGAGACATTCGAGCTGGACACGGAGGATCCCTGTCCTCTGCCATTAACCTCCCAAGACTTATGAAGAACACTATATAAAGGACAGCTCCTTATGTTTACCAACCCATCCACAAACCAACTCTTCAATCCCTCATTTCTCAACGCCACCTTTGATCTCTCACCAACAGCGCAGAAGCCAACGTGGATCCTAGCGAGACCCAATCAATCACGACGCCTGCTGAGGATGAGGTGCTTGTGGCTGCCTTCGAGACCTGCATCCTCACGTCCGCCGTTGAGCTTGGGATCATCGACTTGCTAGCCCAGGAAGGCGGGGCGTCCGCCTGGCTCTTGCCGTCCCAGATCGCAGCCCACCTCGGGATTACCAACCCGGACGCCCCACGCACCATCAACCGCTGCTGTGGCTCCTGGCGAGCTTCTCCTACTTGTTGTGCACTCTTCATGGCGATCAGAGTCTGTTCGGCCTCGGGCCAAAGGGCAGGTACTTTGTGAGCAGCGAAGCTGGTTCTTTCACGCCATCGCTGCGATTCCTCCAACATAAGACCGTCATCGGTCGAAGTTTTCAACTCGCTATAACTAAGCACGTATCATAGATTAAAAAACCACACTGATTACGTAACTCAAAGTTTTCTTCACTTCTTCATGATGAACTAAACGTGTTTAAATATCTATGAGAAAAGAGGACGGCTGTTGGAATGTGTGATCCAATTTCTAGAAGCTTCAAGATTGATATTGTCTAGAATTATTGAGAATGGAGGTTGCTAAATGAATCTAGAAGATTCATGTGGGTCAAGTAGAAATCTCTAGAAGAAGAATAGAAGAACTACAATCTAGAAATTTCTGCGGACTGAATGGTCAGGGTTCAAAACTCCCATAAATAGGCATGTAAGTTCATCATTTGGTGTGGGGAGAGGCTCCACCTTGTATGTGGGGTGTTGTCTCCCCTTGAAAGGTCTTAGACCTCCATTATATTTTCATCAAACTAGTTTATTTACCTAATAAAACTATTTCCCCCATATCTCCATGTCCTATATCATTTAGTTATCAAATCCTCGACATACTCTAAAATATAAACTATACTAAACATGTTTAATTAACTATGAGAAAAGAGCCAAGGTTACCGGATGGTTATGGGTGTTTGTCCTCACCATCCTCAACTAAAAAGACTAGAGCCCGAGCGAGAGCCAACAGAGCCAGAGCCAGAGCCAGAGCCAAAACTAAAGCCGGAGCCAGAGCCAGAGCCTACGAGAGCCAGAGCCAGAGCCCGAGCTTACAACTACAACTAATAGCATTTTGATGCCCTGAGACGTATGGGACATCATTGAAGAAAAGAAATGCACATTGAAAGCAAGTGCAAGTGGTTCGACAAGAGAATACAAGGGATCGTGGACAAAGACGGGATAAAAGACATGGGACAAACTACAATAGCCGAAGTATCCCGAAATTGGATCAAGGGGGAGTGTTGGAATGTGTGATCCAATTTCTAGAAGCTTCAAGATTGATATTGTCTAGAATTATTGAGAATGGAGGTTGCTAAATGAATCTAGAAGATTCATGTGGGAATGCAAGCAAGTAGAAATCTCTAGAAGAAGAATAGAAGAACTACAATCTAGAAATTTCTAAATGAACTCTACATGGACAACATTCTATAGAAATCTAGAATGTTGTACTAAGGTGGTGATTCACGCCTATAAATAGGCATGTAAGTTCATCATTTGGTGTGGGCGTGAGAGGTTACCTCCACCTTGTATGTGGGGGTGAACTCTCCACCTTGAAAGGTCTTAGACCTTCATTGTATTTTCATCAAACTAATTTGTTTAACTAATAAAACTATTTTCTCCATATCTCATGTCTTATGTATTTCAAATTATCCTACCTTGTCCCTTGTTTATCCTTCACAAAATATACCATACACTTGCACACATCACAAACCAAAAATTATAATTAATATCAAAACCATACTTCCGCATCACCCACAATCCAAATATTTTTTAACAACGGCAAGAGATACTTGCTGATTGCTCCATGAGCTGGCAAAAGAGATGGCACAAAAAGATCATCAATCGCCAGTCATTCGGCGCTATAAGCATCGCAACCATGCTTCTTCATCTCGGTTCGCTTATCGGACACCAGCTGCACCTCGACCATACTCATTTACAGTTCACACGATCTATCCTTTCAAAACAACCTCGCTTGCCAACTACAACTTTACACTTGTCATTGTGCAGTTATGGTTGCAGGAAGCAGTTAAAAATGGAGGAAGCCCGTTTCAGAATGTAAACGGGATGAGCATCTTCGAATGCGCCATGAAGGACCCGGCGTTCAGCACGCTCTTGAACAACGGGATGAAAGCCCCGACCCCTTTTTACATGAACAAGTTACTCGAGTCTTACCCCGGGTTTGAGGGTGCGAAGACGGTCGCCGACGTGGCCGGTGGGGTTGGCGAGAGCCTCCGGCTCATATTGGACAAGTTCCCAAATCTCAGGGGCATAAAGTATGGTCTGCCTCATGTGGTCAAAGGTGCACCTACCCATCCTCGTAAAATCTCTCTCTCTCTCTCTCTCTCTCTCTACACACATTTTTATTTTTGACTAAAGAGTGAAAAAAAATACTGATATTTGACGTTCCCCTTAAAAAAGCATACATACACATGTATGTATGTATGTATGTATAATGCAATTTTTTTATTGAACAGGCATGGAACATGTCGGAGGAGGCTTGTCAAAGTCTATTCCAAAAGCAGATATCCTCTTCATGAATGTTATCTTCATATTCTTCCCACCCCTGAAATTTACTTAACCTATTTTGGTTTAGCGCTTCGGGGGAATGATTGAGAAGAAATCAAGATCATATTTTCTTCGTGCAAGTTTGGTGATATTTCACGATCACTACTTAAACTGTTTGAGAAATCTCATGTGCACACTCAGAATCAAATGCGTGTGGATATGGTAAAAAGATTTTTATAAGATATAGAGTACTAAAGATGTGCAACCAAACCAATTCTATATGGGAACTAGATTGGACTGCCTGAAAAACAGGTCCAGAAATCAGTTCCCATTGGAACTGGTCTAGAAATAGGTTCCAAATTTTTTAAATCAATTGTAACTAGTTTGAGAACAAGTTCCGAGTGAATACCCAGCCGAAAATTGTACCGGACCGCTATGCTTTGGAGCCAGTTTTATAAGCTAAAAAGTCAAATTCTTAATTTCTTTTTTGCCTAAATTCTAACCTCACCACTCCATTATCCTTTGTCTTTCCTCAAAACTCCTTGTGAGTCTTTCCTCTTCTTTTAAATTTTTATGGATGAATGGAGAATGGAGTTTTATAATGTATGTTTTATGTTATATGTTTGAACTTTTTATCGTTAATTATATGTGATTATGTATACATCTTATGAATTGTTGTTTTTGGTGGATTAGGAATTTTTTTGTTCATCTTTTACTCATTACTAATAGCCTCATATGGTTTTGTTGTAAAGAAAGAACCAAACAAAGGGAAAAAAAAAAGTTTCTTAGGTAGGCCTCAAAATCAGACCAGAAAAGCAAAGTCATGGTCTAAAAATTGGAACTGGTTATAAGGGGGTAGGTACTAGGTTCCATTTCTAGAACCTACCGACTCTAAAACCGATCACCCTTATAAAGTACCAATGAGATTTCACTGAAAATTTAGAAGAACAGAGAAATTTGGTTAAAAGTGTAAGTGTCCACCAAATTTTTCTTAGAAGAATCGAAATCTTAAACCTTAAAAAAAAAAAAAGGCAAGGCTCACCTCCAATGGTGGATCATGTAGAAAAAAGGTGTCCATAAAAATTTGGGGAAAATATAAAAAATATACATCACTTTTGATCCAATGATCACTTATTTATCTTGTATTCTTGCAAATACTCTCAATTTTCTTTAAGCAAAACCTCAAATTAAAAGACCAATTTACCCTTTCTTGCAAACTCATTTTTGTATCTTGCTTAGGATGCGAGAATTTAGGATTTGGATATAAACAATTTTTAAAAGAAAGGAACATTTCCGCAATTAGAGACATAACAATTATCATGTAACAGTGCAAAGTGATCTTCGAAAGTAACATTCATGCATAGATTTGATGTTTTGAAAAATAGAAGTATGTCGATGCTCATTGGATGAAAAGTTTTATATGTTTTTGGATTTCTATCCCCTAAATGCCCCTAATATACAAACTCAGATTTCTCAATAGGATCGGACGGCTATGATTATGTCGTCGTTTACAATGCATTTATCTATTTCGCTTGGTACTGTCTATAGCTCATTTATATGTTCTTGTTTAGTCCCTCCATGTTTGGGTTGTTAAGTTTTTGTTCTTGCGCAGTGGCTTTTCCATGGTCGACCCGACGATTTCTGCAAAAAGCTAGTCAAGGACTGTTATGACGCACTGCCACCAAATGGCAAGGTGATCATCCCGGACCCAATCCTTCCCGATTACCCCGAGACCGACATAGTGTCAAGGAACACATTCACCTCCGACATGATCTTTCTAGGTGCGAGCCCGGGAGGGGTCGACCGGACAAGGAAAGCGATGGAAGCACTCGCTCTTTCGGCCGGATTTGATAAGCCAAGGATCCCATGTCGAGCTTACAACGTGAGCTTACAACATGTGGGTTATGGAGTTGCACAAAAATAAGTGATCGCTCTAGAGTCGCTCGTGGCATGATTCCCTCATTCTAGGATTTCTCATGCGCGGAAAAATGCAAGATAAAAAAGGAGTCACCCGTAAAATAAAAGCCATCTTCTCGTGTAGAACAATGCAGCATCATCCTTGAGATTCAATGAGAAAGCGTGATTGTTCCATCTCCATGAGGCGGTTCCTCACTTCCTTCTCATTTTCACATATTGATTTGGGGCATCATAACACGATAAAAGGACAAGAAAAGACTATGAGCGAAATATGAACAGCAAATGATGCATCGACAATGACATTAAAAGGCTCAAATTGTCGAAAACATAGTCAAAGACAGATAGAGAAGCTACTTCCCTTAAGCTCTTTAAGGAAACCTGGGAAGAAAGTAAAGTTTTTATGCTTTGACAAGGATGAAGAATGGAAGAGCAAATGATCTTCGAATTAATGCTTTTGAATTGGGTAATTTTACATCCGAAATTGTGTCTACCACAGAGACAATAGGGCTGATGAGTTGTAAAATGAAGCTTGGGGAAAGAATGATCGAGCTCAGGTTGAAGCTTGGGGAAAGAATAATCGAGCATGGGTTAAGGAAAGAAACACATATCAGAAAAGGAACATTGGTTTGCCAAGAGGGCTGTCAGGTGCTCTAATAGAGAGATGTCGGGAGATCTAATAAAGAGATGTCATTCGGGATAGGGAATAGCGTGTGCTGGACAATTTAAATCGAACAAAATCTTAGAAAGTTAAAAATCAAGGGGCAGTGAAAGACTAAAAAGACGTGAAGAAGATGATAAGGATAGATATGGAGCAATATGAACACACAAATGACATTGTAAGGAGGCAACATGCAAAGACCTAGGGACTAATCGAAGTGCAAGTGTAGACAGAAAGCATGCATTAGCTACGTAAAGCACACATATGACCAATCAATCCTTTTGAAGAAAGGGAGCAAGGAAATACAATTAAACTCCACATGTGCGAGAAGTACAAGAAGGCATTGAGCTTTTGTTATTGTTCATTCTCTAATCCACATCAGGACCAACGAATTTCGTTTGAATAAATAAATTTAAAAAAAAAAAACTCTGAACTAAAAGCAAATTAACCAGACCAGAAACACTTCGAACTACATTGTGTCAGGGAATGAAGGCTTCTCATAAGCTCCTTAATTCTTGAATTTTTGCCTTGTTATGCATGTAAGCTAAATGCATTGCTGGATAGACTTTGCAAAGACCAGTAATACAGAAACCAGAATAGGCAACAAGCAATGGCAATAAGCTTTCCAAAAAACAAAGTAAGACAGGAAAGGAAAAATGTCAACCAGACAGAAATTGATAAAGAGAACTGTATCAACCTTCACTAACTCATTGTCCAAAGCACAAGAACCTTGATGATCATATGTGCACACAAGACTCTCAAATCACCTCCGGTAAGGAAGTAGATGAGCAACACAAAGAAAGCCAAAAGAAGACTCGTTTATGCACACAAGCCTCTCAATCACCTCCAGAAAGGAAGTAAATCAACAACAGAAAGAAAGCCAAAAGATGACTTGTTTACCAAAACCTTCCAAAATACTTTTTACACTTGAAAAACATGAAGAATAACAAAAGAAAAAAAAATCTATTGAGAGAGAGGCCACAAATCACATTCTTTCAAGAGCAATACCTGAAAATTTTCCAAGCTGCTTCTCCTGATGATGATTAGATGGGTCTGCAGGGGACAGCCAAGGAAAAAAGACTGGAACTGAACACTCTTACACAGTTTAATACAGCATTAGGCACAGCTTCAACTCCATTAAAGTCTCCATTCAACCACAATTTCATGGTTCATCTTCCAGAAGCGGCAAATTTTTTCCAAGCTTGATGTCTGTGCAATCTTACAAGTTCAATACACATTAAGAGTTCAGCCAATACATGGAGATTCCAAAATAAGCTAGAAGCTGAGAAGAAAGAGACTAAAAATTTATTTCAAAATCAAATGAAACACACATGAAAAAGGCCAAAAATATGGAAAATAAGTGGGAAAGAAAGAAGTCATCTTTTGTCTGTGTCTGGTGAAGAAGAAAAAGGCTGTATGAAAATGAGCGCCTAGAGGGTATTAAGGGTTGACCATCGACGAGTACCTTTTTTCAAAGCCTTTTCTTTTCGTTCATCCTTATTCTTCCATTCGTTCTCATTCTCATCATCTTCATCCATTTCATCTCTTCCATCATCTGCAATATCACTTTCACTGGCCGTCTCCCATTCGGAATCATCAGATTCTTGACCGTAGATGGCATGGGAATCACCCTCACCACGAACACCTCCATGTTTAGTTGCCGCTTCCCTAAATAGCCAAGCCGCACGCATCTGCTTCTTGACCAATCTCTCAGCATAGTCAGGAACCTTATTTGGCCTCAATGACAGATCTGGATCATTAGACTGCGAGCACTCATTTATGAACAAAATTGCATCTAGTAGGCTTTCTTTAGCTAAGCCAAGCATGTCATAAGCTTGCGCTCTTCTCCAGAGGCTTTTAGCATGACGATTAAGAGGGGTGTGAAGACCAAGTGCACGTGTCGCATCACTTATGGCAGCTAAGGGTTGTTGCAACAGAAGATAACATTGTGCTCGGTTACTGTAAAGGACTGCTCTCTCTCTCTTAGACCTCATTGGACATAGTCGCAACGCTTCTGAGTACTTTGAAGCTGCTCCAGCTATATCCCCTGACGAGAACAGTGAATTTCCTTCAAGCTTAACCACCAGACTGGCAGCTTGCTTAATATGGAGATCCTCTTTAGGTATATTTTTCTCCCATTTCAGTCTCTGTCGGGAACTTAAGAGATCTTCAATGTGTTCCTTTGTGCGACTGTTGAGAGAATTGGGACCTGTGGCTTGCAATTGGATACATTCCTCAAGAACATTGACGATTGAATCTCCAAGCTTTTTGTGATCACCAAGAGCAGTAATTTCTGAAAGATCTACTAGAGCAGGTACTGCTTCATCAACCACCTACACAACAGATCAGAAGAATTTAACAACAGAATTAAACAAGCTTCATAGATAATACGTTTCTGGCATATCCTACATTCAGGTAAATTCATACAGAACAAGAAGCAGAGTCTGATCAAGTTAATGTATAAACCTGCCACTAAAATTAAACATCCTGCATGTTGGAAATTTTTGAAAACATGCCATATGCTGATGAACTCCTGACTTTCTGAGCCTCAATAGAGAGAGAGAGAAAAAAGGAGAGCAAAACTAAACTGAAAATAACCAGGGATAGAGGGAAAATCTAAAAGCAGATTCAATATCTATATGAGTTAATTCTCAGAAATATGATGAATGCAGTCACTTTTCAAGGTCATGTATCTTCCACCTTAAGCCGTACATCTGAGGATCAAACTATTTACTTTTCATAAAAAAGAAGAGGGGTAATTTCATATGAACAGAGAGGCTTATTGTCAAATTGATCTTACAAAGTGCATGAGTGGATAACTCATTCAGATGAAAGAATTCCTATCTATTACACATCAAGAATGTGAGTTCATATCATTAAAAGGACACATTTAAGGATCTACGATAGCAAATTATGGTTTCTGGAAAAGTAAGGCAGAAGCCCGCCCTAACTTGCCAACTTATGGCACTTAGTAGATAGAATTATGCTAATTTTCTTTAAAAAACTTTAAATGTACATGATTGTATGTTTTTGAGGATTCGAAGTATTCAACATTAAAACTATTTGCAACAAATATAAGTTTTTAAAATAAAATTCAAATATCAAAGGTCAAAAGTTACAGTGAAGGTCAAACACTGAAGCCAAAAATTAACAACAGCTCCCAAAGACAGTCTGCGAAATGAGTTACAATCTATAATGGGAGCTATCAGCTGTCTTTTAATATGCCAAAGTGTGAGGTTCAACCTCCCTCAAATAGGCTTACTTCTTTCAAATACCAACCAAAAGAAATCACACTAAGTGTCAGGAAACAAGCAAAGCTAAAAAAAACTCAAAAGCACCAACTGCTCAACTACTCAAAATTAAAGTTACAGAAAGCGTAATACCTTCCTCCCAACAGCCAATCACACAGAAAATACTTCTAAAGAAGTACAAGAATTATTTCTTTTATACAGACAAAAGTGTTTGAGTTTCACTGAAACTATAATTCACATAACTACAAGAAGCACAAGGTAAACTTTATATGTACATAAATTAGTAATTCTGATCAACTTTCTGTTAACCTGATTATTCTCTGTCAAACAGAGCTAACATATCTCATTTTTCCATTGCATGTTCATGAGTGGCAGTATAAAATTTTTTCAAAATTGAGTCTTCACTGTAAATTGGTTTATCCCAAATAATTCTCAAAATTTAAAGACATCCACTCAGTTTAAAAACAATGTTCAGCTTGTCACTCTATAAATCAGTTCAAGATCACAGTTCACTACATGCCTCTATCTACTGGACAATCAGGTGAATAAGAGAACATAAAAGACTGTATTTACAAGAAATGAATGTATTTGTTCCCAAACTGGTAAAAGTAAAGGCATGCAGTTTTGACAGTTTTCAAGTCTAAGTTGTCTCTCTGCTGTCCCACAAGTGGTGCCCAAGAGAAAGCCAGAGCACAATAGGAGACCAAGCATCAGAAAGGCTCGAACAATAAATGCAAGTTGAGAAAATAGAAATGATCTCATGGTTGAACCAGTTAAGTCGAATTGTTGCGTGTCACCTTGCGAACATATTTTTATATATACTACTAACAGGCTTCACAGATATAAAGAAAAGAGGTAGATTTGTCTTATAGAATAGGGACCATGTGACTTTAAAAGTAGCTGAATTCAATTTTCTTATCAGAAGACCGCCCACAGGGTGATTCCTTAAAAAATTCCATCACAAGTGAAGAAGATAAATCTGACAATACAACAATAATTTACAAATCTTCACAATCACAAAAGAAATAAATATTTTAATGTGATAACCTCTTTGAGCATGAAAGAGGACAGACAATTGAGAAAAATTACATACATGAGAAAAGATGGAGATACAAACAATCATGTTTCTTGAGCTAACAAAAAAAAAATGAAAATGAAAACATTACCTTGTGGGAAGTATTTGGGTCTTGGAGCAACCAGAGAAGACAGTCAATAGCCATATATTGCCAATCATCTGATGAACGAGCAATGTTACACAATGCTTCAACTATACCAGGACAACTAGCAACAGCTGCCCGACCAATCTTATGATGACAAATAGTTCTGAGTAAACCAATTCCAGCTGGGGAGTTCTCATTAACAAGTCCACCCCACATTCCAGGTAATTTCACCAAGAACTCTGGCTTACATATGGCAGGAAGAAATTCAGGCTTAAAAGCAAAACAATTTATGAGCTGAAGAGCCCAGCACTGCAGCTGACTTGCCCATTCTTCTGCTTTTCTAGATTCCATCTCAACACCGCCCATGCCACGCGTAAGGAGATCGCAGTGATAGCTAAGTCTTCTGTCAATGTCCTGATAAAAATGAGAATAAACTATCTCTAAAGAACTCATCGCTAGCTGAATGGAGAGCTCGAGGATTTCAGCATGACTAGCAACTGTTGGAAAAGTGCTGGCATATGTAGCCAAATGTCCCAGTGCTCGCAATGCCACCCGCTGCTCAACCCACGTCAATCTTCCCCTTAAAAGCTCTATTAGAGGTGGGATCACCCCAGCACGTACAGCTCGTTCAGCAAATTCTTCCATGTTCATGGTGTACGATCCAATTATATGAGCTGCATAATAAGGGATGTAGATATTTTGGTCATGCGAAAGCCAGCGGCGGTTCTTAAGACCCTTCCATATAAGGGCGGCCATGCACTCGAAAATTCCCAATTCAATAAACTCTGGGTCATTAGGATGAGCCATTGCAGTGTTCCAAAGGCCACTAATAGGTAGGACCTGGCCATTGTCATCTTGTGAAGGCAGTTCTCTAAAGAATTTCAGAATGCTTGCTCTACGCTTGCTTGGGTTTCCCTCCTTCATGACGCAAAAGAAGCAGCCCGGATACGGACAATCCGTAGTTTTGTCCATGTTTGCATCACACGTTATTAAGTAGGCAGCATTCAGTCACTACACGTTCACCAAGAAAACCTTAAATATTCACGACCACTGCATCACAGAGACAAAGTTTAACTTTAAGCCAGATACGCACGCCTTCAGAAAACAGGCAATTTGAAAAAGGAAAAGAAAAGGGCTATTAAGTTTACTACCTTGTTCAGTGATATAACACATGATATAAGAACCCATGACCAACTTTACTTTTGATTATTTAATTGAAATTGAAATTGAAATTAGCAAAAAGTAGTTGCACAAGAACATTTCAGTACAAATTAACCAAAGCAATCCCATACCCTCCACCATCCGTTCCTTATATAAAATGAATAAACAGTACACCCACAGGCTTCTACATCTATGCTACAATGACCTCAAGTCCAACGGTAAAAATAGTCAACAACTACAGTCAAAAGCACCCATCTACCTCCGAACCCATCGAAAAACTCCACAAGGAGTTGGCCATAACGAACCATCGGCACATACACCTTCTCTCAGAAATAAAGAACCTAGGCACAAATAAACCAGATGTGGCATGAAACGATGAAGAAGATGTTACCAGTAAAAGCAAAGGGAAAAGGCCAATTAGCAAGATTTCCACTTAATAAGCTCATGAGGGCTCCCGATTTCGGATCATATTTCACAAATTTATGCATTTACTCGAAATATACCCGACTCCTAAGCCCATCCCATTTCTACACTAGAGTAAGCCAAAATTCAAACTTGCATCACAGAACAGTTGATTCTCATGCTGGAGAACACGACCCACATAAATGCGCCGGAAATCGATACGATCGCCGCAAAACAGAACCGATTCGAACAAATCAATGCCCAAGTTTCCACCAAAAAACCAAAAAAGAAAAAGAAAATCCTTAAATGGAGACTTGCTGAGACAAACTTAAACACCAACATTCAAACAAGAATCCCAATTCTTCAGAAAGAAAGGAAAAAAAAACGACGGTAAAATGCGAAAGCAGCGATTTTTAACATACCAGCCCAAGCCGGACGAGACGCGGTCAAAACCCAAAAGCCCGACGACCGAGCCGGCACAAGAGACGCGAATTCGGGAAAACGGGACCGACCCTCCACCGGCGGCGATCCGGGCACAGCAGAGCCAGGCGTCGAGCCGTCGAGCGGGCGCTCTCGGCTTCCCAAAACCCAGCAAAGGCACAGGGAAACTTAGCAGGACCACCCTGAAGAGCCGCAGCGGGCCCCACCTGCGGAGATCGGACCGCCGTGACTTTGATTCGCTCGAGAGAGAGAGAGGGAGAAAAGCCTAGAAAAGGGGGGAGTGTAGACTAGCTGTGGACTGACAGAGAGAGAGAGAGAGAGAGAGAGAGAGAGAGAGAATGTGTGTGAAGTGAGATGCGGCAAAGGCTCCGTCTTTTGAAAGGAGGAGCTTTGAGTCCGACACTTGCTTCAGGGCATGGGCCCGTCCAACGGTTATCACACGACCGTCCTTTTGTCGGGACGCACCGCCGTGGCCACCGTGGGAGGGGCCACTCCCCCACCGTCGCCGGCGAGTACAATTAGTGGCCGCGGATGGGTCGGGTCCCAGTCCGATTCGGTTTCAAAATTGAGCCCAAACTTTTTGTCCGATCCCGCCTTTCACAAAACACGCACGATGATATCAGGCAAAAACGCACGCGACGATATCAACGATTGCCATTGTCCAAAACTCACCCAAAAATATCGATGGGTCAAGCTTGAATGGGCCCCTCAGGTAAGGATGTAAGTGATTCGGTTCGGCTCAATTCGGTTTTGTAGGGGTTCGATTTGATTCATATCAATTTTTTTGAGAAAACTAAACCGAATCGATAAAGAAATTCATTGAACTAACCCCTCAACCCGAAATTCGATCCAAACCGAAATTTCAATTATATTCAATTCGGTTTAGTCTGATTTTTCAATTTTTACTTTTTTTTTTGCTATTATATATTGTAAGGTTAATTTTCCAATCAAATTGTCTTTTGCCCAATAATTTAAAAATTTCATTGGTTTTCATAAAAAATTTCAATATATGAATTTTCATTACGAAAAATATGAATGAATTTTATTTTATCTTAATTTACTAATTGTAAATTGGACAAATTACAAAAGGGTGGAGTGGTCTAAAATTAGTAAAACAAATGTCAAAGCCCAAGCAAATTAATGTTTTATTAAGGTTTCATTCGTTTCATAAAAGATATCACCCAAGAAGTCATTTTCCAAAAAAATAACTATATTTTTCACTGTTCGGTTGAAACCTAAAAATGAATTAGAAAATATTTTTCGCTATTCAGTAAGGAAAATATTTTCCTACACACACTCCTTTCAATAATTCTTTTTTTTTTGTAAAAAAATCGTTTTTAACTATTTTTTTCTTTTTCTTTTTCTTTTTTTCCTTTTCTTTTTATTTTTATTCGTTTTTCTTCATCTTCTTCATTGTATTAAAAATGATTTTTTTTAAATATAAGTAATTTAAAAAGGAAAAATTTTGAAGATTTTATTGGTTTGGTTCGGTTAACTCAATTGATAAAAACTAAACAAGTTAAAAAAGTCTCAATTTTTAATATTATCTTAACCGAATAAAAATCGAACCCAAAAAAGAAACTTTTCGATTTGATTTGATTCGATTCTCCGTTCAAATTTTTGACACCCTAGTGAGGATAGTCCAAATAGATAGTTTCCATTGGTCAATCCGATTCTTGGATGGATCTATGAAATAAATCCTCAATCCCTACAAAATTGCATTAATCAATTAATACTATCACACTTGCTACAAAATTGTCAAAGCAAACTGAAGGGATGTGCATGACTCAGCATTTTCATTGCAGCAGGTAGGCAATGAGAAACTTCGACTTCAGCATGTGAAAGAAAGCCAACCCAAAGGAGAGGAATATGACCTTCACAACAGGCGCACATGTATGATACACAATATATTCCAACAAGCACTCATAGACGACATACAGAACAAAGTCCTGGTCAATATATGGAGACCCGTCTTCACAAATAATAATAATAATAATAATAATAATAACAACGTTAAGTTAATATGACAAGGATGACTTACAGTTCTATGGACGATGTTCAGCCTATCGTCTTTCCCTCTTCACTACATACCACCGGAATCTGCATAATACACTTTGAACAGAATATTGCAAGGAACCTCTACTACAAGCGTTATAAGGCTTATGACAATTCGGTCTGGGCAGTTGGGTGGGCGATTTCATACTTGAAATTGAGAATCGCTGGTTTGATCCGCTCTGATTAGTTAAGCTGGTTCTAAGTTCTTTGACACACCCCTACTATCAAGAGTCGAATCATGATCATTTATTGAAATATCTTTTGCAAAATGGGTTAATATTACGAAAAATCCCAAATTCGTATGTATATAATAAATTTACTACAAATTAATCTTTTGATCACAAAATATCTCAAATTGGATATCTTATAATAAATTTACTCTGAAACTAAATTTTTTATCATAGAAAACGTCAAATTGATATATTTATGACTATTTTACCCTTCGTTAGTTTCCTCGAATTGATACATATGTGACAAATAGAGATTAAATCCCAAATTGATACATTTATCAATTATCACATATCATTAACTTAATAATTTGATAATAAAATTTAATGAAAATTAACAAATGATAAATTTATCATAAATATATGGTTTTGAGTTTAATTTGTTGTAAGATTGTAACAAGGGTATCAATCTTGGATTTTTCATAATAGTAACCCCGGAAAATATGTATAATGAGTTTGGTTTGTAATAATATTAATTTCATTACTTGTTTATTCCTAATGAAATAGTAAATTTTTCATTGGGTAAATTATTCAAATATTGTCTCGATTTTGTCAAAGCTATCAGAGAAATAATAAATATAAATCTAAAACAAGGAATTTGGAAAAGAAGGTTAGGTCTAAGTTGTGCAACCCAACCCAAATCCAAATTGGGTTTAGCGATCCCTACCTATCCAAGCATCACTAAGGGACTCGAGAACCCCACTATCAAGGTAGGGGTCCGCAGCCTCAACTCAAGCAATTCAAGTCATGTGACGCTTCTCCGTGGTGCAATCCCAACTAGACCTCGGCCCTTGCTGGCACCACTCCCAGCCCCTCCCTCGTCTTCTCACTTTTCTCTCTCTTCATATTTTTTTTCTTCAAAACTTTCCAACATTTTATCTGGGCAATACTTAAAAGTTACATCCAAACACAAATTTATTAGATCAGCATGGACGTTTATGCTCATGTGTTTGTCCATTTCAGTAACTCTGCTTTAAATTTAACATAAGCACCAACTTGAAAATATATATATATACTTTAAAGATTAAATTGCCCAAAAAATAGTTCACGAGTCTGATTGAACAATTTGAAAAAAAAAGAAAAAAGAGGAGAACAAAACAAAAAGCCCATGTTCAAAACATAAGCCCAAAATCAATCGTGAAATGTCTCTACAGCCCTAATCTCTTCTCTAAAGAGATGATTACACAGACAAAACAAAGCGCCAATCTTCCAATGACCACCCTGTAGCTGATGGCCTCTCTTCTTCTTCTTCTTCTTCTTGATGTTATCGCCATTTTTCCAAAGCTTTCGTCACGCTCGGAAGATACCCTCCAGAGTTTCCTCTTCTTCCACGTTCTCATCCCGTTCCCTTTCCCTCGGAGATGTTCCCTCCAGTCGTTTCTCGTCTCTTCTGCGAGAGGTCTCGAAGGGCGCTGTCGGAGTCAAGTCCGTCCATGCTCAGATTGTTGTCAACGACATTTGCAGCGAGCACCGTTTGGCTACTGTTCTTGTCTGTGTGTATCGTGATTTGGGTTGCCTTGATTATGCGCGCAAGGTGTTCGATCAAATTCCCCACCCGGAAGCGTCGACATGCGTGGCTTTGCTCGTTGGGTATATGAGACGTGAGCTGTACGATGAGGCCATTGCTTTTTTCGAATTGATGAGGTCCCGTGATTTGGAGATTGATGGCCGAGCTTGCAATTTCGCGCTGAAGGCTTGCTCGATGGTGTCTGATTACGAAAGGGGCATGGGTATAATAAACATTGCCGTTGACAAGGGAATTCAGAGAAATCAGTTTCTTGCGAGTTCGATGGTAAATTTTCTGATGAAGTTTGGGAAGGTAAAAGAAGCAAGAATGATTTTTGATGGTCTCTGCGAGAGAGATGTTGTATGTTGGAATTCAATGATTGGCGGGTATGTGCAGGCAAGACAGTTTAATGATGCTTTCACTTTATTCTTTGAGATGTGTAAAAATGGTGTTAGGCCTACTCCTGTGACGATGACAAGCATAATCCAAGCCTGCGAGGGAGTTGGGAATTTCGATCTAGGCAAATCGGTTCATGGGTTTGTACTGTGCTTGGAGATGGGCGACGATGTTTTGGTTCTCACATCTCTGGTTAATATGTATGCTAAGTTGGGCGATGTTGTCAATGCTCGTCAAGTATTTGACGGTATGACAATGAGAAACTTGGTGTCTTGGAATGCCATGATCTCTGGATATGTCCAAAGTGGTTTTGTGCATGAAGCTTTTGAACTTTTCTCTCAACTACTTAAGAATCATTGCAGGTTCGATTCGGGGACCATGGTCAGCCTCATACATGGTTGTGCTCTAACAGCAAATTTTGAAAGTGGAAAGATGCTCCATGGTTTTATTTATAGAGCTGGTCTTGAGTTGGATGTTATTTTGTGCACTGCTCTTGTGGACCTGTACTCAAAATGCGATGCCCTGAGTTGGGCCTTGTCAGTCTTCAGCAGAACACTTAACAAGAACGTGATAACATGGACAGCAATGCTTGTTGGGTTGGCACAAAATGGGCATGCCGAGGAAGCCTTGAGATTATTTTCTGATATGCAACAGGAGGGAGTCACTGCCAATTCCATTACTCTGGTTAGCTTAGTCCATTGCTGTGCCCACTTGGGATCTTTGAAGAAGGGAAAGAGCATCCATGCTCACCTACTACGTATTGGCTATGCTTTGAGTGTTGTGACCATGACGGCACTTGTTGATATGTATGCTAAATGCGGAAAGGTTGAATATGCAGATAGAGTAATTCATTATTCACTAGTTAGTGAAAAAGATGTTGTGTTATGGAATTCCTTAATAGGTAGTTACGGTATGCATGGTTTTGGGGATCGAGCTCTTGCTGCCTTTCACCAAATGAAAGAGGAAGGAGTCTCACCTAACGAAAGCACTTTTGTTTCTCTTCTAACTGCTTGCAATCATTCAGGCTTGGTGGAAGAAGGAGTTGGACTATTTCACAGCATGCGGAAAGACCACAACATTAGACAAAGTGAGAAGCTCTATGCTTGCTTTGTGGACCTTCTTAGTCGAGCAGGCCGTCTTGAAGAAGCAGAGGCTTTAATTGAAGAAATGCCTTTCAACTCAAGCAGTGCTTCTCTTGAAGCTCTGCTAAATGGTTGTCGGACTCATAAGAACATCAATTTAGGTGTAAAGACTGCAGACAAATTGCTTTGTCTTGGTGTCGCCAATCCAGGTGTCTATGTAGTGCTTTCAAATATTTATGCTGTAGCAAGACAATGGGATAAGGTAGATCATGTTAGACGACTTATGAGGCAATGTGGGTTGAAAAAAACACCTGGATACAGTTTGATAGAAACTGGTAACCGGTTGCACACATTTTTGGCTGGAGACAGTTCACATCCAAAGCAGTTGGAGATAGATGAGATCTTGGACAATTTGAAAACAGAAGTTGAGGCTTCTGGTTATGTTCCTGATACTAGTTGTATTCTTCGAGATGTAGATGAATCAGTAAAGGTTAAGTTGCTTTGGGGTCACAGTGAGAGATTAGCTATTGCATTTGGGCTCTTAAGTACACCAGCCGGAAGCTTGATTCGGATCATCAAGAACCTGCGTGTGTGCAACGATTGTCATAATGTAACAAAATACATTTCAAAAGTAGTTCAGAGAGAGATTGTTGTACGAGATGCTAATCGTTTTCATCACTTCAAGAATGGGAAATGTTCCTGTAATGACTACTGGTGAATGCCCTACTGATGACACGAATAGCAGAGACTCTGTTCGGCTTAGTAGCATCTGTGACCTTTTTGGACGTCCGCTCTTGAATAAGCACTCAGTACAAGACTTGTCTATGCTGCTTGTCAGGTCACAGGATTAACATGAAGATAACAACTTTATGGAGAATCGTTGGAACTTTGGGATGGTCTTTGGTTCTGCCTCTCTTTCTGGAGACTAACACTATAGGGACACCACATGCTACAGAGACAATAAATGCCAAGCTTCGTGCTGATGAGGTCCGAACTTGTGGGGATTATTAGTGTCATGATAATGCCAACCCATAGATTTGATTTGGACACTAAAGTAATAAACTGCAAGGGTGATTTTCAGTAAATAAGTCATAATTCATCCAACAAGAATTCCAACACATCAGATTTATTAATGTGCTCACAAATTTACAATAGAGTCGGGCATCCCCTAACGGAGGCCTAAATGAGTCGAGTGTGTAACGGAGGCCTAAATGAGTCGGATGGTACAGTTGATTTTGTTGGAGATTGTATGTTCACGCTGGGTCGACCATGAGTAATAGTAATAATTGCTCGAGTGTTTGATTGATACGGGTAAAATCTTTGCTAATACTACTATTGGAGATGCAACAACCACGCATATCTAAGAATCATCCAAGATAGGTGGTCTGTCCAAGTAGTGGAGAATGCTTGATTCTAAAATTGTTCGCGGCAACAAAGAAGTAACTTTTTTTTTTTCCTTATTGATTCTCTTCCAAATATATTTCTAGGAACAAATTTGTTTCTAAAAGTAGAAAAATTAATTATTACCAAAGTGATTTCTGTTCTTTTATTATTCCGGTGAACAAAAGAATAATAATAATGAATTGGCACGTTACCAAATAAACCCTAACATTATAGGACACTACATGTTATAAAAAAAGAAAAAGAAAAATCAACGCCTAGCTTTGTGCCGATGAAGCTCGAACTTATCGGGATGTAGAGGTCGCGCTAAATTTGTGAAATTGTTATAACTTCCGATTTCAATAATAAATAAAAAAAATGTGAACAGTTTTCTCTATTTCCTTGAACATGCTTTTGGTTTGTGAATGTAAAAATTTCAATTTAAAAAGGAACTTTATAAAAAAAAAAATTTCTATTTTGGCTAAAGGCTATTCACAATTTGATTGTGTTGTTTTCAAAACTAAGAAATGTGTAAACAACTGACTGTGTTTCCATTTGAAACGAAAACTTGAAAGTAAACTGCCAGTTCTAGAAAGTGGAAACATCCTTTTTTATTTATTTATTCAGGATCTATTTATAATGTCAATGAGTGACCAGATACTTTTTTATTGCAATTACGATGAAATAGAAAACTTGAGAATAAAACATTTGGAACGACAACCTCTTGACTTGTTTTCTCGTACGTAACCAGGCTGAAAATTCCTCATGATAGGATGAGCACGGGTGCACTTTATGAGGAGACCATTAACGTCATTAATATTGCTATATATATTAATAATGACCTACAAATTTGATTTGTAAACTAATGTAAGAAGCCACGAGTATGCATTTAATTAAGTAGATCATAATTGATATTCAACAAGAGTTTGATACATCAAATTTATTAACGTGCACACTAAATTAAAACAGAGTCGGGCATTCCCTATCTGAGAACTAAATGACCCGGCGGCATGACCCTCGGGCCCACAGTCCAAATGTTACAAGTTTGAACGGACAATACAGGTGGCCTGAGATCGTGTTAAACTACATAGAATAAGCAACCACTAAGCGGCCAACCATGCACGGGTACAACATTCAATGTGTCCTTGCCGAGTTTAGACCGGGAGGTCGCCTTTCTGGGTGAATAGACACTGCGCCAGGCATAGACAAGTTTCCACCTGCTGTCCCGGTCGAGGATGATGTACTGCGCTTGCATTTAAGAAGCATAGAGCACATCAGTGCCCCAACTCCCATGGAGAGAAAGACGTATGCTGCAGAGGAATACGTGGTCCATGAGCTAGGCAGAAGAAGAGTAACCAGAGACACCAACCACAACGATCCAAGCAGCAGCTCCGCGTGCTCGAGCACTTGGCCATAGAAACCGGGGAGAGACAAATCGGGAAGGCACACATTCCTGAGAAGGTAGGCGAGGCAGCTCGCGAGCAAGCACGCAATGCCGAAGCCCATGGCCAGAGGGTGCGTGCTATACGGAGAAGCGCCGTCGCTGCCACATTTCAACTGGATTAAGCTTAGGAAAATCGGTGTGAAATGGAGAATGACGGATTTGATTTTGTCAGAAATAGGACCGCGCGCATCTGGGTCTGATGATCTCGGAGTGCTCGCCATTCAACAGGGGGATAAAGAATATTTAGACTAGGTGGATTTAGGTAAGTATGTGAAGTGAGAGAGACGAAACAAAACAAACTCGAAGAGGAAAGAGAACGCGTGTTTTGTGCAAAATAAGTCCCATTACATATTTATAGTGTGGGTCGACCATTGATGGAACAGTGAGTTTGGGACTAATTCTTAGAAAATACTTGGATGACCTAAATTCGAGCAGAGCAGTAAATGAGCTGTGATACAGGGGAGTGTAACAATTGAGGTGGTCGGACAAGGAAGATGCAGCAACTACGCCCATCAAATGAACTCCTCCAAGATAGGTGGTCTTTCCAAAATAGGGGAGGATGGTCAGTTCAAGGTAGGGAAGGATGCATATCACTGTGTTTTCCTTACTTTAATCCAATTATCAAAATTATGCCGTTTATCACTATAACATTACCCTGTTTACCACGTCATCTTTTGTCATGCATACTCCATAAATACATGTTCATCACTATATCACGTACGCGCTCGTCTTGTCAATTGCATACTTGTTACACCATGCACCATCAGGTCATGCTATTATGTGCTACAGTCCCACCATCCGGTGCTGTGGGTGGTCATGAGTCGTGCATACTCATTGATTAGTCATACCTAATTATTGAATCATCTTCACTATCACTGTGCAATGTTATATTGTTTTTCAATGTATGTCATCATAGATATGTTGCTACCACATATCCGTTTATATTTATCTTCGGCGTCTCATTCATCCTACTAGAAGTCATTTTTATGCATCATTGTCATCCATCATTCACATGTCAGGAAATGACTATTATCTTGATGCACTTGTCAGGTAATTCATTCAACATATGTATCATGGGTACATGCATAGCCCTATTAACGATATTATGTACATTCAAAAGTCAAAAGTAAGTATGTATGTTGTTGATAAAAAGCATGTTAAGAATTTCAATCGAGGAATATGAATTATG
The DNA here is from genome assembly GCA_017140255.1 of Eucalyptus paniculata subsp. matutina. Lineage (NCBI taxonomy): Eukaryota > Viridiplantae > Streptophyta > Magnoliopsida > Myrtales > Myrtaceae > Eucalyptus > Eucalyptus paniculata. The sequence goes on along the minus strand of CM029436.1, from coordinate 47,564,812 downwards.
AAGCTAAAGGGTATCGGGGGTGCTAAACTTTCACACACGTCGCAGAAGTACTAATCCTTCCCCATATGTAATTGAACCCTTTAGACTCTGATTTCATTGCATTTAGACCAATCAACCTTTAACGCGTGGGACTTTTTTTTTCCTTTCATTTTTCCGATTAAAACGGTGACTAGCCCGTACTTAGGATTAAGGACTGTTCTAGCAATTTTAGGGGCAACAGCTTGGTGACCTAAGCTAGTTGACTAAGGCTTCTCCGGAGGCGCTACACACCATTTTAGCCATTGTCCCTGTTTATCCCGTTGAAGGGATGTCTACCCTTGCTCGGTAATTTGAGCTGCCATTTCTCGTTTTCACATTTCTAAAAGATGCACCTACCTTTGCCCTCCGGTGGTCTCAACTAGATGTCGATGTTCAGATGAGGAGTGAGGAGTGAAAATCATCGAGGAGGGATTAGTGGGGCAAAATACTACCTCACCCAAGAGACCATCCCCGTGGAAGAAGAGAGACCACCTTCCTCCCCTCGGCCTCCCTCAAGTCCATCTCTCATTTTAAACATCAGCCAATTATGGACTCTCTTGTCATTTTGTACGCGCAACCAAAAAGCAATTGATCGAGGCGATGCACGGGGAATATGTCTCCCGGGAAAGTTCGATGAAGTAATCTTTTTGTCAAGTTTTAAATGAATATTGCGATTCGTTTGACAAGTCAAAAGTTCTTTTTAATCAAGCGAAATATGTTTTATTCATTAGCTTCTAGATGCGAAAGTGAAGTACCTTAGTCACAGCGAAGAGACTGACATTACCAACCCGAAGACCCCCGACTTCCAAGAAAATCATCAAAATATTTTTAAATATATTATCAATTTTCCAATTAAGTCATAAACTTCACAAACCTTTTAAAATTATATAAATTGAGTCAATTTGCGAATTTTGTCGATTACATTTAGGTGACACCTTTGGTAGTAAAGACGTCAGTCGATGTTGATGTTAATAAATTTTAATAATATTTTTTAAAATTTTATTTATTTATTTATTTTTCTTTTCGTTTTCTCTCTCTTTCCTTTCTTCCTTCTTTTTACTTTTTTCCCCACAGTGGCCAGCAAGACTTCGACGAGACTCACCGACCACTGGGCGAGGCCCCCTTTACTTGCGATGAGGCCATGGCAAGAGTAGTCTTGCCTAGATCTGGGCTAAGTAGCCTCGCCCGCAACCCCCAGGCCTTGTCTAGTGGTCAGCGAGCCTCATTGGCCATGGTAGGAAAAAAAGGAAAAAGAAGAAAGAAGAGAAAAAGAAAATAAAAAATAAATAAATAATACAATATTATTAAAAATTGTCTATATCAATGCCAATTGGTTAAAATTGGTCTGATGGATTGAATTGGCACAATTGTAAAATAATTGAGATTGAATAGGAAAAAAAAACAGTTTAAGACTTAATTGGAAAAGTTGTAATAGGTTTATGATTTTTTTGGTAATTTTCCCCTAACTTTTCGACGTGTCCCTCTCCTACCCCCCCAAAATAAAAGGTTTTTCACATCAATGACAAAACTACTTTGCTTCAATAGTCATATGTGGCACACTTAAGTTGACAACTTGTGGATCGCCATGATAGCAATATTTGGAAGTAATCGGCTGGAAGGATTACATTGAAATTTGACATAAGATTTTAGGACTACATTGGTAAACTTAGAAATTTTAGAACCAAATTGACATGCATATAATATATTTAGGATTGAATTTGTAATTTTCCCCACTGATCATCCCAAGTCGAACCAGCGATGGAACTTGTTAACACGGTGTTAACATTGTTAAGCATTTGATGATGATTATACGCCGTTAGAAATTAGAATTCTCTCTCTCTCTCTCTCTCTCTCTCTCTCTCTCTCTCTCATTTTTATCTTGGCTGATGAAATGCCACATTCTCTCTCATTTTTATCTTGGCTGATGAAATGCCACATAAATTTTTTTTGTGCGAATCATAATAGGACATGCCAATGCTTAACCAGACATCCCGATTATTCACGTCAGCAAAAATTGACCAATAGAAAAGTCTAACAATAGGACTATTTATTGAGCATTTTAAAGCGTACAATAATGATTTGGACAAAAAAAAAAAAATACATTGACGGTTTTAAATTGTGGACGAGAGTATAGGATTACTAGTCGATTTCGCCTTTCACTTATTGTCTCGAATTGCCCTTTATGTTTTGACTCTCAGATTTTTCTTCAGCTTTTGTTTATATTCAGAATACTAATGGTTGGGTTCATTGATAATTTTGGTCAAATAGATGCCATCACAAATACAATCATCTTCAATTTTGATGGAATTAATTATTTGGTCATCGTAGTGCTAGGCGTATTAGTGGAATGCTGCACTCGAGAGGGTGAGAATCTAGAATATATATAGCTGTGTGGATCGAATATGGATGGATTTACCAACCTTGATTTTTACTTTATTGTTTGTTGCGTAGCACTTGCATTTCACTAAGTCGAACATCATGATTTCTTTGTGTTAATACTTGTTTCCCACTTCATAATATCATGCCGTTCATCACTATATCACGTACGGTCTGACTATTGCACGTGGCAATATCACATTGTTTACCACATCATGTTTTGTCATGCATACTACAATTATACAGAAGAATATTACTAAAAAAGTTCTAAATTTATTATATTTGTGATAATTTAATCATATACTTTTTAATTTGATCAATTTTGATTATATGCCAATTCAGTTATAAACCTTTAATTGTGCTAATTTAATTCTAAAACTTTTAATAATTTGATAATTTAGTCATTTCAGTTAATTTCAATTGAAAATTGCTGACATGGCATGGCGGTCTAGTTAGCACTGACTATCTTATGAGGCATGGTTAGCACTAATGTGGATAATTGTCAAGCGCACTTTACCATTATACGTGCTGATAAATAATAAACTAATTCCTATATAGTATAAGGTGAAGCGAACAGCCAAAATCCATGACCCATTCTTCAAACCATAAATCCTTAATAATAAACAAGATATAATCAACATTATTCAAGATACCAATAGCTATTTCAATAATATTATCAAAAGACATAACTCTAATTCATTTACCTTCCTTGTTCTAGCTTAAGACAATCCATTCTAAGATGCCCAATTTGTCACAATTCCAATGGATAGCAATACAAGTAGTAGACTAAGTTCATCTATTTGGCTTCACACTAATCCTACTAACACAAGTACTAGTTCTTCCTCTATATTCACCTATTCAAGCAGCCGTACAAGTTCACCTTATTCTTTTCCATGGATGTCTTCACCAGGAATCAAATCGCAAACATCATCAAATGTCAAACTTCTTGACCCAAAGGAATTACTAAAAACGGTAATAGTAGTATTTCAACTATTAGACAATAAGGATAATAGGATCAAAATACGTGCCTCATTATCATAGTCAATCTCAATTAAACTTAATTTACCATTGACCACATTAAATTTGTTGATATGCCTAGCAACCGATACACCTTTTCCCATCTTTAAGTAAAACATACGTTGTATCAAGCAACCATTGTTAAGTGTAGAGGGCTTCTCATACATGTTTGCCAAGGCATTCATCAGTCTTGTAGTGATATTTTTTTTCACATTATCGTATGCGATATTACAAGCTAATGTAAGTCGAATAAGCCCCAATGCCATTTGTTTAGCAAATCATAGTCAACTTGCCATATCGACCCTGGCTTCTACTCAAACGGAGGTAACTACAAATTTCTTTGTTACAAATAAACCTCCATCTAAGAGGTTATGGAAACCGGAATCATTCTCATCGAATTTGTTGATTTTCAATTTTCTTTCTTTCATCACCATCAATTCACTTGAACTAAGCCAAGCCTAGCTTTGATACTAGTTGTTGAATATAAAACAAGTGATTGAACAATAAAGTAAATAGAACAAGAAAATAAATTGAACACCAAATTTATGTGATTTAGTCAATAGGACCTACTCCATGGAGAGATATGCATAGGATTCCATTATAGATCAAATGACACAACAAAGATTACAATTATACTCAAGTCACTCAAACACTTTTAGTATTTTTCAGCCTAGTTATACCCAATAACTCATAAATTCTAGCATTTACAATTTCTCACAAAACAATCTCTCAAGTTCATAAAGAAATTCACAAATCTTACCATAAGATTTATTGGCTTGAACACCAAAAGCTCCTCTTGGATATAGTTCACATAGAAGACCCACTCTCAAAACCTTTTCAAATTAGGAAACCACTCAAAGTAGGAAATCTACTCAAATAAAGAAAAATACTTGGATTAGATTTCCTTTGTGTGTTCAAACTCGAGACGTATTCTCAACAAGTGATATGGTAAAAAAAAATGAAACAAGTTGCTAACTTACCAACTACACAATAAATTAAATGTGTACTATAACTTAAGTAAAGTATAATGATGATCAACTCGGTAAATAGCATGTGATATTTATATGAGATTTGATGAAAGCACAACCAACTATTCTAAAAGCGTAAACTATTAAATGAATGCGTGATTTAATATTTAATTATTCTATCGCTCTTCCTCATGATTAGTCTGATCGATTTGCTTTGTACTAAGCGTGAACATGTTTAATTGGGAAGGGAATTGGGGCTCAGTAAAATCTAAACTCAAGATCTCCTATTTTGATAGGTTTGGTGGGACCACAGTTAACTATTCCCAAAGCCTAAACTATTATATGAAAATGTGGTTTAATATCTAATTATTTTATCACCCTATATAAAGAGCAAAATAGTTTTATTGTTGCCGTGAGAAATCTCACTCTCTTCGTTACGAGCAAGGTACTTCACTTTCCCATCTAGAATCTAGTCAATAAGACATATTGAGCTTGGTTAAAACAGAACTCTTTTGACGCGTCAACGAGTTGCCATATTCCTTTAGTAATTGACAAAAGATTACTTTATGGAACATTCATAGGAGCCATGTTCCCCGCGCGTCGCCTCGACCAACTGTTTCCTTTTAAGAAGGTTGAACGAACTCAACGACAGGAGTACATCATTGGTTGATGCTGACTAAATGAGAGGCGGACAAGAGGGAAGCCAAGGAGGTAGGTGGTCTTCTCTTCTTCCCTGCGGATGGCCTCTTGGGTTTGGACGGTCCCTTCTTTTTCCTCAATGATTCCCTCGTCGTTTATTTTATTTTTCACTCCTCACTCCTCATCTTGACATGGACGTCCCTTTAAGACCACCAGTGAGCATAGGTAGGAGCATCTATTAGGAATGTGAAAAATAAAATTGGCAGCTCGGATATCAAAAGGATCGGATCAAAGAGTGTTATTTACGGCGCGGGAGTTGGGGGCAGTGAGGTGCTCTATGCTTTACTTAGCGCAAGCGCAGTACATCGTCATCCGAGGCCAGGAAAGCGCGTGGAAATTTGCTCTTTGTCCAGCGCTTCGTCTGTTGACTAAGAAAGCGACCCCCTGCAAAGGATATATTCGGTGTTGCATCCGTCGGTGGCACGAAAGTTGCTTTTTCCTGTGTAGTTTAACGCCAGAAATAATTTCATTCATGGCATCGAAGAATCTGAGATCATCTACACCGTCCATCCGAACTAGAAACATTTTGAGCCGAGCCATTGATACCCCTGATAGGGGATGCTCGAAAGTAAAATGCCAGTTCTAAAGAATGAAAACGCCCTTCTTCTTTTTTTTTTTTTTTTTTTTTTTTTTTTAATCCGGGATCAATTTATAATATCAATGAGTGACCAAATACATTATTGCAATTACCACGAAGATAGAAAACTTGAGAATAAAACATTTGGAACGATAACCTCTTGACTTGTTTTCTCATACCAAATAAGGCTGAAAATTCCTCATGATAGGATGAGCACGGCCGCACTTATGACGAGAATATTAACGTCATGAATAATACTAGATATGTTAATGTTGACCTACAAATTTGATTTGTGAACTAATGGAAGAAGCTGCAAGTATGCATTTAATTAAGTAGATCATAATTGATATTCAACAAGAGTTTGACACATCGAATTTATTAACAGGCACATAAAATGACAATAGAGTCGGGGATCAAAAAATCCAAGACCTAAGTGACTCGGCGACATGGCCCTCGGGCCCACAGTCAAAATATTACATATTCAAACGGACAATACAGATGGTCTGAGATCGTGTAAACTACATAGAATAAGCAACCATTAAGCGGCCAGCCACGCATAGGTACAACATTCAATGTGTCCTCGCCGAGTTTAGACCGGGAGGTCGCTTTCTTGGTGAACAGACACCCCGCCAGGCATAGGCAAGTTTCCACCTGCTGTCCCGGTCTCGGATGATGTACTGCGCTTGCATTTAAGAAGCATAGGGCAAATCAGTGCCCCAACTCCCATGGAGAGAAAGATGTATACTACGGAGGAATACGTGGTCCATGTGCTAGGCAGAAGCAGAGTAACCAGGGACACCAACCACAACGATCCAAGCAGCAGCTCCGCGTGCTCGAGCACTTGGCCGTAGACACCGGGGAGAGACGAATCAGGAAGGTACATATTCTTGAGAAGATAGGCGAGGCAGCTCGCGAGCAAGCAGGCAATGCTGAAGCCCATGGTCACCGGGTGTGTGCTATACGGAGAAGCGCGGTCGCTGCCATATTTCAGCTGGACTAAGCTCAGGAAAATCGGCGTGAAGCAGAGAATGACGGGATTGATATTGTCAGAAATAGGACCGCGCGCAGCTGGGCCTGATGATCTCGGAGTGCTTGCCATCTAGGAGGGGGATAAAGAATATTAAGACTAGGTGGATTTAGGTATATATGTGAAGTGAGGGAGACGAAACTCGAAGAGGGAAGAGAGACGCGTATTTTGTGCAAAGAGGGTCCCTTTGCATATTTATAGTGTGGGTCGACCATTGATAGAGCATTGAGTGTGGGACTAATTCTTAGAAAAATACTTGGATGATCTAAATTCGAGCAGAGCAATAGGATGAGCCGTGATACCGAGGAGTGTAACAATTGAGGTGGGCGGACAAGGAAGACGCAGCAACTACGCCTATCAAATGAACTCCTCCAAGATAGGTGGTCTTTCCAAAATGGGGGAGGATGGTTAGTCCAAGTTAGGGAAGGATGCATATCACTGTGTTTTCCTTACTTTAATCCAATTATCAAAATTATGCCGTTTATCACTATATCATGTATGGTCCAAGAATGGCGTATGGCGACATTACCCTGTTTACCACTTCATCTTTTGTCATGCATACTCCATAAATACATGTTGTTCATCGCTATATCATGTACGTGCTCTTCTTGTCAATTGCATACTTGTCACACCACGCGCCATCAGGTCATGTTATTATGTGCTATAGATCCACCATCTTGTGCTGTGGGTGGTCATGAGTCATGCATACTCGTTGATTATTCACACCTAATTATTGAATCATCTTCGCTATCACTATGCATCTCATTTTGTCTTTCTATTTATGTCATCATAGACATGTTGCTCCCACATGACCGTTTATATTTATCCTCGGTGTCTCATTCATCGTACTAGAAGTCATTTTTATGCATCATTGTCATCCATCATTCATGCGTCATGAAACAACTATTATCTTGATGCCCTCACTAGGTAATTCATTCAAGGTATGTATCATGGGTACATGCATAGCCCGATTAACGATATTTTCTACATTCAAAACTCAAAGTAATTCTGTATGTTTTTTATAGAAAGCATGTTAAAAATTTCAATCGAGGAATATGTATTATGAACTAAAGGGTGTCGGGGGTGCTAAACTTCCACACACTTCGCAAAATAACTAATCCTTCCCCATGTGTAATTGAACCCTTTAGACTCTGATTTCATTGCATTTAGATCAATTAACCTTTAACGCGCGGGGCTATTTTTTTTTTTTTTTTCCATGTTTCCGATTAAGCAGGTAACTCGCCCGTACTTAGGATTAAGGAATGTTCTAGCAATTTGAGGCGCAACAGCTTGGCGACCTAAGGCAGTTGATTAAGGATTCTCCGGAGGCGCTACACACCATTTTAGCCATTGTCCCTGTTTATCCCGTTGAAGGGATGTCCACCCTTGCTGCGCAATTTGAGCTGCTATTTCTCGATTTCACATTCCTAAAAGATGCACCTACCTTTGCCCTCTGGTGGTCTCAACTAGATGTCGATGTTCAGATGAGGAGTGAGGAGTGAAGATCATCGAGGTGGGATTAGTGGAGCAAAATACTGCGTCACCCAGGAGACCATCCCCATGGAAGAAGAGAGACCACCTACCTCCTCTCGGCCTCCCTCTTGTCCACCTCCCATTTAAACTAAACATCAGCCAATTATGGACTCTCTTGTCATTTTGTTCACGCAACCGAAAGGCAATTGATTGACGCGATGGTCGGGGAATATATCTCCCGGGAAAGTTCGATAAAGTAATCTTTTGTCAAATTTTAAATTAATATTGCAAATCGTTTGACAAGTTCATCAAGCGAAATATGTTTTATTTTTTAGATTCTAGATGCGAAAGTAAAGTCCCTTCGTCATAACGAAGATATAAGACCCCGACCCTACCCCCAAAAGCCCCCTGCCAAAAAAAAAAGTTTTTTCACAGCAACGACAAACTACTTTGCTTCAATAGCCCTACGTGGCGCATTAACATTGACAACTCGTGAATTGCCATGCTAGTAATATTTGGAAGTAATCGGCTAAAAGGATTACATTGAAATTTGACATAAGATTTTAGGATCATATTGTTCAAATTCAAAAGTTTATAACTGAATTAAAATGCATATAATATATTTATGATTGAATTGGTAATTTTCCCTACTGATCATCCTAAGTCAAGCTGGCGAGGGAACCTGCTAACACGGCATTAACATTGCTAAGCAGTTGATGATGATTATACACGGTTAGAAATTTGACTTGGCTCTCTCTCTCCCTCCCCTCCCCCCCTCTCCACTCCATGGTTGATCTCGACAAAGCTCAAGCAAACATGCCCTGGAGCTCAACGAAGCTCTATTCATCCTGCTCGGACTCGACAAAGCTTGAGCAGCCATAGCTACGGGCTCAAAGAAGATCCAACCACCGTGGGCACGAGCCCGATGAAGCTTGAGTTGCCATGGTCGAGCTGGATGAAGCTTGAATGGCCAAGCTCAATCAAGCTTAGGTTGCATTGGCCGCAAGCTGAAAAAAACTCAAGCCGCCACAAATGAGCTCAAAGAAGCCCGAGCGACCAACGCTGCGAGCTTGAGAAGCTCCAGCCACCATGGCTAAGCTCGACCAAACTTGCGCAACTATGGTCACGAGTTTGAAGAAGCTTCAACCATGGGCTCAAAGGAGCTAGATGAGGCTTGAATGGCCAAACTCGATCAAGCTTAGGCTGCATTGGCTGCAAGCCGAAAAAAACTCAAGCCGCCACGAATGAGCTCAAAGAAGCTCGAGCAACCAAGGCTGCGAGCTTGAGAAGCTCCAGCCACCGTGGCTATGAGCTCGATGAAAACCAAGTCGCCGTTATCTAGTTAAGTGGGGCTTCTTAAAGAAACTCGAGCAGCCATGGTCATGAACTCAAAGGAGCTTTGGCTGCCATGTCCGCGAGCTCAACAAAGTTCAAGTAGCGACAACTATGAGCTTGAAAAACTACCATGACTGAAGCTCCAAATAAATCTCTCTCTTATGAACATCAGCAAAAATTGACCAATAGAAAAGTCTAACAATAGGACAAACTATGGAGCATTTTAAAACGTACAATAATGATTTGAACAAAAAAAAGAAAAAGATAATACATGGGAGGTTTTAAATTGTGGACAAGATTGTAGGGATTACTAGTACGATTTCGACTTTTTCTTATTGTCTCGAATTGCCCCTTATGTGTTGACTCTCAGATTTGTCTTCAGCTTTGGTTTTGATATTTGGAATACTAATGGTCGAGTTAATTGATAATTCTGGTCAAATGAATGCTATCACAAATACAATCATCTTCAATTTGATGAAATTAATTATTTGATTGTCGTAGTGCTAGGTGGATTAATGGAATGCTGCACTTGAGAGGGTGAGGATCTGGAACATAAATAGCTGTGTGGATCGAATATGGATTGATTTACCAACCTTGATTGTTACATTATTGTTTGTTGCGAGTACTTGCATTTGACTAAGTCGAACATCACGATTTCTTTGTGTTCTCATGTCATCATGGTGTTACTCATAACCCACTTCATAACATCATGCCGTTCATCACTATATCATGTACGGTCCGACTATTGCACATGGCGATATCACATTGTTTACCATATCATGTTTTGTCATGCATCCTCCAAATATACAAGAAAAAATTACTAAAAAAGTTCTGAACTTATTATACTTGTGATAATTTAATAATAAACTTTTCAATTTGATCAATTTATGTCAATTCAGTCTTAAATTTTTAATTTTGCCAATTTAGTCATAAATTTAATTATTTCAGACAATTTTAATTGAAAGTTGCTAATGTGGGGGTTTAGTTAGTACTGGCTGCTGTTTTATGTGGCATAACCGAAGCTAATGTGAATAATTATCAACTATGCATCACCATTGTACGTGCATTGATAAGTAATAAACTAGTTCCTATGTAGTATAACGTGAAACGAACAACCAAAATCTATAACCCATTCTTCAAACGATAAATCCTCAATAATAAACAAGAGATAATTAGCATTATTCGAGATACGAATAACTATTGCAATAATATTATCAGAAGACTCAACTCTAATTCATTTACCCTCCTTGTTCTAGCTTAAGACAATCTATTCTAAGATGCCCAATTTGTCATAATTCCAACAGATAGCACTACAAGTATTAAACTGAGTTCATCTATTTAGGTTCGCACTAATCTTGCTAATACGAGTATTAGTTCTTCCTCTATCTTCACCTATAAAAGTAGATGTACAAGTTCAACATATTCTTTACAATGGATGTTTTCACTAGGAACCAAATCGCGAATATCATTAAATGTCAAGTTTCTTGACCCAGATGAATTATTAACAATGATAATAGTAATTTTTCAGCTATCAGAGAATGAGGATAATAGAATCAAGTACATGCCTTGTCATCATCGTCAATCACAATTAAACTTAGTTGATCAACAACCACATTGAATTCATCGATATGCTTGGCAACCGATACACCTTTTCCCATCTTCAAATAGCACAGACGCCGTATCAAGTAAACCTTGTTAGTTGTAAAGGGCTTCTCATACATGTTTGCCAAGGCATTTATCAGTCCTATATTGGTATCCTTTTTCATATTACCATATGTGATACTACAAGCTAATGTCAGTTGAATAACACCCAATGCCATTTGTCTAGCAAATCGTAGTCAGCTTGCCATATTGACCTTGGCTTCTACCTAGAAAGACGTAGTTGCAAATTTCTCTATACAAATAAACCTCTATCTAAGATGTTTTAGAAACTGAAATCATTATGATCAAATTTGTTGATTTTCAATTTTTCTTCTTCCATCGTCATCTGTTCACTTGAACTAAGCCAAGCCTAGTTTTGATACTAGTTATTGAGAATAAAACAAGTGATTGAACAAAAAAGTAAATAAAACAATAAAATAAACATAACACCGAATTTACGTGATTCAGTTAGCAGGATCTGCTCCACGAAAAGAGCAGCACATGATTCAATTATAAATCAAGTGACACAATAGAGATTGCAATTATACTCAAGTCACTTAAACATTTTTAGTATTTTTTTTCAGCCTAATTATACCCAATAATCGCAATGTCTAGCATTTACAATTTCTCATGAAAAAATCTCTTAATTTCACAAAGAAATTCACAAATCTTACCATAAGATTTATTGGCTTAAACACCAAAAGCTCCTCTTGTACATAGTTCACAAAGAAGACCCACTCTCAAAACCTTTTTAAATTAGGAAACCACATAGTGTTGGAGATCTGCTCAAATTAGAAAAAAAAAATACTTGGATTAGGTTTTTTTTAACTTATTCAAACTCGAGATATATTTTCAATAAGTAATATGATAAAAAAAAAATGGAACAAGATACTAACATACCAACTACATAATAAATTAAATGCGTCCTATAATTTAAGAAAAAATATAACGATGACCAACCCGGTATATAGCTCGTGATCTATACATATGGAGCAAAATAGTTTTACCATTTTCGCGAGAACTCTCACTCTCTTCGTTACGAGAAAGGTATTAACTTTCCCATCTAGAATCTAATCAGTAGGACACATTCAGCTTGGTTAAAATAGAACTCTTTTGACGTGTCAGCAACTGCGATATTCATTTAATAATTGACAAGTGATTACTTTACGGAACATCATAGGAGGAGGCATGTTGCCCGTGCTAGGGGTGAGCAGCGGTTTAGGGTCGACCCTGGGCCGACCCTGGATCGGCCCAACCCCCGGTCCCGGTCCGGTTCCCAAGGGACTGGGTGGTCCTTAGTCTGAAATTAAGGGACCAACACTATTATGCGGTTGGTCACTGGTCCAGAGTTTTGGGTCGGTCCAACCTGGACCAACCCTATATATTATATTATATTATTTATAATTCTGTTATATATTCAAACCTAAGTAAAATGTTTGTTATATTATATTATATTGAGATGTTCTATTAATAGCACTAATAGTAATTTCAATTTAAAACTTTTGTTGAGTATTAATTATGTGTCGTTTGTTTTGTTTTCAGGTGTTTAGAAGTTCAAGTGAATTAAGAAGATGTGAAGTTATATATTCATGGTTTATATTAAGTATTTTGAACTTTTTATGATTTAATTGTATTTTACTAATGAATTTTAGCTGTACTTTGCTTTTTAATTTGTGCTAAATGGTATAAGTTTTTGAAGAGTAGAGTATCTGCGCATTTCTATGGTGATTTCTTAGTCAAGTGGTGTGAAGCTCATTTTTTGGTTGAGTTGATTATTTATATGATCAAATGCAGGAAAACGCTTTTGCATATGGTGTTATGAATATTAAAGATAGATGATTACAAGAACTTTCCATCTTGCCCCATATCTCGATGAGCGGTTAGCGAGTGCGAAATTTTATTATTGTGTCATCTTAAATTTACTAAATATGTATTGATATTTATAGTTTAGTTGCACAATCTTGCGCATTGTCGATGAATGTGTAATTTGAATTTGTAGGTTTCTTTTTTTAGGGAGTATAAAAAATAAGACAAAAAGAATTATCGATCGGTCGGGTTGGCCAGGCCGGGCCGGCATTAGTGGGTTGGTCCGTCGCTGATCAGGTGTTCGATAGGGTTGGTCACCGGTCACAAAATTGAGGGCCAAGACGCGCTGTGCGGGTTGGTCCTAGGGTTAGGGGGTGGCCCGGACCAACCCGGACCATGCTCACCCCTAGCCCGTGCGTCGCCTCGACCAACTGTTTTTGTTTTAGTAGGTTGTACGAACTTAACGAGAGGGGTACATCATTGGTTGATATTGACTAGGTGCGAGGCGGACAAGAGGGTAGCTGAGGAGGTGGTGGTCTCTCTACTTCCCTGTAGATGCCCTCTTGGCTTTACTAGGATGGTCCCTTATTTTTCCTCAATGGGTCCCTTCTTTTTCCTCATTGAGTCCCTCGTTTATTTTATATTTCACTCCTCACTCCTCATCTTGACATGGACGTCCATCTAAGAACTTCTGAGAGCAAAGGTAGGTGCATCTATTAGGAATGTGAAAAAGAAAAATGGCTTTGACCAAAAAAAAAAAAAAACGAAGAAAAATGGCAGCTTAGATATCAAAAGGATCGGATCAAAGATTGTTCTTTACGGCACTGAGTGACAACCCTTAAAACGGATAATCGTCGATAATTGATGAAATGCTCTGTAGCACCTTCTGAAAATCCTAACTCTAATGAACTTAGGTCGCCAAGCTGCCGTTCTTAAAATTTATACGACATTCCTCAATCCTAAGTACCGGGCAAGCTGTAGGCTTCATCGGAACCCTAAAAAAATTCCCTAAGTACTAGTAGGAAGTCAATTATCTAATTCTTTGAGCTTGTTGTCATGGTGGCCGAAGCGTCGTCGAGCTCGAAGCCATGGCAGCTGAAACTTCCTTAAGCTCGGAACCGTGGCCGCTTGAGGTTTTGCATTAATGGAAATATTAGAATTTGTGGGGTTTTGTTTGGATTTGGTAGGGTTTAAGTGGACAGAGAAAGAAAACTTATCCAAGTTGACGAATTGGGTTTTTAATGCCACGTTAGTATATTCCACGACGGTGACATTTCACCTTAAGAAAAATAGAGTGACATGCATCGTGCCCTAATTTGAGCAGAGCACGTTCCCCTGTTTCGGCAAGACCACCTACCTCGCATGATTCATTGCCTATGCGTAGGTGTCGTTGCATTTTCCTTGTACGGCCACGTCGATCATCTCTGTAGTCTGCTTCCGCCAAGCTCTCATGGACCTCGTATTCCTACGGAGAGTTTATCTTTCTCTGCACGGGAGTTGGGGCTCTATGCTTTACTAAGCGCAAGCGCAGTACATCATCATTCGAGGCCAGCACAGCGCGTGGAAACTTGATAAAGTCGTCTGTTGACTAAGAGAGCGATCTCCCACAAAATACACACTCCGTGCTGGGGCCGTGTGCGCGGGGTGGCACGAAAGTTGCTTTTTCCTGTGTGGTTTAAATTTCATCGGCTGCACAGAAGAATCTGAAGTCATCTGCACCGTCCATCCGAACTAGAAACATTTTGACTTTCGTTGCCGAGCCATCGAGGCCTCTGATAAGGGATTCTTGATTGTGTTGTAAATTTGTGTTCACATTAAGAAATTTGATTTTACAAACTCTTGTTGGACATCGGTTACGACGATGTATTACAAAATTTACAAATGAAATTTGTATGCCAAATGTCAATATTAATTTATGCAGCATTATTATAACGTTAATAATCCATTCATCCATCTTCTCTCTCCTAAAGATAAGAGGAGAGAGAGGGTTAGAATTTTCCTTTTTCTACTGAGGAATATTTGAAACTTGTAAAAAAGAGAAGGTGGGATGAGCAAGAAATTGTTTCCTTCTCCTGTTCATGGCTCCTACCAATATTTTTCCAATTTTAGATGCGATTAACGCTTATATTATTCCCGCAATTAAAAGCGTCCTTCTCTCAGCCGAGTAATTCAATAAGAAATAAATAAATATTTAAAATGATAAATATTCCTTATTGAATTACCTTTTTTTTATGGATTTATTTTTTGCTACTCCAATTCTCATTCGCGAGGGCGGAGACAGAGAGAGAAGTGATTGCTGGTCAGCAAAAAAAATTCCAGATTGGTAATTCTATCGACTTTTTATAAAAGGGTGACCCGGATTTTTAAACACTCTATCGACCAACAACCCATTAGCTTAGACGACAGGAGAATTTATTATTTTTCTTGTAATTTTAGTTTTTTATGGGAATTTTATAATTTTGGGTTTAAGAAGTTGTTTCTATTTTTATTTTTATGTTTTTCTAAACAAACTAGCTATATGATTGCAGACCACTAGACTTATTCTAGATTGATGTTTACTTTGTATTTTTTTTTTTTGAATGACCGAGGAATCGCCAGAGATCACCTTTTGAGGATCACACGACCCTCCAGTGCCCGGTGGCACCGTCGGACCTCGCCGCAAGTCGCTATTTAGACGTAAATCTCGGGGGAGGTTAGTTCAAGACCCTAACACCAGAACCCCCCGCTTAAGACACTTTAGCAACGAAATGGTTCGAACCCTCGACCTCTACGATAATGAAGAGAACTCATACCAACTACGTTGCCCATGGTTGGATTTTACTTTGTACGTTTTACTTTACAATTATCTAAATTTTGACAGTTTTTTTTAAGCCCAAGTTACCTGAGAGAGAGAACTCACACCAACTATGCTGCCCGTGATTGGGTTTTACTTTGTACGTTTTACTTTACAATTATCTAAATTTTGACGGCTTTTTTTAAGCCCGATTTACTTGAACCTTTCAAAATATCAAACTGCTAATACATGGATCCGAATATATCTATTTTTCATCAAAGAATCTTTACTTTTAGCTTTGATTTTTTGTATTGTGTAAATCTTATATTATGAATTTCATTTAGTTTATTTAAATACTAAATCATATATAATTATCTCTATCTTTGACCGGAACCAGAAGGGTTGCTCCCTATATATATTTATGTGCTCCTTCCCATCTCAGAAAACTTTTGACGTTGCATCCGCGTGCATGGGTTATCTTGAGGGATTGGCTTGGTGTTCACTCACCGATTTCATCCACTTGAAAATTTTAAAATATAATTGTTTTAATTTTTGAATTCTCACGCGAGACTTTTGAACATGAAGACTTCCAATAGGAGACATTTATCATTTATTAAAGGTGTGCAAAAGAACTGGGATTCACCCAGACCGCCCGGAACCTGGTCAGGACCGCCCGAAACCAAAGGTTCTTAAGGGAACTGGTGGATACCGGTCCGATTCCCGGTTCCATGGGTGGATCCGCCGGACCAATATTGATTTTTAATATTAAAATAAATTTCGAAATTACTAATTAGCAAATCTAAATTTTATGGCTCCATCTCCTCTCATGGTTTCTATGTTTTAATAAGAATTTGGTAAAGTGTGTAAGCTGCCTTCCAACAATTCAACAAATGGCTCATTCAAAGGATACTTTCGGAACTCACATATGACAATATGTTCAAGAATATGTGGAGTACCGGTGGAATTGTTTCTACAAAAAAAAAAAAAAATCAGTAAAGCAAATGTTGTAAGAGATTGAGTATTGTTAGAGGATAAAGGAAAAGATGATATATATATATATATGACAATCATCCAGAATCTTGAACTTAAAGAATATTTTAAATTTCAACTGAAAGATTCAAAAATAAGAAAAAAAAAAAAAAAACCTATTTCTCTTCTTTGGTAGTGTTTTTCAATAAAATAAAGAAAAATGGTACCCTTAATTAAGCCGGTTCAATTTAAAGAAAAATATTACTCGATATGAAACTCACGGCGGGATTTGGAAAATGATATTATTATTGGTAAGACCGGTTGCATGGATCCACCCGAGAATTGGACCGGATTGGCGGTCCGGTTCTCAGGTGGATCCATGCAACAATTGGTGGTTCCCGATTCCAATTTTTTGGAACCGGTGCTTAGCGGGCGGTTCTCATTTCTAGGCCGGGAATCGCTCACACGGATCATGCACACCCCTATCATCTATATCATCACACAAAGTAAAGAGGACCCTTTTTTCTCTTAAAGGATCATAATCGTTCGTTTCTCCCCCATAAATTCTCAATTAGTTATCCCACAAATGGGTAAATAGGTCGACCAAAAAGAAAGAAAGAGTAAATGAGTAAATTAATTATTTATTTCTAATGCATTTTAACTTCACAATTTGAATCTATTCTATTATAGACCCGTCAAATGGGTGGGTTAGGTCGGGTTTGGTTCAGGTCTGGTCGAAAATGAGTTGACCAATATTTGACCCATTTAACCCGTTTTGACCCATATTTATATAATGTAAATCAAGTGACCCACACTCGACTTGACCCGTACTCGACCCATACCTGACCCGACCCGTATTACTAAAACCTATTAATATTTTAGGAAAACCCACTTCTACTATATGCTAATTGGATTAAAACTTCAAATTAAAATAAAAATAGCAAATAAAATAAAATAAAAAGTTTAAAAAAAAGCCTATAAAATGAAGTATTTATAAAAAATTAGATTATATACATGCTTCTCTTATTTGAAATGAACATACCATTGAATAACTTAAAATCGTAACATGAAATTTTTTTAACTAAACCTAAAAAAGCTCATTTTTATGATTTGTTTATATATATAAAAAAAGTATTGTTAAAACATTTTTATGCAATACAAAATTTTTAACAATTTTTATGCAATACAAACTTAATGGAAGATTTTTATAGTTATTTTTAAAAAATTTGAAAAAAAAATCAAAGTTTTAAAATTTTAAAATTTAAAATTTAATTATTTTTATTTTTAAAATATAATTATTAACTTTTAATAATTATTTTTTTTTTTCTCTTTTCGCTTTTTTTTTTCTTCTTCTTTGGTCGGCCGCTAGCCACAACGACGGCCGACGACCGGTCATAAGCGAGATCGAGCTTGCGGCATCTAGTGAGGCTCGATCTCGCCGATCTAGCGCGACTCGAGCTCGCCGGTATCAGGCGAGGCCTTGGCCTCGCCGATCTAGTGAGACTCGAGCTCACCGGCGTCAAGCGGGGCTTGATCTCGCCGATCTGGTGAGGCTGAGGCCCCGCCCGACGTCGGCAAGCTCGAGTCTCGCTAGATCCGGCGAGGCTCGAGCCTCACCAGTCGTCAGCGACCTGCCGGCAAGCTCAAGCCTCGCCTGGCTTGTTGCCGGCCAACGGCCAGCCGTCACCTTGCAGACCACCGGCCAACACCCTGCCGGCTGTCGGCTAAGGAAGGAAGAAAAATAAGGAAAAGGAAAAAAGAAAAATAATTGAAATATGAAAAATAATCATAATTTCCATTTTTTATTAAAAAATATTTTTATAAAGTTAAAAAAGGCCATGGGTTTAAAGTGAGTTTCCTAATAACCCATTTAGATTTATATTTAACTTTCACTTAATCCATATATGACCCATTTAACTAAAAATGGATCATAATATGGATTTATAACTCATTTTGCCTGCTCTGGTCTATAAACAATCTTGTGATAAAAAGTGTAAATCTTAAATTATTTTTTCTTTTCACATATTTATTGTACATATTCTTCATATTGTGTCTGTGACTTCTCTTATTTAATTTGTAATTCACATATTTTGGCATAAGGCGATTTTACAATATATATATATATTTGGTCAAGTTACAAAATATTTCTAAATGTGAATTTTTCACAAGCATGCACTTTTACTGGGAACATGAGATGTCAAATGTAAAGCTCCTTCCGAATCACGCGTGAATCGACCTAAAAAGTACTCGTTTACAAGGCGTAACAGACGACCCTTCCTGTGTTCTTACCCTTCTTGTCGCATTAGGAGGTGGTTTTTATGGTTTGCGTTTGGGGATGCGGGAGACACATCTCTGTCTCCCCCTCCACAACACACACACCCCACCCACCCCCACCCCCCCCCCCCCCCCCCCCCCGGCTCTCTCCCGCTAGCGCTAGCAAGCAATGGATGTGGAGTACTTCCGTCGCGTACTCCGGGAAGGAATGGATCCGTCGGAACTTTTTAACGAAATCGAGGATGGAGCGAGCGCGGAACTAACAGATGCTAATCCTTCTGCGGCTCTTTTCGAAGAGGCGGCAGCAGCGGAGGTAGAGAACCAGAGACCCCTTCTCGGCCCTGCAGGACAGTGGAACTTCTGTCACGGAGACAACGCTGTGGAAGGAGCGAACACTGAAGTAACAGAGCCTCTTCCTTCCGCGGCCGTTTCTGAAGGGCTGGATCTCAATCTCTGCGATAACTTCTACCTCGACAAGAAGATCGCAGATGAAGAGGAGATCATGGAAGATCTGGACCGCGAGTTCCAGTCCCAGAACAACATCGAGGCCTACCTCTCCGACCGGTACCAAGGGGTTGAGCACACAGCGGATGATGGGAATCAGGCAGATAACGATTTGGAGGAGGCGATGGCTACTCATGAATATGGCTCCAACAACCTCGCGGACTCCAGGGTCCACGGTTGCAACCACAGAGCCGGCAACGCCGAGACTGTGGCCTCAAGCCAGCTGGTCAGCGCTCACTCTTACAACCATGGGAGGAACCAGGTAATCAACCGTCGCCAATTTCACCAATTTTAGTATTTACTCTTTGGGCTGCAATTTAGATCATCCATTTTGTTTTGTGTATAATGGGCAACCGGACCACAAATTTGCCGTAGAAGACTGTCTATTTTGCATGTGTGTAGTATTTGAAGATTATGATATTCAAGATAAAAGAAATTAATAGGGTTATTGACCGCCGAGAATCTCACCGGAAATGCGGTTCCCGGCAAGTACGAGGATTGACGAGGGGGTGAGGAAGGCGGGGAAGCCGCCGGAGAAGTCATTGCCATTTAGGCAGTGGGATTTGAGGTTGACTAGGCCGGAGAGGTCGGGTACCTTGCCGGAGATGGAGTCGTCCTTGAGACTGAGGACGTGAAGCTGGCCGAGCCAGTTCAGGTTCTTCCCGTCCAACATGCCGGTCAAGTTCAAGGACTCAAGGACGAGCTTGGGGACACAGGCCGTTCATGCAGTCTCTAACCCCCGGCCAAGTGCAGAAGGCGTTCGCGTTCCCTTCTCGCCAGGGCAGCCAGTTGAGAGGGTGGACGGCGGACTTGAGAGCAAGCAGAGCCTCGTTGTCGCCTGATCTGGCGGTGGGAACGAGGACGGATAAGCAACAGGAGAGAGCAATACCCCGAAAGGAAAGACCCCATTTTTCGAATCTTGATCGATGTGCTATAGTTGAATTAGTGTGGATCAATCTTGAAGGACAAAAGATTGGGTTTTTCAGATTCATCGCTGTAGAGAAGAAGAAAAGCCTCCAATGTTGGGCTCTGAACCTGCTAAAATTTGTACGGTTTCCAAAGGGAAATTGGGTGGGACTCTGATTTCCCAAGGAAAATATGTGGCCAAATACGGGATTGTTGGCACTGACTATTATAATTTCTTTTAGAGGTGTCAAAAGGGTGAGTTGGGATACGGTTAGGATGTTGGCACTTATTATTATAATAATTTTTAAGTTGGTTAAAAGGATGAGTCGGGTTAAGTTTGGATGGATGAAAAATAGAAACAATCTGAATTGACCTTTTTAATCCATTTTGACTCTTTTTTATGCTGTATAACTTTAGCGACTTATACTCAACCCGATTCAACTTGGATCCACCTTATATCCAATCCAAGTCGAATTTCAATTCTTTGTAATTTTTCTTTTCAAATCTGAATTTCAATTCATCCTCATTGACATTTTTTTACCTAGTCACTTTCGAAAATTTTAGGCTCATTATTTTTGGGTGTTTGGAATTACTTTCCTTTTTCTTATTTTTTCCTAATATTTTTTGCTTTTATTCCGTGAAGGTTAATAGGCAGTTCCTTCTAAGTCAATTACTGTATGCTTTTTTAAGCCAAGAAATTTATTATGTGATGTCTAATCTTCGGTCATTTACAAATTTAGGTATATTTTATTCCCAATATTTCATGCATATACACATAAATTTTGTTCTCTTGTAAGACTTCTTTGGATTTCTCACAAGAAGATAAAGTCATAGACTAGCTATTCTTCATTTCCTTCTACTGAAACTCCAATTTTTTCTCTTCATTTATGTCCAATTGATTATTGCCGAATCAACAGAAACGTAGCTCGATCAATCACAAATCCAGTCAGGCAGCGTCTTGCGCAGCATTGCCGGAGGCAACCGGCAACGAAGATGAAATGCAATCTACTTCTGTTGCTAATACAGACGGAGAGGAGCTCGTAACTGACCCCGGGGAGCCAAGAGTGGGGCTGGAGTTCTGTTCAGAGGAGGAAGTATATAACTTTTACAGCAGCTACGCTAAACGAAATGGTTTTAATGTGAGAAGGGGAAAAGCAGAATACTCGAAATCGAACAGGGCCATCATCACGGGGAAGTACTTCTTATGTGCTCGCCAAGGCCACAAGTCCAAAGAGCAAATTGACAAGCCAACGCGGTACAAAAAAAAGGAGACAAGAGCAGGTGTTGAAAAAGCACCGCCTCTCTCTCTCTCTCTCTCTAGAGCTCTCTAGATCCCTCTCTCTAGATTTGTCTCTTGTCCTCTAGAAGTCGCAGGTTGCTGCAGAAGAAAGTCAAAAGAAAACATGCAGCCCACAATTGTTGACTATTTAAAGTCGGCGAGTTGAGAGCTTGAAGGACTCCACCGACTTTGCAGCCTATAAATAGGAGGAAGTATGTCTTGTACGAGAGAGTTGAGAGGTAGGGTGATAGGGGTCTTGTGTGAAAAAGTGTGAGGGGCGTGTGATGTGAGAGGAGTGTGTACGTGAGTGTGTGAGTGGGTGAAGTAGGTGACGTGAGTGTAGAGTGATAGAGAGTGAGTGGGTGTGTGCAAAAATTGTGTTCGTGTGAGGTGTGAGAGGTGTATGAGAGTGGTGTGTTTAAAGAGTTTGTAATATTGCTTATATAAAATAAAGCAATTATTTTACTTGCACATCCACTTGATTTCTCAACAAGTGGTATCAGAGCAGGTCGTCGGAGGCCGTGTGAAGACAGTGGTCAGGGACCATTGTAAGTGAGTAAGGCGGTCAAGGATCGTCGAGCCAAGGAGCAAAGAGGCGAAGGACGTCGGAGTTCTACCAGTGCACAATCTGGGATTGTGAAGTCGGTTGGTTTGGGACCAGGCTTACTTGGTATAGTGCAGGGCATTATACTCAAGTCACCATGGTGGATTTCTCGAGTCCGGTGAACGGGATGGAGAAGCTCAATGATTTTAATTATAATAATTGGAGTACCCGCATGCGGTATTATTTGCTTGGACAAGATTTATGGGATATTGTTGGCGGCAACAACACCACACCACCCACAAATGATAGTGATTTAAGAAAGTGGAACGTCAAGTCAGGTAAGGCTCTTTGCGTTCTTGCCGTGACTGTTGATGATGAATTATTGCAACACATAAAGAGTGCGAAGACCCGAAGGAGGCTGGGATAACTTGGCAACGCTGTTTGCAAGGACAAACGATGCCAAGTTACAATGCCTGGAGAACGAGCTCCTCTCAATCTCGCAACAAAGTATGACGGTAAGTCAATACTTTTCTAAAGTTAAATCTATTTGTGAAGAAATTTCAAAATTAGATCCTGAGAATGCCATCTACGAGACAAGAATGAGAAGAATAATAATTCATGGGTTAAGGCCGGAGTATAACGGTATTGTTACGGCCACTCGTGGATGGGCAAATGAGCCAACTCTAACTGAGTTGGAAAATATATTGGCCAATCAAGAGGCCTTAGATAAACAAATGCCTAAGGTCTCAATTAAGGAGGATGAAAGTGCCCTCTTTAGTAATAAAAGAGGGTTCAAGGGCCAAAATAGAAATAGAGCAAGCGCAAGAGATGGCAAACCATGGAAAAATCATGGAGATTGGTGGAGGCAACCCGAAAAGAAGGGTTATCAGCTAGGGGGAGCTCGTCAAGATCGTGACGACAATGATGATGAAGACAAGAGCAACAAAAGGCGTAGCAAACGGTGCTACGTTTGTGGCAAGGTAGGACATATTGCTAGATTTTGTTGGTACAGGCAGGAAGAAGGAAATGTCATCACCTCTTGCAAGAAGGAGATTGAAAGTGAAGAAGAATGGGACTTTCAAGCGCCTGTTGCAGTAAAGGTACGAGAAGAGCTTGCAACAGCTTGTATAGTTGAGTTGGATAATTCGATAGGTTCCATCACGATCCCGAATAAGAGCAAGCCAAGGGAGAACTCAAAGAAGCAAATGCCAACAAGCAGTTGTGAAAAGAAATTGCATGAGATGCAAGATATGATAAAGAAGCTGAAAGTTGAGAAGGCAAAGATGGAGAATATGTTGAAGAAAAGGGATGAGTCGATAAGGCAGAAGGATCGAGAGCTCAAGGCAAAAGAAAATGAGCTAGAGAAGTTCCGATGTGAGCTCAGGAAGCTGCAAAAGCTTCAGGATCTCAAGCCCGCTATGATGTTCCCAATTTGTTATGCCGAGAGAGATATCAAACACATGAAGGAGAAGAAGAAAGGTTTCTTTGAGAAAAGGAGGCCATCTACACCCTACATCCCATGGTGTAAGGATCGGTGGAATAAGATCAAGGGGAAGAAATTTTATGAGAAGAAGGATCAAGAGGTCTACATTGAAGTGCTTCGGATGGGACTGAATCGGTTGAAGCACGAAATGAAAGTCACGAATGAGAGAGTTGACCAGCTGAGTTCCAATCTCAAAATCCTTAAAGGAGATATGCTGAATACGAAGACTGAATTGAGTAAGAAGAAGGAAAAGGAGACTAAAAGGCATAATGAATTGGTATTGCAAAAGTTCAAGGATCACAAAATTCTATGGAAAGACACAGCAGGAGAAGCAACAGAAGATGGAGCCATAGAGCCATCCACATATGAGGAAGCTTCGCAATATGCTGAATGGAGGGAGACAATTAAAGAATCCAAAAACAATATCGGCACGGCTACCATATCTAAATTAAGAGAGAGTAGTCGGTGAGGGGGAGTGTTGAAAAAGCACCGCCTCTCTCTCTCTCTCTCTCTCTAGAGCTCTCTAGATCCCTCTCTCTAGATTTGTCTCTTGTCCTCTAGAAGTCGCAGGTTGCTGCAGAAGAAAGTCAAAAGAAAACATGCAGCCCACAATTGTTGACTATTTAAAGTCGGCGAGTTGAGAGCTTGAAGGACTCCACCGACTTTGCAGCCTATAAATAGGAGGAAGTATGTCTTGTACGAGAGAGTTGAGAGGTAGGGTGATAGGGGTCTTGTGTGAAAAAGTGTGAGGGGCGTGTGATGTGAGAGGAGTGTGTACGTGAGTGTGTGAGTGGGTGAAGTAGGTGACGTGAGTGTAGAGTGATAGAGAGTGAGTGGGTGTGTGCAAAAATTGTGTTCGCGTGAGGTGTGAGAGGTGTATGAGAGTGGTGTGTTTAAAGAGTTTGTAATATTGCTTATATAAAATAAAGCAATTATTTTACTTGCACATCCACTTGATTTCTCAACAGCAGGCTGTGGAGCTAAGATCAAGTGCGCAATAAGTGATGGAATATGGAAGATCTCTCATGCAGTTCTCGAGCATAGTCATCTTGTTGAGGGATATCTCCCCGTCGCCCATGGAAGAGCAGAAGATTCGAGTGCTACGATGACTCTTTCGACGGACAAGATTGTGAACGAAGTTAGGATGGTTGGAGAGCAGGCCCATGTTTCAAATGTGGATTGTAGCAATGTCTCACGAGACACACGGAAGAATCACCCAATGCCTGAGCCTAAGGATACTCAAGACTTGCTTGATTACTTCAAGAATAGGCAGGTTGACGATCCTTCCTTTTTTTACACGTTGCAAGGGAAAGCGGCATCCAGCATTGGGTTTTTTTTTTGGAGGGATAGCCGGTCTAAGATCGATTATGAGCATTTCGGGGATTTTCTGGTCCTGGACACAAGATCTGGGATCAACAAGTACGACATGATCTGTGCAGTATTCTGGGGACTTAATCATCACCGGCAGCGCATCATATTCGGATGCGCTTTCTTGGTCGATCAAACCGTGGATTCATTAAATTGGTTGCTCCAGAGTTTCCTTGGAGCGATGAGCTGTCACAAACCGCAGACGATCATTACTGAACTCGGCGAAGAGATTGCCGATGCCTTAAGGGTAGTCTTGCCAGAGACATCCCATTGTTTGCCATTTTGGTCTATCTTGAATGGTTTTAGTAAGAACCTGCCTGCTTTGAGTGACCGCTCCGGTATCGGCAACCTCTTCAGGAAGTGCATCTTCCGTGTCCACTCGCCACAAGAATTCGAGTTGAAGTGGAATTCTTTTGTAGGAAAGTGCGAGCTGGACGAAAACAGTTGGCTTGCTTCTTTGTATGAAATGCGCGAGAAATGGTCAAATGCATTCACAAAGAACGTGTTCTCAGCCGGCCTAATCTCGATAGAAAACAATGAGGATGCTCGTGCTATTTTTGGGGATCTCTCCTGCGATACCATGACGCTATCCCAAATTGCACAATGGTTGGACAATCTGGCTGAGGACATGCGTCGCACAGAATTTCTGGAGGACATGTCCTGCGAGAAAACCTCAGCGAATTTGCAACCCAAGAGTCCAATGGAGAAAGAAGCTGAACGCTTGTATACTAGACCAATCTTCAATATGTTTCGAGAGGAGTTGAGCAATATCCTATCACTGGCAATCAAAGAAATTGGGGGCAAGGCGACTTTTCGTGAGTTTATGTTGACCGAACAAGGCAGCGGGAAGAATGACTATGTCAGGTTTGATCCTTCAGATTCAACTTTGGTATGTAGTTGTGGGAAGTTCGAGTCGGTTGGTATTTTATGCTTTCATGCTTTGAAAGCACTCAACTTCATGAATATATTCAATATACCATCTCGTCACTTACGGAAACGATGGACAAAATCTGCCAAAGACAGCCTTCCGGAGGACACCCCTAGGGCAGGGACTGCACTTGACGAAGGTCCGGATAATTTGTTTATGGTTGAGTTTATGCGACAGGCTTTGCATGTCGCCCATATGTCTGTAAATAAGAAGAGGAAGAGAAATGCTATGGCGATCATGAAATATGCATTGAAGAACATTGCCAAGGTTCCAAAAATAGAAGAAGTTACGGTTGCTCTTCACAATTCAGATGGTAACGATGGTATGGATCAGACTATTCGGGATTGTGCCCTCAGATCACAACTCGAGCAGGACAACGTAGCTAAATCTGGGATGAGATGATCGACAGTGAAACGCAAAGTTTGAAGGCCATGGACCAGCTGGAAAACCGGAGACAGGTTTAGTCTTTTCCTTACCAATTTGTTTCTTAAGTTCACCGCCCCGTGTTTGGACTCCGCATTAGAATGCATTATCTCAGTAGGATTAGTCTTCTCTTATAGTAGCTATTATTACCAATTAAGAACGACAAGTAAGTATTACTCATTGGTCCAAAACATGCACTCTTTTTTTGCCTTGGCAGGATACGCTGGACAATCGAGCAGAGGATTGACCCAATCAGTCCAAAACGTGCCTACGTACGATCTCAGAGCCTCCAACGTCCATGTCTGGCCGACTTGAGAAACATGCGTGATTATTGCATCGTAGGACTAGTTAACTTATGACTCGTTCTATCTCACATAGTTTAGAATTAATTTTCATCACTGAGCAATTAAATTTATTGGTTTAGTTTACCGCACGTTTATTTTTATACGCAGCTCACCGGATCCTTTCCAGGACTTAATCATGAATCGCTGTATCATATTGCCATTATTAATTTCTCGTACTTTGTTTGCTCTATTATTGATTGATTCAATTTTTATTGTCTGCGCACTTACACAAGGCCATATAGATACCACCGACCGCGGTGGCTCCGCTGGTAGGCTCCTAGACTTCCACGCGGGAGGTTTGGAGTTCGAAGCCCTTGCAACGCAAGTTGCAGGGAGGCAGGTGGGCCACTTGGTGACTTACCCGGGGTGTGTGGCTGGTGGTTTCCTACGTGCCTCCCTAGGGGTTTACTCACAGTTGTCAGCTGTGCGGGGTTCCCCTGGGTTACCAAAAAAAAAAAAAAGGCCATATAGATTTGGCGTCTTTAAGATAAATACATATAAGAACAACTAAATGTGATAGAATTATGATAGAATAGAGTGGAAAAGATAATTTCTGCATATTTCTATCTATGTAACACTAATGATACAAAAGCCTATTTATAAACTCTTCTAGACAACCATCTAAAATAATAAAATATTACAATATCAAATGAAAGCAATTATAATCAATCAAGAAGATAAATACCCCTAGCATCCCTCCTCAAACTCAAGGTGACATAGAAGAGGTCAACTGGAGTTCGGAGAAAATATATTTAAAACGCCCAAGTGGATATACCTTAGTGAAAACATCAGCCGTTTGATCAATTAAGGAGGTGAGAACTAGATGAATGGCATCATAAAGCACATGAGAGCCTATGAAATCATAGTCTATTTCAATATATATGGTATGCTCATGGAAAACGTCATTATGAGCTAGTTGGATAGCCCTACGGTTATCATAATGAATAACTGTGTCACCATTATGACGAACTCCCATGTTTTCTAATAACCACCGCAACCATAATAATTTTGAAATTGTATCGGCAAGAGCACGATATTCCACTTCTGTACTCGATTGAGCGACAATAGTCTATTTCTTACCTTGCCAGGAAAAAAAGGCTTCCCTAAGAAGAAGCAATAGCCTGTAGTAGAGCGATGATCAAAAGAATCACCAGCCCAATCAGTATCAAAATAAGCTCTTAACTCTAACGTTGAGTTAGTAGAAAAGTGAAGACCACAAAATGAGGTACCCTTGATGTAGCGAAGAATTCGAAGAATGGAGGCAAAGTGAGTCGTGCGCGGCGCAGTCATGAATTGACTTACAATATGAACAACATAAGTGATGTCAGGGCGAGTAACAGTGAGGTAAACCAGACTGCCATTAACTATCGATAAAGCATAGGATTTGGAATATGAGTCCCATCTTTTTCATCAACTTTGGCATTATTCTCAATGGGAGTGGTAGCAGTCTTATTATTAGTAAATTCAGCTCGAGAAAGAAGATCAGTGGCATATTTTGCTTGAGAAAGATAATAGTCAGAAGAATCTGAAGCAACCTCCAATCCTAGAAAAAAAAATTGAGCCTTTCAAGGTCTTTCATTTCAAACTGTTGACTCAAATATAGCTGTAGTTTTGTAATGCCTTCGTGTTCATCGCCAGTAATAATCATGTCATCCACATATAATAATAGCGGAATACTCCCACAAGATGTTCATTGAACAAATAAAGCATTATCATAAGGACTATACACAGATCCAAGGTGTTCCATAGTAGAACTAACTTGGAATACCATGCACGATGAGCCTGTTTTAGTTCATATAATGCTTGGTGTAGACTACACACTTTACCAAGAGTATGAATATATCCAAGAGATGGCTCCATATACACTTCTTTAATGAGATCTCTATTAAGAAATGCATTTTTGACATCTATTTGAAATACGGGCCATTGCTTAATAGTAGCGATAGCAAGGAGGCTACGAACAAAAGTAAGATGTATAACTGGAGCAAATGTCTTGTCATAGTCAATGCTATACTCCCAGGTAAAGCCTTTTGCTACTGGTCGAGCTTTGTAGTGTTCCATTATACCATCTGCCTTAGTTTTGATTTTGTACACCCATTTACAACCTATAGCCAACTTTGTAGGAAGCACATCAACCAAATCCCAAGTATGAGTGTGACATCTTGAAATTCGACCCTGTCCCGATTTTATGAAATTGGCTTTTCACTGACGCACCTATGGTCCTTTTTCTCTGAGCTAATCACTCATGAGATAATTAATCTATCAAGCGAAGCCATTAAATGATATAAATGCAACCGATTAGAAATCGACTGCTTGACCGTGTTAATTAGCAATGGTCAATACGGCATTGTTATAATTGACTAGAGATCGGAGATAGGTCGATTCGACAAAAGCACGTAATTAAATTGTGAGTAATTCCACCCGATTGCAAAATACACGTCGAACAGCACTAAACCGATTTTTTTGTCGATTCTGTATACTATGCCCGTAATTGAGCCCTTGAGATTTTTACGAAAATCGAATGTCGCCAATGAGTCAAAGATGCACAAACGTGGATCGAAAATTATTGACCACAGGTCAAATGCGATAAAATCCTTAAAAGCTACCCCGTAGGTTAGGTCACGCTGAAATCGCGCCCGGTTGATTTTAACCACGAAATTGAACTCGATTTCAGGATTCGAAAGTTCGAGCATGTCACGATTTATTTTTAGGACATCGTCTCATCCTTTGAAGAATTTTCAGTGAGCCCGGAATTTTGGCGGAAAAAATGGAATTCGGCAAATTAAAATTCAAGAAAATTCGGATGGGCAAAATTGATGGACTTTTTGGCTATCAAAGTGAGTTAGTTTGTGAGGGAAACTATAGAAATTCGTATGGGCACCTTAGTTGGTATTTTTGGAGGTCAATTTGGTTTAATTGGTGAGGATTTGGAATGAATTTTGGTGCAAATTCGTAGGGGATGCTGGCTAGCTGCATTTGGCCTTCAAATTGAGTTACTTTGGTGAAGTTTTGAAGGGAAAATGGCTTGTAGATGAAGCTTGGACAACAAGAGCAGAAGACTTTGGTGCCAAACACTCAAGTGCTTAGGATATTTCACCTTGGACCCCATTGGTTTGCTTGAAGACTTCCAAGGCCTCTTGTCCCCCTCTCCTTCCCCCTCTTGGTCGACCAGCCCCTCCCCCTTTGTTGTACATCTTCTGCTTCTTCTTCTTTCTTCTTCCTCTTCACATCATTTGCTCCATTTCCATTTTCCTTGCTGCAACTTAGAAACAAACCAGCACAACTAGCCCTCACCAAAACCACCACTAGCCCGCGACCAACTCTAGTCATGCCTGTCCCCGCATCGCTGCTATCTCGACCGCCCGTGTTCCATCTGCCTCATGCTCATGCCAACACCGTCCCTGCTCGGCCGCCGTCCCGACCACTTGCCTACATAGCTCCAGCCACCAGCCCGTCGTCGCTTACCTCCGCCAGCTGTCTCGGCTCACTCGAGCCCAACGACCACTAGCCCTTAATCCAACCCAACTCAGAAGCAAATCTTAGCTTGGGCAGAGGCTTGCGAGGCTGTTTTCAGCCCTTTCCCAGCCTCCTTTGGTGTCGCCGTAGGCCTGGGTCTTGGTCATCGTCGCGATGCCGTCGCCGTGGACCCATTAGCTCACTTAACCAGTGAGTTAACATCCTAAGCTCTTATTAGAGGGTTAATTGCACTTAAGGGGGGGATTAGTTAGGCCAATTAGGAGTAGTAGATTTAGTTCATGTAACTAGATTGGTTAGGTTTAGTTAGTTAGTTCAATTAGTATTTAGGTGGTTAGTTAGGTGGCTTAGTTAGCTTAATTAGATAATGTAGTTAGCCAAGTGGATTACTTTAGTTAGTTCAATTAGGTAGTTAGGTTAGATTATTTAATTTAATTATGCGGTTTAATTTAAATAAATTGCAATTTATTTAATTATTTTGCAATTTATTTAGTTATTTATCAATTAGCGTAAATTATATCGGGATAGCCGATTGTCATAATTTCATGCTGATTGTCAAGGAAGTGTTGGTTTGTGAAATTGATTGCTAAATTATGCATTTGGATGCTTGGTGATGACTTTTGAATTATTATTGCAAAAATATTGAATTTTGATATTTAATTAGAAAAATACCGGGTGTTGGGTTTTGACGTCAAAAATATTTTAAGTACTATATTAAATCGTGAAATTTTTAAATGTGAGAGTATCACGCTTTGTGGATCGATTTGACTTTGTGTGACCACGCACAATTATTTTACTGAGTGTTTTTAATATCAAGAAAATAGGCCAAGTACAACATTTGAAATTGAGGCATTTAAGTGCAAAGCACGATGTCCTTGGCCAAGATTGGATGTGCATGTGATCATTATCAGAACCGATCACGATGTGTTTACGCTAGACGATGCTCCTTCTGGAATGTCCCATGTCAACGATGCCGGTCGTAGTGGAGGTTGGGCAGATACTCCTTTGGGAATGCCTTTTGGATGTAAACATTGTCGTGCCTAGCGAAACAGGATGACACCGATTATACCGGATGACTGCCAACTGTTAAGTTGGTCGTGGCCGTTGGGTTGTAATTAATTGGGACACGCTTGAGTGATTGAAATAGCCGTGCCTGATTATAAGACGAAATTGTGTAGCACAGAATAAAATGTGTCATAACGATTCAGCCTTATGATTGGGACCCCTATGATTGATTGATTGATATATGATTTGAGGTGTTCCAATTAATGGTTTACGCTTACTGCGTACATATATGATATATGTGATGTACTAACGTGTAGGGAAGTGCAAAGGCGAGGTTAGTCTTATATGGTGCTTGTTTAGGCTGTCTCTAGGTGAATTCTCATCTTATTCGGGGTTTAGGGTGTGGACTCGCTGATACTTTATCTCATCCTGTCGTGGTTAAAATTTTTAGGTCCTTAAATGGAGGTACGTCATGTACGTTATGGGGTCCTGCGGGAGATGGACTTTCAGCACTCTTATTTCTCTATTCCCAGGACCAACCTGACCCATGAGTTAGTTGAGTCCACGGTCTGGGTCGATAAGAGCCTACCTCACTAGGTACCTCATCGCTTCAAAGCGTGGTTCATTAACTTTCTTAATGGGGCCCGGGAGGGTCCCACACAGGGTTTTGACAAGCCTCCCACTGAGACCGGGGAGTGGGAAATAGTGCAACCTATGGATATTGACACCATTGATGGTGTTGTGGTGAACCCGAAGCCTATGACTGGAGAGTCTGAAGCTTAGGTGGCTCAGTAGCTCTTTTTAAGATAGACCTCCTGTATATAAACTATAGGTTTGACCTGGCTGTATATAAAGTGTGTTTTATGAAAAAGGTGCTAGCATGTTTTACTATCCCATGTATTTGATTGTTGTCTAGAAATTGTTTAATTCACTTCCGCATGTGCATAAAATAAAAAGGGTCGGCGACGCATTCTGAGAACGTCACATTTTAATCAACCACCAAGGAGTGTGCGCGTGCTCGGGGTTTGGGGCGTGACAATGAGAGTGTTCTAATGCTTACAACTCATTTGCCATTGCTTGCTACCAAAGAGGATTAGTATGAGCTTCTCTATATGTGCAAGGCTCGTGAAAAGAGGCAATTAAGAATAATAGTGAAAATCATGAAGCCGAATAGAAGGTTAGCTTACACGAGTGGAACAACGAACAAGAGAAGAAGGAACTTCAAAGGGTGGTGAATACACATATGGCACGAACATATCAGGATCTGTCAAAGTGGAATTTCCACATATACTTGCATCAAGATTAGGAGAGGGCAGTTCTAAAGAGAAAGATGCAGGAGTGTCATCTTCAAGAAACAGATTGACATAAGGATTGGTGTAGAAGCGAACATTTGAAGCAATGGGAGAAGATGCAAAAGAATGCAAAGATGAGAACATTTTATGTTCCCACAATGTAACATGATGAGACACATGAAGCCGATTGGAGATAGGGTTCCCAACATCTATATCATTTATGCTCAATGCCATATCCAAGGAAACAACTAAGACAAACACGAGGTTCCAACTTTGTGCATTCATTTGGAAGGAGATGCACAAAACATGCATTACCAAATACTTGAAGTGGACTATAATTAGGAACACTGTCGTACAAGCACTCGTATAGAGAAATGTTACCTATAGTAGGTGACTGAATACGATTAATAGTATAGACATCAGTATGCCAGGCCTCCACCAAAAACTGTTTCGAGCAAGATGTTGAGATTAGAAGAGTGCGTACAATATCTGAGATATGCCTATGTTTATGCTTTGCCCGGCCATTTTGTTGGGAAGTTCATGGACAAGAACAATGAATAATAGTACCGTTCTAAGAAAGAATTTTAAAGAACTCTTTGTCCTTATATTCCATGGCATTATCAATACGAAAAACATTGATATCTTGAGAAAATTATGTTTTGATCGTGGCAATAAAATTACCATAGATATGGTTAAATTCAAATTGATTTTTCATGAGATAAAACCATGTATAACGTCAATAATCATCAACAAAAATCACAAAATAATGAGAACCTCCCATAGTGGGAGTAGGAGATGGTCCCCAAACATCTGAATAAATTAGATCAAAGGGGGCATAAGAGATAGATTTACTAATATTGAACGGTAAAGCATGATGTTTTCCTAATTTACGAGGTAGACAATCAAAGGTTTTATTGTCAATGGAACCTAGATGACCACTTGAAAGCAAAGGACTTAGTCGAGAAAAAGAAAGATGACCCAAACGAGTATGTGAAGATTTAGATGATAATATGGCAACACAACCAGTGAAGAAGTTGGGAAGCTTTAATGTAACAAGCTCAAACAACCGTCCCACTTTACGGTCTGTCCCAATTGTCTTCCCATCTATGGATCTTGCACATGGCAACCATTTGAAGAGAAATGAATGTCGAAACCAAGCTCATATAATTGATCCACATATATCAAGTTTAATGAGAGTTTGGGAACCATAAATGTATCGGGTAAGGACAAGATGGACATTGAAAAGTTCCCTATATGACTAATTATCATCTGAGAGTTATCAGCCATGTGAATAATAGGTGTTTGTAAAGTATATGTTTTTGACTTGAATAAATTAGAATGGGAGGTCATGTGATTACATCACGCATAATCTAAGAACCATGAATCTAGAGTACCTGGAGTGATTAACAAAGCAAAAGGGCTAGAAGTACTAATTTCTTGAAGAATGAAACGAACTATGGACCAAAGATCATCTAAAGATAGTGTGATAAATGATTTGTTAGAGGAATCCTCTATGGCAGAAGCAATAGTTGATGGGCGGTGTCCAAGCGAACCTCTAAACCGGGATCGGTTGTTTGTTTCTATAGGTTGCTTAGATTGTAACTGACAACAATTAGATGCACGATGACTAGGTTGGCGACAGTGCGTACAATAAGGCTTATGCCATGAGGATGAACCAAAAGTGGCAAGCACTATATCTGTAGGAGTGGAAATTAGTGGATTAGCACGTTGTGCCTTTAAAGTCGCAAGGCAAGTTTCCTTAGTTAATAGCTCCGAGACAACCACCCTGAGATGAGGTAAAGGATCCCGATGCAAAGTGAGGCTCGCACAAGTTCATACTCATCATTGAGAGCCATTAGAAATTACAGAACCCGCATACGATCATGATATTCAACAAATTTACGAGTAGCAGTAGTCAAATCCCACGTTGGTTCAAATAAAACTAGCTAATCCCATATGGCATGCATGGAAGAAAAAAAGTCACTAATAGATTGACTTGTCTGTGGATGCATG
Organism: Eucalyptus paniculata subsp. matutina; assembly: GCA_017140255.1. Classification (NCBI taxonomy): domain Eukaryota; kingdom Viridiplantae; phylum Streptophyta; class Magnoliopsida; order Myrtales; family Myrtaceae; genus Eucalyptus; species Eucalyptus paniculata. Next base: position 47,530,296 of record CM029436.1, on the reverse strand, counting down.
CGATGTAAGTTCCTTAACAATTGATATTGATAAGTAATGTCTAATGTGGAATACAACTAGCAAGAAGATCCCAAGCTTCCTTTGTTGTATTTAGGCGACTGAATTGAAGTTTGATAGATAATCGAAGTGTTTGGAAACCACATGAGTATTTGGTGATTTTTGCTCTCCCACTCCTCCAAACGTTCAACAAATGTATTATCATCGTCTTCAACGGCCTCATTGGGCTCACGAATACTTCTAATGACATAACGCCAAAGCTTATGTCCCCTTAGAAAACTTGATATTTCTTGAGCCCATAAAATATAATTTGATCCATTTAGGATGATCTGATGGGCATTGAAATTTCTAATTTGTCCATGAAATGCAACATACTATATCATGTATGGTCCAACTATAGCACGTGGCAATATTACATTATTTACCACATCATGTTTTGCAATGCATACTTCAAATATGCAGAAATAATTACTAAAAATGTTCTAAACTTATTACACCTATACTAATTCAATCATAAACTTTTCAATTTGATCAATTTAATCCTAAATCTTTTGATTATATGCCAATTCAATCATAAACCTTCAATTGTGTCAATTTAATCCTAAAATTTTTGACAATTTGGCAATTTAGTTTTTTTGGTCAATTTTAAAAATTGCTTACGTGGCAATTTAGTTAGCATCGACTATCCTATGTGGCATTGCCAGCACTGATGTGAATACTTGTCAACTGCAATTCACCTTATCCATGTAATGATAGGTAATAAACTAATCAACATGAAGCGACTAGCCAAAATTCATAACTCATCCGTCAAATGATAAATCCTCAATAATAGACAAGATACGATAAGCATTATTTGAATTAGGAAACCGCTCAAAGTTGGAAATCTATTAAAATTAGGAAAACTACTTGGATTAGGTTTCCTTAATGTGCTCAAATTCGAGACATATTTTCAATAAGTAATATGGTTAAAAGAAAAGAAAAAGAAACAAGATGATGACTTACCAACTACACAATAAATTAAATGCATTATATAACTTAAGAAAAGTATAACGATGATCAACCGGGTGGATAGCACACGATCTCTACATATGGAGCAAAATAGTTTTACCATTGCTGCGAGAAATCTCACTCACTTCGTTGCGAGAAAGGTACTTCACTTTCCCATCTAAAAATCTAATCAATAAGACATATTCAGTCTGGTTAAAATAGAACTCTTTTGAAGCGCCGACGAGTTGCGATATTCAATTAAAAATTGACAAAAAAATTACTTTATGGAACATTCATAGGAGACATGTTTCTGCGAGTCGCCTCGACCAACGGTTTCCGTTTTAGAAGGTTGCACGAACTCAACGACAGGACTACGTCATTGGTTGATGCTGACTCAATGAGAGGCGGACAAGAGGGAAGCCGACGAGGTAGGTGGTCTTCTCTTCTTCCCTGTGGATGGCCCGTCGGGTTAAGTTGGATGGTCCCTTCTTTTTCCTAAATGAATCCCTCGTCGTTTATTTTATCTTTCGCTCCTCGCTCCTCAAGCTTGACATGGACGTCCATTTCAGACCACCAGTGAGCAAAGGTAGGTGCATCTATTAGGAATGTGAAAAAGAAAATAGGCAGCTCGGATACCAAAAGGGTCGGATCAAAGATTGTTCTTTACGGCACTGAGTGACATCCCTTAAACGGATAAGCATGGATAATTGATGAAATGCTCTGTAGCACCTCCTGACAATCCTAACTCAAACGACCTTAGGTCGCCAACCTGCAGTTCTCAACATTTATACGACATTGCTTAATTCTAAGTACTGGGCAAGTTACGGGCTTAATCGGAACCCTGGGAAAAAGCCCTAAGTGCTAGAAGGAAGTCAATTATCTAATTCTTTGATCTTGTTGTCGTGGCGAGGCAGAGCTTTGTCAAGCTCAGCCATGGTGGCCGAAGCTTCATCAAGCTCGAAGCCATGGGAGCTGAAGCTTCTTCCAGCTCGGAACCGTGGCTGCTTGAGGTTTTGCATTGATGGAAATATTAGAATTTGTGGGGTTTAAGTGGACGTAGAAAGAAAACTTATATAAGTGGATGAATTTGGCGTTTAACGCCGCGTTAGTATATTCCATCACCGGATTGACTATGGACGATTGGTGATGTTTTTTTAAAAAAATATAGGAATGATTTTAAACAAAAAAAAAAGGAAAAACATAAAAGATTGATGAATTTGACTTTTGGATTAATGATGGGAACGACGGTGACATTTCACTTAAAAAAAAGATAGAGTAATATGCATCGTGCCCCACATTGAGCAGAGCTCGTTCTGATGTTTTGGAAAGACCACCTACCTTGCGTGATCCATTGCCTATGCGGAGGCGTTGTTGTATTTTCTTAGTACGCCCACCTCAATCATCTCTGGTATACTCTGCGTCCGCCCAGCTTTCATGGACCTCGTATTCCTGTAGAGCATTTATCTTTCTCAGCATGGGAGTTGGGGGCAGTGATGCGCTCTATACTTTACTAAGCGCAAGCGCAATACATGACCTTCCGAGCCCAGCACAGCGCATGAATATTTGCTCTCTGTCCTGCGCTTCGTCTATTAAATAAGAAAGCGACCTCCCGCAAGGGACACATTCGGTGTTGCATCCCTCGGTTGCACGACAGTTTCTTCTTCCCGTGTAGTTTAACGCCAGAAATAATCTCATTCATGGCATCGAAGAATCTGAGATCATCTACACGGTCTATCGGAACTAGAAAAATCTTTCACTTTCCTTGCCGAGCCATTGAGGCCTCTAATAGGAGATGCTCGATTGTGTTGTAAATTTGTGTTCGCATTAAAAAATTCGATTCGTCAAATTCTTGTTGGATATCGGTTATGACGATTTATCGCATTAATCTACGAATGAAATTTGTATCCAATATTAGTTTTACGTAGCATTATTTTTTAAAGTTAATCATCGCCCGATACATCTTCTCTCTCTGCTTAAGGTAAGAGGAAAGAGAGGGTTAGAATTTTTTTTTTTTTTTTTTTGAGGAATATCAGAAACTTGTAAAATAGTGGGATGAGGAAGAAATTGTTCCCTTCTCCTGTTCACGGCTCTTATCAATATTTTCCGATTTTAGATGCCATTAACGCTTATATTATCCCCGCAATTACAAGCGTTCTTTTCTCTGCCAAGTGATTCACTAAGAAATAAGTAAATATTAAAAATGATAAATATTTTTTTTTTTTTTTTCTAAAAAGACTAACTATATAATTGCAGACCACTAGACTTATTCTGGATTGATTTTCAATTTCTACGCTTTACTTTTCAATTAATTTAAATATTGACGGTGAATACATTGGAATTTTTCTTCTTTTCAGCCCAAGTTACTCGAACCTTTAAAAATATTTAACTCTTAATATATGGATCCGAATTTATATTTTTTTCATTGTTCTCTGAAATTTGAATAATATTATCAATTTTGAGAAAGTAAAACAAAAAAAGTTGTTACTTATTGTAAGTATAAACAAACAGGCTTGATGGTTGGTTTCGAGAGAATCGATGCCTTCAACGTTAAATAAAGAATCTTAATTTAGCTTTTGATTTTTTGTATTGTGTAAATCTTATACTGTAAATTCCGTTTAGTTTGAAGGAGCCTAAAATGTTCAAAATCTTTAAATACTAAATCATAGATACTTATCTCTATCTCGAACAGTAGCTAGAAGGGTTGCTTCCTAACTATATTCATGTGCTCCTTCTCATCTCAGAAAACCATTGACGTAGCATGCGCGTGCATGGGTTCTCAGGTCGGATTGGCTCGGTGTTCTCTGTATCACTCACCTATTTCATGCACTTGAAAATTTACAAACTTTAAATTTTTAAAATGCAACTGTTTTAATTTTTGAATTTTCATAAGAAATTCCTAAACATAAAGACTTCCAACAGGGAGACATTTATCATCTATAATATCACACAAAGTAAAGAGGACCTCTTTCTCTTAAAGGATCATAATCCTTGTTTTCTCCCCCAGAAATCCTAGTTATCCTATAAATGGGTAAATAAATCGACCAAAAAGAAAAAAATGGGTAAATGAGTAAATTAGTTGTTTATTTCTACGTATTTTAACTTCACAATTCGAACCTATTCTATTCTATAAACAATCTTGTGATAAAAAGTGTAAATCTTAAATTATTTTCTCTTCTCGCATAATTTATTGTGCAATTTCTTCATAATATGTCTCTGAATTCTCTTATTTAATTTGCAATTCACGTAATTTGGCATAAGGCGACTTTACAAAATATTTCTTCTTTTATTTATTTATTTTTTTTGGTCAAGTTACAAAAAAAATTCTGCATGTGAAATTTTCTCATGCATGCACTTTTACTGGGACATAAGACGTCAAATATAAAGCTCGTTCTTTCACCAAAATATATATATATATATATAGCTCGTTCCGATTCACGCGTGAATAGTACTCGTACACGTGGCGTAACGGACGAACCTTCCTATATTTTTCCCCCGCTTTGCCCCCTTTTTTATATGGCAGGAGGGGGGGTGGTTTTATATTTTTTAAGGTTTGGGGGTGCGGATGGGCCGGTCGACACACCCCTCTCTCTCTCTCTCTCTCCTCTCTCTCGCTAGCTGGCAAGAAATGGATTTGTGGGGGGCTTCTCTCGCGAACTCAGGGGAGGAAGGGATCCGTCGGAATTTTCAAACAACCTCGAGGATGGAGAACCGTTGAACCTCGGTCACATGGAGGACATTGTGGATGGAGCGAACACCGAACTCACAGATCCAAATCCTTCTGCAGCTGTTTTCGCGAAGGCGGCGGCAGCGGAGGTAGAGAACACAGCCCCTTTCGACTTTGTTGAACGGTGGCTCTTCTGTCCCGAAGACAACGCTGAGGAAGGAGCGAACACTGAACTAACAGAGCCTCTTCCTTCTGCGGCTGGTCCGGCAGCGGTACAGATCCAGAGCCCTATCTTCTCTAACTTCGATTACACGATCGCAAATGAAAAGAAGACCATGGATGATCTGCGCCGCGGGTTCGAATTGAACGTTGACATCGGGGTCTACTTCTCCGACTTCGACCAGCAACCAGGGGTCGAGCGCACAGCGGATGATTCGAATCAGGCCGATAATGATTTCGAGGAGGCGATGGCGACTCATGAACATGGCTCCAACAACCTCCTGGACTTCAGGGTCTCTGGCATCCACCGTGGCAACCAGAGAGCCGGCGACACCGAGACTGTGGTCTCAAGCCAGCTGTTCAGCAATCAGTCTTACAACCCTGGGAAAGAGGCGCTCGATCGCTTCAACAACCAGGTAATCAACCGTCTCCAATTTCAGCAATACTTCTTCTTTTTTCTTTATTTTTTGCATTGCAATTTGGGCCATCCATTTGGTTTTGCTTGTTAATGGGCAACCGGACCACGAATTTGCTGTAGAAGAAACATCTATTTTGCACTTATGTAGTATTTAAAAAAAAATCAAATCCAATAATATTCAAGATAAAAGAAATTCATGGGGTTATCGACTGCGTGGTATCTCGTTGGAGATGTGGTTCCCGGCGAGAATACGAGGATCTTGAGGTGGTAAGGGAGGTGGGGAAGAGTTTAGGTAGAGTGACTTGAGGTTGACTAGGCCACAGAGGTCGGGGACATTGCCCGAGATGGAATCGTCCTTAAGGCTGAGGACGTGAAGCTGGCCGAGCCGGTACAGGTTCTTCCCGTCCAACGTGTCGGTCAAGTTCAAGGACTCAAGGACGAGCTTGGGGACACGGCCGTTCTTGCAGTCTCTAACCCCGGCCAGTGCAGACGGCGTTCGCGTTCCCTTCTTGCCAGGCAGCGAGGTGAGAGGTCGACCGCAGACTTGAGAGCATGCAGAGCCTCGGCGTCGCCTGATCTGACGGTGGGAACGAGGCCGGATAGAGGGAGGAACGAAAGCACGAGGAGAGAGCAGTACCCCGAAAGGAAATACCCCATTTTTCGAATCTTGATCGATGTGCAACAGTTGAATATGTGGATCGGTCTTGAAGGAGGACAAAATGGGGTTTTTCAGATTTGTCACCGTGCAGAAGTAGAAGACCAAATTTTTGTCGCAATATGAAGAGAGCCGCTCATTATGATGTGGGTAGAAAGAGAAGACCCGCCAATTTGGGTCATTTTCAGAAAAAGCTAAGCTGCACGTGGGGAAATTGGATAAATATAAATATTTAGCATCCATTTTTTTAGATGTTATTTCTGTTAATAACATAAGAAAGGCTGGATCGGAAGTATCAGCAATATTAGTGATTTCATTTTGATTTTCTAATTTTGTCTTTTCTTTTAGGACAAAAGATTTTATATTAGAAATTTGTTGTTTCATTTCTAACTATGTTGCTTTCAAGGCTTGTATTTCTAATTTTTGTTGTTTTATTTCATTTTGGAGGTTATTAATATTTATGGGTGTGGACTGTGATTTTTTTGTTTCTATTCAAAATGTCTTTTAGATTGTAGGAAGTATTGGACTTGGTGGTAATATTCACAGAATAATGTAGTCTATCTAAGTATTCTTTCTTGACTTCTAGGTCAGTGATTTTATTAGCAGTGCTAAGGAGGATTTTTTCTTCTTTTGTTAACATGTTTATTTCAAGAATGGGTTTTTCTGGAGAGGCATCTTCATAATCTGATTCTAAAGAAGATTCTATTTCGTTAACCTAAAGACCTTCTTCTTCAAGAAGTTCATGAGAAGAAGTGTCACTATTTTCTATAAGGATGTTGTTTAATTGGTATAAAGTATTGTCATCTAAAGAAAGTTCATTCAATCTTTTATTAATCCTATAATATTTTGAAATATGACATTTTCTACCGCAATAGTAGCATTTGATGTCTTTAAAAATTTTCTTATCAGTCTGGGGTCTATTTTGGTTATTATGGTGTCTACGTTTATTCCTATGAGGTTGAGATTTGTTGCAGTGTTTCTTTGTTTCTTTCTCAGAAGGGCAAGTTTCTTTAATTTTTGGTTTTGTTTTTTCATTGTAAGAGGGGTCGTATTGAGCACAGAAGTCTCCCAAACTTCTGTTGGTAAGAGATTGCTCTTCTTTGCCAAAAAACCTTAGTCCAAAATTTGCCAAAGCCATAGAACAAAAGAAAAAACTCTTAGGAAAAACAAAACTAGACCTTGCTCATATACTAGACACTCCTAAATTCCAAGGACTAATTATTAGAGACACCCCTGACCAACCCACTATTAGTACTTTAACAAAACCCTCAGTGACTCTGCTGATGAACCAGTTGCTGAGGTAAACAGACTTAATTGGAGACAACTCCAAAAAATTTATTATAGTAGAGCTACCTCACCAGACAACCCCAAAAACTTTCTGGTTTAGATGGTATCTCAGGATTATTTCTATTGGTATTAGGAGATAAAGGTGTTGTATCTCACACGAAAGTATTTCTATGCGTACTTGGAGGAATGGTAATTATAGGTGGAAGATTAGGATTAAGATCTATCGACCTTGAAAGATGTATGAAAGGAAGTACTAGATCTTGAATCGAAAGATCTTTTAAGGAAACCTAATGGTGACCCTTCCTTTAGGATGGTGAATGACATTGGTCGGATTTGTATCTTGAACAACTTGTTGAGAGATTTGGTTTTCTAGTTCCCATTGTTCAGGTAGAGTGACTTGATTCCAATTAATAGATCTAGGAATTGTTGTATTTGCTCTAGAAATGTCAGTCTGGAGGAGAAGTGTTTCTCCTCGTGGACTATGTTTAAAAGCATTTTCTCCAAAGGCGGAAGCCATAGTTTTGTAATGGATTCTATAGACGAGCTAAAGGAATGGATCCATTTGCTACTTTGTAATTATGGGTTTTTATTTGGAGTGTGAGGGCTCTAAGGATATTCTTATCCTTAAGGGATACTGAGAAATTGGGATAATAGTTAAAATGTATTGATCCTTTGTAGAGACTTGTCTCCATAGTACCAAGAATGGATTCATCATAATTCAAGAGACGTGATTCTCGTAAAACTAAGAGAATACATGTTCTTTTGTAAGAGGTTTGATTCCTACTTGAACTAGTCCTATGTGAATGTAATTGTATTTTTGAGCCATGACATATATATATACACACACACCAGGAGTTGCACTGCAAAGGGGATGAGAGAGAGGGAAGAGAGCTCTCTCTCTCTCTCTCTCTCTCTCTCTCTCTCTCTCTCTCTCTGCACTGTGCAGGCATTATTGGAACTAGATAACGCCCAATAAATACAAAGTCATGAAAAAAGAAAACGAGAAAAGGAGTACAAAGTCATGAAAAAAGGAAATCCGGAAAGCGGAATATTGTGCTCCGAAACTACTAAACTTTGAAGTCAATTAATGTATGCTTTTTTTAATTCATGCATATACATATTTATTTTTTCTCTTGTAAGACATCGTTGGATTTCTCAAGAAGACAAAATCATAGACTAGCCATTCAGCCATTTCCTTGTACTGAAACTCCATATTGTTCTCTTCATTTATATCAAATTCATTCTTGTCCTGGAATCAACAGGAACATAGCTTGATCAATCACAAATCAAGTCAGGGAGCACCTTCCTCCACATTGCCCGAGCTGATTGGCGACGAAGATGAAGCGCAATCTACTTCTGCTAATATAGACGGAGAGGAGCTCGAACCGAGAGTGGGGCTAGAGTTCTGTTCAGAGGAGGCAGTACATGATTTTTACAACAAGTATGCTCAACAAAAAGGTTTCAGGGTGAGAAAGGGAAAACCACTACGCTTGAAATCAAACCAGGACACCATCAAAGGAAAGTACTTCTTATGCTCTTGCGAAGGCCGCAAGTCCCAAAAGCAGATAGAAAAGCCGACACTGTACAAAAGACGGGACACGAGAACAGATTGTAAAGCTCACATGTGGTAAGGGATGGAATGTGGAAGATCTCAAAGGTTGTTCTCAAGCATAATCACAGTCTCGAGGGATGTCTCGCTGTCACCCATGGGAGAGCGGAAGATTCACGTTCACGTGCGACGATGGCTCATTCGACGGACAAGATTGAGGAAGAAGTTAGGAGAGTTGGAGAGCAGGCTCTTGTTTCCGATGTTGATGGTAGTAACGTCTCACGAGGCACGTGGAAAAATCACCCAATGCTTGAGCATAAGGATACTCAAGGCTTAATTGATCACTTCAAGTATAGGCAGATTGACGATCCTTCCTTCTTTTACACGGCACAAGTAAAAGCGGCATCTGGCATGGCGAATTTTTTCTGGAGGGATAGCCGGTCTAAGATGGATTACGAGCATTTCGGGGATGTTCTGGTCCTGGACACAAGAACTGAGATAAAAAAGTATGGCATGATATGTGCAGTATTTTGGGGACTTAACAATCATCAGCAGCGCATCATATTCGGATGTGCTTTCTTGGTCGATCAAACCGTGGATTCATTAAATTGGTTGCTCCAGAGTTTCGTTGAAACGATGAGCTGTCACAAACCAAAGACGATCATTACTGGAGTCAGTGAAGAAATTGCCGATGCCGTAAGGGAAGTCTTGCCAGAGACATCCCATTGTTTGCCATTTTGGTCTATCTTGAACGGTTTTAGTAAGAACCTGTCTGCTTTGAGTGATCGGGCCAGTGTCGGCAACCTCTTCAAGGAGTGCGTCTTCCATGTCCACTCGCGAAAAGAATTCGAGTTGAAATGGAATTCTTTTGTAGGAAAGTACAAGCTGCATGAAAACAGGTGGTTTGCTTCTCTGTCTGGAATGCGTGAGAAATGGTCTCATGCGTTCACAAAGAACGTGTTCTCTGCCGGCCTCCTCTCGATGCAAAACAATGAGGATGCTCATGCTATTTTTGGGAATCTCTCCTGTGAGACCATGACGCTATCCCAATATGCACAACGGTGTGAAAAGATGGCCAAGAACATGCGTCGGAAAGAATTTCTGGAGGACATGTGTTGCGAGAAAATCTCGGCGAATTTGCAATCCAACATTCCAGTAGAGAAAGAAGCTGAACGCTTGTATACTAACCAATCTTCAACATGTTTCGAAAGGAGTTGAGCAATATCCTATCACTGTCAATTGAAGAAATCGGGGGCAAGGCGGCTCATCGTGAGTTTAAGTTGACCGAACAAGGCAGCGTGAAGATAGACACTGTCAAGTTTGATCCTTCCAATTCAACATTGGTATGTAGCTGTGCGAAGTTCGAGTCAGTCGGTATTTTATGCTTTCATGCTTTGAAAGTACTCAATTTCATGAACATATTCAATATACCATCTCGTTACTTACTGAAACGATGGACAATAACTGCCAAAGACAGCCTTCCGGTGGACACTCCCAGCACAGGGACTGCACGTGACAGAGATCAGGATGATTTGTTTAAGATTGAGTTTATGCGACAGGCAAATCATGTCGTCCATATGTCTGTAAATAACACGAGGAAGAGAAAAGCTATGGCGATCATTAAATCTGCAGTGGAGGACATTGCCAAGGTTCTGAAAACGGAAGAAGTTACGGTTGCTCTTGACAATTCAGATGGTAACTATGATATGGATCGGACTACTTGGAATTGTGCTCTCAGACCACAACTCGAGCAGGACAAAGTAGCTTAATCTGGGATGAGATGTTCGCGAGTGAAACGCAAAGTTCGAAGGCCATGAACCAGCTGGAAAACTGATGACAGGTTTAGCCTTTTCCTTACCAATTTGTTTCTTAAGTTCACTGCCCCGTGTTTGCACTTCCACATTAGAATGCATTATCTCAGTAAGATTAGTATTCTCTTATGGTAACTATTATTACCAATTAAGAACGAGAAATAAGTATTACTCACTGGTCCAAAACATGGACTCTTTTTTTGTAAAAGGTTACGCTGGACAATCGAATAGAGGATCGACCCAATCAAATCCAAAACATGCCTATGTACGAGCTCAGAGCCTCCAACGTCCATGTCTGACTGACTTTCGAAACATGCGGATTGACATGAAAGAGGCATATCAATATTTAGGATAACGGTCAATGCATGAATTCAGTAGCCAATCGTTCAGTTTCCGAGTTCTGTTTTTGTGGCTGCCCTCAACAAATCATTCAACTTCATATATAGTGAATCATGTCGTGAACACTTCCAGTCGAAGAAAGCATCCCACAAATGTTAGCGAATGGATTCGTGGGGCGGGCATCGTGAGAATTCTGCCTTCACTGTGACACTGTTCTGTTTTCTTGTGATTCGTCTATGAATCTTGCCCGGTCCAAGCGTGTTTTAAAGGGTAAACGAAATAGTCATGGTACTCCTGGCCTGGGAAATGTTAAAAGCTTAGCTCGGTCGCCGAAGGGTAAACTGGACAAAAAAGGCACGGACCGCAACGTTGTTATGTAGTCCTGCTCCTCCCATGCCGTCTGCCTTGGCCGGTCGATCATCAACTCGAAATTGAAAATGCTTTGGTGCTGAGCGACCTGCATCCGGACCTCCCGGGTTTGTGGATTATCTGCTCCCTAAATCCTAACCACTTCCCAAATTACATAAGAGTTTTCCAATGGTTTACGGCAAGCACGGAAAAGAAACTCGTCGCACTTGGTGCTCATGCTTATTCACACTCCAAGTCCTATAAGTATGTCCTCCTTCCTGCTCTCGGTGAAATGCATTGTCTAATCACCACACGTAATCTCAGTAGTGACCCTTCTCATATGAGAATGGGAGGTAGGGAATTCGATTCTCCACTTGCTCAAGGGTTGGGTTGGAGACATTTAATTTTGTGTATGGAGCTCAATTCTCATGCTTAGCAAAGAAGTGGAGCAAAAATATGAAAGTAAATTAAGAGTTAAAGTAGGATAGATAAAAAAGAAAAAAAAAATGTACACGTTTTTCTCTCTTGTCTTGGGCTCCTCACACATGCACGAAGCGATTCTTTCTTTTATTCTTGTTGATTTTTGACTTTCGACTTCTTTTTTTTTTCCTTTTAATGTTAGCTGAGCACCACAAATGAGCCAGACCCCCGACCAACAGAATGACATTATTGAACATGATTTTTACTTTAAAAAAAATGATTTTTATTTACACAATTGCAATGCATTTGGCTTGTAAAGTAATGTTGCGAATATATATCTATCTTCCTTCTCTTTATTCACCTCTCTTCTAGTGATGATCAACCCAAAATCATAAGCAATATAGTAAACTCTTCCATCGTTCTAACCTAATATGTGATGGCTTCCGTTGACCGGCAGCGACTTCTCTCTCTCTCTCTCTCTCTCTCTCTCTCTCTCTCTCTCTCCGCCCTCGTGAGCAAGAGTTGGAGTTGCAAAAACTAAATCCAATAAAGTAAAAAGGTAACTTTTTTGGGTCGAAAGAAGAAAAGGTAATTCAATAAGAAATATTTATTACTTTCAAATACTCCTTAAAACAAAAAGGTGATGAGGGTATTATTAACAATGATGCTTAAATACGGACCGTGACTCGTGCAGAGAGTGATGGGCCATTACCGACCACAAATTTGCACCTGGAACCTTATCTTTTTTGTCTGGTTCTTGTGATGCAAAACTAAGAAACAATTCCTTGAAGTCTGCAAACTTGTTACGCAAAGAATGTGAATAAGTTATACAATGACTTTTCATCCTTTTATTAATTCACAACTTTTTAAAAACTATTTTTTTTAAAGATTCATGACACATGAAAATACACAAAATCATAATTATCTTGTGACTAACCAAATATATTGGATGTGTTTGAATAAAACTTTTCTACCTTAGCACTTTTTTTCTTTTCGTACGGCTCCACTTTCTCAATGCTAACCAACTTTTGACTTTTTTTTTAAAAAAACTTGTACGGTAATACTTTAAAATTCCATTAATTTAGGTTAAATTACATATGCGATTACTAACTTGATTTTCATTGTACTGATTAACAAATAAATCTTTTTGTGCCGACATAATATTTCATAATATCACAAACATGAAAGTATTTGTTTCATGTGCGTCGTTTCCATGTTTTACTTATAACTTCATTTCTTTGTTGTTGTGTCCAAACAATATATATGGTAGGTGAGGCTTTTTATTTTTCCCTTGAAAGCCGGTTCCGTGGGATATTATGTGACCAGGAAGGCACCGTTATTGGGGAAAGAGCGACGGAGCCGTTACTATAGCATCGCTCTAATATTAACGTAATGAATAAAAAATATTTATCATTTCCAAATATTCCTAAAGAGAAAAAGAAAAATATTCTAACACACGCCCTCCTCTTCTCTTAAGGAAAGATAGAAGATGGATGAGGAGATTATTAATGTAATGAATAATGCTTACCTGAATCAATATTCGCATACGAATCTCATTTGGAGATTAATGAAACAAACTAGGAGCATTCATTTAATGAAGTAGGTCATAACTGATATCAAACAAGAGTTTGACAAATCGAATCTCCTAATGCGTACATCCGAATTAACAACACGGTCAGGCATCCCCCATCTAAGGCCTAAATGAGTCGTCACCTAAAGTTAAATAAACGTTACTTGTTTGGATCGACGGGGCAGATGATCTCAAAGTCATCAGTCTGGTCGACGAAATTAAACATCGTGTTAAAACTACAGAAAAAGCAACCACCGAGCGACCAACCGCGCAGAGTACAACGTGCGGGGTTTAGACGGGGAGGTCGCTTTCTTGGTCAACGTACGCCGCGCCAGACAAGAGCAAGTTTCCACGCGCTGTCCCGGTCTCGGATGATGTGCCGATCTTGCATTTAAGAAGCATGAAGCACCCCAGTGCCCCAGCTCCCACGGAGAGAAAGATGTACCCTACATAGGAATGCGCGGTCCATGAGCTGGGCAGAACCAGGGTAACCAGAGCCGCCAACGACAATGACCCGAGCAACAGCGTCGTGCGCTCCAGCGCTTGGCCATAGACACCGGGGAGAGACGAATCGGGAAGGTACGCATTCTTCAGAAGATAGGCGAGGCAGCTCACGAGCAAGCAGGCGATGCTGAAGCCCATGGTCACCGGGTGTGTCCTATATGGAGAAGCGCCAGCCCCGCCATACTTCAACTGGAGTAAGCTTAGGAAGATCGGCATGAAACAGAGAACGACAGGGTTGATTTTGTTGGAAACGGTCCTTTCGTCATGGGCCGACCATGACTGGTAGTGATAGCAGCTTGAGTGCCCGACCGATACCAGTGAAATGTCTGCGAATACTACTCTAGGACCTTGAGCATTTGGGTCCAATGATCTCGGAGTGCTAGCCATTCGAGATGGGGATATAGAATATTTAAATTTGGTGAATCTGCGATATATGTGGAGCCAGGGAGATGAAACAAAACGGAAATCGAAGAGAGAAGCGAGTTCCGTGCAAAACAAGTCGATGAACACATTTATATAGACCATTGATGGAGCATGGAGTTTGGTAGTAATTCTTAAGAAAATTACTTGGATGATCTTAATTCGAGCACAGCAAGAAGATGGGTGGGGTGTGAATCTGAGGGGCGTAACCATCGAGGTGGCCGGACTAGGAAGATGCAACACCTCAGCGCACCATGCAAAGTAGGTGGTCTTTCCAAAACAAGGGGAACATGCACTTCTCAAAATAGGGAAGTATGGATTTCTATTTTCCATAAGGTGAAGTGTCGCCATAGCTCGTTATACTTTAGTCCAAAAAATTCAAAAATGTCCATCCATCATTTATATTTTTTCAAAATCATCCCTATGCTTTTTAAAAAATGTCACTAGTTAGTAATAGATAATCCGACGACGGAATATACTGAAGCGGCCTATAGGAATTTACTAACTTGACTTTATGCCATTTAGAAATGTGTTGACTTGTAATCATATTTTACCTTCTTCTTCATCCACTTAAACTCCATCAAATCCGAACAAAAACCCACAAAATCTAATATTTCCACCCATGCAAAACCCTCAGGCGGCCACAGTCACGAGCTTGATGAAGCTGCAGCCACCATGGCTCTAAGATTGACGAAGCTCGAGTGGGCATGACTATAAGCTCGAAGAAGCTTTGGACATTGCTGCTGCAAGGTCACGAAGCATGAGTGGCCAGGGTCGAACTGGACCAACTCGAATGACCATGGCCGAGCTCAACGAAACTCAAGCAGCGGTGGCAGTTGGAGGGCGAGCTCAAAGAAGCTCTAGGGCCATGGCCGCTCAACTCCAACACTATGGCCACAAGCTCAACGAAACCCCAGACGCTATGGTCACGGGCTCAATGGAGCATGGTACGCGCTCATCCTGTCAATTGCATACTTGGCACAGTCAAGCACAATCATGTCGTATCATTATGTACTACTGCTACGTCATCTTGGGCTATTGGTGACGTAATTCTTAAATCATTTTCACTATCATTTTGCAACGCTATCACGTTTTCTATATATATATGATATTTAGAAGTGATCGGTTTCAAGATAAATATGTTTCAGAATTAGAATCCGAAACCAACTCCGGAATTTACTATGTATATTTGGTCCGATCCAAGATCAACTTGGGAACCGGTTTTTTTTCCCTTCATTTTTTTTTTTTTAAATCCTACAAACAGCAGTTATAGCAAAATAGTATAAGCAACAAACAAGACCTATTTCTATGGATGGTCTAGTCTAGTTCTAGGGTAGAATTGGACCGATTGCACAGTTGTAATGTCATCTTGGATATGGCACTCACAAATGTTGGTACATGTGTATCTCAATCATCCCTCTCATCACATTTAAAGGTCTAATTTCTTAAAAGGAAAAGTGTTAGAAAAGTCATAAACATATTATATTTATGCCAATTTAGTCCTAAATCTTTTAATAGTGCCAATTTAGTCCTAAATTTTTTGACTTTGTATCAATTCAGTCCTAAATCTTTTAATAGTGCCAAATTAGTCCTAAACATTTTGAACGAGTGCCAATTTAGTCTTAAATATTTTGATTTAGCACCAATTCAGTTCTTCCAGCCAATTCGGTCCACTTGGCACCACTGGCACTAATGCAGAGAAATTTTTATACTTATTATTATTTTTTCTTTTTTATTCCTTCATTTCTTCTTCCTTTAGGCAAAGGCCGGCCATCGTAGTGGCCAGGCGAGCTGGCCTCACTTCACGGGGTAAAGGTCGAGCCACAGTGAGAGTTGGACTCATTGAATCTAACCTAGGCAAGAGCAGCCCTATTGAGGCTGGACCTCATTTAGTTCAAAGTGAAGGCTCTTGCCCAAGTCAAATCTAGCGAGTTCGACTATTGCCGAAGCTTCCCCCCCCCCCACCCCATCACCTATAGTTGCTGGCTAGCCACCACCTAAAGGAATAAGAAAGGAAGGAAAAGAAAATAAATCAGAAAAAAATAGTTAAAAAAATCATTAAAAATTATCATGTCAATGTTGGAGTTGTGATTTAAGCCGACCAACGTCCATGTTGGCAATAGCCAGTCAAAACTAGTAGAAGTGATTGGATTGACAACAAGTCAAGAGGTTTATAACTAAATGGGCACTAGTTGAAAATGTTTATGACTGAATTGACACCATTAAAAGTTAGACTAAATTGGCACAAATGTAATAGTTTTAGAACTTTTTGATTTTTTTTTATTTCTTAAGAGATACCCAATTTTAAATCTAGTTCTAATTTTGTCCCGAAATTTTTTTTGATCCAAAAAGATTATCAACTTTAACTCTACTCCCAATTTTACGCGAGCTTTTTTTGTCTAAATAAAAATTACTAAATTTCAATCTAATCTCAAATTTGCTCTTGTCAATCCTCCATCCAGAAATTGCTATTAGTTATTTAACGTGGGATTTCCACATTAGTAATAGATCCACATCAACAATGTGATGTGGAAAATTATCTCTAAAATGAAACTATTTTTTAATATGAAAATTAAGAAAACTAGGGACGATTTACGGCAATAATTGGATAGAGAGCTAATGGGGGCAAATTTGGGATTAAAGTTAACGCTAGTGAATTTTTAGAATAAAAAAAATTGAGACAAATCTGAGACTGAATCTAAAATCGAATGTTTTTTTTTAAACAATTTTTTTTTTTAGTAGATTTGAACTGACCCTAATTCTGGGATTTTTTAGACAAAAAATAATTTGGGTCATAATTGGGGTTAAACCTAAAATTGGAGGGTTTTCCGAGGGGGGGTGGAGAATTAGGTTTGTTTAAAAGTCATTTTATGCATGCTTGTGCTATGTCATCTTGATGCCCCCGTTAGGTAATGCAGTCAACATGCACATCATGCTTCGGGTTGGGTCGTTGTCCATGCGTCGATGCGACTGTTTTCACCATAACAGTACTTCATATTTTCAGAACTCGAATAAAACTTTATACCTGTTGTACGGGAGGAACAGCTCGATGAAGAGCACGTTAAGAATTTCAACTGAAAAATATGGTACCGAAAAAGGCGTCATGGGTTGCTAAACTTCCACACCCATCGCGGTCGCGGGGTGCAAGCTGCGGTTTTTGCTTTTCACATTCCTAATAGGTGCACCTATCTTTTGCCCAAAGGTGGTCTGAACGGTGTTGAGATGAGGACCGAGAAGTGAAAATCGACGAGGAGGGACTCACTGAGCAGAACAATGCCTTCACCCAAGAGAGCATCCACTTGGAAGAAGAGAGACCACCCATCTCCTCTGCTTCTCCTCATGTCCACCTCTCAATTAGCATCAGCCAATTGCGCACTCTTTAGTCATTTAATTAATGCAAACCACTAAAAATAAAAGAAAAACCTTTGATCGAAGCGACACGCGGAGGAATATGTCTTCCATGTGAAACTTTGACAGAATTAATCCATTTGACTTCAGCAGGCCCCGTTGTTATCACTTTTTGACCCAATTGCCAAAGAGGTGGGAATATATCTTTGGAAAAATATTATCTTTCCGCGTATGTGTGTATAATTTCTCCATACCGCGTTTTCAATTTGGTTTTGTTAGGTAGCAATTCACGTGAATGGACCCAGCAATTATTTGAGGTACGAAAGAGCTGAACCTTCCTACGTTCTTTCTATTTTGCCTTGCTTTCTCTCCCTCTCGGAAAACACGCTCCCTCTCGCAAAACACACTTGCTTTAGTGGATTGGCGGACCAAGGAATGGATCCATCCAACTTCTTTCCCGAAGATGACGTTGAGGAACGGGCGACCATCAAACTAACAGAGCCTGATCCTTCTACGTCTGACTTCGCGGGAAACCTGGCGGCGGCTGGGGCTGCCGAGAACCCTTTCAGTCCCGGCCTTGGCAGCTTCTCTGCGGGCTTTTCCATCGACATGGACAATTTCGAGTCCCCCCAGATGCTGGTTCCCACTGGATTTGAGGCCTTGCTCGGTCTCGTCTCCATCCCTGACCAGCACCGAGTGGTTGTGAAGGCGGCGACGCCGGCTAATGAAAATTGCTCCAACAACCAAGTGGACTCCATGATCTCTGGCATCCACTGTCACAACACCAGATCGGGTGGCGCTGAGGCGGTGAACTCGAGCCGGCAGGTCAGCTCTCCCTCTTTCAACCATGGGAAAGATGATTTTGATCGCTCCAGGAAACAGGTAATCACGGTCGCCAATTTCAGAGATTTATTTTTACTCCTTTCCCGTGACACTAACTTCTTCCAAAAAGCAAAACGTATTCGCCACAAGGACTTTAGTTAAAAATTAAAATAAAAACGAACGAAAGTGAAAGCGCAGATCTGACCCTTCGAAGCCTGAAAGCTCCGCAGCGACCAAGCCAAACCCTGAAAAAGAGGCAATGGCCCATTGCCGAACACGCGAGCCCAGGAGGCCCGATGTCGAGGTCACACAACCTCAGGTGACCCAGATCTGACCCTTAGAAGGTCAGCACAACCCAGGCGACTGTCGCTGAGGTCATGCGACACCCAGCGAGCTTCGGCTTGGGCGACCCTCAGCTAGGCAAGGCTCGACCTCGACCTCGACCTCGGTGAGAAAGAAGATGAACAGTGTTTTCGTGTGGTCGTGATTTGAAGACGAAAACATCAGTGAGGCAAGATTGGGATAAAAACAAAAAGGTCATTAAAGCCCGAAATAACATTCCAAAATTGTTAAAATGCCCAACCTTAATCTATGTTCGTCTATATCAAAACCTTTTCTTTTTCGAGCGACTTTTTAAAAGTTTAGGCTCATTATGTTTGGGTGTTTGGAATTGCTTTCCTTCTTCTTATTTTTTCCTTATTCTTTTGCTCTTTTTCTGTGATGTCTAACGAGCCAGTTCCTTTGAATTCAATTAATGTGTGCTTTTCCTTAGCCAAGAAATTTATTGTGTGATGTTTAATCTCGGGTTCTTTACCGTTTTAGGTCCATTTTATTCCCAACATTTTTAGGATATGCATACAAATTTTGTTCTCTTGTAAGACATCTTGTATTTCTCAGGACGAGAAGATAAAAATTGTAGACTAGCCATTCATTTTCTTCTACTGAAACTCCATTTGTTTTCTTCACCCATATCCAATTCAATCTTGTCCTAAAATCAACAGGAACATAGCTCGATCAATCTCAAATTGAGTCAGGGAGCATCTTGCTCGACTTTGCCAGAGGCAATTGGTGATGAAGATGAAATACAATCTACTTCCAGTGATAATATGGATGGAGAGGAGCTTGAGTCCGACCTTGGGGTGCCGACGGTGGGGAGGGTTTTCTGTTCAGAAAAGGCAGTATATGATTTTTACTCCAACTATGCTAAAAAAGCTGGTTTCAAGGTGAGAAGGGGAAAAGCAGAATACTTGGGATCAGACAAGTCCGTCATCAAGGCGAAGTGCTTCTTGTGCTCTTGCCAAGGCCACAAGTCCAAACAGCAGATCGACAAGCCAACGCGGTACACAAAACAAGACACCAGAACAGGCTGTGACGCTATGATCAAATGCATGGTAAATGACGGAACGTGGAAGATCTCAAAGGTTGTTCTCGAGCATAATCACGATCTCAAGGGATCTTTTGATGGTGTCCAGGGGAGAGAGGAAGGTTTGAACGCAACGGCATCTCTTTCGATGGGCAAGATTGCAGATGAAATTTCCAATGTGAATCACAGTGATGTCTCACAAGGCACATGGAAGAGGTGCCCAATGCCTGAGTCTGATGATACTCAGGACTTAATTGATTATTTCAAGAAAAAGCAGATCGAAGATCCTTTCTTTTTTTACACAGCACAAGTAGAAGCGGCACAGGGCATTGGGAACTTTTTCTGGAGGGATAGCCGTTCCAAGGTCGATTACATGCATTTCGGGGATGTTCTGGTCCTGGACACAAGGACTACGACTAACAAGTTGGACAATATCTGTGCAGTATTTTGGGGACTTAATCATCACCGGCAATGCATCATATTTGGGTGTGCTGCGATGGTCAATCAAACCGTCAGTTCGTTCACTTGGTTGCTCAGGAGTTTTCTTGAAGCGATGAGCTGGCAGAAACCACGGACGATCATTACAGATGTGAGCGAAGAAATCGCCAATGCTTTAACGGGTATCTTGCCAGAGACTCGCCATTGTCTGCCTGCTTGGTCTATCTTGAACAGTTTCAAGAAGTACCTGTCTCCTTTGATTGACCAGGTTGACCGACCTGGTCTTGACGACCTCTTTAGCGAGTGTGTCTTTCATGTCCAGTCGCAGGAAGAGTTTGACTCAAAGTGGAATTCCTTTATAGGAAAGTCCAAGCTGCATGATGACACGTGGTTCGCTTCTTTGTATCGAATGCGCGGGAAATGGTCTCATGCCTTCACGAAAAACGTGTTCACTGCGGGCCTACTCTCAACTAAAATCAATGAAAATGCACGTGCTATTTTCGGGTTTCTCTTCTGCGAGACAATGACACTGTACCAAATTGCACGCCGGTGTGGAGAGGCGGCCGAGCACAGGCGCATGAAAGAATTGAAGGAAGACAGGTGCTGCGAGAAAGCCATGGAGAATTTGAAATCCAGGAGTCCGATGGAGAAAGAAGCTGAACGCTTGTATACTCGACCGATCTTCAGGATGTTCCAACAGGAGTTGATCAATAGCCTATCTCTGGCAATCGAAGAAAGCGGGGCCAGCGCAACTCCTGGCGAGTTTAAGCTGACTGAAGAAGGCAGCGCGAAGATAGACACCGTCAAATTTGATCCTTCTGATTTGACATTAGAGTGTAGTTGTGGGAAGTTTGAGTCAGACGGTATTTTATGTTTTCATGCTTTGAAAGTACTCAACTCCAAGAATATATTCAAGATACCGTCTCATTACTTATTGAAACGTTGGACAAAATCTGCCAAAGACAACCTACCAGAGGAGGCACACAATGGAAATCCGGTCAATTCGTTTTACATTGAGTTTATGCAAAAGGCTTTGCATGTTGCACATATATGTGCAACTAAGAAGAGGAAGATTATAGCTTTGGACTACATATGTTCGGCATTGGAGAACATTGCAAAGGCTCCGAGAACAGAAGAAATCGCAACCGCTGTTGAAGATTCAGACGGTAACGATGATATGGGCCAGGCTATTTGAGATGATGCTCGTGAAACACAACTCGACCAAGAGAATGTAGACAGGTCAGTCTCCTCCTTACCAGTTTGTTTCTTAAGTTCACTGTACCGTGTGTGTACTTCAACATTAGAATGCAATATCTCAGTAGAACTAGTTTTTTATCATAGTAATTTCAACTGCCGAGTGAGAACGACAAATAGAAGTATTTATAATGAATTGGTCCAAAACATGAACTCTTCTTTTGCCTTAACAGGATAAACTCGACAATTAAGCAGAGGATTGACCCGATCACGTCCAAAAGATGCCTATGTACGAGCTCAGATGGCTCCAACATCCATGTTTGACCAATGCTCGGAACATGCAGATTGACATGAAAGGGGTAATCGGCGTATCGATGTTTAGGACAGCAGTCAGTGCATTCAATGGCCATCCATTCAGTTTCTGAGTTATTGTTTTGTGGTTGTTCTCAACAAATCATTCAACTTCTGTTGCGACCCTCTCGATATTACTTCAATAAGGTTTCTCATTTAAATTATGTCATTTATTTTTTTACTTTAGGAGTTACTACTAATGTATTATAATCCGATTAAAAGCCATTTCTATTATGCCATTTATTTTTTACTTTACGAGTCACTACTAATGTATTATGAGCCGATTAAAATTCAAGCAAAACTCGAGACTTTCAGGAAGTAGAAATTCATGAGTTTAGGGACTTGATTATACTAGATAAATCTAATGTTCAATTTGGTATTTTTTTTTTCTTTTATGAAAAAGATTCATTTAGTTGTTCTTATATTTATTTATCTTAAATACGCAAAATCTATATGGCCTTGCGTAGGTGCACAGACAATAAAATTTATCAATAATAGAGAAAACATAGTACGAGAAATTAATAATGGCAACATTATACAACGGTTCGTTGTTGAGTCCAGGAAAGGATCCGGTGAGCTATGTATGTAAAAAATAAACGTGTACTAAACTAAACCAATAAATATTAATTGCTCAATGATTAAAATTTATTCTAAACTATTTGAAATAGAATTGTCGCGACCAAATTTTCCGGTGAACCACCTAGGGTTTGGCTAATGGATTGTTAAGCCTAGACTTAACGCAGGCTCTCCCAAGCCCATACCAATTCACGACTTAGATTCAAGTTCTTAACATGCAATTGATTTTCAATTAGGAGTCGCCACTAATCTATTTTTGGTGGGTCGATTAGAAACCCAAGTAAAGTAACGGGAGTTTTACTTTACTCCTAAGAACTAGAGATTTGGGTACGGGGACTTAATTACGCTAGATTTCTCTAACGCCCTTTCGGTACCATTTCCTTTATTTTGAAAAAAAGGTTTTGCAGGCAGCTTGAATTGATTTTAAATTATTTTCCCAACATGTGAGGTGATCATGCGGGTGCGCAAACCACCAATTTAACATCCAAGTAAAGCAATAAATAAATTGCAGAACTTATCTCATAGCAACAAAAGTATCTGCGTTGTTAGATCAGAATTCACATCAATAATCCTAGATATGATTTCTAATTAACACGCAATTTCATTTTTTTTTGTTTCACTTATTTAATGATAATCATGCAATGCATGCTACTAATCTAAGATGATATGACATGGCAATATGACCTAAGTTGTATGACATGAGTGAAATAATTTCTAAAGAAATGCAATGATTAAATGTGCAATCTAAATTAACCTAATGACTTAATTCTAATGACAGGCAATTTCTAATTAAATGAACCTAGCAACAATCACTAAATGACGGGCATTTCATGATCCTAACGCTATATGACGTGCACATGATTTTTTATTTTCTTAATAAGCATGCAATCTATCCTAATGAATGCATCTTTTTTGGATTTTTATTTAAGGAATTCGAAATAAATAAATTTCCTATTCTAAACATGCAAAATAATCCTAAAATAAGTAATTCTAACATGAACCTAATCTAACTCAAATTTTTTATTTTTATTTTTTCCTTTTACGAGAGCAAACAAATAAAGACATCAAAAACAGCACGGCACCAAATCAAGCAAGATATCATCCATGTCCATTTAATTTTGGGAAATAAATTGACGTATTGTATCTCTGTGTATGAGATCGGATTGGCCAATTTTTAAATAAAATCACAAATCATATCTCGAGCGTGAGATCGGATTGACGATTTTTCCGTACGATTGCAGGTCGTATTTCGAGCGTGAAATCGGACTGTCAATCATATATACGTTGCGAAATTTGGAAAATTTCTCAATTTATAAAGCTACTCAAGATTACAGACATGATAGCATATCGGAAATTCCAATCATGAGCATCGACGAATATTTTCAAATAAGGAAACATAATTTTTGCAAATCAAAATAGATAAGATTTTCACCTGATTCGAATATTGGCTTCCGAATTCCAATCCTCAAACGGCTACTCACGACGCAATGTGGTGGTGCTCAGCAAGGCTCACGAGATGAATACCCGCCAGGGGCTTTGCGTGCAGCTCCCGAGAAACCTAGAGAACCACCATTGGGAGATGCTCCAAATTTCTATAAAATAAGTGTACGAAATCCTCCCTCCTTTCAATGCATACACCCTCCTTTACTCAAAGGACGTGCGCCCTTCTCTTGTGCAAATGTTAGTGACTCGGATGCTTGCCGAATGCCTCCACTGAAGACTTTGACCCAGCAACCCTCTCAGGCCACTTCTACACATTAAAAGAAATAAGAAAGTGGCGTCTTATACGTGTAATGGGTATGAAACCGTGCCAAAAAAAAAAAAATCTGCAGTAAAAATAAAGAATAGAACTTTGCAGGATCGGTCTCGATTGTATGGAACCAGACACGTTGCTGCAGCTTGATGTGGCCCAACCAAGGTTTACTCATCGTGGGAAACTCGCTGGAAAGACTTGCAGAAGACACGCTGGGCCGAGATCTCGCTTGGAATTGTTGGGACTTAGAGCATTGAAATAGGTTCAGTGGTGGCTCAAACTCGGACCTTCACGATTGTCACAACCAAACGTGGGGCGGTGGAAGAATTTGGCTTGACCTGGGTTGCCCCTCGGCGAGACTCGCAAATCCACATTGGCTTCAGCTTGGATTAGTGATCGAAGACAAGCTTCTGAGGACCTGCGAAACAGAACACAGCGATGCTTGGCTAGGTTTCTTGGTGCTGTTCGTGGGTCATGGTGCTGCAGGGGACAATTTTTTTGATTAGTCAAAGTCAGGTGCCCTGTGAAGAAAGAAGACCAGCGGCAACAATGGTCTAGAGTAGTGCAATCTGGACAGTTACGTCGCCTAGCATGATAGTGAGAATTAACAGCTTCAATAGGAATCTCGTTCGGATGTGATGGGATATCAAGCTGCGGCCGTCGCTCAGCTTGCTACGAAGACACTAGCAAGCGTGGTGATGGGGTGCCATGGCTGGACGTTGCCAAAAAACCTGCAAACACAACCAAAAAGACTCGTAATATTTGGTGTTGCAAGTGGCCGTGTATTAGATTAAATTTTCCATGAGTCTGAGCCTGTCTATGTTGATCGAAGGTGGTCTTAAACTCAGCCCAAAATTTCCTTCAAATAAAACAAATAATATTAGAGAAGATATGTGAGAGATCTATGCTCGTTAGTGGTGGCCCTGGTCGCTGACAGAAAGCCTCCGAGAAGGCTATAGTGGCTGGTGGACTGGTTTGAAGTGTCGATGAAGAGCTTGGCACGATTGGATTGCCGTGAGGCACGATAAGAGCGCAACAGCGGGGCTCGCTGGCATCACTGGATGACCACTGGACTAAAGATCATTGGAATTGCCATGGGGTCTTGCTTGGAGGCTGCGAAGGTCATCGAAGAATGATGTGTTACTGTAGCGGACAATCGGCAGCAGGGTAAGCGTTGAGGGGCAGCCACGAACTCAGCAAAGTCACGACCGTGAAGGGGTCTCGACCGTGACTTCTTCAGCTCTCTTTCTCTCTCTTTCACGTAGGTTTTCTCGCTATATTGTGGCCTCCTCGAAACCCTACGTATGTTTACTTATTTATAGGGCACGGATTAGGGTTTTTAAATTTTCCAAATCCATATCCACGAAGATTTCTTTTCGAAAAGCAATATTTGTTTTTCTTCCAAACGTAATATTTGCTTTTGAATTGAAATCTCACAAAGATAAATCCGTAAAATATCTCCGAGGATACGGGCTTGGACCGATTTGCTTTTTCGTGGGCTTAGCCTGACTCATCAACTTAAAGTTTCCGAACCATCAATTCGAATCCATCCGTCACCGGCCCAATGTAAAAGCAAATAAAAAATAAATGCACCTAAAACTATATGCTATGCGATTAACTTTTTTTTAGGAGTAAAATTAACCCCTAATTTTTTAAAACGATAAATGACTAAACGGGTCGCTAAAATTTAGGTGTCAACAGCTGCCCCTCTTTGAAGGTGAGCTTGTAGAGGTTACCTTTAAAGACAAATTGAGACCTAAATTTTGACCATGCACATGCAGTGAATGATTTCTTTTTTTGTTGGAAAATGAATTCTATTTTTTAATGCAATTTATATGATGCATGAAAACACAAATGATAAAAGAACCTACCTAAAATAACTTACCTTTAAGGAGGATAAAGTAATTCGAGATAATTGGTGTTACATGTCCAGGACCCGTACCATTCTACGGTCGCCTAGAATAGTAACATGACTTTGTGAAGATGCTGCTTTCCTAGGACCCGTACCATTCTACGGCCGCCTAGTATGACAGAAAGGAACTGCTTTCTCAAGACCCGTACCATTCTATGATCGCCCAATACGGCAGAAAGGTTTTGAAAAGAATTGCTTTCCCATGACCCGTACCATTCTACGGTCGCCTAAACGGGGATTGATTTTCCAGGACCCGTACCATTCTACGGTCGCCTGAATAAGGAATAGGTGTTGTCAAGGACCTGTACCATTCTACAGTCGCCTTGATGAAGAAAATTATTTTTCCAAGACCGATACCATTCTACGGTCGCCTGAATGAGGAAATTGCTTTTCCAGGACCCGTACCATTGTACGGTCACCTATTAGAGCAATAAATGTTGTCTAGGACCCGTACTATTCTATGGTCGCCTAGACTGAGGTTTTGCTTGGCTAGAACCCGAACCATTCTTTGGTCGCCCAGCTTTGCGACAGAAATCATCTGACTAGGACCCGAACCATTCTTCGGTCGCCTTAATTAGATTGAATCTGGAGGAAAAATCTTTGGGGGACAACTCCATTGAGTGTCGATGTAAAGGACTCTGGGCTACGAAAGCACACCAGGTCGATAAAAAAAATCCGGGCTACGGAAGCACGCCGATTCGATAAAATGGACTCTGGGCTACGAAGGCACGCCAGGTCAAGAAAGAGACATCGAGCTACGGAAGCAGGCCGAGTCGATGAAAATGACTCTGGGCTACGAAAGCACGCCAGGTCAAGAAAGAGACATCGGGCTACGGAAGCACACCGAGTCGATGAAAATGACTCTGGGCTACGAAAGCACGCCAAGTCGATATAACTGGACAGCTAGACCAAGTCAAGTGTCAATGCACTTGAGAGAGAATACCTGCACAATGACAAGTATTTTAGAGTATGGTAGAGATATACTTACCTGGTGATATCTCTGATTCTTGGGGATATGTTTTTTGAAATTTAGATATCCTATGGAGGTCTTTCACCTCATGGTAGAGGTTTCTCATCTCCTAATATCATGAAACATTCTAAAAGGAACTTGAATTACCCGTTAGACATGATTTAGAGTAAAAACTTATACGCATTCATCAAAGAGATAGATAATCTGAGTTACTCTAGAATGCACATTTCAAAATTTAGTGAGGTTTTCTTCAACACAATCGGGGTTCATGCATAATGACCTTTGCATTACCCAAATTTCCACTGGAGAGAA
Organism: Eucalyptus paniculata subsp. matutina; assembly: GCA_017140255.1. Classification (NCBI taxonomy): domain Eukaryota; kingdom Viridiplantae; phylum Streptophyta; class Magnoliopsida; order Myrtales; family Myrtaceae; genus Eucalyptus; species Eucalyptus paniculata. Next base: position 47,503,069 of record CM029436.1, on the reverse strand, counting down.
TTATCATTCAAGACAATCTTCACTCATAACATGGATTTCCTAAAAATACCAAATGAGAGACCTTCAGTTAGAAAGGACTTTCACTTACTCTCATTTAGAGGCTATTTTATGAGAATCACTCCATCTCACTGTCATCATACTAACAAGGGTCCGAGTTTTCTCGCAAGCGGTACGACCTTACCAATCTGAGAGGTTTTTAATAGGGACCGTAATGTGGGCTCGGTCAACGGCTTAACAAAGGGACTCTTTGAGTCAAGGCTATTGAAAGAACAACTCTTTAATCATCTCCGAGTTTACAAGTCAAGAACCTGTATATTTATCAAAAGTTTTCCGTCGATATTGCTCTTGTTATATTTGTCACTAGCTCGAAAATTTGACAAAGATTTAAAATGAATGACATGAGCAACCACGGATCCAATAAGTAGTAAATATCTCTTTTTAAGTAGAGCAAGCATCTACTATGCTTATTTATAAAATAATATTTAGAAACTCATTTAGCCAAACCCAAAATATAATATACACACAATACTAAAAATCAGTCACATTTTTTTAGTACATACCAAAAATACCCATTCAATCAAAGATTTCCCAAATAACATGACTTGTTTATTCCATTGATCAATCTCAAATCACAAGTATGCATTAAACAGATCCCCATTAATTTGTAGGTCGCCATTAATTTGATTTGAAAACTAATGTAACAAATAGCAAGTGTTCATTTGATTAAGGAGGTCATAATTGACAGGGTTAATACCACGAAGAACCATAAATCGATACACCAGTGACATATCCAAGATTAATTTTTTGACTGCCAAAAACCCAAAACTCGTACATTTGTGACAAATATACATTATGTTAGTTTCTATTAAATTATATTAATCCCGCGAAAAAAAACCACATTGGTATACCTGTGACAAATAGAAGATAATATATCAAACTAATACACTCGTTAACAACCATATGTTATCCAACTTAGCAATTTGATAGTAAAACTTAACGGAAATTAATGAATGGTAAATTTGTTATAGGTGTATTAATTTGAAGTTTTTTATGCTATTAACCCTAATTGATATCCGACAAGAGTTTCACACATCAAAGTAACTAATGTGCTTAAAAATTTACAATGAAGTTGGGCATCCCCGAGGCCTCAACAACACGACTACATGACTCTAGGGCTTGAATTCAATTTATTACTTTTTCAATCGACAATACATATGGTCTTAGATACCTGAGTCGAGTCAGACGAAATTATCTGTCGTGTTAAACATAGAATGAGCAACCGCCGTGCGACCGATCGCCAATGTGTCCTTGTTGTGTTTAGACCGAGAGGTCGGTTTCTTGGTGAACAGACAACGCGCTAGACAAAAGCAATTTCCCGGGCCCTATCCCGATCTTGGATGATGTACTGAGCTTGCATTGAAAAGCATAGAGCACATCAGTGCCCCAACTCCCATCGGGAGAAAGATAAATACTACGTAGGAATACGAGGTTCATGAGCTGGGCAGAAGCAAAGTAACCAGAGACGCCAATGCCAACGACCCGAGCAACAGAATCACACGCTTGAGCGCTGGGCCATAGATGGCCAGGAGAGCGACGCAAAGGAAGATATGCTTAGAAAGGATTGCAAAAGACAATGTTTATTTTGAATAATGAAGTGTCATTTACAATGTTTTAGGCAACTATTTATAGGGAGGTCGCCATTCAAAAAATAAACAAATGACTGAAATCAAATAACAAAATTAAGGAAAAAATATTGATAAAGGGGAAAGTCTTCAAACCGCGTCCTAAAAATCTACAAAATACGTCTGAAATCTTTGAAATCTTTGATGGCTTGGAAATTAAGGGAAACACGTGAATTTGAGATAAAACATTGCCCAAATTGGCATAACCCGTTTGCAACTTCGAAGATCCCAGAATCCCCTTTGATTTGTGGGACCGTTCGCTCTTTTGACGCTCGAAAGTTTCCATATAAGCATTTGCCCGTTATTCTACATTAGTCTCCTCCACTTGAGAAGAAGTTGATCCCGAGTTATTATCAGGATAAAGGGGAGTATCTGGAGAATGATGCCCAAATAGGTTCACCACATTGAACACTAGAGAGATGTTGAGGTCACCGGGAAGATCAACAACATAGACATTGTTATTGACTTTCTTCACGATTCGATAGGGGCCGACTTTCTTGTGCTTCAAATTGTTATATGTACCAATAGGAAAGCCTTCTTTGCGAAAGTAGACCATCTGTGACATCCCGAAATTTGACCCCGTTTCGAATATACGAAATGGTTGTTTCGTCAACGCGCTTAGGGTCATTTTACTCAAAATTTATCACTCTTGAGTTAACTAATCTATTAGGTGAGACCGTTAAGGAATACAAACGCGGCAGACTAGAGAATTCGATCGGAAAACGACTGCTCGACCATAATAATCAACAATGGTCAATACGACACCGTTATAATCGAATTGTGATCGGATATAAGTCGATTCGACGGAAAGACGTAGTTGGATGGCGGGTGGTTCCACATGATTGCGACGTACGCCAATAACCCGATTTTCTATCAATATTATACTTGGGACACGTAATTGAAACCTTGCGATTTTTATGATAACCAAAAGTCGTCTACGATTTAGAGATGCATAAACGTGAATAAAAAATTATTGACCATGGGTCAAACGCACTAAAATCCCTAAAAACTACCAAATAGGTTAGGTTGTACTAAAATCGCATTTGGTCGATTTTAATCACGAAATTGAATTCAGTTTCGAGAATCGGACATTTAAGCATATCACGATTCATTTTTAGGATGTTGTCTCATCTTTCGGAGAATTTCCATCGAGTATGGAATTTTGCAAAAAAATCAATTTCGGACAAATCGAAAAATGAGAGTGAAATTCGGATGGGCTACTTTAAGGGGTTATTTGGCTGCCAAGATGAATTATATATGAGAAATTGAAGCTAAATTCTCATTGGAGGGACCCTAGACTATTAGGATGAAGACTTTGGGGCACATCACTTTTTTTTTTTTTTTTTTTTATCAGTCATACTCTATTCCTACTCTAACACTTACTCTCAAACTTTGGGGCACATCACTTGAGTGTATAAATATTTTCATAGGTTTCTCATTAGCTGCAACATGGACTTCTTGTCTCTCCCTCTTTCCTCTCCATTTCCCTCATGTGTGCCTTCCCCCATACTGCTGACTTCATCCCTCTCTCGCCATTCTCTCTTTTTCCCCTCCCCTCCCCTCCCCCCTCCTCCCACATCTTCCTTCTTCCCCCTAGTTTTTGCTTCTCGTCATTCTATTGCTGCCAACACATCCAACACCCATCTCCAGCGTCAACCCCTCCCTAACAGCTCTATCGCTGCCACTTTCCCCAGCTCCCATTTGTCCCCACGCCAGCTTTCCTCCTTTGGCCACACTACAACCGTCTAATACATCTACTAGCAACTTCCACCACAACTCCATTTCCCACATCACCCAACACCATCCATCACCCCCCTTCGGCCCACTTCACTCCACGCCTCCAGCCCAGCACCCGTTAATTCCAGCCCACTGTTCACGCCCAGCTTCACCACTCAGCATCTAGTTCTACACCAGCCTCAACCTCAACTTCTTCATTCCACCACCGCACAGCCATCCTTCACTCACCTAGCACCTTCCCGCCAACCCCTTAGCCACAGCCCTCATCATGCATCCAATATCCAGCGACCACAACAATCGCCACCTCTATTTCTCCTTAAACGAGCCACCACCAGCCGTGTCCACAACTCTGACCAACCTTCCACAGAGCCGAATCTCAGCCCTTGGCTGAGACTTGTTGGTTATTTTCCTTAGCCATTGGATCTCCGTGAAGACATGGTTGTCTTGGGTCCTTACCGCCTTCGCATTGCTGTCGCCGTGAGCCCGCCACCGTTTAATTCCAGTGAGTTAACTCCCTAATCATTGATTAGATAGTTAATTGCACTTAGGTGTTAAATTAGTGTTAATTAGGATAAGTGGTTAATCCTAGTTAGTGTAACTAAAATTGTTAAGTTAGTTTAGTTAGACTAATTTAGTTAGGTTAGTTTAGTTAACCTACCCTAGGTTAGATTAGTTAACCATGGTTAACTAATCATGGTTAGGTTAATTAAGTTGGATTTTCTTAATTAATCGTAATTAGAGTAATTTGTGACGGATTAGCCGTTTAGTGAAATTTTACGCTCATTCTCATAGTTGAATTTATATGTGAATTTGATTATTTTTATATGTTATGATGTGCAATTGGCTGCTGGATGGAAATTTATTAAATTTTAGTAGAAAACTTTGTTTATGTGTTTTTAAATGGAAAAATGCCAGGTGTCGGTTTTTGGACACCAATTTTTATGTACTATATAAAATCGTGGCATTTTAAAATGAGAGTGTACTTAGTTTGATGGTTTGATTTAAATACATGACCACACAATTATTTTTACCGAGATTTTTAATACAAAGGAAAGTGGCTAAGTTCATTATTTGAAAACGAGATATTTGAATGTAAAGCAAGGTGTCCTTGGCCAAGTATGTGCGCATGTGGTCACTATCGAAATCCGTCACCCAACGAGAGTTTGGGGATAATGCCTGTTGTCTATTGGATGCCCGGCAGGGGTTCAAAAGTCGAGTCGTGGTGGAGGCCAGACCGATGCCCCTTTATGGGATGCCGTCTAAGTGGGGGTTTTAGATGTTGTCGTGCTCGACAGAGTGGGACTATACCCGATTATGTCGGATGACTGCCAACTGTTGAGTTGGCCGTGGCCCGAAAGGTTGTAATAATCGGAACACGCTTGAATAGTTGTGATAGTTTTTTTTTTTTTACCCGAGACCCCCTTACAGCCGGCAGCCGGCGAGGTAAACCCGGGGTAATGCTAGCGTATGACCCACCACCACGACATCATATTTAAAAATCCCTAACGACAACGCTGGGATTTGAACTTCTCCTCTTCGTGACGGGAGAGAGCCCAAAGCTAACGTTGCCGCTGCGAGAGGTGGTTGAATGGTTGTGATAGTTTGCGCTTGATTATGGGTAAAATTGTGTGACATGATATGGGACGTATCATAACGGTTTTACCTTATAATTAAGACCCATGTGACTATTTAAAGGATGAGAATGATGTGTTCCGGTTATTAATTGTGATTGCGATATTTATAATGTCATATATGATGTGCTAATATGCAAGGACGTATCGAGGCAAGGTGAGTTTTATATGGTGCATGTTTAAGACAGCCTTCTAGGCGAATTTACATCATAATCGGGATTTACGGTTTTAACTCACTAAGATTTATCTCACTCCGTTGTGGTTAACCTTTTTCAGGGCCGTAGCGTGGAGATCTGCTGAGTGCGGATTTGGTGGGCGCAAGATGTGACATATTTTGGCTGACCTTGTCGCTAGTGAAGTTTAGGTTGACCCTAGTCCCTAAAGGTTTTTGAGAGGGTTAATAAAAAGTGGTTGTAGGAATGCTTGTAAGTATTAAACTTCCTAGGGTTAACAATTAAAAAATAATTATGCTATTTTCGGCAATGTTTGCCGTATTTTTGCTATCCCTATTTCTGATGGTTGTCTGGGTGTTTATTTAATTCGCTTCCGCATGTGCTTAATTGAAAAATAATAAATAAAAGAAGGGTCGGCGATGCGTCTTCGGACGTCACATTTTTAAGTTAACCACCGAGGAATGTGCGCGCGCTTGAGATTTGGGGCGTGACACCACCACTTTGTCACCCCCAACAAATACTTTGAGGCGACGGTGTTTATCTACAATAACTTTATGGACAGTAGTGGAAGCTTCTAGTTGTTGCTTCACACCCTCTTGTATCTCCTGTAATTTTGTTGCTAAGTTCTCGGCCGCAACACCATATCCTAGGACTTTGGGCAAAGGCATGAGGTCTAATGTATGTTGTGGCGTTCGCCCATAGATGACCTTAAACGGAGATTTGCCCATGGAGCAATTGACAGTGTTGTTGAAAGCAAACTCAGTAGGAGCAAGGTACTGGTCCCATTACTTTGGCATGTCACTACAGAGGCACCAAATGATATTTGCCATGGTACAATTGACAATTTTAGTTTGACCGTCGGTTTGGGGATGATAGGAGCTGTTGTACTGTAAATCCATCCCAAATAAGTGCCATAGGGTCCTCCAAATATGACTAAGGAACTTGGTGTCACTATCGGAGATGATAGTTTTGGGCATACCATGCAGACAGACTACTTCTCGAAAAAACAAACTTGCCACATGGCAAGCATTGGAAGTTTTTTTTTTCTTTTTGCAAGGAATGGAGTGTGCCATCTTTGTAAACCTATCCACCACCACAAAAATAGAATCCATACCTTGTTGGGTTCGGGGAAGCCCCAACATGAAATCCATTGAATTGTCTACCCAAGGTCCAAAAGGAATAGGTAGAGAGGTGTAAAAACCAGTGTTCTGAGAATGACCTTTGGTAGTTTGACAGATGTAGCACTTTTTCACAAATCACTCAACATCTCGCTTCAGTCGAGGCCAATAGTATCGCTCTATAACTAAGACAATAGTTTTGTTGTGCCTAAAATGTTCTCCAAGGTGCCACCACGGACTTCTCGAATAAGTTGTTCTCATAAAGAGTTGCGAGGGATGCACAATCTATTGCCAAAGAACAAGAATTTATCTTGAATGATCATGTCGCCATTAGAGCCTGCCATAAAACACTTCCCAAATGTCCTTAAAGTCATCATCATCAGCATAAAGGGAACCAAGGTGGTTAAAGCCCACGACATTGGTGCGCATGGTGATGACTGTTATAGCACAATGGCTAAGTATATCAACAACTTTGTTCAAGTGGCCTGCCTTATGTTGAAGCACAAAGTTAAATTGCTCCAAAAAGGTGACCCAACGTGTCACGCCCCAAACCCTGGGGACGCAACAACCCCTTACTTGGTTGATAGAAAGCGATGTCCCAAGACTCATCGCCGACCCTTCATTTTAATTGCACATGCGGAAACATATAATAAAATCCCCAGACAACACAAATATGGAATAGAAAAGCAGGATACGATTTTTACCAAAACACTTTTCATAAACAAACTAGTTTATACATAGAGGCCAACTCTAAAGTCTATGAACAAGAGATCTATCTCCAAGAAGAACTACTGAGTCATCCATGCTCCTGACCTTTCCACCTTAAGCTTTGGGTTCTTCATACTAGGGACTTGAAAATGGTTATACAATAACTAGTAAAATTAAAATCTCAGCGAGTCCTCCCCTAAGCCCCTGACTAGAACACTAACTCAACTCAGGGTATCTCTTCAGAACCACCCCCACAAACTTACCACAACCAATAACCAACAATCAACAAATCACAACAGCCAAGGTCAACCACTAACTACATAGTCGATTTGTATGCAACCTTACCTGATATGCCATACCATCTCAGCAGAATACACGCAATGCATATGGCCATTAGATGATGCAGTTCATCAATCACATACGAGTAGCGTCACAAATGATCTTACCTAGCCATTGTCACACCTTGCACATTATCGATTCATGCGTACGTGCCATAAACAATATGCTCAACTCATACATAACCGGAACTAATGATGCTATGATTCTCATACGCTCTTACACTTTAGTGTGCCACCTATCATGCGTTAATCGGTTACACGGGTCCCGATTATAAGGTAAAATTGTTATGACACGTCTCATAACGTGCCACACAATTTTACCTCATAATAAGGCCCAACCATCTCAACACTCACGCATGTTCTACTTCTTACGGCCCATTGGCCACGGTTAACTCCTAGTTAAGGGTACGGCTAACTTCCCTATTAGCGGTACAGCTAACTTCCTTGTCAGCGATCGGTCAACTTCCCAGTCGATAATCTAGTTAAATATGACCTCCCGACCATGGCCAACTTCCCAGTCAGCGATCATCCGACTCCTGTCGAGCTACCGATAAAAAGATCGGGCTTTGTCCCGCCCCATCGGGCACGGCTATGTCTAGAACTCCCGTTCAGACGGTTTCCCAAAAAGGGATATTGGTCCAGAATCTACTGCGACTGGCTTCCGACTCCTGCCGGGTAATACTCCCAAACTTCCGTTGGGTGACAGATTCCACTTCTTAATGATGCAAGCACACACTAAAACTCCCTTATTATCTTTGAGCATTTAACCAATGCACGATACTTGCAAATACAATTTTAAATCACTTTCCCCTAAAAGCGGTCCAATTCCATCGTCCCTTCTACAATCCATTATTCTTTTTTTCTTTTTTTTTGGCTAAAAATCACTCAATTCATGCGGATGTCCATGCATTTACACATTCATTCACTTCATAGGATTAAAATATATGAATTTAGACAGTTTTTCATTCTTGGGTGAACAAAGTGCACGTGAACGGTAGCTTGTTAACAAGTGTCGTGAATAAAATTCAGAATTTAATAACTAATAAATTAAATCTAAAAATCATTAAAAATATTAATTAAAGTAAACAATCAATGAATTAGAGCCAAACATGTTTAATTAACCACATAAGCCACATTAAGCAAATAAAGTGAGATTAAGCTAAACTAATCCTAACCATCTATCTAACCACCTATCTTAGGACTAACATAACTTAATTAAATCTCATAAACTAGAATCAACACTAATTAAACAAACCCTAAGTTTAAACACTAATCAAAGGATTAGGAGCTAAACTCACCCGTTAAACGGGCCGGAAACACAAACGCAACGGCAATGACGGAGGCTACACTCGGGAACCTCAACGACAACGATCCAAGGCGGTCTCGGGGCTAGAACAACAGCCACAAATTCAGACTCCCATTGAAACACCAAAAACTGGAGTGCCAGAGAAGGAACAAAGCTGAACGAGCTTGGCCGGATCTCCGGCAAGGGGTTGGTCGATGATCGGCAGCACCTGGGGGTTAAGGGGGACCTGTTGCTGGCTGGGATGGGTGTAGGTTGGGTCGAAATGGGAGAAAAATGGCTGAAACGGGCGAAACAGGCAAAGCAGTGCTGGCTGCCAAGCGGATCGACGAACCGGCGAGCGGTTTCTTCCGGTCGATCGGCGGCCGGCCGGTGGCTCCATTCGGCGAGCGGCCGAGTCCTCCTAAACGGTTTGGGTCTTCTAAGCACGATGATGGGTGGCACGAAGGCTGATTCTCATGGGAAGGAAACTATTAATTCAGTTTTTTGGAGAAAAGTCAACTAGAGAAAAAATAGGGAGGAGAGGAAAACAAGAGAGAAAAGGGCTGCGACTTCTTGGGGCTAAAGAGGGGGAGAGAGAGTGAAGGGAGGGCTGGTTTTTCTACAAAATTTGGAGCTCCAAAAGTCCCTAATGGAGAAAGCAAGGCTTGGGAGGAAGAAGAAGTGGCTAAAAGCTTGGAGGGGGGCCACCAAACATTCTAGATGGCTTCTTTGTCCCCTTTGTGCACATCCAACATGCCCCACTTGCTCAGCCATCATCCTTAGCCATTATCCACTCCCAAGCTTCCTCAAGAAGTCTCTCAAATGGTCCAAAAGGTTGCTCCCCCATTGGCCTACGAATTTTGTACATTTGCCCTTCAATTCAATTCAATTCTCCTCCAATTGAGACCAAATCAAAGCCTATAAATTCAGCCAATGTGCCATCGTCTCTCTCATGATTTTTCCTCATCAATTAAACAAACTTGAATCCCAAAAATGTGATTAAAAAAACGGTCCTCTGATTTCAAATTCAAATGCCTTTTGCTCTTGATATACTTGAGTGCCTAATGGTTAGTATTAAGAACAAACTCATGTTGATAAAGATATGGCTGCTAATGCTTGATGATTCATACTACAATAAAGTACTCCTGCTCATAGGTAGACCATTGCTAGTGAATATCATTTTCTCGCTCAAATAAGCAATAAGTTTACCTTCTTAGGAGAGAACAACAATAATGCCTACGCCGGAGGCATCGTAGTCCAATTCAAATACATTTTCAAAATCTGGGAACATCAGTACTAGTGTCATGGAAAGTTTTTCTTTGATGAGAGCAAAGTTGGCTTCTGCTTCGTCACCCCCAATGAAACTTTCCTTTCTTCTAGCTCTCAGTGATTGAGGCCATAATGGTACTAAAATTTTGGATAAAGCATCGGTAGAATGTTGCAAGCCCATGGCAACTGTGTGCCTCCTTAACGGTCTAGGGAGTTGGCTAATCATGGATGGCAGCTACTTTCTCTTAATCAACTTGAAGGCCTTCCGGTTCAACAACATACCCCAAAAAAGAAAAGTCGATTAGTCATGAAGCTACATTTCTTCAAATTAATGTACAATTGGTTCATTTGCAAGGCGACAAGATGTCCCTTAGATGCTCCATATGTTGCTGGTCATCTAGACTGTATATGATGATGTCATCAAAGTATGTCACCATAAACTTGCCAATGAAAGGTTAAAGAACCTAAGTCATCAAATGCATGATAGTGCTAGGTGTGTTGCTAAGACCAAATGGCATGACAAGCCCTTTGTACAAACCTTCACCTATTTTAAAGGTTGGTTTCCATTCATCACCGGGGCAGATGCAAACTTGGTGGTATCTATTACATAGATCAATCTTTGTAAAGACCTTTGATTGAGCAAGCCAGTCGAGCATGTTATCCAGGCTAGGAATTGGGAATTAAATCGGTACTTGTCAATAATCCGATTAATTGCTTAACTATCAATGCACATACGCATGCTACCATCTTTCTTTGGAGTGTGGAGTGCGGGGACCGCACAAGGGCTCATGCTCCCATGCAAGAAGCCTTTTCAAAAGAGTCCTCCCACTTGGTCTTATAAAGTTCTCCTTTGGATTCATCAGATAGTGTGGCAAATTAAGGAGGCTCGCTCTTGAAAGAAAGTCAATCTCATGTTGGACATCCCTCATGGGAGGTAATCCAACAAGATAGATTCTCTGGATTAATGCCACCGAATGCTTTCAAAAAAGGCTGAAGAGCCTTAGGAATGGAAATAATAGATTGTTGATCACCATTCTATACAATCATGTACATGCCCTCACGTTTACAAACGTTTAGCATGATGAGCACACTCTGCTTCTTAAGGGCTTGGGGAGTGTTACTCTCCGGTTTCAAAGTAATCTTTGTCTTTTCCCACACAAAAGAGTACGTATTCTTTTAAGCCCGATAAGTGATATCAACATCATACTGTCATGGTCGTCCCAACAGGACATGGCATGCATCCATCTCCATCACATCACAAATAATAGTTTCCTTATAGGACTTTCCAATTCAAATAGGTAAATGATATAATTGTGTTGCCTTGAGTTTGGGCCCTTTACAAATCCACTCTATTGTATTAGGGGAGGAGTGTGACTCTGTCTTTGGTTGCAAATGGTCCACCGGGGATTTGGAAACTATGTTCTCAAAACTAACACTATTGATGATGACATCGCAAACTATTCCACTGGGTGTCATCTCTTTGCGGGGCAAGTAGTAGTTGCCTAACGACGCAATTGACATGCTCGCCCTCTTAGTCCTCCACTTCTTCTTCATCCACCTAATCATCTTCAGATATGTCATCATCATGCTCAACAATATTAGCCATATTCGGCCATAGTAAGTCACTTGAACGATGGCCTGGTTCAATACACTTATAGCATTTAATTGGTTGTGGCTTAGCATATAGGTTATGAGCATTCTAATTAGCGCTACGGTTGTTCACGGTGACTGGTTCCTTGGGCACCCTAGTTATATTGCTTAAAGTTGGTTCATAGTGCTGGTTTGCTAATTGGAGGAGTTTGGAACGTCTAACTATCTCCCCCTTCCAAATGATCCTTGAGTAGAATAAATGTTAGCCCAATTAATGAGACTAATTCTTTCCTATTGCATCTCGAGCTTTCGGGCCATTTCTTGGGCATCCTCAATGTGATCAAATGGTGTAATGCCTTTGATTCAGCCAGGTTGCTGCAAGCGGAAAGTCGGAGAAACTCCTCCATGTAGACTTGGATTGATCGACTCAATTACTTACAATTATAGAATTGTTGAAAAAATAATTGTTCATAATTAGTTGGGAGGAACTGAACCTTCGACATCTCCTTCATTCGATTCCACATTCAAATGGAAGCTTTTCCTTGTCAGCGTCGGGTCAACTATGTCTACTCCCACCAAGCTGAGACGTCGCCCGTCAACTTGTATGCCACCAATGTTACTTGGCAATCATCTTCAATTGACATGACATCAAAGAATTTCTCAACTTCCCAAAGCCAATCTAGAAAGTCTTCAATATTCAAGTTGCCATTGAAGGTTGGAAGGTCAACCTTAATTTGATATTGCTCAGGGACTCATCAGTATCTCTATTCTGTTGGCCTCCACGAATAGGCCTGTCCAAGAACTCTTTTTCTTCTTCTTCGGAGTCTTCAACATAGGCTTGTCGCCCCTGTCAAAGATTTGCCCCACGTTCCATAGCTACTTCCGGGACTCAAGCGACTTGAGCATGATTGGCCGGAAGATTACCAGGTGTGAGGTTGGTAGACAAATACTGGATGGCGACAAGTAATTCTTGAAACCTCTGTTCAGTTTGCTCCACAAAATGGTTGAACTCAGCCCGTGTAATAGGCTCGTTTTCATGGCCTTCAGCTATAGGGAGATTTTCATTGACATTATTAGCCATTGTCTTAGGAGAGACCAAATGATGCAAAGGGAGATATGCTTGGAAAAGGATTCCAAAAGACAATGTTTATTTGAACAATGAAGTATTGTTTACAATGTTTTAGATGCCTATTTATATGGAGGTCGCCATTTAGGAAATAAGCAAATGACTGAAATCAAATAATAAAATTAAAGAAAAAATATTAATAAAGGGGAACTCTTCAAATCATGTCTTAAAAGTCTAAAAAATACATATGAAATCTTTGACAGCTTGGAAATTAAGGAAAACGCGTGAATTCGAGAACAAACAATGCTTAAATAAACATAATCCGTTTGCAACTTCAAAGATCCCAAAAAAAATTTTGACTCGCGGGATTGTCCACTTTCTTGACACCCAAAAGTTTCCATATAACATTCGCCCGTTGTTCTACATAAGAGAGACAAATCAGGAAGGTACGGCAGAAGATGGGCACGGCAGCTCGTGGGCAAGCAGGCAATGCCAAAGCCCATGGTCACCGGGTGCGTCCTATATTGAGAAGCGCCAGCCCTGCCATACTTCAACTGGAGTTAGCTTAGGAAAATCGGCGTATAACGGAGGCCGACGGGGTTCATTTTGCTGAAAATAGTCTGTTCGTGCTAGGCTGACCGTGAGCGGTAGTGATAGCAATTTAAGTGTCTGATCGATAAGAGTGAAATGTTTGCGAATACTACTAATGATCTTGCAGTGCTTGCCATTCAAGCTGGAAATATGGAATATTTAAATTTAGTGAAACAAGAAAGAAATCGAAGAGGGAAGAGAGAAGCGTGTTTTTTGTGGAAAATAATCCCCTGAACATATTTATAGAAGCTTGGGACTACTTAGAAAAATACTTGGATGATCTACATTTGACCAAAGCGATTTGATAGGGCTGTGAACCTGAGGAGTGTGACAATTGAGGTGAGGTGGTCGGACAAGTAAGATGCAACAACTTCGCATATCAACGATCATATGCAAGGTAGGTGGCCTTTCCAAAATAGGGGAACATACCCTCTTCAAGATAAGGGAGGGTGTATATAATACTTTGTTTCTCTTATGGCGAAAGGAATTTTTGGTATCTATACTTTAGTCCAAAAATCAAAAGCCCTGCTTTTTTTTCCCCCAAATCGTCTCTGTGCTTTTTTAAAAATGTGACCAGTCATTCCTTGACCATCCAGTGGCGGAATATCCGATGCCTTTTTTCCTTAAAGTTATCTCTCTCTGTCTCATTTTTTAATTTATGTGTTAGCAAAAATGGCGATGTCATACATAAAAATGTTGGCAAATCATGTTAGAACACGTGTATTTTGACATCTAACTCAGCAATCTAGCTGTTCATATTAGCAGAAATCGACCGGCGAAAGAAAAGTGCAACAGAAAAAGCATAATTTTGGACCCAAAAAAAGCACACGCTGGTTTGAATTTTTGGGCAAGATAATGGGGACTAATGGTATCATGGACCTTTTCTGTTATTTGGTTGACTCTCGAATTTTTCTTCAACTTTGATTTTGATTTTCAGAAAACTAATGACCGGGTTCACTAATAATCTTGGTACAATGGATGCTATCACAAACACAATTATACTCCATTCGACGGAGTTAATTATTTGATCGCAGTACTACTAGCCCTTGATGGTGAGAGTCCGGATGATAGACAATTGCAAGGACTGAATAATGACGGGATTAAGATCCTCGATTATGTTATCTATGTGTTATGTGGCTCTTGCATTTGACAATTCGGCCGTCATGATTTCCCTGTGTCATCATATCATCATGATATGACTTATTTTTTGCTTCATTATATCATGCTTTTCATCATTATATCTTATTTAAATTTGAGATAAATTTATTATAAATATATTAATTTAAATTTTTTTATAATATTAATTTTTAAAAATCATTTTTTATATAGCACTGTTTATGGGGTCATGTTAAGTCATTATGCAAATCATCGTACGCGTTGGTCTTGTCAATTGCATACTTGTTACATCATGCACGATCATGTCATATCATTATGTACTATTGCTACATCTTCAAATTCTATCGGTGATCATGAATGCTCATACATTATTCATATGTAATTGTTAAATCATCTTCACCATCATCATCCATCATTATATTGTTTTCTGTGTCTATCATGGTGCTCGCACATGTTGGTGCACATGTATCTCCGGAAAACATTACCAAAAAGGGTCTAAAACTTATACATGAATGCCCATTCAATTTTAAACTTTTTTATGATTTATTAATGTAATCTTTTCGATCAAATTTTGGTTTGATATTTTTGACGTGAACATTTACTGTCCGACGTGACATGACCGACATTGATATAGATATTTTTTAATTTTTTTAAAACTTTTCTAAATTCTTTTTCTTTTTTTCCTTTCTCTTTTTTTCTTATTTCCCTCTACCTGTTCGAGTCGTCAATGGTGGCTAGTCGAGGTTGTCGACCATAAGTGAGGGTTAACTGATAGCACAATCAAAAAAAGAAAACAAAGAAAAGAAAAGAAAACATAAACAAAATTTGGAAAATTTACTTAAAATTTATAAAAATTATTCACATCAGCACTGTCGTGTGACACGTAGGATGGCTAGCACAATTGGTGTTTATGTCACAATTTCCAATCAAAATTGATGAGAATGACCACTTTGGCAAATCATCAGTAGATTTAGGATTAAGTTGGTTATATTAAAAAGTTTATAATTAAATTGACATTCAAATAATAAATTTATGACTCTTGATATATATCCCAATGTATCTCGTTGGTGTCCCTCATCATGTTTTTACGCATCTTTGTGTTATGTCATCTACCATACATTCACGCATCACGAGTAGAATATCATCTCGATGCCCTCGTTGGGTGATACATTCGTCACTCGCGTCATGGGTACATGCACAGCATTCATTTTCAACAAAAAAAGGACATGTGGACACTCGCACCGCAAATGGGATGGGGTCATTACCCATGCGCCCATGCGACAGGCTTATGGCGACTCCTTTCGCCTGAGCACTGATAAAAAAATGCTTTGCATTCTCAGTACATTATAAAAGAAAAGTAGCTCGATAAAGAGCATGTCGAGAATTTCAACGGAGAAATAGGGCACCTAAAGGGTGTCGGGAGGGTCCTGACTTTCACACACATTACGGGGGTGCAAGCTGCGGTTGTCTTACATCACATTTAAAATCGGTGCACCCACCTTTGCCCACAGGTGGTCTGAAATGGAGAAAAATAATGCCTTGCCCAGGAGATCCTCCGCTTGGAAGAAGACAGACCACCTATCTCCTCGGCTTCCCTCAATTCCACCTCTCAATTAGCATCACACCGGCCTTCTTCTCTAAGGACCATTCCCATGACTTGTACCAGAAAATGCTTCATCGTGACCGAGGGTGCCCTGTCTGCCATTTACTTGAGCATTTCAAAATCTCGGGTGGGGCATGTGTCTTGATTGATTAAAACAATTAATTTTGGCCTGCCATGGCCATCTTTAGGAGAGCGGCACTGGCCTCTAACCAATTTGTACATGGTCGACCGGCCTCAACTTTAGGCGTTCTCCACATGATAGTCCTTTCATTAATAGATTCCTATGGATGATGTTCAGTCTATCGTCTTTCTTTCTTCAATACATACCAACGGAATCTGCATAATACAATTT
Source organism: Eucalyptus paniculata subsp. matutina (assembly GCA_017140255.1). Taxonomy (NCBI): domain Eukaryota; kingdom Viridiplantae; phylum Streptophyta; class Magnoliopsida; order Myrtales; family Myrtaceae; genus Eucalyptus; species Eucalyptus paniculata. The sequence continues at coordinate 47,486,810 of CM029436.1, read as the reverse complement.
GAACAGAGTATTGCAAGGAACCTCTACTACAAGCGTTATAAGGCTTATAATAATTCAGTCTGAGCAATCGGGTGGGCAATTTGACACTTGAAATTGAGAACCACTAGTTTGGTCTGACTCTGGTTGGTTAGGCCAGTTCTCAGGTTATTATTCGAATCATGATCATTTATTGTAATATCTTTTAGAAAATGGGTTAATATCATGAAAAATCTCAAATTTGTACATATATAATAAATTTACTACAAACTAATCTTTTGACCACAAAAAAAAAAAAAAAAAAAACCTCAAATTCACGTCCCTATAACAAATTTATTCTGAAACTAATTTTTTTTACCATAAAAAACGTAAAACCGATACATTTTTGACTATTTTACTCTTTGTTAGTTTTCCTTAATATCACAAAAAACTGCAAAATGATACACATGTGACAAACATAGATTAAATCCCCAAATTAATATATCCATCAATTATCACATGTCATTCAATTTAGTAATTTGACAATAAAATTTAATGAAAGCTAACAAATGATAAGTTTGCCACAAATATATCAATTTGAGGTTTAGTTTATGGTAAGATTATCACAAATGTACCAATTTTAGGTTTTTCATAATAGTAACCCCCGGAAAATATGTAAAATGCATTTGGTTTGCAATAATATTTATTTCATTACTTGTTTATTCATAATGAAATAGTAAATTTTTCATTGGATAAATTATTCGAATATTCTCTTGATTTTGTCAAAACTATTGGAGATATAATAAATATAAATCCTAAAAACAGAAAACTTGGAAAAAACGGTTAGGTCTAGATGACGCAACTCAAGCCAAATCCAACTTGGGTCCAACAGTCCCTACCCAACCAAGCATTACCAAGGATATGTGAACCCCACTATCGTGGTGGGGTCTGCAACCACAAGTCAAGCAATTCACTTCGTGTGACGCTTCTCGGTGGTACAATCCCAACTAGATCTTGGCCCTTGCTGGCACTAGAGGTGTCAACGGTTCGGTTCGGTTCCATTTTTTGAACTGTTAAGAAGAACTTCCGAACCGAATGCAAACCTAACCGAATTTCCGGTTCAGTTTGGTTCGATTTTTCGATTTTTTATTTTTAACTTTTAGTTTTTGGTTTTTGCATTTGTTTTTTTTTCATTTTTTTCTGTTGTATTTCTAAGAAATAAAATCTTATCGGTTTATTGGTTTGGTTCGGTTTGGTTAACCGATAAAAGCCGAACTGATAAAAAAAAATTTGGTTTTTAATGAGAACCGAACTAAAAAAAACCGAATTTTTCAATTTGGTTCGGTTCTGTTTTTGACACCCATAGCTGACACCACTCCCAACGGCCTCCCTTGTCTTCTCACTTTTTCCCTCTCTTCATTTTTTTTCCTTCAAAACTTCCCAACATTTCATCTAGGCAATACTTAAAAGTTACCTACAAACACAAATTTATTAGATCAGCATTGACGTTTATGCTTATGTGTTTGTCCATGTCAGTGACTCTGCTTTAAATTTAAAATAAGCACCAACTTGAATTTTTTTTTTAAAAATATATACTTTAAAGATTAAATTGCACAAAAAATAGTTCACGAGTCTGATTGAACAATTTGAAAAAAAAAAAGGAGAACAAAACAAAATGCCCATGTTCAAAACATAAGCCCAAAATCAATCGTAAAATGTCTCTACAGCTCTAATCTCTTCTCTAAAGAGATGATTACACAGACAAAACAAGCGCCATCTTCCAATGACCACATTGTGACTGATTGCCTCTCTTCTTCTTCTTATTTTTAGGGTTCGTTCATTTCACGAAAAATAATTTCTAAAAAAAATAATTTCTGAAAAACATTTTCCGAATTTTCCAGTATTCATTTCACGGAAAATGAACTAGTTGTGGAAATCATTTTTCACCGAGGAAAAAAAGTCTTCTAAAAAAGGGGAAAATGCTTTCTAGTTTTCAAATTGGGGAAAACATTTTCCTTACTCACTCTCTCCTCTCATAACCTATTAGCCACCTTCTTTCTCGTTTTCTTTTTAAATAATTTGAATTTTAAATTCTTTTTTTTTTACTTTTTTCTCTTTTTCTTTTCTTTGTCCTTTTTTTTTTCCACCTTTTCTTTGGCCAGTCGTCGGCATGGCTACGGTCGGCGATTGGCCACAAGCGAGCTTGAGACTCGCCAGCCTTAGGCCTCGTCTAGCTTGCCGACTACTGGCGAGCACAAACCTGTGGCTAGGCCAAAGGCTGACAAGCTTGAGGCTCACATTCGTGCTCAGACCCTAGCGCTCGCTGATCTCTGGCGAGTGGCGAGCTTGAGGCATGCTTCTCACTGATTTGGCGAGGCCAAACGTTGGCAAGCGCGAGCTTGCCTCCCGTTGATCTGCTCGCTACTCGCAAGATCAGCAAGCCAATGGAAGCCAGCCTTCAGCTAGTCGATGGTCGTCGCGTGGCCTATGAATGGCCAAAGAAGAAGAATAAGATAAAAAGAAAGAAAACGAAAAAATAAAAATAAAAATAATTAAAAAATCGATTTTTTTAAAAATATATTTTAAAAAATGAAATAATAATAAAATTATTCAAAAAAAATACGTAGAGGAAAATATTTTTCTTACTGAACAATGGAAAATACTTTTCAATTTATTTTCAGGCTTCAGACAAACATAGGAAAATAATGACATTTTTCTGAAAAATAACTGTTTGGAAAATATTTTTTCGAAACGCTGTATTTTTCATAAAACAAGTGGAGCCTTAATGTTACCGCCATTTTTCCAAAGCTTTTGTCTCTCTCGGAAGATACCCTCCAGAGTTTCCTCTTCTTCCACGTTCTCATCCCGTTCCCTTTCCCTCGGAGATGCTCCCTCCAGTCGTTTCTCGTCTCTTCTGCGAGAGGTCTCGAAGGGCGTTGTCGGAGTCAAGTCCGTCCATGCTCAGATTGTTGTCAATGACATTTGCAGCGAGCACCGTTTGGCTACTGCGCTTGTCAGTGTGTATTGGGATTTGCGTTGCCTTGAATATGCACGCAAGGTGTTCGATCAAATTCCCCACCCGGAAGCGTCGATATGCGTGGCTTTGCTCGTTGGGTATATGAGACGTGAGCTGTACGACGAGGCCATTGCTTTTTTCGAATTGATGAGGTCCGTGATTTGGAGATTGATGGCCGAGCTTGCAATTTCGCACTGAAGGCTTGCTCGATGGTGTCTGATTACGAAAGGGGCATGGGTATAATAAACATTGCCTTTGACAAGGGAATTCAGAGAAATCAGTTTCTCGCGAGTTCAATGGTAAATTTTCTGATGAAGTTTGGGAAGGTAAAAGAAGCAAGAATGATTTTTGATGGTCTCCGTGATAGAGATGTTGTATGTTGGAATTCAATGATTGGCGGGTATGTGCAGGTGTCACGGGCCGAAAGATGGACGACCGGAGAGGTTCCCCAGAGTCGACCCCAACTCGCCCGTGGACCTCCTGCTCTCCCTTGGATTCCCACCAAGTCTTCTCCCCGAATTGCAAGGGCGGGCGAAACTGTCATTGCGCTAGATTACGGGAGTCTGTTCCTTCTATTTATGTCGGTAGATGGTAGCTCAATATTTATGTCGGTAGTTGAGGCGGTGCGATCTCGTCCGCCGGTAGAATTCTAGATCGATGGTTGTAAGCCGAGGCCCTCAACTATAAAAGGGGTGTCCTCCTTCATTTGTAATCACCCAACATTTCAGTAATATCAAAGCTTCCGCTTCCTTCTCAGAGCTCCTCTCTCTAGCTTTCTCTCTCAACGATCCGGGTAAGCGAGCGGGTAAGCGTTCGATCAAGCAAGGCTTGGCTTGGGTAGTCCAAATTTCCCCAAGTCGCCGCGCGGTCACGATCCCAATCGATCGGCCCGTGACAAGTGGTATCAGAGCAAGAGAGAGATCCGTTCGAGAGATCAAGGAGCGCCAACTGTTCGAAGGAATGTCGAGCCAAGAAGCTGTTATGGTTGGAGAGACCGTGCAAGTCCAAGAGGATCGCGGTCGTGGAAAGAGAAGAGACGCCTCAAGGGACGTCATAGCTGCGTTCGATGAGAAGATCGCGAATGTCCGGAGCGCTGTGCAAGATCTCATGGAAGGTCTTGACGACGTGCGAGACCGGATCATGGAGGTCGACAGTTCACTCCGTGAAGACTTCACTTCGTGCATCAACGAAGCTACCACCCCTCTACACGACAAGGACGAAGCCCTTGAAGCATCGATCGATGTGTTGAAGGAGTGTGTCCAAGTGATTGAGGAAGAAGCTCCGCGTAGGGATGAGATCAAAGCCATGAAGGCCAAGATCCAAGAGCTCAAGACCGAGCTCGCCCTGTGCAAACTAAGCATCACCAACGGTGCTGTGCCGAACCAAGCGGTGCCCAAAATTGAGGTGCCGAAGCCAAAGGAGTTCAACGGCGAACGATCCGCCAAGGAGGTGGACAACTTCGTCTGGAGTATGGAGCAATACTTCGGCGCCGTCAACATGCACGACGAGACGACCAAGGTACGAACCGCTTCCATGTTTCTGTCTGATACGGCAATGCTTTGGTGGCGCAATAGGTGTGACGAGGTTAGACGAGGCGCTGATCCCGTGTGCACATGGGACGACTTCGTGCGAGAGTTTCAGGACTACTTTTTCCCCGAGTTCGCTCAACAAAAGGCCCGTAGCAAGCTCCATTGCCTCGAGCAAAGAGGCACGATCCGAGAGTACGTGAAGGAGTTCACCGAGCTCAAGCTCCAGATTCGCAACCTGAGCGAAGAGGAGGCTCTCGGAGCGTTCATGGATGGGTTGAAGCCATAGGCCCTGCTCGAGTTGAAGCGGCGAGACGTGAGTAGCCTGGCGCGTGCGCTGAGCGTGGCCGAGTCGCTCGTCGACCTTACCAAGACCGAACCAAGGAGTCGGCAAAGAGATTGGAGGTCGGATCGACCTTGCGAGGATGAAGCTGGAAGAAACACTCCTCGGGCTGCGCATGATCAAAGCGGCCGAGCCAAACCATGGGGAGAAGGAACTTCCAAGCCATCCTTCCAAAGGGGCCGACCACCGACGGACTATGCGAGCAGGTTTGATCAACCCCCGCCTTCTCCTTGTTTCATTTGCCAAGGTCCGCACTGGACCCAAAAGTGCCCAAAGAAGGGACGGATCAACGCCCTCCTTGCCCGCGAGGAAGAGAAGGAGGAGCCCAAAGAAGATAAGAGGCAGATCCGAATTGGGGCTGTGAGGATGATCAACTCAGTCCAAGCCCGATCACCGACCAAAGAAAAAGAAATCGCTCCAAACACCGACATGTTCTTTGTGGAGGTCGAAGTGGGCGGCCGAACGCTCTACGCTTTGGTCGACACCGGCGCATCCAACATGTTCATGTCGACCGAGGTTGCAAAGACCTTAGGACTTCACGTGGAGCCATCCGAGAAGTCGTACAAGCCGATCAATTCGGGCGACTTCCATGGCGTAGGATCAACACCCGACGTGGACGTCAAGATTGGCGGATGGAAGGGCCGAATGGCGTTCGAAGTAATTCCCCTTGACGATTATGATCTCATACTTGGCATGCAATTCTTCAAGAGTGTGGGAGCCATGATCGACATGAGGACGAAGTGCATGATGATCCTCGACAAAAAGTGCCCGTCGATGATCCCCATGATCAAAGGGGTGGTCGACACCAAGACCATCGCGTCAATCTGACGCCTCGACAAGAGCTTGAAGGCCGTCATGCGCATCAACAAGCTGACCGAGGTGAAGCCAAAGGCCAAGTTCGATCCTACTCCGACACATGCCATGCCCATCCAAGCGCTCTTCCCCGAGGTTAAGTGCGCGCCGCGAGCTCCGTCCAAGCCGAAGACCGAGCCGCGTGCGTCCGACTTCATCATGGAAGGATACGGCCCTTCGTTCATGAGCGTTCGAGCGAAGAGAAACAAGAACAAGAAGGCTCGTGCCAAAGCTCGTAAGGCTGCCCGCCGAGCTGAGAGCGACGAGGACGTCGCTCAATTGAGTGGGGGAGAATGTCACGGGCCGAAAGATGGACGACCCGAGAGGTTCCCCAGAGTCGACCCCAACTCGCCCGTGGACCTCCTGCTCTCCCTTGGATTCCCACCAAGTCTTCTCCCCGAATTGCAAGGGCGGGCGAAACTATCATTGCGCTAGATTACGGGAGTCTGTTCCTTCTATTTATGTCGGTAGATGGTAGCTCAATATTTATGTCGATAGTTGAGGCGGTGCGATCTCGTCCGCCGGTAGAATTCTAGATCGATGGTTGTAAGCCGAGGCCCTCAACTATAAAAGGAGTGTCCTCCTTCATTTGTAATCACCCAACATTTCAGTAATATCAAAGCTTCCGCTTCCTTCTCAGAGCTCCTCTCTCTAGCTTTCTCTCTCAACGATCCGGGTAAGCGAGCGGGTAAGCGTTCGATCAAGCAAGGCTTGGCTTGGGTAGTCCAAATTCGCTCGAGTCGCCGCGCGGTCACGATCCCAATCGATCGGCCCGTGACACAGGCAAGACAGTTTAATGATGCTTTCACTTTATTCTTTGAGATGTGTAAAAATGGCGTTAGGCCTACTCCTGTGACGATGACAAGCATAATCCAAGCCTGCGAGGGAGTTGGGAATTTTGATCTAGGCAAATCGGTTCATGGGTTTGTACTGTGCTTGGAGATGGGTGACGATGTTTTGGTTCTCACGTCTCTGGTTAATATGTATGCTAAGTTGGGTGATGTTGTAAATGCTCGTCGAGTATTTGATGGTATGACAATGAGAAATTTGGTGTCTTGGAATGCCATGATCTCTGGATATGTCCAAAGTGGTTTTGTGCATGAAGCTTTTGAACTTTTCTCTCAACTACTTAAGAATCATTGCTGGTTCGATTCGGGGACCATGGTCAGCCTCATACATGGTTGTGCTCTAACAGCAAATTTTGAAAGTGGAAAGATGCTCCACGGTTTTATTTATAGAGCTGGTCTTGAGTTGAATGTTATTTTGTGCACTGCTCTTGTGGACCTGTACTCAAAATGCAATGCCCTGAGTTGGGCCTTGTCAGTCTTCAGCAGAACACCTAACAAGAACGTGATAACATGGACAGCAATGCTTGTTGGGTTGGCACAAAATGGGCATGCTGAGGAAGCCTTAAGATTATTTTCTGATATGCAACAGGAGGGAGTCGCTGCCAATTCCATTACTCTGGTCAGCTTAGTCCATTGCTGTGCCCACTTGGGATCTTTGAAGAAGGGGAAGAGCATCCATGCTCACCTACTACGTATTGGCTATGCTTTGAGTGTTGTGAACATGACGGCACTTATTGATATGTATGCTAAATGCGGAAAGGTTGAATATGCAGATAGAGTAATTCATTATTCACTAGTTAGTGAAAAAGATGTTGTATTATGGAATTCCTTAATAGGTAGTTACGGTATGCATGGTTTTGGGGATCGAGCTCTTGCTGCCTTTCACCAAATGAAAGAGGAAGGAGTCTCACCTAACGAAAGCACTTTTGTTTCTCTTCTAACTGCTTGCAATCATTCAGGCTTGGTGGAAGAAGGAGTTGGACTATTTCACAGCATGCAGAAAGACCACAACATTAGACAAAGTGAGAAGCTCTATGCTTGCTTTGTGGACCTTCTTAGTCGAGCAGGCCGTCTTGAAGAAGCAGAGGCTTTAATTGAAGAAATGCCTTTCAACTCAAGCAGTGCTTCTCTTAAAGCTCTGCTAAATGGTTGTCGGACCCACAAGAACATGAATTTAGGTGTAAAGACTGCAGACAAATTGCTTTGTCTTGGTGTCGCCAATCCAGGTGTCTACGTAGTGCTTTCAAATATATATGCTGTAGCAAGACAATGGGATAAGGTAGATCATGTTAGACGACTTATGAGGCAATGTGGGTTGAAAAAAACCCCTGGATACAGTTTGATAGAAACTGGTAACCGGTTGCACACATTTTTGGCTGGAGACAGTTCACATCCAAAGCAGTTGGAGATAGATGAGATCTTGGACAATTTGAAAACAGAAGTTGAGGCTTCTGGTTATGTTCCTGATACTAGTTGTATTCTTCGAGATGTAGATGAATCAGTAAAGGTTAAGTTGCTTTGGGGTCACAGTGAGAGATTAGCTATTGCATTTGGGCTCTTAAGTACACCAGCCGGAAGCTTGATTCGGATCATCAAGAACCTGCGTGTGTGCAACGATTGTCATAATGTAACAAAATACATTTCAAAAATAGTTCAGAGAGAGATTGTTGTACGAGATGCTAATCGTTTTCATCACTTCAAGAATGGGAAATGTTCCTGTAATGGCTACTGGCGAATGCCCTACCGATGACACGAATGGCAGAGACTCTGTTCGCATTAGTAGCATCTGTGACCCTTTTGGACGTCCGCTCTTGAATAAGCACTCAATACAAGACTTGTCTATGCTGTTTATCAGGTCACAGAATTAACATGAAGATAACAACTTTATGGAGAATCGTTGGAACTTTGGGGTTGTCTTTGGTTCTGCTTCTCTTTCTGGAGACTAACACTACAGGGACGCCACATGCTACAGAGACAATAAATGCCAAGCTTCGTGCTGATGAGGTCCGAACTTGTGGGGATTATTAGTGTCATGATAATGCCAACCCATTGTTTCACACAAAATCCCTACCAGGCCGAGTCATCTATAGCAAACCCAACGACTTTAAGTGCTCCACCGTTATAGTTAGCGGTGGACCTCCATCAGCATTATTAGACTTGTTATCATTGACTTACACTTTGCCGGTTTTCTAATGTTATTGTGGCTCAGGTGGCATTAGCCTAGTTCTTCCCGACGTACCTAATCTCGACTACGCAAGTCCGACAACACCGGCATTCGCTGCCTTCCCCCTCACGACAATTCAGAGAGGAATTGGAACCGGGATTGAGGGTGAGAAGATCTCCCAAGCTGTACCGTTCGATACGAACTTTCTACCTTGATTTTTGTCCATCAGAATCCCCCTTCCATTGTTGCGTCAATTGCGATTTTGTCTTTGCAAGTTGGAAAGAAAAATTCTTTCTTTCCCTTTTTTGGTGTTGACCGATTAACGCTTGCCACCAATCTTTCCTATCAAAATTGTTCCCAAATCCATCTATTGAAATCTCTCCATTCAAATATGTCTCTAGCCCATTCACAATACTTTCCTCAAAATTCTGTCCATTCAAACATCTTTTGACCATATTTGTTGCACTTTTTCAAACTTATGTAGATAATCGAATGCAATCAAATCGCCAGCCACCCACTGCTTGTGCAAGGATGTCCATCACTGAATTTTTATTTATTCTCGGTCAATTATTATATTGTGCTCATCTCAATTCCCACATTTGACATTATCACCAGAGAATTTGATGCATAATGGTATACTCTTTGTGATGAAATATCAAAAATACAAATGCACAATATTTACCAGTCCGGTCTAGATGGGTCGACATGCGGTTTCATACCTGGAAACGATCGAACAATACTCATCAGTTCCAATAAATTAGAACTAGGAATCGAACCATTTCCCTTAGGAACCACCGGTTCTGGGTTGGTTTGGTCAAGTTCCAAGCAATTTGAGCAATTCTCAATTCCCATGCACATCCCTACTTGAGGGTACTAACTTCCACAGACGTCGCAGGATGCTAATCTTTCCCCATAGATAATTAAATTTCTGGACTTTCAACTCTGGTTTTATTGCATTTAGACCAATTGATCTATTTAGTTTTTTGTTTTTTGGCATCAACCTATTTAGTTAGCTAGCTGACTTCCTGCCAGCAATTACTTTTTTTTTTTTGGTTTTGATCGAGCCCATAACTCACCCTAGAGGGAATGACATCCTAAACGCTTAAACTTGGCACGAGCGAACACATAAGTGCGAAAACTTCTAAAATGTACACTCGCCTTAAATGCCAACTCTAACAAAACTTGCCAGAAATCCTATGTGGGTTATCTCATTAATAAAATTGGCCTATGTGACTTGCCGGAATGTCTACTCAACAATCCTCGTTCCAAAAAGACGTTGGTTTGCCCTCAAATTTGATTTTTAATATGAATATAAATATGAATTAAATTAAATTAAAAAAGGCAGCCAATTAGTGAGTGCCTCCACGGCCATCACAATGGCTACCCCACCATCGCCAAAAAGGGCCGACAACAATAGGACAAGGGTTGGTCGAGGTCGCCAGGCCTTAGCTAGTGGCCGGCAACTCTAGAGAATTGCAGGCAAGGGCCTACATGCCCTCGCCCAGATTTGGGGCGAGGGTCGCCAACCCTCGCCTAGAGTGGGCCAAGGGCTGTCGCTAGCTAAGGCTGGGTCGAATCCTCACCCCCACCATTGCAGGTCCCTTCCAACGATGGTGGGGCAATGGTAGTGAGGGCCATGGAGGTGCTCACTGATTTGTTGCCTTTTTAAAAAAAAAAATTAATTAGTATCTATATTAAAAAAAAAATCAAATTAAGGGGCAAATTGACATTGTTTTTGGACAAGGATTGCAAAGTGGATATTTTGGCAAGTCACATAGACCGATATTATTAATAAAATAATATAACATTGGATTTCCGGCAAGTCTTGTTGGAGTTGGCACTTAAGTATCTATTTTTTTTTTTTTAAATGGCACTTAAGTGAAGTATTTCTTGGAAATATTGACACTTGGGAGGTCCATCTCTCCACGAAATCACATGCGCTACGGATTTGTTGGTTGATTGATTCTCGAAGTCTAGTCTTGAGATTAAAAAAAGAAAAAGAAGGTCTTGTGTCCCGACCAATAGGAGGCAGGCAAGGGCCTTTCATTAAAGGGAGCTTGGATAATACACTTTTTTGTGTAGATATTGATTGATCGACTAATTGCTATCTTTTACTATGAGCAAGCTTGTATCGTAAAAGTTCATGAACCGTCAGCAATACTGTTCTATTGAAGTTCTAAGAAATATTCATGAACTAAACAAAATGTTTTAACTACCACTTCACACACATATCTCGCAACAAAGCACACATCTCATGACAAAGCACAAAAATTGAATGACGTTCCCGTTTATTTTGAGAAGAAATTATAATGAACATCCATATTGAGATAAGTGTGTTCTAGAATCATCTAGGAGGTATGTCCATCTTCCTTTTGGGGCTATAAATAGCCATGGGATGCTCTCACTTTAGCTAGAGTGAAAGAAGTTCTCCTTAGCAACATTTGTCGAGGGTGCCTCTAATGTAGAAAATAAAGTGTGTTTTTTTCTAAGTGAGTTTATGATATTTCTGAACATTATAAGAGCCAGTAGAGGACTGTGAGCCCAGTCAATGAATGGAGTGCTCAAAGTTCTGTTAGTGCATAGTTCGGGATTCTAAATTCAATTCCTATCCCTATTCTGAAAAAAAAAAAATTGTTTCTCTTTGTTAATTTTTTTACAAACTACATTTATTGATATAAATAGCATGACCAATATCATCTTTACAGTGTGTATCATTAGGAGCGACTGTGATTCCTTCCATTCTTGGAGCCTTTGCAACTTGCACCAACCAAATCTATGGATTTCAAAGCTATTTTCTCCTTTGTCTTAGTTCCACATCTATGTGTGACATGCAAAGTGTTTTGCATAAACACACTGGTAAATGAATCGATTGGACCTCTATCACATGCATTATTATGGAATGCTAGATCTTTGGCTGATTTCATCCATGGGGTCAATTAGTAGCAAGATATGAATGTAGAACACCATAAAAGATATGCATGGTGAAATTAGATTGTACCTATTTAAGCCATTATTGTACTCAAAGGAAATAGATCAATTTGATTGGGAAATATTGATTTATTGGAATGCTAGATCTTTCTCTCTATGACATATTTCAGTATACCAGCTTTCAATGTAATAAAACAATTGATAGGTATAACCTATCTTTTTATAGGCTAGAGAGAAGACCTAACAAATGTTAATTAGTAGTGTGCCAACTAGGCCCCTCTCATCATGGGTTTAGTTAAACACAATTGCTTATACTTTGCTGCTCAACTGAACCCATTATTGATAAATGCCAAAACTCAACTCAACAAGATCACAAAAGGGTTCAACATATATTAGAATATCCATTAACTCGATCATTTTTAAATAGAAAATCAATTAATTAATACAAGCTCATATTTAGGAAATTTCCAACATTCTCCCACTTGGAGTACATTAATTAACTTATTTTTTTAAAAACGATTTTATTTTAAAAACGACACTCTTGAGTTAATAACTGAAAATTTGTTTTATGTAGCCATAATTTTGAAAAAAAATCATATTCCAATAACGGCACCTTAGGACCAACCCCATCCTATATAATCTCAATATAGGACTATGACGATCAAGGTGTTAAGAAAATACCATTACACGTGATTTTCCATAATCACATATAATAAGTATTAATTTTCATTTCTTACCTCTTACCAAAAAAAAAAAAAAGTATTAATTTTCATGGATCATAGGCCTAGAAGTGTAGTAAGAAATAGTGCTAACATGTGATAAAAAATACACTATTTCTTATTGGTTCTTAATGCAATTTCTTGACGACATGAAACTATGTTAGCGCAATTTCTAAAACAACACAAATTGCCTTAGTTCAATTTCTAAACAACATGAAATTGCACAAGTATGTCACAATTTAACATGAGGTCTCAAAATTAGTGATATCCAATCGTCTATAAACTAAACATATGTTTAAAGATACTCTTTTATACTTCCATTTCTCATTCGACAAGAGAAACGATAGTAATAACAATAAAGTCAACATTGATAATCATCAAAAGTAAATGCTTTAATAAAGATCATAAAATAATTATCAATTTGCATATAAAAAATAATATTCAGAAAAGCAAATTATATATAGCTCCCACTAACAAAATAGATCAAAAGAATCTAAAACACTCATATTCTTTACATGTTCCTTTAATAAATAGGTCGTAAACCTTTTATTAGAGGATCGGCCAACATAGACTTAGTTATGATATTCTCAATCACAATGTCTCCAATTTTGAACAAATCCTGAACAATATAATATTTGATTTCCATGTGTTTAGAGCATTGTTGATCTTGTCATTCTTAGAATAAAACACGGCTCTTTTGTTGTCACAGTAGATCACCATAAGTCTAGCAATAGGGTCCACAACTCATAATTCTGCGATCAACTTTCTTAGCCAAATAGCCTGAGTTAAAGCACCGTAACACGCTACAAATTCAACATACATTGCAGAGTTCATAACTAAGGTTTGCTTTGTGCTTTTCCAAGAAATAACACCTCTAACCATCATAAAAATTTATCAATAAGTTGATTTTCTGTCATTTGAACAACAAATAAAATTAGCATCTAAATATCCAATCACTGAGATCCTCTACTTTGCTATACACAAGCATGAAGTCTTTTGTCAATTGTAGATGTCTCATCACTTTCTTAACTACAACCCAATAATCATGACTTGGAATTGACAGATATCTCCCAAGAGTATTCACTGCAAAAGTAATATCAAATCTGGTATATACTTGTGCATACGTAAGACTACCAACTGCACTAGCATATGGAACATTCTTCATTGCTATCTTTTCAACATCATTCTTGAGGTCTTGTTCAATGTTTAATCTATCTATTTTCACAATAGGAGCTTCAACCTTGCAAGTTTGCATATTAAATTTTTTCATAACACAATCTATGTAACTTTTATGAAATAACCCTAGAACATTCTTAAATCTGTCACGATGAATCTCAATGCTTGGAGCAAAAGATGCTTCCCCAAGATCTTTCATATCAAACTTCGCAAACAGAAAACTTTTTGTGTCATTTAATAGATCAACATCTCTACTAGCAAGGAAAATGTTATATGCATAAAGCACTAAGAAGATATATCTACCCCCACTTACTTTCATCTAAATGCATTAATCAAATTTGTTTTCTTCAAAGACAAATGATCTCACAATTTTATCAAATTTCAAGTAGTACTGACACGATGCTTGTTTGAAATCATAGATAGACTTCCAAAGTTTGCATGCCATGTGCTCTTTTCCAACTTCTTTAAACCCTTAAGGTTACTACATATACACTTTTTCATTTAGATCTCCATTTAGAAAGGCTATTTTGACATCATTCTAATGAAGTTTTAAGTCAAAATGAACCACAAATGCCATAATTATCTGAAAGAAATCTTTAGTAGACATTGGAGAAAGGATCTCGGTATAATCAATGCATTCTCTCTGTATGGACCCCTTTGCAACCAATCCTGCCTTGAATCTCTCTATGTTACCTTTCTAGTTTTTCTTGATTCTAAAATATCCATTTACAGCTAATCGGTTTGTGCCCATCAAGTAAATCGACAAGTTCCCATACTTGATTATTTGACATGGAAATCATATCATCCTTCCTTGCTCATAACTATTTATCGGCTTGATCAATATTAAGAGTTTCTCTAAAGGTCATCAGATCAAATATATATCTAATGTCAAAATTAGCCGAACATAATAATCATTTAAAATCATTGTCTTCTTTGCCATTGTGATCTTCACATAGGCATTTTTGGAACAAGATCTTTTATTTGGGGAATTTCATTTGTAATAGAAGGGTCTACTGTTATTACTCTAATATATGCTTCTTCCTAAATTTTCACTATGCAAGTCTCTCGCATAAAATCAATGTTCAAGATGGACAATGGAATAAAGACTGTATTGTTTGGGTCTTCCCTTTCGAAAGATTGAGAAGAACTCTTTTCAACAATGTCTAACTTTAGGAACTTGGTAGTTGATACTCAACGATTCTAGTGACACGAATAGGACAATAAAACATATACCATTTGGAATGGTTAGGGTATCCAATAAAGTAACACCTAGTAGTCTTGGGTTCAGTCCTCTTTTCAGAATGATCATAAATTTTCACATTTACAAGACACCGTCAATCTCGAAAGTGATTCAAGCTAGGTTTCCTCCCATCCACAATTCAAAAAACGTTTTCGACACTAATTTGCTAGGTACATGATTCAAAATGAAAGATGCTGCTTTGATTGTATCACCCTTAAGTATACAAACAAATTAGATCTACTCATCATACTTCTTTTCATCTTTATGAGTGTGTAGTTATGCCTTATAGCTATACCATTCTACTCATCATCATACTAAGCAACAATACCACAATCCTGTAAATATTTAACAAATGGTCCCATTTGTTGTCCAGTCTTAGTATATTGTCCATAATACTCACCACTGTGATTAGATTTGACAATCTTGATGACTTTTCCCGATTGTTTCTCAACTTCAATGGAAACGCTCTAAACATGTCAAGAGCATCAGCCTTCTCCTTAATCAAATAAACATAACAATAATGGGATAAATCATCAATGAAGGTGATGAAGTACTTATTTTCATACAAGGTGGTTGAGTATGACCCGTTAATAGATTTTGACTACGAGTAGCCCCTTTCTTCTTAGTTTTAGTCAACTTTTCTCTCACACAATCAATACAAGTCTTAGTATTATTTTAGTCAAACAAAAGAAAAATATTAGTCTTAATGCGTCACTTTACACTTTCCTTAGAGATATGCCCTAATTTTTTATGCTAGAGTAATGAAGATTTCTCTTTGATCAACTACCTCTTAACTACATTATTCTCAAAATTTAAGGAACAATATGATCTATCAAGAAATAAAGATAATCAATATAATCAATTAGACATAATAAAATTCTCAATAATTCTAGAATCATAAATCAAATCCTTTATCTTATTTGCAATATCCAATTTTGTCAAGCGAAGAAAGAGAGATCAAGTTTCTTCTAAATCTAAAAACATAAAAGACATTATTCAAAATAAGATGAAAACTAGAGTCTAAATTCAAAACAACCATGTCTATATATTCCACATTGACTACAGTATTGTTTACAATTTTAAGCTTTGACTCCCTCAAACTTGGACCATTTAGATTTGTAAGAGCCTGTAAGGTAGTAGTCACATGAATAGACCAATTAAGCCCTTGAGAATCCAAAGGAATATCAACTAGATTTGATTCAAAGCAAACCAACAACTCACCTTGGTCACTTTGTTTTTTTGCTTTTAGCCAATTCAATTGGCAGAATATTCAAGGCATGATACACAACATAATCTTCAAAAAGGGTCATGTTATGGGCCTTAAGTCTAGATTGAATATGGATCATCTTCAATATAAATTCTCTAACTCCCATGAGAGCATTAATTTCATATTTGATAACCCACTCATCAAGTTCCTAGCCTTAGTTAAGGATCGGTACGCCAATGGTGGGACTACGCCATGAGCCAATTCAAGGGCCAGTCATGAGTCATCATGAGTCAATTATGATTCGACACATAAGGATATCCTAAACTACTATGTGCATACCCACACACCTCTCAAATGGATTCACAGAGACACTAAGCATAATCCATCAACCTCAATCTCCAAAAATCCATAATCAAAATTAGAAATCATCTAGCAACTCAGATTTAATAACCAAATCATAACTTTTCACCATCACAATTCAAATATCAATGGTCATGTTCATTGATTAATCTATATTAAATCATATTTTATATATCACAATACATTTCCCAAATTATTTCAAACTCCATTTCATAAACTAGTTCACAAATTAATATATAACCTTCATTAACCATATTTAAAATCAAGAATTCTCGTGAGTCTTTCCCAAAAGGTTTCGCATACCCATTTGCAAGAAATCAATTTAAACTATAATCCAAAGATAACATTTTTATATATAATATACAAATGGTAGTAAATGCTCGATCCAATTTATGCAAGAAATATGTTTGTTCTTTACTCATAACATAACTAATCCATTTCGTTTTCAAAACATGAGTGTACAAAATTTAAGAAGAAATAGTATTACTCACTTGGGAAAAGTCGAAAACCAATCTACAGTGGTTACTCAAACCAATGCACTCGATTTCCTAACCATTAATGATATTAAAAACCAAGTAAAAGACAACTCTTACGAACGACTTGATGAAACCACATTCAACCGTCAACGTATCGACTCCTAAGCACTATGTAGAAGCTCGTTTATGACATACGTTTGTCTTTCGCCATTAAGCGTAACTCGTATGCAAAACTTAGGAATTTCGTTCCAAACAAATTATACTTTGAAATCGAGTTTCATTAGACCTCATTGTTCCACAACACCCTAGAGCACTATTTTCACAAAAATTGTAGAGCGGAAGATTTGCACGACTGAGGGCTCTTTCGACGGGCAGGATTGTAGACGAAGTTACGATGAGAGGGCTCTTGTTTCTGGTGTGGATGACAGTGATGCCTCATGAGACACACGGAAGAATCGCCCAAAACTCGCACTTGGGTAGACTCAGGACTTGATTGATTGCTTTCAGTGCCTCGTGAAGATAAATTATTCTTGTTACTCGTTGCGAGTGACAGGCACGCGGCATGGAGAATTTTTTCTGGAGGGATAGGCTGTCCAAGGTCGATTTCGACATGGATCTTCTGGACCTGAGGACTTGGAAAACAAGAATGACATGATCTGTGCAACATTTTGGGGACTTCAGCATTATCATATTCGGATGTGCTTTTTTGGTCGATCAAACCGAATAGGTTCATTAAGTTGTTTGCTCCAAAGTTTCTTTGAAGCGTAGAAACCGCAGAGGATAATTATGAAGTCAGTGAAGAAATTGGCGATGCGTTTTAGTCTTGCTAGAGACATCCCATTGTATGCCATTTTGGTCTATCTTGAATGGTTTTAGGAAGTACCAGTTTGCTTTGAGTGGCCAACCCAGTGTCGGCAACCTTCTCAGCGAATGCGTCTCCCATGTCCACTCGAAGAATTCGAGATGAAGTGGAATTTTTTTGTAGGAAAGCACAAGCTGCATGAAAACACGTGGCTTGTGTTGGAGAAATCTTTCCAGAATATTTTGAAGCTGACAAAACGTTTCTATCAGTCTAAGTCTGGATGTTCGGAGACCGACAGTTTAAAGTCTGAAGACTTTGTATTCTCGAGACTCAAGATCCAAGACCCAAAGACTTCAAGACTCAAGACTTAAGACTCAAGACTCAAGACTTAAGTCCTTCTCACCGACGCTCTTTCCAATCCAGTTGACGAAGGAAATCCAAAGCCGAGGTCTATGGTTGAGGATTCGATCCTATCCTCCGGAAAAGATTCTTTGGTTGGATAATTATTTCGGATTCTTTAATTCTTATCTAAGATAGATTGAAGATCCGATGGTCGACGAAGTAATCTTGGAATGTTCTATTCTTGGAAACCGAGATCCCGATTGTATGGGCGAACAGATTGATGGGCTATCATCGATTCCTTAAATAGCTCGGATGATCTTCTTGATTGATTCCGTCCAACGGGTAGATTGGAGGAATTCCTTTGGTAAGTGCCAACGGCTATGATGGCATGAAGGAGTATAAAAGGAAGACGTTCTAGTTGTTTTAAGTGTGTGATTGATAGAAAAATTCCAGAGTCTGAAGATCCTTGATTATTACTTGAGACTGTTTGAGCGAAATCGTATACAGAGAGTGTTTGTACTTGGCGAGACCTTGAGTGAGTGTGGTAGATCATCTACACCTAGAATTCAAGGAAGATCAACACTGTAACAGCTCTTTGATTATAGTGGAATCCAGCCAATCGTCGTCGCGTAAGAGTGGACGTAGGCTTGAATCAAGCCGAACCACTATAAACCGAGTGTTCAATTCTCTCTTTCCCTTACTCAGTCTCTCGATTGATATTTAATTATTGCAAATTGTTTAATTGTCTAAAGTATTGTGCAATCTTCAAGAAAAGTCGTTGTATACCTATTCACCCCCCCTCTAGGTACTCATACTAGCAATATCAATTGGTATCAGAGCCCGTGTTCTCACTTTGTTTGAAGTGTTTTACTTCAGAGTAAAAGATCCATGGCTAGTATGCTAGCACCGGGGCCGATGGAAGGGCAAAGCAATACCGACCTCCCTACTTCGATGGAAAGGATTACAACATCCGGAAGAACAAGATGAAAGCTTTCCTTCGATCAAAGGATCCTCCGGAATGGGACGTTGTGGAAAGAGGAATCACTCCCGCCGCCGTTGCATCAATCTCTCGAAAGAGGGAAAGACACTATTGAAACCAGCGGAATGTCTCGTGAAGAGATAAACAAGAGACAAGCACTCGATGCAAAAGCAATTTACTCCTTATATTGTGCTTTATCTCCAACTGAATATAATAGAATATCTTCTTGTGTTACAGCAAAAGAAGTATGGGATAGATTACACATCACCTATGAAGGGACAGATCGAGTGAAGGAGACAGAATTAACATTCTCCTTGGTCAATATGAAGCCTTCAAAATGAAACCAGGAGAATCTATAACTCGACATGTTTAGTCGTTTTACGATATTGTCAATGGTCTTGAGAACCAAGGACAAAAAATTTCTGATCCCATGAAGGTGAACAAGCTTCTCGCATGGACTCTCCAAGGATTGGAATCATATAAAGACTTCAATAAGAGAGACGCAAAGAATCATGCCATTATCTCGTAGACGAGCCGATTGGAACTCTTCGCCTTACGAAGTGGAACGAATTAATGAAGACGAAGATCCAAGAGGTAAGAAATCTATTGCACTAAAATCAAATGACGATTCCGATGATGCAGATTCTCAAGATGATATGGATGATGAGGAGCTCGCTCTCATGATAAGAAGATTCAGAAAACTGAATAGAAAAGGCAGAAGGTTCATCCCAAGGAAACAAAGTTTTCAGAGACAAAGCAGACTAAGTCGTTGATGATGAGGAACCAAACAAAGATGTAGTTTGCTTCGAATGTAAAAAGAAGGGACACATCGACCCAACCGTCCTCTTTCGAAAAGAAAAGAGGAAAAGCTGAGAAGTTTCGAAAGGCTCTCAAAGCCGAAAACCGGAGTGATACATGTAATGTGAAGAGAGTGATAATGAATATGCCAACATATGTTTGATGGCAAACTCGCACTGCACTCAGATTCTGGATCGACTCATGCTGAATTCGAGGTAAGTAATTTTAAAATTCCTGTCAAAGTCTCTAAATATATTAGTGAACCGTGTTTCGCCTTTAAGACTTCTCTCAAAAGAATTTCCGAGCTTAAAAAGGAAAATTCAAATCTGAAACAAAAGGAAGTTATTTTAGAAGAAAAAGTTAAAAGTCTAGACCTAAATGTTTCTGCTCTTAAAGAAAAAGAAGATGATCTTTTGAAAGAAAATGTTTTCTTAAAAACAGACTTATCAAATATTTCAAAGAAGTTTTCGATAGGATCCGAAAAGCTTGAAAAAGTGCTTTCAGTTCAAAGACCCTATTTCAATAAGTCTCGGGTTAGGCATGACAGCGGAAACAATTCCCTTGATTGACTTTCCTAAAGTTAAAGAAAGAATTAAGAAGAGACCTTCAAGAGAAGCTTACAAAAATCATTTCAAGAAAGTTTTCGTAAAGTCTCGTTGGTCGAAATGCTCTAAGGTGTTCAAAGTGTAACAGTCTAGATCATTTTGAAAAAGACTGTCCTATGGTTTGGAAACCCGTTAAGAAAGCATGGCCCAATAATGCTTATCCTACTAACTCCAAAGGACCCAAGAAAATTTGGGTACCAAAGAAAGCTTGAGACTTTCACTTGAATGTGTCTCCGTCAAGAGAAAGATAAAATGGTATCTTGACAGTGGATGCTCAAGACACATGACAGAGACTCAAAGTGCTTCATAAAGCTTGTTCAAGTAAACGGCGGAAATGTTTCATTTGGAGGAAACGGTAAAGGAAGCATCGTGGGGTTTGGAACTGTGAAAATTGGAAATCTCACAATAAGCAATGTTTCTCTAGTAGAAGGACTCAACTATAACCTTCTCAAAGCATTAGCCAATTGTGTGATACCGGTTTCAAGATCTCCTTTCAAGAAGGAATTTGCTATGGAATTAGTAAAGATTCTACCGAGTCTTTCATGGGTCGAAGACATGGAAACATCTACCTCTTAGACATGAAATTGAATAAATCTCAATGTCTAATTTCAATCCAAGATGAAGCAAGCATATGGCACAGTAAAGCTTGGCCATGTCAATATGAAGCAATTAGCCAAAATCTCATCAAAGCAGCTTGTTCGAGGACTACCCAAATTGCCATACCAAAAGTCCGACTCATGCACTCCATGCATTCTCGGGGAAAGGTAAGAAATTCATTTAAGCAAACAAATCATGTCTCTACTAATCATGTACTGCAGTTGCTTCATATGGATCTCTTCGGACCAACAAGAACTCAGAGCATTGGAGGTAAGAAGTATTGTCTAGTAATTGTAGACGATTACTCTCGCTTTACCTGGGTATATTTTCTTGCAAATAAGTCAGAAACCTTTTCGTACTTTGAGAAATTTGCTAAAAAGGTTCAAAATGAAAAAGGATGTGCTATTTCAAGTATAAGAACAGATCATGGAGGTGAATTTGAAAATCAAGATTTCACAAAATTGTGTGATGAATCTGGTTTTAAACATGTATTCTCCTCTCCATACACTCCTCAGCAAAATGGAGTTGTGGAAAGAAAGAATAGATCTCTTCAAGAAATGGCTAGAACACTTTTAATTGAAAGCAAAATTTCTTCACGGTTTTGGGTCAAGTCGTTTCAACAAAGATGCTATATCATCAATAGAGTCTTCCTAAGACCTATTCTTGAGAAAACCCCTTATGAACTATTCAAAGGTAAGAAACCTATTGTTTCATACTTTCATGTGTTTGGTTGCAAATGCTTTATTTTGAAAAATGCAAGTGATCGAGTTGGTAAGTTTGAAGAAAGATCCGATGAAGGCATCTTCCTTGGATATTCTACATCAAGCAAAGCCTACGAGTCTATAACAAGAAAAGCCAGTCTGTGGAAGAATCAATGAATGTCAAATTCCAAGACTCAAATAAGCAAGATGAATCCAAATGACTCAATATGAAGAGTCCGAAGTCACTCTAGACCTTCCAAAGTCTTCAACTCAAGAAGCATCTCCGACTCGGAAGTTCAACATCAAGAAGCTCATGAAGATTCAAATAAAGAAAGAGATCATCAATCAAGCAAATCAACCAAGAATCGGAAACACAAATCCAGTCATCCTAAAGATCTCATAATTGGCGAAATCAATGAAGGAATCCACACCAGATCAAAAAGACGTGAAGAGTCTAGTGCTGTTGCTCTCATTTCTGAAATTGAACCAAAAAGCATAGAAGAAGCTTTATATGATGAAAGCTGGATTGAAGCTATGCAAGAGGAGCTCAGACAGTTCAACATTAACGATGTCTGGGAATTGACATCTAAACCGAAAGGTAAAATTGTTATTGGAGCTAAATGGGTGTTCAGAAACAAGATGAACGAAGAAGGAAAAGTCGTACGCAATAAAGCAAGACTCGTGGCCAAGGGATACACGCAAGAAGAAGGAATAGACTATGACGAGACTTACGCACCGCTTGCAAGGTTAGAAGCTATTCGTCTATTACTTGCGTTTGCTTGTTACAAAAATTTCAGGTTATTCCAAATGGACGTCAAAAGTGCTTTCCCGAATGGATTTATCCAAGAGGAAGTTTATGTGGAACAACCGCTGGATTTGAAGACCCAAAGAAGCAAGACTCGCCTTCGGGATCGAAAAAGGCTCGTATGGTCTAAAGCAAGCACCTCGAGCTTGGTACGACAGACTAAGTAAGTTCTTATTACGTAACGGATTTGTCAAAGGTAAAGTAGATACTACTCTGTTCATCAAAAAGGAAAACAAAAGTTTCTTACTCGTTCAAATATATGTTGATGACATTATTTTTGGATCTTCTAATGAAAGTCTTTGCAAGAAATTTTCTAAGTCTATGCGGGACGAATTTGAAATGAGTATGATGGGAGAATTAACATTCTTTCTGGACTTCAAATAAAGCAATTGAAGGAAGGAACTTTTATCTTCCAAGAAAAATATGCTAATGATCTTGTCAAAAGATTTGGATTGGAAAGGTGCAAAAAGACCGACATACCAATGTCATGTTCTCAGAAGATAGACAAGGATGAAGAAGGGAAGAAAGTAGATCAAAAGCTGTACAGGAGCATGATCGGTTCACTTCTTTATCTTACTGCTTCTAGACCTGATATTTTGTTGAGTGTTTGCGTATGTGCTAGGTTTCAATCAGACCCTAGAGAATCACATCTCATTGCCGTGAAACGTATTATCAAATACGTTGCCTCATCTTCAAGCATCGGTCTTTGGTATCCAAAGAGGGGAGACTTTAATCTTCTAGGATACTCGATGCGAGATCCGGCGGTTGCGAGTCGATAGAAAGAGCACTTCGGAACTTGTCAACCGCTTGGAAACGGGATGTGTCTTGGTTCTCAAGGAAGCAAAGCATCGTAGCTCTCTCAACGACAAGAGAGTATGTAGCTCTTGGAAGCCGCTGTTCGCAAATTCTATGGATAAAGCAACAAATGCAAGACTTTGGCATTGAAGACTCATGCACGTAAATCAGATGTGACAACACCGCGATCAATCTCACCAAAAATCCAATTCTTCATTCAAGAGCAAAGCATATTGAGATTCGTCATCACTTCATTAGAGATCATATTCAAAATGGAGAAATCTCGATTCAATTTGTTGATTCGAAGAGTCAACTAGCAGATATATTCACAAAGCCTTTGGAGAAAAATCAATTCGACTTTATTCGCTCAAGACTCAACATTTTGAAGCTTGAAGAAGTTAAAGTCTAGAGACTCACCAACTCTAAGACTCGAACTCTCGACTTTGAATCATGAGACTCAATCATTCTTGGCTAAAGACTCGTAAGTTGCTATTTTATCTCGAAAAGGTACGTTCTTTCACTCGATATAATTTGTGTGCAATTTTGAAAACTTGTCTTCTTTAAGGAATTAATTTTGGCAGTTATTGATTTTGAAAAGAAGTGTTCGTACACTTTCCTTGTACCGATTAAACTTCTCTTTTCAAATCCGAGGTATATATATATACAGTCTTTCTTCGCCCAATTTTCAAAACCCTAAAAAGCACTCTCCTCCCGATACTGTTTCTATTTCTTGTTCATCGTCGAGAAAGTGGTCATTTTTCTTGGGAAAAGCAAGTGAAGGAATCTTCCAATAGACAAAGAAAGATGTCGTCTTCGAGGAAATCATCAAGAATAGCAAGCAGGGGACCACGAAGAATGGACAAGGGACCGACTCACTTCGATCTTACTGAAGAAGAAGACTTATCAAGTCAGCGACAAAGTCCGATTCGCTCTCCTCCACGTCATTCATCGTCTCCTGCCCCACAAGGTGGAAGTCAACATCTGGAAGAAGATATAATCGAGGATGCCGACCCAAAGCAAGAGTCCAAAACCCTCTCGTTATCTATAAACTTTATCGTGCGTTGAAAAGCACCGTACTTCATTAAAGTATATAGATGACTTCCTTAAGGACAAAAATTATGGGAATGAGTATCTTTTTCTGCGGAAAATGGAGGATTTGGGTATAGCTCCTCAAGGAAGGGCGAGAGGAGGCTCGAGCAAACATTCCCTGATCCTCGTATGCCGTGACAAAATCGATTGACGGGAACGATGATGACAAAATGTTCCTTGAATTTAAACCTAGACTCGGGTGTGGCAGCAAAGGTGAAAGGAAATCGGATGGATTTGTTTAAATCCAAGGATCGGAAAAAGCGTATTTCAGTGTCGTTGAAAAGAGGGGTGATAAACCCTAGAAGTGTCGATTTTGACTTCCCGGACACCATCAACGTGAACTTAAGAGAAAAGTTGAATTTGCTTCAACTTGAGACTTTTTGCTCGACTCTACGGACGGGTATGCTCAACTCGACCGCTTATTTCTATTCAAATCTTAGCTTTTTGGATGCGAATAGAATTTCATTCGTTGTTCGAGACCAAGTCTACATGGTAGATGTGAATATGTTGGCGGACATAGTTGGAGTTGAACGAGGACGTTATCTTCCAATCAAAGTCTCACCGCTCGTACTACTCTGGATCTTGTCAAAGATAGGGACGTAGAGAAGAAAATTACCTATTCCAGGATGAATGCCATCAACATTGTGCTTCATAAGATTGTGATCAATCGTCTAAGACCGAAGTCTACATCAAAGACTTCGTGTCTCTTCCGAAGCAAAATTGATGTATGCGATCAACTCGGACGGAAGTTTTCTCTCCCGCACACTATTCTCTTCCATATGTACAGAAAGCAAAGTGTCAAAAGACAAAGGACAATTGCCTTATCCCGGTCCGGTGACCAAGATCTTCGACATCTCGAACATTGATCCGCCACATACATTTTGTGTTCGACCGTGTGATAAGATGGTGGTAGGGTTGAAAATGTTAATGAAGATGCGTCTCGCAAGAGCTCTCCAAGGCAATGGAGAAATTCAAAGTGAAATCTCCATCCACCGCTTCAAAAAGGAAAGGAAAGGAGGCCATTGGTGCCCCATCGAAGAAGAAGAAAAAGAACTCTCATCCTTGAGGATGAAGATGAAGATGATGAAGATCCTACTATCCAAGCGCCGACAAGAACAAGACGTTCTCGTGTCTCATCCGACGCATTTCAGAGTAGAAGAAGAAAAGCGAGAGAAGAAGAAAAAAGTAACGTAGAAGAGGAAGAACGAGAGAGAGAAGGAGAAAGAAGTTGAAGAAGAAGAAGAAGGAGAACAAGAAAAGTCCGCCGACAAACTGGAGAGAAGGGAAATGAAGAGCATGATCATCACTCTTCCCCTATCGATGTCCTAGAGACGGGGGGGGAGTTAGGGAGCAAGAGAGGTCTACACCTCATGCCGCTGTCGTTGAAGATCTAAGACAATCTCCCGTAAGACCTGAAGAAGTTCAGTCTCTCAATTGCTCGAAGAAGGTGATGCATCGATTCCAAATCGCGGACCATACGTAAGCGCCATCGTATGAATACACACCATCCGAAAAAGCCAATGCCGCATACGTACGGATGATTCTGCAGATTTTCGTAGCATCATGAATATTCTTCTGGAAATGCGTAGCCAGATATATCTTCTGGACTGTGAAATCCAAGCTTTGAAGAATGCTGGACAAAAATCTTCAGTCTCTCTGGAGGATAAATTCAAAGACCTTGCTCTGCAGCTTCAAGCCAATGCCAAGGGAGAAGAGGTAGCTCATCTGAGAGAAGACCTGAAGAAGCTCGAAGGAGTAGTCCACCATTGGGGATTTCCGGATCGTGCGCATTCCTGAGACATGACTCCTTTCTCACCCTTTTCAATGCTGACAAAAAGGGGGAGAACCAATTTGAACCATCATATCTTTTAAAAACTTTGATTTTTTTTGGTTATGTTTATTTTTGAGTATGACTTGAGAACTTGAACTTGGGTGTGAATTTGATTGAATTGACTGTGGATTGTGATGCTTGACTAGTTGCATTTATTCAAGTGTTGTTATATGGTGTTTCTCATGAAAGTCTAACCAATTTTCTGTGGATGCGTAGTCTATGGGTTGCTTTATTAATCTTTATGAGTTAGCCATATTGCTTGAGAAATGTTTTTGCAGGTCAAAGTTGTTCAAATCTACAAGAAAGTTTTGTCACCATCAAAAAGGGGGAGATTGTTGGAGAAATCTTTCCGTAATATTTTGAAGTTCGACAAAACGTTTCTATCGCCTAAGTCCTGGATGTTCGGAGACCGACAGTTTAAAGTCTCGAAGACTTTGTATTCTCGAGACTCAAGATCCAAGACCCAAGACTCAAGACTTAAGACTCAAGACTCAAGACTTAAGACTCAAGACTCAAGACTTAAGTTGTTCTCACCGACGCTCTTTCCAATCCAAAGGACGAAGGAAATCCAAAGCCGAGGTCTATGGTTGAGGATTCGATCCTATCCTCCTCGGAAAAGATTCTTTGGTTGGATAATTATTTCGGATTCTTTAATTCTTATCTAAGATAGATTGAAGATCCGATGGTCGACGAAGTAATCTTGGAATGTTCTATTCTTGGAAACCGAGATCCTGATTGTATGGGCGAACAGGATTGATGGGCTATCATCAGATTCCTTAAATAGCTCGGATGATCTTCTTGATTGATTCCGTCCAACGGGTAGATTGGAGGAATTCCTTTGGTAAGTGCCAACGGCTATGATGGCATGAAGGAGTATAAAAGGAAGACGTTCTAGTTGTTTTAAGTGTGTGATTGATAGAAAAATTCAGTCTCGAAGATCCTTGATTATTACTTGAGACCGTTTGAGCGAAATCGTATACGAGAGTGTTTGTACTTGGCGAGACCTTGAGTGAGTGTGGTAGATCATCTACACCTAGAATTCAAGGAAGATCAACACTATAACAGCTCTTTGATTATAGTGGAATCCAGCCAATCGGCTGTCGCGTAAGAGTGGACGTAGGCTTGAATCAAGCCGAACCACTATAAACCGAGTGTTCAATTCTCTCTTTCCCTTACTCGCCTCTCGATTGATATTTAATTATTGCAAATTGTTTAATTGTCTAAAGTATTGTGCAATCTTCAAGAAAAGTCGTTGTATACCTATTCACCCCCTCTAGGTACTCATACTAGCAATATCAATTTTTGGAAATCTCTCTTGCAAGACATGATGCTATCCAAATTGCACACTAGTGTGGAAAGGTGGCCAAGCACATGCGTAGGTAAGAATTTCTGGAGGGCATGCACCGCCAGAAAATCACGGCGATTATGTTTTCATGCTTCGGAGGTACTCAACTTTATGAATATATTCAAGGTACCATCTTGCTACTTACTGAACCGATGGACAAAGTCTGCCGGACATCCTTCTGGTGACACCCAACGCGGGGACTGCAAGTGACGGAGGTCCAGTCAATTTGTTTGTTGGTGAGTTTATGCGACAGGCTTTGCATGTCGCCCATATGTCTGTAAACAAGAAGAGGAAGAGAATAGCCGTGGGATCGTGAAATTGGCATCAGAGCACATTTAAAAGGTTACGAAAACTGAATAAGTGGCAGGGGCTCTTGACAATTCAGATGGTAAAGATGATACGGATCAGACTATTTGTGAGTATGTTCTCGAAACACAACTCGATCGAGAGAATGTAGCTAAACTGGGATGGGATGTCCGACAGTGAGACGCGAAGTTTGAAGGCCATGGACCAGCTGGGAAACCAAAGACATTGTTAGTCTCTTCCTTACCAATTTGCTCCTTAAGTTCACCGCCCTCTGTTTGCACTTCCGTATTAGAGTGCATTATCTCGGTAGGATTAATCTTCTCTTGTAGTAACTACTTTCACCGGTTAAGAACGACCAATAGAAGTGTTACTGGTCGGTCCAAAACATGACCTCTTTTTTTGCCTTAATAAGATACGCTCAACAATCAAACAGAGGATTGACCCAAATCCGGTCCACGACAAGCCTGACTACGAGCTCAGGGCCTCCAACCTCCGTCTCTGACCGACTTTCAAAACATACAGATTGATATGAAAGAGGCATATCGTTTTTTAAGATAGCGGTTGTTGACACATAAATTTTCGCGACCCATTTAGTCATTTATCACCTTAAAAAATTAGGAATTAATTTTATCCTTGAAAAAATATTAATTGCATAGCATATAGACTTAGGTGCATTTGTTTTTAATTTGCATTTTTTTACATTTATTTATTGGACCGGTGACGGATGGGTCGAATTAGTGGTTTTGGATTTTAAATTAGCAGGCTATGCTAGGCCCACAAAAGGAGAATATTAACCCAAGCCCGTCGTTATGTTTAATTAATTATCTTGTGAAAATTTAAGATTTGATGCGATATTATGATGATTTTTGGAAATTAAAAAAATCGCATTGTAATCTTATCTTTATCAATAGATAATGAAATCGGCGGAGAATATTTTTGAGATAAGGATTTTTGTGACCAAGAGGTTATAAGCGATATTTGTGAGATGAAAATATTAACAAAAAAGATAATGTTTTATTTCGCCTATAAAAGGATGCGTACGAAGAGGTCAAAAGGAGAAGGCTTTTGGGGGGGCTTCTTCCATTTTGTTCCTGGAAAAAATAGAAGCACAAAAGAAAACTCTTATTTTCCTTCGGTAGAGGGGGGGTTTCTTTTGGTGAAAAAAGAACACAAAAGTTATAAATAAAAAAAAAAGGTAGAGAGAGAATACAGAGACAAGAGGGGGAGGGATTTGACCCCTCCGTTCATCATCTCCCCAAGCTCGCTGCTCACTCTCCGTTCGCTCCACGAAGCCCGACGCCCTCCTCGCTTGCCGCCGGTAATTGATCCGCCCAACGCCGCCTGCTTTGTTACTCGGAGCCGAGGCCCCGCAACCCGCCTGTGTGCCCGTGCCCCTGTGAAGCGACGACCCATCTCTGCCCTTGGTGCGCTCGCTAGCCACCGCCGCGTCCCTGCACCGAACTGCACTGCTCCGAGATCCCGTCGCGCCTACCGCCCCCTGCAAAGCCCTCACGTCGCCGCCACACCAGCGGTGCTGCCGCGCCATATCCAGACGCCCACCCACCGTTGCACCACCAAAGCTACAGTCCAAAGTCCCGCCTCCGCCAGATCTAGATCCAGATCCGAGCCCGCTGCTCCGCCTCATCCGCGACTTGCTGCTCCTGCCGGTCCACTCTCGCCAAAGCTCCAAATGCCGGCGACCAACCGCCCGCCCGACGATGCTTGCCTTGGGTGACCTGCCACGAGCAATCCGTGAAAAAAAAAATCAGATTAGGTAGTTCCTCATTTATTTTTTTTATTATTATTTCTTTAATATTTGTTTTAGTGGAATTGTTCCTTAATATATTATTGATATCATAATATGAAATAGTCCCTCAAGCTAGGGATTGACGGTCCGATTTTCGCGCCCGAAATCCGACTCGCAATCCCTTACAAAAATCGACAATCTAATCTCAAGCCCGAGATTCGATTCGCGATTTAATTTAAAATTGGCTAACCCGATCTCATGCGCGAGATATGGTTTGCTAATTTTTGGATATCAATCTTATCTTTTGTTTGATTTACTATGTCAAGTTAGTTGAGTCAATCTTATTTTCGTAAAATAAAAAATCCAAAAAATACTTGAATTAGGATTAGATTTGCTTTAGAATATTCCTAGTCTTAGGTTTAAAATTGCAATCTTATTTGAATTTTTAAATAAAAAATCCAAAAAAAGAAAGTGCAATCATTTAGGTTGTTAGTTTTTATTTGAATTGCATGTTTAATTATGTTAGTTTTAATTTCGAATTTCTTAAAGAAAAACACAAAAAAAAAATCATTGTGCATATTAGATTAGAATGCATGTTTCATTTTAAATTTAGATCTTTTTTTTTTAGATAAATTGCATTTTAGATTTAGATAATGTCTTAGTTTAAATTAGGATTTAATATGACTTAATCCCTAGTTTAAATTAGATAGAATCTTAATCTAGCTAGATCATTTCAAATTTCATAAAATTTGTCTTAGGATAAATTAGTTGCAATTTCTAGGATAGATTGCATTTTTAAAATAAAAAATGTCATTTGCATGTCATATAGAATTAGGTTCATGAAATGCATGTCATTCTAGTGATTATTGTTAGGTTCATTTCTAATTAGAAATTGTCCGTCATTAGATTAGGTCATTTAATAAATGTCGCGTGACATATAGTTTCGCATATTGAATTATATGTCGCATGTCATTTTAGTTGAAATAATTTTATACGTCATTGCATTGCATTGCACGTCATTAGAATTAAGTCATTTTGGTTAATTTAAATTGCATATTTAACAATTGCATGTTCATTAAAAGATCATAAAATTTTTATTCATATGTTTAGGACATGTTGCCATGCCATATCATTTCATATTAGATTAAAAGCATTGCATTGCATATGGATTATAGTCTCGTTTAATAAGTGAAAACAAAAAGAAAGAAATTGCTTGTTAATTAGAAACCATATCTAGGGTTGTTGATGTGGATTTTAATTTAACAATGCAGATGCTTTCGTTGCTTTGAGGTAAGTTCTGCATCATTTAATTGCTTTCTTGGGTGTTAAATTGGTGGTTTGCGCACCTGCATGAACACCTCACATGTTAGGGAAATAGATTTAAAATCAATCCAAATTGCTTGCCAAACATTTTTCAAAAATAAAAAGAAAGGTACCGAAAGGGCGTTAGAGAAATCTAACGTAACCAAGTCCCCGTACCCTTAGTCTCTGGTTCGTAGGAGTAAAGTAAATCTCCTGTTACTTTACTAGGGTTTCTAATCGATCCACCAAAAATAGATTAGTAGCGACTCCTAGTTAAAATTCAATTGCATGTTAACAATTCAAACCTAAGTCGCGAATTGGTATGGGCTTGGGAGAGCCCGAGTTAAGTCTAGGCTTAACAATCCATTAGCCAAACCATAGGTGGTTCACCTCCTGAAAAATTGGTCGCGACAGCTTGGCGACTCCGCTGGGGACTAGAGTTGAAACTCTTAGTGGACTTAGGCCAATTTTCTTTTTTGAAAAAAATGCTTTTGTTTGGTAGCGAGGATTCCGGGTACGTCCCTAACATTTAAGGTGTTAAATGTTTTTGCAGGATGGGAGGTATAAGGGGAAGTATTTGCTAACTTTTGTTTTGTAGGGAGGTGTAAGGAATGTATGGTTTATTTTTATATTGAAGTGTTGTTTGATTTAAATTGATGTGCATGCTTTGCATAAATCACTACACTTTGCACACACAACCTGTCGCCGGACCTGGGCCGCATAGGATCATTTAGGATGGTATTGAGATGGATACCACTCTGACCGCATGCCCGCGGTACGAGTCGCCCATCTCAATCCCGAAGTTTCTTTCATGGTGTCAAGAGTACCCACCTCGGTTTGCATGCCCGCGACCCGGGTCGGCTCTTTGACCAAGCCGGAGTCATGAGGACCCGACATAGTCCACAAGCTCGTGGCTAGTCTGATCATCCTTGTGGCTTCACTTTGATAAGCCTTATAGATTAGAAATCGAGCCACTTATCATGCGCATGTCTATGTGACTGCCGTCGATTTGTCTTTGTGAAGTAAGTCTTCTATTCCTATACTAATGCAATTTACTTATTTTGTCATACTCTTGGTCCGTCCATGATAATTTAGATCAATCATTGATTTAATTCATTGGTCGATTAGAAATGAAATGATGAAATTGCCATGCAATCAACCATTTTTTTTTTTTGAAAAAAAACTCTGGAGAATTTGTCTTCGATTCATGTCTATGAAATTTGATGAGCTTTTAAAAAAAAAATGAAAAAAGTTGATAGATCATTGTCATGGATTGATTTTTTATTTGCACCTCATACTTATATATTTTCATTCATTTGAATTAGGTTATAACGGATCCGTCACGTTCGCCCATCATCACGCGATTAAAAGCTAGAATGGCCGAACAAACTGAAATGCGTGATCGTGTCTCCGCTATGGAGACTCAACTCCAACAAGTACTCGCCTCTATACAGCTTGTGACGGATCAATTCCTCCAAGCAAATCCAACAACTGCACCCGCTCTTCTTGAAATAGTTATCCCAAAGCAAGCAAACAAGATTCAAATGATTGATGATGACATGCCTGGGCTGGAAGATGACCCAGTCATTGTTGGAAAGACCAAGCTTGACGGCGTTCCCAAGACAGATCAGGATGAGTGTGTTGCGAAGCTGGAAGAGAAAATGAGACAGCTGCAGGAGTCACAAAGCTCCCTCCCATTCGACCTCTCAGTCTATGAGAAGGTCAAAATGCTGGGCAAGTTCAAAATGCCAGAGTTTGAGAAATATGATGGCACATCTTGCCCAAAATCTCATCTACAGATGTACCACATGCGCATGGCCCAGCACGTAAAAAATTAGCCTCTCATGATCCAATCATTCCATGCGAGTTTGACTGGACCCGCACTAAAATGGTACGTGATGAAGAATGTGAACCTGCTCGACACCTGGAACGAAGTGGCTAACGTATTCCTCAAACAATACAAGTTCAACATGGACATCGCACCTTTCCGAGAAGACCTGGAGCGGATGGAAAAGAAAATGAGCGAATCATTTAAAGAATATGCTGTAAGATGGAGAAACCTGGCCGCTCAAATCACTCCTGAGCCTACCAACAAGGAGCTGATGAAGTTGTTTGTGAAGACCCTCCCATCTGAGTTTCGTAATAGAATGGCCAGTACATACGTCGAAAGCTTCAATCAGCTTATTCCTGTAGGAGAACAAATTGAGATGGGGATAAGAGAAGGGTGGTTTACTGAGCCATCTAACAAGAGGTTTTCTACTAAGAAGGAGAGAGACCTTGAAGCTGAGATTAATATGGCCTACTCTCAATTGAATCGTGATACATCCAATCGCGCTCCAGTAATTAAGATTTCTACTGAGCAACATCGTGGAGGATATTAGTTCTCGGGTCAACAACGTAATGTTAGGAGGCAGCTTACACCTCTTCCTGGACCCTTATCCAAAGTTTGGCCTATTCTCCAAAAGAAGGGATTACTCTCTGCTAAGCCGAAGCGACCAAATCCCGAGCGTTATCCTGCATATAATCCCTCCGAGAAGTGTGACTATCACATGGGAGAAATTGGTCACTCTACTGATGATTGCTATGTTTTGAAGCATAAGGTCCAAGACCTCTTGGATACAAGGGCGTTCTCTTTCAGCGATAATCAGCAAAATCCTCTGCCCAACCCTGATGAAGGCGCAAATGTTGTCACTGAGTGAAGAAGTGCTTATCTCCTAGGATTTCAAGTTTTGCTTAGGATTCTCTGCTTTTTGAAATTTCAATTATCGCTTTTGCTTTTAGGGTTTGGCTTGTTTGCATTTTCCATTCCAATAATGTAATTCATTTGATTCTATTCAATGAAATTACAATTTTATTTTCAATTTTGAGGACATGATGGAGTATACCAAACCAGTCCAATGACGATATCCAACCATGAAAGAAACTATCATCCACGGAGAAATCCTGAGGGCTGGACTTTTTCATACCTCCTTCCAAAAACTTTTTCGAAAATAAAAGCATTTCGTTGTTAACAAAAAAAAAAATATTTTCCCAGAGCTTGTAGCAGATTAAACCTGTTTGTTTGTCTGACCCATTTGCTTCTTGTCTCAGAACATGATTCTATAGCTTGTTATGACAAGGGACATCTGAGAATAACAATGATCATAAACTTGACTTGTGATCAACAGGTTTAGAGCATACTTGTAATGAAAAAGATTTGGGGCAAGTAAATGAGAACCATCATTCTTCTAGTGGAAGATTGACGAATTGGGGGCAAGTTTTGCTCCAAATTAAAGTCTCTACCCGAGCAAAAATGGATGTCAATTTGAATTTACTTTGATGTTGCATAGGTGCCGTTCTCCTAGCATAAATGGATTTTCAACTTAAATGAGTTTTCAATCCAAAGACATTAATTCTGATGCAATTTCATTATAGAGGAATATTGAATGAATAAAATTTGCCATGTCATGTTTTGAGTTGACATTTCTATGATAAGTAAATTGAGTTCTTTTTGAAATGTTTTGCATGATGCAAATCTTGCATGTTTTATCCTCCAATTGATGACATTGTGTAATTTAATGGAGTGAATTGATTGTCAAATGGGATACTTTGGAATGATGAAAGGCAAACCATATTCCATACATTGTTTCATACATTCAACATTTGTGAGATGTGTGGAAAAATTCCATGCCATGAGGAAAATGGTGATCTCGCAAAGGGTACAGCAACCAAAATAATGAGAGGCAATTCATATCTCTATCCCAAACACTACAGGTAAATCCATTGTTAAGCCATTTGAGCTCACACACTTATGAATATTCTTTTCAAATTACCCCTGTCAAGAATCGCCCACATCGGGGACAAGATTTGAAATGGAAAATGATAGGAAATTTTCTTGCTCTCACTTGCATCAATTTTCGAGTATTGCTTTTACATTGAATTCATATGATAATTTAAAGTGCCTAGGATGACGAAGAGCGGTTCTTTTTCTCTATCCTATACACTTTATCCATTTGCTATAGCCCAATTGAGACTATGAATTCATTTTCTTTAAACCCAGTTGGTGATCATCCCCCACACTTTCGGGGCAAGGCAAAAGAAAAATGAAGACTCTTGAAAAGCATGAATGTTTACAAAGTGATAATTGATGAAGGCTGCATGCAAGAAATCAAAATAGAAAAATGGGGCATGAAAAAGCAATGTGCCTGGTAAAAGCAATGCCAATGCCCATGAAAAAAGAAAAAATCAAACACTTGATG
This sequence comes from Eucalyptus paniculata subsp. matutina, assembly GCA_017140255.1. Classification (NCBI taxonomy): domain Eukaryota; kingdom Viridiplantae; phylum Streptophyta; class Magnoliopsida; order Myrtales; family Myrtaceae; genus Eucalyptus; species Eucalyptus paniculata. Next base: position 47,451,718 of record CM029436.1, on the reverse strand, counting down.
AAGTGAGCCGTAAAATCCCAATAACAAGATGTAAAAAAAAGGCTCAAATATTGAGATGTTGCAATTGAATTGAATCCCAATGGAGATACTCAAAGTGAGTTTTTACTATCAATGGGGCACTTCATGAAAACAATCCTCAATGGGAAAAAATTATTGGAAATATCAAGATGATCACCAACTTTAACCCTTTAAACACATTTTGAGCCAAATGATCCTTTCATTTCTCAACCCATGAACCCAACCTACGTTACGTCCCTTACAAAATTTCTTCAGATTAGGGCATTTGAATTAATGTAAGGAGTTCATATGTTTATAAGCATCGCTTGAAGAAGTGCGAGTAAGATTATTTCTTTCATTTTCATGGTTCTTGGCTTGTAAATCCCAAGATGATTGTGAAATATCACTCATTTTTCAATAGCCTTGACTCAAAGAATCTCCTTTGCTAAGCCATTGACCAAACCTATATTACGGTCCCTATTAAAGACCACTCAGATTGGTAAGTTCGTACCACTTGCGAGATTACTTGGACCTTGTTGGTATGATGATGGAGTGATTCTCATAAAAAGCCTCTAAATGAAATGGCCAGTGAGTGAAAAGTCCTTTTTGATCGAAGGATCTCTCATTTCACATATCCATGACACTCATGTGTTCACATTGAATATTGTTTTGAAATGTCTCTAATGGAAATTTGGGTGATGCAAATGTCATTATGCATGAACCCCAATTGAATTGATAAAAACCTCAGAGATTTTGAAATGTGCATTATAGAATAGCGTAATTGTTATTTCTTTGATAAATGCATATTAGTTTTTGCTCTAAATCTTGTCTCAAAGACCCAATAGCTCTTAACATTCAGGCTCCTTTCAAGAAGAGAAACTTCACGAATATTAGGAGATCCTTGATTTATTTCATTGAGAGGTGAAAGACATCCACAGGATATCTAAATTCCAAAGGACATATCCCCAAGAATCAGAGATATCACCAGGTAAGTATATCTCTACCATACTTTAAAATACTTGTCATTGTGCAGGTGTTCTCTCTCAAGTGCATTGACACTTGACTTGGTCAAGCTATTCAGTTATATCGACCTGGCGTGCTTTCTTAGCCCAAAGTTATTTTCATCGACTCAGCTTGCTTCCGTAGCCCGATGTCCCTTTCTTGACCCGGTATGCTTTCGTAGCCCAGTGTCCTTTTTAATAGACTCGGCGTGCTTCCGTAGCCCGATGTCCCTTTTATTGATCTGGCGTGCTTCCGTAGCCCGGTGTTCATTTATATTGACTTGGCGTGCTTTTGTAGCCCGATGTGTTTTATATTGACCTGGCGTGCTTCCGTAGCCCAGGGCCCATCTTCATCGACTCGGCGTGCTTTTGTAGCCCGATGTCCATTTATATTAACCTGGTGTGCTTTCGTAGCCCAGAGTCCCTTTATATTGAATCGGTGTGCTTCTGTAGCCCGATGTCCCTTTTAATAGACCCGACGTGCTTTTGTAGCCCGATATCCTTTATATCGACCTGGCGTGCTTTCGTAGCCCAGAGTCCCCTTCATCGACTTGGTGTGTTTTCGTAGCCCGGAGTTCCTAACTTGGCGTTCTTTCATAGCCCAGAGTCCATTTTATCAAACCGGCGTGCTTCCGTAGCCCGGATTTCTTTTATCGACCTGGCGTGCTTTCGTAGCCTAGAGTCCTTTACACCGACACTCAATGGAGTTGTCCCCTAAAGATTTTTCCTCCAGATTCAATCTGATTAAGGCGACCGAAAAAAGGTTCGGGTCCTGGTCAGATAATCTATGCTGTCATGTTAGGCGACCGAAGAAAGGTTCGGGTCCTAGCCAAGCAAAACCTCAGTTTAGGCGACCGTAGAAAGGTACGGGTCCTAGACAACCTTATTGCTCTAACAGGCGACCGTAGAAAGGTACGGGTCCTGTGAAAAGCAATTACCTCAGTTCAGGCGACCGTAGAAAGGTACGGGTCCTGAAAAATGATTCCTTATTCAGGCGACCGTAAATAGGTACAGGTCTTAGAAAGTGAATCTCCGTTTAGGCGACCGTAGAAAGGTATGGGTTCTAGACAACAATTATTGCTCTAATAGGCGACTGTAGAAAGGTACGGGTCCTGGAAAAGCAATTTTCCCATTCAGGCGACCGTAGAAAGGTATGGGTCCTAGAAAATCAATTTTTTCGTCAAGGCGACCGTAGAAAGGTATGGATCCTAGACACAACCAAACACTGCCCTACTAGGCGACCGTAGAAAGGTACGAGTCCTGAACATGTAACACCGACTATCTTGAATCGCTCTACCCTCCATGAAGGTAAGGTATTCCAGGTAGGTTCCTTTACCATTTGCATACAAATTGCATTCCAAAATTTTGACATCTCAGTCTGGATTTGGATGTGTCACGCCCCGATCCTCAGGCACGCACACATCCGTCTCACTTGGTCGATTTTATAATGCGATATCCCAGGACAATGTATCGCCGACCCTTTCATTTTTAAGCACATCCGGAAGCGGTTAAAATCCCAGGACAATAAAACGCGATGGGATAGAAAAGCGGGGCCATATTTTTCATATTGAAATTTATAACCAAACTTTTATACAAAACCACAAACTAGAACACTTCACAACTTTTTATTCTAAACTCTATTCACATCAAAATGGAGATATCAAAGAAGATAAAATTTCAGTCCATCTAGGCCGTACTCACGGCCTCTCTCGAGATTGTCTTCTTCTCCCAAAAATCCTTCTCCAACTCTTCCTCCTCAGCTCCTTAGCGGGGTCCTGAAATGGTTTTCCCCAAACTGGGATGAGACTACGTCTCAGCGAGTTCTACCCCACTAAGCCCGATTAGTAAACCATTATACTAAAGGCTGCCTAAACACGCATAGGTCAGAAGACGTACCTTAGCATCAGATCCTGCCTGCAAGTCAGTACAATTCATAATAGGCACTCAAGCAATCATATCACAGATCGAAGCATCAATCAAATCGACCTAGTCGATTATATATCAACAAGACCACTCACGGTCATTTCCAATCAGTCATTCAATTCACGACATCAAATCAAAACAATGATAAATCGATCTAGTCGATTACATGTCAGATGGACCATTCTAGGTCAATACTCTCGGGTGCCAAGCTCACCAATGTGATTTATCCACTAGACAATTGCGTGCGTTCTTTAAGGCGCCGTTTTCGCCAGTGACATCCTTAGTCACCGAACCACACATGCCTATAACCATGTACTCAAATAGACAATTGTGTGCGTTCTTTAAGGCGCCGTTTTCGCCAGTGATATCCCCAATCACCGAACCACACATGCCTATAACAATGTATTTAATAGACAAGTGTATGCGTTCTTTAAGGCGCCGTTTTCGCCAATGATGTCCTTAGTCACCGAACCATACATGCCTATAACAATACGAGTACTAGACCGATACGTGCGTTCTTTAAGCGCCGTTTTTCGTAGTGATATCCCAATCACCGAACCACGTAGGTCCACAATAATGTATGTACTAGACCGATCGTGCGTTCTTTAAGCGCCGTTTTCGCCAGGTGATATCCCAATCACCGAACCACGTAGGTCTATACACCGTAATGTCGATTGGTTCAATCCAGAGTATTTCCAATTCTCTCATAACTCCATCCACTTTACAACTCAATCAAAGCATTATAAATGCTAAACAAACATACTTTTTCGGCCATCTACCAATCAATCATTCAATCTCAATCAATTCCAAATCAATTTAGGGTAAATCCCTAAAATATCACAATTTATTCAATTCCATACAACGTAGAGCTCAAATAAATAAACGAACTGCGCCACGATGATCAGCACAAGATTTCGGTCGTCGGCCATCAAAATCTTAATTTCCGAAAAATAATTAATTAATTAATTAATTTCGAAAATTAATTAATAAATATTAAAAATTCAATTTAGCACAAACTAAAACTCAATTAAACAAACGGACTTCACCACAGTCATTAGCATAATTTTCCGGTTCCAGACCATCTCAGTTGAATTTTCGGAAAATAAATAATTATTTAATTTAATTTCAAAAAATAATATTTAAATATTAAAAATCCCACTTAGGCCCGAATCATCAAATTGAAGCCCGATTAAGCGTGGGGAAAATTCCCGAGACTTCCAATAAATAGTAGACCACGTCTACTTGTTAATTGCACAATCAATTTATTTAAATCGCATCACAATTACTAATAATTGCTAATTTATTCTAATCTAACAACCTAAACATAATTAATTAAAAATAAACCAACCTTAAGCATAATTAGCCAACTAATCCTGGATTAGTGAGATTACTCATCAAATCGCGCGCAAATCGGATCAATCCGACGGGGGCGACGCGAGGAATGATTCTTCCCAAAGCACGGCTCGGGTTCGGGGCCCCGAAACGGCCCAAAACGGCCCACGAACTGGCTGGAAACCCACTTCGTGGGTTGCTGGTTCGACTGCGAAACAGGGGAAAACAAAGATGGTTAGGGGTGGAGAAGGGTCGGGAAGGTAGGTGGCGGGCGGTGAGGGTGGGCGGCTCCGGTGGCTTGCGGCCACTCATGGTGGCGGAGAGGCGGAACAGGGCGGAAGACGCACGGGTCAGGGATCGGGAATGCGTGGCGGGAAACGAGGGCGGACGCGGGGCATGCGGCACGGCGGACGGGCGCGGCGCGGGCGGCGGCGGGCGGTGCGGCGGCGGCGAGGGGCCGTCTTCGTGCGCTCGGCTTCTTCTCGAGCTTTTTCCTGGTTTTTGTTCGCACGAACAGGAGAGAAGAAAGAGGAAGAAAGCGGTCATGGGGGGGGAAGAAGAGAGAGAGAGAGAGAGAGAGAGAGATAAGGTTGGACCGGTCAAAGAGGAGAGAGAGAAAGTGAGCGGTGGGGGGTAATTCGCACGAGGGGGGGGGAAAGGGAAAAAGGGGGAGAGAGAGAGAAAGAAAAAGAAAAAGAAAGAAAAGAGAAGGGAGAGAGAGGAAAAAAGAAAAAAAATACATAATCTTCTTTATTTGATTTTCTCTTTTCCTTTTCCTTTCTATTTTATTTTGGTCTTCAATTTTTCTTCCGATAATTTCTTTCTTGAAATTTCGGACTCGTCAATAGATTGATGAACGATGAGACAAGGTCCAAAAAAAAGAATTATGACGCGCTTAAAATTCAATTCCCCAAATCGAGTTCAATTTCGTGGTTAAAAATCGATCAGACGTGATTTTAACTCAATCCAACCAATTAGATAGCTTTTAGGGATTTTACAGCTGATACATCCCTTAACGGCTTTATCCAATAGGTTAGTTAACTCGTGAGTGATCAACTCAGAGAAAAAGGGCCATAAGCACGTCGACGAAATGCCCATTTTACTTTATCGAAACGGGGTTGAATTTCAGGATGTCACAACTCTTCCTCTCTTATAAAAATTTCGTCCTTGAAATTTAAACCATTACACTTTGTTCAAAAAGGCGGGGGTACAACTGTCTCATCGATTCTTCAGTCTCCCAAGTCGCTCCTTCAATGCCGTGGTGTTGCCAGACCACTTTGACCAACGGGATGGTCTTTGTACGCAGAACTTGCTCTTTACGATCGACAATCTGAACCGGGCTTTCAACGTATGACACACGGTCATCCACGTCCAATTCCTCGAAATTGAGCACGTGGGTCGGGTCAGGCTCGTACTTCCTTCACATCGACACGTGAAAGACGCAAGACGATACGCTAGGTTTCCGATTCTTTCAAGAATCTCAAACGGACCTACGTACCTCGGACTCAGCTTGCCTTTCTTACCAAAGCACGAAGTTCCCCTCATTGGTGACACTTTCAGAAAAACGTGATCACCAACTTGGAATTCCAAAGACCTTCGACGCTTATTTGCATAACTTTTCTGTCTGCTCTGTGCTGTCTTCAATCTGTCTCTGATCACTGCCACGGCATCTACTGATTGCTGAACCAACTTTGGGCCTGTTATCTTCCTTTCTCCGACTTCATCCCAACACACTGGAGTTCTGCACGCTCTGCCATACAATGCTTCAAATGGAGCCATCTTGATGCTCTGCTGATAACTGTTGTTGTAGGCGAATTCCACTAGATGAAGCTGATCCTCCCAGCTTCCTTTGAAGTCTATTACACACGCCCTCAGCATGTCTTCAAGAGTTTGAATCGTCCTTTCAGACTGGCCATCCGTCTGAGGATGATATGCCGTACTGTATTGAAGCTTTGTACCCAAAGCACTCTGCAAGCTCTTCCAAAAAGCAGCAGTAAACCTCGGGTCTCTATCAGATGTTATCGTAACCGGCACTCCATGCATACGAACCACTTGACGCACATACAGATCTGCGTGCCTATCAAGACTCAGGTCCTTTCGAACTGCAATGAAGTGAGCCGACTTTGTCAGCCTGTCGACTACTACCCAAATCGAATCATTCCCCCTCTGACTCCTTGGTAGTCCAGTCACGAAGTCCATCGTGATATGCTCCCATTTCCACTCAAGGATCGCGAGAGGTTGCAGAAATCCTCCCGGCTTGCAATGCTGGGCTTTTACTTGCTGACAAGTCAAACACTTGGCCACATGCTTGGCGATGTCCGCCTTCATACCTGACCACCAGTAGTGTTGACGCAAATTCTGATACATCTTAGTGCTTCCAGGATGAACGCTGTAATTGCTACGATGTGCTTCAGATAAAATTTCTTCTCTAAGCTCTACATCGTCAGGTACAACCAAACGTCCACGAAGCCTCAGTACCCCATCATCAGAAACTTGAAAATCAGCTTTCCTTTTTTCAGTATCCTCTTGAAGAATTCTTTGCACGTCCGGATCTGTCGGTTGAAGTTGCTTGATTCTGACCTGGACATCCGGTTCAATTCTGAGGGTGGCCATAAAACTTGAAAGGTGGCCTACCTCAAATTTGAATTCCGAATCTCGAGCTCTCTCGATTAAGTTCCACTCCTTAACCAAGATTTGCGCTATTGAAGACTTCCGACTCAATGCATCGGCGACCTTGTTCGCCTTTCCGGGTGATATAAAATATCACAGTCGTAGTCTTTCAGCAATTCCATCCATCGTCGTTGTCTCATGTTCAACTCCTTCTGAGAGAACAAATACTTGAGACTCTGATGGTCCGTGAAGATTTGAAACTTTTCCCCACACAAGTAGTGCCTCCAAATCTTCAACGCAAATATGATGGCTGCGAGTTCTAAGTCATGCGTCGGATAATTCAATTCATGAGGTCTCAACTGCCGGGAAGCGTATGCAACAACTTTGCCATGTTGCATCAGCACGCAACCCAATCCCCTAAATGACGCATCACTATAGATCTCGAATCCTCCAGGACCAGATGGAATCGTCAGCACAGGTGCGGTAGTCAACTTTTCCTTCAGCTCTTGAAAACTACGCTCGCACTTGTCTGTCCATATGAATTTCTCATTTTTCTTTGTGAGCTTTGTCGAGGTGACGCTAATCAATGAGAAACCTTCCACAAACCGTTTGTAATAACCGCTAACCCCGGAAAACTTCGATTTCATCGTCATCGATGTCGGTCTCGGCCACTTGATTACGGCTTCTATCTTGCTCGGGTCGACAGAGATTCCTTCTCCGGAAATCACATGACCTAAGAACGCAACACGAGTCAACCAAAACTCGCATTTGCTAAACTTAGCATATAGCTGATGAGTTCTTAAGGTCTGAAGCACTAATCTTAGATGATTTTCATGCTCTTCATCACTTCTCGAATAGACCAAGATATCATCTATGAACACGATCACAAACTGATCCAAATATTCCTTGAACACTCTGTTCATCAAATCCATAAAGGCAGTTGGAGCATTCGTCAATCCAAACGGCATCACTGTGAACTCGTAATGCCCGTACCGGGTACGAAATGCTGACTTAGGAATATCCTCTTTCCGAATCCTCAGCTGATGGTATCCTGTCCTCAAGTCGATCTTCGAGAATATTGACGCTCCTTGCAGTTGATCAAACAAGTCATCTATCCTCGGCAATGGATACTTGTTCTTGATCGTTACCTGATTGAGCTGCCGATAGTCGATGCACAAACGCAACGAACCATCTTTCTTCTTAACAAACAGAACTGGTGCTCCCCAAGGCGATGCACTAGGACGAATAAATCCTTTATCCAGTAACTCTTGCATCTGCACCTTCAGTTCCTTCAACTCAGATAACGCCATTCGATAAGGTGCCTTTGAGATCGGTTCTGTCCCCGGTGCTAGCTCGATTACAAATTCAATCTCTCTTTCTGGCGGTAACCCTGGCAATTCTTTTGGAAAGACATCTGGAAACTCCTGTACCACTGCAATATCTTCCATTTTAAGCTCTTCAACTATCGTATCCATGACAGTCGCTAAGTACCCTCGGCAACCCTCGTCTAACAAACGAGCTGTTTCTAACGACGAGATTAAGGAAATCGAAGGTCCTCCTCGATTCCCGATAAACTCAAAGCTCTTACCCTCTAACGGGTCAAACTGAATCGCCTTGCGATAGCAGTCCATTTTAGCTCGTTGATTGGTGAGCCAGTCCATGCCAATTATCAAATCAAAATCATACATGGCTAGGACTAACAAGTCAATTTTCCCCACTCGCTCACTAATCTCTAACTTGCACCCCGAACATCCCAAAGCAACAATAAATTTATTTTTCAAGGGTGTAGATATGCAAATTGCCGATTCCAACAATACAGGATTCAATCCTAGTATCCTAACATATTGCTCGGCAATGAAGGAATGGGTTGCTCCTGAATCAAACAAAGCATAAGTAGGTTGGTCGTTGAGCGAGACCGTACCTGTAATCATGCCAGGCGTAGCTTCTGCCTGACCTTGGGTAATCGCATACACAGTGCCCTGAGTTGGAGGTCTCTGCTGTCCTCCTTGCGGTGCATTCTGAGGGGCATACCCTCCTATCTATCTCATCGGTGGTGGTGGCGGCAACTGAGGTTGTCCTCTTTGCTTCTTTGGACAAAATCTGGCTATGTGGCCCTGTTGGCCACATTCGAAGCATGCACCCGTCCTAGCTGGGCACGGTGCTGTCCCGTGTCTTCTCCCACAAAAACTACATACACCAACACTACTGGGTATTGGCCTATTAAATCCACTTTTCTTACTGAGCGGGCCTTGGAATTTATTTCCAAACATCGGCCTCTTTCCTTGGCGGATGTTGTCTCTATGAGAGTTAAACCTCGATCCAGATGAGGCGGCTCTATCGTTCTGGTCTCTCTCTATCATCTGAGCCCTCTCATAAAGATCATTATAATTTCTTAAATTCAGCAAAATCAATGGGCTTCTCAACTCTGGCTTGAGTCCATCTCTGAACCTTCTCCCTCGGTTTATTGGATTCTCAATCAATCTTGGGGCATATTGAGATAGTTTAGCAAACTTCGCCTCATATTGATCCACAGTCATAGAGCCTTGGCGAAGGCGTTGGAACTCAACCATCTTAATCTCTTTAGCAGCTTCGAAAAATATTTCCCGTTGAAGGCTTCAACAAAGGCGTTCCACACAGGGCTACACCTTCGGGAAATATCGTTCCTTGAGTGGTTTTCCACCAAGTACTCGCAACTCCTTCTAATTTGTAGACTGCGAGGACCACTTTCTCAGTCTCAGAGCACATCAATAGTGCAAATGCCTTCTCCATCCTTGGATCCACGTGATGCAGCTTCGGGGTCTCCGCCCCTTGATAAACTTCGGTGGCTTCAATTTCAAAAACTGTTCCACCAAACTAGGCATCGGCCTCACAGGCGGAACTCCAGCAAGTGCGACGTGCGGGTGCGGTAGGAGCGGCATTGAGTAGCGACGGTAGTAGCGGCAACGGCGGCGGTAAATGCAATTTGTTTGATCCCGGGCCTGTTGCCCCATCATCTCACGCATAGCATCCAACGCTTGCGTGATCCCAACTGTTCCCTGATCAATTGGGGCTGCTACCCCGGCACCAACGGGATGTGGTGCTGCTCCACTCGCGCTAGCCTCAGCTTGCGCTCTACCTCGGCCACCTCGGGCACCAACTCTTGTCGGTGTCCTAGTCCGAATAACGAGGACAAAGTCCTCGGGTCCGCCTAGGAGTTCTTGGCTCCCGATCGCTCATGGTGTCACTTTAATCAACTAACGACCCGCTTCCAATTCAACACCGAATTAGAAACAGAGCGATTCAAACAACAAACAATTTTAGCACTCAGCTAACACAGACATGCACCAGCATGAATTTAAAGGCCTTTCCTACTAACTATCCCATTAACCATCGCTCCTTATCACTCCAATCTTCAACCTCGCTCTGATACCACTTAAACCGGATGTCACGCCCCGATCCTCGAGCACGCACACATCCTTCTCTTTTGGTCGATTTTATAATGCGATATCCCAGGACAATGTATCGCCGACCCTTTCATTTTTAAGCACATGTGGAAGCGATTAAAATCCCCAAACAATAAAACGATGGGATAGAAAAAAGGGCCATATTTTTCATATTGAAATTTATAACCAAACTTTTATACAAACCACAAACCAGAACACTTCACAACTTTTTATTCTAAACTCTATTCACATCAAAATGGAGATATCAAAGAAGATAAAATTTCAGTCCATCGGGCCGTACTCAAGGCCCCTCTCGAGATTATCTTCTTCTCCCAAAAATCCTTCTCCAACTCTTCCTCCTCAGCTCCTTAGCGGGGTCCGAAATGTTTTCCCCAAACTGGGATGAGACTACGTCTCAGCGAGTTCTACCCCCACTAAGCCCGATTAGTAAACCATTATACTAAAGGCTGCCTAAACACGCATAGGACAGAAGGACTTACCTTGGCCTCGATCCTACCGAAGTCAAGTACAATTCATAATAGGCATTCAAGCAATCATATCACGATGGAAGCATCGATCAAATCGACCTAGTCGATTATATGCCAACAAGACCACTCACGGTCATTTCCATTCAGTTAATCAATTCACAACATCAAATCAAACAATGATAATCGATCTAGTCGATTACATATCGATGGACCATTCTAGGTCAATGTTCTCTCGGGTGCCAAGCTCACCAATGTGATTTATCCACTAGACAATTGCGTGCGTTCTTTAAGGCGTCGGACATCCTTTTCGAACCACGCATGCCTATAACCATGTACTCAATAGACAATTGACATCCTTAGTCACCGAACACACATGCCTATAACCATGTACTCAAATAGACAATTGTGTGCGTTCTTTAAGGCGCCGTTTTATTAGTGATATCCATAATCACCGAACCACACATGCCTATAACAATGTATTTAATAGACAAGTGTATGCGTTCTTTAAGGCGTCGTTTTCGCCAGTGATGTCCTTAATCACCGAACCATACATGCCTATAACAATATGAGTACTAGACCGATACGTGCGTTCTTTAAGGTGCCGTTTTCGCCAGTGATATCCCAATCACCGAATCACGTAAGTCCACAATAATGTATGTACTAGACCGATACGTGCGTTCTTTAAGGCACCGTTTTCACCAGTGATGTCCCAATCACCGAACCACGTAGGTCCATACACTATGTCTGATTGGTTCAATCCCAGAGTATTTCCAATTCTCTCATAACTCCATCCACTTTACAACTCAATCAAAGCATTATAAATGCTAAACAAACGTACTCGGCCATCTACCAATCAATCATTCAATCTCAATCAATTCCAAATCAATTTAGGGTAAATCCTAAAATATCACAATTTATTCAATTCCATACAACGTGAGCTCAAATAAATAAACGGACTGCGCCATGACGATCAGCACGAGATTTCGTCGTCGGCCATCAAAATCTTAATTTCCGAAAAATAATTAATTAATTAATTAATTTCGAAAATTAATTAATAAATATTAAAAATTCAATTTAGCACAAACTAAAACTCAATTAAACAAACGGACTTCACCACAGTCATTAGCATAATTTTCCGGTTCCAGGCCATCTCAGTTAAATTTTCGGAAAATAAATAATTATTTAATTTAATTTCAAAAAATAATATTTAAATACTAAAAATTCCACTTAGGCCCGAAAATCAAATTGAAGCCCGATTAGGCGTCGGAAAATTCCCGAGGACTTCCAATAAATAGTAGACCACGTCTACTTGTTAATTGCACAATCAATTTATTTAAATCGCATCACAATTGACTAATAATTGCTAATTTATTCTAATCTAACAACCTAAACATAATTAATTAAATCTAAACCAACCTTAAGCATAATTAGCCAACTAATCCTGGATTAGTGAGATTACTCACCAAATCGCGCGCAAATCGGATCAATCCGACGGCGGCGACGCGAGGAACGATTGTTCCCAAAGCACGGCTTGGGTTCGAGGCCCGGAAACGGCCTAAAACGGCCCAAGAGCCGGCTGAAACCCATTTCGTGGGTTGCTGGATTAGCTGCGAAACAGAGGAAAACAGAGATGGTTAGAGGCGAGAGGGTCGGGAAAGGAGGCGGTCCGGTGAGGCCACAAGGCGGCTCCGGCGGCTTGCTCGGCCACTCACGGTGGCTGGACGGGACGGAACAGGGGCTGGGTCGGCTGGATCGCGCGGAGGGAGGAGCGGACGGCTGGACGGCGACGGGCACGCGGGCACGGCGCGGGCGGCGGTGCGGCGGCCGGACGAGCGGCGAGCGGGCGGCTGCTGTCTTCGTGCGCTCGCGGCTTCCGCTCGAGCTTTTTTGATTTCTGGTTTCGCTTGCTTCAGCGTGCGGAGGAAGGAAGAAGAAGAAGAAAGAGAGAGAGAGAGAGAGAGAGAGAGATAAGGTTGGACCGGTCAAAGAGGGAGAGGGAAAGTGAGCGGTGGGGGTGGGGCACGAGGGGGAAAGGGAAAAAGGGGGAGGAGAGAGAGAAGGAGAAAAGAAAAAGAAAGAAAAGAAAAAAAAGAGAGGGAGAGAGAGGAAAAAGGAAAAGAAAATAATAATAGATATTTATTTAAATTTTCCTTTTCTCTTTTCCTTTTAATTTCTATTTTTTGGTCTTCAATTTTTCTTCCGATAATTTCTTTCTTGAAATTTCGGACTCGTCAATAGATTGACGAACGATGAGACAAGGTCCAAAGAAAAGAATTATGACGCACTTAAAATTCGATTCCCGAAATCGAGTTCAATTTCGTGGTTAAAAATCGATCAGACATGATTTTAGCTCAATCCAACCAATTAGGTAGCTTTTAGGGATTTTATAGCTGATACATCCCTTAACGGCTTTACCCAATAGGTTAGTTAACTCGTGAGTGATCAACTTTATCAAAGAGAAAAAGTAGTCTGGATCTAGGTATTTCGAGCTTCTAAAATCATGAAATCTCTGTCTGGACCTAGATGTCTTGATTACTTTCGTCTAAATATTTCACTCTGGATGTGAATGTTTTTTCAACTTTTCTCATTATACCTTAGTCTGGATCTAGGTATTTTGAGATTTTCAAAAATCTTGACATCTCAGTTTGGATCTAGATGTCTCAATTTTTTCCATTGAACATTTTACTTTGAATGTGAATGTTCTTACTTGTTACGCTTTTCAAGGAACCTGAGTGAGAGTTGGGTACTTGTGGAGTAAATAGGGATTTATCAAGTACCTAAAGATGGGTACTTGTGGAGTAAATAGGGATTTATCAAGTACCTAAAGATGCTTTACTGCACTGACTGGTAAGTAATTGTAGGTACGCTCTTTCCTTTCACATCATGCAGTTGCATTAGCATTTACATGCATCATATGAGTTGCATTTTTTTTAAAAAAATGGGATTCATTTCCCGACAAAAAAAAATCATCAAAAAAATCAGAAAATCATTCAATGCATTGTGCATAATCAAAATTTAGGTCTCAATTTATCTTTTAAGGCATCCTCTACGAGCTTACCTTCAAAGAGGGGCAGCTGTTGATACCTAAATTTTGGCGACCCATTTAGTCATTTATCGCATTAAAAAATTAGGGATTAATTTTATCCTTGAAAAAATATTAATTGCATAGTATATAGATTTATGTGCATTTGTTTTTAATTTGCATTTTTTTACATTTATTTATTGGACCGGTGACGGATGGGTCGAATTAGTGATTTTGGGTTTTAAATTAGCAGGCTGGGCTAGGCCCACAAAAGGAGAAAATTAACTCAAGCCCGTTGTTATGTTTAATTAATTATCTTGTGAAAATTTAAGATTTGATGCGATATTATGATGATTTTTGGAAATTAAAAAAATTGCATTGTAATCTTATCTTTAACAATAGATGATGAAATCGGCGGAGAATATTTTTGAGATAAGTATTTTTGTGACCAAGAGGTTATAAGCGATATTCGTGAGATGAAAATATTAACAAAAAAGATCATGTTTTATTTCGCCTATAAAAGGATGCGTACAAAGAGGTCAAAAGGAGAAGGCTTTTGGGGGGGCTTCTTCCGTTTTGTTCCTGGAAAAAATAGAAGCACAAAAGAAAACTCTTCTTTTCCTTCGGTAGAGGGGGGGTTTTCTTTTGGTGAAAAAAGAACACTAAAGTAAAAAAAAAAAAAAAGGTAGAGAGAGAATACAGAGACAGAGGGGGGAGGGATTTGACCCCTACTGTTCATCATCTCCCCAAGCTCGCTGCTCACCCTCTGTTCTGCTCCGCGAAGCCCGACGCCCTCCTCTACTTGCCGCCGGTAATTGATCCGCCCAACGCCACCTGCTGTTACTCGGAGCCGAGGCCCTGCAACCCGCCTCTGTGTGCCCGTGCCCCTGTGAAGCGACGACCCATCTCTGCCCTTGGTGCGCTCGCTAGCCACCGCCGCGTCCCTGCACCGAACTGCACTGCTCCGAGATCCCGTCGCGCCTACCGCCGCCTGCAAAGCCCTCGTGTCGCCGCCACACCAGCGCTGCTGCCGCGCCATATCCAGACGCCCACCCACCGTCGCACCACCAAAGCTACAGTCCAAAGTCCCGCCTCCGCCAGATCCAGATCCAGATCCAGATCCAGATCCGAGCCCGCTGCTCCGCCTCATCCGCGACTTGCTGCTACTGCCGGTCCACTCTCGCCAAAGCTCCAAACGCCGGCGATCAACTGCCCTGCCGGACTGACGACAGTTGCCTTGGGTGACCTGCCACGAGCAATCCGTGCTTGGGAAGGGAAAAAGAAAACAGAAAAACAAAAGAGAAAAAAAAATCAGATTAGGTAGTTCCTCTTTTATGTTTTTTCATTATTATTTCTTTAATATTATGTTTTAGTGGAATTGTTCCTTAATATATTATTGATATCATAATATGAAATAGTCCCTCAATTTAGGGATTGATCCGATTTTCGCGCCGAAATCCCACTCGTAATCTTTTACAAAATCGACAATCAATCTCTAGTAGAGATTCGATTCGCGATTTAATTTAAAATTAGCCAACTCGATCAAATGCGAGATATGGTTTGTTAATTTTTGGATATCAATCTTATCTTGTTTGATATCGCCATCATCAAGTTAGTTGAGTCAATCTTATTTTCGTAAAAGAAAAAATCCAAAAAATACTTGAGTTAGGAATAGATTTGCTTTAGAATATTCCTAGTCTTAGGTTTAAAATCGCAATCTTATTTCGAATTTTTAAATAAAAAATCCAAAAAAGAAAGTGCAATCATTTAGGTTGTTAGTTTTGCATGTTAGTTTTAATTTCGAATTTCTTAAAGAAAAACACAAAAAAAATCATTGTGCATATTAGATTAGAATTGCATGTTTCATTTTAAATTTAGATCATTTTTTATAGATAAATTGCATTTTAGATTTAGATAATGTCTTAGTTTAAATTAGGATTTAATATGACTTAATCCCTAGTTTAAATTAGATAGAATCTTAATCTAACTAGATCATTTCAGATTTCATAAAATTTGTCTTAGGATAAATTAGTTGCAATTTCTAGGATAGATTGCATTTTTAAAATAAAAAATGTCATTTGCATGTCATATAGAATTAGGTTCATGAATTGCATGTCATTCTAGTGATTATTGTTGATTCATTTCTAATTAGAATTGTCCGTCATTAGATTAGGTCATTTAATAAATATCGCGTGACATATAGCATTTGCATATTGAATTATATGTTTGCGTGTCATTTTAGTTGAAATAATTTTATACGTCATTCAGACAGATCACGCGTCATTAGAATTAAGTCATTTTGGTTAATTTAAATTGCATATTTAACAATTGCATGTTCATTAAAAGAGCATAATATTTTTATTCATATGTTTAGGACATGTTGCCATGCCATATCATTTTATATTAGATTAAAAGCAATGCATTGCATATGGATTATAGTCTCGTTTAATAAGTGGAAACAAAAAGAAATAAATTGCTTGTTAATTGGAAACCATATCAGGGTTGTTGATGTTGATTTTAATTTAACAACGCAGATCTTTCGTTCTTTGAGGTAAGTTCTGCATCATTTAATTGCTTTCTTGGGTGTTAAATTGGTGGTTTACAGACACTGCATTTAACACCTCACAGCGTGTTAGGAAATAGATTTAAAATCAATCCAAATTCTTTGCCAAACATTTTTCAAAAATAAAAAGAAAGGACGAAGAAGGCGTTAGAGAAATCTAACGTAATTCAAGTTCCCGCATCTTTAGTCTGCAGTTCGTAGGAGTAAAGTAAATCTCCTGTTACTTTACTAGGGTTTCTAATTGACCCACCAAAAATAGATTAGTGGCGACTCCTAGTTAAAGTCCAATTGCATGTTAACAATTCAAACCTAAGTCGCGAATTGGTATGGGCTTGGGAGAGCTTGAGTTAAGTCTAGGCTTAACAATCCATTAGCCAAACCATAGGTGGTTCACCCCCCGAAAAATTGGTCGCGACAGCGGTCAAGTGT
The DNA here is from genome assembly GCA_017140255.1 of Eucalyptus paniculata subsp. matutina. Taxonomy (NCBI): domain Eukaryota; kingdom Viridiplantae; phylum Streptophyta; class Magnoliopsida; order Myrtales; family Myrtaceae; genus Eucalyptus; species Eucalyptus paniculata. The sequence continues at coordinate 47,434,931 of CM029436.1, read as the reverse complement.
GTGGATTCAATAGCCAATCATTCAATTTCTACATTTTGTTTTTGTGGCTGCTATTGGCAAATCATTCCACTTCATAATTTGTGAAGGCCTAACTCCCTGGAGAACCCCAAATTTTAGGTTTAGTCCCAATGCTGCTCCAAACTTTTTTTTGTTTTATAAAAAATCAAAACTTTTGCTCTAATCCCAAATCTACTCACGCATCCAAAAATGGCAGCTAATTTACTAAAAAAATTTTAACATTTGAACCCATTAGAAGTTCATTATCAGATCTTGTATTTTTATCAACACTCTCACCATGTAAGGAACAATAGCAACCTCTTGATGTTGATATTATTAAAGAAATCAGTGGCGATTGTTGAACTTGCAGACAGATCTAGGAGTAGAGTGAAAGTTGAGGATTTTAATGAAACAAAAAAAGTTTGAGGTAAATTTGGGATTTGATCTAAAGTTAAGTTTTTGTTTTTTGTTTTCTTTTTTTTGTTTTTTGTTCTTTTTTTGTTTTTTTTTAGGGAATTAGCCCAATTTGTGAATCATGGCTAAACATTTCTGGTCGAAGCAAGCATCCTCACAAATGTTAGTGAATGGATTCGTCGGGCAGGCATCATGAGAATTCTGCCTTCATTGTGAAAATGTTCTGTTTTCCTGTGATTCGTCTATGAATTGCCCGGTCCAAATGCATTTCAAAGGGCAAACAAAATCCCCGTAGTGCTCCTGGCCTGGGAAATGTAAAGGCTTAGCTCGTTCGCCAAAGGGTGTACTGAACAAAGAGGCACGAACTGCAACCAAGATATTCAGCCCTGCTCCTCTCATACCATCTGCCTTGGCCGGATGATCTGTCAACTCAAAATTGAAAATGCTTCCTTTAACGGTCCTGATCGAGCTGTATCCTGACCTCCCGGCTTTGTGGATTTTGTGCTCCCTAAATCCAAACACTTCCCAAATTACATAAAAGCTTTCCAATGGTTTAAAGCAAGCACGGAAAAGAAACGCCTCGTGCTTGGTGTACTTGCTTAGTCACACTCCTCCAAGTCCTATCAGTATATCCTCCCCCCATGATAGCCATGGATTTGTGCTCCAAATTAGCCTTTGAATAATACATGGCAAACAATAATTACAATGTCATATTGTTTCGTTCACATGATGAAAGAATGAATGAACTAGGAATTAGGGGAAACGTTTGAACTTGACAATCCAGCACTTGGAATGTTAGGTTGAAGAACAACTGATGAAGAAGAAAAGAAGCATCAGATGTCCAGACGCAACTTGATCTTTTGGGATCGTGAATGCTAAAGCAGAAAATAAAACAAGAAAAAGATAAAAGGAAAGTTCTTGCAATCGCTCAGGCCTGGTGGAAGAGGGAGTTGCACTATTTCGCAGCATGCGGAAAGACCACAACATTAGACAAAGGGAGAAGCTCTATGCTTGCTTTGTGGACGTTCTTAGTCAAGCAGACCGTCTTGAAGAAGCAGAGGCTTTAATTGAAGAACTGCCTACCAAATCAAGCAGTGCTTCTCTTGAAGCTCCGCTAAATGGAAGTCAAATCCCAAGAACGTCAAGTGTAAAGACTGCAGACAAATTGCTTTGTCTTGGTCTTGTCAATCCGTGTGTTTACATAATAGTGCTTTCAAATTTGGATGCAATAACAAGAAAATAAAATAAGGTAGATTATGTTAGATGACATATGAGGCATGGTGGGTTGAAAAAAGTCCCTGGATACAGGTTGATAGAAATTGGTGACCGCTTGCCCACATTTTTTGGCTGGAGACGGTTCGCATCCAAAGCAGTCGGAGACAGATGAGATCATGGACAACTTGAAAACAGAAGTTGAGGCTTCTGGTCATGTCCCTGATACTAGTTGTATTCTTCAACATGTAGATGAATCCATGGAAGTTAGGTTGCTGTGGGGGCACAGTGAGAGATTAACTGTTGCATTTGGGCTCTTATGTACACCAGCCGGAAGCCTGATTCAGATCATCAAGAATTTGCGTGTATGCAACGATTTTCATAATATAATAAAATACAATTAAAAGATAGTTCAGACGGAGATTGTTGTACGAGATGCTAATCATTTTCATCGCTTTAAGAATGGGAAATGTTCCTGTAATGACTTCTGGTGAATGCCCTTTTAATGGCATGAATGGTGGAGACTGTTTTGCTTAGGAGCATCTGCTTTCTTTGTGGACTTCCGCTCTTCAATAAGCACTAAATACAGGACTTGTCTTTGCTTGCTTGCATTTGGGAGAGAAGATAGATGAGCGGATTACTGGTGTCATGAATAATAAACTGTGAGTGTGAAATTAAGTAAATAGGTCATAATTGATCCAACAAGAGTTCATCAAATTTATTAACGTGCTCACAAATTTACAATAGAGTCGGGCATCGACTATCCGAGGCCTATATGACTCGGCAGCATGACTTTCATGCCCAAACTCAAAATCATACTGGTTCAAATCGACAGTACATGTGGTCTCAGATGCATGAGTCCGGCCGACAATATTATTTCCTTGTGTTAAACTACATAGAATAAGCAGCCGTCATCCGACTGACCGACGACATTAAAAGGGTTTAGACCGGGAGGTCGGTTTCCTGGTCAACATACGATGCCCTAGACAAAAGCAAGTTTCCACGCGCTGTCCCCGTCTCGCATAATGTAATGAGCTTGCATTTGAAAAGCATAAAGCAAATCAGTGCCCCAACTCCCATTGAGAGGAAGATATATACTACATAGGAATACGTGGTCCATGAGCTGGGCAGAAGCAGAGTAACCAGAGACACCAATGACAACGATCCAAGCAGCAGCGTCGCACGCTCGAGGGCTTGTCCATAGACACTGGGGAGAGACGAATCAGGAAGGTACTCATTGTTGAGAAGATAAGCAAGCCAGCTCGCGAGCAAGCAGGCAATGCTGAAGTCCATGGTCACGGGGTGTGTCCTATACGGAGAGGTGCTGCTGTCCCCGCCATACTTCAACTGGAGTAAGCTCAGGAAAATGGGCGTGAAACAGAGGATGACGGAGTTGATTTTGTTGGAAATCATCTGTTCGCGCTGGGTCGACTGTGAGTAATACCAGTAGTTGTTTGAGTGTATAATCGATACGAGTGAAATCTTTGCTAATACTACTCTAGGACCACGTGCATCCGGGTCCGGTGGTCTTGGAGCGCTTGCCATTCAAGATTGGGATATAGGGTATTTGAATTGGGTGACTTTAGGATATTTATGTGAGAAGCATGTTTTGTGGAGAATTACTCCCAGAACATTCTTATAGTGGGTCGATCATGGATAGAGCATTAAGTTTAGGAATAATTCTTAGAAAACTACTTGGATGATCTAAATTTGTGCAAAGCAATAAGATGGGTTGTGAATCTGAAGAGTGTAAAAAATGAGGTGGTCGCACTAGGAAGATGCAATAACTACGCATGTCAATGAATCGTGTAAGATAGGTGGTCTGTCCAAGTAGGGAAGGATAGTCTGTCCAAGATGGGGCAGGATGCATCTCACTCTGTTTTTCTACCAGTAAAAGTGTGACCCTTCGTCTCTATACTCTAGTCTTAAAATTACAACCTTTTTTGTACAGAATGTCACTTTACTTTTTAAAAGTGTCACCGATCATCCCTGATCGGTTCGCTGAAGGAATATGCTGATGTGGTCACCAGAAACTTACTGACATGGCTTAATTCTGTTAGAAATTTCTTGATTTATACCATTTTATCTTTTTTCCAATTTTTCTCTCTCCCTCCCTTTCGCCACAACCACCACCACCATCATCACATCATCATCATCATCTTCTGTTTCTACCAGTCAAACCTCACCGTCCAAACCAAAGCCATGTTCACAGGCTCAAATAAGCTTTGGCTACCATGATAGACACGTACAAAAAAAGTCATAAATCTATTGTATTAGTCTTAATTTAATTTTAAACTTTTTAATTAAACTAATTTACTTTCTTAAATATTTTTATATTAATTAAATTTAGTTATTCGCCGATAAAGGTAGCCGGCATTAACATGGACATTGATCGATGTTCGGACACGAATATGGCAATTTTTAAATAATTTTTTTCTTTTCTTTTTTTCCCTTTTTCTTTTCTTTTTCCTTTTCTTTTTCTTCTTCCGGCCATTGGCAAGGGTCATGGCCCTCACCCGTGGCCCTAGGTGAGGCCAGTGAGTGCCATGACCCTTGCCAACGGCCAGCAAGGGCTTCACGGCCCTCACCCAAGGCTCGTTGGCCACTGCGAGAAAGTCCAAAAAGGAAGAAGGAAAAGAAAAGAAAAGAAAAAGGAAAATTTAAAAATTTAAAAATTATTTAAAAATTATCACATCGCCGATTAGCCACCAACATGTTAAAATTGGCTGGATAAACTGAATTATTATCAATATGAAAATATTTAAGATGAAATTGATCAAATTAAAATATTTAGAAATGAATTGATATTGTATTAGGACTTTTTTTTTGTACTTTTTCCACTTTCATGACCACGAGCCCAGCAAAGCATGAACAGCCGTGACTGTGAGCTCGAAGAAGCTCCGGCCACCTTGTCCGAGCTCTATCTCTCTATTTTCTTCCGTATTTCATGTTGGCAGCGACGCAAATAAAAAGATTTTACTAATCATAATAGGACACGTATACTCCAACGTCGAACCCAATAGTCTGATTGTCAACGTCATAATAGGACACGTGGCACTTTTGATAGTATGTGAATGATTTTGGACCAAATAAGAGTACGGCGTGATCTTGAATTTTGGGTAAGAGTACATGGAATGCTCGTACTGTTTCTACTTTTTCTTAATGCGCCTCAATCTACCGCTTATGTTTTTAACTCTCATATTTTTATCTTTTTTGGGCTTGGTATAGAAGATTCTATTACATATATAATCATACCCAATCTTATGAAATTAATAATTCGATCGTCATACAACTAGGCAATATAAGGGACTGCTGCATCTTAAATGGTGATAGTATTGAACATGGCCAACTTTGTGGACCGAATACCGATGGGTTTAGCGGCCTTGATTGTTATGATATTGTTTGTTATGTTGGTTCTTGCATTTCACTTGGACTTGTGTCATCTTGTTATGGTGATATTAGTTGTATCCGTCCTCATAATATTGTGCCATTGATCAGCATATCATGTATGATCCATGTATTGCGCATCGTGACTTGCAATATTTGTTTACCATATCATGTTTTGTCATGCATACTTTGAATATGTCGTCTTATGACATAATGAAAAGTCATCCTTCGGGCTCGTTTTGTCAATTGGATGCTTGTCACCTCAAACACAATTAATCACATCATTGTGTACTATTGCTACGTCATTGCGTGCTAGTTGTGCCCGTGCATGCTCATTCGTTATTCATATGCATTTGTTGAATCACCTTCACTCTCACGGCTTTACCATGCCACGTTATATGGTTTTCTATATTTGTTGTCCTAGATGTATTGCTCACACGTGTTTCATTTTATGCATCTTGACCGTGTCATCGTCATGTGTAAAAGTCATTATATGCATCTGCGTGTTGTCTTATCTATCATCATTCATGCCTCATGCTTACGATATTAAATTGATGCCCCTTGTCAAGTACATCCAACACATGTATCATGATTACATGCACAGCATCGTTTTCAATACAAAGAGTATGTTGGACACACGCTAAACTTGAGGTCGGGTCGATATCCGCGAGTTCATACGGATATTATTGTTGGAGTTCGGGTAACGATATTTGACATTTTCAGAATTCGAAGAAAATTATATGTTTAGTATGTATGATAAATCACTCGATTAAAAGGATGTTAAAGAATAGCAACTGGAGAAATCTTAGGATTAATGAAATGTTCTAAAAATCTTAGGTGCACCAGCTTGACGATCTAAGGTTATGATTTTCCAAAGGCACTATATAAAAGTGCTAGTATGAACACCTAGATTGGGGTAAATAGGTGTAAAAACAGATTTTACAAGATGCAACAAGTGACTTTTTAGTTTAGACCTAAGTCGGGTTGACTACAGATTATGCAAAGAGAATCAGACTTAACCAGTCAAATAAAGTTACGAGTAAAATGAAATAGTTCAAGGAAAAGAATAAGAACACAAGATTTATAGTGGTTCGACTTAGACCAAGCCTACGTCCACTCTCCCACACTGACGGCCCATCAGCTGGATTTCACTGTGAATCAAAAGAGATGTTATAGTTCCACGTCATTGATTCCATAGTGTAGAGACTCTATTACACTTCTTCAAAGCCACACAAATGTCTAACAAATTTACGCTCAACAATTGAATCAGCAAAGAACAAGGAACTTCAGACTTTGGAATTTATGTATCGCGCACACACTCGAATAACTAGAGTGTCTTCCTTATATATTTCTTCATGCCTTCATAACCATTGGCGCCTTCCAAAGGAGTTCTTCCAATCTATCCATTGGACAAAATCAATTAGGGAGATCTTGAGTTACTTAAGAAATGTGATGATAGCCTACCAATCCAACTCGCCCATACAATCAGGATCTAGGTTTCCATAAATAGAACATTCCAACTATACTTCGCCAATCAACGGATCTAAGTTACTCAAATTAATTGTAATACGAATAAATCTTGTGATGCTATCTCCAGACGTGAGAGCTTTTTTGGCCGTACGAATTAAAACTCCAAAGATATACTCGCATTTGGATAAGTCTTTTTCGTCAGTCTGAAAACTGTCAATGAGGGCAGACTTTAAATCTTGAGTTTAGCAGTCTTCAGACTTTTGATGATAAAATTTGGAAGTCTTTAGATTAGATTGATAGAAACGTTTTGTCAACTTCAAAACAAACAAGAGAATTTTCTCCAACACTATAGACCATTTAATCGCAATTTTTCCACGTTTATCCCATTTAAGTTACACCACCAAATGCCGGATAGAATAATCCCTGTCCAATCTTTTGTTATCCGAGCATAGCAATTCGAGCTCCCAAACGGGCGGTTTTTGTATTTCGCGTTCCTCATAGATGCACCACCTACTTTTGTTCCCAGGTGGTCTGGAATGGACATCAATGTTTAGATGAGGACTGAGAAGTGAGAATCAACGAGGAGGAGATTCGCCGAGCAAAATCATGCATCGCCCAAGAGACCATCCACTTGGAAAAAGAGAGACCATCTATCTCCTCAAGTCCACATCTCCCCTTCATTGGCATCTGCCCTTTACCGCTCTTTAGTCATTCTGTCCATATAACCCACTAGAAGCAAAAACAAAAATATATATTTATATATTATTTATATATCCCTCAAGTCCACATCTCCGTTCATTGGCATCTGCCAATTCACTACTCTTTAGTCGTTGTGCCCATACAACCCACTAAAAGATAAAAAGAAATATTGATGGTGTCGATGACAAAAGTATTTTGCTGTCCACTTAGGTTTATAGGATGCGATTTATTTATTGCGCTGTTGATAATGGAGTTTCCCGGCTTTTTATTGCATAACCTACTAATACGCACTTAGAATCAAACATATAAGAAATACGTGTCATTATCCGTAGTTGATTAAATTAAAGAAAAACGCAATTTTCTATCATATCGTGATTTCCCGGTCCATTTTTTAGCTACCATATTGAATAATGTTGAAAAGAAATTCACTTGAATTGGTTTAGCAGCAAACAAATAATTTTCAGTTTTTATCATAGCAGGATATGGATCTAAGGTATAAATTACCCAATTCTTTGTTCAACCGCCGTATGAAGTGTTTCTATAATTAAAATAAAAGTCAACTCTCCTTTCTACTAGATTGACCTTGCCAGATGGATTGCTTTATAAAAACAAACTTGTTCCATAGCCTGCTTATTAATATGTTGGGTTACGCTTGCAGATGATCCTTTCAAGTAATTGGGTTCATTCAATGAGTGTTGTAATCAATGGTTAATCGCTTGAGTGTTTTAATCAATGGTTAATCGCTTGTTCAATCACTCTGTCGCAATGGCTTGGTAAAGCTACCACCCCAGGGCTTGCTTCCACGACTCTACTCTTTGTGCCTACCATTTTGATTTATTCCAGCCCTACCCTAGAGACACTAAATCGCCTCGGATCTTAGCCTTCCCGAGGAGAAAGATTCTGAGAAGTGAATAGACCCACTCGATAAGGAAGCAGCTCTTTGAAGTCGCTTAGGGTTACGTATTCAGTTTTAGGTAGGCACTGTTGGACCATCTTATATCAAACCATCCACATCGATTACGAAATTCTTTGTTTTCTTCCAAAGAAAAAATTGCGGTAGTCGTTTTCAGTGAAAGGAATCAAGCATTGACTTGCTGCTTCGCGACTACCCTTATCATTTTTGTCGGCATGATGTGCTAATTAATTGCATTAAGACCCAATTATTTAAAAAGACAACTTATGTTTGGCAAGATCTAAAGGTAGCATAACTTAGGAGAAGATAGAAATAAGAAGAAAATTTGGACCTTTTCATTCCTTAGCTAATCTTAAATTAGATGTATGAGCAGGTGCTCAGTCGCCTCAAGGGTATAAACTTTTTGCTAAACATAAATCCAATCATTTTGTATTGCCCGCTTTTCAATCAAGAAAGGAAGATGTTACTCCTAATAGTAAGTTTTCTACTGTAGTCGATTGAATTTGGCTTCGCTGGGTGCCCAAATCAATTGAAAAGCAACTTGATTTGATTCATTCCCATTTGGGCAAAAGGGGGCCGCATAATCACATGCGGTACAGATCCGTTGGTTGGTTGATTCTCGAAGTCAAGTCTTGAGAAAAAATAAAAAAGGTCTAGGGTCCCGACCAACAAATGAATAGGAGGCAGGCAAAGGCCTTTCATTAGAGGGAGCTTGAATAATATGGATATATCTATATAGATATAGATTGATCAATAAATTACTATATTTTGCTATAAGCAAGTTTGCATTGTAAAAGCTAATAAATCGTCAGCAGAATTGTTCTATTGTAGTCCTAAAAATAATTCATGAGCCAACAAAAGTTTTAACTACCAATCTATGCACACTTCTCATGACAAACCACAAAAATTTGCAATAAAGTTCACGTTAAGATTGAACAGAAGATTAAAATTTACATCCATATTATACATAGGCGTTTTACTGGTTGAACCCTCCGCATGTGCAAAACTTCACGTTCTACAACTTGTATTATAACCAACACCTTTAGATCCCCTGTCCTATTCTATGTTATTTTGATAAATAAGAAATTAATGAAGAAAAAAACTTCCATGAATCAATGCAATATGTTCATTCTATTTTGCCACACAACACATGTCATGGTCAACCTGATTGGCATCAGTCCTGGGATTGTGTGACACTTAGGGCCTAAAGAGCACATTTGGCAACTTGCTAAATCGTGACCAATTCTATTCTTTATTTCTAGGAATAAATTTGGAATAGAAATTCATTTGAGATATATATATATATATATATATATATATATATATATATATATATATATATATATATATTATGAAAATAAATTAAAATTTTTGTTCTCGAAAATAGATTTGGAATAGAATTACGAAATTAAAAAAAAAAAAGTTGCTTCTTTACTCTCAAGAACAATTTCATCAAGTCAACTTAACTTTCTTTTTTCTTGTTCTTCTTCCTTCTTCCTTCTTCTTCCACCACCGCCAGTCACAAGGCGACTAGTTAGGCAAGGTTCGACAAGCTCGTTGGAGACTCACCAATGGCCAAGCGAGCCTCTTCGAAGCCTCCCTCAACCACTGGTGAGCCTCTCCTGGCTAGGGAAGGCTCGCCCAACCATCAATGAGCCTCACATAGCTAAGCAAGGCTTGGCCAAGCCGTGGATGGGCGAGGCTCGATCTTGCCTAGATCTAGCAAGGTGGAGCTTGCCCAACCGCTACTGGGGCTCAACCTCACTAGTCCATTGCAAGGTTGGGATTGCCCAACCAAGGCAAGGTCGACCTCGTAGTGCCTAGCAAGGTCGAGCCCCGTTAATAACTGGGCAAGCTCAACCTCGCCTAGCCACTGGCAAGGCTCAACCAATGAGTCGTGGCCTCGCTCGGGTCTAGCTATGCTTCAACAAGATTGCCAACCCTCATCTTGGTGGTTGCTAGTCATTTTGAGATCGCCGACGGCCAAAGCTTGAAAAAGAAGATAAAGAAAAGAAAATAAGAAAATAAGAAAAAATTAAAATTATTTGAAAAATTAAAAAAATGGTTTGGTCTAAAAATTTTGAGGATGGTGTCATATACAATTCTATTCTAAGAATAGAATTTTTGGATAGTTACCAATGCCTTCAAATGCTTAAAAATTGTTTCCGAAAACATAATGGTTATCAAACGCCAATAAACAAATAGTAATCGATTCTATTATTTTATTCCGAGAATAAATAAAAAAATAGAAATTCGATTGGTAAATCTTTTATTCTCAATAATAGATTTGAAACAAAATCAAGAAGTTAAAAAAATTACTCTTTATTGTTCCCAATAAAAATAACAAAATCAAGCCAACTCAAATTTCTTTTTTCTTTTTTCTCTTCTTCTTTTCTATTTTTTCTTTTTCCTTCTCTCTTCTTCTTCCATCATTGCCAATTGCTAGCAACCGATTAAGCAAAATCTAGTGAGCTCACTGAAAGCTCATCAGGCCAAGGCGAGGTTCGGCAAGCTCGTCAAAGGCTTACCTAGCCATTAGTGAGGTCGGCAGACAATGCGCGACCTTGCCAAGGACCAACAATGCTCTGGCGAGTTCATCAGCCCTCATTTGGCCACTCACTGATCATTTCAGGGCTAGCGACTTGAGAAGAGAAAGAAAAGTAAGAAAGAAAAAAGTAATGAATTTATTACCGTCAATATCTCGATGTAGGTCTAGGATAACCCTTTGTTCCATAGTCCTGGGGTGGGGCTATTTACAACTTTTTGCCAAAATTTTTTGGAATTCATTTATCCCTACTAGTTTTCTAAATTAATCCCATGGATAAAAAATGGTTTGAATTAGAAATTTTGAGGACGATACCAAAGGCAATTATATTCTGGGAATAGAAATTTTGGACAGTTACCAAACACTTCTAAATGCTTAGAAATTCGTTCGGAGAATATAATAAAAAGAATCATTTCTAATCAGAAATTATTTCCGAAATTAGAATGATTAGCAAACAAACCCTTAATAAGTCAATTTACCAGGCCATTCTTTCTTGACTTGTTGATGAAAAAAATGTGCCTCCTCTATTTTTCATACAAACAGTTCATAAAATTTTGTTAAATATATAATTTAGGCCATTAACTTTAATTTGTTCAATATGATATTCAAATTTTAGCCCAATTTGCAATGTGGTTCATAAACTTCTCATTTGTTTAGTTAATACAGTCTTTAACTATATGAAAATATTGAATATAGTCCTTAAAATGACTATATTCAATATTTTCATACAGTTCATGGACTATATTGAACATGTATTGAAAATTCAAGGACTATACTGAATAAATTAAAAGTTCAGAAATTACATTGTACATTGAATTAAAATTCATGTAAACAAATTAAAAAGTTTAAAGATCAAATTGCACATTGAGCTAATGTTCATGAAGTATTTATATTATTTTCCATTTCAAGAATTCTAGATGTTTTTAGGATTATTTAGACAATTTATATTTTTCTTAAAGCATAGAATTGTGGGTCACATTTAATTTAATTTTTTTTTTACTTTAACCTCTAGAATTATCTAGGAAAGTGATGTTTTAGAATTACCTAGGAGGTAGGACCATGTTCCTCTAGGGGCTATGAATAGCCAAATGGTATTGTCACTTCAGCCAGAATAAAAGTTATGCTTAACAATATTGTAGAGAGTGTCTTTATTTTTTTTTTTTTAAATGTGTTTTCTTTAATCGAATTTTTGCTTTTTCTCACGAAGACGAATTAGAGCAGTCGGCAAAGGAATAAGGGTGCGCATGATAAAATTTCTATTCCCCGAACAAGTTTCTGAGCAAAGAAATCTGTTTGATAATGATTCAAAATTTCTATTTCTAGAACAGAAATCCGTTTGATAACACAATAAAAGTTCTATTTCTAGGAATAGGAATTCATTAGATAACAACATAGGAAATCCTCAAATACAAAATAATAGTCGAAATAATAAAAGTTGAAAATACAATTTCATGAAATTTCCGGCATATTATTATCCCTTACCATTTTATTGGCAATAGTTTTCCTAAGCGTATTTATTTGATTTCCCTCCTCGGTCAATGTATCGTTTGTAAGCTTATCTTGCATAGGTTCAGACAAGTATTACAGAAGAATTAATATGAATACCATCAATGGCACCTATACCTGTCATTTTATCAAATACTAGTATTATACAAGATTATCAACAAAATAAAATTGATGATGTAAAGGGATATATGAGAATTCTACCTTGAAGTAACATTTATGGTTAGGAACCAATCGGGAGAAGGTTGGTTTATTTTGATTCTCGAATTGAATCAATCTAGCTGCTTATCCCTAATTTTTTTTATTATTGCTCAATGAACCTTTTAATGGCCCTTGCATAGCAAAGAGAGAGATTCTCTTGAATCTCTTGCCTTCGAATTAAAATTCAAGATTGTGTAACAATCTAATTATTTTGATTTTGCAAGAATTTTAAATCCGTAAAGAAACAAGGTTAAATTTCTAGGTACGTTTTTCATTCATCTATTGCGTAAGAACTTTTTCTTCAACTAGCCATGCGCGTGCCCTTTCTAGGAGGAAAGAGTCCCATTGGTTTTAAGTAAACATTTAATAACATTGGTCGTTTTTTAAAATTGGGGACCCATTTGATTGCCTTTCATCCTAAAGAGGAAGTTATAAAAAAAAATTGAAAAAAAAAAAAAAACATGAGCAAAATAATAAAAAGAAAATTAACAATAATTTGTGAAGTTGTGGTTATAAGTGAATTAAGTTAGCAAGAAAGCACAAGGTTTTTTTATATGGTTTGATTTCAGCTTTTGATTTCTATTTTAAAATCGAAGTTAAAAATTTTAAATTTTCCGATTTCTATTTTAAACCGGAAGTTAAAATTTCATTTTTATGATTTCTTCTATTTCTCTATTTCGGAATAAAAATTTGTTTTAAATATAAATCAAATTACGTTACTAAATGGATTTTTATGTTTTTCAAACCTATTTATTAGAATGCAGGTAAAAAATGTAAATCGAAATGTAAATTTTGTCAATGATCAATGATCGGAGTACCCTAGGGCACTATCCGGACTGTGAAGTCAGTTTATCCCCATTTTGAAGAAGTGGTTTCTCTTTTTTTTTTTTTTTTTTTTTTTTTTTTTTTAAACAAACTACATTTATAATATAACTAAGAGCCACCTAGGCTTATTTTATATTGAATTTTGTATTTTTTTATTAATCTACTTTTGCACCGGATGCATTTGAACTTTTAATTATTCTCTGGTATTTCAATAATAATTTAGATTTTGGGAAATTTTTTAATTTTCAAAAGTTCAAGAGAAGGTTGAAAACATAAGTACTTTTAACAATAAATATTTATGGCCTATTATTATATAAAGTAAAGAGATTTCCTACTCTCAAAGGATCACAGTAAGTAAACTGATATTTTGTTTCCATTGTCTATCAATTTTGCAATTTGAATAAATTCTATTATATAACTAATCTTATTGCAAAAGGGGGGCAAACCTTGAGATATTTTCTCTTTTAACAGATTTGAGCACAATTTATTCGTATTATGTCAACAATTTCTTTTAGTCAATTAGTGATTCATATATCTCGTCATAAGACGATTCTTACTAAATATTTTAAATAATTTTTTTATGCACGCGGTTTTGCCAGTACATCTAATGTCAAATATGAAGCTCACCCCAAGCCACACGTATGTTCCTCTGTTCCTCTGTTCCTCATCCTCTCTCTCTCTCTCTCTCTGTTTAGATCGCAAAACCACTCACTTCAGCGGATTGCGGTAGTGATGCGTTGCAGTATTGTACATATAAAGTGAATCCAAAATTTTGAGGACGGACCCAGATATGGATCCGTTGGATCCGTCGGACTTCTATCATGGAGATGACTCCCGGGAAGGAGCGAACACCAAACTACCAGAGCCTGATTATTCTGCGGCTGAGTTTGCGGCGGATGTGGCGGCTGCGGTCCAGAGCCCTCTCAGTTTCGGCCTCGGCGACGGTGACTTCTTACTCAAAACGATCGATTTTGAAATGGAGGCCCTGGAGAAGCTGGACCGTGAGTTCCAGTCCCGCAGCGACATCGACATCTACTTCTCCAACTCTGACCAGCGCCAAGGGTTCGAGCCCATGGCGGATGATTGCAATCAGGCAGGCGACGATTTGGAGGAGGCGACGGCAACTCATGAATATGGCTCCAACAACCTCACAGGCTCCATGGCCTCTGACGTCCACCGTCGCAATGACAGAGCCAGCGACGCCGAGGGAGTGGCCTCAAGCCAGCAGGTAAACGCTCACTCTTTCAACCATGGGTAAGACGAGCTTGATCGCTTCCAGAATCAGGTAATCCCCAGTGGCCAATTTTAGATAGATTTAGTATTTGCTCTCCTCCCATAACACCAACCATTCTAGATAATATTTCCAAGGTTTCATTTTAACAGCAACCAATCCCATTTTATGTGAGGAGATACCGGATTGATTGCCCCAGCTGTTGTGCAAAACAGAGATGTGTACCGGGTGTCTAATCCATATAAGTACTTGTCCATTTCTGAATTATCAAATCAGTCATTGTATGGGGCTAACTTAAAAGTACAGTTATAATGAATTTACTTAAAATTAAATTTTTAACTATTAAAAATCTCAAATCGATGTATATATGATAAACTTATTATTCGTTAATTTTCGTTAAATTAAATTAATACTATGAAAAATCATAATCAAGATTGTGACAAACGAATGATAAAACCCTAAATTAATATACCCATTAACTCGTCACGTGTTATCGAACTCGAGAATTTGATGGCAAAGTTTAACGAAAACTAATAAATACTAAATTTGGCTCAAATGTATTAGTGATTTTTTATGGTCAAAAAATTAATTTAAAATAAATTTATCATAAATATATCAATTTAGAGTTTTTGGTAATACCAACATTATTTTATATAACAACTTTAAAAAAAAAAAGATAAGTGTTGTAACTTGCCAACTTGCCTAAAAACCCTAGTCAAAAGATGTGTAATGGAGAGATCTAGGCAATAGAGAGAGGAAAGTGTTGATTTCTTCGACATAACTGTGGAGTGATGTTCATATCCCTTATCGTGCCGTGCTTGAATTGGCCTATTTTATAAAATAGGCTTCACAAGTATAACAGTCTTTTGAGAGATTTTTCGTAGTATCAACTCTACAAAATAATAACAATGATGGTGTGTAGAGAGTTGGTAAAGTCAGTTATTGTATTGACTTTGCAGCCTATAAATGGGAACAAGTGTTCCTTGCTATGTGTGGGGAAAAAAGTCAAGGTGGAGAGTGTGTGAGTGAGCGGAGAGGAAAGAAAAAGAGTAGGGTTGAATAGAAAGGGACACTGTGTGAGTGATGAGCGGTGTAAATTGAGTCTTCTTATAATAATAAGAGAGCTTTATTTAGGTTGGGATATCAACTTGATTCTCTATAAGTTAATGGGTTGACAGGTGCATGACCCGTCATGCCACGAAATTGACCCATCGACATGAAATCAATATGCTAACATAAACTTGACACAAAATATTCTCAATTATTCATAAATAATCAATTTAAAATTACAGTAGTTTGTCAAATCATCATATAAAAATTGAAAAGCATGTTCATAATCAATGAAATATCATTAATTTAAGATCTTACTAGTGAATAACGTGGAAATAGCACTTATTTAACTAAATCATACACTAACGGGTCACTTACACAATGTCATGTCTGGTTATATGAGTTAATCGATAATAACCCATCAATTTAAACTGGTCATACCGGTTGATGTCAAGTCTGGTGGGTTTGACACAAACACAATGTCGCAACCCTCCTGTGATGATCGTTGAGATGGTTTAATGGATTGCTAGTCATCTTGCAAGGTGGCGCTTACACTTTGCAAAGACTCTTCCAGACCTCATCGACCGCAAGCTAGAGCGCGCATGACAGTATTTCTCTTCTTTTGTTTTTCTATTCTTTTGTTCTTTGAAATAAAATAAATAAATAAATAAGAAAAAATAATAAACCCATTTGATAACATTAATTCATTTTTCCATTCCTTGAAATAAAATAGAAAATTGGTCGAGAAAATAGATTTGGAACAGAAATAACTAAAAAAAAAAGTAATTTCTTGTTCCTAAAAATAATTTTTAAAAATAAGTCATTTTTTCTTTTCTTTTTTTCTTTTCTTCTTCTTCCTTAGCGCTTGCTGCCCTCCACTGCTGCTGCCCGCCACCGGCCACCGGCTAGAGGAGGAGCAAGAAGAAGAAGAGAGGAAAAAAAAGAAAAACCCAAAAAAAAGTATTAAAAAAATTAAAAGAAATGATACGTTACAAAAAATTAGTCGGTTGTACTAAACACATTCTTATTCTTTTTTATTCCAAGAATAGAAATTTTGTATTGTTATTAAATGGGTTAATTTACTCAAAAATTATTTAAGGAAATAGAAATAGAAAAAGAATATTTCTGAAAAAGAAATTATTCCCTAGAGCAAAAATATTATCAAATAAACCCTTAATTTCTCAAATATCATTAGTTAAATAAGACTAGAGCTGCCACTAACCTATTCTAGGCTTGTTATAAGTTGAGTACACATGGGAGCCCACCCTACGTTTGCGAACTAGAGATTTAGTATTCTAAAACTTGGTCATGCTAATTTTACCTAGTGCTTGTTATTGATACATTTTCCTTTTTAAGGAAAAGCATTTTTTTCATGCGATCTTTCCAATTTTATTCCTAATCATGCAAGCGTACGTGCGTAAACCCTAAAATTAAATTATCAATGTAAACAATAATAAATGCTTATTTTAACCATACAAGAGAAACAAATCTAAATTTAGCCGGTTTTCCGTTTGCATCAATTTGCTCCTTTTGCTAGCCACTTTTTAAAATTTTAGGCTCATTATTTTTTGGTTGTTTGGAATTACTTTCCTTTTTCTTATTTTTTTTTCCCAATATTCTTGTGAAGTTTAATAGGTTAGTGCCTTTGAAGTCAATTAATGTGTGGTTTTTTTATAGCCAAGAAATGGATCGTGATGTTTAATGTTGGGTTCTTTCACCATTTCAGGTCCATTATATTTCCAGCATTTCATGCATACACATATGAATTTTGCTCACTTTTGTACATCTTTGAATTTCTCAGGACAGGAAGATAAAATCGTAGACTAGCCATTCAGTCATTTTCTTTCTACTGAAACTCCACTTTGTTCTTTTCATCAATATCCAATTCAATCTTGTCCTGAAATCAACAGGAATGTAGCTTGGTCAATCTCAAATCAAGTCAGGGAGCATCATATGTGACATTGCCAGAAGTGATCGGCGACGAAGATGATACACAATCTACTTCTGGTGCTAATATAGACGGAGAGGAGCTCGAGTCCCATTCTGGAGTGCCGAGACTGGGGATGGTGTTCTTTTCAGAGGAGGCTGTATATGATTTTTACAATAACTACGCTAAACAAACCGGTTTCAATGTGAGAAGGGGAAAAGCAGAATATTCGGGTTCGAACAAGGCTATCATCAAGGCAAAGTACTTCTTATGCTCTTGCCAAGGGCGCAAGTCCAAAGAGCAGATTGACAAGCCGACACGGTACAAAAGGCGGGACACGAGAACAGGTTGTGACGCTAAGATCAAGTGCACAGTACATGATGGAACATGGAAGATCTCAAAGGTCGTTCTTGCGCATAATCACGATCTCAAGGGATGTTTCACGAGTGCCCAAGGGAGGGTGGAAGACTCATGGGTAACATCGGCTCTTTCGACCAGAAAGATTGCGGACGAAGTTAGGATGGCCAGAGAGCACGATCACAGTGACGTCTCGCAAGGCGCACGGAAGAATCGCCCATTGGCTGAGCTTGAGGCAACACAAGACTTAATTGATCACTTCAAGAATATGCAGATCCAAGACCCTTCCTTTTTTTACACGGCACAAGTAGAAGTAGCGCACGGCATGGCAAACTTTTTCTGGAGGGATAGCCGGTCCAAGGTCGATTACGAGCATTTTGGGGATGTTCTAGTCCTGGACACGAGAACTAGGATCAACAAGTATGACATGTTATGTGCAGCATTTTGGGGACTTAATCATCACCGGCAGCGCATCATATTTGGATGCGCTTTCCTGGTCGATCAAACCGTGTGTTCGTTCAATTGGTTGCTCCAGACTTTCCTTACGGCGATGAGCTGGCAGAAACCGCAGACCATCATTACTGAAGTCAGCGAAGAAATTGCCGATGCGTTAAGGGTAGTCATGCCAGACACATCCCATTGTCTGCCATATTGGTCTATCTTGAACAGTTTCGATCAATACCTTTCTCCCTTGAGTGACCGACCCGGTATCAGCAACCTCTTCAGCGAGTGTGTCTTCCATGTCCACTCTCAGGAAGAATTTGAGTTGAAGTGGAATTGCTTTGTAGGAAAATACAAACTGCATGAAAACGCGTGGCTCGCTTCGTTGTACGGAATGCGCAAAAAATGGTCTAATGCTTTCATGAAGGACGTGTTTTCAGCTGGCCTACTCTCGATACAAAACGATGAGGATGCTTGTGCTATTTTCGGGAGTCTCTCCTGCGAGGCCATGAAGCTATCCCAAATTGCACGCCAGTGTGGAAAGTTGGCCGATCACATACGCAGGGAAGAATTTTTGGCGGACAAGCACTGCGAGAAAAACACGACGAATTTGATATCTAGGAATGCGATGGAGAAAGAAGCTGAATCCTTGTATACTAGACCAATCTTCAGGATGTTCCAAGAGGAGTTGATTAATGCGCTATCACTAGCAATCGACAGAAGTGGGGGCACGACAACTCTTCCTGAGTTTAAGTTAACAGAAGAAGGCAGCACAAAGATAAACACGGTCAAGTTTGATCCTTCCAATTCAACAATAGCATGTAGCTGTGGGAAGTTTGAGTCAGTTGGTATCTTATGTTTTCATGCTCTCAAAGTACTCAACTTCAAGAATATCTTCAAGATACCATCCCATTACTTATTGAAACGATGGACCAAATCTGCCAAAGATAGCCTACCAGTGGACACCTGCAGTGCAGGGATTGCACAAGATAATGGTCCGGCCAATTCGTTTATCGGTGAGTTTATGCGAAAGGCTTTGCATGTCGCACATATATGTGCAACTAAGAAGAGGGAGAGAATAGCTTTGAAGTCCATAGATTTGGCATTGGAGCACATTGCAAAGACTCCAAGAACAGAAGAAATTGTAGTCGCTCGTGATGATTCAGACAGTAAAGAAGATATGGGTCAGACTATTTGCAATGATGTTCTTGAAACACAACTCGACCAAGGGAATGTAGCTAAATCTGGGATGGGATTTCCAAGAGTTAGGCGTAAAGTTGAAGGCGATCGACCAGCTAGGAAACAAAGGACGGGTAGTCTCTTGCTTACCAATTTGTTTGTTAACTTCACTGCACAATGTGTGCACTTTCACATTAGAATGCGTTATCTCAGTAGGATTAGTCTTTTCTTACAGTAACTTTTATTCTGAATAAGAACAACACAAGAAGTGTTACTCATCAACTAATCCAAATCATGAACTCTTTTTTGCCTTGGCAGGATACCCTCGACAATCAAACGGAGGATTGACCCAATCACGTCCAAAACGTGCCTATGTAAGAGCTCAGATGCCTCCGACATCTATGTCTGACCGACATTCGAAACATGCTGATTGAAATGAAAGAGGTAATTGGCATATCAATATTTAGGACAACCGTCAGCGCATGAATTGAATAGCCGATCATTCAGTTTCTAAGTTCTGTTTTGCGACTGCTCTCCACAAATCATTCAATTTCAGAAATCGCAAATCATGTTCTGATCACTTCAGGTCAGAACAAACATCCTTACAAATGTTAGTGAATAGATTCGTTGGGCGGGTGTCATGAGAATCCTGCCATCATTGAGACGCTGTTCTGTTCCTCCAGGGTCGTCATCGTCACAAGTCGCGCAAATGACCGCAACACTTTCTCCTTAAGCGACTACCTGACTACATCCTCAGCGGGTGAGGACTAGTGCAGTGACCTCAGATCACTCTGGATTGTCGCCTTTGGTTATTCATCTTTGTTAGTTTTTAATAATGTAATGTACTTATTTAAGGGCGAATGGCTGGCCAATTTGAAACGTGGAGATAAAAAGGGCCCGATATATGTGAATGTCATAATTAGGACAATGCTTTGTGTATCTGTAAATAATCTTCTCATGATGTAAATATGTATAATTCTAACGTAATAACATGGCTAAATTCATGTATGACATATGTCTCGTAATCTTCTTCTCAGGCACTAAAATACTCCGATCCTGAAAAACAAGATGAGTTCATTCTTATCAAGTGTTCTTACTCACTGCACCAATTGCGGAACAACACCAAAATATACCCAAATCAAAGCATAAACAGCAAATGATGAAAGCGAAATCAAAAGTACACAAGACAGAAGATATACGCGGAAACCCAAGAAGGAAAAATCACGAAAAGAGAAAGGGGTTTTACTATTTTTAACAACAAGTACATAGTAAATCCAAAAGGTTAGAAAATCATTTAGTGAGTCACCAAATCTAAAGATCTAACAAAAGGATATGAAGACTAATAGAAGGAGAGAATGGGGATGCTAGGGTTCTTAATGTGTTGTTCAACACATTCATTTTATAGTTCCCTTCAAAAAGCCCTAAATCAAATGTGCATGGTCCAAAATGTCCTTGCCAAGAATTTGAAAGTCAAAACTCAACAAATCTCCTCTTTGACTTCAAATCTCCATGAACGCATTGTGCCATAAGTCATAAATCCTCTCACCCTGACCACAAGAGTGACCACACGAGGCCACCCCCCAAACAACAAAATCAAGGACGCACGCCATTGAGCTTAGGTTAGCGTACTCAACGTAGGAAATAATGGATGGAATGCCACTAACTCCGCCTAGGCAACTCAAAAGTTGAAAGCACGAATCAAGTCCAAGCAATGCTCAAACTTGATCAAAGGAATTGGTTTGTCAAAAAATTTGTTGGACTATCTGCCATTGGTGTTTTTTTTTTTTTTTTTAACATAGTCATATCCTAAGCAACCTCATCACATACAAAGTGATATCGGATGTCGATATATTAGTTCTCTCACGATACATCATGTTCTTGATTAACTAGATCGCACCTTGATCACTGCATAAGATAATGAAGGCTTTCTCCTACTTTACCCCAAGTTCTATAACGAAACACTTCAACCAAAGAGCTTCCTTTGCCGCTTTGTCACTACCATGCACTCTACTTCAATTGGTAGACAAAGCAACCATTCTTACAAGATTGCTTTCCAACTAACCACATAACCACGAAGCATAAAAACATGACTTGTCAAAGACTAACATGACTTGTCAAAGATTTTCTGTTATCGAGATTGCCAGCGTTGTTAGAATCAACGAAGCCAACAACTGAATGTCTGACATCACAACCTCTATCAAAGACCAAACCCACATATAAGGTACCCTAGATGTCTTTAAGAGTCCATTTTACGGCTTGCCAATGAGTTTTATTTGAATGTGTCATATATCTACTCACAATACTAACTACTTGGGAAATGTTTAGATGAGTGCAAATCACAACATACATAAGACTAGCCGTAACACTAGAATATGAATCTCAAAACATCTCATCTTTCTTTGGATTTAAGTGAATTTATTTGAAAGCCTAAAAGAGGACACTTAAGCATTTTTCTCAATATATCTTCTCTGCAAAAGGTATAATTTCCCAATGTACATATTCTTAGCAGCTCCAAAATTCTACATTTGAAACTCCCCGCTAATTTGTCTCTTCAACCATTATATTTCTAACATGTCCTTTAATCCAAAATGCATGTCATCTACATACAATAGCAATTAAACAGAAGAACCATCATGTAATCTATTATTATGCACACAACTATTGTGAGCACTTTGCAAGTGGCCATAACTCAATATAAAATTATCAAATCTCTTGTACCTTTGACATGGAGATTGCTTGAGACCATAGAAAGAGCTTTTCAACCTACATTCATGATCTTTTTTTACCCTCAATAACAAATCTCTTGGGTTGAAACATATAGATTATCTCATCAAGCTTGCAATGAAGAAAAGTAGTGTTGATGTCAAGTTGCTCAAGTTGTAGATCATGAAGGACACTATCGCAAGCAACACACAAATGGAATTATGTTTCACAACTAGAGAATGCTTCATTAAAGTTGATCCCCTTCTTCTAACTAAAATCCTTCACTACCAAACATGCCTTGAATCTATCATCTTCAACCTCTAAAATTTCCTGCTTTCTTTTGAAGACCCGTTTGTATTCAACAACTCTTTTATCCTTTGGCAATTTCACAAGATTTCAATTATAGTTCTTATGAAGTGACTCCATCTCTTCATTCATCGCAATAAGTCAGTTCTCATATTTTGAACATATGGTAGTTTCCTGAAATATAGAATGTTTTTCAATACCAAGCTCTTTGACAACTGAAAGAGCATATACCATCAAATCAACAAAGCCATATATCTAGGGAGGCTTAATTTACCGTTTAGCCCTCCCTACAGCCAAGGCCTAAGGTTGCTCAACTTCTTCTACATAATCTTCTATCAAATTTGAGTCTTGTTGCTCACTGTCATTTTTTGATTGAATATGAACATCTTCAAATGTTCTCCGTGGATGCTTCACGTGAAACTCCACCACTTTCCCAATATTCTCCTCCTAAATACCTGTAAACTCAACAATAACATTTTTCAGATCAAGCATGAAATTTTCATCAAAAGTATCTTTGGTGACAAAAGGTCAGAACACCACAACATATACCCCTTAACCATATTTGCATTACCAACAAAAATATATTTCTTAATTCTAAGTTCAAGTTTACCATATTTTACATGATAATAAGCGGGACATCTCAATACTTTCAAACAAGAATAATTAGAAGGTTTACGTGACCATACCTCATTTGGAATCTTATATTCAACTGTGGTCAAAGTAGAACGATTCACCGAATAACACATCATATTTACAATTTTAGCCTAGAATTCTTTTCCAAATCAAGCATTAGAGAGCATATATCTAACTCTCTCTAAAAATATCCGGTTCATGTGCTCCACCACTTCATTATATTGAGGTGATTGCATGATTATTTGATATCGAACAATTACTGAATCTTCACAGTACTTATGAAAAACACCTCCAAAAAACTTAACACCATTGTCTATTTTTAGACGTTTCATCTTATTCCTAGTTTGATTTTCAATCAACATCTTCTACTGCCTGAACATATCAAAAACATCACTCTTATGCTTCAAGAAAGAAACCCAAACTTTCCGATGCTAAAACTAACTCTATGCTATTTTCAAAAACACAATGCTCGAAAGAGTTAAGTGAAGCCATATGCTCCCCATAGAGTAAACCACATTTACTCAAGATAGCCATTCTTCTCATCACGTGCAGGCCCTGCACTGGGGTGTCCACAAGCAAGCTATCTTTGGCAAATTTCCTCCATTGCTTCAATAAGTAGCGAGATGGTAGCTTGAAGATATTCTTGGAGTTGAGTACTTTCAAAGCATGAATACATAAAAAGACCAACCGACTAGAACTTCCCAGCTAGAAGGATCAAACTTGGCGGTGCCTATCTTTGTGCTGTTTTTTTTTTGGGGAAAAGTGCCAAAAAAAGTCCTAAACCTTTTGTCATTGTGCCGATTTAGTCTTAAACCTTTTTGGTGCCGATTTAGTCCTAAACATTTTTAAGTTGTGCCAATTCAGTCCTTTCCGGCCAATTTGACCGGATTTTGCTGATCGGACGCGGCCACCGACGTGTACAACTTTTAATAATATTTTAATATTTTTGAATTTTTATTTTTATTTTTATTTTTATTTTTTTATTATGCTCTTCTTCCTCCAGCCGGTTGCGGGACCTCGTGACCGGCCAGAGGCGACCTCGACCTCGACCTCGCCAGCCACCTCGCCAGTGGCCGCGGGGGTGGCCTCGCCCACCCCACGCGAGGCCGCCCTTGAGGCCTAGGTGGCGAGGGCAAGCTGCGCCAGCTCGCCGAATATGGTGGTGGGTCGGTGAGCAGCGATGGATGGCATCGGGCGGCAGCATTGCAGCGATGGTCTCACGTGGCCAAGGTTTCCTCGGCTTGGCCGGGAGAGGACTCTCTCTCTCTTTCTTTCTCTCTCTCTCTCTCTCTCTCTCTCTCTCTCTCTCTCTCAGGTCCCCCCCAGATCGAACGCCCTCAGATCTCGAATCGAATCCTTGAAGACTGCAAGCTCCGGCCTAGTCCGACCAATGCAAGGCACAAAAAAGGACTAAGGCCTACCGGAGCTTCGACGCTTGAAACCAGGCGTGGCCGTAGGCCGACGGCTGCAGCTCAAGTGCGGTGGCCGGGGCTCGCCCTCGCCAGCCATGGGCGAGGCTCAACCCTCACCAAATCCGATGAGGGCGAGCCTCACCGGCCATGGGCGAGGCTCGACCCTTGCCAAATCCGACAAGGGTGAGCCTCGCCGCCCCCGCGGCCACTGGCAAGGTGGCCGGCGAGGTCGAGGTCGACCTCACCGGTTGTCACCTCTGGCCGGTCGCCAAGGTCCGGCGACCGGCTGGAGGAAGAAGAGCAGAATAAAAAAAATAAAAATAAAGATAAAAAAAATTAAAATATTATTAAAAGTTGTCCATGTCAGTGCCGATTAGGCCACGTTAGCTGGCCGGCGTCCAGTCAGTAAAATCCGGCCAAAATTGGCCGAAAAGGACTGAATTGGCACAACCTAAAAAGGTTTAGGACTAAATCGGCACAAAAAAAGGTTTAAAACTAAATCGGCACAATGACAAAAGGTTTAGGACTTTTTTGGCACTTTTCCCTGTTTTTTTCAGTCAACTTAAATTTACAAAGAGTCACCTTGCCCCCGCTTTTCTCCATAGCCAATGATAGGTGATTGATCAACTCTTCTTGGAACACCCTGAAGATCAATCTAGTATACAAGCATTCAGCTTCTTTCTCCACTGAACTCCCGGATTTCAAATTCGTCGTGTTTTTCTCGCAGTGCTTGTCTTCCAAAAATTCTTCCCTGCACATGTGCTCAGCCACCTTTCTACGCCGGTGTGCAATTTGGGGTAACGTCATGGTCTTGCACGAGAGATTCCCAAAAGCAGCACGAGCATCCTCATCATTTTGCATCGAAGGTAGGCTGGCTGAGGAACACGTTTTTCGTGAACGCATGAGACATTTTTTTGCGCGATCCATATAAAGAAGCAAGCCTTGCATTTCTTGCAACTTCGTATTTTCGTTCGAGGTAGATCAAAATGACAGACAATGGGATGTCTTTGGCAAGACTATCCTTAAGGCATCCGCAATTTCTTCGCTGACTTTAATATTGATCATCTGCGGTTTGTGCCAGCTCATTGCTTCAAGGAAACTCCGAAGCAACCAATTGAACAAACCCATGGTTTCATCGACCAAGAAAGTGCATCCGAATATGATGCGCTGCCGTTGATTATTAAGTCCCCAAAATGCTGCACAATTCCTGTCATACTTGTTGAACCTAGTTCTTGTGTCCAGGACTAGAGGATCCCCAAGATGTTCGTAATCTACTTTGGTCTGGCTATGCTGTGTAGCGCTTCGACTTGCGCCATGTAAAAAAAAATAAAAAAAATAGAGGATCTTCGATCTGCATATTCTTGAAGTGATCAATTAAGTTTTGAGTATTATCAGGCTCAAGCATTGGGTTGATTCTTCCGTGGTGCCAGCAGGACATCCCTTGAGACCGAGATTGTACTTGAGAGCGACCTTCGAGATCTTCCACGTTCCATTTTCATGATTTTCCATTTGCATGATTTTCTCTTCCATTTAACCAAGCCACGGCAGTCGAGTCAATACACTCTCTCTCTCTCTCTCCCAAGAAAAGGATCAGCTGGACTCAGATCCTCCAATCTCAGATTCGGCCTCAGCGACGGCAACTTTTTCTCGACACCGACGATGTTAGGGAGGCCATGGAGACGCTGACCCCGCATTCCAAATTTGAAGTAATGACGAGGTCTACTTATCCAACTCCAACTAGCACTGAGGGGTCGAGAACAGCACGGATGATCGGATTCAGGCCAACGACGATTTGGAGGCGACGACTCTTGAACGTCGATCCAACGACCTCTCAGTCTTCGGCATCAGTGGTCACTTTCAACCATGGGAAATATAAGTTTGATCCTTTCAGCAATCAGGTAATCAACATTTACTCTTCTCCCAAAATATTGCAACGAGCAATCTCAGTTTAGGTAAGTAAACTTTACGCCCTAAAGTTTTCCCCGATTCCGTCCCCAACAAGTCGGGGCAAAATATAAATAGATTATATCATTAAAATTTCTTTCTTTCCAGGTATTGTTGGCCCCTCAATTGTTTTGAAAAAGTAAGATATGTATGTTGTATCTAATCTTCATGGACATGTCCGATTCTTAACCACTAAATCAATCATTGTATAGACAATTTTTTTTTTTGTACTCCGTGTGAGATTTACATTCCTAAACATCCATATATTTTACGCTCCTATGATGCACCTTTTTTTGAGTTATTTTTATCCTTTCTATTTAAAAAAAAAAATACATTGCCGTTGGTGATCAGAGACGAAATTTACTTCTGGTGCCACCGTAGACAGAGAGGAGCTCAAGTTCAATCCCCGGGTGCCGAGAGTGGGGATGGTGAAGTTATGCCTTTAGTTAACGGTGAATAATTGGTCGATGTCTATATAAATATTCACTTTGATGATGCTTCTCGTATCAATTACTTATCAAAATGTGGACATTTTTGCATGGTCCACTCTATTTCCATCCCCTTATTGGCTCCTGTCACCTCCTTTGATTTAAGATAATTTCTCACCTTTTTTTTCTTCTTCATTTTTTGTTTCAATTTTGCTAGTGATGAAACTACCCATGCTCCTCTTAATGAACATTTAATAAGTTGATATAAACTTATTTCTTGCCTTCTTTTCTTCTTTTTTGGTTTTTCCTTTTTTCTCCATTTAGAATAAAATTGGTGTCCCTCCATTTTTTTGACCAAATAAAAACTAAATATTGTGTTAATACAAGTTGTATATTTCTCTTTCTTTATATTAGGAAATGGTTATTTGAAAAAAATTACTATATATGATGAGTTCAACTAGATAGGCTGGGTCTAATTTCACGACAACGAGCCATTTCATTGCCTAGAGATTTACTCGATGTTGGGCTTTCACAAAGGAGGAAATAATCTCATGCCCCCATATCATGATTTAGTCATAAAATAACTACTGTTCACGATCGGTAATACATTATTTGTAAGCAAAATGAAGACGTAAGCGAGCAGTGAGGTGGCATAGTGAGCTATGCAAGATGATGTGCCAAAATGATGGCGGAAGCATGCACGATGAGCTGCCGTGAAAGATGACTTGGCAAAGAGATGGTGTAAGTATACATGATGACGGAGCATAGACATGGATGTTGACATAGCAAAAAGACATGTAAGATGACATGGCAAAGAAACAGTGTAAGCATGCATAATGATCTAGCATGGACATGTATAATGACGTGGCAAAAAACAACCGAGACGATGTAACAAAGTAGTGATGTGGCATTACTATAGATTAAGTACACAAGATGACACGACAAAGGACATATGAGATGACACTCGAAATGACATGTCAACTAGATGAGGTAAGCAATGCAAATTCCAATAACCATGTGGAGACTATGTTTAAATGTTGACTTTAATCACGATTGGCGATGTTTAAGGAAACACCCCAGTTTATTCTCTTTCAATCATCTTAATAAAAATGTTTGATTAAAATAATATTTTTAAATGGATTTGAAAATCACGATTTCCATGTTGGTGGCCTCGTTTTCATGTGTTTTCATGTATTCAAAGCGAACATTATAGCCATCTTGTTGGAATATAATACGCGAAAACGACAGAATCTTGCAATTTATGTCAACGCGAAATTATCAGATAAATAAATAAGAAAAATAAAGATACCAGAAATTTATGTGATTGACTTACGTCCACTCGGAAAAGAAACAAAAGATAAATAATCAACTATAATTAGAGAATTAAACTTTACAATCACTTACACATTCGAGTGTTTCCCACACTTAAATTTAACAAAAAATTCAAAGTGTTTATAAATAAACAATTTGCTTAGACATAAACTCATATTATAAAATTACCACGCGTTCTAGCTCAAAATATAACGTGCTACGTATGTACGGATTTGCAAAACTTGCGGCTTTTCGAAAGCAGCGTGGACGTGCGGAGAGACGCTTCTTTCCTTTCTTTTGTTTGCATGGCCGAAAATTGTGTGTGCTGGGCCCCAAAAGGATAACAACTTTTAGCAAGCTTCCGAAAAAGAAATTCGTATCTTCTTATACATGTGCCCATTGAGACCCATGATCAGCTTCATTCTTTGACGCTGCAGGTAACAGAGGCTTTACCATTTTGTTTATTCTATTATTTCCTCTTTTGTAATACTTCAAGAGTTCAGTGAATCACGTTTTTGCAAACGCTCAAACTCGAATCATAATTTAACACATTTGACCACATTTCTATAAGGCTAATTGACAATTCTCAAACACATTCCCTTTAAAACAATAACTTAGAGATAGCTGACAACATAAAATAGTTTTTGAATTGATAAAATAACGGATTTTGATACTTGTCACAAGAATGTATTTAAGTTCTCAAATTTTTATTTTGTACAGAACTTTAATGCACTTGAGTCCTATTCAAGCTTCCAATGTGGGTCCCTCTGATCATAATTAAAAGCAAATTTCATATTCTAGAGTGAAAAATAAAGTAACTTGTGAAAGCTATTTTGTTTGGTCTAAATTAACTATACCTTTCGTGATAATGTTCAATTTGAAATTTGGTCCGGATCTTGTCAACAAATCTAAACTTAAATAGCTCGAAAAGCTTAATCTAACTCGTAACTTATTTTAAAAATGTAAAGAGAGTATTCATATTAATTTAAAAATAGGTTATTCATACCCTGAAATCCCTTGAAAATCCTCAAATGCATTCTCTCTCCCCCCGGTATACATTTCCTCAACCGAAATTGACAAATAAGAAGTATCTCTAGGGAAAAAATGAAATCCTTCTAACCAGTCTGGCTGGGCTCAAACTGGGCCCGATCAAACCGAAATTATGGTACAAAGGCCCGTGACCACCCCCGGATGAACCTACCTTGCACTGGAAATCAGAAGGAAAATGAACAGCAATGTGGGATCGGAAGGCCATTGAAGTCTCAGACCGCAGTTGTTTCTTTGGCATGAGGTAGCTTCATCCGGGGTCGATCATTGTTGACCAAAAAGTAGCATTCTTCTTACGCCAATGAGACTTTTCCTACTAGTGGCATCGTTGACCGGGAGGGAAAGGGCAAGAAGAAGACCTGGAGCTAATAGGATGAAGAACCGAAGAGAAAGAATCACCTCACGCTCCCATAGCTGGGCATACTGTGATTGTATCGTTCTCGGGGTTCTCTTTGTCTGGTTATGATGTCGGGAACTCTCAGTGATCTCCGGCGAAGGTTAGGTAACAGGAGGAGTCGAGCATCGGTATCGGCCAATCCGCCGATCAGGCCACCGGAAGCGGCTCGGGCTGAGCTGGAGAAGCCGACACGCGCAGCTAACGAGCTGGTCTTCTTGGACCCTTCGGCGAAGGAGTTTGACTTGGAGTACTTGTGGAGGGGCAGTGGTGAGGTTTTGGCCCTTTTGGGTGAAGGGACCGTGGGGATGTCTTACAAGGCGGTCCTGGAGGACGGGAGGACTGTGGCTGTGAAGTTGCTGAGGGATGTGGCCTTACCCGGGGTCGAATTCAGGAAGACGATGAATGCGTTGGGAGCAATGCGACACGAGAATCTACTCCCGCTGATGGCTTACTACTACAGTAGAGACCACCAATTCCTGATATTTGATTACGTACCCCTGAGCAGCTTGTATGGACTTTTACATGGAGGCGTAGGGTCGGAAAAGACCAGGCTAAGCTGGGAAATCAGGCACGGCATCGCTCTTGGAGCCGCCCGGGCCATAGAGTACTTGCACGCTCAAGGTCCCAATGTCTTCCATGGAAAAATCAAGTCAACCAATGTCTTCCTCACGGCATCCTATGATCCGCTAGTTTCCGATTACGGACTGACCAGCATCCAGGCGTCTCCAAAAGGCGCATCGAAGGCCGCTGACCCCCAGAAGGACGATGTCTACAGCTTTGGGGTGTTGCTTGTGGAGCTTCTAACTGGGAAACCTGATGGGGCTGAACTTGCTTGTTTGGTTAAGCCCACAACCGGAAAGCACTGGACTGTTGATGATTTCGATCCTGAGCTGGGAGAATACCAGAATTTTCAGGATGAGTTAGTGGGACTGATGCAGGTGGCCATGGCTTGTGCATCCGACCTCCGTCAGAGGCGGCCTTCCATGTCGGAAGTACGGAGGATGATTGAAGACCGGCAACCACAGCCACTGCCTGAACAGATCATTGAAGCGAACGATGATTTGTCTGAGAGGACACAGTGAGTCGATTTTTTAGAAACTGCCAACGTTTACGATTGGATCACCTACTTTCTGGTTATGGTGTCAGGAACTCCCAGTGATCTCTGACGAAGGTTATGTAACAGGAGGAGTCGAGCATCGGTATCGGCCAATCCGCCGATCAGGCCACCAGGAGCGGAACGGGGTGAGGAGCCGACACGCGCAGCGCATGAGCTGGTCTTCTTGGACCCTTCGGCGAAGGAGTTTGACTTGGAGTACTTGTGGAGGGGCAGTGGTGAGATTTTGGCCCTTTTGGGTGAAGGGACCGTGGGGATGTCTTACAAGGCGGTCCTGGAGGACGGGAGGACTGTGGCTGTGAAGTTGCTGAGGGATGTGGCCTTACCCGGGGTCGAATTCAGGAAGACGATGAATGCGTTGGGAGCGATGCGACACGAGAATCTACTCCCGCTGATGGCTTACTACTACAGTAGAGACCACCAATTCCTGATATTTGATTACGTGCCCCTGAGCAGCTTGTATGGACTTTTACATGGAGGCGTAGGGTCGGAAAAGACCAGGCTAAGCTGGGAAATCAGGCACGGCATCGCTCTTGGAGCCGCCCGGGCCATAGAGTACTTGCACGCTCAAGGTCCCAATGTCTTCCATGGAAAAATCAAGTCAACCAATGTCTTCCTCACGGCATCCTATGATCCGCTAGTTTCCGATTACGGACTGACCAGCATCCAGGCGTCTCCAAAAGGCGCATCGAAGGCCGCTGACCCCCAGAAGGACGATGTCTACAGCTTTGGGGTGTTGCTTGTGGAGCTTCTAACTGGGAAACCTGATGGGGCTGAACTTGCTTGTTTGGTTAAGCCCACAACCGGAAAGCACTGGACTGTTGATGATTTCGATCCTGAGCTGGGAGAATACCAGAATTTTCAGGATGAGTTAGTGGGACTGATGCAGGTGGCCATGGCTTGTGCATCCGACCTCCGTCAGAGGCGGCCTTCCATGTCGGAAGTACGGAGGATGATTGAAGACCGGCAACCACAGCCACTGCCTGAACAGATCATTGAAGCGAACGATGATTTGTCTGAGAGGACACAGTGAGTCGATTTTTAGAAACTGCCAACGTTTACGATTGGATCACCTACTTTCTGGTTATGGTGTCAGGAACTCCCAGTGATCTCTGACGAAGGTTATGTAACAGGAGGAGTCGAGCATCGGTATCGGCCAATCCGCCGATCAGGCCACCAGGAGCGGAACGGGGTGAGGAGCCGACACGCGCAGCGCATGAGCTGGTCTTCTTGGACCCTTCGGCGAAGGAGTTTGACTTGGAGTACTTGTGGAGGGGCAGTGGTGAGATTTTGGCCCTTTTGGGTGAAGGGACCGTGGGGATGTCTTACAAGGCGGTCCTGGAGGACGGAAGGACTGTGGATGTGAAGTGGCTGAGGGATGTGGCCTTACCCGGGGTCGAATTCAGGAAGACGATGAATGCGTTGGGAGCGATGCGACACGAGAATCTACTCCCGCTGATGGCTTACTACTACAGTAGAGACCACCAATTCCTGATATTTGATTACGTGCCCCTGAGCAGCTTGTATGGACTTTTACATGGAGGCGTAGGGTCGGAAAAGACCAGGCTAAGCTGGGAAATCAGGCACGGCATCGCTCTTGGAGCCGCCCGGGCCATAGAGTACTTGCACGCTCAAGGTCCCAATGTCTTCCATGGAAAAATCAAGTCAACCAATGTCTTCCTCACGGCATCCTATGATCCGCTAGTTTCCGATTACGGACTGACCAGCATCCAGGCGTCTCCAAAAGGCGCGTCGAAGGCCGCTGACCCCCAGAAGGACGATGTCTACAGCTTTGGGGTGTTGCTTGTGGAGCTTCTAACTGGGAAACCTGATGGGGCTGATCTTGCTTGTTTGGTTAAGCCCACAACCGGAAAGCACTGGACTGTTGATGATTTCGATCCTGAGCTGGGAGAATACCAGAATTTTCAGGATGAGTTAGTGGGACTGATGCAGGTGGCCATGGCTTGTGCATCCGACCTCCGTCAGAGGCGGCCTTCCATGTCGGAAGTACGGAGGATGATTGAAGACCGGCAACCACAGCCACTGCCTGAACAGATCATTGAAGCGAACGATGATTTGTCTGAGAGGACACGGTGAGTCGATTTTTTAGAAGCTGCTGAAGTTTACGATTGGATCATCCAGTTTCTTCATGTTTGACCTTTTACTATGCACATTTTACGCAATGAACAACAACAGCAGGTAGCTCCCACTCCCCCAACTAAATTATTGGTTTACGGACTCACAATCTCTCCTAGTCTAGAGAGAGAATGTTTCTCCACCAGAAATTGCATGTTACATCCTTCGGTGAAATGAAGTAACACGGACTTTTGGTTTTACATGAGTGTAATTCTAGTGTGTCAAGATGCTTGATGTGAAGCATATGGATAAATCATGGTGCACTATGGCCTTACTCTGGATATTCTCTTACAGGAACCTGCCCAATGGAGGGGTGATAGAAGTTGCTGACAGAGTCTATGGTAAGCTTTCACATACTCTAGTAGTTGGATGCAATAACAGCCTATGGTCTTATTGTCTAAGACTTTCCTTGTCTAGGAGCACCGGAGTACTTCAACAATAGGGGGACTAGTGGAAAACCAAGTCCTGAAGAGAATGTTGTTGCGGAACTGACAGTACAGTCCAATGCTGAGTCTACCTCAACTCTGCCACCAACACTACCTTTGCTGTCAGAAACTTCTGTTCAGTTAGCCCTTGAGGGATCTTTTGAAACTTTTGAATTAGCCTCAAACTCACCCTCCATTTCACCAAGTTTCGATTTGGATCAACAATATGGTTACGTAGTGCAAGGGAATGGTCAGTCATCTTCACTGTCTGATTTCACAGGTTCATCATCTTCTTCCTCTGTACAATCCAAAACGTCCGTATTGGCTCCTCCCCCTCCTCCTCCTCCTCCTCCACCACCACCTCCTCCCCGATCAAGAGGTGCATCCTCATTGAAGAGTTTTAAAAGAGTACCATTTGATACCCTTCCTCAAGCCCATTCTCCTAAGTCACTTATTTCGGGAACTCCTCCATCACCCATTGTGAAAAATTCACCTCGAGCTTCTTCTGTTCCTGCCCCTCCTCTACCACTTCCTTCTCCTCCTTCTGTGGTTCAGGTGGAGCAAATAATGTCTTCTTCTGAACTGTCTCAAGATGAAATTACGATGCGAAATATTGTTGAACCCACAATAATGCAGGCCTTCAAACAGCAACCATTATTGTCTTTGGAAAAGCCTCATGTTGTCATCTCAGGTAACACGTTCACAACAAAAAAGATTTTCTGCATGCTTTGAGTCACAGCAAAATGTTCCACACTCATTTTATAATATTGACCTGATAGTATGATGAGTTTTTCCGACTTTAAATATATGCTGGTGCCTGTACCTGAATTGAAATGAACTACCTTTACTCGCTTTTCACAAATTATTCTTTTAAAGTTGAGTTCCACTAGGTCCAGTCCAGCTATAGAGTCACCGGAAAACAGCGTGACCAATTGGTGAGCCACATTATACAATACAAACATGAAAAAGACAGTCATCCCTCAGATGAAGGGATTGTTTTGGCTAATGTTGCGTTGTAATGCATCTATAATAACTACCACATAATTTCCCTTTCTGGGTTTTCCTCTAATCAGCTGGAAGTCTATGAAAACGTACTCATCGAAGAGCATTTTGGACTCTTCATTTCACAAATCGTAGCTACTATCTGCAGGAATGTGCTGCATATTACCGAGATTAACTTAAAAATAAATAAATTCTGTTTGGATTGAATAAATTTCCTTCAGGTTGCTGTGTGTGCTGCTATAGCCAGAAGTCTCATTATGGCCACTATCGGTTAACATTTCTCATAAAGCAGGTGAGAACAAGGAATCTCTGAGGTGGGAAGGAGTAGCAGCTGTGACAGAAACAAACATGGAGGTAACTTCTGTCAGTGACTCAGCATCCTCATTGACTGTCAATAATGGCAGTTTAGCAGCTGTGACAGAAACAAACATGGAGGTAACTTCTGTCAGTGACTCAGCATCCTCATTGACTGTCAATAATGGAAGTTTAGCAGTTGTGAAAGAAACAACCTCCTTGTCATCTGGATATGACTATGATGTTTTCTTGAGTTTTAGAGGGCCAGATACTCGCTTAGGCATTGTAGATTCCCTCTATCAACGCTTGAGAGATGCTGGAATCCGTACATTTATAGACAATGAAGAGCTCCACGTTGGAGAGGAGTTCGGTCCTGATTTGCTCAAAGCTATCAGGCATTCAAAAATTGCAATTCCCTTCTTTTCCAAGAACTATGCTGCTAGCAAATGGTGTCTTAATGAGTTGGTCGAAATGATGGAGTGTAGGAAAACAAGGAGACAGATTGTTATGCCCATTTTTTATCATGTTACTCCATCAGATGTCCGTTATCAATGTGGGTCTTATGAAGAAGCCTTTCTTTCGCATGAAAAGAAATTTGATGGGAACAATATCAGCAAGTGGAAAGCTGCTCTCAAGGACGTTGCCAACCTAATGGGATGGGTCATCAGGTATGTCATTTTGGGGTTGTAATTTTGGCGGGGTTTTTTCATAATCTCACCTTGTTAATTATTTTTTCTTTTTCCCTTCCATTATATTAGAGGCGATGGAGTACTGGTAAAGACAGTTGTCCAGAAGGTTATAGATGAGTTGAAAACGGCTTATCTGCTGGTGACCGATTGCTTGATTGGAGTTGAAAGTCATGTGAAGAAAATCGATACAATGACGTGCGGTGATTCAGAGGATGTAAGAATTCTTGGAATTCATGGTATGGGGGGTGTGGGAAAGACTACTCTCGCCAAAATAATCTACAACAGGCTTTCACATCGTTTTGAAAATCGTTGCTTTCTTTCTAATGTCAGAGAAGCTTCAGAGAGAAAGGACATCGAGCGTTTGCAGAATCAGCTACTCTATGATATCGTCAAAATAAACTTGCCAAATGTTAGTAATGCTGATAATGGAATCAACGAAATAAAGCGAAGGTTGTGGGGCAAAAAGGTTCTGCTTCTACTTGATGATGTTGGTGAAAAGATTCATTTGAATGAACTTATGGGAACGGTAGTGGGTTTGGTTTGGGAAGTAAGATAATTATCACCAGTAGAAACATGAATGTTTTCAATGTGCCTGATGTCTGTTGTACTTATGAGCTTTCTGAAATGGACTTCGGTCAATCCCTTCAACTTTTTTGCAAACATGCTTTTAGAAGAGATCATCCTCCGGATGAGTATGCTGCTTCCTCCGATGAAGTGGTGAAAATGACCGGAGGACTTCCTCTTGCTCTTGAGGTTATAGGTTCGCTACTATTGGGTAAGGGGAAAGATGTTTGGGATGTTACATTGGAGAAGTTGAAAAAGGTTCCGAATGAGGAAGTTAAGAGAAAGTTGAAAATATCTTATGATGCTTTGGATAAACCTCAACAGCGGATTTTTCTTGATATAGCTTGTCTTTTCATTGGATTTGATAAAAGGGTTGTGTTTCACATATGGCATGATTCCGGACTCTTCCCAGGTGAAGGTCTTCAAACCCTTCAGCGGATGTCTTTGATAAAAATTGGAAAAGACAATAAGCTATGGATGCACAATCAGCTAAGAGACTTTGGTAGAGACATTGTTCACCAAAAATGTAACATGCAACTAGAGAAACAGACCATATTATGGAATCCTAAGGAAGCTTCTGAGGTTGTTATTGGAAAGAAGGTAAAATTGCATTTACGTACCTTTGTTTCCATCAAATTGATACATTTTATGCCTTTTCACATTGATTGTTCACTTAAAATAAGGGGACTTATTTGAAATTCTTGTCCACTCATTGCTCTAGTGACATATTTATCTGTAAGCAATGCTCATATTACTTTCGTGTTTGAAGGGAAGATTATTTGTTGCTTAAGTATCATTTACTTGTCTCTTCTTTTGACTAAGTATCATTTACTTGTCTCTTTTTTTATTCTCTTTATAG
This sequence comes from Eucalyptus paniculata subsp. matutina, assembly GCA_017140255.1. NCBI lineage: Eukaryota > Viridiplantae > Streptophyta > Magnoliopsida > Myrtales > Myrtaceae > Eucalyptus > Eucalyptus paniculata. Next base: position 47,398,316 of record CM029436.1, on the reverse strand, counting down.
GGAACAGAACACACAAAAGCTCTTTGTCTGAAGTTTGATGACCATTTGCAGCAGTCTTTTACTAATGAAGAGTTAGGGAGGCTATCAAATCTGAGATACCTAGAAATGAGGCCTATCCAGGATAATTGGCCTACGAGTGGCTTTCCAGCAATTAGTTTCCATAGGAATGCACCCATCCTATCTGAGCTGAGATGGCTTTCATGGCATAATTTTCCTCCAGAACTTAAATTGACTACTTTTTCCATGATGAACATGGTCATTCTTGATCTATCATGGAGTACGTTGTCAGAAAGTTGGGATGGTTGGAGTCATCTAAAGGTACTATTCTTTTCAGTGATACCCACTATATTTTTGTAGTTGCAGCCTCTTTATTCAATTTATGATGGTTTGATTATTTGATCGTTTTGGTACAGATGGCAAGGAAATTAAAAGTTTTGAATTTGACTGGTTGTGCACGCATGCATAAAACTCCCGACTTATCTTCAAATGTAAATTTAGAGCAGTTGATCCTTGAAAGCTGTGGAAGATTGGTTCAGATTGACGAATCTATAGGGCAGTTGACGCAGTTAGTTCTTTTGAACTTAAGGTTCTGTCGTGAACTTTGCAAACTGCCAGAAGAGATTGCCAACTTAGAATCGCTGGAGGAACTTCTTATCGATTGCACTTCCATAAGAGAAGTCCCGGGGCTGTCAGTAAGTAACTGCAGTTCAATTGGTAACTTAACCTCTCTATCAAGGTTCTCTTTGGAAAATGTTGAAGTTTCTCAACCTCATCTAGAGATTAGAGCGCTTGTAAAGCTTGAACACTTGTCTCTGAGTGGGTGTAAGTTGCTCAAGAAAATTCCAGACTCAATTTGGAATTTGGAATCACTAGTCGTGCTGAATCTGTCCCACACACATATTGCCGAGTTGCCCAAATCACTTGGGAACTTGAAAAATTTGAAAATACTAAGGATGCGTGGTAGTTCCATAAGAAGTATACCCAGTGCAATTGGGATGTTGGAGAAGTTGAAAGAGATAGATGCAGAGTTCTGCCAATGTCTGGAGGGGACAATACCTGAAGATATTGGGAGATTATCATCTTTGGAGATCTTGAAATTTTCAAATATTACAATATGTAACATCCCGAAGCTTCCTGAAAGCCTCCTCAGTTTGCATATTGGTAGTAATTCGATGAAGAGATTTCCGGATCTCTCAAACCTGATAAATCTGACAGAGTTGAATTTGGAGATTTCTCAAGTTCCTGAGTTTTGTTTGGCTGAAGAGGATTCTACCTGTGTGGACATGACTGAGCTTGGACGGGATCCATCACCAAGGTGGATTGGAAATTTATGCAATCTGGAGTCTCTAAAGTTGTCCTGTGACAACATAACTGTCCTCCATCGAGACATTGGTCTTCTCTCTGAACTCAAAAGACTTGAACTTCTTTGTTTTAACCTGCAGATTCTCCCTAGGCTTCCGTCAAGTTTATTGTGCTTGCTTATTAAATCCTCTCGATCATTGAAAACATCAATAGATCTATCAAATTTCAAGGAACTATTGGAGCTGAGGATCTATTCTTCTGCAATAACAGATGTCCATGGCCTTGAAAGTTTGAAGAATCTTCAAACTTTGGACCTTAGAGCATTGAATACACGTGAGAAATTACCTGATCTTTCAAACTTAAAGAAGCTCAATGAACTGCATTTGGGACACTCCTAATCTAATCGATCTTCAAAGTATTCAAAGCTTGGGAAATCTGAGAAATTTGAAGCTCATAAATATTCTACAACTCAAGAAATTACCCAATCTTTCAAACTTGATGGAGCTAACTGAACTTCACCTGCTGCAATGTCATAGTCTAACTGAGATTCAAAGCTTTGAGGGTTTGGAGAAGCTGACAGTGCTAAGGCTAGGTGACTCCCTCTGCTTGAGAGATTGCCTGATCTCTCGAACTTGAAGAAACTCACAAAACTTGATCTACAGCAGTGTCATAAGCTTGTCAAGATTCGAGGAAGATTAGATTCGCTGGAAGACTTGTGCATCTATGGATGCAACTCTTTGGTTGAGTTGCCTGATCCTTCAAGCTTCAAGAATCTGAAATCTCTGCAATTGCGGGATTGTGAGATGCTACAGACCGACCAGGTTTGGGTCTCGAAATCTGATACATTTGATATGGTATTTGGAAGACCAAGATGTTTGATGATGAGAAGGTTAGGCATCTGTGTGTGTCAATTGGGTAGACATTTTTTCTCACCATCTCTTCCTTCCTGAAAATGTAGGAAGAGAGTGCACGACTTCCTTATTTGCATACAACTACGTGGATATGCTATTGATTTAGCTAGCCAAAAGTACAATCCAGTTGAAATGTATTTTCTTGTAACTTCTGAACCGGCTTAATTCATTATCCTTTCAAGAACTACTGTAAGTCCTGTTTCTTTTATGATCACAATATCTTTTCACTACTGATGAGTGTGGACAGCTCAAAATACGTTGTTCACGTGTTCTCCTGTGAAAGGATTTTTCTACAATAAATGCACATCTTGAGTGAGGAGATGTACTTTGGTATTTTACGAGACATAAGGTGAAAAATGTACTTTGATAAATAGTGCTTGCTCGAATTATCATACCGCCTGATGATACCTATCTATCTAAGCACATTATCATCATCTATAGCTAAGCGGCCATTATGGATGAAGAGGATAGCCTTAACACAACCATGTCTAACTCTGATGAGATCCCCAGGGAGGCTAGCTACAGTCACAGAAGTTGAGGAATTAAAGCGTATAATAAATCTGGTAATTACGTCATTGTGGTTTGTGACATTTAGGCTTGGCCTTGCTCACGCAACCGCAGGTCTCCTCAATCAAGTACATTGCACCCAAGAAGTTGGCCCAGAATTGAAATGCTGCTGTCAACCATGAACCCTTTTGATTTGATTTAGTTTTGTAACAAATAGCAGTTTGAGAGAGTGATTCTGAAGCATCCCTGCATCCTATATTTTGAAGTGATATATATGAGTCTAATCATGCCACTTGCTGCACTTCAAGAAAGATTCAAAAGTAAATTTTATGATCCCATCAGAAGTCGAATTTTGAGTTTGTCTCTGTTAAGGGTGCTTGATAGCAAGATTAAACTATAGGTATCATTCCACTGTATATGAATATTGGGATGCTCAACTACTGTTTCTCCCCCAAATTCTTTGCCAAGCAAAAGCAAAAAAATAACAGATATCGTTGCCAATGCAGACAGCAGTACATTTTAATTCCAGGCCAAATTGTCCTATCCAATTGTACTCGATACTTCGGAGGAAATTCTGATTGCTTGAAGAACACCAATCCTAAATATTACTACTGGCAATGATGTAATCAGCCACTTCAGTACCCGTTTTAATTAAATCATTAACTTGAATCTTTGTTGCTAGACTCCAAATGTCACGGTTACTGTCAAATATGTTGATGTTGCTACTTTCCGCTGGTCCATCGCTACCTGTATCAAGAATCCTATAGATGATGATAAATGCTTAGATAACCTGGCATGCCCCTAGGCTCTAGAGCAAGAACACCGAAAGACAATTTACTGATTTCAGTAAAAGCTTAAAAAAAAAAGTGTTGTAACTGTTGACCCTAATATAATTTTCATAACTGCAAAACTTGCTAGAATATGTCATTGATTATTTGAAATTATATTTGTTGTACTTAAGTATCCTTTTGCAGTATTTTTGGAAAGGATATAAAAGACCGTCCCTAGCTAAGGACAAGGCTGGGTCCCCAAACAAGTAATGGTCGGACACCCTGCCGTCCAGATACGCGGCAAGCTCATCTCTGCACTGCAAGAAAAAAACCGGTGAATTTGAAATTCAGGAGTCTGATGGAGAAAGAAGCTGAACGCCTGTATACTCGACCAATCTTTACGATGTTTCAAGAGGAGTTGATAAATGGCCTATCTCTGGCAATTGAAGAAATTAAGAGCATGGCAACTCTTTGTAAGTTTAAGTTGACTGAAGATGGAAGGACAAAGATTGACATCGTGGAGTTGGATCCTTTCCACTGGACATTAGCGTGTAGTTGCGGGAAGTTTCAGTCGGTCGCTATTTTATATTTCCATGCTTTGAAAGTTCTCAACTCCAGGAACATTTTCATGGTATCGTCTCGCTACCTATTGAAATGATGGACAAAATCTGCCAAAGGCAGTGGACACCCAATGCAGCGACTTCACAGGACAGAGGCCCGGTCAATTTGTTCATCAGTGAGTTTATGCGGAAGCCTTTGCATCTTGTGCATACATGTGCAACAAAGAAGAGGAAGAGAATATCTTGGAGTCCATAGATTTGGCATTAGGGCAAATTGCAAAGGCTCCGAGAACGGGAAGAAATCATAATCTTTCATGACAATTCAGATGGTAACGATGATATGGGTCAGACTATTTGAGACGACGCTCTCGCAACACAACTCGACTAGGAGAATGCAGCTAAATCTGGGATGGGATTTCCAAGAGTGTAACACAAAGTTGAAGGCCACCGACCAACTGGGAAACCGAAGATAGGGTTACTAACTTTTTTTTTACCCTAAACAGGATAAGCTCGACAATCCAACAGAGGATTGATCCAATCAGGTCCAAAAAGCTTAAGAGTCTCCAACGTCCGTGTCTGACCGATTTTGGAAACATGCAGATTGACATGAAAGAGGTAATTGGCATATCAATATTTAGGATAGCGGCCGGTGCATCAATTCAATAGCCAATCATTCAGTTTCTCAGTCTCGTTTTTGTGGCTGGCCTCAACAAATTCAACTTCATATCTCGTGAATCATGTCCTGAACACTTCCTCAGTTACTTTGATTATGCTTCTCGTATGAATTAATCATCAAAATATGGACATTTTTGCATATATTCTTTATCGTACTTGTGCATGATAATGGAAGGTGAATTAATTAATCAACATTATATATTTCCTTCCTAATGGACCCACGTGCCAGTCGTGTGACTTAACAGCTCAAAAACACAGGACACTCATGAATAGAAAGCAAATTTTGAGATGGTGATGAGGCGAAACTGCGTCGTTCTTGTGGAAGGCCGAGTCGCTGGCGACGGAAAAGTGAGCTTCGTCTATAATGCTGGCGGAACACCTGCTACAGTGCTAGAGGTGTTGGCTTGATCTTCTGTAGGAGGAGGACAAATCTGTTCATGTGTCCATATGTTGGCTTGATTCGACAGCGACAACTGCTTGATGACAATTGTTAATTTACACCTATAATAAGTATTCCCACCTAAAAGTTTGATTGCAATAACCCTTTTTATCCTACTTATATTCAATTTGATTTCAGTCAAATGTCGTGAGACGATATCAATACTTACCAACTTAACTAATGTCAACTCGGCTATCAATTGACAAAAGATATTCCTATATGGCTTGACTTGATTTTATAGGATTCTCACAGTTAATGTGAGCATTTAACTGTTGATTGTATTCACAAAATTGGCCCACATTATCTATTCGCATGTTTAGCTCAACATTTTCCGTTACTTAATCAATACCCAAAATCAGTCTTGATCTCTTTTGGTCAATAACTTCACTTTATCACTATGACTAGACTAAAAAGACTTCTATTTGTCTCAATGATCTTTATCACTTTCTCATCAATATTGGCATGAATCAATATCATATCGAAAGCCATAGTCGACCAAGATACCTTGCCTATAAGTGCAAAAATCAATGCTTACCTAGTACACTAAATTCAAACGCCGGAGTCAAATTGTTAGGATTATAAATGCAAACGAATCAGTGGCATTGAAACATGCCAATTCAAAACTCAAAGCATGCTCGATTCCAAAGGTGATGAGCCGCTACGAATCTTGTCTTGCGTGGACATCTAATTTTTTATTTTTGTCGGAAAAAATGTTGCTCATATACTAACTCAAGGTGTTCGAAAAGAAGAGATGAGATTCAAAACACAGTAGAGCCAAAGGGCTTCATGGGATCGATGACCAAATTGGGAAGCAATAGCCTATTCCTCTGGATTTGGCCTCGGTGATAAGCGCCTGAACCGGTGCTATGCTAGAAACGATGGGGGGACACGTGCTCTCTCTCCTTTCATATTCGGTACATGAAGACGTACGTAAGACCAAAACAAATTTGCTGAAAAGTCGTAGGGCTTATCAACAATTCAATGCTTTGGTTGAGCACGGAACAGTTTAGTATATCGAGATTTTTTTTTTTCTTCCCCTAATGGAAGGTGACTTTATTAATCAGCCTTTATTTCCTTCCTCATGGACCGACCGCCCAGAGGTGCGATTCAATGTCTCAAAAACAAAAGATACACAAATCAAAAGCAAATCATTCTGCGTCGTTCTTGTGGAGTGCCAAGTCGCCGGCAACGGAAAAACGAGCTCTACCTATGATCTCGGCTGAGCCCACGCAGGATTGCTATAGTTGTTGCTGATCTTCTAAAGGGAGGACGAATCGTGCATGATCACGACCAATATATTTGTGGTATCCACATGATTAACACCACAAAGGTTCGAGCAAGTCGGATGCCATTAAAGCTGATTCATTGTTGCAAAGGCTATGCTTGTTTTAGTTTAGATTGTTGGATTGATTAAACAACGTGCGCAATGAATGGTTAGGGAAGGATTTTGTTCACTGAGTGTTGAGGTATTTATTTAAAGATTATTAAAAAAATCTTACATATCTCAACACTAGATTTTTCGTGTCGTGTGTAATTAATATTTTATCATCGAACTATTACATATTATCTATGGTTAACAAATGCCATGCAACATTCACTGAGATAACCAACTGAAATAATTATATAATTCATGTATGATGGAAATTCTACAAGTGATACTGATTACAAATTTATCAAAATATGGAAGTATGTTGCTTTCGTGGATGAAATAACGTAGGTCAAGTTTTTCAACTAGAACGATGCGCACTTAAAATAATCTTAATTCATGAAAGACATGAATTAGCTTCTTTAAATAATTGAGCAGATATTCATACGAGATCGGATAAACTGCAAGCCTAAATTGGAGACAATAGCCAAACAAGAGATTCACCACTAAAAATGACTTACTAGGGAAGCGGGATCGAAATAACAAATCCAAACATGGGAACTATTAATTTTAAGTTAATTGAATTTGCATAAAGAAAACAGTGTTTCGTAAGATTTCCACTTCTAATTATTGTTATTCTTATTTTAGAGTCTCAAAGTTACGATTTTTTATTCCATTTTGAGCACCTCAAATATTTTAGATCCTCCTAATAAAACCAAACGAGAAAGAATATTTCGATTTGGCTTAAGACAAGCCAACTAACAACTATTAAAATAGAAATTTAACATAAATTGGGTAATGCATGGTTCAATTTTGAGGCATCTGAAAATTTAAATAGTTTCCTAAAAATTGCTAGAGAGTAAAATTTGAATTGGTTGTCCAGCACAACTATATATTCTGACATTTTCCTTTCCTTTTCAATACTCTCTCTATGCCGGTTTTGGATCATGAGATCCGTGATACTCTGTTTTCTTTGACCTGTGGCAAAGCTTCTGGACCGGATTGGTTTACAATGGAATTCTATAAGAGCAATTGGGAGCTACTAGAGCTGTTGGTCTTAGATGTTGTAAAGGATTTCTTCTCCACAGGTCGGTTGTTAAGGGAGGTCAACAACACGATTTTAGCTTTGGTGCCGAAAGTTCCTAACGCCTGTGCCGTTTCTTATTGTAGGCCCATAGCTTGTTGTAACACTATTTATAAAATAATTACCAGGATTTTGGCCAATTGAATAGCGGTTGTACTGGATAATCTAATAAGCTCCTCCCAGAATGCCTTTGTCAAGGGTAGGAGAATTAGGGACAATATTCGCTTAGCCCAGGAGTTGTTCGCAGGTTTCCACCATGATCCTTACTTGCCAAAGTGTGTTATTAAGATGGACTTCCAGAAGGCTTATGATATAGTCGACTAGGATTTTATTGAGCTCAACCTGTCAACTTTTGGTTTTCCTGATTGGATGATCAAACTTATTATGATTTGCGTTCGCACACTGAAATATTCCATCTCCGTCAATGGTGAGCTACATGGCTTTTTCCCAGGTGGACGAAGGCTTCGACAAGGAGATCCTATGTCCCCCTATCTCTTTACCCTTGTCATGGAGGTTTTCTCGGGGATTTTGAGTTCCCACACAGCTCAAGAGGGTTTTAAGTATTATTGGAGGTGTAAAGCCGTCAATCTTTCTCACATTTTCTTTGCCGATGATGTTTTTCTATTTTGTCAGGCTGATTTGAAATCGGTAACTCTCCTCAAGAGCTCGGTTCACTCTTGGACCCACCGATTTCTCTCTCTTGCAGGAAGACTTCAGTTGATCAGGTTAGTGCTGTTGGAGAAATCTTTCCAGAATATTTTGAAACTGACAAAACGTTTCTATCAGTCTAGTCTGGATATTCGCAAACCTTCTGTTTAAAGTCTGAAGACTTTCTTATCACCAGACTCAGCACTCAAGACTCAAGACTTAAGACTCAAGACTATTCTCATTGATGCTCATTTTCGATCCAATGACGGAAGGAAATCCAGAGCCAAAGTATATGGTTGAGGATTTAATCCTATCCTCTGGAGAAGATCTCTTGGCTGGATAAATATAACGGATTCTTTTATTCGTATCTAGATCGATTGAAGATCCGATGGTCGACGAAATATTCTTGGAATGTTCTATTCTTGGAAACCAAGATCCTGATTGTATGGGCGAACATGATTGATGGGCTATCGTCAGGTTCCTTTAATAGCTCGAATGATCTTCTTAATTGATTCCGTCCAACGGGTAGATTGGAGGAATTCCTTTGGTAAGTGCCAACGGGTATGATGGCATAAAGGAGTATAAAAAGGAAGACGTTCTAGTTGTTTGAGTACGTGATCGATAGAGAAATTCCAGAGTTTGAAGCACCTTGATTATTAGTCGATACATTTTGAGCGAAATTGTATACACAGAGAGTGTCTATACTTGGTGATACCTTGAGCGAGTGTGGTAGATCATCTACACCTAGAAATCAAGGAAGATCAACGCTGTAATATCTCTTTGTTCATAGTGGAATCCAGCCAATTGGCTGTCAGTGCAGAAGAGTGGACGTAGGCTTGAATCAAGCCGAACCACTATAAACCGCGTGTTTAATTCTCTCTTCCCTTTACTCAGTTTTACGTTGATTATTATTTGTTGCAAATCCTTTAACTGTCTAGTATTGTGCTAATTATCAAGAAAAATCTTTTATATACCTATTCACCCCCCTCTAGGTACTCGCACTAGCTATATCAATTGGTATCAGAGCTCGTGTTCTTACTTTATTTGAAGTGTTTTACTTCAGAGTAAAAGATCAATGGCTAGTATGCTAGCACCAGGGCTGGTGGAAGGGCAAAGCAATACCAGACCACCCTACTTTGATGGAAATGATTACAACATCTGGAAAAACAAGATGAAAGCTTTCCTACGATCAAAGGATCCTCTGGAATGGGATGTTGTAGAAAAAGGAATTACTCCTACAGCTGCATCAGTCTCTGAAAGAGGGAAAGAAATTGTTAAGACCAGCGGAATGACTCAGGAAGAGATAAACAAGAGACAAGCACTCGATGCAAAAGCAATTTACTCTTTATATTATGCTTTGTCACCAATTGATATAACAGAATATCTTCTTGTGTTACAGCAAAAGAAGTATGGGACAGATTACATATCACCTATGAAGGAACAGATCGAGTGAAAGAGACCAGAATTAACATTCTCCTCGGTCAATATGAAGCCTTCAAAATGAAATCAGGAGAATCTATAACTGACATGTTTAGTCGTTTTACAGATATTGTCAATGGTCTTGAGAATCAAGGACAGAAAATTTCTGATCCTATGAAGGTAAACAAGCTATTGCGTGAACTCTCCAATGATTGGAATCACATAAAGACTTCAATAAGAGAGACGCAAAGAATTATGCCAATATCTGTCGACGAGCTGATTGGAACTCTTCAGTCTTATGAAGTGGAACGAATTAATAAAGACGAAGATCCAAGAGGTAAGAAATCCATTGCGTTAAAATCAAATGATGATTCCGATGATACATATTCTAGAGATGATCTGGACGATGAGGAACTTGCTCTTATGATAAGAAGATTCAGAAAGCTGAATAGAAAAGGAAGAAGGTTCAACTCAAAGAAACAAAGTTTCCAAAAACAGCATACCAAGTCTGTAGATGATGAGGAACCAAACAAAGATGTAGTTTGCTTCGAATGTAAGAAAAAGGGACACATCAGACCCAACTGTCCTCTTCTAAAGAAGAAGAAAGGAAAAGCTGAAAAGTTTCGTAAAGCTCTCAAAGCCGAAACCTGGAGTGATACAGAGTGTGAAGAAAGTGATAATGAATATGCCAACATATGTCTGATGGCACATTCAAACTCAGACTAGATTCGGATCGACTCGACAATGAATTTGAGGTAAGTGATTTTAAAATTCCTGTCAAAGTTTCTAAATACATTGATGAACTGTGTTTTAGTCTTAAGACTTCTCTCAAAAGAATTTCCGAACTTAAAAAGGAAAACTCAGCTCTAAAACAAAAGGAAAACATTTTAGAAGAAAGAGTTAAAAGTTTAGATTTGAATGTTTCTACTCTTAAAGAAAAGGAAGATAATCTTTTGAAAGAAAATGTTTTTTTAAAAACTGACTTATCAAATATTTCAAAGAAATTTTCGATAGGATCCGAAAAACTTGAAAAGATTCTTTCAGTTCAAAGACCTTATTTCAATAAGTCCGGTCTAGGTATGACAGCAGAAACAATTCCCTTGATTGATTTTCCTAAAGTAAAAGAAAGAATTAAGAAAAGACCGTCGAGAGAGGCTTACAAAAATCATTTCAAGAAATTTTTTGTAAAGTCTATAGGTCGAAATGCTCTCAGTGTTCAAAGTGTAAATAGTCGGGATCACTTTGAAAAAGAGTGTCCTATGGTTTGGAAACCTGTTAAGAAAGTATGGCCTAATAATGTTTGTCCTACTAACACCAAAGGACCCAAGAAAATTTGGGTACCAAAGAAAGCTTGAGACTCTCTTTTAAATGCAGGTCTCCGTCAAGAAAAAGGTAAAGTGGTATCTTGACAGCGGATGTTCAAGACACATGACAGGAGACTCAAATTGCTTCATAAAGCTTATTCAAGTAAATGGTGGAAAAGTTTCATTTGGAGGAAATGGCAAAGGAAATATTGTGGGATTTGGAACTGTGAAAATTGGAAATCTCACAATAAGCAATGTTTCTCTAGTGGAAGGACTCAACTATAACCTTCTCAGCATTAGCCAATTGTGTGATATTGGTTTCAAGATCTCCTTTCAAGAAGGAATATGCTATGGAATCAGTAAAGACTCTACTCAATCCTTCATGGGTCGAAGACATGGAAATATCTACCTCTTAGACATGAAACCAAATGAATCGCAATGCCTAATCTCAATTCAAGATGAAGCAAGCTTATGGCACAGAAAGCTTGGTCATGTCAACATGAAACAATTAGCCAAAATCTCATCAAAGCAGCTTATTCGAGGTCTACTCAAATTACCATATCAAAAGTCCGATCCATGCACACCATGTATTCTGGGAAAGCAGGTAAGAAATTCATTTAAGCCAATAAATCATGTTTCTACTAATCATGTACTATAGTTGCTGCATATGGATCTCTTCGGACCAACTAGAACCTAGAGCATTGGAGGTAAGAAGTATTGTTTAGTAATTGTGGATGATTACTCCCGCTTTACATGGGTATATTTCCTTGCAAGTAAGTCTGAAACCTTCTCATATTTTGAAAGATTTGCTAAAAAGGTTCAAAATGAAAAATGTTGTGTTATCTCAAGTATAAGAACAGATCATGGAGGTGAATTTGAAAATCAAGATTTTACAAAATTTTGCGATGAATCTAGCTTTAAGCATATGTTTTCTTCTCCATATACTCCAAAGCAAAATGGAGTTGTAGAAAGAAAGAATAGATCTCTTCAAGAAATGACTAGAACTCTTTTAATTGAAAGTAAGATTTCTTCACGATTTTGGGCTAAAGCTGTTTCAACAGTGTGCTATATCATCAATAGAGTCTTCCTAAGACATATTCTAGAGAAAACCCCTTATGAGTTATTCAAAGGTAAGAAGCCCATTGTTTCATACTTTCATGTGTTCGGTTGCAAATACTTTATTTTGAAAAATGCAAAAGATCGAGTTGGTAAGTTTGAAGAAAGATCGATGAAGGCATCTTCCTTGGATATTCTACATCAAGCAAAGCCTACGAGTCTATAACAAGAAGAGCCAGTCTCGTGGAGGAGTCAATGAATGTCAAATTTCAAGACTCTACGCAAGATGAATCTAGTCGACTCGGTATGAAGAGTCTCGAACCGCTCCGAGCACCCTCCAAAGCTTACAACTCAAGAAGTATCTCGACTCGGAAGACCAAGCATCAAGATGTTCATGAAGATTCAAATAAAGAAAGAGATCATCATCTAGATAAATCAACCAAGAATCGGAAGCATAAGTCCAAGTCATCCCAAAGATCTCATTATCGGCGAAATTAATGAAGGAATCCGCACTGCATCTAAAAGGCGTGAAGAGTCTAGTGTTTGTAGCTCTCATTTCGAAATTGAGCCAAAAAGCATAGAAGAAGCTTTATCTCGATGAAAGCTGGATGAAGCTATGCAAGAAGAGCTCGACAGTTTAACATTAATGATGTCTCGGGAATTGACATCCAAACCAAAAGGTAAAATTGTTATTGGAGCCAAATGGGTGTTCGAAACAAGATGAATGAAAAAGGAAAAGTCGTACGAAATAAAGCAAGACTCGTGGCCAAAGGATACACGCAAGAAGAAGGAATAGACTATGATGAGACTTACGCTCCTATAGCAAGGTTAGAAGCTATTCGACTATTACTTGCGTTTGTTTGTTATAAAAATTTCAGGTTATTCCAAATGGACGTCAAAAGTGCGTTCCTAAATGGATTTATCCATGAGGAAGTTTATGTGGAACAACCACCTGGGTTTGAAGACCCAAAGAAGCCAAACTCAGTCTTCGGGACCGAAAAAGGCCTTGTATGGTTTAAAGCAAGCACCTCGAGCTTGGTACGACGGACTAAGTAAGTTCTTATTACATAATGGTTTTGTCAAAGGTAAAGTAGATACTACTTTATTTATCAAAAAGGAAAACAAAAGCTTTTTACTTGTTCAAATATATATGGATGATATTATTTTTGGATCCTCTAATGAAAGTTTATGCAAGAAATTTTCTAAGTCTATGCGGGATGAGTTTGAAATGAGTATGATTGGAGAATTAACATTCTTTCTTGGTCTTCAAGTAAAGCAATTAAAGGAAGGAACTTTCATTTACCAAGAAAAATATGCTAATGATCTTATCAAAAGGTTTGGATTGGAAAATTGCAAAAAGACTGATATACCAATGTCAAGTTCTTTGAAGATAGACAAAGATGAAGAAGGAAAGAAATTTGATCAAAAGCTGTACAAGAGCATCATTGGTTCACTTCTTTATCTTACTGCTTCTAGACCTGACATTTTGTTGAGTGTTTACATCTGTGCTAGGTTTCAATCAGATTCTAGAGAATCCCATCTCAGTGCTGCAAAACGTATTATTAAATACGTTGTTTCATCTTCAAGCATCGGTCTTTGGTATCCTAAGAAGGGAGACTTTAATCTTTCGGGATATTCGACGCAGATCCTGGCCGGTTGCGTAGTCGATAGAAAGAGTACTTCAGGAACTTGCCAGTTGCTTGGAAGCAGGACAATGTCTTGGTTTTCAAGGAAACAAAGCACTGTGGCTCTCTCAACAACAGAAGCAGAGTATGTAGCTCTTGGAAGCTGCTGTTCGCAAATTCTATGGATAAAACAACAGCTACAAGACTTTAGGATTGAAGACTCATGCACAGAGATCAGATGCGACAACACCAACGCAATCAATCTCACTAAAAATCCAATCCTTCATTCAAGAGCAAAGCATATAGAGATTCGACATCACTTCATTAGAGATCATATTCAAAATGGAGAAATCTCGATTCAATTTGTTGATTCAAAAAGTCAACTAGCGGATATATTCACAAAGCCTTTGGAGAAAAATCAATTCGATTTTATCCGTTCCAGACTCAACATTTTGAAGCTCGAGGAAGTTAAAGTCTAAAAACTCTCCAACCCTTAGACTCTAAACCGTCAGACTCAAACATTCATGGCTATAGACTGTAAGTTGATATTATATCTAAACTCGAAAAGGTACGATCCTTCGTTCAGTTAATTTATAATTTCCGTGAAAAACGGAATCTTGTCTTTTCAAAAGGATTAATTTTGGCAATTAATGGTTTTAAAAAGAGGTGTTCGTACATTTTCCTTGTGCCAATTGAACTTTCCTTTTCAAAACTGAGTTATATATATATACAGTTTTCTTTTTCACCCAATCTTCAAAACCCTAAAAGGCATTCTCCTCCCAATCATGTTTCTCCTTCGTGTTCATCTTCGAGAAAGTTGTCATCTTTTCTTGGGAAAGCAAGTAAATGAATTTTTCAACGACAAGGAATGATGTCTTCTTCGAGGAAGTCTTCAAGAATTGCGAACAGGGGACCACAGAGAATGAAGGAGGGACCTACCCATTTCGATCTCACCGAAGAGGAAGAATTATCGAGTCAGCAACAAAGCCCTATTCACTCTCCACTATGTCACTCAACGCCATCTACCCCACAAGGTGCGGGTCAACAACCAGAGGAAGAAATAATCGAGGACGCAGACCCTGTAAGAGTCCAAAAACCCTCTTTTATTTACAAGCTCTACTGTGCGTTGAAAAGTACTGGGACTCCATTGAACTACATGGATGATTTTCTTAAAGATAAGAATTATGGGAATGAGTATATCTTTCTACGACGAATGGAGGATTTGGGAATTGCTCCCAAGGGAAAGGCTGAGGAAGCACTTGCGAACATTCCAAGTGACCCTCGTATGTCGGGACCAAATTCGACTGACGGGAACGATGATGATAAAATGTTCAGTGATTTTCAACCTAGAATGGGTGTTGCTGCGAAGGTGAAGGGAACAAGAATGGAGTTGTTTAAATCGAAGGAACAGGAGAATTTGTTCTTCAGAATGCTGAAACGAGGGGTGATAAACCCTATGAGTGTTGATTTCGATTTCTTGGATGCCATTAATGTGAACTTAAGGGAGAAGTTCAATCTGCTTCAACTTGAGCAATTTTGCACTGATACCACAAACGGTTATGCGCAATTGACAGCATACTTCTATTCGAATCTCAGCTTTTTAGATGCGAATAGAATATCATTCAGTGTTCGAGACCAAGACTATGTGGTAGACGTGGACATGTTGGCGGACATAATTGGAGTTGAACGATGACACTATCAACCGATCAAAGTCTCAATTGCTCGTGCATCATTAGAACTTGTCAAAGATAGAGATACAGAGGGAAGAATCATCTATTCAAGGATGCGTGCCATCAATATCGTGCTGCACAAAATTGTGATCAATTGCATCAGGCCCAAGTCTACATCAAAGACTGATGTGTCTAATTCCGAGGCAAAATTGATGTACGCAATCAACTCAGGGAAGAAGTTCTCTCTCCCTCACACCATTCTCTTTCACATGTACAGAGCAATGTCGAAGGACAAGGGTCAATTGCCTTACCCAGGTCTGGTGACCAAGATCTTCAGACACATGAATATTGAACCGCCACATACGCTTTGTGTTCGATCGTGCGATAAGATGGTGGTAGGTTTGAAGATGTTGACGAAGATGAGTCTGAAAGAACTTTCCAAGGCAATGGAGAAATTAGAGTGAAGACTCCAAAGACATCGTCTCGCTTCAAAGAGAAAAGGGAAGGAGGCCATTGGTGCCCCATCCAAAAAGAAGAGAACTCTCATCTTGGAGGATGAAGATGAGGAGGAAGATCTCACAATCTCGCCTTGATAAGGACCAGACATTCTCGTACCTCAATCGACGTAACTTCGAAGAAACAAAGAGAAGAAGAGGAGCAAGCCAAGAATCGAGAAGAAGAAGAGCAAGCGAGAGAAGGAGAAAGAAGCTGAAGAAGAAGGAGAAGAAGAGAAAGAAAAGTCTGCAGCTGAATCTGGAGAGAAGGGGAATCAAGATACAGAAGAGCATGATCATCACTCTTCCCCATTTGAGGTCCTAGAGACAGGGGGAGTTGGCGAGCAAGAAAGGTCCACACCTCATGCTGCCAATAGTGAAGGTCTAAGACAATCTCCAGCAGATCCAGAAGAGTTTAAGGCTTCTCAATTGCCTGAAGAAGGACACGATACGTCAACACCAAATCTGCAAGATTATACAGAAGCTCCATCGTCTGCATTCACTCCATCCGAGAAAGCAAATGCAAGTACACAGACGGACAATTCAGCAGATTTTCGTCGTATTCTTGATGTTCTTCTAGAAATGCGGGGCCAAATCTATGCTCTGGACTGTGAAATTCAAGCCATGAAGAATGCTGGACAAGCATCTTCGGTTACCCTGGAGGACAAAATGAAAGACCTAGCTCTACAAATTCAAGCCAATGCCAAAGGAGAGGAGGTCGCTCATCTAAGGGAAGACTTGAAGAGGCTAGAAGGCATAGTCCAATCGATGGGAGATTTCCAGATCGTGCGCATTCCCTGCACTCGACTCCTTTCTCACCTTTTTCATGATGACAAAAGGGGGAGAAGAAATTTGAACCAATTTGAACTTTAAACTCTGACTTAAAATTTTTTTTTGTGGTTGAATATGTTTGTTTTTTAGTATGACTTGAGTGAACTTGGGTGTGAACTTGAATTTGACTGAACTGGCTGTGGATTTTGATGCTTGACTGTTTGCATTTATATCAAGTGTTGTCATATGGTATTACTCATGAAAGACTAACCAATTTTCTGTGGATGCGAGTCCGGTTGTTTTATTAATCTTTATGAGATAGCCATATTGCTTGAGAAATGTTTTTGCAGTGTCAAAGTTGTTCAAATCTACGGAAAGTTTTGTCACCATCAAAAAGGGGGAGATTGTTGGAGAAATCTTTCCAGAATATTTTGAAGCCGACAAAACGTTTTTATCAATCTAGTCCGGATATTTGCAGACCTTCTATTTAAAGTTGAAGACTTTCTCGATCACCAGACTCAAAGACTCAAGACTCAAGACTTAAGACTCAAGACTATTCTCATTGACAGTCATTCTAATCCAGTGACAAAGGAAATCCAGAGCCGAAGTATATGGTTGATGATTTAATCCTATCCTCTAGAGAAGATCTCTTGGCTGGATAAATATAACGGATTCTTTTATTCGTATCTAGATCGATTGAAGATCCGATGGTCGACGAAATATTCTTGGAAGGTTCTATTCTTGGAAACCAAGATCCTGATTGTATGGGCGAACATGATTGATGGGCTATCGTCATGTTCCTTTAATAGCTCGAATGATCTTCTTAATTGATTCCGTCCAATGGGTAGATTGGAGGAATTCCTTTGGTAAGTGCCAACAGGTATGATGGCATAAAGGAGTATAAAAAGGAAGACGTTCTAGTTGTTTGAGTACGTGATCGATAGAGAAATTCCAGAGTCTGAAGCACCTTGATTATTAATCGATACATTTTGAGCAAAATTGTATACACAGAGAGTGTCTATACTTGGTGATACCTTGAGCGAGTGTGGTAGATCATCTACACCTAGAAATCAAGGAAGATCAACGCTGGAACATCTCTTTGTTCATAGTGGAATCTAGCCAATTGGCTGCCAGTGCAGAAAAAGTGGACGTAGGCTTGAATCAAGCCGAACCACTATAAACCGCGTGTTTAATTCTCTCTTCCCTTTACTCAGTCTTACGTTGATTATTATTTGTTGCAAATCCTTTAACTGTCTAGTATTGTGCTAATTATCAAGAAAAATCTTTTATATACCTATTCACCCCCCTCTAGGTACTCGCACTAGCTATATCATTCCTAAGGATGAGGATGGTCTTGGGTTACGAAGGTTGCGAGAATGCAACAAAGCGGCCATTCTTAAATAAATTTGAATTTTGTTTACAAATAAATAGTTCATTTGGTGCCATTGGATCTACTCTAACTTCTTAAAGAGGGTTAATTTCTGGGTCTCTACTACTCCTACCGTGTGCTCCTGAGCGTGGAAGAATATTATAAAATTGAGAAGGGATTTTAAGCTATCATTCTATTGGAAAGTGGGAGATAGTCAGTCAGTCTCACTTTGGCATGACAATTGACACCAGGAAGGCTCACTGAGCCTCTTCCTTCCGGAGTCTATTATTGCTAATTCGGGCATTTCTTAATAAGCGATGGTTGCTGAATTTATTTCACCGGCGGGTCAGCATTTCAAGTCTCTTCCAGAGTGTTGGGACCTTTCCCTTCCGACCGTTGCTCAGGCCCCCGACAGGTTCTCTTGGCGAGGATCATCTTCCGGGATCTTCTCGGTGGCTTCAGCTTGGGAGGTCTAAGAACCAAGAAGGATCATGTTCCCTGGGCTCACTTTATCTAGAACATGTCCATAGCACCTAGATTTCAATTTAACCGTTGGTTAATTACCAGGAATCGCCTACCTATTCAGGTTCTTCTCTTATCTTATGGCAGAATTGGCTATGAATTATGTAACTTTTGTAATGCCACTTCGGACTCAATTGATCATCTCTTTTTCGAGTGCCATGTCCCTACAACTCTTGCTTTTTTCTGGGCTGCGCGGTGTAATCTTCCTTGGCATAATAGGCCTTGGGCAGAGACCATCCGTTGGGCCTTGAGATTCCTCTCTAGTAAGGATTTTTTCCACTCCATTGCCCGGTTTTCTTTTGGAGCCTTGTAACACTTAATCTGGAAGAAAAGGAACAGCATCATCTTTTGTGGCGAAACGCTGGAGGTCTCTGCTTTGAAGGAACACCTTATCAAAGTCGTTAAGGATAAAGTTCTTACCTTCAGCAAGGTGCCGGACAACCATAACTTAATAGCCAATCGTTCAGTTTCTGAGTTCTGTTTTTGTGGCTGCCCTCAACGAATCATTCAACTTCATATACCGTGAATCATGTCCCAAACACTTCCGATCGATGCAAGCATCCCCAAAACGTTAGTGAATGGATTTGTCAGGCGGGTGTCACGAGAATACTGCCTTCGTTATGACACTGTTTTGTTCCACCTGGTTGAGACTTGAGCCATCGTTGTCACAAGTTGCTCAAATGACTGCAACACTGTCTCCTTTAACAATTACTCACTTACATCCTTGATGGCGAGGACTACTGCAGCGGCCTCAGATGACTCTGGATCGTCACCTTCATCTTGTTAGAATAATGTCTTAAAATAATGCAGTTAGTTAATGGCGAATAGTTGGTCGATGTGTAACCTGGAAAAAAAAGGAATGATATATGTAAATGTGATAATTAGGAATATAAGTAGTATTACCCATTCAGGTAATTTTAATTGTAGGACAAAGAGAGGACTATTAACAGATATACAAGGCGCTGTAAGGCACCGTTTATGAAAAACAAGCTGAGGTCATTCTTATCCTGCATGGTTTACTCACTGCACCAACTCCAGTTCTTCCATCTGCACAATGTGCCCTTCCCCTGCACCTCCTGCTGAGCTCAAATCATCCACTCAGGCACCAAAGAAGATCCTCAATGCAAACAAGCTATGCCAAACGATAAAACGTCATACTTGCAAAACATATTTGGTTTCTTTTTAACTTCCAATTCATCTATGAATCTTGCCGCGACATGTTTTAAAGGGTGAAAAAATTATTATAGTACTCCTGGCCCAAGAAACCGTAAAGCTTAGCTCAGTTTCTAGAGGGTACACTGAACAAAGAGGTGCTGACTTCAACGATGATTCGTAATCCTGCTGCTCCCAACTGTCCTGCCTTGGCGGGTCTATATTACTACTCGACGTTGAGATATATCCAGACCTTCTGGGTCTGTGGATTCTCTGTTTCGAAAATCCTAACCACTTCCCGAATCACATAAAGCTTTCTAATTGTTTAAAATAAGCACGGAAAAGAGGCGCGTCCCGCTCGGTATTCTTGCTCGCTTACCCTCCTCAAGTTCTAATCAGCATTTCCTCCCACATGTTAAATGAATACATCGCTAACAATTATTGCAATGGCATATTGTTTCGTCCACATGTTAAGCGAATGAACGAAAGAGGAATCATGAGAAACTTTGAACTTGACATTCCGGCACTTGGAATGTTAGGTTGAAGAACAACTGTTGAAAAAGAAAACAAGCGTTGGATGCCGAGACCAGACTTGATCTTCTGGTACATAAATGCTAAAGCAATAAATCCAAGAGAAAGATAAAAAGGCAGATAGATTTTTCCAGTGGAAGAAAGTTCTCTCTCCTTTAACCCCTCGAGCTCTCGAAACTCCCTATATAAGTAGGGAAGCTCCGGTTTGGAGGCACATCGTGCAGGGCAGCTCTCGAAAGTTTGTGAGGACATAGCCTGAGAGCTTGAGTTTACTAGCAAAGAGATGAGGCCAGGAGGACCCGGAGGACAACCGCCAGGGCGGGGCCCTCCTCCGCCGGGGCTGCCGGGATTTCTCTGTGGCTTTTGCGACGTGATAGGCTCTTGGTATGTGAATGTTGGTTTCCCTTTGTGAGGATGCGCAATGCACGTATACTGTTAGTAAGATGATAATTTTAGGAGTTGTTAGTAACGAGATATGGACCTGAGTAGGTCTTTAAAAGGCTCAAGAAGAAAGAGGGAGGAAGAACCCCCTAGCAATTGTGGAGTAAACCAAACAGATTTGTAATTTTTCCATTCAAGAAAACCAACCAGATTTCAACAATGTGATTGTACGTAAAGAAGATGAAATCATTATACATTTGAAATATGTGACATCTCGAGATTTTTGGTCCATCAAAATGCCAATGACACAATAGAGCACGCTTGACCTAGGAATTCCTATGCACCTTAGATTCCAAATAAATCATCAATAGATTTTGGAGGCTTGAATAGTGGGATTATATGTTAAAATGTGTTTTACCGATTGATGCCACATCTACTTGTCTGCTCCGAGTTCCATTTTTCTCTGCTTCAGGGAAGCTCAAGAACTTTGCTTAACGTCATTATCGAGTCACTGCCATTCAAACCGAAGCAAACTGAGTTTTATTTTTCGTTCTGTGATGCTTCAAACAGCTTGAGCTCGTTGTGCTGTTGCTTGTTGATACGAGAGTGTTTCGGCAGGCCTCTCGGACCACCAGGACCCCCGGGACCTCCCGGCCCATCTAGACCGCCTCGCCGTTGAGCTCTCATGCTGTGCTGGTTCAACCAATCAGGACCGCTCACAGCCAGAGCCTCTCATCCCTGGTTTTCTTGTCCTGGGGGTCATGCAGTAATCAGACTCCATTTCTTCGTAGGAAGAGAGCAACTTGCTTGCGCATCTCATGTCGGAAGTCAGTTCGCAGTTCCATCAGCACATTCATGTGAATTGTCTATGGGAATCCTCTGTTTTCAATGATCAGTTCTTTTAGACCATGTATTGAATTTTATATTGGTGATGGTTGTCTTCATCAGATGATGGTTTTCACTAGGAATTTCTGGTGTTGTCTCGAGTACAGTTGAGCTTCCAATGCAACTAGTAAAAAAATGGCAAAGCCCCTGGCAAGGTCATAAAATACATGAAGAAGGGGTGCAGTGCCTTAATTGAGACTCCTTAGATTGGACAGAAGAGGTGAAAGAAGGGTGATTCTACTTTCCATTAAAAATAGAAAACATTTTCTTTTACAGATACATTTTTTAAAGGTTAGGTAAGCGACAAAAAAATTGCTAGTAAAAGAAATACTGGTCACGTGGTAACTTATTGGTGAGTAACCCATCGACACTTTTATGAAATAACTAATTCCCTTTTACAATTTACAAATAATCAACTTTTTCTACATTTCACTTACTTGTTGGTATACCATGAGTAGCTAGTAAATCACTCTAAATTAGATCGGAATTTTGTATGAGGATAAGTAAATTCAAAACTTTAGTAAGCTATGCAAATAGAAGTAGGTAGTACAAAAAAATGCTAATTTGCAAACTATTTAAAAGATCATAATGTCAGAAAAGTGTTAGTGAGTTACCAACAAGTTGCCTAAAAAAGGTCGTCTGGTCATTTTTTTACCAATATTTTTTGTATACTTACCGATATTTATTGAAATTTATCGGCTTAGAAAAAAGAATTTGTTACTTTTGGATAGGAATCATAGTTAATGCCAGAAGGAATCATAGTTAATACCAGAAGAAATCATTTGTATTCTCTAATCTGGATTATCATCATAAAATGCACAAAAGAGAACTATTTACAGGAGCCTACGTGGCACACCGAAGTGGCAAAGTTAAACACACTTACTCATATGTATTAATCGCAAACCTAAGATTAGAAAATGCGAGTTTAAATACTTATAACATCGCCCTACGTCAGAATATAAGGTATGTTTTGTGCCATTCTTTTATAATATTAAGCTTTTCAAATAGACAATTTGGATTAGACTAGACTCTATTTTTTTGAAAAATGTTATATATATAAAATGAATAATTTAAAAATATATATATAAAAAAATGATCATTTGTATCATTTAAAATAATTAGTTAGTAAAAAAACATTCATTATCATCGACGATAAAAATATTTTTTATTCATTTATTTTTATGAACGATGCAAGCAATCTTTTGGAAAAAATATTTTTCGTTCATTTATTTTTATAAAGCGATACAAACAATCTCTTTTAAGAATATATTATTGATTTTCTATCAATATCAGAGACCCTCAAGCTCTTCATATGTAATTTCTTATAATATTTGTGCCCGTTTACGGGTTTCCCTTATTTAAGGATGTCTTGATGCTTCTCAAATTCTTTTATCTAATCATATTGAGCTCGCTTGTGTTACCCTAATAGAATTTTTTCGCGCGAGGAAGAGTGCAGAGATCGAAAGTATATTTCTACTCGTTCTCCAGCATTATAAGCGTTTGGAATGAGTAATCATATCGAAGTGAACGCAGTCGAACTCCAAGAAGCTGCCGGCAAAAGTAGGCGCCTTCGAATTCAAACATGATATTGACTTTTGCCGTGTACTCTCATGGAAACTTAAGAGCTAAGAGAGATCAAGAACATAGTT
This sequence comes from Eucalyptus paniculata subsp. matutina, assembly GCA_017140255.1. Taxonomy (NCBI): domain Eukaryota; kingdom Viridiplantae; phylum Streptophyta; class Magnoliopsida; order Myrtales; family Myrtaceae; genus Eucalyptus; species Eucalyptus paniculata. The sequence goes on along the minus strand of CM029436.1, from coordinate 47,375,226 downwards.
CAACCGACGGATACACACTCTATGCATTTTCTGATGGAAAATTAAAAATATTCTAAATTTATTGTAATTGTATCAATTTAATTTTAACTTTTTTTATTAAGTAAATTCTAAATATTTTTACATTTATGTCAATTTAGTCTATCTTATCATTTTGGTGGAAAATCACTGATATAGATACTAGTTATTTTAGGTAATCGATTGACATTAATATGTATAATTTTTAATAATATTTTTTTTTTTTTTTTTTTTTTTTCTTTTCCTTTCCTTTCTTTCTCTAACCGATCATCAAATTAGTGATTGACGGTCTAGCAAGGTAGACTTCACCCCGCCACTAACGACGACGAGTACTCAGAAAATGAGTGTTCTTGAGTACCCAAATGCATTTGATGGGCATAAACGTTAAAAATGGAACAATGCCGCCGTCGACAATGGAGAATCCGAAGATTCTGCCGCTGTCGTCAACAAGGCCTCTTGGTCTTCCGACAACTTTGTCTTCATAAAGCTCTCTGAATCGCTTGACTCAAGCGATTTTAGTAAAGAAAATCTGAGTCGCGAGCACTCCTATTTTAGATTTCGCTCAAATCCTCGATCCCTTCAAAGCTCCGATGGAAGGAAAGCATCCTGGAGCCTCTATCAACCAAAGCCAAAGACAAGAAGAGAAGAGCAGGAATATCGATGCAGAGATTGAGAAGATAGAGAAGATAGAGAAGGAGATTTCGCACCTTGCATCAAGGCTTTGCCAAAGGCCTCGCCAGCCCTTGCCTTTGGCCATTCATTGAGGTTCAGCAACTAGCTAAAAAGAAGGGAAGGGAAAAAAATTATATATATTATCAAAAATTGTCCATATTAGTGCCAACAATGTCATGTAGAATGATCGAAATCTATATCAATGATCTATATCAGCCATGTACGGCAAAAATTAACTATGAACTAAACTAGCATAAATACAAAAGATTTAACTACGAATTGACAAAAAAAAAATATTTATGATTGAATTGATAGAATTATACTAGAACTTCTTTTTATTATTTTTCCTTTTTTTGAGCTTTTGTTCAATTCATGCCAACAGATACATGCTCTTACTTGATAGACGAAAGCAAATGACTTAGCCACATCTACCAAACTGAGTACTCAGGGGTGTTTGGTTGGGCATTTCCAAAGCCCCTTGGACCTCCAAAGCCCCTTGGGGGAAAATTTGAGTGTTTGGCAAATTTTTTGGAAGCTCCTTTGCCCAAGTATGAGCATTCGAAATGCTCAATGCCCAATGCTGGGGAGGGGCAGCATTGGGCATTCGGCATTTGGGAAATGCCACGCCTACTGTTCATCATTTTTCTTTCCCGTCGTCTTCTTCTTCTTTCCGGCCACCGAGCTTCTCCGGCAGCCGCCGCCGCTGCCGCCTGAGGGTCGCGCGTTGCCGGTGACCACCGTCTGGGGGTGCCGCGACACGCGACCCAAGTGGCGTCGCACGGACCTCTGGCAACGCCGCCTAAGGTCCGCATCGCCTGAGGTCCGCGCGACCTCAGGCCGCCAGATCTAGCGGTCCGGAGGCCAGATATGGCCGTCCGGCGGCCAAATCTGGCCTCTACGACCTCAGGCGCCTGAGGTGCGCCTCCAAGCGGCGATGACGTCGCTTGAGGTCGCGTTGCGCGCTGCCTGGGTCAGCGCGACCTCAGGCCGCCAGATCTGGCCTCTGCGCCTCCAGGCGCCTAAGGTCGTGGCGACGGCGTCGCCTGAGGTCGCAACCTCAGGCGGCCGGACGGCCAAACCGCCATCCGACATCGCTAGCCACCGAATTTGATTTTCATATTTTTTAAAAAAGAAAAATAAAAGCAAAAGCCCATTTAGAATAAATTTTTCCTTTTTTGGAGCTTTCGTTCAATTCATGCCGATGGATACATGCTCTTACTTGGTAGACGAAAGCAAATGACTAAGCCGGATCCACCAAACCGAGTACTCAATCGCTTACGGCCGATCCCAGCGTAGCACACAGGCTCACGGGGAAAGCGGTCACGGAAACATTGACGTTATGTAGCAAACTATTTTGTCAAACGTTCAAGAGAGCAAATCCCATTCAAACATACCTGGAAAAAGAGCGTATCGCAACGATTCCCGAGTCCAACTTCGTAAATCGATCTCTTTTACACGCCCGGCACGCAATCAATTATTCCCGATGCCACAACATCTGTCGCGTGATCTGTGCTTTGGGACCACGGCAAGTGAGAAAGCATGCACGTAGAGGTCGGCACAGTTGAAGGGCAGAACGTTAGGTTTGGACTGGCTGGTGGCGTTGCATCATTACTTAGATGCCTCCTCATCCTCAACCATGCCGGTAGGGTTTCCACCATTACTTAGCTACGAAGCTCCTCCCTTTTCCTCCCTCTATATATACATTCGATCCATCAACTTCATCATCCACATTCGCGCAACTTCCTCCATCGATTTGAGAAAGAGAGAAGAGAGAAGAGAGAGATCATGCCGCCTCCGCCGTGGGGACCACCGCCGGGCCCGCACGGGCCTCCGGGGCCATTCGGGTTCCTGTGCGGCGGATTATGTCGCCTCGTCTCCGCCTGGTGAGTTGGTCGACATCTTCTGTTCATATTTTGATTGGTAAATTAATGCGGCATTGCATTTATTTCAATTCACGACCAATGTTGAAAGTAAAGGTGAAAAATGAATAGGAAATTTTTGAATTTAATATAAAAAATAATTTTGGGAATTTCATTTCATATATTTATGGAATAATATTTCTTGCTATCTATTTCTAGAAGCAAGTAAACGTAATTTCACAATTGATTTTGACTTGGATTGTGATTTTATTTCGTTCTTCTGTTGGCAGTGCGTACGTGCTGTGTTGCTGCTGCCTCTTGGAGAGCTGCTGCGGGCCGATATTCGGTGGGCCCGGAGGCCCACCAGGCGGCCCACCACGCTTCTGAGCGAGCCCACCTTTTTTTTACCGAGAAACGTAAATGTCAAGAAAAGAAAAAAATAATAATAAATTGAGAGAGAGAGATTGAGAGACTGATGAAGACTCTAGATCCTCGATGTATTCCATTTCGTGCCGGTTTTTACAGAATGTTATTATGTTACACGTGTCCATCTTTCCGTACGATGTCGTTTTATCGCGGTTGACTTTGCCTACAAAAACGATTGACTGATGGATGGCAGAGTTGGTGTGTGGAAGTGGCGGGCATTTGATCTCGCCCTTCTTTCTTTACGCTCATGTCACTCCCACATTATCTAATTTAATTTATGAAGCGGTCTCATTTTTCCCTTATTATAAGTTTCCGACCATGGAAAATTAATGTAATGTACCATCTCGGGTCGCAATCATTCTTTTTGATAGTGCTCTTAGGCTTTCGTGAACATTTGGAGTAAACATATTTTAACATGGAAACATTGAGTTGAAATTAGTTTGGATATGACAAAATGGTTCGATCAGATCTAATGTTGAATAAGTACGTTGTGTTGAAATTGAGAAATCGGTCTAGTGACCTTCTTTTCCTTCTTGTTTTCGGGCTTAAAAGAACGTGAAGCATGAGTTTTGAATGGTAGGTTACAGTGCAGCTGAGGATCACATGTTGCATGGAAATATAATCCTCTTGGTTAGCTGTTCTCCCCACTTGTCTCTTACCATCCTATTGTTAAGTGGCCACAAACCTGCCTTCTACAAAACTCCATAAAACCTTCCTAAAACTTTCGCGAGTTCACGTGAGCGAACACAGAGAGATCGATGCCGGATTGGGGACCGCCGCCGGGAGGACCTCCCGGACTGCCAGGGCCGTGCGGCTGCTTAGGCTTTTGCTGCGACGGTATTTGCCGACTCGCATCTTCATGGTGAGAACTCGATTTCTTTGTATCGAGCCGCCAAGCCCGATCATTTTTTCAGTTCATAGACAAAATTTGGTTTTGTGAGAGCTCTCCAAGTCCAGTTTTAGGAGTGGTTGAGCTGCGCCGATTCAAATGTCTGAATTAAGCTTTTCTAATCCTCTCAAATTTAGCATATAATTAAAATTTAGCAGATAATGAGATTTAAGTCATTAATTCACCTTTCGTGATTTATAATTTATAAGCACGCTTGTTTGTATCTGAATCCGAGAGCACAAGCAAATCCGAGGGGGTTCGGCAAGAGTCGTCCACCTCGGCCGATTGATGCTCGATGCAATTTTTGGAAGTTAAAGTTCCTGTAGAATTTTGCCAAATCTTTTTCCCCTTTCCCACTGCAGTAAAATTTCATATCTGACTAAATTCTGTAATCCATTTCCCCAAAAAAAAAAAATAAAAAAAATAAAATAAAAAGGTTATACAAATGAAACCTAATTTCTGTGTATATTGATTTTCCCAGTTGCTATTACCTGTTCTGCTGCTGCATCTTCGAGAGCTGTTGCGGACCGGTTTTCGGTGGGCCCCCTGGTGGGCCTCCGGGTGGGCCTCCCGGTGGGCCCCCTCCCTTCTGATCGGCTCATTTACTCCGTGTGATCATTTAATGTACTGAAATTGATGTTGTGGGTTTCTCTTTCTACTTTGCTTGCTGATCAGCCCATATGTTCCGTGCAAGATCGGACAAATTTAATGTTGTGGGGTCCTTTGTTTATTTTAATTATTTGCTCTCTACTGTAAATATAAAGACCATTTCATTTTGGGTCAGAAATAAATCTTGGAAATAAAAGTATTTAGCTCGTTACTGTACAATATCTTGAGGAACATTCATTCATCTCAACTAGATCGCAATGTCACACGAAATACCAAAGTACATGAGCACGGGTTTTGTGCATCTTTGGCCATCATCGTATATTGTATTGTACTCAATCCCGACATGAAATTAGTGAAGTTGGATCCCGAGCAAAATCATGTCTTGTTGCTTGATATTGATTCAATTTGCAAATTTGCTTGGATTCAAATTAAATCAATATCCTTGAAAAATGACCGGCAAACGCGAGGACAGAAGTTATCCTTTTGACGAAAGAGAAAATCATAAGACAAGGTTATTCATGTTATAACTAGATTATAAAAGTATGCACTCATTCTACACAACGCTAACATTTTATGCCTGAAAAAAGGGACTTTTGTGTACCGTATGAATCCTTAGGCCAAAGAAGAGATTCTGTAAGATGGAAGCATAAAGAGGGATGGTGGACCCATTGATTGTAGAAGTTGATATAGTAGATTTATTTATTTTATGAATTAATCGATATTTTGATAATAATTCTACCCACGTAAAATTTGTATGATAATCCATTCGTCAAGTTGATGCAAGGTATAAATGTTAGATTCACATTCTGAGAAATTTTACATCATTTAAGTTTTAATAATTTTAAATGAAAAAACTCTTCCAAGGAAATATATAGTTAGTAAAAAACGTGATGAGATCGTGATTTTATAACTACAAATTCACACTTTAACTCTTCTTTTCTTTATTGGAAAGATAGTAGTAATTCATTTAAGCTCGAGTCCTTTTCAAGTCGAAGGAGCAGATTTGGTCCAAGCCCATTGAAGAAAAGGCCTTCTGAGTAATCGGACTTCATTCTCCTCTCGTGCCCTTTAAGATATTTTATGTTCTCAAGCTTTAATTTTGAATATCATATTGCATCTCGCATCAATCCTAGTTTTATTTTGAAATTTTCAACCTAAGATGCTTCTACGACCCAAAAAAAAAAAACCTAAGATGCTTCCATCCGGACCAAAAAAAAACAAGAAAAAAGCTATAACTCCCCGATTCTCTCTCTGTCCTTGCATTTCACATCATCCCACAATTATGCCATAATTGTGACCCCTAACTTTGAATTGACGTGCCATCAATCAAAGATAGCACCACAAGCAATGCCTCCTTCTTCACATTTCGCATCATCTCACAATTTATGCCCTAATTGCGACACTTAACTTTGAATTGACGTGCCATCAATCAAAGATAGCACCACGAGCTATGCCTCCTTCTTCACATGAACACAGGCGTGCAAAGGGCGGATTCAATGCTCCAACATGACCATCTTTGCCACGTCCATGTGCCACTATTAATGACCACGCAATTAGCCACGCATCCCGCTTCACCTTCTCTCTCTCTCTCTCTCTCATATCCATACATATAAAAAGTGGTAGGACCAGGAATTAGAGCAAACCGACACTAGAAAATGGTTCGGTTCAGTTCGGAGTCTGAGTTCCAAATTTCTTGAACCAGTACAATTTAGTCCAAAATATTTTAGATCACTAATATTGAAATAGAAATAGAAATAGAAATAGTTAATTTAGACTGGTTCCCAAATGGACAAGACTTCAACCAAACCAGACCAAATCAGGCTAACTATTTTTTTATTCATAAACTTCATATTAAATTAGAGGGAACTTTTATGAAAAGAACTAATATAGCTTGTAAGAGTGTTGATGAAAATAAAGATTTTGATAATAAATTTTTAAATAATCCTAGTGTTGATAATTTTGTGGTGACGATTTTTGAACATGGTGATTTTTTTAACAAAATTTGGTGCTGCTATCATTGATTAATGTGAAATCTATACGACATATTCACTACAATTGAATTTCAATTGATTTTTTTTTTTTGTTTTGATTTATTTCCTGCCATGTAATAGGACATGAAATTGTATTTTGTGATGAATTAACTATGTTGTTTTAGTATTATTTTCTATTAGATATTTTTGCATGTTGTCTTATAGAAATTTTTTTTTCTTCTCCCTTTAATCCTGATCAGATGTCTTACATGATCATCTTCTTGTGATGAATTAATTTTGATACATGTTGTTTTAAATCCTGATCAGAACATCATCTTCGATTTTGACTAAAGTTAGTGGTTATTCAAGGAGCAATATCGGCATTAGTTCTGTCATCTCTTAGCTCTAGCTTGAAGCTAGTCCATGACATTCATTTTTTCTATACCTTCTCCAGCCTTTGAAGTCCCTGCACAAGCACCGGAAAAGAACCGGCCAGTTGCTAGCTAAACCTTGAAAAAAAACCTCGAAATCTCGATTTACAAGATAAGTTCAAAGTTGCAAAAATTAAGCACTATTCTCAACAAGGTGAGTGCCAGTTGAAACCTAGACTGACCCTGGAATTGTTCACCCTACATATAGAGATTAAGATATTCAAATTGGCTGTTATTGTTTTGTTTCCTCCCATCAAATTCAAGCATTATAATTATTTTCCAGATAAAAGAAAATTTTATGACAATAATATCTATAGAGGATGTAGAATTTAAAGGTTAAACATGTAGTTTACCTGCAATTTTTTCTTAAACGAGTTGAGGAGAAGTATACGTAATAGTATTCATTTTCTTACTCTCTATTTTCTATATTTCCGTGAAAAAAAAAAGAGGAAAAGCTTCTCTTCTCGTTTCTTTTTCTTCCCCTTTCACTTAAAAATTCTCTTTCTCTAAAAAAAAAGAAAAAAGAAAAATCAAATTCTCTTAGAAGTTCTTCCAAACGTAGGTTGAGAAGCCTAAGTATGAGATATGCCAAATTCATTGGCACTATCAGGGCAACTTTTTGCTTGAGAAAATCGAGCGCGGTAACAAAGATTATTCGTTCAAAAATTGTTCACGGCCACAATCGACCGGGACAACATCGACTAACAAAACGGACTCGGGATTTCCAAAGTTACGATGAGTCCTTGTACTTGATTGACTCGAACCACAAGAGCAAGGATTGAAGCGCAAGTATGTACATATATCTTTGTCAAAAGAAAGATACTAAAGCTTTCAAATCTAGCTAAATCAAAATAACCTTAGAACAAAGCAAATGTCAAAATGCAAATAACAAGGCATAATTTGCAGCTAGAAGTACACTATCATCCTTAAGAATAGATCTACCATCATAAACATTCAACATTCGATCATCATATTTAGTGATGAATACACATCGAGATCTCTCACTCCATTTGCAATGGTCTGCAATGCGCGTATAGGTTCAACGGCATCAATACCATCACCATGTAGAGATATCAACATCAATATGTTAAAAGAATACATATCAAAATATCTATAAAGAACTCCTAGATTTAATATCCAAATCTAGTTCGGTAGGCTCTCAACTTCAAAAACTAAAACTAAGAGCCTACAGGAGAGCAAGCATGTACATAGATTGCATGAAAGAAAATTGACTAAAAGTAAAGGCAGTAAATCTTTAAATCTAACGCTTCCGGTGTTCAAGGGTGCCCCTTCCTCTTCCTGAGGACTTATTCTATAGTCCATGAGCCGTTTGTCTCTTCCAATTCCCACTCTTGAAATCAAAGAGCCCACCAAAAATCTCAATCTCCATAACATTTCTCTAGCGTTTGACGTCGATGGTCTACCACTTCCTCAAGATTGCCAAGCGAGAGTGAAGAGATTGAGAAAATTTAAACCCGTAACCATTGGTATATCTAGTCGGACTCATTTTTATTTTGAAAATTTAAACTCATGAGTTAAAAATTAATTAAGGTATATTAACCGTTTTAAACTAGGGGGATTCTTCGATGCAGGATCTTTTTCTAAATCTCAACGGGCACGGCTCCATATCAAATTCAAAGCCACGATGGAGTCAAATGACATAGGCTGATAAATGCGAACGAACCAGCGGCGTTGATACGTGCCGATCCAAAACTCCAAGAACGCTCCCTTCCAAAAGGACGACGAGCTGGCGCAGATCTTGTCGCTTATGCAGACATCTCAGATCCACACGTACCGAACACGTTCTACATAAATCATGGTCAATGCGGGGGACACCTGCTCTCTTCTCTCTCCTTTCATTTTCAGCACATGAGGACGTGCCCATGCCGACGACCCACAGTAAAGAGCCAAGACAGCGTGCTGAAAAGCCGTAGGCCTTATCATCACTCGATTTAAAACGATCGCTCTGGCTGGCCATGTGATAACTCGTCGGCAATAGGTACGGACCGATGCGTAGGTACGTCAGTTGTCTAGTGAAGAGGAAGCCGAAGTAGGCCGTCGGCGTGCGGTAACGTCCAAGACATGTGATTATTCGGTCCCAGTGACATCCGATGAGATTATTCGGGCATTTCAAGTAAGGATGTGCAAAAAAACTGAGATCTGCCTATATCGTTCGGAATTGAACCAGAATCGCTCGACATCGGTGATTCTTGAGAGAATCGGTCCAGTTCCAATTTTAATTTTGGGAATCGGTGAATATTGATCCGATTTTCGGTTCTATAGGCGGATCCATCCACCCGTTCATCGGACCAGACCGATTAATTAACAAATCCAGCATCAAAAGGATCAACAAAGTTCTGAGATCCACCATATTTGTCACATTGCTGGTTGGGGTTAGTGTGTTATCATGAAACTTCCCATCGTTAGTAGCATATGTCCATCTATTCTGCTATAAAGATTCATTTACTTCTTTTTCAAAGGATTCATCAGTATTCAAATCTCGACTCATACCTTTAATTTTAAAGAGTAGCATTGTATCCATCATCTCGGATAGCTCGATGTCGATGTCATCAACATACACTGTTGTCTGCTTGTTACTCCTTTCATCTTTAAATTCTGAATCCTCCCTTTGGTGGGTCTTCTTTCTCCTAATTCCATTGAGAGGCAAAAGGTCACTTTCATCCTCCTCCAGGTCAACCACATATAGTGATTTTTTTTCCTTAGACCATGAGTTTACTATAAAGTTTCTAGTATATTACTCGATATGAAGAGTTCTCATGATAGGATTTAGAAAGTGATATTAGTATTATTATTGTGAGACCGGTTTCATGGATCCACCCGTGGAATCGGACTGGGAACCGACAATTCGGTTTCCGGGTGGATCCATGCAACAAATGGGTAAATCTCAGTTTTAATTTTTCAGAACCTGGTCCTTAGCGGGCGGTTCCCAAGTCTAGGTTGGGAATCGCTCTCCTGGATCATGCATATCCCTAGTTTCGAGTGACTTAAAATTCATGCTATGTGGAGGGTGATGAAAACGGACTATGTCCATAGTCGCTCCTTTACCTTCGGGCATCCTAATCTCTAAGGAAAACCTTTCCGATATTTCACAGCTGATTGTTGAACTTATCTAGCCCTCCAGATCGTCTTGTCGTGCCCTCTATCTCTCTCTCTCTCTCTCTCTCTACTTGAGCATATGCTCATGCCTGGGGGAACGATCCACTACCGCAATCAAAAAGGTTTCGCTTGGCAAATATGAAGATGACCCTTAATTATGGAGGGTCTTGTTAAAAATACTTGAAATAATATATTTTCCAGGCATAGGTTATGCATCTGACGACTATATTGGAAATCATTATATTTCATTATTACATCTTCAAGACACTTTTTGACAAACTCCAATTATTTTTATAATTCAATAATTCATGTCCAGGTTGAGTCGGACATGCAATTGGTGAATACAAAACAAGTGATGCGATATCATGCGAGCGGCGGGGTATAATTCAAAATTATGTATCAAGAGAATAATATCATTATTTTTCTATCAATCCCCTAATCTTAGGCTGACTTATGTTAAATAACGAAGGAAGCAAAACTCAATTTGATTACGAAGCTAGCCTGAAATATCACTACGGCTGCAACGCCAACAAAGTCCTAAGTTTTAAGTAAACATGTGCAGTACACCTAACATACCCTTGCCGCCAAAAAGTAAGACCTTAAACTTTACGTGTCTTGCTTTTGTATCTGATCAGTGACCATACAAGGTCCGAGTTTTGTGTATATCCATCTGTGACTAGGAAATAATTATTTAGTATATGAGTAATTCTAGTATAAAATTTATAAAATTAATGTAAAATTTTCTTTATATAGGAGGTGTGGCCCGTGATTTTTTTTAAAATTATATATATAGGGATACAAGTATGCCAAGAAAATTATGGTTGTTCGAAGATTGTCAAATTTAAAGGATAACCATCCAATTTGGAAAATACTTGCCTTGAGATCGAAATTTCTCAGCACGTCATTTTCTTCTTCTTTTTTTTTTTTGGTAGAAAGCGTGTCATTTTCAGTGTGTCCAACTTGTATAGAATCTCCCCAGTCCTCCAAAAAAAAAAAAAGAAGTAATTATAAATAAAGAAAAAGACGATTTAAATTGGGTAAGCCTTAAACAATTAGATTATGTGGACTGAAATGGACACCCCAAATGTGTCGCTTTCAGTAAAAATAATCATTAGTATTCCAGAATGACCCTAGTCAAATCAAATTTCAAATGATAGTGAATATATTATATTATTTTGATACATATATATGCACTTTGATTATGCTTGTCGTATCATTAATTATTAAAATGTGGATCTTTTTCCGATATTTCCTTATCTTGCTTATACATGATATTTCTTTCTTTTTAAATAATTCCCACTTTTGTTCTTGCCAGACCCATCAATTTCGAGCGGGGTTCTATTGAATGTGAATTAATTATGGCGGAATTAATTAATCAACATTTTTCATTTCCTCTTCCATTAATGGAAGGTGTACTGGGTAATCAATATTTCCTTCCTTTAGGACCGAGTGGCCAATTTGGTGAATTAAATAGCTTTAAAACAACATAGGATGCACATAAATAATTAGCAATTTTTAGAGATCTGTCGAGGCAAAGCCGTGCCTATTTGTCCGAGTCAGCAATGATAGACAAAAGCAAGCTCTGTTTGTATTATTGTCTGCAGAACACACCCGGTGGTCCCATTGGAGATGTCGGCTGAATATATGAGGAAAAGGACGAAAATGTTCATGTCAAAGGATTTTTAATGGGTAGCATAGGATCGCAAGAAACTGCCTCTGTGTTGGAAAAAGAAGGAATAGGAAAAAATAAAATAAAAGGAGGACAAATTAAAAATAATGATGATTTGCTTGGTGATTAGTCAATTTACTTGTAAATTTGGTAGAGAAAAAGAAGGATGGCTTTTGCACGTGATTCCATTAATCTTTAGCTTCCAACCACATCAAAGGCCCGGAGGTCATGGGATTCAGATTGATGATGATTTCAAATCAAGAGAGCCAGGTGTCCCGTCTCCTTTTAGGTCTTTTCTTGTAATTGCATCCACAAAAATATAATTAAATTAATATTTTCTAAATGGGTGTTGAGATATTTGTTCAAAAACTATTAAAACAATTTTTTCGGTCTCAACACTTTAAAAAAAAAAAAAATTGTCGCATAGTGGGCAATTAATGTTTTGAAGATGACCTATCAGATACCATAATGTTGAATCATGTTGTTTTCACTGATTAACACATCAGAACATTAAACACTTAAAAGTGGCTTTTCATTCACAAAAGATGCGAATCAACAGGGGATGGGATGAAGACGTGTAAGTTTCAGGAGTGAGTTTCGACTCCCACGCCTCGCAAGCAAAGAAGCTGACGAAAACGAGAATGAATATAGAATAGAAATATAGTAGATCTTGACAAAAAAAAAAAACCTCTTTAAATAATTCGGACTATATTCATAAGGCAAAAAACATATGAAATACAAGTCGAAACTTGAGTCGCCATTAAAACAGTTTTTTTTTTTATAAAGGGGATCAAAATAATGAATGGAAACATGTCAGGTCAATTAATTTTAAGTTAATTTAAATTTGCGATAAGCAAATCCAAATGGCTGTTTCGCGTGATTTTCTTCCTTTGCATGATTGTCCAATTTCTTATTTTCGATTTGGCTTTAAAGACAAGCCGCCTAATCACAACTGTGGACTTGCTCAAAAAAAAAAAAAAAATCACAACTGTGGAAACATATTCTTTTATCATCGCAATCGATAATTAAAAAAAAAAATCCAAAAACATTTACAGCGCTTGGAAGCATCTCGACCATCCTGGAATGAATAAGACCCCAGCTGACGTGGCGGTCACGGGGGTGTCCGTCTGGGCGTCGACCGCAAAAAGGAGGGGGCGGTGCTAGGGTACGCCCGTTCCCACGGACGACGCCCGATTCCACCGCCGGGGCCATGCGGATCGGACGATCCTCATTCAATTTCGTCAGATCCGGGGATTCCATCACCGTCCGTACACTATCTCGCTCTCCCCCTCCTCCTTATGTTGTCGTCCTACGTCTTTCTCCGTCTCTGTCTCTCTCTTCCTTTCGCCCACTGTTTCCTCCGCACAGCACGCCTCTCTCTCTCTCTCTCTAGCGGCCATTTTCTCCAGCACTCCAGAGCTTTCTCTCTCCTTCTCGACAAGGCATTGTCAGCACCCTCCATCCCTCCCCCCCTTTCTCTCTCTCCGCAAAACCGGAATTGAAATAGCGCTTCGGCGTTCATTGCAGTAGCTTGGCGCGTTCCCTCGTTCGGCGCGGTTCGGTTCGCTTGAGACTTCGAGCTTCGTGCATACCGACGTTTTCTACCTCTCTCTCGCTTCGTGCCCGCGATTTTGAAGCAAGGAAAACATCCGTTCTTAGCCCGTGTAATGCTTCTTCATGCATGCGCCTCGCGCCGGAGCTATCTGGTATGGCGTTCGCGCGGTTCGCTCGTCTTCCGTTTCGTTCCGCCGCACTTTTGACGTTCGTTTCGTGTTTCGTTGGTGACGAATTTGGAAATGGCGCGGTGTAATGTTGAATTTTTGAGGTTCCCGTTGTACTAATTATCTCGTTGTTCGGTAGCTATCGAAAGGCTCCGGATTGTGAAGTTTGGTTTGGCGATAATTTGACTTGGGTTTTTTCTTTCTTCTGGATGCCGCTCGCTGTTTAGTAACTACAAAAAAGGATCTTGATTGTGATGTTTGAGCTGGAGATAATTCGAATTCGCGTTTTCTGGATGCAGAATTCGGCATCCTGAGGTTCGAGGGAAGCTTGGGAGATGGACAGTTCGGAGACATAGATTGCGCGAGACTGTTCCTTGAAGAGGCGTTCTTGATTCGTGGTGTTGTAGACCCGTAGCTCGGTGTATTATCGAAAGAAGGGCGTTCGGTTGTTTAGTTGAGATCTTGGTACAATGGATGCCCCATTCAGCACCATTGTATCAAGGCTGCAGACGCTGTCCACCTCGGATCATACGTCCGTCGTGTCCTTGAACCTGTTCGTGGCGCTCCTCCTTGCTTGCATCGTGATCGGTCATCTCTTGGAAGAGAACCGGTGGATGAATGAGTCCATCACTGCTCTGATGATCGTGAGTCCTCCAGTCTCTTGCTCCGTTTCTTCCTGCAGAGTTGAGCTTGGATGTAGTACTAGTGGAATTGGTGTAGCCCAATTCTATTCTTTGCTCGCGCAGATTTGAGTTTAAGGTCATATCTTGAAAAATTGAGCTTCTGGCTTGCGTCTTGCGTGTTGGCGTTACTTGTACATAAGTTCTTTTGATCTTGTGCCAGAGGCTGAGGGCTTTTGGTTTAATTACTTTCAAATTTTTTTGCAGGGATTATGTACTGGTATTGTTATTTTACTGACCACGGGAATGAAAAGCTCCCATCTCTTAGTGTTTAGTGAAGATCTCTTCTTCATATATCTTCTGCCACCTATCATATTCAATGCGGGGTAAGTTAATTTCCAATTGGAGTGGTGAAGAACGTTTCTCAGATCATCTTACACGGTAGCATTTAGGCATCATTCTTTTTACGTGGTAACTTCTAGGCATCATTTGTTGCTACATGTTTGTTTTTCGAATTTGTCTTCAGATACAAGTAACTCCACTGACTGAGATGGGATTGGATTTTTCCATAATTGTAAGAGTTCCTTGAACTGTAAACAGGCTCCGAAAGAATTCTGACTTGGGCTTTATAAACTGTGAGGGATAGACTATATAGATGGACAGAAGACTGATCATCAAAGATTTGAATAATTTGATAGTCAGCAAAATTTCCATGTATATTAATCTGTTATACTTTACAAAATATAGAATTGACAGACAAGTTGTATAATTTAATTTACTGTCTTTATCTTTGAACTTTACAGGAAGGTTGCCTATATCTTCTAGGGTTGAAAGTGTTCTGACTATTTTCTGTGGGATTTATCTCCTTTCTATTTTCTAATCTCTGTTGAGTGAATAAATAATTTCTTATAGGCTTATGATATGGGGTTTTAATAAATTATTTTATTGGTGCTTATTATCCTTTTCAGGTTTCAGGTGAAAAAGAAGCAATTCTTTAGAAACTTTATGACCATCATGCTATTTGGCGCTATCGGTACCTTAGTTTCGTGCACTATTATTTCACTAGGTAAGTCAAAGGATTTTACTTTCATTTTTTGGCTTCGCCATGTCAAAGGATGATTGTGTATATTGCTTCTTATATTCTTCAATGCCTTGAAGATCTATTCCACTGATTTTTTTTTTCCCCAAAAGAAAATCCAAGCAGCATTTTGAACTGTTTCTAGGGTTGGGAGAGTGGCAAGTTACTGTATGGGCAGTGGCCCTGGAACTTTAATTTAGCCTAGTAGAAGACAAGATTGTGGTTATAAATCATATTTGCATCTGATAGTTGATTGCAACTGCTTTTTTGTCAGGTGCTAAAGAGTTTTTTAAGAAGATTGGCATCAATTCATTCGACATAGGGGATTACATAGGTACAACTTTGGTTCTCCTTTCATTTTTTTGAGACAGTATGATTTTTTTCTCTCTTGTTTCTATTTCTATCGGTAAAATATATTACAAAAGATATGCTTCTGACTATGTGGTCTGTATTTCCAATTCAAGCCATTGGTGCCATATTTGCTGCAACGGATTCTGTTTGCACCTTGCAGGTACTTTATTATTTACACTTCAAGTTACTGTTTTAAACAATCATGTTGGACGTGTAATCACCACCTTTTATATATGGTGTGCAGGTGCTTAATCAGGATGAGACACCCTTGCTTTACAGCTTGGTGTTTGGAGAAGGTGTTGTGAATGATGCAACATCAGTGGTGCTTTTCAATGCAATACAGAGCTTTGATCTTAATCATATCGATCCCGGAATTGCTTTGCAGTTCATCGGCAATTTCTTCTATTTATTCTTCGCAAGCACTATGTTAGGAGTGTTGGTAAGTCCACCTACTCCCCACAAAATGGGCACATGCATTGACATGCATATGCAGACAGACACCAACAAATCCTCAGTCACTAGTTTCTTTATATAGTTATTGCCTCAGCAATCATTTTATGGAGTATTTTCTGTTCTTGCAGACTGGATTGCTTAGTGCTTACATTATTAAAAAGCTCTATTTTGGCAGGTACTTCTCAAAAACTGAATTTGCAGGTCACCTTAATTATATCTTTTGGTTATTGTATACTTTGTCTTGTAATAGTCAATAGCCTATCTAATTAAGGCGAAAAGCTTTTGTCGAGCTAGGCTGATGTTTGGTTATCCCTGGCTAACAACACTGTAGTGGCTGATCTTCTGTGAAAGTGTGAGAATTTTCATACTATGCGGAGTGCCTTGCACCTCAGATAGCTATTTCCATTCTAGGAAGTTTTTGCATGAGTTTGTTGTGATCGAATATAGTTAAAAGAATGTCTTTCAAGGTTTTGCTCAATTTTTAAATTTTATCAGCCCAGATTCGATCACCACGATCACGTGGTAGATGTTATTATTTTGAGATATTGGGTTTACACATACCATACAGGTGTTCCGTTGGAACATGTTCTAAGTTCTTAGTTTATTTCTTTCCTGTAATATAATGAGTTTCTGAATTGAACATTTCAATTCTATTCTGGAAGCTCAGGCACTCTACAGATCGTGAAGTTGCTCTTATGATGCTCATGGCATACCTGTCCTACATGATGGCTGAAGTAAGCTTACTCAGAGCTTTATGGTTAGCTTTTGA
Source organism: Eucalyptus paniculata subsp. matutina (assembly GCA_017140255.1). Taxonomy (NCBI): domain Eukaryota; kingdom Viridiplantae; phylum Streptophyta; class Magnoliopsida; order Myrtales; family Myrtaceae; genus Eucalyptus; species Eucalyptus paniculata. The sequence goes on along the minus strand of CM029436.1, from coordinate 47,358,577 downwards.
TAGCTCCTCCTTTTACAATTATCTAAATTCATGGCAGTCTTTTGAAATATTTCTCTTTAACATGCTAATATATCCATAATGCAGCTGTTCTACTTAAGCGGCATTCTCACTGTCTTTTTCTGTGGGATAGTGATGTCCCATTACACTTGGCACAATGTGACTGAAAGTTCACGAGTCACTACAAAGTAAGCTTTTCTGATATTAAATCTTAAATTTTCATTTTTCTAGCCTGTGCGCTTGCATTGTAAATTACTTACGCGATGCTTCTTCTCTCTCTCTCTCTCATTGTCAGGCATGCTTTTGCGACCCTATCATTTGTTGCTGAGACTTTCATCTTCCTTTATGTTGGGATGGATGCTTTGGACATCGAAAAGTGGAGATTTGTGAGCAATAGGCAAGCCCTAGTTTCACTCTTGACTTTTTGTTTTCATTCTATTGAAACTTACTATCACTTCTGCTAGAGATAGCTACCTTTGGTTTGTCTGAATTGCTTAGTGTGACTGACTAAAATGTACATTCAACTGTCTTTTTACCTTTGCAGTCCTGGGACATCAGTTGCCGTGAGTTCAGTACTGCTGGCATTGGTTCTAGCTGGAAGGGCAGCATTCGTTTTCCCCCTATCCCTTCTGTCCAACCTAACCAAGAAAAATCCCAACGAGAGAATCAGCTTCAGACAGCAAGTATGTTTTGTGTGAGATGCAAATTATGTCCTCTTGAGTAATCTATTCAACAACTAACAACCATTAGCCTTTAGGTGATCATATGGTGGGCTGGACTCATGAGAGGCGCTGTATCTATGGCCCTAGCTTATAACAAGGTAAATGCAGCTTTTCTGTGGGCGTGCCCGTGCATGTGCGTGCATGGGTGCGTGCTTGTCTGTATGTGAGAGAGTGGGGAGGAGCAATTTTATTTGACATGGGTTTATTTATTTGCAGTTCACTAGTTCTGGCCATACTCATCTGAGGGATAATGCCATCATGATCACAAGCACTATAAGTGTTGTCCTCTTCAGCACTGTGGTAAGATGACTTACTCCTTTTCTCTTTTCTGTTCTGCTGTATAGAGTTGCAACATGGGTTCTGCAGTTTACATACCCTTTCTTTCTTTCATTCACAATTTAGATACTCTCCAATGTTTTGAAGATCTCATGCGACTGTATTTTCTCAGGTGTTTGGTTTTTTGACCCAACCTTTGATAAGGTTATTGCTACCGCCCCCCAAACACACAAGCGTGGTAGTCTCCGATCCAAATGCTCCCAAGTCCTTTACTTTTCCGCTTCTCAGAGGCGGGCAGGATTCTGAAGCTGATCTCGTGGTCCCCGACATCGGCCGCCCAGGTAGCCTCAGGGCGCTCTGGACCACACCAGCACATACTGTTCATTACTACTGGCGCAAATTCGACAATGCCTTCATGCGCCCAGTCTTTGGTGGCCGTGGTTTTGTCCCATTTGTTCCCGGCTCACCCACAGAAAGGAGCGTCCATCAGTGGGAAGGCTAGGCTGCATCGTGTAGAGTATTAATTAAGTAATGCAGCTATTGTTGAGAACCTAAATGCAATTTTGCTCGAGCTCTTTTGTCGGTTTCTTTCTCGACGAGACAGAAGCGTCGTACCATATCCAATAATCGATGAATAGTGTACCATAGGTGTGAAATTAAATATGAGGTGCGAAGAGGCCTTGCGCGATAGCACATCTAATGTCTTCTTCGCATCAAATTCCTGTAATTGTAGTGTTTCACCGGCCTTGTATCATGTCGAGCAGGTGATGTTTCAATTTAGAAGACCAGGTGCCTCAATTAGTGTATCAACACAGTTTGTGCTTTCAGTTTGTGCTTTCATCAAACATTTCGCTGGAATAATACGTGTCTATCAACGCATCGAGTACTCACTGAGTCGACAGTCCAAGAGCAATTTTTGCCAAAAAAAAGTCTTGCAAAAATCACTTCCACTAGTATCTACATGCTTATAATCACATTGAAGAATGACAACGACAGCCAGATATCCAGTCTACAGCGGAAGAAGAAATTATACACGATGGAGAATGATTATTGACTCGACCCTGAACCATTCACGACCTACAAGCTACAACAACGTGGCGTGTGAACAACTTTCACAGCATTGATGCAGAGACTAATCCCACACAAAAATGGATGCCATTTTACACATTACATAGCACGCGTTCAGCCATAAGGGCGATATTTACTCTTTATCTACAATTTTCCCGATACAATTGCTCATGATTTGAAGCGACTTGATCACTCCCAGTCTCCATCGAAGAAACCCGCGTCCTTCATTTCAGAGTAGTACACGTTCTCCAATTGCAAGTCCTCCTCCTATCATCATAATCGAGAATTTCTAGTGTTATGACAATCTAAACTTAGTCACTTTGTGCTCACGTGAAATCAAACTAAGTAAAATGCTTTTAAAAGAAAGTAATACCACAATAAGAAAACTTGGGCATAAGAATGATGGGCTAACCTGGAAGAAGTCAGCTAGAAACGTGAAGTACAAAGGGGAAGGTAGAAGGCATGATAGCAGACGATTGTGGCACCGTACAACCTGTAAGATTAAGTGCTCTATAAACATCAGGAAAATAGATTGCTAAACAAAAAGTTCATCTGAAGCAGAAAAAGAAGAAGAAAGAAACAAATGAAAATTTAAATTACCACAATCCAAAGCCAGCTCCATTTCCAGTTAGGCCGCATGCAAATAGAGCTAGTGCATTCATGATGAGCATGATGATTACATACCTGTAAAACGCTGGTCTAGCTGCAGAGAAATAATAGACATACCCAGCTGGTCATATTATACCGACATTAGATTGTCAGGAGATTCATCATAAACATAGACATAGACATACCAGGTAGCCTTTCTCTCCACCTGGAATGATACATGAACAATATAGAACCATAAACTGCCGTAAGCACCAGTCGGTGGACTACCCACAAGCTCCATTTAACCCTATGAGGATTATCAATGTCGTCGATAAACAAAGGGATTCCAAATGCAAAAAGATAAATTGCCTGAAATAGAAACCATGAAGAACCAAATATCAATCTCCAGAGCCATAATATTGCCCATTAATAAAGAGAAGGAAGATCTGATGAAGATCATTAAAAAAAAAAAAGAAGCAAATGACGACAGGTCATATCATAACCTTCAGGTCTCATTGGGCTTGAAAGATGATTGTTTCCCATTGTATAAAAATAGTTGAAAAGTGCACACCCATCTCTTGTGCCACTCATTGCAAATAAATTTGTTCCATCAGAAGATACAATGCATGATCCACGAAAGCAAAGATGATAATGTGCTTCAACCTGCTTCTTCAGTCAGAAGGAGGAACATGTAGACAATTTGTATATTGCAAAAGGCAAAACATTACCTTGAGAAGAAGGTCCAAACCAACAATGAGCCCCGAGACAACAAATGTACGAGTAAGTGCATGCAATCCGCTTGCTGAGTTCCCTTGAAGCAAGAAGGCCACCAAGCTTACTTCAAGAAAAAGCATTCCAGACGTTGTAAACAAAGACAAGATGTTCCAGGCCACTTCTTTCCCAGCAGTGCATTCCAATGCCTTTATAAACAAAAGAGCCATTCAAGCATTTGTAGAACAATGAAAGGTCCTTCAAAGTACAGATCTACGTTACTTAAAACTCAGATATTGTTGTCGAGTGCAGATTTGTATCATGGCTTGACTCTTCTAGAAATAAAATGTACAATACAAGGACCAGAGATGTCTAGAAACATTTTGAACACTAGAACTTGGTCATAAGAAAACAGGAAATTAACAGGAAATTCAAATGTTGTCCTTCAAATGGTCGCACTATCTTTCTTCACTTTTTTCGGCTATTGAGATTTGAATTAACTGTAGCTCTGCAATAAGACACATACCTGCAACTATTGAGTTTGAGATTAACTGAACCGACACCCGCAACCAGTCCGGTTTCATGTCTTGTAGACATAAGGTGTATATCACCTCCATACAACTGATGAGCATGGTCGCAGATAAGCAATAGAACTACTCAGATGAAAGAGAAGTTATTTGGTTTGTTTTCATTTTCATATTCTCTTCATTTCTAATTCACGAAACTGGATTTTTTTTCCTTGTTTGAAACTCAAAAGAGGTGTAAAAACTATGAAAGCGTGTTTGGTTGGCATATTTTCATTTTTTTTTTCTCTTTCTTGTTTTATATTTTTAGATGGTTCAAGACTATTATCTTCACTGTTCCTTAGTCCTTAGCCACCTTATCGGAAAATCTCATTACTTATCCAGAATTTTGAACCAATAAGGTTGTTGTTAATGTCCTTAAGTGTCAACACATTACTTCAACAACTTCCGGTTGGTGTGAATTCCATGACCATTAGCATAGAAACATCAATGCCAGAAATCACTGGTACTTTGGGCCACAACTTCAATGAAGTTTTTGGAAAGTTTCTTAATCCAGTTTTGTTCTCTCTCCATGTTGTAGATAACCAATGGTGAATCAGCTTTGTGGCTGCCATCTGTTTAATGTTCCTTGAGTTATGCTTTCTACTTCCCTTAAAAAATTTGACTTCATAAAATTCAACAATAACTTGGAGTGCTATGCAGATGACGTGGGACCTAACTAGGAAAGCATTAGGACAGGAGTTGATATCCGTAGGTTGAGAATGTGTTGTTGTGTGACTCATGATATATTCAGTCATTTGGAGTTGGTTGGGACATGATTAATGGAACGTCCCCCCTGCATGAAGGTAACTAGAAGTTTTCACAGCAACTGGTGTGGACTTTTGACCAACTGTCGTCATTGATAAGCAAATTCCTTATATACTAAATCTCAAATGATGATTAAGGACTATCCTGTATTATGTCTGTATTTCAATTTTCAAAGAATAAAATCAATAGTTGTCATCCATAATTGAAATAATCAAAGTCAGAACAATGATATCTGATAAACAATTACAAGTATATGATTGTTCTTCCGCTCCACCTAACCTTCATTTTAACACCATTAGCAATAGCCATCTCAAGTATCTCAGCAATAGGAAATAATTACACAGTGAAGAGCACCACATGCCAAGATAGTTGCCGGTGGACTTCTATGTAAACGCATTTAGAACGTTGGCTTTATACCCCCAAATAACAAAGAATGTGTATCATCGAATAATTTGTATTCACTTTTAGAAGACCTCGGAAATTTGAATAAAAGGCTATTCTATGTTTACCTACGCCAATTCAAGTCATCCTATGTTCATCATTCTGATTAGTTCTTCTATCATTTTCCACCGCAACCACTAGCCACGGCTCACGCCAAAATTCCAGGAGTCCAAACTTCCCTTACGCTTCTGCACGAGACACTCAAAACCCCTCTTCGGAAAAGCCACACCAACAAACTGAAGACCCTAACTTGCAAGCAACATTAGCATTTCATCATCTAAACCCAATCCAAATGCCCTAAAGACAAGCTCAAAAGCCCCGATCAAGCGCAATAACGAGCCGAAACAAATGCACCAACTCGAACAACCCATTCACAAACTCGCTTCAAATCTTAAAACAGCGACGGGCAAATAGCAGCCCTCACCTGTAAAGAGCACCAGGTCAGGTTGAGCAAGCTGGCGAGCCAGAGGCAGCCGTAATAGGCGATCATGATGGATGACCTCCCGCTCGACAGCTTCGAGAAGCTCTTCCTCGCCTGAGCGGCCAAGTAGAGCGCGAACGCGAGCGCGGACGCGATCAGCAGCACGTTGTGCCAGAACCCGTGGCACTCGAAGAGCCAGCCGTACATGTTCGGGCTGATGACGAAGCTCCCTCCGACGGCGGCGGAATCGTGGCCGCCGCGCCGCGAAATCGCGACGGCGGACTCGACGGCTTCCTCCAGGGACCGCATCTCCCGGAGTCGCGAAATGGGTGCCCGGAAAAACGCTAGCTTTTCGCCGGCGAAGTCGATCGGAAGAGCTGGAAATGGGAGTCGACGACGGAGAGAGAGAGAGAAGGGGGGGTAGAGGGCTCTGACAGCAATACGAGAAAATTTGGTGGAAAGTGAGAAAGGAAGGACAGCTGAGGGGTATAACAGGAACCGGGAGAAATTATTTTTATTTTCATTTTTTATTTTCCTGTGATGGACTTGACGAATTTAATATTTTATTTAGTAAAATGTTAGAAGACAATTCTATGTTGGAAAGTACAGTTGAATATGCTTTCGTGTAGACCGACCAAAAAAAAAAAAAGATATATGCTTTCGTGTCAGCTAAGGCGTGGCAACTAAATCCGGATTCTCTTTTTCCCTTGTGCATCCTTTGACCCTAATGCCCTCTCAATATTCTATTTTCCAACCAGGAGATATATATCGTTCCGGCATCCCCCGAGATGCCTCTATTGCTGATGCTTTGTCCACGCCTCTTGGTTGGTATGTTATTAATGTTAGGGCTAATTGGTGGGATCCCCTACCTGAGTTTAATCAACAAGAAGACCGTTTCCAATGGTTACGACATCCATCGGGGAAATTCTCAACGGCGTCTGCTTGGGATCTCTTCAAACCCAAAGGAAATGTGGTGTCTTGGTCTTCGTTCGTGTGGAGCTCATCCATGCCGTTGAGATACCAAACCCACCTATGGCTTATTACCCGTAACAGGTTGCCAACTCAGGTTCTTCTCCTCTCATTTGCGTTGATTCCAGCATCTTCTTCGTGTCCTTTTTGTTCAAGCAGGCCTGATTCGGTGAATCACCTCTTCTTCGCATGCCGTATACCGGGGAATCTCGCCTCCTTTTGGGCTGCGAAATTCAATGTCTTGTGGCGGAACAATTCTTGGCAGGAGAATCTTGATTGGGCATCCAGACGATTCTCGGACATGTGCTTTTATCACTCTATGGCTCGATTCAGCTTTGGTGCTCTTTGCTACATAATATGGAAAGAGCGCAATAACATCATCTTCCGGAATCAGACTCACTTTATCTCGGCGATGAAGATGCATCTTTGTAAGGCAATTAAAGACAAAGCGATGACGTTCATTTTGATGGACAATAGTCTATCTTTGATTGAAAGTTTAGTCTTTGTTATTTAGGTATCCTTGTTTGGTTTTCTTTGCTGCTCTTTGGATCCATGGCACCCCTACACTTTTTCGACTTTGGGAGTGTCAATTGTTGGTTTGGTTTCCCCCCTTCCTTGTAAGTTTCTGCTAAATCTATATATTTCTTACCTTTACCCAAAAAAAACAATTGATTTTGATAACACTTTGAAAATTAATTATATTCTTTTATTCTCGGAAGTAAAAAGAAGAACATAAATCCATTTAGTAAGTTTTTTTTTATTTTTGAGAATAAAAATCAACTTTTTTATTCCCAAAAATATATTTGAAATAAAATCAAAAAATAGAAAAAAATTAATTCATGTTCCCAAGAATAATTTCTATAATCAATTTTAATTTTTTCTTATTCTCTTTTTTATTCTCTTTTTATTTTTATTTTTCTTCTTCTTTTTTGGTCGATCGCGACCATGGCCATGGTTGGCAATTGGCAAGACGAGGGCCAATGACCTCGTCGAAACGTCGTTGGCCCACGGCAACGCGGTGGCTAGGCCAGGTTAACCTTGCCTAGATCTAAGGAAGCCGAGGCTCGTCGAATCTCACCTAGCCGATCGCTAGCTACCACCGTGGCTAGCGACTAGTTGCCAAGAAGGAAGAAAAAAAGAGGAAAAAAGGAAAAAAATAATAAACGTATTTAAAAATTAAAAGAAATAAAAAATTAAAAATCTTACCAAACGCATTTCTATTTCGATAATATAAATTTTGGACAATTATTAAGCGTGTTCATTTTCTCAAAAATTGTTATAGAGAATAGAATTAGAAAAAAAAATTATTTCTAATAGTATTAGGAAAGCAGAATCGTTATCCGATGTCTTTAAAAATTTATTTTAAATGATTTATTGATAATGATTTAAAAACAAGGGCTTCAATTTCTATAATGTAATTATAACAAAGTTTTTAGACAGCTTACTTTGCTTAATTTTAAAAGATACTAGCATTTCAAATCTTGCGTGTAGAAAGTACATGTCCTACAATGTTTCGTGCCACATCACAAGGCAACCGTTTCAGATTCTAAAATATCGGTGCATAATGATAAAGTTGTGAGAAAAATAAAAAAATACAAAGGGCATTTATTTCTAAAAAAAAAAAGTGAATGATTTGATTTTTTTTCTAAAAATGCTCTCTTATCATTTTAGAAAATGATCAATTAAAAATATTTTCATCACCCATAAAAGTATTTAAACATATTTTTTTAATAATGAAAACATTTTTCAACACCTAATTATTTCAAGTGATATTAATAATTATTTTTTGAATTTTTTTTCTAAATAATTTATTTTCCAAAAAACAAATGAAAATTGAAAAAACTTGTTACTAGGGGTGAGTACTAGGCTTCATTCAACCTAGTAACTAGATCAAAAGTCCAATTCTCGATTTTAATTAAACCTAAAATTGACCTAGGACAAGTTCAATTCCCATTTCCAAGGTTGAAGGTGTCAATTTATTTAGGAATTGATTAAACTAGTATGGACCCAAGTTGAACTGGTTTTAATTATTTTTAAGCCTCTATTAGAAAAAGGAATTTACTTTTGCACCAATCAAATATGAACCATGATTTTCAACATGAAGAAATAACAACATAACTACTTAACTCATAAATGTTGTTCTAGTAAAATGATACAACTTTCATATCTTTTTATAAGAACACAGCTTTAAACATAAAATGGGCCAATTCCGGGGTGGATTTGCTAATTGATTTCAAATTGGTTGGTTTAGGAATCGGCACTTCCAAAATCAGATTAGTTTAATTTTTGGTTTCAATCATTTAAAATTGAGGGTCATGAGACTAGATTTCAATTCTTAGTCGGGAATTTATTTACCTCAAAACCGAACACCCTACTTTTTGTGTATGTAAGAGAGTAGGAGATTATTTTCCCCTTTTTGTACGGATAAATATGGAAAATTGCATATTTTGTTTGATCCTAATTTGGGTCATCAACCTACCGAACTTTTCACTAATTTATTAAAAAGAGTCAGAATTTGTACACTTGATTCAGAGCTGAAAATCGTACGCATAGGAGGAAAGTCTAATAAATAGCGCAGACCCATCAATACCATTCCTAGGTCAAGGAATTTACACTTTCTAATCTATTTATCGACATGCTACCTCGAAACCGAAATCTAATTTCCCCTAATTTTTCTAATTTTCCAATTTGTTGAGCTCATATTATCATCCTAGCTGTGAAAATTGGACCGGACCTTTTGTTATATCCACGAAATAATTTTTTTACAAAAAAAGACGAAAACGATGACCAAATCAGAAAACGACACCTCACGAATCAAAAACGGCGGGCCGTACATGTGTGGGTAGTAGTTGAGAGGATGAGAGTCACGGCCGGCTTCCCCCTCTGTCTAGCTGGCCGGAGCTGACCCACGTTGTTCTCTCCTCCTATAAAAGAGTCGGATTTCCACAGAAGAACCGACCCTTTCTCCACGCATTTGCTGCTGTAGATTCTTTCCTCGCTGCGTGTCGTTGTCTCTCGAGAAAGGGGTGCTCTGAGGTAGCTTCTTCCCGTTTTCTCTCACTTAATTTCTACCCTTTGAGATCACCATTATCGTGGTTGATGCTGGGTGTGACCTGCAGTGTTGGATTGTTCTTCTTTGACAAATTTTTGTTTCTTTTGATGTTTTGATCGGATGGGCTTGTTTTCGTTATGGGTTTTGATCGGTTTGGTCCTCAAAGATCTGGTCTTCGGTTGAGGAGCGAAGACTTCCCTTTTCTGATTGTTGCAAGTACTGCGATTCCGTTGCTGCGGAAAAAGCGCAGAGTTGGGATGGTGTCTCTTTGTTTATGGGTATCACCAGTTGACTAGATTTTGAGTTCCTCTATCGAAGTGCGAGGAGATGAGTTTGCTCAGATATAGTTTAATTTGTCCTGATAGAGCAGCTTTTTGGAACATAAGATCTGAAATTTGCATATTACTGGAACTGGGTCATCGATGGGAGTTCGAAATTTCTTGTGTACTGTCAGTCTGTTGACTTTGCGGCTTCTTTTGAACCCATGTTCCTGCTTTAATTGTTGATTTCATCACAGTTTCTTTATGCTTCGTTTCTTTGTTTTTGTGGGTTAATTGTTTACCTTTTCACCATTTCAGAACGACCATTTGTTTATGTGGTGTTTCTTTCTTTGTTCAAGCTTGCATGATTGCTGAGTCTAGCTTTTTCTGTTTTGTTTCTGTCTAGATCACAAGGAAAGATGGTGAAGGCTGTTGTTGTCCTTAAGAGCAGTGAGGGTGTCTGCGGAACTGTCTACTTCACTCAAGAAGGAGATGGTAATGCAACGCTCTGATTATAGAATGTCGCATGTGTTTTTGTGTTCAAGGTTCAATTAATCTTTTTTGGTCTTGTGTTGTTCTTTTCAGGCCCAACCACAGTAACTGGAAGTCTGTCTGGCCTTAAGCCTGGACTTCATGGTTTCCATGTCCATGCTCTTGGAGACACCACAAATGGCTGTATGTCAACAGGTATCTTTTGATTACAGTGGTCTTCTTATTAATGAGAAAGCATATAGACTAGTTCTTCATTTACATAAACCAAATCTTTAGTTTATTGACTTGTTATGATCTTTGAAAATGACATTCACAGGACCACACTTCAATCCTTGTGGCAAAGAGCATGGAGCCCCTGAAGACCAGAACCGTCATGCGGGTGATTTGGGGAATGTGAATGTGGGTGATGATGGTAAGCTTTATACAGTCAACTGAACCTCCTTTACTACTAATATAAAAATTACAAATGCTGATGTCAAGATGAATGTTGATGGAAATACTTGACGATGTCGTGACTTTACCCACCTGTTGGAATCTGCATTTTGTCAAGCATTACAGTTTTGCATATGATAGAAGCTGTGATTAACTATGCTTTTCCTTGTGATTCAGGTACTGTTAATTTCACAATCATTGATAACCAGGTTCTCTACTATCCATCTATCCTTAGCAACTAGCATTATGTGTTGAATTACCATGTTTTAGATTTCTTTGAAACCTAAAGCAGAATTTAATTTGATGACCCTTTCCTTTATGCAGATTCCTCTCAGTGGACCAAGCTCAATTATTGGAAGGGCTGTCGTTGTTCATGGAGATCCTGATGATCTTGGGAAGGGTAATTTCTGAGAATTTAGGCTGTGTTTAGTTCGTAAAAATCTCCACATTTGCTGTTTTCAGTTTGGTTTTTTCTAATTAGTGGTAAGGCATCAGAGAATGAAAATTGAGAATAACTCCTGTAGTTTGAAAACGGTTTTCTAAACAAAAATAAGAGAAACTGTCTTTAACTAGAGTAAAAAACTGAAGGCAACTTTCTATGCTTTTAGTATTTTCATTCCTAATGAAATCATGCAGGTTTGGAATACCAATGAAGTACAAGCACATAGTTAGCAAGCATCTGAAGAGAATTTCACTTCTGTCAACAAAGTAAATGAAAGCTAAAAATGTTCTCTTGTTCCAAATGAAAGCATGCAGGTTTGGAATACCAATAGAATACAAGCATATTGTCACTGTCTAAAGGGAATTGCACTTTCACTATCACAACGCGTTTTCAGACAACACAGAAAATGAAAGCTGAAAATGTTTTCTCATGCCAAACAGGCCCTCAACAATCTTAAATGCTAGCTTCTCCAGCTAAAAGAGTGTTGATTTAGTAGGCATCTTCCCTGGTTTATTCCAGTTCTACTAGGGTATCAGTTGTGTTTATCATCATGCTAAGGATTTCTTCTTGCTGTGGCAAATAGCTTAAGTGACAGGGAAAATGCATATTCAACTTTGCATCCTTTTTCTATTGATTATTTAAATTATTCCCACCTCTCCAGGCGATGCAATTTTTCACGTGAGCCTTCTTTATATTTATAAAAAGTGCCACTTGTTTTTATTTTCCTATACCCAGGTGGGCACGAACTTAGCAAAACAACTGGAAATGCTGGTGGCAGAGTTGCTTGCGGTGAGCATTTTAGCTTTAACTTACTGCAGCGTCATGTCGTAGAGATCCATATCATATGAAATTTAGTATGCCGCTTTTAGTTGGCCCAAGGTTTAGCAGCTCACTTGTAGGTGGGCAGAGAAATGTCAGCTGATAGATGTCACTTGCCTCTATGTTGATCTTTTGCAGTTCTTTTCTTTTCTGTTGCTTGTTTAATTGCTGAGAGAGGTTGGTGTGGTACAGTAGGCATCTGTAGATGAAGTCTATTTGATCTTTTCGTGAATTATACATTTGACATCATCTTCAACATGTTCATCATACGGTGCACGCACAAAGCTTGGACAGCCATGGGATTTTTTTTCCCCTACCACTTCTCATAGTCTGTTCGCTTCTCCGTCTTCATTATGGCAGGGGTTATTGGCCTTCAGGGATGAACTGCATCCTTCAACTACAGTAACTACAGTTGTGCAATCATGTAGTTATGAAGATCTTTGAAAATGTAGAATAAAGGGCAGTCTTGGTATGTCTCCTTTTCTGTCTTGAAAGTGGTTTGTAATTGCTTTCAATTGTTGTGCCTCAAAATGTTCACAGGCTTTTTTATAGCGAAATGTCGAACTTTTGTGAGACTATCTCCATGACAATAGATATATTCAAACACGAAGTTGAGATGGCTCACATGCTAGAAAATTACTTTGTCGCGGATTTTATCAAAGCTCTGCGATCATAAGATGTCTGGAATCGATATCTTATATGGTGATTACGAAATCTTTTCAGCAATCAAAAACGTTTCTGGGCATTTATTCCCTTTTCCTCTTAAAGAAGTGATTACTGAGGTAAATGAGTTGGGCAGGGGGGCTCATCTTGTACTAATGTCGGCAAAAAAAAAAAAAAAAAAAACCAACTCTTGAAATCGATGAGTGGCATGCTCGGTCAGACAAGAATAGAGTTTTGTAGAGTAGAAGTGATCAGTTAACAGGTTGAGCTTGTCGACAATGAAGAGAATCGACAACATGCAGTGTCAGTCATTGATGAGAGCCCTTGGGTAGACGAGGCCATAGATAGCAAGTTATCCCAAGTTTTGGCTGTGTTGGAACCGTGAAATCTGATGCAAGGACCGCATTGGGGATGAATCGGTGCATTCCGTCCTACAGTCTCATTAATACCTTGAGCTCGTTAATACCTCGAGCGATGGCTAGGACAAGGACTCGCACTATGGAAGAATTGGCACATAGCAGGCGTCACCTATAATCTCGTTAATACCTCAAGCAATGGCTAGGACAAAGGACTTGGACTCGTGCGACGGCATACAATACAAGCCCCATCACGAGGATAGGCTTGTAAGCCATCTTGGTTCGGTTGGGTTTGAATATTAGTGTTAGGTTGACTCTTACCTGACTCATTCATATCCATTTTACCTTATCTTGCTGAATGAGTATTGCATTGATTATGCAAAGCTTTACGCATGATTGGCATGACAGACCGTATAACAAAGCAGGGACTTTGAAACATTCAGGACTTAAGATATTGCACTAAGTAAAAAGTTAAACTACCTCCTTTAAAGCTGAGTCATGGGCAATTGTGTCTCTTGTCAATCGGTGGCATCCCAATACTAATTATCGGCATCTGGGGAATTAACAGTAACAATACCACAAACGGAAGACCGGAGATGGAGACCGACATAATTTTGGTACAATCCTAGAAATTCGAAAGGGTTGTGAAGTTATGAATAAAGTAGAATATGAGCCAAGAACTAGATAAATGGCCTAAACATAAAGTTGTGTGCAGCTTGGCTGATGTGAAAAACCGAACTTGTCTAGCGTGTCTAATATGCACACAAATCCATGCCTTAATTAGTAAGGGTGCCTAGGGTGCATTCAGTAACATTTTTATTTCGAGTAACAGTCTATTTTAATTTTTTTTCCTTAAAATAGTTTATGAGTAAAATAACACGTTTGATAACTACACAAAATTTCTATTTTTGAAATAGAAAAAGCATAGGAGTGCCTTTGCCATGGCTCACAGGTTTTATTGTGGTGTATAATTTCTTTGAATTTTTTAATAATATTTTGAAAATTTTCTTTTCTTTTCTTTTCTTTTTTTCTTCTCTTATTCTTTCTTCTCTAGTCGGTTGCCAGGTGGCGGCAGGTAATGCCAGCGACAAATGGTGATGGCAGATGACGACTAGTAGGCGGCAGGGTACAATGGTTGGGGGAGCGTTGTCGAGGCTCTAGGAGAGGAAGAAGAAGAAAAGATAAAAAGAAAAAATAAAAGATATGAAATAACTTATTCTAGAAATTATTCCTCGGAACAATAAAAGTTACTTTTTTCTAGAAATAACTGATGGCAAATAATTTATTCTAGAAATTAGTGGCATGGCAATAGATTTGTTTCAAATCTATTGCCAGGCCACTAATCTATTTTGAGGAATAGAAAAATTAACTGATGTTAGCAAATGAATTTATGTTCTTTTTCTATTTTGGAAAATAAAAGAACAAAAGAATAAGAAAATTGGAACGTTGCCACATAGACCTTAAGGGTGTGTTTGTTTATTTCTATCTCTGTTTTTTGGAATACAAATTTTTGTTCTTTTGTTCTGGGGAACAAAAAAAGAACAAAAATGCGTTTATTTACACTTTTATTCCCGGGAACAGATTTGAAACAAAATCAAGAAATATAAAAAAATTGTTTCTTGTTCTCGGTAGCACTTCCAAGAAACACTTTTTTTTTTCTTCTCATTATATTGACCCATTTTACCTTATTTAGCTGAATGAATATTGCATCGATTATGCAAAGACTTTAAGCATCGATTGTAATAATTCTTCTGTGAACTTTGAGACTAATTGGCACGGCGGATTGCAAAACAAAGCTTGGAACTTGAAACGCTCATGAAATAAGATATTTGCACCAAGTAATACCTTGGATTACCTCCTTCAAAGCTGAGTTATGGGCAATTTTGTCTCTTGTCAATCCGTGGCATTCTCAATACTAATTTTGGGCATTTGAGCAATTCACGATAACAGTACTACAAATAGGAGACTGGAGATGGAGACCGGCATAATTTTGCCATGTGACGCATCATTCACTATGGCAATCGCATCATTCACTATGACAATCACCTTTATCGAGAACTAATGGCAAGTGATCTTGCCGGCTGTACAATTTAGAAACCTCATTATCATGCAATGACCCGACAAAGAAACATTAGATTGCCATTTCTATTCTTGATTTGCCAAATCAAAATACTCATGTCCTGTATATATAGGCTCATTCTCTTCATTCTGTCACAAAGACATCAAAGTAATACAGCTAAAAAAGGATGAGCTGCATCCATCCAAGAGAAATGGCAAGAGCTTCTCTCTCTTTGGCCTTCTTAGTGACCCTTGTGCTCGTATCAACATGTAAGCTTTCCCATGAAACGTGCCTCTTCTTGTTTATATAGTTTTTCGATCACGATATGGAAATAGTTTTCACGCTGAACTTTGTATACACAGGTTTGATGCTTGAGACAGGAGCAAGAGATTTGACAGTGAGACCGTCAAGCCAATGCTTTACTTCAGAAGATTGCTTTAAATATTCCGACGGACGCCGCAATAGCACGTGTGACGACGGCCAATGCATCTGTGGTCGTGTGGCGGATTGAGGGCTAAAGCATGGATGAAACTGCCTTAGAGAACAAGAAGCAAAATGCTTGCTGGATTTACACGTTTTGTTTGGTTACTATTTGCTTCAATAAAGGTGGCATTGTGAGCGCTGAATAATATCTTGAACAACAATCAAATTCGCTTCCTATTGTGCCTTCTTTGGTGAATTGCGTCCTACTATTTGTGCACTGAATTAAGCCCCACTTTCGGGATAAACGAGAATGCTCTCAAACCCTTTTCAAATCCCAAATCAAAACTTAATGCACATGGGTCGAATATTGTCAATGGACTATACCTAATTACCAGGCTAATCTTAATGTTATTAATTCAAATATATGACTTTGCATCATGACAAAAACTAGCTGGTGATGATTGGCCTGTCACATCAACAATTTCCAATGAAAATTGATTAGTAGGATTACATTGAAATTTTGCATAAAGATTTAGACTTGAATTGACAAAATTGAAATGTTTAAGATTGGTTTGGTATCTATACAATAGTTTAGGACTAAATGGGTGATTTTCCCTACGCAAAACCACTTTTGAAGTACTTTCAATAGCCAAAAGTGTTGGTGGTTTCCTAATTTAATTCTTTACGCTTGTAACTATGAACATGACTATGATCAAGACAAACCGCTTATTCTAGACATTTGACCGGGTGGCAAGGGATACGGTGCTCGGACCAGGTCAAATGCCAGTAAAATCATTGGATATGAGCTGTGAACATTGTGACATCATGAAAATCCTATATCAATTAATAGCATCATAAGAGGTACACCTCAAGTGGCAAAACTTGACACTAGAGGATATATAAGTACCAAAACTTTCAAAACGTATATTTAAGTGTCACTTATTTGGAAAATTGGACACTTAAGTGCTAACTCCAACGAGGCTTACTGGAAATCTAACAAAACATTATTTTATTAATATAATCGGTCTATGAGGCTGTCGGCAATCTGATGTGGCTCGACAAAAATCAAATGTGGGTTGCCGTTGGCATTTAAGTGTTTATTTATTCTTCGATTTTGAAACTTAAGTGTACATTTTAGAAGTTTTGGCACTTATATGTCTACTCATGCCAAGTTTTTACACTTGAGGTGTCCGCACCTCTAATAAGATGCAATATATCAATTTGTAAATGTTAACCGAGGAAATTTCGGTTGGATTATTAATTTTGTAGTGCATGGGAAATCCAATAGGTATTTTGGTTTCTCTCTCCATTGAGATGTCGAGCTTCTTTGACGGGGATCAAATAAACCAAAAAAATAAAATAAAATCAGGAACTATTGAATTAAAATCGATCAAAGTCTCCATTCAATCAGTGAAGTGGTTTTTTTTTTTGGGTCGAACAGTGAAATAGGTTTTAGCTTGTGAACATTAATTTCATGTTGGTAAATATGTTAACAAATAAATAAAATTTATATATTCATCCTCGACAAGCCCGTCCGAAAGACCGACTTCAACCGCCGTTGAAGAGAACTCAGCATGTTCAACTCTTCGTCTTTCCAAGCCCCCAGAGAGAGAGAGAGAGAGAGAGAGAGAGAGAGAGAGGCTTCAGAGAGCTGTATAGACAGCCTATTGACCGAAATGGTGTCTTCCTATTGCAATCGTTTCTATGCCGATTAGCCCGAGCTCGCTGCTCGCGGGATTGAGGCCATTGGCCATCAGGTTGTCTTCGGCTCTCCGGAAGGTAGACTTTGATCGGTTTCTCTTTTCCCCGACTAATGATTCGATTATTGCCTCGAATTTGATTTCGATCCTCATTTTTTAATCCTATTTGTTCTTCGTAGCTCCCATAAAGTGAATACTATGAAATGCTCGGGGGTTTATTATTAGCTATGGTTGTCTCGATTGCTTTTATTCATTGATCTGCCAGGTGTGCTCATTCGCGTTTCCTTCTGGTTCTGTTTGGCTGTTTGCTCAAGTGAGATTGTTGTGGTGAGGTCGAGTGCCTAAAATCATATATTCTGGATAGCAGTGAATTGTTTTATATATCGTGATTCTGCAGTTTTAGGCCTTAGATTTGGGCACTTTAGCGAGGATTAAGTGTTCTCACCGATAGATTGAATAGAATGGAAAAAGGAGGTGTTTCTTGAGATGGTTTTTTTTTTTTTTTTTGGCAGGGAAATGACATATATAATTTATGAACTTTGTCCAATATGCAATATCGTCCAAGAACATTTAATTGTAATCCAATGTACAATGTTATTCTTAATCTTTTAATTTATTTAATCTCGTTCCTGAACTTTGGTCCAATGTTCAAAGTTACCTCTAAACTTCTAAACTTTTTCATAAAGCCCATTGCACATTTATAACGGTTTAGGGCGCGCATGACAATCATTTTGTTCCAGAAATAGTTTCTGGAACAGAAATAGTTTTTTATTTATTTATTTCTATTTCTAGAAGAGTTTCTAAGCAAAAATAACCGTTTGATAACGACACAAAATTTCTTCATTTCGAATGGCGGCGGACCGGTGGATAGCGCCAGCGGTGGTGGTGGTGGTGACTGGCAGGGGCCGGTGGGCGGGCGGCGACCAACGGACGGTGGTCGGCGACCAACGGACGGTGGTCGGCGACAACAGATGAATGACCGATTGACAAATAATGAGAACAATTTTTATTTCTCATTTCTGTTCCAGAAATAGAGAAGTAGAAAATTTATATTTCTGATTTCTATTCCAAACCTATTTTTGGAATAGAAATCTATTTTAGAAATAGAAAAACGGAATAAATTTATCAAACGGATTTCTATTCCAAATAAGTTTGAAATAGAAAAATTGTTTCTGAAACAGAAATAGTCAGTTGTCATGCCCCCCCATTAGAGACCAAATTGCACAATTTTAATTCTAAGGACGACATTGCAAATTAGATTAAAATTCAAGAACCATATTACACATTGGACCAAAGTTCATGGACTATTTGAACATTAGACCTTGGCTTTTTTTTTTTTTTTTCATTTTTTGTGTTTTTAAAAATATTTTTAATTAAGATTTTATTTAAAAAATTAGATTTAGAGGAAAATGACATCGTTTTAGTCTTATATTCGGTTGATGTCACGTATAAGAGAGGATATATATATATAAAACCATGCAAGAGAGAAAATAATAAAAAAACTACATCGGCATTTTCCGTTTATCTAATTGGACGGAGAAAAAAATAGATCAAATTAACGAAAGAACTTGATTATAATAATTTAACAGGTTTGATTTGATTACGCATTTTGTAAGTTGTAGGATTCAATTGTATTTTTATGACGAGTTTAGGATTTCTAGTGCACTTATCCATATATACTTATTCGCTAGACTTTTGATGTTTTTATCTCTATCATTCTACCAATTGAAAGCTAATTAGCTTTCCCAAAGAAATTTCCGGTGATGTCATTTTTTCAAAACAATATTAGACAAACTGCAATTTTTCCAATTCAGTCATAAATTTTTCATTTTCTTTTTTCCCAATTCAATCAACCCAATCAAATTTGGTTGACTAACGCTAACATAGACATTAGCCAACACCGGCACATTCGGCCGACGCTAACGTATCATTTTCAATTTTTTTTCAATATTTTAAATATATATTTTTATTTTTTTCAATTTTATTTTTATTTTATATATATATATTATATATCTCTCTCTCTCTCTTCCCCTAGCCGGTCGTTGGATCTTGACAATCATTTAGAGGCTTTGCCCGGTGAGGTCATCTCATTGGCTAATGGCGAGGCTTGCTCCCACCGATCATTGGTGAGGGCAAGCCTCACCCATTGACAACATTGCTCGTCCTTGCTATGGCTGGTGAAGCCAAGTTTGTCTTATGATTGTAAGGCGTCACCCAACTAGGACGGTAAGGCCTCACCCAACGAGGGTGGCAAGGCCTCCCCAACGAGGGCGAGGCTGCCCTCGCCATGGATCTGGCAAGGGCCTTACCCTGCGACAGTGAGGCTCTCGCTAGATTTATGGCCAATGACGAAGTCGTAGTAGCTAGGCAAGGGCCTTACTAGATACACGAGGTCAAGCTTTGCCTAGCCATGCAAGGCCTAGCAATGTTGTCGTTGGGCAAGGCTTGCCCTCGCCATGGCTAGGTGAGGTCGAGCCTCCTTAGATCTAGCGAGGCTAGTCTAGCGACGGGATCTCGCCATCGATCTAGCGAGGCTTGCCCTCGTTAGCCAACGCCTCTAGCTAGTCATTGAGGTCCGGCAATGGGCTAGGTTATATCTCTCTCTCTCTCTCTCTCTCTCCCTCCTTCTTCCCCTAGCCAATCATCGGACCTTGGTGATTAGCTAGAGGCTTTGCTCGGTGAGGTTGCCTTGTCGACCAATGGCAAGGGTTGCTCTTGCCAATCACTGGTGAGGGCAAGCCTCACCCAACGACAGTGTTGCTCACCCTCGTCATGGTTGGTGAAGCCAAGTTTGTCCTATGACGGCAAGGCTTCACCCAACTAGGGTGAGGCTGCCCTCGCCGTGGATCTAGTGAGGGCCTTACCCTGTGAAGGCGAGGCTTTTGCTAGATTTATGGCCAATGGCGAAGTTGCAGTCGCTAGGCAAGGGCCTTGCTAGATACATAACAAGATAAAGCCTTGCCTAGCCATGGCAAGACCTAGCAATGTTGCCATTGGGTGAGGCTCGCCCTCGCCATGGCTAGGTGAGGTCGAGCCTCACTAGATCTAGCAAGGCCTTGTCTAGCAATGGGATCTCATCATTGATCTAGCGAGGCTCGCTCTCGTCAGGTAATGCCTCTAGCTAGTTATTGAGGTTCAGCAATCGGTTAAGGGGGGGGGAGAGAGAGAGAGAGAGAGAGAGAGAGAGAGAGAGAGAGAGAGAGAGAGAAAATTGAAAAAAAATAAAAAATATTAAAAAAATAGATATTTTTTTAAATGACACTTGGCATTGGCCGGCATCCATGTTAGCGCTGACTAGCGAAATTTGGTAGGATGGATTGAATTGACACAATTGCAAACTGTTTAGGATTAAATTGACACAATTACAAAAATGTTTAGAACTGAACTAGTGAAAAAAAATGTTTAGAACTAAATTAGAAAAATTGTAATAAGGGTATATGTTCGTTTCGTCCATATTGTCAACTTGGTCATATCTATAATAGTTAGGTTTCTAAGTTTAGGATTTTAGATGCACTTATTTCTCCATATTTATTCGCCAGATTTTCAATGTTTTTATCTCAACAATGCTATCTATTGGTAGCTAGTGATCTTTCCTAAAAAAATTGCTAATGACATCATTATTGGGGTATATGTTGGTTTCGTCCATATAGTCAACCTAATCATATCTATAATAGTTTGGTTTCTTAAATATAAGGGTTAATATCACAAAAAAAAAAAAAACCCCCAAATTGATATATCCATGATTAGTTTATTCTAAACTAATTTTTTGACCACCAAAAATCTCAAACTAGTAATCATGTAACAAATTTACGTTCCGTTAGTTTTCATTAAATCTTATCCTCAAAATGCTAAGTTAGATGATACGTGACAATAGATGGGTGTATCGGTTTGTGATTTTACCCTATGTTTGTTACATGCATATCGAGTTGTGGTTTTTCGTGATATTAATCTAATTTAATAGAAACTAAATTAGGGTAAATTTATAATAAATGTACCGATTTGGGGTTTTTTTATAGTTAAAAATTAGTTTATGGTATATTTGTCACATATATACCAATTTAAGGTTTTTGGTGGTCAAAAAAATTAGTTTATGATAATTTTGTCACGGTTTGGAATTTTTGGTGGTATTAATTGTAGAAATTATATGGCTAACTAGATTACTTGTCATTACTTTTGGAGAAAGGTGATTGTTGTGGTTCATGATTTGCATGGCAATCGATTAGTGATAGATACCTAAGATTTTAGCAAGACTATGTCAAGGGTGCATTTATAATCATTCTATTCCCGAGAATAATTTCTGATAAAAAATTATTCTTTTTTATTATGTTCCCAAGAACAAATCCTAAGCATTTGAAGGCATTTAGTAATTGCTCGAAATTTTTATTCCCAGGATAGAATTGCATTTGGCATTGTTCTCAAAATTTCTAATCCAAACCATTATTTTCTAATTTTTTTTTTTTTTTTCTTCTTTTCTATATCTTTTTCCTCAGTTGGTTGCTAGTGCCGACCTTGGGATAACCGGCGATCGGCCAGACGAGGGTTGACAACCTCGCCGAAGGGTCGTCGGCCCCTGGCGAGGCTCGGCCAAGCTCTCCTAGTTGTTGACAGGGCTCGAACTCGCCGGGCCATCACGAGGTCGGCCTCGCCTTGGTGGCTCAGCGAGGTTGAGCCTTGCTAGTGGCTGGGCAAGGCTAGTCAGTGGCAGCGATGGATGGCGGTGGCAATGGCCGATGGCAATGGCGGTGGAATGAGAAGAGAAAAGGAAGTAAAACAAGAAGGAAAGAAGAAGAGAAAAGAAAAGTAAAAATTTCAGTTGGCTTGATTTTGGAATTATTTTTGGGAATAAAGAATCAATTTTTTTTTTTAAATTCTCGATGCTACCTGCAAATCTATTTCTGGGAACAAAAAAATTACCAAATGAATTTATGTTCCAAATCTACTCTCGTAAACAAAAGAATTGAATCTAACACTATTTGGTCAGTTGCCAAATGCTCTCCAAGTCTCTCTCTACCTATGATCTCCCCATTCGTAGTCATGTCGATTAATTACGCCCATGTCAATCATTACCGTCCATTAAGGAAAGAAATCCACTTATTAGGGCACTAATATCAATAGATATCTTGCCAAAAGTAAAGGGATGTGATTCCTTATATGCAATGAAGCATTAACATGTCATTTTCATTCTTGATTTGCTAAATCAAAATAATCAATGTCATGTAGATATAAATTCCCTCTCTGCAGTCTGTCATAAAGAAATCAAAGTAATATAGTTTTAGAAAGAATCAGCTGCATCCATACAAAAAAAATGGAAAGAGCTTCTCTCTCTTTGCCTTTTTTGGTGACCCTTGTGCTCTTATCATCATGTAAGCCTATCTCATGAAACGTGCCTCTTCTTGTTTTTATAGTTTTTCAATCGCGATAAGGAAATAGTTTCATACTGAACTTTGTATACACATAGGTTTGATGCTTGAGACGGGAGCAAGAGATTTGACAGAGATAAAGTCAAGCCAATGCTTTACTTCAGAAGATTGCCTTAAATATTGCAACAAGTGCCTCGGAAGCAAGTGTGACGACGGCCGATGCATCTGTGGTTGCGTGCCGATTGGGGGCTAAAGCATGGATGAAACTGCCTTAGAGAATAAGAAGCAAAATGCTTGCTGGATTTAGATGTTTTGTTTGGTTTGTATTTGCTTCAATAAAGGTGGCATTGTGAGAGCTTAATAATATCTTGGACAACAATCAAAGTCGCTTCTTATTAAGTCTTCTTTTGGTGAATCGAGTCCTATTAATTGTGCACCGAACTAAGCCCTAATTTCGGGATAAACAAGAATGCTCTCAAACCCTTTTCAAATCACAAATCAGAACTTAATGCACATGGATCGAATCTTGTCAATGGACTATACCTAGTTATCAGGCTAACCTTGATGTTATTAATTCAATCATCACGAAAGCCAGCCGGTGATGATTGACTCACCACATCGACGATTTTCAACGAAAATTGACAGATAGGACTACATTGAAATTTCGTACAAATATTTACAACTGAATTGACAAAATTGAAAGTTTTAATATTGAATTGGCATCTATACAATAGTTTAGGACTGAATGGTGACTATCCTACACAAGACCACTTTCAAAGCACTCTCAATAGCCAAAAGTATTTGTGGTTTCCTAATTAATTTTATACTTAATCGTACGCACGTAACTATGAACATATCTATGACCAAGACGGACCACTTATTCATTCGACCGGGTGGCAAGGTCAAACATCGGTAAAATCATTGGATAGAAGCCATGAACAATGTGACATCTGGAAATCCTACATCCGTTAATTGTATGTAGTATATGAAATGGTAAATGTCACCAGAGGAAATTTCAGTTGGATTATTAATTTTGTAGCACACGAGAAATCCGATCGGTATTTTCGTGTCTCTATCTCCATTGAAATGGCGAGTTTCTTCGAAGGGGGATTAAATGAACCAAAGTAAAAAAAAATTCAGGAACTATTGAATACTTTTTTAAATTAATATTTTTATTAAAAAAAATTGAGATTTAGAGTAAAATGACATTGCTTTTGTCTTGTATTCGGTTGATGCCATATATAAGAGAGGAAATATTTTAAAAACCGTGTAAGAGAGAAAATAATAAAAATTACATCAGCATTTTCCGTTTGTCTAATTGGAGGAAGAAAAAAAAAATGAATGTAATTAGTGAAAGAACTCGATTGTACCAATTAGATAAGTTTGACTTGGTTGTATTTTTTGTAAATTTTAGGACTCTGTACTTTTATGACAAATTTAAGACTTCTAGTGCACTTATCCGTATATATTTATTTGCTAGATTTTCAATGTTTTTATCTCAACCATTTGATCTATTGATAGCTAGTGAGCTATCCTAAAAAAATTTCCAATTACGTCATTATCGGGCTATATGTTGGTTTCATCCATATAGTCAAACTGATCATATCTATAATAGTTAGGTTTCTTAGAAATAAGGGTTAAAATTACAAAAAAAAAAAAAACCCTAAATTGATATATTAATAATAAATTGATTCAAAACTAATTTTTTTACTACTAAAAACCTCAAATTAGTACACATGTGACAAATTTATTATCCATTAATTTTTGTTAAATTTTACCTTGTTCAATTGGGTGACGTATGATAGTTGACAGGTATACCGGTTTGGGATTTTACCATTTGTTTTGTGGTTTTTCACAGATTTAATCCAATTTAATAGAAACTAAATGAGGGTAAATTTGTCATAAATGTACTAGTTTATGATTTTTTGTGGTTAAAAATTAATTTATGATATATTTGTCACAAGTGTACCAATTTGAGATTTTTGATGATAAAAAATTGATTTTTAGTAAATTTATCACATATATATATTAGTTGGAGTTTTTTATGACACTAACTCTAGAAATTATATGGCTAACTAGTTTACTTGTCATTACTTATCGAGAATGGTGATTATTGTAGTGCATGATTTGCAAGGCAATCCATTAGTGATAGATACCTAGGATTTTAGCAAGACTATATGTCAAGTTGGCCTCTACCTCTGATCTCCCCATTCGCAGTTGTGTCGACTAATTACTCCCATGTGAATCATTACTTCCCATTAAAAAAAGAAATCCACTTATTAGGGCTTTAATATCAATGGATATCTTGCCAAAAGTAGAGGGATTGATTCTTTGGATGCAATGACCCCAGCAATGAACCATTAACATGCCATTTTCGTTCTTGATTCGCCAAATCAAAATAATCAATGTCATGTAGATATAAATTCCGTCTCTGCAGTTTGTCACAAAGAAATCAAATCAATACAGTTCAGAAAGAATCAGCTGCATACATACAAGAGAAATGGAAAGAGCTTCTCTCTCTTTGGCTTTTTTGGTGACCCTTGTACTTTTATCATCATGTAAGCCCGTCTCATGAAACGTGCCTCTTCTTGCTTTTATGGTTTTTCAGTCACAGTAATGAAATAGCTTTCATGTTGAACTTTGCATACGCATAGGTTTGATGCTTGAGATAGGAGCAAGAGATTTGACAGAGATACAGGCGGACGAATGCGGATCTTCGGCAGAATGCTTTAGACGGTGTGATGGATGCCTCGGAAACAAGTGCGTCGACGGCCGATGCGTTTGCGGCTGCGTGGCGGATTGAGGGCTAAAGAATGGATAAAATTGCCCTTGAAAATAAGAAGCGAAATGGTTGCTTGATTTACTTGTTTTTTTTTTTTTTTTTTTTTGTTAGCATTTGCATCGATAAAGGAGGCGTTAGCTTGACTATATATTGTTCGACAATCGAATTCGCTTCTATGTTGTGTCTACTTTTGGTGAATTAAGTCTCCTATTATTTGTGCACTCAATTAAGCCTTAATTTCTTTTCCTCGCAATATGAATCAAGAACGCTCTCAAACCCTTCTCAAATCCCAAATCAAAATTTAATGTGCATGGGTCAAATATTGTCGATGGATTATACCTACCCAGCATCCTGCAAGAAAAGGCCCCTGACTATAGATAGGGCGTTAGCGCCCCAACTTGAAAACTCAAGGAAAGCCTTTATTGATATGATATAAAACAAACAAGCAATCTATCAACCTAATAATGAGGGCCCTCTCGTTGTAAAGCTACAGCTCGAAAGCTTTCTTTACTTTGAGAAAGAAGGGCCAACTCTTATTATATAATATTATTAAAGGCTCGGACAATACCTCAAGCCACAAAGGGCGGGCTTTTGGACACGCGGAAAAGGGAAAGTGGGTGGAGGGTCTTTCTCAGCTAGAGTTGGGGGCGGGGTAGAGTCTCATCGGTCAAGGAGCTAGCAGTCACCCGAGCAGAAGCGGAGGATCCAGATACTTGAATTGACCTTCACTCTTGAAAGCATGCAAAAAAGCCAACAAGATGTTATTAAATTCAAATATATGACTTTGCATCATTGTTAAGGATGGCCAGCTTTGCAATGATTGAATCACCATATCAGTGATTTTTGATAAAAATTGGCCGATCGCGATTATTGAGAATTGAATTGACAGAATTGAAAAGCTTTTAGAACTGTATTGACGTTCATATAATAGATTTATAACTAATTAGGTAATATTCTCTATACAGATTGCTTTCAAAGTACTCTCAATAGCCAAAAGTCTATACTTTCACACGTAATAACTATGGACATATCTTTAATCAAGGTGGAGCCCTCATACCGGATGTTTGACCGAGTGGCAAGGGATACGGGGTCAGGATCAGGTTGAATCTTGGTAAAAGCATTGGATAGAAGCATCGAACATTGAGACATCCAAAAAATTCGTCCATCAATTAATAATTGTAGTTTGTGAATATAATAAATGTCACAAGAGGAAATTTCAATTGCGTTATCAATTTTGTAGTGTACGGAAAATCCAAAAGGTATTTTCGTATCGCTTCCCTTATGCAATCCCATTAGCATTTAATTTATAGATATTGTGCTTAAGTTGAGTATATAGGCTGGCGGCAAAAGACGTATTACTATAGCAACTATTGTCAGGGACTGATACGCTTCCAATTATGTATATGATAATCTTAAAGTTAGAAATTTATCGAGTTAAGATTCTCTTATTGCTTGGTAGTTTTCGCTAAACATTTTAATAAGTTCAAAATATATTTCTGTTTTATCAATGTTTAGAACAAATACTGAGATATCTTAGTAACTTATCAAATATTTACTTTGGAACTATATAATTAAGCAACGTGTCACCTGTTAATTTGAACATCTCTTTATTCATCTCCACCTAGTACTTTTAATTTCAGTGTCATCATTATTTTTACCTTGGTTAACTGTTCTTATCTCCTTGTAACTCAAGTATAGTTTTTCAAATATATCCCCTTTTTGATCGAACAAACCCCTACAAATATCCAACCTCTAAAGAGAAATTCAACTTGTTATTGCAAAGAAGAGTGAGAGTCCCATATCACTTTCTTCTTTAATTTTCATTATCTAATCTTTTGAAGGTGAAGGTCCCACACTTCTATTACGATGACTTCTAATTCCATTTTTAGGTGTTTACAAGATGAATTATTGGACTTTACTACCTTGTTACCAAATGGGTATTTGTTCTAAAGAATAAAAAATTTTAATTCCTATATTGGTTATTTTGCTTTGAAGGTATTTATAGTTTTGAGTTGTTCAAGTTTTTTCCAAGGTAAGTGAAAACTCTGAGAGCTAAGTTAAATTGATCCACTTACCACTCGTGACTCCATTGATTGATGTTTGTTAATTTAATTTGGATTTTGATGTTAAGTAAGGGCAAGTCTCAATAATGGCAGGTTGCGGTGGTCTAGAATAAAGGTGTCGGTGTAAAAACTATCAATCAAGTTATTGATACAAAAGAATGACTACCGATTGATTATCGAGCTATTGAATAAGGAATTGTCGATTCTTGACTTTTGCCGATTAAGTTCAGTTTCACCAGAATGGTTGTTGATTTCAACACTAATCAACAACATATTGATGGGAGGCTAATTTGAGCAAATTCCTTGGTTAATTGTTGAAATTCAAAGATAGTTAATTTATGGTTAAGGCTGGTGGATGAATTTTCGGAGACGAATGGCAAGGCTGAAGAGTCAAGATCATGAGTCTCCATGTCATTAATTGCATCTTTGAGTTCCTAGTTTTTTATAATGTTTTCTAGTTCCCATGTCTTTAATATTTACAGAGTTCCCATATTGTTAATGTTTGTTTATTTCCTAATTCTTAGTCCCTCTATAAATAAAGGAGTGTTCTCCATTATAATACATACTTGGTGAATATATTAGAATTCCTCTATGTGAGTGAATATATATCTAATTCTTTATCAAATGCCATTAGTGGTGAATCAAATAGCTCTTTATTATTGACCAGTGGAGCAGTCCTTTCCATCATGATCTACCATTTGTCTCAAATCTTTAATCTTGACCGGTGGCTTGTGCTTTTTATGCTTTGCTGATAAACTTTTTGTATTCTCCATCCTTTACGCACCTTTCTATATACTTAGCTAGAATTCCCCATATGCTCAACACATCCCTCCATAAAATTTTCCTGGCAATTCACATTCTTGAAATCACTCACCTACGCACGCATCAATCGTCTAGAGACAGGTCTCTTCAAGGTTAAAGGGATAAGAAAGTCCTCTAATTTATGCTCGATATGAGTTGGCTTGTGTAGTATGAGTTAATCGTTATCATGCGGTTATATAGTTGTAAGGGAAAAAGCCACCAAAAACCCTAAACTTTACCTAATATGACAAATTTACCTCGAACTTTTTTTTTTTGTAACACAAGAAACCCAAAACTTTGTCAACTATAACACATTTACCCTAACTCTATAGTTGAAGGGCATTTTCATCTTTTAATTTTTAATTTGTTTTTTCTTCTTTCTTTTTTATGTTTTCCTTTTTTTTCTCTCTCTCTCTCTCTCTCTCTCTCTCTCTCTCTTCTTCTCTCTTCCCTCTGCCAAAAGGAAATTGGCTCCAGTGAGGGCTGCCCTCACCGACGTCGGGCAAGGGCAACCCTTGCTAGATTCGGCAAGGGCAACCCTCACCCAACGAAGGCAAGGCGGCCTTCGCCTGGGCTAGATCTGCCAAGGATTGCCCTCACTAGCGTTGGGTGAGGGCTATCCTCCCCTAGGTTAGGCAAGGACAACCATTGCTAGCTTCGAGCGAGGATTGCCCTTGCCGGATTTGGCAAAGGTTGTCTTCACCTAACCTAGGAGAAGGCCACCCTCACTTGCCCAAGTGAGGGCGGCCCTCGCCTAACATTGGTGAGGGCCGCCCTTGCTGACACTAGCTTCCCTCCACCATGGTTGGCAGAGGGAACAAAGGAGAAAAAATAAGGCAAAAGAAAATAAAAGACGAAAATGCCTTATATTCTAGCGTAAATGTGTCATGCGAGTACAAGTTTAAGATTTTTTTGTGTCAAGAAAAAAAGTTTAGGGTAAATGTATTACAGTTAGCAAAGTTTGGGAATTTTTTGTGTCACAAAAAAAGTTTAAGGTAAATTTGTCACATTGAATAAAGTTTAAGGTTTTTGGTGGCATTTTCTTTAGTTGTAAAAGACGCATGTGATCTATGTGGCGTGGCAAAGAGGTATCTATGATTCAATATGCCACGATGCCCTATGTGTCAAGATGTCTCGAGAGTGTTTGGGATGCCTCATGAGTTGAGATGGACACTAACTAGATGAATAGGAGTTAAAACCTCATATGTGCATATCGGTGAGCTACCATGTTGATGCGGGAGGATCCAACGTAGCTCCATGGACCAACTCAGAACCATCGATGCTTATCCAAGCCAATAAAGAAGTTGGGCATTATGTGCTTTGATGGATTATTTTGAATGAATAATGTTAATTACTTATCGGTACTTTGTGGTATATTGATAGGTATCAATGAGAGGCCATTTTAGATGTCTTGTATGACCAATTGATGAAGTTTCAGAAGGATTATTTTCTAGTCAAGGGAGGAGCTCGAATTTTGGGAAGGCTAGAGGTTCACGAAAGCGGTTCAAGAATATGGAAAGCCAAAGGTTCAAAAACACGGAAAGTTAACGGTTCGAGAATGTAGAAGGCCGAAGATTAAAGGGTATTTAGTTCCCATGATAGTAAATGCTTTTTATTAAGTTCCTAGCTGTTTTTATTTTTATAGCTCAAGAGTCGAACGTTTCAGGTCAGGGCATTTAATTCCCATGATAGTAAAGGCTTTTTATTAAGTTCCTAACTGTTTTTATTTTTATGTAGCTCAAGAGTCGAACATTTCAATTCCTAGGTCATTAAAGTTCGTTTTTAATATTTCCTAAGGCTAAAATCCTCTTATAAATAGGGGAAATTATCCAATGTAGGGGACATACGAATTTAATGCATGAGAATGGTGAGATTTCCTCAACTTGAGTGAACTCCTTTGGAGAGTGGATAACTCCTTTCGGTTTCTTTACCCTTGGAGCGTAGATCACTCCTTGGTGGTGAGCCAAGAAGCTCTTTATCCTTGGCTTGTGGAATCTTTAGGCCTTGGTGGTGAGCTTCTCATATCTCGAAGTCCTTTATCCTTGGCTGGTGGAAGCTTTAGGCCTTGGTGGTGAGCTTCATCGATCTCGATCCTCATCCTCGGTTGGTAGCGAGGCCTTTATACCTTGGGAGGAGATCGTTTTATATTTTCTTATTCCTTTTCGTTTCTTCCTTGTATACACTACTCCATTCACTTAACCATAAAAATCCCCTCTAAAAAAATCCGTTCTAGAATCACTCACCCCATCACGCATCAAAATATTGGTATCAGAGCTCAAGGTTTAACTCATTTGAGTGATTCCTTTCTTTCTATTGTTACAAATTCCTTATGGATGAACAAGTTCCTAGAGGCTTGACTCTAGAGCAAGCGCATAATGAAAGGCGAGATCGTGCAATCCAAAATCTTCAACAACAAATGGAGCGAGTCCTCAATCTTCTAGAGAATCCGGTGAGACAAGGACAACCAGCAAGGCGTCCTAACGAACGGCATCGACGTGACGATTCCGAATCTCGTCAAAATTCTGATGGCGATTTCGAGCCCACAGGAGACAATCGAACAATTCTGCACTCTAGTGATTCTAAATCTCCAATTCGAAGATGAAGACGGAGAGGGAGGCATAAGGAGGATGAAAGAGACATTAAAGTGAAGGTCCCCGAGTTTGACGGTAATCTTAATCCCGACGACTTTGTAGATTGGCTACACAAAACCGAACGAATTTATGACTTCAAATCCTATTCAGATGAGAAGAAATGTAAGGTTGCTGTCCTAAAGTTTACCAAATATGCTTCTCTATGGTGGGAGAATCTAAAGCATCAACGAGCAAGGGAAGGAAAAGGCCGAATCAAGTCTTGGGAAAAACTCAAGAAGTTGATGAAGAAGAGGTTCTTGCCCGACAACTATAAGCAAGATCTCTTCCTCAAACTGAACTTCCTAAGACAACATGGGATGAGCGTTGAAGAATACATTCGTGAGTTTGAACAACTCAAAATGAGGAGTGAAGTTCCAGAAGTTCCCGAGCAAACCATCGCTCGTTTTCTTGGCGGCATGAATCGAGAAATTGCTAATATGGTTGAACTCCAACCGTATTGGTCCTTTAAAGACGTATGCAAGTTAGCCATAAAAGTCGAAAAACAATTGAAGAGCAAGAGGTTTTCCTCCAGAACCTCAACAAAGGCGACATCCTATTTTAAGGGTGCTTCCTCAAGCAAGGGCGAGAGTACGTCAACAAAAAACAAAGGCAAGGGAAATAATGCAGAGCCTTCCAAAGAAGTCCAAAAGAAGTTTGAAGGTGATGCAAGGAAATGCTTTAAGTGCCATGGTTTTGGGCATTTACAAGCAAATTGTCCAAATCGGAGAGTTATGACTCTTCAAGAAATTGAGGAGATCAATTCGGCGCTTCAAGAGGCTGATGACAATGAAAACCAAAATATTTCCGAATCTGATCGGGAAGAAGAAGTTGTGGAGAAAGCCAATGATGGTGAGCTGTTGATCATCTGAAGAGCATTGCATGTTGAAATTTCTCCTAATAAAGAGCAGAGGGAGAATATATTTTACATGCGTTGGACTATTAATAGAAAGGTGTGTTCGGTGATCATCGATGGTGGGAACTGCACCAATGTCGCTTCCACATCTCTTGTCGACAAGTTGAAGCTTCCAACAACGAAACATCCTCAACCATACAAGCTCCAATGGCTCAATCAAGGGAATAAACTCAAGGTAACCAAACGCGTTTATATCATTTTCGATTGGGCAAAACTATCGAGATGAGGTTGTATGTGATGTGATTCCTATGGAGGCATGCCACTTGTTATTGGGTAGACCGTGGCAATTTGATATAAATGCTATGCATGATGGTCGGAAAAACGCATACTCTTTTCATAAGGAACAAAAATGCATTGCTCTTTTACCATTGAGTCCTTATTCGATACATAATAATCAACCTGGGGAGGGAAACACTTGTAAGGAAAATCTATTCTTGAGTGAGACACGGGTTGAGAGAGCCATTAGCAAACAAAAGAATGTTTTTGCTTTGCTTGTGGTCGAGAAAAAAAGTGAAATAGAGCGACCCATACATCCAAAAATGCATTGCTTGTTGAAAGAATTTGCAGATGTGTTTTCGGAGGATTTGCCACTTAGATTACCTCCCATAAAAGGTATTGAGCATCAAATTGATTTAATCCCCGGTGCTCCGCTACCAAACAAGCCAGCTTATCGATGCAATCCGAAGGATACAAAGGAGTTGCAAAGACAAGTCAATGAACTTATCCTCAAAGGATACGTTCGAGAAAGCATGAGTCCTTGTTCTGTTCCGGCTCTACTTGTACCTAAGAAGGATGGTACATATCGAATGTGTGTTGATAGTCAGGCCATCAACAACATCACCATTAAGTATAGGTACCCTATACCTAGACTTGATGATATGCTTGACGAATTATATGGTTCTTCTGTGTTTTCAAAGATAGATTTGCGAAGTGGTTATCATCAAATCAAAATGCGAGAAGGTGATGAGTGGAAGACAGCTTTCAAGATCAAGGGAGGCCTTTATGAGTGGTTGGTTATGCCATTCGGATTATCTAATGCTCCAAGTACCTTCATGAGACTTATGAATGAGGTTCTTCATTCCTTTATTGGTCGATTTGTCGTTGTTTATTTCAACGATATTCTTGTTTATAGCAGGAATGAGGAGGAGCATATCTCTCATTTAAAACAGGTCTTCAATGTCTTGAGAGATCAAAAACTGTATGCTAAAATGGAGAAATGTGAGTTCTTCTCTTCGAGCATTGTGTTTCTTGGTTATGTGGTTTCCAAAGATGAAATCTCTGTTGATCAAACCAAGGTGGAAGCTATGAAGACTTGGCCAGTTCCGACGTCCATTTCTGATGTAAGAAGTTTTCATGGACTTGTTTCTTTCTATCGACATTTTGTTAAAAACTTTAGTACCATTATGGCTCCTATAACTGAATGCATGAATAATGGTGCTTTTGAATGGACGAAGGCTGCTCAAAACGCCTTTGACATAATCAAGCAGAAACTTTGTGAGTCCCTTATTCTTGCACTTCCTGATTTTGATAAAGTATTTGAAGTTGAGTGTGATGCAAGCGGAGTTGGTATTGGTGCTGTTCTGGTGCAAGCACAAAAACCATTGGCATATCTCAACAAGAAGTTATCTGATTCCAAGAGGAATTATTCAACTTATGACAAAGAGTTCTATGCCATTGTCTGAGCTCTTGATCATTGGAGTCATTATTTGAGGCCAACGCAATTTGTCCTTCATTCTGATCATGAGGCGCTTAAGTTTATTAGTGGTCAACGCAAGCTTAATTCGAGACATGCAAAATGGGTAGAATTTCTTCAATTCTTTTCTTTCATCTCAAAATATAAACCGGGGCACATTAATGTTGTAGCAAATGCTTTATCAAGAAGATATTCTATGCTTGCGGTTTTGGACTCTAGAATTCTCGGATTTCAATCAATGAAAGGACTTTAGTCTGAAGATGCAGAATTCTCCTCTATCATCATCAATTGCAAGCAGGGAGTTCAAGGTATATATTCTTTGCAAAATGGGTTTCTTTTTAAAAGGAAATCAATTATGTGTGCTGAAGAGTTCTTTTCGCGAATTGCTGATTCGAGAAGCGCATGGTGGAGGATTGGCTGGTCATTTTGGTATTAACAAAACTCTTGAGGTTCTTCAAGAGCATTTCTATTGGCCAAAGATGAGTGGAGATGTGCATGCTATCATCTTAAGGTGTGCAACTTGTCAAAGATCAAAAAGCCATTTTCATCAAGGTTTGTATACTCCACTCCCGGTACCATTGCAGCCCTAGGAGGATGTTAACATGGATTTCAACGTAGCTCCATGGACCAACTCAGAACCATCGATGCTTATCCAAGCCAATAAAGAAGTTGGGCATTATGTGCTTCGATGGATTATTTTGAATGAATAATGTTAATTACTTATCGGTACTTTGTGGTATATCAATAGGTATCAATGGGAGGCCATTTTAGATATCTTGTATGATCAATTGATGAAGTTTCAGAAGGATTATTTTCTGATCAAGGGAGGAGCTCGAATTTTGGGAAGGCTAGAGGTTCACGAAAGCGGTTCAAGAATATGGAAAGTCAAAGGTTCAAGAACACGGAAAGCTAACGGTTCAAGTATGTGGAAGGCCAAAGATTAAATGGCATTTAGTTCCCGTGATAGTAAAGGCTTTTTATTAAGTTCCTAGCTGTTTTTATTTTTATAGCTCAAAAGTCGAACGTTTCAGGTCAGGGCATTTAATTCCCATGATAGTAAAGGCTTTTTATTAAGTTCCTAGCTGTTTTTTTTTTTATGTAGCTCAAGAGTTGAACGTTTCAGTTCCTAGGTCATTAAAGTTTGTTTTTAATATTTCCTAAGGCTAAAATCCTCTTATAAATAAGGGAAACTATCCAATGTAGGGGACATACGAATTTCATGCATGAGAATGGTGAGATTTCCTCAACTTGAGTGAACTCCTTTGGAGAGTGGATAACTCCTTTCAGTTTCTTTACCCTTGGAGCGTAGATCACTCATTGGTGGTGAGCCAAGAAGCCCTTTATCCTTGGCTTGTGGAATCTTTAGGCCTTGGTGGTGAGCTTCTCCTATCCCGGAGTCCTTTATCCTTGGCTAGTGGAAGCTTTAGGCCATGGTGGTGAGCTTCGTAGATTTCGATCCTCATCATCGATTGGTAGCGAGGCCTTTATACCTTGGGAGGAGATCGTTTTATCTTTTCTTATTCCTTTTCGTTTCTTCCTCGTATACACTACTCCATACACTTAACCATAAAAATCCCCTCTAAAAAAATCCGTTCTAGAATCACTCACCCCATTACGCATCACATGTGGTATCCGTGCATCATAAAATTCTATGCCGTCTGCTTGCATTTGTGTGAATAATTCTATCTAACATTGTTCAATGAATTCCATCGGCGTATCATGATAGGAAAGATAGTACTTTTACACATTCAATTGTCATACATAATTAAATTCTACTCATCATGAACTCATGTAATTTTGTTGGTACCAAGCTAAGTGATAAGATGATCTTATATGTTAGACTAAGAATCCCATTTACTAAGTTTTGGTTCACCCCTCAATTATTTCAAATTTGTAGGATGTATTCCCTACCGTTGCTCTTTGGAGCTCCCGTGTATTTTGACTAGGGGTAGCAATTTTACTTAGTCTAGTTCCATAGTATGGATTAGCGTGAAATTACAAGAGTGGGTCCCATCGATTTGCTACGTGGTACTTTAATATCGAGGGAAATTTGGTTAAACCATTATGGGGCTTCAATGGTCCCTCTCGTTTCGAGGGCAACGGCGACGTAGGTGAGGTTGTCTATCCATAATGTTGTAACTTGACTTTTGGTGCAAGAGTGGCATGAAAGTGTTAAACAACCCGACCTTCTTCCTAGGATTAACGCATTGTATTTTATTTCTTTTGGTGCCTATATTAATACTTGGAAGAAGGAAGATAAACGAAGATGCATGTGAGAATTAATTTTTAAATCTATGAAATTTCCATTCTCATATGATACGATTATGTTTGTGCTTTTGTGTGTTTGGATAAAAAATAAACAATTTAATAAAAGTTCTTGTGTGGCACATGACATTCTGGGGTATCATATAACACATTGCAATGATAGATATTGACACAAAAATTTATTCCATGTTTAACGGCAATTGCACGAGTAATTAATAATCTCGTGAATACTCAACTCCTATGAATTTGTGGGCATCAATTAGAGTTTGGGATAAGAAAGAATAAAGATAATGTTGGGAAATTTACTCAAAAATTTCTCAAGTAAGAATGATTTAATCCCAAATATTTTAATTTAACCAATTTGTCTTATAGTTATTTTGACAATTTGCGATATAGTTATTCTAATCAATTTTAGCTAGAAGCTGTTAATGGGACGTTGGCTATCTTACTTAGCACAACCAAATCTGACATGGACAATTTAGCATGACCTTGCCCAATGTCAAGCAATAATGAAAAAGAAATAAAAAATCAAAAAATTAAAATTTTGTCAATGTTAACACCGATTATGCTACTTAGGACGATTGGTGTTTATGTTAATGATTTCCAACCAAAAATTGGTCTGAAGGACTATATTGACAAATGATAAAAAATTTCAGGATTTGATTGGCCAAATTAAAAGGTTTACGATATAATTAATATCTAAACAATAGGTTTATGACATTTTTGGTAATTTATATGTTTAATGACTATGAAATCTTAAGACACACTACAAAAGAAATCATATTACAAGTGCCACCTAATACATTTGATAATAAAGCCTTTCAAGGTCTAGGAAAAACGAATTAACCTTAATAAGGCATAACGTTGGATCTGACCGATGCTTGATAAAATAGTTGAAGGATCATGCTTGATAACGTTTGATGTATGTTGAGCAACTTGAATCATGCATGCTCAAGATATGAATGGACATCTACTTACAAACTCTTTTCACATTACTAAGTTCATATTATATTCGGATTAATATATACATATCAAGACTGCTAATACAATTCACATCCAAAGATATATACACACTAGCTAGATCAATGAGTATGATATCTTCGTTGAACTGTAAAAGCAGGTCAACCTCTCAATATGAATAGTTGTGGGTGGTAAATGGGTGGGTCAAATTGGTTTTAGGTAGATCATAAATGGATTCAGCCCAAATCCATCCATGTAGATTGTGTTTGGTCATTCAAATTCAAATTCGGATTTGAATGAAATAAGATAAGATAGGATTTGAGAGCCTTTGAATGTCCTCTAGATTGTAAAAAATTCTATCATATGTTTGGTGCAATCCAAGATAGGATTAAAAATATTTGAAAATCTCATTTGCAATGCAATCTCCAGCAATAACCAAATCTTACTCCTTGAGCGTCCTCCTCAAGTCGCCAAACCTGTTCTCTTCAGCTCCCTCCAGTTTGTCTCTTTTGCCGCCAGTTGTGCCAGATCCACCGTCATCTCCATCTCTAGGCCGTAGTCCTTGCTGAACTTTACCATGTTGGAGGCAATTCAGACGTTGACAAAGACGAGCCTCGGCTTGCCGAGGGCCTTACGGAGTGACTGAGGGAGGCAGCGGGTTTGACAGATCTAGTAGACAAGGCAGTAGCTGACAATGCAGAGGTGAAGGATGGCGATTGTGTGGTGGACGCCGCACATGAAACTCATACGCCACTTGATGTTGGAGCCGATCAGGTGTAGTGAGGGGCACCAAAAATATTGGAAGTTCTTGATTATTAATTTGTAATTTACTTGCATGTAGAATATCTTATATATGGTTTTAATGGATGGGTTTGGAGACTTGGTATGAGATCATTTTGGCAAGTTGGGTCTAGAGATAATGCAATTACGATGTGGTTATTCCTTGTTGGAGACAAAAGTCACGTTTGTTGCACCGATCACGATGTACTCCATATTATTGTCATAGATAACCAATGGTGGCGACAATTCATTGTTGTAGTCTATGGTGACAAATCTATTGCCGCGTGGGAGCCAATGGAGATGATGTTATCTTTGTCATGTTTTATGGGCAAACATGCCTCAGTTGTGGATGACAACTTCAAAAGATCTGGCACACTCATGAGGCTATCCAAGTTCTTGGATGGTGATAGCTACGACATATATAACTTCTCATTTTCACCCTTTATTGTCAAAACAAGATAGGCTGGCTACCTGGTGGTGGTCACTAGCCATTGGAGGCAACAACAATTGATTGTGGTGGAGGTGGTCCTTGCATGGTGGCTGGTGAAGCCGAATGTGTCGCTCCATTGTTAGAAGGTAATTGTTAAGTTTTCTTTTTTTAAATCTAATTCAAGCTTATCCCACCTTTTAGAGTTGACTTTCTATTTGGTATTTTATCTGGATATATCCAAGTTTATCTAGTCCAGAAAATGTTGCTAATCGCTAGATAATATATTTTGTTATCTTATTTAGATTTAAATTCGGACTACCAAACCTAACCATAATTCACATAGCATGATTGACCTATTTGTATCCCCAACCCAACCCAAATTCATCCCAAGCCCACTCATATGATACAACCAAAAAATGGAGAAAGTAAAATTAAATGAAAATCCTTTCTTGTCCTCAAATTGACTCGCACAAAAACTTTAAAAGAAATTCTTAAAAAATTAAAACCACGTCCTCGTAAGGCTTGAACTTCACCAAATCCGAAGATGAGGAAGGATGCTCTAAATACCCTGGACAACCTCCAAAACCGCAACAATGGAGGACGATCCGTGATGCCGAGAGGGCGGGAAGTGGGGACGGACATGGGGTGGGCTCCGAATCGAAGCTTCCCGGTGAATTGAAGGCAATTGGAGGCAAACTTGTTGGAGGCCATCGGAGGCTTGTTCTTTTCCTCGACGAAGGAGTCGGGGTGATGAATTGCGCGAATCGAAGAGGAAAGCTGCAATAAACTTCTCAAGGACGTCGCTGTTGAGCAGTGGCGATGGCCGTACCTCTTGAGGTGTGACAGAGGAGGAGGGTGTGATTACTCCGTCCATCGTGCAAAGGAGAGATGAAGATTGTTGCTTGCTTCCAAGATCGTCACCGTTGGTGGGGATGCCGCCGGCGAGACCGGTCATCGGGCGACACCGCCAATAGTGGTGCTCTTCGTGCTCTCCCCTCTCTTCTTCCATATCCAGTTCTTTTTTTCTTTTTCTTTTTTCCATGCTTTTCTTTTCTTTTTTTTTACTAATAACCTGGCAAAATTAGAAGTGTTAGAAATTGTGCACAACGCTCATTTTAGTATTCAAAGTTTTCATCAAATCACTTTAAGTACCAACAATGAAAAATTTCAACCAAAAATAATATGTGGCTTTTATAATTAAAAATTTTATATGACTTGCCATATTATTTAAAAAAGCCAATTTAAGTGGCATTTCCATGTGACATGCTTTGATCGTTTTTTTACAACGATTGATACTGAAGTAATCGTTTTAAACATAATTTATACTTAGACAATTATTTATAACTTTTCATTAATGGATCATATGCTAATTGGGCACATCGACAAGTCACATGTGATTGAAAAATTAATAAAATATGGCCACACTGGATTTTTGATGACCCATATCCAAATTGACATTTAAATGATCATTTGTTTTTAAAATGTGACATTTAAGTAAATAAAAAAAAATTGTTTTAAAATGAGTACTATACATAACTTTTGATATTTTGAGCGTCTTTCTCCCTCAATAATCTTTTTGAACTCAAATGAGCTTATTTTTAGATCGACTTAGATCCACATTTAATTGGGCCATGCTCTTAAATTATGTAATAACACATATTTGACCTGTCCCATAAGTTTAACTTAAAAAATCATGAGTCATAACCCCCAATCATGCTTATATTGAAGTTACCTTATCAGAATATAGCAAGAGCGTCTCTCTATTGAAATGAGGTTCCTCGACAGGGATCGAATGAACCAAAATCGAATTAAAATCGATCGAAGTCTCCATTAAATCAGTGAAGTAAGGTTTCTTTCTTTTCCTTTTTTTTTGGGTCGAACGGTGAAATAGGGTTTAGCATTTTACGGTGGTAAATACGTCAATAGATAAAGATAACAAGTTATAAATCCATGCTCGTCGTCTCCGGCTCTTCTTCGTCTTCCCAAAGCGCGCAGCGAGAGAGAGAGAGAGAGAGAGAGAGAGAATGGGGCGGGAGGTTTCAGAGAGCTGCGTAGACAGCCTACTGACCGAAATGGTGTCTTCCTACTGCAATCGCTTCTACGTCGACAAGCCCGACCTCGCCGCTCGCCGGATCGAGGCCATCGGCTACCAGGTCGGCCATCAGCTCTCCGAAAGGTGCGGCCTTGATCGGTTCCTTTCCCCTTCTTCTTCTCACCCCCCCCCCGCCGGTTGATCCTACTGGGTGCCCTCGAATTCGATCTCGATCCCGATTTTCGAAATCCCTTCTGTCCCGTTCTTCGTAATTACTGCCACGAGGGCGTCGATGTGTTGATGGGTCGTTGTGCTGATTTGTGTTTTCGTCTGGGTTCTGTGTGCTCGAGCTGATGATGTGTTGAGGTTCTCGTGGCGAGAGTGGAATTTTCTGGGTATCTGCTTCAGGGCGTGGGTGCTGGATCGATCTTGTGATTCCGCAATTTTAGGCATTAGATCTGGGGCACTTGAGTGAGGATTGAGTGTTGTCATTGATAGATTGACAGAAAGAGAAGAGGCCGTGGTTCCGAGTTAGTATTTTTTTTGTTTTTTCTGCTTGGAGCTTGTATTGGTAGTGTGGATTGGAGAGCTGATCTCTCACCATGTGCTGAGTGCTTGCATTTATTGCTGGAAATGTGGGTTATGCGGTTGTGCTTCTGCAAATAGGTACACCATGGAGCGGCCTCGTTTTAGTGATCATTTGGAAGCAATCAAGTTCATATGCAAGGACTTTTGGTCAGAGGTTTTCAAGAAACAGATTGACAATTTGAAGACCAATCATAGAGT
Organism: Eucalyptus paniculata subsp. matutina; assembly: GCA_017140255.1. Lineage (NCBI taxonomy): Eukaryota > Viridiplantae > Streptophyta > Magnoliopsida > Myrtales > Myrtaceae > Eucalyptus > Eucalyptus paniculata. The sequence goes on along the minus strand of CM029436.1, from coordinate 47,317,860 downwards.
ATGGGAACTTTTCGGATCCCTTACGTGCACTATGTCTCATGGATGCTGTTGTATGTTGAATATCAATGGCTTTATCATGTTTGTCTTGTAGGGTACATTTGTGCTGCAAGATAATCGTTTCCGCTGGCTTTCTCGCATGTCCACTGACCCATCACTTGAAACGGGTCAAGAGGGCGACAACAAGGCAACAGAAGCGATGAGCATGCATCTCTATTTCCCCTGTGGAATCATAAGAGGGGCTCTTTCAAACTTGGGGATTCCTTGTGCTGTTTCAGCAGATATTTCCAGTCTCCCTGCGTGTAAGTAGTCGACTTTATCTAACGTTCATTTAACATACTATCAGTAAGGTAAATGTTTGCTGCCTTTCTTTTTCTCTTTTTGTTGGCCTTTTTAGTATATGTAGTTCTTGTCTGTTGGCCAAATGCATAAACCCTGTGATCCCCTCTCAGCTTACTTAAGAGTCAGTTTCAAATCCATTGATCCATTGTGTTGACTTTGAATAACTGCTCAAAGTCGGTTGTTGATTTTGGTAACTAAGGTGAAGTTGAGCCAACAGTGGGACTCGAATTCTAGTTGCTAGCATCATAATTTTGTTGTTTTTCATGTTTTTTCGGCTACTCCTCTAATCTATATGTCATTCTACTGGGCTTCTTGAAACTTCCATGTGCTAATGTTAAAACTGTGATCTACTTGGACCTTTTTGGGAATATGGATTATGATCTCTACATGGACTTGTTTGACAGGATGCTTTTATAGAAACTCTGGTCGGATCCTTGTAGATATGTGAATCTGTCAAACGTTTTTAGGACCACAATTAAATAGCTTCCTAATTATTACTTATAACCTTTGCATTTGTGTCGCTGTATATTGTTCATTCTGTATATCAGGTTCTTGTTACTAAATTTCATTTTCCAGTATATTATTCTTTACCAGTTTGCAGTAAATGCTCTCCTAGCAACCTACTAATGGCTGAACCTTTTCTCTTTCCCTGTGGTATGTGTAAGCAAGAAATAGCAAAAAGTTTGTTTAGTTCTTCTTCCCATTTTTCTCTGAGCTCTTCCTCACTGTGCCACAGTATAAATGATGTTCTTTTAGGACTTGTTTCCATGAGAATTTCCAGGAGATAAATTTGATCCTTAGAAATACCGATATCTAACTCCTGTAGAAACTTTTATCACTCAATACAACACATTGGTAACATACAACGACTTTATTTGGGAGTTTCTTATAACACCGACCGAATCCCAAAAACACAAATTAGAAAGCTTTTGATTTATGAATTTTCTTCACTTTGTGGTCAGATGCATCCATCATCTGTGTCAACACTTCTGTTCTGCATCAGTGGCCTCATATTATGTGGAAGTTGTTGGCTTTCAAGTGCAAATGTTTTCAACATTTGTTTTATGTGCAGGCCTTTGGATTTTCTTTCTAGGTGAAGGATGATGCATGCAGTTAGATGATAGCTGCCTAGATCCCATATATTTTAGTTTTGATTGACTCAGTCTATGTCAATAAAATAAAATTTAAATTGATGAATGAAAGTTGAGACTAGTCGTGACATGCAGTTGGAAGTACCTTCAGACTTTTAGTCAGGAAAATGTTGAATCAAACTTGAATTTATTGAAGGTTGGTTCTTTCTGCTAATAAGGACCATGAGATGCTGTCCTTGAATTTGTCAATAGCAGAGCTAAGAAAGGATGTTTCTTACATTTTGTACTCTACCCGGACCTTTCTTTTAATCCTACATATACTAGGATCATATTTTTATTGCTTTCTATTGTCCATCTTTCAACTTTTGCAGTTTGTTGTTTGTCATTTTATTTGGATTTGTTATTTGAGGTGCTAAGCTGCTTTTCCTGCATGGGATCTGCTATCACTTGATTTAATGCTTGCCCATTCAACTGTTCATATGAATAAACAGGCTCGTTTGTTGTTCGCATAAAGGCCTGATGAATAGTTGAGGACAGAGTGATTGAGATCAAGCTCTCTTCCCTGACCTTTGCTTTTTGGTGATGTTGAACGTGGTAAGCAATTTGTGGATATGAAGGGAAGATATGAAGGGCTTCCTGAACCTGAAGTCATGTCAGTCCAAGCTGATTCTTGAGAAACTAGTCACATAATGAGAACATTTGTTGGTTGCAAGTTGCAGGGTACGTATCCTGGATACTCCCTCTCCTGTAGTGATAAATTTTTTAACCGTCTATTAGGACTTTACGCAAATTGTACATTGTAACTCGTATTCTGCCAGGCAGATCTCTGGACTTATGTATTGCTTTCGATTTTAAGGAACAGGGAAATATCTTTTTTATTGTTCTCATACAGATATCTAACCACAACAGTAATTTGTTACTTTTTCATGGCCCAACCAAAGTGAAAATGGATCTCTTATGTAACATATATATGGAGTCATGGAGGGTGGAAGTACTTCATTGATAAAATCCAGTCTGTAGATTGAATGTATTAGTACCCAAAATACATATCCTGATATAGTAATTCTATATCTGCAACTTTGATCTGTGGATGACTTAAGTTTATGGTGCATCATGTTGATGGCTTCCTTTATTCTACGTCCCGACTCAATGCACTAATAATTGTTTTGCCATGTAGGAGATTATAAAGCTTTACACTTAGGTTTTAGATATGCGTATGGGTATTGTTAAAGAGCGCTGAGAGGGCATTTGCTAAGAATTATTTGTTTGAAATAATTCAATTTTCAAGGTACTGATGCATAACACGAAGGGAATCATCTGACAGCCTATCGATCTGCTAAACTTTGAGACAGTATCCAATGTGCTCTTTTGACAGCCTTTGCTCTTTAAAAAGATCATTGTGCGGTGTTTGCGCAAAGAGAATAGATAAATCTAAGAGAAAACATTATGAAAAGAGAAAGGGGCATTCACAAGTCCCATGTTGGCTGTTCTTCTGGCGACCGATCGTACATGACGATGTCGTTCACCTCCCTACCGATCTTTCTTGCTGGATTCGCTCTCCATGCTTTTCATCAGCGCTAACTTCCCTTGAGGAAGTTTTGCTCTTCGTGTTTTATATCGCGGTTCAGCATTCTGGCCTGTTCCATATATAAATGGTATAATCTCTAGAAGCGACAACGCACCTATCAAGAGGCTTTCTCTAAAAAACCATTGTCCTTCATGATATGCATTAGACTACTAGGATATTCAAGCAACAGGTTGTAAGGGTCGCACAACCCCAAGCAAGGGGATGCTGGGGACGTCAAATAATTGGCGACACATTTCAGGCATGCTGAGTTTCGCTTGAGCCCTCGATTTGATGCCCTCATGTCAGTAGTTTAGGTGGCTCAGCTTGCTCATCGGGATCGTGCAGCCCTAGGCAAGTCGTCACTCTTACCGGAGTGGTCGCTTGGGCCGCACGATGCTAGTCCGATATGGAGAATAACCTCTGGCGAAGTTCTCGCTTGAGTGAAGATGGAGATCTTTGCTCTACTAATTAGGGTAAAAATGGGATTTAGATAGTTTAACGAGGGCAATAGGAGAAAAAAATATTCATTAGCCCCTGAAGTTGCTTTCTTTAAAAGCCCCAAAGGCAAAGCAATGGCAGCTTGCCTTACTTGTTGAGCTATTTTGAGTACGCATGGTAACACTTTAATTTAACACTTTTTTTCTTTGAATTATTTTGCTCTCAACTAATTTTTTCTATATTTTCATAATAAAAAAAGAATAAAAATCCATTTGAAATAAAAACAATTAAAAATTTTTTTTTTCCATAATAAAAATGTAGATGAGAAATAAATTTGGAACATAAATAAATGTAGAAAAAAGTAACTTCTTATTTTTAGGAACAATTTCTCGTCAAAAAAAAAAAAGTAACTTCTTTTTTTTAGGAATAATTTCTAAAAGTAAGTCATTTTTTTTTGCTTTTCTTCTTTGTCTCTTGTTACCTGCTGCTCCCCATTGTTTGCCGATCACTAGCCATCGCCATTGGTCGCCCACCACTGACTAGAGAAGGAGCAAGAAGAATAACAGAGGAAAAAGGAAAAATCGAAAAAAGTTATTAAAAAAAATTAAAAGAAATTTTATGTTAAAAAAAGGCTATACCAAATGCTTTCATATTCTTTTTTTTTTTTTTTTTAAATTCTAAGAATATAAATTTTGTGTAGTTACCAAATATAATTTTTTAATTAGAAATAGTTTAAGTAAATAGAAATAAAAGATTATTTCTAAAAATAAATTATTTTTGAAAATAGAAATTTTGTTAAATGTACCATTTCAAAGCAATATTTTGCACCAAAGATCATTGAAATATGTTATTGAACACTAAAGCTTTGACTGGTGAATCTTTGGAAGTCCAAAGCTACTTGTGATGCTACCCAATTGCCTTCCATCTCCAGTACACATGAGCTAAGGCCGGAGATTTACATCAAAATGAAAGTAGAAGCTTAGCCCAAAAATTCTCAAATTGGGGCGAAATTTCCGTCGAACCCCAATTTCCCACATTGATTCATTTCCATCCATTGGGTGAGAGAAAATATCCACGTCACCTATTTTATGCATAAAATAATTATACAAATGATCTAAGAACTTTGATTCAATGTACAATATCATTACTAAAATTTTAATTTATTTAATGTAATTCATTAATTTTTGATACATGTTCAATGTCATCTGTTAACTTTTGATACATGTTTAATCTTGTACCTATATTATATAAAAATATTCAATATTATTTGAGAACATAAATTAAAAGAAGAACTACATTAACATTTTCATATAATTCAAAAACTAAATTAAATATTATCAAAGGTCAAAGACCATATTGAACAAATTAAAGTTAATGAGCAATATAGCACAATGGATTAAAGTCCAGAAATTGCATTGAAAATATAAAAAAATTTAGAGATGATATTATGATCCATTCTTGTCATTTTCCCTTTATGAGATAAGTGGATTGACCTTATCATGTCCATCATTCCTCATTATATGAATGCCTTTCTCTCTCCTCACATGACATTTCAATAAAGGTTGGGCCTCCTTGGTCTGTCGCAACAAGTGGCAAATCCATTATGAATCATTTGAGTCATTTTCTATTTATGCGATAAGTGGATTCACCTTACCATATCCATCGTTTCTCATTACATGAACTCCTTTCTCTTTCCTCAACGTGACGATTCAACAAAACTTGGGCTTCCTTCGTCAGCAAAACCCATCATGAATAATTTGTGTTATTTTCCCTTTATGGGATAAGTGGATTCATCTTACCATATTCATCGTTCCTCATTATGTGCAAGTCTTTCTCTCTCCTCATGCAACTGTCCAACAAAGCCTTGGCTTGGTTGGCCTATTGCATAACAGTAGCAATCCCTTTATGAAGCGACGGTATCATTTTCCTTTTATGCGATAAGCATACTCACCTAACCATGTCCATCTATTTTCACTACAAGGATTCCTTTTTCTCTCTTGAGTGACAGTCCAACAAAGCCCCGAGGTTCCTTTGTCTATCGCATCACAGTTGTAATTTGTGTCATTTTCCCTTTATGTGATAAGCGGATTTACCTTACCATATTCATCATTTCTCATTACATGCTCACCTTTCTCTCTCCTCACGTGACCGTCCGACAAAATCCGGTCTTCCTAGGTCTATCGCATAACAGCAGCAAAGCCCCCTGAAACAGCGACCGTGCTAGTCTCTTGCGCCATGCGGTCCGAACAAGGCCACAAGTTCCAAGTGTTACACCCGAAGAGCCAAAAATCCAACGAGAATGGTCTTGACAAGCAAACGCACTCGTCTCTCCTCACGTGACAAGCCAGGCTCGGAAAGGTCCTGCCTTTACCCATATAAATAAGACTGTCAGGTGACGCGAGCAATTCCACCTGGTATGTAAACCATCTCCCCGTTCACGTCCGAATGATCGTCGTTCTCCTTCTCCTCCTTCTCGAACACCAGCTCTCAAACGCACTCGCTTGACTCAGCCCCGTTTCCTGCTCCCTCCATTTCTCTTTCTTCGCTAACAAGAGAAAACCCCTCTCTCTCTCTCTCTCTCTCTCTCTTTCTCTCCATCAGAATCTGCTTTTCCTCGACGTCGGCTTAGCTCTTGCACCCATTGCCAGGTTTACGTTACGCTCCTCCGTAAACTCTTAGTCTAGAAGTGGGTTTATTCCTTTTGGGGTGTGGTTTCTGGCGTTGGTGTTTTGATGGAGAAATTCTCCGCCGAGATGGAGCGGGCCAAGTTGCAGAAGGACGTTCTTTTCAAAGCGTACGAGCAAGTGGAGTCGCAGGCGTCCTCCATCCTCTTGTTCACGCTCCAGTGGAAGGAACTGGAGGAGCACTTCGATGGCATCCAAAGGTCGCTCGAAAGCCGCGCCGAAGAGCTCCGCGAGGGCGAGAGGTTGCTCGCGGAGCGAGCCCGGAACGTCGCCTCGCGGGAGGAGGGGCTGCGGTTGGCGTGGCCGAGGGTCGAGGAGTGCGAGGAGGAGGTCCAGAGGAAGAAGATGGACCTGACGTCAGTGGAGATGCAGCTTCAAGAATGCAGGGATGAACATAGAAAGAAGGAGAGTGAATTGATTCTGAAGCAAGACGCACTTGGCGAGTGTAACTCACTGATCAGGGACAAGCAGCAGGAGCTGCGCACTCTGGTGACTGAGGAATGTCGCAGGGATTACGATTTGAAAAAGGAGGAGGTGGAGGTGCTACGACGGGAATTGGAATTGAAAGAGAAGAAAATTGGGTCGGTGCAGATTTTGCTCGAGGAAAATGCTCAGGAACTCAATGCCAAAACAGAAGAGTTGGGTTCGGTGAAGCGTTATCTTGACGAGTGCTCTAGGGCGGTTGAAATTAAAAAGGAGGAATTGAGCGTGGTGCATAGTCAGCTTGACCACAGTTTGAAGGCTCGTGAAGAGAGTGAGAAGAGGCTGAGAGTTATGGAGCACACGATGAAAGAGTGCGATGAGAAGGTCGCCATGAAAGCCAGAGAAGTGCAATTGCTCGAAGATAAGATAAAGGATTGTCAAATTGAACTCAAAGTGAAGGAGGAGGAATTCAGGGAAATTCATCAATCCACCGAAGAGCGTTCCAACGAGCTTGAATCTAAAGAGAGTCAACTCCATTCCATCAATATATTGATCGAGGTGCACAAAGAGGAGCTCAAATCCCAAAAAGAGGAGCTTGAGGAGATCAACAGGTTGATTAATGAGCGATCGGTGGCACTTGGGTCCATTGAAACAGCTATTGTGAAACTTTCCAAAGAGTTTAAATCCAAAGAAGGTGAACTGGAAAGTATGATGAAGCACGAGAAGCAGTGCAAAGAGGAAATTGACTCAACGAAGGAAAATCTTGTTTTGGTCCAGGCAAAACTAGAAGAGGCTGCCAAAGCTCTCGAGTCAAGAAGTGGGGAACTCAATGCTGTCCAAGCATCTATTGAAGACCGAAATCTTGAACTTGCATCTAAAAAGAGACAGTTGGAATCCATCCAAATTGATATTACACAGTGTGCAGAGCAACTCTTTTTAAAAGAGCAAGAGTTTGCTTTCATTCAGAGCTCAACTCTTGAATGCACTGAGGCCCTCGAATCCAAAAAGAAACAATGTGATTTGGTGCAAAAATCCATCACGGAATGCTCTCGAGAGCTTGAATCTAAAACTAGGCAGTTGCGTTCCATTCAGAAGAGATGCAGCAAATGCTTTGCAGATCTTGAACTTAAAGAAAAGCAACTTCATAAGCTTGATGTGTCAATTGGAGAACACTCTCAGGTACTAGAAACGAAAAAGAAAGAGCGTAACGTGCAACGTATAAAGCTAGAATTGGGGCAGCAACGGCTTGATTCAATTAAAAAGTCACTCAAGAAGCGCTCTAGGGAAATGGAGTTGAGAGGGAGGACTAGTGTCCATTCTGGGGTAATGGCTCAAAATTGGAATCACCCTTTAATAGATAAACCTTTTCTAGCTTCATGTGAAAATTCTCAACCCACAATTGCTTTTGATGGAAAGAATCTGCAGATGTTCCTATATCGCCATTTTCAAAAGCACAATTCATTGTGCCATGAGGTGCTGGAAGTTATTCAAACATCTGATGATGCTGCAAAGTTGGTGTTAAATGCCATGGAAGAATTTTACCCCCCAGATTCAGGGAATAGAGATGGGTTACTAGACATTGGGGTGATTAGAAGGAGTTGTATCTTCCTGTTGGAGAATTTAATACAGTCTTCAGCAGAGATTAAGCCTCAGGAGAGGGAAGCTGCAATGAAATTGGCTTTTGAATGGAAAGGGAAGCTGAAACTTTCACCATCACCAGAACATCATTTGGAGATCTTGGGTTTTTTGAAGCTTTTAGAGGCATATAAGCTAGCTTTTGCCTTCAATGCAAATGAAATTCACGATCTTGTCAATTCTGTCTCAGAGTCTGAAATAGCACAGGAATTGCAGCAGGTCCTTGGTTCTTTAGCAGCGCCACCTGGTAAGTGTAGATGCAGCTATTGACTTGAAATGTTGAATATGGTTGCCAGTTTCTCTATCATATTATGCCTGGTTTTTGCAATAAGATTCATGCTGCTTTAATGTTTGTCTCTTTATGCAAACAAAGTTTTGAAACATGGCCATGGCTCTGTATGTTGACTTGTGAGAGATAAGGTAATCCCATGTTTTTTCCTCATATATATTGTAGATACTGCACCAATTATTGATTTGGTCCAATGAAAAATCTTGGGGATGCTAATAACTACTTTCTGCTTTAGGTTCAACTTTTCACCAAATCAAATTCAAAATCATTGACTGTAGACTTGTTTTTGTTATATTTTGTAAATTTTAAATATCCATTCCGCAAATCCATACAAATTCCCTTCTAAATTTCATAGTTAAATTTCACCTTTGAAATCATTCACCCTTTTATGACCAAAAAAATAAAATATTCACCCTTTTGACTAAAGAGCATGAAAATATTTATTTATCCGATAACTTGTTGGGTGTTATGTATAGTTTGATCAAATTAAGCTTGTCTCATTTGGATTATATTCCAAAGTTGACTAAATGGATCCATCAAGCTGCCTCTTTAACCCCTTCTTTTCTTTCTTTTAGATTGAAATGCCAAATCCATCTATATGTGTTCAGACATTATGATCAGGATATATATTGCTTTTTCAAAGGTTCTATCCAGGAGGTCAAGCTCTACAGTTGGAGCTCACAAACATTTCATCGAAGATGTTTAACTGGGGAGTTGAAACTTTTTGGCTTGCTTTGATGATGCTTGCTGTGCAGTTGAGAATTGAGATAATTATGTCCTCTCTTTTGATGTTGGTTTTACCTTAGCTTAAGATTTTCATCTCGTGGTCATTCTGAAGTCCTCATGGCAAACCATGTTTTATGCTGTCATCTTGATAAAGGTAGTTCGGATTCTTAATTTTGACTTGTGTTTGGTAGGTTTTTCTGGATCTATTCAACAGTGGCAAATAAAGACTGAGGAACCAGAAAATTTTGCTGTGCACAATGCAGATGATTTTTCTGTTGTTAATCCACCACTACCAACTGTCCCAGCTAAAAAAGATTTGCAGCTCTTTCAAACCGTGCTTTTGAATGAGAATGCTATGATATGTGAACAAATCTCACATAAAATGCAAAACTCATCCGACCCAGCAAAACTTGTTCTGGATGTTTTTGTGGGGTCGTTTGCTCAATGCTCAAACGGTAAGGATATGAATTTGGAGACGGAGGTTTTGAGGAGTCAAATTGTTCTGTTAGAGCAGCTGGTGAGAATTTCGCCTGTAATAACACATGAGGTTCAAGAAGGAGCAAAGGAGCTAGCTATAGGATGGAAAGCGAAGCTGTCAGATAAACCCGTGAGTGGTTTGGAGGCTTTAGCATTTCACCATTTCTTGGCAGCATACAATTTGGTTTCTTTGTTAAATGACAGTGAGGCTCTAAAACTAGCGGAATTTGTTTCTCAGAAGAATGAGGCTCCTTTGTTGGGCCAGACCCTTGGTCTTGTCCATGAGATTACAGGTAAGTTTTCTGAGCATCAGTTCTTTCCGTTTTCGGACTCTCTAAATTGTAACTTTTTCCATGTTTAGATTTTGGAGAGAGAGAATGATGCTACGCTTTTGGCATGTGCTTGCTTACAAGATGATGACAACCCAAAACCTTCGCAGATATGGACCTTTGTCATTGAGTTCATATCATGTTGCTCTTTGCTGGTGGTTTATATTCGTGCATCCACATATTTGCTGCATAGGGGATGGCCTGTAATCGAACCTGATGCTCTGTACTAAGTTGCATGGTTTGTTGCACAGTTGAAGATCTCTAAGATGTTTGAACTCAATTTGCCATGCGGATTTAGAATTTAATTTTAGTGGGCAAAAAGGTTTGATATAAAGAGACCTTGCTCCGTGGAAAGTACTCATGTATTGCTATCATAGATTCATAGTTCCCTTTTATCCTGTTGCTTTCTCATATGACCTGAGGATGCTGTGCATAATCATGTGACCGTATTTTAACTGGCCCTCTCGATATTTTGCTTGGCCATGGCAATAAAAGATGTACATTAAATCATTCTGCAAGTGGGACATTCAAGCTCAGATAGCCTAACAGCAGTTTTACTGTTTTCCGTTGTGGTGCTATTGCTGCTTTGGATGGGAGCAGGGGACTTTGAACCCATCGATTGGACCCAACCTTCGCTTTTAGGTCTATCTGCTTGCTCGTAGTAGCATGTTCTGATGTTATATTGTAGATCATCCTCTTTTCCAAGGCGGGTTTTTTTCTCAAGCATTGCGAACTTCGAGATTTTAGACCTTGTAGAAAATCATGTAAAAACATTCAAATGTGAGCAGGCCTTGTTTTATATATGCAATCCCCTGAACCTTGTGCGGTTTTCAATTGCCTTATTTCAGCACGCCAGCTAGCGTACCTGCTTCTCTCGCCGGAGTCCATCGGCAACTGCTCCAATTGAAGAAACGGACCCGGCAATTTCCGTGCAATCCCAACAAGACGAACGATCAGGGAGGTCCCATGCAATCCTCTTTTGGACCAAGGTGTTCTCTGCTGGAAGTAGGCCGGAGCTGTTTGTGTGGCTGGCTCATGCACCTGGCATTGCCAGAAAAATCTTATATGATTTCCAAACTTGTGTTTATTTTGCTTAAATCGTTGAAGAACTTGACCCAATTTTTAATGCTTTGAACTATATTAGTCATGGTATCAAGTATGACGTTAAATTGCTTCATTTGAAATCTTTTGTAGACTTCAATCTCCCTCGGATGTAAAAATAATGAGAGGATGGAGTTGAATACAGTAGAGGTGAGTAGATCCGGGTTAGGCCAGTCCACCCCTAACCCTAGGACCAACCTATATAGTGCCGATCCTCAATTTTTGGGATCGAGGACCGACCCTACTGAGATTGGGATTGAGGACCGGATTGACTTAATGGGTTCGGTCCGGTTCCAATGTAAACTCGGGACCAATTGATAATTTTTTATTTAATTTTTTTGTACTCTTTAAAAAAAAAAACGATTAAGGACCGGATTGATCTAATGGGTTCGGTCCGGTTTACAAGTCAACCCAGAACCAACCAATAATTTTTCATTTCATTTTTTGTACTTCTTGAAAGGGTAACCGAGAACCATACTGGATTCAATGAGTTCGATGATGAGCGAGGTCAACTAAAAAAAGCAAGCAGTGATGATCAAGTGGGGTGAGCGTTGAACAGAATGAGTATCGAATGTCAAGCGGAGAGTAACAAGCCAAGCGAGTATCGAGTGGCTAGCAGCACGAATGACCCAAAGTGAGTGAGGCAAGTGTCAAGTAGCGAACGGAGAAGTTATTTTTTTCGGTTTTGGCAAATTGAATACTAAAAGGATAAATAAGACAGAAGAAAACGAATACTAGAGGAGGATGCCATAAGGAGCTGTTTATGCCTTTTTGGATGTCGAGAGGATTCCTCACAAAATTATTTTTCTCTTTCGTAAATTATGACTATTAACACTGTAAAAGATATTAAAAAGCTAAGTTATTAAAGAATAATGTAAAATTACTTGAACTCCTCACTAAAGAGTTATTTAATGTTGTTGACACTATTTATTTTAAGATTTTATCTATATAAAAAAATTATAAATAATATTATATATATAGTCAGGGTTGATTTGAGGTTGCACTGACCCAGAACTTTCAGGATCAAGGACCAACCTGAATTCTAGGACCAAGAACTGACCTAATCTCCTGGGAACCGGATTGGGATCGGTAGGGTTGGGTCGGTCCAGGGTTGGTCCAGAGTTGACATTGAACCAATGCTCACCCCTAGAATACAGGACTAAAAAAGACAATATGCCAATGAGGAGTTACAAGATGTACAGGTACTGGCACGTTAAAATGAGAAACACATCTTAATTGTCCACCCAAAAAATGGAAAAAGGCACGGGAGGCCCTCTAGCGGGTAAAACTCCCTCTTCTTGGAAATGCTTTATCAAGCAATTTACTATCCAAGTGATGGGATCATGCATTATGGGTTTGACGTGCGGTGAATTATGTGCATGCTCGAGCTAAGTCGAGGTATCTATCTTCACAACTGATGTGAAAAATAAAAGTAGGTGAAGGAGTTCCATTTCGAATCTATTTATAACACTAAAACTTGATGAAATGTTTATCAAAATCCGGACCATAGTTCAGCAACTATCGATAACCATATCTTGCATGAAACTCACGTGATCGATATTGATCCATTATTATATGGACTCCTTCGACGCTCAGTTCTAGTCGGGATCGTCTCATGATATCGTGTAAGAAGGAAGGAATACAATCTCCACGCGCTGCCTTTGTTGCAACGAGAGCCGATGAAGAAAAAAACGAAAATAAAAACAGAAATGGATAAGGCTTGTTTTTTTTTTTTTTTTTCAAAAAAATTCATTAAGTCGAGTCGAAATTCCACATCATCAAAGAGAATCGGGGGGGAAAAATGGGCAGAACCGTAAAATTATCGCCTGAAAATCGTTTCCAACTCGCTCGCTCGACTCAGCACCGTCTCGCGTTCCCTTTATTTTTCTCCTCCTTCGCCACCAAGAAGAAACACCCACCATCTCTCTTTGCGTGGCGATGCCGGCTTAGCTTGCGCGCCAAATGCACAGGTTCGTCCGCATTACTTCGTAAACTCGAAGTCTGCAGGTGGGTTTTTCTTCTTTTGGGAGGAGGGCGCGGGTTCCGGCGCCGGCGCTGCTTTGATGGAGGAGTTCTCCGGCGAGATGGAGCGGGCGGAGCTGCAAATGCAGACCCTCTTCAAGGCGTACGAGCAGGCGCAGTCCCAGGCGTCCTCGCTTCTCCTGTTCTCGCTCCGGTGGAAGGAGCTGGAGGAGCGGTTCGACGGCATCCAGAGGTCGCTCGCGGAGCGCGCCCGCGACGTGGCGTCCCGGGAGGAGGCGCTGCGGTCGGCCCGGCGGAGGGTCGAGGAGAGGGAGGAGGAGGTCTGGAGGAAGGAGGCGGAGCTGAGGACGGCGGAGTCGCGGCTCTGGGGTGAGGGGTGCAGGGATGAGCGCGGGGAGGTGGAGAGGGAACTGGCTCTGAAGCGAGACGCGCTCATGGAGTGTGACTCGCTGATCAGGAACAGAGAGGAGGAGCTGCGGTCTCTGGTGCGAGCGACTGAGGAATGTCGCAGGGGTTATGCTTCTAAGAAGGAAGAGGTGGAGGCGCTGCAACGGGAGGTGGAGTTGAAGGAGAAGAGAGTCGGGTCAGTCACGGCAAAACTACAAGAGATTTCCGAATCCCTTGAGTTGAAAAGCAGGGAACTTGATGCTGTCCGAGCATCTATTGAAGACCGTAATCTGGAACTTGCATCAAAAGAGCAAGAGTTTGAGTCCAAAAAGAAGCAGTGTGATCTGATGCAAAAATCCATCACAGAATGTTCTCAGGAGCTTGAGTTAAAAACAAGCCAGTTAAATTCCATTCAATGTAGAATCGGAGAGTGCTCATCAGATCTTCAACGTAGGGCACAGCACCTTTGTGTGCTCGACGTGTCAATCAGAGAACGCTCTCGGACATTTGAGATGCAAAAGGAAGAATGGGGCGCGCGATGTATGTGGCTAGAATTGGAGCGGCAAAGGCTTGATTCGATTGAAAAGTCGCTCGAGAAGCGCTCCAGGGAAATGGAGTTGAGAGAGTGGAATCTTGGCCATTCTGGGATAATGGCGCAAAATGTGAATAACCCATATGGACCTGTTGCTGCTTCATGTTTAAATTCTCAATCCACAATTGCTTTTGATGGAAAGGAAATGCAGATGTTCGTATATCAACATGTTCAGGAGCTCAGTGGAGCGTGCAATAAGGTGCTAGAGATTATTCGAACATCAGCTAACGCTGCAAAGTTGGTGTTAGATGCCATGGAAGGGTTTTACCCCCAGGATTCAGGGAACAGAGATGGGTCACTAGATATTGGGGTGATTAGAAGTTGTTGTATCTTCCTGTTGGAGAATTTTATACGGTCTTCATCAGATATTAAGCCTCAGCAGAGGGAAGCTGCGATGAAACTGGCTGTTGAATGGAAAGGGAAGCTGAAATCTTCACCCTCACCTGAGCATCCTTTGGAGGTCTTGGGTTTTTTTAAGCTTTTAGAGGCATATAAGCTAGCTTCTGCCTTCAATGCAAATGAAATTGACGAGCTTGTCAATTCTGTGTCACAGTTTCAAATAGGACAGCAATTGCAACAGGTCCTTGGAACAGGTCCTTTGAAGCTTTTAGAGGCATATAATCTAGCTTCTGCCTTCAGTAGTGCTGCCTGGTAAGCGTAAATGCAGCTAGGAACTTGAAATGTTGAATCTGGTTGCCAGTTTGCTTATCGTATTAAGCCTGCTTTTTGCAATTATATTCATGCCACTTTAATGTTTATCTCTTTACTGGAACAAAGTTTTGAAACATGGCAATGGCTCTGTATTTTGACTTGTCAGGAGATGAGATAATCCTTATGTACATCGCAGATACTGCACTGATCATTGATTTGATCCAATGAAAAATCTTGGGAATGCTAGTTGACTACTTTATGCTTTAATTCAATCTTTCACCAAATCAAATTTAAAATCATTGACTGTAGACTTGTTTATGTTATCTTTTGTAAATTTTAAATATCCGATATATATATAGCTATTTCGAAGGTTCCATCTAGTAGGTCAAGCGCTATTGTTGGAGCTCACAAACATTTCTCCAACGATGTTTAACTGGGAAGCTGAAATTTTTGGGCTTGGGCTTGCTTTGACGAATGCTTGCTGTGCATTTGAGAATTGAGATCATTTATGTCCTCTCTTTCGATGTCGGACTTTCCTCAGCTAAAGATTTTCATTTCGTGGTCATTCTGAAGTCGTCATGGCAAACCATGTTTTGTGCTGTTATCTCGACAAAGGCAGTTCGGGTTCTTCATCGTTGATTTGTGTTTTAAATGTTTATTTGGATCTATTCAACATTACCAAATAAGGACCGAGGAACCGCAAAATTTTGCTGTGCACAATGCAGATGATTCTTCTGTTTTTTAAATCCACCACAACTGTCTCAGCTAGAAAAGATTTGTAGATTTTCGAAACGGAGGTTTTGCATGAGAATGCTATGATATGTAAAGAAATCTCACATACACTCTGCAAAACTTGTTCTGGATGTTTTTTCGGGGTCTTATACTTGATACTCAAACAGTGAGGATCTGAGTTTGGAGACAGAGGTTATGAGGAGTCGAATTGTTCTGTTAGATCAGCTGGTGAGAATTTCGCCTTTAATAGCACATGAGGTTAAAGGAGCACTGGCAAGAGAATGGAAAGCGAAAACTGTCGGATAAACCCGAGGGCGCTTCGGAGGCTTTGGCATTTCAGCATTTCTTGCCAGGCCCAGCAGACAGTTTGGTTTTGTCAAACGAGAGTGAAGTTCTGAAACTAGCGGAAATTATTTGATTGAGCAATGAAATACCTATCCTCCTCCTCCTTCCAAACCTCAAGTTGGCTTGAGTGTTTTTTCATCGGGAATTAAAACATCATCTTACCCTTGACCCTGAGTTTCTTCCGACAGTGGCCTAGCAAGTACAACCTGCTGTATATGGTGGTGTCATTCCCGTCCCCAACCGTCAATCTTAACCGGAAGTTTTGCCCGGCTTTCGTATTGCAATTAGGCATCTTGCCTTGGCCCAAATGAACCAGCTTGTCACGACTGGTTAGATCGTCGGTCTATTTCAAGAAGCGACGACACACTAATCAAGAGGTTTTCTCGTGAAAAGGCATTAAATTAGCAGGACATTCCAGCATTCTTCTTCCCCTTAACATCAAGCTATAATTAAATCTACTAAGACTAATGCACCGCCGTTTCATGATATCGGGTGCGTTTGGTTGAACTTTTGGGAAAATCAATTGGGAAAATGCAAATGGCTTTTCAGAATGCAAATAGTATTTGGAAAAACTATATTTACAAAGGACTTTTTGTGATAAAAAAATTATCAAAAGAAAAATAAAGAAAATTAGCTGGCAAGGGCAGCTGCTGCTAGCGATCGAAATTTGTTACCAACGGCCAACATATGACTCAGGCAATCGCGGAGATGACTAGGGAGGGCTAGCCACGGAGACGACTAGGGAGGGCTGCCCAGGGTCGAGCGACCTTCGGTGACCCCGCCACGACCTAGATTGGGGGCGGCGAGGTCATGGGAGGTCGCGTGACGCCACCGCAACCTCTAGCGACCCAGCTCTAGGGCGGCAAGGTCCTCCCATGACCTTGCTGCCCCAGATTTGGGTTGTGGCGAGGTGGGCGACCCAGACCTGGCCACGACCTAGATGGCACGGCGGTTGTGCCTCCCCCTGACTACAGTCATTTGAGTGATGGTCGCCAGCAACTGCCTGCTCTTCGTTGGCTACTGCTTACAGAGAAGAAGAAGAAGATGATGAATAATGAGGGCAAAACCAGAAAAACGAAAAACCAATGAGGATAATTTTGGAAGATTTTTATTTTATTTTACTTCCTCAACTTAGCATGTTGAGAAGGCTGAAAGCCCAAGGCAATCCCCATCTTACCTTGGGCTTTTAGCCTTGTGAAAGCTGGCAATTTCCAAATGGGGTTTGAAAATTCTTTACCAAACACCTCTACATTGGCCCAAGGATCATCCATGACAAGTTATTCTCAAATCCTTATGAAGATCTATAGATGCGTCCATAATTCAAATATCATCCGTAACAAGTTACCTCAAATCCTTGTATTGTAGACTTTAAATTCCTAGTCTTCACAAGCGTTCTTTACTTTTAGGCATCAACTCATTATTTCATTCCTTATACAAGGAATTTAAAGCATAGTCAGAGGTAGTTCATGTCGGCCAAACCCTTCTTATTTGTACCAAATTATTCTTTTGTACTTTTGGCTCATCTGTATTCAAGACTTGTAAATTTACTAATTCTAATACCTTCGCCATTGCCAAATTTGCCAGCCTTAATTTCCAAACCTGAGCTTACTGTTCAAGCCCTTAAAAAACTTGACTCAATCTTTAATGCTGTGAACTACTTCAACATGAACACAATTAATCAAGCAATTTATTAATCGAAATGATGGGCCGTGCACTGTGGTTTGACACATGAGGAAATGTGTGAAAGTCTGAGCTATGCTGAGATATCTTTCTTCATGATCCACGCGAAAAATGAAAGTAAAGGAATCTATTTCCAAATCTGTTTTTAACATTAGAATCCGATGAAAACGTTTATTTAAATCCAATTCCCTATCAGTCCTGTGAATCCCACAAAAACCCTATGTGACCGATCCATTTTCACATGGGTCCGATGCAAAATAGGTAGTATTCGAAGCTTAGCTGGAGTTGAATCATCCCATAATTTTATGTAAGAAGAAAGGAGTATACTCTCTATCTTGAAAATGACAACCTTAATTTAGGACAATTATAATGTTCATCGGCACCGCATGGGAAGTTCTGTAAACAAGTACTGACAGTATCAGTTCAAAGTAAAACCATTAAATGCGACTTGCAGAAATGTAAATGCCTGTCATTTTAATAGCCGCGAAGGAACAGATCAATTTTCCGAAAACGGAAGCCTGAAGTCGACCCAGCACAGTAGGAGTCAACGATGGAGGTTGCTTTCACGTAACCCAAAAGAGGCTGCTTTCTCACATGCAAGATGACAACCTGTAAATATCTAGTTAATTATTTTTCCGCTTCACTTACCAAAATTTAAACAATCACACAAATTTTAAAAAATCGTAAAAGAAATAATATATGAATCCAGGTGTCATATTCATAAATTGTGAAATATTGAAGAATTAAAGAAGATTAAATTACGTGCGCCACAAAATGTTGGCCATCCAACGATTGTAAAATGCAAGGGTATGATGCCCGCAAGGTACAGTAGACAACTCGACTCTACCCTATCATTTTTACAGTTTTGATATATATAAATCTATACAGAACCGACATACCACATTTGACATGTAACTCTTAGACTTCATTGAATTATTTAGGTGAATTTCTTGCTAGAATGCAGTCCATGGTGACCCACAAGATCACAGGTAGTAATTAACGTAAGCCCCACCAGATCTCGTCGCCAATAATTTACAATTATCCTAGTCATGGTATACCAAGTTTAGACTCAAACAAGAACTTTCGAAGCTATTGAGTATAATTATTTCTCCAATACTTAACAAAAATAGAAAATAAACAAGGAAAGCCCCTAGTCCCTTCGACCGTCATTGAGCAAGCTAACCCTTGGGCCTCGAGACGCCGATCAGACGCGGCGAAGACTCTCGCTTTCGCTCTGCTTGTGATGGTTAACTCGAAATTATAAATTGTTGGGCAAAATTCAATGGAAAAAAGAGAAAATTCATTAGCCTTTTGAGTTGGCTTTCTTAAAAGCTCCAAAGCCAAAAGGAAAGTGGCCTTGCCTTCAGTTTTGGGCTATCTTTATGGCGTAACTTTTCACCAAAGTCATACAGTGTAGTGCATGAGAGGAGGAAGAAAGTAGAAGTTTCATCCATTCCGGGCGGGCAGGCATTTACCTCGCGTACGTTCGCTTGGTCCCCCCTTCAAATGCGAAAGGGCCGTGCCTTGACCCATCCTGAAATGACCGCCACTTGACGCCAGCAGTCCCCTCCTGAAAACCACCCGCCATATCCGGGCAATATCAAGGACCCAGCTTCTCTGCTCGTGGTTCGAAACTCGCTTGACTCGGCTCGTTCAGCTCAACAAACTCTCTCGTATTCCCTCCATTTTCTCTTCCTTCGCCACCAAAGAGAAGACCTCTCGTTTCAGCGCCAGGTTTCGTCATCAAGCCTCGTCGTGCGACTTTCGCGTGTCCGCTCCTTCGTAGACTCGTAGTGTGTAACTGGGGTGTTGGTGCTCCGATGGAGGGAATCTCCGGCGAGCTGAAGCGTGCGGAGTCGAAGAAGGAGAGCCTCTCTAAGGCGTACGAGCAGCTGCAGTCGCAGTTGTCCTCGTTCCTCTCGTTCACGCTCCCGTGGAGGGATTTGGAGGAGCACTTGGATGGCATCCGGAGGTCGCTCGAGCTTCGCTCCGAGGAGCTCAGGGAGGGCGAGAGGTCGCTCGCGGAGCGAGCCTGCAACGTCGCGTCGCGGGAGGAGGGCCTGCGGTCGGCGTGGCAGAGGGTCGAGGAGTGCGAGGAGGAGGTCCGGAGGAAGAGAATGGACCTGAGGCTGGTGGAAGAGCGGCTTGAGAAATGCAAGGTCGAACGTAGGAGGGAGGATAGTAAATTGGTCGTGACGCGCGACGCCCTTAGTGAGTGCGCCTCGCTGATCAGGGACAAGAAGGAGGAGCTGTGCTCTCTGATGCAGTCGACCGGGGAATGTCGCAGGGATTATGATTCGAAGAAGGAGGAGGTGGAGGTGCTGCAACAGGAACTGGACTCGAAGGAGAAGAAAGTCAAGGTGCTGCAGAGATTGCTCGAGGGAAATACTCGAGAAGTGGATATGAAAGTGGAGGAGTTGGTTTCAGTGAAGCGTTCTCTTGATGAGTGCTCTAGGACAGTTAAATCGACAAGGGAGGAATTGACTGCAGTGGAGAGTATGCTCGACCACAGTCTCAAGGCGTATGACCAGAGTGAGAAGAGGCTGAGTGTTTTGGAGCGCACGATTGAAAAGCGTGATAAGCAGGTCAAGGTCAAAGTCGGAAAGTTGCAGTCTCTGGAAGATAAGATAAACGGCTGTCAAGTTGAACACCAAAAAAAGGAGGAGGAACTTCAAGAAATCCATAAATCCATTGAAGAGTGTTCCAAGGAGCTTGAATATAAAGAGAATCAACTCCATTCCATCAATATGTTGATGGAGGAGCACAAAGAGGAGCTCAAATCCAAAAAAGAGGGGGTTGAGGAAATCAACAGGTTGATCAATGAGCGGTTGGCGACACTTGCTTGGAAAAATAGCGAATTGGGGTCCATTGAAACAGCTATTGGAAAGCTTTCCAAAGAGCTTAAATCTAAGGAAGGTGAACTGGAAAATATGATGAAGCAGGTGAAGCAGTGTATTGAGGAAACCGAGTTAAAGAAGGACGATCTTGCTTCACTCCAGGCGAAATTAAAAGAGGTGGCCAAATATATTGAGTTGAAAAGTAGTGAATACTATGCTGTCCAAGCATCTATCAAAGACAGCAATCTTGAACTTGCATCAAAAAAGAGACAGCTAGAGTCCATCCAAATTGATATTACTGAACGTGTAGAGCAACTTCAATTGAAGGACGAAGAGTATGCTTTCCTTCAGAGCTCAACTCATGAATGTGCCAAGGCCCTCGAGTTCAAAAAGAAGCAATGTGATTTGATGCAGAATTCCATCACGGAATATTCTCATGAGCTTGAATCTCAAAAAAGGCAGTTGGATTCCATTCAGAAGAGAAGCAGAGAATGCTTCGCAAATGTTGAACTTAAAGAAAAGCACCTTCATATTCTTCATGTGTCAATTGGAGAACACTCTCAGATACTTGAAATGAAAAAGAAAGA
This sequence comes from Eucalyptus paniculata subsp. matutina, assembly GCA_017140255.1. Classification (NCBI taxonomy): domain Eukaryota; kingdom Viridiplantae; phylum Streptophyta; class Magnoliopsida; order Myrtales; family Myrtaceae; genus Eucalyptus; species Eucalyptus paniculata. Next base: position 47,296,967 of record CM029436.1, on the reverse strand, counting down.
ATGTAATGTGCAATGTCTGAAGCTAGAATTGGAGCGGCAACGGATTGATTCGATTGAAAAGTCACTCGAGGAGTGCTCTAGGGAAATGGAGCTGAGAGAGAGGACTAGTGTCCATTCTGGGGTAGTGGCTCAAAATTGCAAACGCCCATTAATAAATAAACCTGTTCTAGCTTCATGTCAAAATTCTCGACCCACAATTGATTTTGATGGAAAGAATCTGCAGATGTTCCTATATCAACATTTTCAAGAGCATGATAGATTTTGCCACAAGGTGCTGGAAATTATTCAAACATCTGATGATGCTGCAAAGTTGGTGTTAGATGCCATGGAAGGATTTTACCCCCTGGATTCCAGGAATAAAGATGGGTTACTAGATATTGGGGTGATTAGAAGGAGTTGTATCTTTCTCTTGGAGAATTTAATACTATCTTCAGCAGAGATTAATCCTCAGGAGAGGGAAGCTGCAATGAAACTGGCTGTTGAATGGAAAGGGAAGTTGAAACTTTCACCATCAACAGAGCATCCTTTGGAGGTCTTGGGCTTTTTGAGGCTTTTAGTGGCGTATAAGCTAGCTTCTGCCTTCGATGCAAATGGAATTCAAGATCTTGTCAATTCTGTGTCACAGTTTCAAATAGCAAAGGAATTGCACCAGGTCGTTGGTTCTTCAGCAGTGCCGCCAGGTAAGTTGAGATGCACCTATTGACTTGAAATGTTGAATCTGGTTGCCAGTTAGTTTATCAAATTATGCCTGGCTTTTGTAACATTATTCATGCCGAGTGAATTTTTGTCTCTCTATGGAAACAAAGTTTTGAAACATGGTGATGGCTCTGTAGTAGATTGGTGAGAGATGAGGCAATCCCCATGTTTTTTCCTTATATACATTGCATATATAGCCCCAATTATCAATTTGATCCAATCAAAAGTCTTGGGGATGCTAATGACTACTTTCTGCTTTAGGTTCAACCATTCACCAAGTCAATTGATATCATTGACTGGACACTTGTTTATGTTATATTGGATAAATTTTGAATATCCAATCTGTTCATTTAATAAAATGTTAACTCAAGTCTAATTTGATTAAAGTAAACTTGCCTTTGGAATATATTCCGAAGTTGACCAGATGGATCCATTAAGGTTCCTCTACAACCCCTTCTTTTCTATCTTTTATATTGAAATGCCGAATCCATTTATATGGGTTCAGACAAGATGCTGTGGTTCATATTATTTTGGCATCACATATGTGTGCGTGCGTGCATGCGTCTGCGTGTGTTGCTTTTTTCGAAAGTACCATCCTGTAGGTCAAGCTCTATAGTTGAAGCTCAAAGAAGTTTCTCCAAAGATGTTTGACTTGGCTTGCTTTGATGATGCATGTTGTGCATTTGAGAATTGAGATCAATTATGTCCTCTCTTTCAAAGTTGGACTTTCCGTAGTCTTCCCATTTTCTTTCTTCGTGGTAGTTCCAAAGTCCTCATGGCAAACCACGTTTGGTGCTGTCATCTTGATAAAGGCAGTTTGGATTTTTAACGGTTGTCTCGTGTTTGATAGGTTCTTTGGGATCTATTCAACAGTGGCAAATAAAGACCGAGGAACCAGAGAATTTTGCTGTGCACAATGCAGACGATTATTCTGTTGAATATCCACCACCACCAACTATCTTAGCTAGAAATGCTTTGCAGCTTTTCCAAACTGAGCTTTTGAATGAGAATTCCATGATGTGTAAAGACATCTCACGTACGCTGGAAAACTCTCCTGACCCTGCAAAACTTGTTCTGGAAGTCATTGCGGGGTCTTATACTCAATACTCAAACAGTAAGGATATGAATTTGCAGACAGATGTTATGAGGAGTCAAATTGTTATGTTAGAGCAGCTTGTGAGAATTTCGCCTTCAATAACACATGAGGTTAAAGAAGGAGCAGTGAAGCTGGCGAGAGAATGGAAGGCAAAATTGTCTGATACTGATACACCCGAGATCTGTTTGGAGGTTTTGGTATTTAAGATTTTCTTGGCTGCGTACAATTTGCTTTCTTTGTTCAATGATGCTCCTCTGTTGGGCCAGACCCTTGGTCCTGTCAATGAGATATCAGGTAAATTTTCTCTAGTATCCATTTTCCTATCTCTGACTCTCTGAATTGCAACATTTTCCTTTTTGCTTGAGCATGCAATATAGGATGTAGATCAAGTCATCCTGGAAGTGGGACATTCTATTTCAGACAGCCAAACAGCAGTTTTACCGTTTTCCGTTGAAGTGCTGTTGTTGCAATAGATGGGAGTATGGGATTTCTAACCCCATTGACAGACCAATCTTCTCTTTAAGTCTAGCTGTTTGCTCTTAGCATGTTCTGATGTTATGTGGGTTGCTCTCTTTAGCACTGCGAACTTCGATATCATTGAGCCTGTAATAATCATCTTTAAAGCTCAAAGACAATATTATTATGGCACATCCATATGTGTGCTGGGGGATGCCTGGTGTTTCTTGATGGCCTGGGTGTATTACCCCTTTTTTTGCATTTACAATCCCCTGAACCTTGTCTGGTTTTTAATTAACTTATTTCAGGACCAGTTGGCATGGCTGCCTGTCCCTCCAGAGCCCATCAGCAACTGCCCGGAGAGAAGAAACGTTTGGCTACTGACCCAGCAATCGATTCACAATCCCAACCCTGTGCACGTAAGTGTAAAAACAAGATGAATAATCAGGGAGGTCCTCTGTAATCCTCTTTTGGACAAAGGTATTCTTTGCTGAAAATAGGCCAGAGCTATGTGTGGCTGACTCATGTACCTGGTATTGCCAGACAAATCTCATACGATTTCCAGGAGAAATTTGGTGCTGATGACGTACAGGATGTACAGAAGATAGGTCTTGTTTTTCCCAGGAGAATGTATATATAGGTTTCCTAACATATGTGTCGTCCCATGCTTGGCTGGCAAGTTAGTGGTTTCTGCATGCAGACTTTTCTAGGAAGCTCTCAGTGAACATTGATAGAATTGTGGGAATCCTTTGAACAGTAGAAGTAACTGAAGTACATTTTTGTATATATTATTCAATCATGTCGAGTTTGAGTCCATGAGAGATATCTGGTTCAAGTAGAAATTCAAAACCTGAATAAGACTTCTGGTTTGATGTCTGGACAAGCAGAAATTATTGATATACTTAATTCAAGTAGGCTTCTTAATTTGAGTTGGCAAGTTACATGAGAACATAGAAAAATGGAATCATATTTGAGAATTACATAATAGGGCAGTGTTAAGGTTCTCTCTATAAGTTTTCTGAACGAGTTCTTTTCTAAAAGATCGTGAGATAACATTTTTAGGTTTTATGGTGACCGTTCGAGGGCAGTGAAATATAATCCTATGTTGACGGACAATTATCGTGTGGACGGTTTATTGTGTTTTGGTACCCGAACCGTCAACATGCCCAACTTTTTTAAATTTATAAGCTGAATCGGGATGAGACCCCACCTTAAGAAACCCGAACTTTTCAGTTTGATTGAAGCATTTTGACACCCCTATCGAGAACTCATACAACGCAAAGCAAATGAGATCTACCTCGCATGCCTGCGTTGACGCCGGCCTTGAGAACCCAAGCAATGTGCCGCCGAGGTGATGGTCTTCGTCGTCGGAGCCGGGCTCCTTCAAGAAGGACGACTTGCAGCAGCCCATAACTCAGGAGAAGAAGAAGAAAAGGAAGCCCGAGTTGACTCACTGCGAATAATGGAACTCCTCTCTTCTTCCTAGCAGTCAGGTCAACCTGAAAGCGCTTCGGAGGTTTTGGCACTTCAGCATTTCTTGGCAGCATACAATCTGGTTTCTTCGTCAAATGACAGTGAGATTCTGAAACTAGCGGAAATTGTTTCATTGAGAAATGAAAGCTATCCTCCTCCTACTTGCAAACCTCAAGATGGCTCGAGTGTCTCTTCATCGGGAGTTAAAACACCATCTTACCCTTCACCCCGAGTTTGTTCCGACAATGGCCTCGCAATTACAACCCATCGCATATGATGGTGTCATTCCCCTCCCCACCGGCCGCTCTATCCAGAAGTTCTGCTCGGGTTTCGTATCACGATTAGGCATTTTGCCCTGGCCCAAATGAACCAGCTCGTTGCAACTGGTTAGATCATCAGTCTAATTTCAAGACGCGACAACACAATACTCAAAAGGCTTTCTCGTGAAAAGGCATTAAACCAGCAGGATATTCCAGCATTCTTCTTCCCCCTAACATCAAGCTATCGAATCTACTAAGATTAACGCTTCACCAAAACAAGTTTTTGTCCATAACAGGTTATTTTTGAATCCTTACAAAGATCTATAGACGCGTCCATGATCCAGATATCATTCATAAAGAGTTACCCTTGATTCCATGTGTGACGTAGGCTTTAGAGTCCTACTCTTAGCAAGTGATCTTCGCTTGTATGCATTACCTCATCATTTCCTTCCTTTGCAATTCAAGGAATTTAAAGCATAGTCAATAAGAGTTCACGTCAGCCAAACCCTTTTTAAAATATCAGAATACACGTAGGATTAATGAGTCCGACACTTATTTGCACCAAGTTATTCTTATGTAATTTTGGTTCTTCTATATAAGACTAGAAATTTATTAGGGTCTGTTTGGCAACGTGCCAAGCAGTGCCTGATTCTGATTTTTTCTTCTCAAAATCAGTTTGGGACAATAATCGCGTTTGGTAAAATTTCTGTTCCCCGGAATAGATTGAGAAGAGAATTGAGAATAAAAAAAAAATGATTCTTCATCCGAGAATCAAAAAAAGAATCAAAATAGTGAAACTTTCATTCTTCCCTTTCGTCATCCCGCGATTGTCATCTGCCACCACCTGCCGCCGTTTGTTGCCGGTCGCTGGTCCGGCAAGCTCGCCAGGCTAGGGCGAGGTCTGGCGAGCTCGCCGAAGGCAAGCCGCTGGAAACCCATTTCGTGGGTTGCTGTTCTTGGCTGGCCGGAGCTAGTCTAGCGGCCAAAATAGCGAGGCGGGGCTGGCGAAGGGTGAGGGGGATGCCGGGGAGGTCCGGCTGGGGTCGAACGGTGGCTGGAGGTGGCCGGACGGGGGCTAGACAAAGGCTGGGCAGTGGCTGGATTGCGCGGAGGAGGATGCCTGGGCGCGAGGGACGGCCTGGCGGAACGCGCAGCGTTGCGCAGGCGGGCGTCGCGGGTGCGGGCTGCGGGACGGGCGGCGAGCGACAGCTTCGGCAAGCGGCTGCTCCTACTCTTCTTCGGCTGCTGGTTTGCTCGCACAAAGAAGAAAGAAGAAGAGGGTGAGAGAGAGAGAGAGAGAGAGAGAGAGAGAGAAAAGATGAGGATTGACTGGTCAAAAGAAAAAGAGAGAGGGAGAGGTCAGGCGATGGGGCTGTCCGCACGAAGGGGGGAAAGAGGAGAGAGAAAAGAGAGAGAGAGAAAGAAAAAGAAAAAGAAAAGAAAAGAAAAGAATAATGCTATTCTAAATTTTCTTTTCTCCTTTCATTTCCCTTTCTATTTTCTTTCGGTCTTCGATTTTTCCTTCAATAATTTCTTTCTTGAAATTTCGGACTCGGCAATAAATCGATAGACGATGAGACGGTCCTAAAAATGAATTGTGACACGCTCGAATATTCGATTCCCAAAACCGAATTAAATTTCATGATTAAAATCGACCGAACGTGATTTTAGTCCAATCCAACAAATTAGGTAGCTTTGAGGGATTTTACCAGGAATATATCCCTTAACGGCTTCACCCAATAAGTTAGTTAACTCGTGAGTGATCAATTCAGAGAAAAAGGGCCATAGGCATGTCGATAAAATCCCCATTTCACTTTATCGAAACGGGGTCGAATTTCAGAATATCACAGAATGGTTGAGTGAGTTGATCTCAACGGTATCTCTATCTCGTAAGAAAAAGAAAATGATAGAGAATAAAGTATTTTTGCACATAAACCAACTTGCAAATCCATCTTTAGAATTTTGATGAGGTTAGAAATAACATGCGTATAGGAGTCGGACAAAAGTAGCCAAGAATCACTTAATATCACAAATAATGATAGGTGTTTTTGTAGTACATAGGATTAATCAAATGGAAGTTTCTATCAAGACAATTAAAACTCTTTGCAGAAAATGAAGTCTAGGTATGTGATAAGTAATTTGCTTAGTGCATTCTATTTGAAATGGTGTTTTTATGAAGAACACAACAAAGCCAAATCATGCTTGCGGTCATATGTATAGAGAAGGAAAAACAAGAATATATAGCAATAAAACTTGTGACCCCTAGTTTTTTTGGTTTTTCCATAGATCGAAGTGCGATTCTGATTGCTTAGGGTTGAAGTGCTTACCAATACAAGAATTTCGAGTGGTGGTTCGTCGTCGGATGCTGTTGGACACACCGCCACGCGCGGCCGAAGTGTTCGGCTCTGTCAATGCGTGCAACGCACGTGCGAGCAGAGGAAACCGCAGGCACGTGCAACGCACGTGCGAGCAGAGGAAACCGTAGGCACGTGCAACGAACGTGCATGCGGCAACTGCATGCGCCTGCAAGGCACGCGCCGGTTGATGTCATCGTGACGTCAGTCGGCGGTTGCCCACGCACGTGCAGGGCACGTGCCAGTCAGTTCATCCAATTGGCCCGTCCATGTCCATCTATTTTCACTATAAGGATTCCTTTTTCTCTCCTCGAGTGACAGTCCAACGAAGCCCCGAGGTTCCTTTGTCTATCGCATCACAGTTGTAATTTGTGTCATTTTCCCTTTATGCGATGAGTGGATTTGATTCAAAAATCCATCACAGAATGCTCTCAAGAGCTTGAATCTAAAACAAGGCAGTTGCGTTCCATTCAGAAGAGATGCAGCAAATGCTTCGCAGATCTTGAACTTAAAGAAAAGCAACTTCATAAGCTTGATGTGTCAATTGAATTAAGCATTTCGGCGATGGAGAACGAAGCGCTCCCTACGAGGATGATCATAAAGCAAAGGCTTGCCATGGATTATTGAATCACCACACGCAATAGAGATTCTGCTTGCTGTGGGGGAGTTGTGGGAGATTAAGAGCGACAATATCACTACTTATATAGAAGATTTTGCTATATTATATTTATTATATTATATTGTTATTCGGCAATGTTTTGGACCGACAAACTCACATTCGAGTCATGCTCAATCTTCTTTCTTGTATTCAAGGGCAAACAATGGTTGAGTGAAAGGTTGAGTGAGTAGGTCTCAACAGTATTCCTGTCTCGCAAGAAAAAGAATATGATAGAGAATTTGCAAATTCATATTTAGAATCTTGATGACGTTAGAAATAACATACATATAGTCTCGGACAAAAGTAGCCAAGCATCACAATTAGTGAGGTGTTTTGTAATAAGTATGATTGATCAAATAGGTGTTTTGTGCTGGGGGATGCCTCGAAAGAATGTAATGTGCAATGTATGGAGCTAGAATTGGGGCGGCAACAGCTTAATTCAATTGCAAAGTCATTCGAAAAGTGCTCTAGGGAAATGGAGTCAAGAGAGAGGACTACTGTCCATTCTGGGGTAGTGGCTCAAAAATGGAAACACCCATTAACAAATGGTTCTCAATGCACAATTGCTTGTCAGGAATCACACCAGGTCCTTGGTTCCTCTAATCGAACCTGATGCTCTGTGCTAAGTTGCATGGTTTGTCGCATAGTTGAAGATCTCTAAGATGTTTGAACTCAATTCGCCATGCGGATTTAGAATTTAATTTTAGTGGGAAAAAAGCTTTGATATAAAGAGACCTTGCTACGTAGAAAGTACACATGTACTGCTATCATAGATTCATAGTTCCATTTTATCCTGTTGCTTTCTCATATGACCTGAGGATGCTGTGCATAATCATGTGGCCGTATTTTAACTGGCCCTCTCGATATTTTGCTTGGCCATGGCAATAACAGATGTACATTAAATCATTCTGCAAGTGGGACATTCAAGCTCAGATAGCCTAACAGCAGTTTTAGTGTTTTCCGTTGTGGTGCTATTGCTGCGTTGGATGGGAGCAAGGGACTTTGAACCCATTGATTGGACCCAACCTTCGCTTTTAAGTCTATCTGCTTGCTCGTAGTAGCATGTTCTGATGTTATATTGTAGATCATCCTCTTTTCCAAGGCGGGTTGTTTTCTCAAGCACTGCGAACTTTGAGATTTTAGACCTTGTAGAAAATCATGTAAAAACATATTCATATGTGAGCAGGCCTTGTTTTATATTTGCAATCCCCTGAACCTTGTGTGGTTTTCGATTGCCTTATTTCAGCACACCAGCTACCATACCTGCTTCTCTCACCGGAGTCCATCGGCAACTGCTCCGATTGAAGAAACGGACCCGGCAATCTCTGTGCAATCCCAACAAGACGAACGATCAGGGAGGTCCCATGCAATCCTCTTTTGGACCAAGGTGTTCTCTGCTGGAAGTAGGCCGGAGCTGTTTGTGTGGCTGGCTTATACACCTGGCATTGCCAGAAAAATCTTATATGATTTCCAGACTTGTGTTTATTTTGCTTAAATCCTTGAAGAACTTGACCCGATGTTTAATGCTTTGAACTATATTAGTCATGGTATCAAGTATGACATTAAATTGCTTCCTTTAAAATCTCGTGTGGATTTCAATCTCCCTCAGATGTAAAAATAATGAGAGGATGGAGCTGAGTACAGGGCTGAAAAAGACAGTGTGCCAATGAGGAGTTACAAGACATGCAGATACCAACACGTTAAAATGAGAAAGGCATCTTGGTTGTCCACCAGAAAATGGAAAAAGGCACAGGAGGCTACCTAGCGGGTAAAACTCCCTCTTCTTGGAAATGCTTTCTCAAGCAATTTACTGTCCAAGTGACGGGATCATGCATTGTGGGTTTGACGTGCGGTGAATTATGTGCATGCTCGAGCTAAGTCGAGGTATCTATCTTCACAATTTGATGTGATGAAAAATAAAAGTAGGTGAAGGAGTTCTATTTCGAATATATTTATAACACTAGAACTCGATGAAATGTTTATCAAAATCCAGATCATGGTTCGCAACTATCGATAACCATGGATCTTGCATGAAACCACGTGATGTGATTGATCCATTATTAGATGGACTCCTTCGAAGCTCAGTTCTAGTCGGGATCGTCTCGTGATGTCGTGTAAGAAGGAAAGGAATTCAATCTCTACGCGCTGCCTTTGTTGCAACGAAAGCCGATGAAGAGGAAAACAAAAATAAGAAAACAGAAAAATATAAGACTTTTAAGAAAAAATTCATTAAGTCGAGTCGAAACTCCACTTCATCAATGAGGGAAAGCGAGATATAAGACAATGTCATTGTGGGAACAGTGTTAGCCTGCGGTTTCGTGCAAGGCTGTAAAGCATGCTAACCCTACTGTGGACATTTTACCCAACTTCACTCATCTAAGGCGTGGGTGGCCATTATACCAGTCTATCCGCGATAGTCGAAATATGCAAGTATATCTCGATGTGGAGTCAACCTTCTCTACTGTGAGGTTCCCTAATTTCCTATTTATTTTTATCTTCCTGATAGAGAGAGAATATGGAGGACAGCATGAGGTGTCCCACTCTTGGGTAGATGATGTAGCCGGCATTGAAGACCAGCTCTCTCGACCAAGAAGATCGGCCACTCTTGGAGTTTCTATCTTTTCATATTCTGTTCGTTATTTCCAACCCAATTTCGATCATTCTATAGTGTTTATTTCAGAAAACCCAAAACATAGAAATTGTAGATCCAGAAGTCTTTGTTCATTTGGCTTTGGAATCAGGTCGATCCGATTTGTATCGACAAAGATACAATTGCTCTCCTGAGTTTGCACAGTGTTAAAATTTATGTTCACCCTGTTTTTCCATGTGCGAGTCATTCTCCCCATCCTTTTGTTTGAGAAAGCCTACCCTTGGCTTGCATCAATAGATCTCCTGCCTATTCTCTCCTTAAGCCTTTTAAAATCTTGATAAGGACAGACCAATGAAAATGGCATGTCAAACGGTAACGGTAGGGACTAGATTTCGATATAGAGTGAAAGTTGGTGCTTGCTCAAAAAAAAAAAAAAAAATGAAAGTCGGTGCCTTCTTAAGAGAATTTTGGGGGGAAAAGAAAGGGCAGAACCGTAAAAGTATCACCTGAAAATCGTTTCCAACTCGCTCGCTCGCTCGCTCGCTCGACTCGGCTCGCTCGACTCAGCACCGTCTCGCATTCCCTTTATTTTTCTCCTCCTTCGCCACCAAGAAGAAACACCCACCATCTCTCTCTGCGTGGCGATGCCGGCTTAGCTTGCGCGCCAAATGCACAGGTTCGTCCGCATTCCTTCGTAAACTCGAAGTCTGCAGATTTCTTCTTTTGGGAGGTCGTGGGTTCCGACGCCGGCGCTTCGTCCATGGAGGAGTTCTCCGGCGAGATGGAGCGGGCGCAGCTGCAAAGGCAGAACCTCTTCAAGGCGTACGAGCAGGTGCAGTCCCAGGCGTCCTCGCTTCTCCTGTTCTCGCTCCGGTGGAAGGAGCTGGAGGAGCGCTTCGACGGCATCCAGAGGTCGCTCGCGGAGCGCGCCCGCGACGTGGCGTCCCGGGAGGAGGCGCTGCGGTCGGCGGCGCGGAGGGTCGAGGATCGGGAGGAGGAGGTCCGGAGGAAGGAGGCGGAGCTGAGGACGGCGGAGTCGCGGCTCGAGGGGTGCAGGGATGAGCGCAGGGAGGTGGAGAGGGAACTGGCTCTGAAGCGAGACGCGCCTGTGGAGCGTGACTCGCTGATCAGGGACAAAGAGGAGGAGCTGCGGTCTCTGGTGCGGGCGACTGAGGAAGGTCGCAGGGGTTATGCTTCTAAGAAGGAAGAGGTGGAGGCGCTGCAACGGGAGGTGCAGTTGAAGGAGAAGAGAGTCGGGTCAGTCACGGCAAAACTACAAGAGATTTCCGAATCCCTTGAGTTGAAAAGCAGGGAATTTGATGCTGTCCGAGCATCCATTGAAGACCTTAATCTGGAACTTGCATCAAAAAAGCAAGAGTTCGAGTCCATAAAGAAGCAGTGTGATCGGATGCGAAAATCCATCACCGAATGCTCTCATGAACTTGAGTTTAGAACAAACCAGTTAAATTCCATTCAGTGGAGGATCGGAGAATGCTCAACAGATCTTCAACGTAGGGAACAGCACCTTTATATGCTTGACGTGTCAATCGGAGAACGCTCTCGGATATTTGAGATGCAAAAGGAAGAATGGGATGCGCGATGTATGGGGCTAGATTTGGAGCGGCAAAGGCTTGATTCATTTGAAAAGTCGCTCGACAAGCGCTCCAGGGAAATGGAGTTGAGAGAGTGGACTCGTGGCCATTCTGGGGTAATGGCGCAAAATGTGAATAACCCATATGGACCTGTTGCTGCTTCGTGTTTAAATTCTCAATCCACAATTGCTTTTGATGGAAAGGAATTGCAGATGTTCGTATATCAACATGTTCAGGAGCTCAGTGGAGCGTGCAATAAGGTGCTGGAGATTATTCGAACATCAGCTAACGCTGCCAAGTTGGTGTTAGATGCCATGGAAGGGTTTTACCCCCAGGATTCAGGGAACAGAGATGGGTCACTAGATATTGGGGTGATTAGGAGGAGTTGTATCTTCATGTTGGAGAATTTTATACGGTCTTCATCAGAGATTAAGCCTCAGCAGAGGGAAGCTGCGATGAAACTGGCTGTTGAATGGAAAGGGAAGCTGAAATCTTCACCCTCACCTGAGCATCCTTTGGACGTCTTGGGTTTTTTGAAGCTTTTAGAGGCATATAAGCTAGCTTCTGCCTTCAATGCAAATGAAATTGACGAGCTTGTCAATTCTGTGTCACAGTTTCAAATAGCACAGCAATTGCAACAGGTCCTTGGTTCTTCAGTAGTGCTGCCTGGTTAGCGTAAATGCAGCTAGGGACTTGAAATGTTGAATCTGGTTGCCAGTTTGCTTCTCATATTATGCCTGCTTTTTGCAGTTATATTCATGCCACTTTAATGTTTATCTCTTTACTGGAACAAAGTTTTGAAACATGGCTATGGCTCTGTATTTTGACTTGTCAGGAGATGAGATAATCCTTATGTACATTGCAGATACTAGTTGACTACTTTATGCTTTAATTCAACCTTTCACCATATCAAATTTAAAATCATTGACTGTAGACTTGTTTATATTATCTTTTGTAAATTTTAAATATCCGATATATATTGCTCTTTCGAAGGTTCCATCTAGTAGGTCAAGCTCTATTGTTGGAGCTCAAAAACATTTCTCCAAAGATGTTTAACTGGGAAGCTGAAACTTTTGGGCTTGGGCTTGCTTTGACGATGCTTGCCGTGCATTTGAGAATTGAGATCAATTATATCCTCTCTTTCGATGTTGGACTTTCCTCAGCTAAAGGTTTTCATCTCGTGGTCATTCTGAAGTCCTCATGGCAAACCATGTTTTGTGCTGTTATCTTGAGAAAGGCAGTTCGGGTTCTTTCGTTGACTTGTGTTTTAAATGTTTATTTGGATCTATTCAACATTACCAAATAAGGACCGAGGAACCACAAAATTTTGCTGTGCACAATGCAGATGATTCTTCTGTTTTTTTAATACACCAATACTGTATCAGCTAGAAAAGATTTGTAGATTTTTGAAACCGAGCTTTTGCATGAGAATGCTATGACATGTAAAGAAATCTCACATACACTCTGCAAAACTTGTTCTGGATGTTTTTTCGGGGTCTTATACTTGATACTCAAACAGTGAGGATCTGAGTTTGGAGACAGAGGTTATGAGGAATCGAATTGTACTGTTAGATCAGCTGGTGAGAATTTCGCCTTTAATAGCACATGAGGTTAAAGGAGCAATGACAAGAGAATGGAAAGCGAAACTGTCGGATAAACCCGAGGGCGCTTCGGAGGCTTTGGCATTTCAGCATTTCTTGCCAGCATACAGTTTGATTTTGTCAAACGAGAGTGAGGTTCTGAAACTAGCGGGAATTATTTGATTGAGCAATGAAATACCTATCCTACTCCTCCTTCCAAACCTCAAGTTGGCTTGAGTGTTTTTTCATCGGGAATTAAAACATCATCTTACCCTTGACCCTGAGTTTCTTCCGACAGTGGCCTAGCAAGTACAACCTGCTGTATATGGTGGTGTCATTCCCGTCCCCAACCGTCAATCTTAACCGGAAGTTTTGCCCGGCTTTCGTATTGCAATTAGGCATCTTGCCTTGGCCCAAATGAACCAGCTTGTCACGACTGGTTAGATCGTCGGTCTATTTCAAGAAGCGACGACACACTAATCAAGAGGTTTTCTCGTGAAAAGGCATTAAACTAGCAGGACATTCCAGCATTCTTCTTCCCCTTAACATCAAGCTATAATTAAATCTACTAAGACTAACTCACCGCCGTTTCATGATATTGAGTGCGTTTGGTTAAACTTTTGGGAAAATCAATTGGGAAAATGCAAAGGATGGCTTTTCAGAATGCAAATAGTATTTGGAAAAACTATATTTACAAAGAACTTTTTGTGATAAAAAAAAATTATCAAAAGAAAAATAAAGAAAATTAACCAGCAAGGGAAGCTGCTGTTGGCGATCGAAATTTGTTGCCAACGGCTGACATCTGACTTAGGCAATCGCGGAGATGACTGGGGAGGGCTAGCCATGGAGACGACTGGGGAGGGCTGTCCGGGGTCGAGCGACCTTCGATGACCCTGCCACCACCTAGATCCGGGGCGGCGAGGTCACGGCAGGTCGCATGACGCCACTACAACCTCTACGACCCAGCTCTAGGGTGGCAAGGTCCTCCCGCGACCTTGCCGCCCCAGATTTGGGTTGTGGTGAGGTCGGCAACCCAAACATCGCCGCGACCCAGATGGCACGACAGTCGCGCCACCCCCTAGCGATGGTCGTGCCTCCCCCTGACTACAGTCATTTGGGTGATGGTTACTGGCAACTGCTTGCCCTTTGTTGGCTACTGCTTACATACAAGAAGAAGAAGATGATGAATAATGAGGGCAAAACCAGAAAAACGAAAAACCAATGAGGATAATTTTGGAAGAAATTTTTTTATTTTACTCCCTCAACTCAGCATGTCGAGAAGGCTGAAAGCCCAAGGCAATCCCCTTCTTACCTTGGGCTTTTAGCCTTGTGAAAGCTGGCAATTTCCAAATGGGGTTTGAAAATTTTTTACGAAACACCTCTACATTGGCCCAAGGATCATCTGTAACAAGTTATTCTCAAATCCTTACGAAGATCTATAGATGCGTCCATAATTCAAATATCATCCTTAACAAGTTACCTCAAATCCTTGTATTGTAGACTTTAAATTCCTAGTCTTCACAAGCGTTCTTTACTTTTAGGCATCAACTCATTATTTCATTCCTTATACAAGGAATTTAAAGCATAGGCAGAGGTATTTCATGTCGGCCAAACCCTTCTTATTTGTACCAAATTATTCTTTTGTACTTTTGGCTCATCTGTATTCAAGACTTGTAAATTTACTAATTCTAATACCTTCGCCATTGCCAAATTTGCCAGCCTTAATTTCCAAACCTGAGCTTACTGTTCAAGCCCTTAAAAAACTTGACCCAATCTTTAATGCTATGAACTACTTCAGCATGAACACACTTAATCAAGCAATTTATTAATCGAAATGATGGGCCGTGCACTATGGTTTGACACATGAGGAAAAATGTGAAAGTCTGAGCTATGAAATGAAAGTAAAGGAATCTGTTTCCATATCTGTTTTTACCTTTAGATTCCGACGAAATCGTTTATTTAAATCCAATTCCCTATCAGTCCCTGTGAATCCCACAAAAACCCTATGTGACTGACCCATTTTCACATGGGTCCGATGCAAATAGGTAGTCTTCGAAGCTTAGCTGGAGTTGAATCATCCCATAATTTTATGTAAGAAGAAAGGAGTATACTCTCTATATTGAAAATGACAACCTTAATTTAGGACAATTATAATGGAGTTCATCGGCACCGCATGGGAAGTTCTGTAAACAAGTACTGACAATATCAATTCAAAGTAAAACCATTAAATGCGACTTGCAGAAATGTAAATGCCTGTCATTTTAATAGCCGCCAAGGAACAGATCAATTTTCCGAAAACGGAAGCCTGACGCCGACCCAGCACGGTAGGAGTCAACGAAGGAGGTTGCTTTCACGTAACCCAAAAGAGGCTGCTTTCTCACATGCAAGGTGACGACCTGTAAATATCTAGTTAAGTATTTTTCCGCTTCACTTACCAAAATTTAAACAATCATACAAATTTTTTAAAAATCGTAAAAGAAATAATATATGAATCCACTGTCGATATTCATATATTGTGAAAGACTCAATTATTGAAGAATTAAAGAAGATTACATTACGTGCGCCACAAAATGTTGGCCATCCAACGATTATAAAATGCAAGGGTATGATGCCCACAAGGTACAGTAGACAACTAGACTCTACCCTATCATTTTTACAGTTTTGATATATATAAATCTATACAGAACCGACATACCACATTTGACATGTAACTCTTAGACTTCATTGAATTATTTAGGTGAATTTCTTGCTAGAATCCAGTCCATGGTGACCCACAAGATCACAGGTAGTAATTAACGTAAGCCCCACCAGATCTCGTCGCCAATAATTTACAATTATCCTAGTCATGGTATACCAAGTTTAGACTCAAACAAGAACTTTCGAAGCTATTGAGTATAATTATTTCTCCAATACTTAACAAAAATAGAAAATAAACAAGGAAAGCCCCTAGTCCCTTCGACCGTCATTGATCAAGCTAACCCTTGGGCCTCGAGACGCCGATCAGACACGGCGAAGACTCTCGCTTTCGCTCTGCTTGTGATGGTTAACTCGAAATTATAAATTGTTGGGCAAAATTCAATGGAAAAAAGAGAAAATTCATTAGCCTTTTGAGTTGGCTTTCTTAAAAGCTCCAAAGCCAAAAGGAAGGTGGCCTCGCCTTCAGTTTTGGGCTATCTTTATGGCGTAACTTTTCACCAAAGTCATACAGTGTAGTGCATGAGAGGAGGAAGAAAGTAGAAGTTTCGTCCATTCCGGGCGGGCAGGCATCCACCTCGCGTACGTTCGCTTGGTCCCCCCTTCAAATGCGAAAGGGCCGTGCCTTGACCCATCCTGAAATGACCGCCACTTGACGCCAGCAGTCCCCTCCTGAAAACCACCCGCCATATCCCGGCAATATCAAGGACCCAGCTTCTCTGCTCGTGGTTCGAAACTCGCTTGACTCGGCTTGTTCAGCTCAACAAACTCTCTCGTATTCCCTCCATCTTTCTCTTCCTTCTCCACCAAAGAGAAGACCTCTCGTTTCAGCGCCAGGTTTCGTCATCAAGCCTCGTCGTGCGACTTTCGCGTGTCCGCTCCTTCGTAGACTCGTAGTGTGTAACTGGGGTGTTGGTGCTCCGATGGAGGGAATCTCCGGCGAGCTGAAGCGTGCGGAGTCCAAGAAGGAGAGCCTCTCTAAGGCGTACGAGCAGCTGCAGTCGCAGTTGTCCTCGTTCCTCTCGTTCACGCTCCCGTGGAAGGATTTGGAGGAGCACTTGGATGGCATCCGGAGGTCGCTCGAGCTTCGCTCCGAGGAGCTCAGGGAGGGCGAGAGGTCGCTCGCGGAGCGAGCCTGCAACGTCGCGTCGCGGGAGGAGGGCCTGCGGTCGGCGTGGCAGAGGGTCGAGGAGTGCGAGGAGGAGGTCCGGAGGAAGAGGATGGACCTGAGGCTGGTGGAGGAGCGGCTTGAGAAATGCAGGGTTGAACGTAGGAGGGAGGAGAGTAAATTGGTCGTGACGCGCGACGCCCTTAGTGAGTGCGCCTCGCTGATCAGGGACAAGAAGGAAGAGCTGTGCTCTCTGATGCAGTCGACCGGGGAATGTTGCAGGGATTATGATTCGAAGAAGGAGGAGGTGGAGGTGCTGCAACAGGAACTGGACTCGAAGGAGAAGAAAGTCAAGGTGCTGCAGAGATTGCTCGAGGGAAATACTCGAGAAGTGGATATGAAAGTGGAGGAGTTGGTTTCAGTGAAGCGTTCTCTTGATGAGTGCTCTAGGACAGTTAAATCGACAAGGGAGGAATTGACTGCAGTGGAGAGTATGCTCGACCACAGTCTCAAGGCGTATGACCAGAGTGAGAAGAGGCTGAGTGTTTTGGAGCGCACGATTGAAAAGCGTGATAAGCAGGTCAAGGTCAAAGTCGGAAAGTTGCAGTCTCTGGAAGATAAGATAAACGGCTGTCAAGTTGAACACCAAAAAAAGGAGGAGGAACTTCAAGAAATCCAAAAATCCATTGAAGAGTGTTCCAAGGAGCTTGAATATAAAGAGAATCAACTCCATTCCATCAATATGTTGATGGAGGAGCACAAAGAGGAGCTCAAATCCAAAAAAGAGGGGGTTGAGGAAATCAACAGGTTGATCAATGAGCGGTTGGTGACACTTGCTTGGAAAAATAGCGAATTGGGGTCCATTGAAACAGCTATTGGAAAGCTTTCCAAAGAGCTTAAATCTAAGGAAGGTGAACTGGAAAATATGATGAAGCAGGTGAAGCAGTGTATTGAGGAAACCGAGTTAAAGAAGGACGATCTTGCTTCACTCCAGGCGAACTTAAAAGAGGTGGCCAAATATCTTGAGTTGAAAAGTAGTGAATACTATGCTGTCCAAGCATCTATCAAAGACAGCAATCTTGAACTTGCATAAAAAAAGAGACAGCTAGAGTCCATCCAAATTGATATTACTGAACGTGTAGAGCAACTTCAATTGAAGGACGAAGAGTATGCTTTCCTTCAAAGCTCAACTCTTGAATGTGCCAAGGCCCTTGAGTTCAAAAAGAAGCAATGTGATTTGATGCAGAATTCCATCACGGAATATTCTCATGAGCTTGAATCTCAAAAAAGGCAGTTGGATTCCATTCAGAAGAGAAGCAGAGAATGCTTCGCAAATGTTGAACTTAAAGAAAAGCACCTTCATATTCTTCATGTGTCAATTGGAGAACACTCTCAGATACTTGAAATGAAAAAGAAAGAATGTAATGTGCAATGTATGAAGCTAGAATTGGAGCGGCAATGGCTTGATTCGATTGAAAAGTCACTCGAGTAGTGCTCTAGGGAAATGGAGCTGAGAGAGAGGACTAGTGTCCATTCTGGGGTAGTGGCTCAAAATTGCAAACGCCCATTAATAAATAAACCTGTTCTAGCTTCATGTCAAAATTCTCGACCCACAATTGATTTTGATGGAAAGAATCTGCAGATGTTCCTATATCGACATTTTCAAGAGCATGATAGATTTTGCCACAAGGTGCTGGAAATTATTCAAACATCTGATGATGCTGCAAAGTTGATGTTAGATGCCATGGAAGGATTTTACCCCTCGGATTCCAGGAATAAAGATGGGTTACTAGATATTGGGGTGATTAGAAGGAGTTGTATCTTTCTCTTGGAGAATTTAATACTATCTTCAGCAGAGATTAATCCTCAGGAGACGGAAGCTGCAATGAAACTGGCTGTTGAATGGAAAGGGAAGTTGAAACTTTCACCATCAACAGAGCATCCTTTGGAGGTCTTGGGCTTTTTTAGGCTTTTACTGGCGTATAAGCTAGCTTCTGCCTTCGATGCAAATGGAATTCAAGATCTTGTCAATTCTGTGTCACAGTTTCAAATAGCAAAGGAATTGCACCAGGTCGTTGGTTCTTCAGCAGTGCCGCCAGGTAAGTTGAGATGCACCTATTGACTTGAAATGTTGAATCTGGTTGCCAGTTAGTTTATCAAATTATGCCTGGTTTTTGTAACATTATTCATGCCGAGTGAATTTTTGTCTCTCTATGCAAACAAAGTTTTGAAACATGGTGATGGCTCTGTAGTTGACTGGTGAGAGATGAGGCAATCCCCATGTTTTTTCCTTATATACATTGCATATATAGCCCCAATTATCAATTTGATCCAATCAAAAGTCTTGGGGATGCTAATGACTACTTTCTGCTTTAGGTTCAACCATTCACCAAGTCAATTGATATCATTGACTGGACACTTGTTTAAGTTATATTAGATAAATTTTGAATATCCAATCTGTTCATTTAATAAAATTTTAACTCATGTCTAATTTGATTAAAGTAAACTCGTCTTTGGAATATATTCCGAAGTTGACCAGATGGATCCATTAAGGTTCCTCTACAACCCCTTCTTTTCTATCTTTTATATTGAAATGCCGAATCCATTTATAGGGGTTCAGACAAGATGCTGTGGTTCATATTATTTTGGCATCACATATGTGTGCGTGCGTGCATGCGTCTGCGTGTGTTGCTTTTTTCGAAAGTACCATCCTGTAGGTCAAGCTCTATAGTTGAAGCTCAAAGAAGTTTCTCCAAAGATGTTTGACTTGGCTTGCTTTGATGATGCATGTTGTGCATTTGAGAATTGAGATCAATTATGTCTGTTGATTCTGATTAAAGCAGCAAAGAAGCAGAAAAACCAGAACTATAGATATCGAGGAAGAAAGATGAAAAAACAGAGGAAACAGAGAGAACAGAGCATAAAAACTGTCTTCTGCAGTTCTTATGAAAAAGTCAAGTACAGAACACGACTTAAACCAAAAAAAAATAACTGCACACACACACACACACGTTCAGCTTGTAACTGCACCTGAACAAGTACTTAACTTCCTAAATAACACAACAACAACTGCATAACATAATTGACTAAGTGAGAAAATAAACTAGAACAGTATAAAAAAAAAAACAGAACAGAGAAACTTTAGTCTAAAAACAGAAGATCTTGATACATCAAAAAATCCAACAAACTCCTCCTTGGATCGGTAGCTGCTGCATACTCCAATTTTCTTTCTCAATGCCTCAAATCTTCCAGCTTGAAGTGGTTTAGTGAATATATCAGCAAGTTGATCTTCAGATCTGCAATAAATCAGCATGACCTCACCATTTTGTTGCACCTCACGTAGAAAGAAGAACTTGACCTTGAAATGCTTAGTTTTGCCATGAAAAACTGGGTTCTGAGATATTGCAATTGCAGCTTGGTTATCCACATTGATCTTGATACATTCATTGAAGTTCAGCCAAAGATCTTTCATTATCTTCTTCAGCCATAAGGCTTGATTTGCTGCTGCAGTAGCAGCTATAAACTCTGCTTCAGCAGTAGATTGAGCT
Source organism: Eucalyptus paniculata subsp. matutina (assembly GCA_017140255.1). Classification (NCBI taxonomy): domain Eukaryota; kingdom Viridiplantae; phylum Streptophyta; class Magnoliopsida; order Myrtales; family Myrtaceae; genus Eucalyptus; species Eucalyptus paniculata. The sequence goes on along the minus strand of CM029436.1, from coordinate 47,276,862 downwards.
ACAATTTCTTGTTTTTTAGAACACCAAGTGAAACAAGTTGATCCTAAACTGAAACAGTACCCAGATGTACTCTTCATATCATCCATCGAGCCAGTCCAATCACTATCAGAATAACCTTGTAGATTGAATTCTAGACTCCTTTGAAACTTCACTCCAAAAAGCATGGTTCCTTTCAAATACCTTAAAATCCTCTTAGCTGCAATCAAATGAAGCTGACTTGGATCACTCATAAATCTGGACAGAACACTTACAGCAAATAAAATGTCTGGTCTAGTTGCTGTGAGGTACATGAGACAACCTATTAGACTTCTGTACATCGAAACATCCACAGCTTCAGTTCCATCATTCTTCTGCAATTTCTCTTTTGCTGCCATAGGTGTCGACACTTCGACATTCTTCCATCTGAAATTTCTTCAAAATTTCCTTTAAGTACTTCCTCGACAAATGAAGATTTCATAAGGACTTTGCTTGATTTCCAGACCTAAGAAGTAAGCCATTTTTCCTAAGTCTGTCATCTCAAAACCAGCAAATAGGCCTTGCTTAACATTTTCTATCAGCTGAACATCATTTCTGTTACCAAAAGATCATCCACATATAGAGATAGAACTACCACACTATGATTCACTTTCTTAATATAAAGAGTGAACTCACTCAAGCTCTTTTTAAAACCTAAATCCAAGTAGATATCGATCAATTTTTCCATACCAGGCTCTTGGAGCTTGCTTGAGTCCATATAAAGCTTTATGCAATTTGTATACACTCTCTTCTTGCCCTTTAACACAGAACCCTTCAGGTTGTTCAACAAAAATTTCCTCTTCAAGCTCACCATTTAAAAATGCAGACTTGACATCAAGCTGAAAAATAGTCCAACCCTTCTCGCAAATTTGCTGTGCTAACAAGAGTCTTACTGTGTCCAGCCTTGCAACTGGAGCAAAAGTTTCAGAATAGTCTACTCCCCATACCTGAGCATAGCCTTTAACAACAAGCCTTGCTTTATACTTGTTAACAGAGCCATCAGGATTGAGTTTTTTCCTAAAGACCCACTTAACTCCAATTACATTCTTATTTAATGGCCTGTCTACCAATTCCCAAGTCTGATTTTTTTGAATCATTTTCATCTCCTCCTGCATTGCTGCAAACCACTTCTGATCTTCCTTGGCTTCAGCAAAATTTGATGGTTCGAGCACAGCCACATTACTCCTTTCATAGATCTCAGCAAGTGTCCTTGTGCCTCTCACAGGTTCATCATCTATACTTTCTTCCATTTCCCCTGTAATTTCATTAGTCTCCACATCAGTTTCAGGTTGTCTTTCAAAGTGCTTCAATTCAGTGTTCCTTCCATTTAACCAATTCCATTCATCTTCCTCTAAGAACATAACATCTCTGCTCACAGTAATCTTCCTTGTCTTTGGATAGAAAATTCTGTAAGCCTTTGATTGAGAGCTATATCCAACAAAAATTCCAATCTCAGCCTTTTTATCAAGCTTATCCCTTTTGACATCAGGAATATGAGTATAACACAAACTTCCAAAAACCTTCAAATTTTTCACAGAAGGTTTAGTGCCTTGCCAGCCCTCGAGAGGTGTTAGTTTCTCTAAAGCTTTTGTAGGTAATCTATTTAAAAGAAATACAGCGTGTGTTGGCTGCCTCATTAAAAACTTTTAGGCAAATTCTTTTCTGCATCAAACATCTGGCCATCTCCATAATGCTTCTATTTTTCCTCTCACTAACCCCATTGTTGAGGTGAGTAAGGGGCTGTAAATTGCTGTACAATTCTAGCTAGCTCACAAATCAGTTTGAATTTGTTAGCTGTATACTCAGATCCATTGTCTGACCTGAGAGCTTTGATTCTCTTCCCACTTTGATTTTCAACTAATGCTTTAAACTTCATAAATACATCAGCTACTTCGGTCTTAGCTTGTAGAAAATAGATCCAGCTCATTCTAGTCAGATCATCAGTAAAAGTAATAAAGTACCTGCTTCCATTTAAAGAAGGTTCAGACATAGGTCCACACACATCAGTGTGAACTAATTCCAGCTTTTGATATGTCTTTGAGACACCTCCTTTGAAGGGAAATCTGGCTGTTTGCCAAGAATGCGGGTTACGCATTGTGGAAGCTCTTCCTTCAAGCTTGGTAAATCATCTACCAAGCCATTTTTCTGCATAACCAGCATACTCCTCCTATGAACATGGCCCAATCTTTTGTGCCACAGCTCTATGTTCTCTTCTGTACACTTCAAAGCCATATGCTGCATCTCATTTGGCTTGAACACAAAACTTTTATCCCTCATTTGAACTCTCAAGACTTCATTGCTGTCAGTATCTTTAATGAGACATTCCCTTCCTTCGAACTTCACTATATAGCCCTTCTCCACTAACTGACCAACACTTAACAGATTCTGGTCAATATTTGGCACAAAGAGGACATCCTTGATTAACTTCACCCCCTGGTTTCCTTTAACAGCAACTACACCTTTACCTTGAACTTCAATATGCTGTCCATTGCCAATTCGACTTTGGACTTTCTTGTTTTGTTTATGCTCTTGAATAGCTCTAAGTTGCCGGTCATGTGATTAGTACAACCACTATCTATCAGCCATGTACTATTTTCGACTGAATATTCACCAGCTGAAGCAACAAATAAGTGCTCTTCATCAACTTCACTCACTGCCACTTGTGCTTCTCCCTGTTTCTTTGATAGGCTTTCCCTTTGCAAATAGCTTCCATATGACCCAACTTGTGGCATCTTCTGCACCTCGCGTCGGCCTTTTCCAGCATCTAAAGGACTCGATGGTTGGTTCCACCCACGATCTTGACATGACCTTTTATTATTTTTCCATTTGCTAGATCCACCAGCATTTCCTTCTTTAGGCAAAAATTTCGAATCAGCAACATTTCCCTTAAACTGAATCCATTTCTTCCCTTTGCCTCCATCATTTTGCTTTACTTTGGCTTGCAATGCCCCCTCGACATGATCTTCTCTCCTCATTAGTCTTCTATGCTCCTGTGCCTGCAAAGCATTCAGCAACTCTGCAAGTTTTATATCAGCCAAATCCCTTGTGTTTTCCAGAGAAGCTATAGTAGCTTCAAATTTTTTTTCTGGAAGAGACACTAGGATCTTCGAACAAGCCTATCATCCCTCAAATCGAGTTCCCAAAACTCGATTTTATCGGCTATTCCCACTAGCCTATCCGAGTATTCCTTCACGACTCGATTCCTTCATTTGCTGTCTCTCAAATTCTCTCAAGAGATTCAGCACCTTCATACCTCTTATCTTCTCATCTCCTTCATATTCTTCCTTCAAGAAATCCCATATGACCTTCGCAGAGTCACACTTCATAAGTCGGTGAAGATGGTAGGCGAGACAGCGGCATACGGGCAAGATTTTGCCTTGGCTTTCCTTGTGGTTCTCTCTTTATGAAACTTGATTTGATTCATGGTTGGATTATTTGGAAGTGGAGCAACTTCATAATCATCCTCCACAGCTTCCCACGAGATCATGACCCTCCGAGAAATGCTTTCATTTTAACAGCCCATGCTTGATAATTCTCTCCAAGTAAATCTTGGAGAAGCCATCGCAGAAAAACCACTTGAACCTGTCTCCATCACCCTCTAACCTCTTTGCACTACAATACTTGCTTAACTTCACAGTCCCTCAAGATCATTCGATGCTCTGATACCACTGTTGATTCTGATTAAAGCAGCAAAGAAGCAAAAAAACCAGAACTATAGATATCGAGGAAGAAAGATGAAAAAACAGAGGAAACAGAGAGAACAGAGCATAAAAACTGTCTTCTGCAGTTCTTATGAAAAAGTCAAGTACAGAACACGACTTAAACCAAAAAAAAATAACTGCACACACACACACACACGTTCAGCTTGTAAGCGCACCTGAACAAGTACTTAACTTCCTAAATAACACAACAACAACTGCATAACATAATTGACTAAGTGAGAAAATAAACTAGAACAGTATAAAAAAAAAACAGAACAGAGAAACTTTAGTCTAAAAACAGCGATCGATACATCAAAAAATCCAACAATGTCCTCTCTTTCAGAGTTGGATTTTCCGTAGTCTTCCCATTTTCTTTCTTCGTGGTAGTTCCAAAGTCCGCATGGCAAACCACGTTTGGTGCTGTCATCTTGATAAAGGCAGTTTGGATTTTTAACGGTTGTCTCGTGTTTGATAGGTTCTTTGGGATCTATTCAACAGTGGCAAATAAAGACTGAGGAACCAGAGAATTTTGCTGTGCAAAATGCAGATGATTATTCTGTTGAATATCCACCACCACCAACTATCTTAGCTAGAAATGATTTGCAGCTTTTCCAAACTGAGCTTTTGAATGAGAATTCCATGATGTGTAAAGACATCTCACGTACGCTGGAAAACTCTCCTGACCCTGCAAAACTTGTTCTGGAAGTCATTGCGGGGTCTTATACTCAATACTCAAACAGTAAGGATATGGATTTGCAGACAGATGTTATGAGGAGTCAAATTGTTATGTTAGAGCAGCTTGTGAGAATTTCGCCTTCAATAACACATGAGGTTAAAGGAGGAGCAGTGAAGCTGGCGAGAGAATGGAAGGCAAAATTGTCTGATACACCCGAGATCTGTTTGGAGGTTTTGGTATTTAAGATTTTCTTGGCTGCATACAATTTGCTTTCTTTGTTCAATGATGCTCCTCTGTTGGGCCAGACCCTTGGTCCTGTCAATGAGATATCAGGTACATTTTCTCTAGTATCCATTTTCCTATCTCTGACTCTCTGAATTGCAACATTTTCCTTTTTGCTTGAGCATGGCAATATAGGATGTAGATCAAGTCATCCTGGAAGTGAGACATTCTATTTCAGACAGCCAAACAGCAGTTTTACCGTTTTCCGTTGAAGTGCTGTTGTTGCAATAGATGGGAGTATGGGATTTCAAACCCCATTGACGGACCCAATCTTCTCTTTAAGTCTAGCTGTTTGCTCTTAGCATGTTCTGATGTTATGTGGGTTGCTCTCTTTAGCACTGCAAACTTCGATATCATTGAGCCTGTAATAATCATCTTTAAAGCTCAAAGACAATATTATTATGGCACATCCATATGTGTGCTGGGGGATGCATGGTGTTTCTTGATGGCCTGGGTGTATTACGCCTTGTTTTGCATTTACAATCCCCTGAACCTTGTCTGGTTTTTAATTAACTTATTTCAGGAGCAGTTGGCATGGCTGCCTGTCCCTCCAGAGCCCATCAGCAACTGCCAGGAGAGAAGAAACGTTTGGCTACTGACCCAGCAATCAATTCACAATGCCAACCCTGTGCACGTAAGTGTAAAAGCAAGATGAACAATCAGGGAAGTCCACTGTAATCCTTTTTTGGACAAAGGTATTCTTTGCTGAAAGTAGGCCAGAGCTATGTGTGGCTGACTCATGTACCTGGTATTGCCGGACAAATCTCATACGATTTCCAGGAGAAATTTGGTGCTGATGACGTACAGGATATACAGAAGATAGGTCTTGTTTTTCCCAGGAGAATGTATATATAGGTTTCCTAACATGTGTTGTCCCATGCTTGGCAGGCAAGTTAGTGGTTTTTGCATGCAGACTTTTCTAGGAAGCTCTCAGTGAACATTGATAGAATTGTGTTGAATCCCTTGAACAGTAGAAGTAACTGAAGTACATTTTTGTATATATTATTCAATCATGTCGAGTTTGAGTCCATGAGAGATATCTGGTTCAAGTAGAAATTCAAAACCTGAATAAGACTCGTGGTTTGATGTCCGGACAAGCAGAAATAATTGATATACTTAATTCAAGTAGGCTTCTTAATTTGAGTTGGCAAGTTACATGAGAACATATAAAAATGGAATCATATTTGAGAATTACATAATAGGGCAGTGTTAAGGTTCTCTCTATAAGTTTTCTGAATGAGTTTTTTTCTAAAAGATCGTGAGATAACATTTTTAGGTTTTATGGTGACCGTTCAAGGGCAGTGAAATATAATCCTATGTTGACGGAAAATCATCATGCGGACGGTTTATTGTGTTTTGGTACCCGAACCGTCAACATGCCCAACTTTTTTTAATTTATAAGCTGAATCGGGATGAGACCCCACCTCAAGAAACCTGAACTTTTCAGTTCGATTGAAGCATTTTGACACCCCTATCGAGAACTCATACAACGCAAAGCAAATGAGATCTACCTCGAATGCCTGCGTTGACGCCGGCCTTGAGAACCCAAGCAATGTGCTGCCGAGGTGATGGTCTTCGTCGTCGGAGCCAAGCTCCTTCAAGAAGGACGACTTGCAGCAGCCCATAACTTAGGAGAAGAAGAAAAGGAAGCCCGAGTTGACTCACTGCGAATAATGGAACTCCTCTCTTCTTCCTAGCTGTCAGGTCAACCTGAAAGCGCTTCGGAGGTTTTGGCACTTCAGCATTTCTTGGCAGCATACAATCTGGTTTCTTCGTCAAATGACAGTGAGATTCTGAAACTAGCGGAAATTGTTTCATTGAGAAATGAAATAGCTATCCTCCTCCTACTTGCAAACCTCAAGATGGCTCGAGTGTCTCTTCATCAGGAGTTAAAACACCATCTTACCCTTCACCCCGAGTTTGTTCCGACAATGGCCTCGCAATTACAACCCATCGCATATGATGGTGTCATTCCCCTCCCCACCGGCCGCTCTATCCAGAAGTTCTGCTCGGGTTTCGTATCACGATTAGGCATTTTGCCCTGGCCCAAATGAACCAGCTCGTTGCAACTGGTTAGATCATCAGTCTAATTTCAAGACGCGACAACACAATACTCAAAAGGCTTTCTCGTGAAAAGGCATTAAACCAGCAGGATATTCCAGCATTCTTCTTCCCCCTAACATCAAGCTATCGAATCTACTAAGATTAACGCTTCACCAAAACAAGTTTTTGTCCATAACAGGTTATTTTTGAATCCTTACAAAGATCTATAGACGCGTCCATGATCCAGCTATCATTCATAAAGAGTTACCCTTGATTCCATGTGTGACGTAGGCTTTAGAGTCCTACTCTTAGCAAGTGATCTTCGCTTGTATGCATCACCTCATCATTTCCTTCCTTTGCAATTCAAGGAATTTAAAGCATAGTCAATAAGAGTTCACGTCAGCCAAACCCTTTTTAAAATATCAGAATACACGTAGGATTAATGAGTCCGACACTTACTTGCACCAAGTTATTCTTATGTAATTTTGGCTCTTCTATATAAGACTAGGAAATTTACTTAGGGTCTGTTTGGCAACGTGCCAAACAGTGCCTGATTTTGATTTTTTCTTCCCAAAATCAGTTTGGGACAAAAATCGCGTTTGGTAAAATTTTTGTTCCCGGGAATAGAGTGGGAAGAGAATTGAGAATATAAAAAAAAAAAAATGATTCTTCATCCGAGAATCAAAAAAAGAATCAAAATAGTGAAACTTTCATTCTTCCCTTTCGTCATCCCGCGATTGTCGTCTGCCACCGCCTGCCGCCGTTTGTTGCCTGTCGCTGGTCTAGCGAGCTCGCCAGGCTAGGGCGAGGTCTGGCGAGCTTGCCGGAGGCAAGCCGCTGGAAACCCATTTCGTGGGTTGCTGTTCTTGGCTGGCCGGAGCTAGTCTGGTGGCCAAAACAGCGAGGCAGGGCTGGCGAAGGGTGAGGGGGATGCCGGGGAGGTCCGGCGGGGTCAAACGGTGGACTGGAGGTGGCCAGACGGGGGCTGGACAAAGGTTGGGCAGCGGCTGGATCGCGCAGAGGAGGACGCCTGGGCGCGAGGGACGGCCGGCGGAACGCGCAACGTTGCGCGGGCGGGCATTGCAGGTGCGGGCCGCGGGATGGGCGGCGAGCGACAGCTTCGACAAGCGGCTGCTCCTACTCTTCTTCGGCTCCTGGTTCGCTCGCACGAAGAAGAAAGAAGAAGAGAGTGACGAGAGAGAGAGAGAGAGAGAGAGAGAGAGAAAATATGAGGATTGACCGGTCAAAAGAAAAAGAGAGAGGAAGAGGTCAGGTAGTGGGGCTGTCCGCACGAAGAGGGGAAAGAGGAGAGAGAAAAGAGAGAGAGAAAGAAAGAGAAAAGAAAAGAATAATGCTATTCTAAATTTTCTTTTCTCCTTCCATTTCCCTTTCTATTTTCTTCCGGTCTTCGATTTTTCCTACGATAATTTCTTTCTTGAAATTTCGGACTCGACAATAAATCGATAGACAATCAGACGGTCCTAAAAATGAATTGTGACACGCTCGAATATTCAATTCCCAAAACCGAATTAAATTTCATGATTAAAATCGACCGAACGTGATTTTAGTCCAATCCAACAAATTAGGTAGCTTTGAGGGATTTTACCACGGATATATCCTTTAACGGCTTCACCCAATAGGTTAGTTAACTCGTGAGTGATCAACTCAGAGAAAAAGGGCCATAGGCACGTCGACAAAATGCCAATTTCACTTTATCGAAACGGGGTCGAATTTCAGAATATCACAGAATGGTTGAGTGAGTTGATCTCAACGGTATCTCTGTCTCGTAAGAAAAAGAAAATGATAGAGAATAAAGTATTTTTGCACATAAACCAACTTGCAAATCCAACTTTAGAATTTTGATGAGGTTAGAGATAACATGCGTATAGGAGTCGGACAAAAGTAGCCAAGAATCACTTAATATCATAAATAATGATAGGTGTTTTTGTAATACGTAGGATTAATCAAATGGAAGTTTCTATCAAGACAATTAAAACTCTTTGCAGAAAAAGAAGTCTAGGTATGTGTTAAGTAATTTGCTAAGTCCATTATATTTGAAATGGTGTTTTTACGAAGAACGCAACAACGCCAAATCATGCTTGCGGTCATATGTATAGAGAAGGAAGAACAAGAATATATACCAATAAAACTTGTGAACCCTAGTTTTTTTGGTTTTTCCATAGATTGAAGTGCGATTCTGATTGCTTAGGGTTGAAGTGCTTATCGATACAAGAATTTCGAGTGGTGGTTCGTCGTCGGACGCCGTTGGAGACACCGCCACACGAGGCCGAACTGTTCGGCTCTGTCAACGCGTGCAACGCACGCGCCGAGGCGGTTCCAAGGCTCGTGCAACGCACGTGCGAGCAGAGGAAACCGCAAGCAAGCGCAACGCACGTGCGAGCAGAGGGGGAAAGAGGAGAGAGAAAAGAGAGAGAGAAAGAAAAAGAAAAGAAAAGAATAATGCTATTCTAAATTTTCTTTTCTCCTTCCATTTCCTTTTCTATTTTCTTCCGGTCTTCGATTTTTCCTCCGATAATTTCTTTCTTGAAATTTCGGACTCGACAATAAATCAATAGACGATGAGACGGTCCTATAAATGAATTGTGACACGCTCGAATATTCGATTCCCAAAACCGAATTAAATTTCATGATTAAAATCGACCGAACGTGATTTTAGTCAAATCCAACAAATTAGATAGCTTTGAGGGATTTTACCACGGATATATCCCTTAACGGCTTCACCCAATAGGTTAGTTAACTCGTGAGTGATCAACTCAGAGAATAAGGGCCATAGGCACGTCGACAAAATGCCCATTTCACTTTATCGAAATGGGGTCGAATTTCAGAATATCACAGAATGGTTGAGTGAGTTGATCTCAACGGTATCTCTGTCTCGTAAGAAAAAGAAAGTGATAGAGAATAAAGTATTTTTGCACATAAAACAACTTGCAAATCCATATTTAGAATTTTGATGAGGTTAGAGATAACATGCGTATAGGAGTCGGACAAAAGTAGCCAAGAATCACTTAATATCATAAATAATGATAGGTGTTTTTGTAATACGTAAGATTAATCAAATGGAAGTTTCTATCAAGACAATTAAAACTCTTTGCAGAAAATGAAGTCTAGGTATGTGTTAAGTAATTTGCTTAGTGCATTTTATTTGAAATGGTGTTTTTACGAAGAACACAACAACGCCAAATCATGCTTGCGGTCATATGTATAGAGAAGGAAGAACAAGAATATATAGCAATAAAACTTGTGACCCCTAGTTTTTTTGGTTTTTCCATAGATTGAAGTGCGATTCTGATTGCTTAGGGTTGAAGCGCTTATCGATACAAGAATTTCGAGTGGTGGTTCGTCATCGGACGCCGTTGGAGACACCGCCACACGCGGCCGAAGTGTTCGGCTCTGTCAACGCGTGCAACGCACGCGCCGAGGAGGTTCCAAGGCGCGTGCAACGCACGTGCTAGCAGAGGAAACCGCAAGCACGTGCAACGCACGTGCGAGCAGAGGGGGAAAGGAGAGAGAGAAAAGAGAGAGAAAGAAAAAGAAAAGAAAAGAATAATGCTATTCTAAATTTTCTTTTCTCCTTCCATTTCCTTTTCTATTTTCTTCCGGTCTTCGATTTTTCCTCCGATAATTTCTTTCTTGAAATTTCGGACTCGACAATAAATCAATAGACGATGAGACGGTCCTAAAAATGAATTGTGACACGCTCGAACATTCGATTCCCAAATTTCATGATTAAAATCGACCGAACGTGATTTTAGTCAAATCCAACAAAATAGATAGCTTGGAGGATTTTACCACGGATATATCCCTTAACGGCTTTATCCAATAGGTTAGTTAACTCGTGAGTGATCAACTCAGAGAAAAAGGGCCATAGGCACGTCGACAAAATGCCCATTTCACTTTATCGAAACGGGGTCGTATTTCAGAATATCACAGAATGGTTGAGTGAGTTGATCTCAACGGTATCTCTGTCTCGTAAGAAAAAGAAAATGATAGAGAATAAAGTATTTTTGCACATAAACCAACTTGCAAATCCATATTTAGAATTTTGATGAGGTTAGAGATAACATGCGTATAGGAGTCGGACAAAAGTAGCCAAGAATCACTTAATATCATAAATAATGATAGGTGTTTTTGTAATACGTAAGATTAATCAAATGGAAGTTTCTATCAAGACAATTAAAACTCTTTGCAGAAAATGAAGTCTAGGTATATGTTAAGTAATTTGCTTAGTGCATTCTATTTGAAATGGTGTTTTTACGAAGAACACAACAACGCCAAATCATGCTTGCGGTCATATGTATAGAGAAGGAAGAACAAGAATAAATAGCAATAAAACTTGTGACCCTAGTTTTTTTGGTTTTTCCATAGATTGAAGTGCGATTCTGATTGCTTAGGGTTGAAGCGCTTATCGATACAAGAATTTCGAGTGGTGGTTCGTCATCGGACGCCGTTGGAGACACCGCCACACGCGGCCGAAGTGTTCGGCTCTGTCAACGCGTGCAACGCACGCGCCGAGGAGGTTCCAAGGCGCGTGCAACGCACGTGCTAGCAGAGGAAACCGCAAGCACGTGCAACGCACGTGCGAGCAGAGGGGGAAAGAGGAGAGAGAAAAGAGAGAGAGAAAGAAAAAGAAAAGAAAAGAATAATGCTATTCTAAATTTTCTTTTCTCCTTCCATTTCCTTTTCTATTTTCTTCCGGTCTTCGATTTTTCCTCCGATAATTTCTTTCTTGAAATTTCGGACTCGACAATAAATCAATAGACGATGAGACGGTCCTAAAAATGAATTGTGACACGCTCGAACATTCGATTCCCAAATTTCATGATTAAAATCGACCGAACGTGATTTTAGTCAAATCCAACAAAATAGATAGCTTGGAGGGATTTTACCACGGATATATCCCTTAACGGCTTTATCCAATAGGTTAGTTAACTCGTGAGTGATCAACTCAGAGAAAAAGGGCCATAGGCACGTCGACAAAATGCCCATTTCACTTTATCGAAACGGGGTCGTATTTCAGAATATCACAGAATGGTTGAGTGAGTTGATCTCAACGGTATCTCTGTCTCGTAAGAAAAAGAAAATGATAGAGAATAAAGTATTTTTGCACATAAACCAACTTGCAAATCCATATTTAGAATTTTGATGAGGTTAGAGATAACATGCGTATAGGAGTCGGACAAAAGTAGCCAAGAATCACTTAATATCATAAATAATGATAGGTGTTTTTGTAATACGTAAGATTAATCAAATGGAAGTTTCTATCAAGACAATTAAAACTCTTTGCAGAAAATGAAGTCTAGGTATGTGTTAAGTAATTTGCTTAGTGCATTTTATTTGAAATGGTGTTTTTACGAAGAACACAACAACGCCAAATCATGCTTGCGGTCATATGTATAGAGAAGGAAGAACAAGAATATATAGCAATAAAACTTGTGACCCCTAGTTTTTTTGGTTTTTCCATAGATTGAAGTGCGATTCTGATTGCTTAGGGTTGAAGCGCTTATCGATACAAGAATTTCGAGTGGTGGTTCGTCATCGGACGCCGTTGGAGACACCGCCACACGCGGCCGAAGTGTTCGGCTCTGTCAACGCGTGCAACGCACGCGCCGAGGAGGTTCCAAGGCGCGTGCAACGCACGTGCTAGCAGAGGAAACCGCAAGCACGTGCAACGCACGTGCGAGCAGAGGGGGAAAGAGGAGAGAGAAAAGAGAGAGAGAAAGAAAAAGAAAAGAAAAGAATAATGCTATTCTAAATTTTCTTTTCTCCTTCCATTTCCTTTTCTATTTTCTTCCGGTCTTCGATTTTCCTCCGATAATTTCTTTCTTGAAATTTCGGACTCGACAATAAATCAATAGACGATGAGACGGTCCTAAAAATGAATTGTGACACGCTCGAACATTCGATTCCCAAATTTCATGATTAAAATCGACCGAACGTGATTTTAGTCAAATCCAACAAAATAGATAGCTTGGAGGGATTTTACCACGGATATATCCCTTAACGGCTTTATCCAATAGGTTAGTTAACTCGTGAGTGATCAACTCAGAGAAAAAGGGCCATAGGCACGTCGACAAAATGCCCATTTCACTTTATCGAAACGGGGTCGTATTTCAGAATATCACAGAATGGTTGAGTGAGTTGATCTCAACGGTATCTCTGTCTCGTAAGAAAAAGAAAATGATAGAGAATAAAGTATTTTTGCACATAAACCAACTTGCAAATCCATATTTAGAATTTTGATGAGGTTAGAGATAACATGCGTATAGGAGTCGGACAAAAGTAGCCAAGAATCACTTAATATCATAAATAATGATAGGTGTTTTTGTAATACGTAAGATTAATCAAATGGAAGTTTCTATCAAGACAATTAAAACTCTTTGCAGAAAATGAAGTCTAGGTATATGTTAAGTAATTTGCTTAGTGCATTCTATTTGAAATGGTGTTTTTACGAAGAACACAACAACGCCAAATCATGCTTGCGGTCATATGTATAGAGAAGGAAGAACAAGAATAAATAGCAATAAAACTTGTGACCCTAGTTTTTTTGGTTTTTCCATAGATTGAAGTGCGATTCTGATTGCTTAGGGTTGAAGTGCTTATCGATACAAGAATTTCGAGTGGTGGTTCGTCGTCGGACGCCGTTGGAGTCACCGCCACACGCGGCCGGAGTGTTCGGCTCTGTCAACGCGTGCAACGCACGCGCCGAGGCGGTTCCAAGGCGCGTGCAACGCACGTGCGAGCAGAGGAAACCGCAAGCACGCGCAACGCACGTGCGAGCAGAGGGGGAAAGAGGAGAGAGAAAAGAGAGAGAGAAAGAAAAAGAAAAGGAAAGAATAATGCTATTCTAAATTTTCTTTTCTCCTTCCATTTCCTTTTCTATTTTCTTCCGGTCTTCGATTTTTCCTCCGATAATTTATTTCTTGAAATTTCGGACTCGACAATAAATCAATAGACGATGAGGGAGTCCAAAAAATGAATTGTGACATGCTCGAATATTCAATTCCCAAAACCGAATTAAATTTCATGATTAAAATAGACCGAACGTGATTTTAGTCAAATCCAACAAATTAGATAGCTTGGAGGGATTTTACGACGGATATATCCCTTAACAGCTTTACCCAATAGGTTAGTTAACTCGTGAGTAATCAACTCAGAGAAAAAGGGCCATAGGCACGTCGACAAAATGCCCATTTCACTTTATCGAAATGGGATCGAATTTCAGAATATCACAGAATGGTTGAGTGAGTTGATCTCAACGGTATCTCTGTCTCGTAAGAAAAAGAAAGTGATAGAGAATAAAGTATTTTTGCACATAAACCAACTTGCAAATCCATCTTTAGAATTTTGATGAGGTTAGAGATAACATCCGTATAGGAGTCGGACAAAAGTAGCCAAGAATCACTTAATATCATAAATAATGATAGGTGTTTTTGTAATACCTAAGATTAATCAAATGGAAGTTTCTATCAAGACAATTAAAACTCTTTGCAGAAAATGAAGTCTAGGTATGTGTTAAGTAATTTGCTTAGTGCATTATGTTTGAAATGGTGTTTTTACGAAGAACGCAACAACCCCAAATCATGCTTGCGGTCATATGTATAGAGAAGGAAGAACAAGAATATATAGCAATAAAACTTGTGACCCCTAGTTTTTTTGGTTTTTCCATAGATTGAAGAGCGATTCCGATTGCTTAGGGTTGAAGTGCTTATCGATACAAGAATTTCGAGTGGTGGTTCGTCGTCGGACGCTGTTGGACACACCGGCACACGTGGCCGAAGTGTTCGGCTCTGTCAACGTGTGCAACGCACGCGCCGAGGCGGTTCCAAGGCGCGTGCAACGCACGTGCGAGCAGAGGAAACCGCAAGCACGTGCAACGCACGTGGGAGCAGAGGGGGAAAGAGGAGAGAAAAAGAAAAAGAAAAGAAAAGAATAATGCTATTCTAAATTTTCTTTTCTCCTTCCATTTCCTTTCTATTTTCTTCCGGTCTTCGATTTTTCCTCCGATAATTTCTTTCTTGAAATTTCGGACTCGACAATAAATCAATAGACGATGAGACGGTCCTATAAATGAATTGTGACACGCTCGAATATTCGATTCCCAAAACCGAATTAAATTTCATGATTAAAACCGACCGAACGTGTTTTTAGTCAAATCCAACAAATTAGATAGCTTGGAGGGATTTTACCACGGATATATCCCTTAACGGCTTCACCCAATAGGTTAGTTAACTCGTGAGTGATCAACTCAGAGAAAAAGGGCCATAGGCACGTTGACAAAATGCCCATTTCACTTTATCGAAACGGGGTCGTATTTCAGAATATCACAGAATGGTTGAGTGAGTTGATCTCAACGGTATCTCTGTCTCGTAAGAAAAAGAAAGTGATAGAGAATAAAGTATTTTTGCACATAAACCAACTTGCAAATCCATATTTAGAATTTTGATGACGTTAGAGATAACATGCGTATAGGAGTCGGACAAAAGTAGCCAAGAATCACTTAATATCATAAATAATGATAGGTGTTTTTGTAATACGTAGGATTAATCAAATGGAAGTTTCTATCAAGACAATTAAAACTCTTTGCAAAAAATGAAGTCTAGGTATGTGTTAAGTAATTTGCTTAGTGCATTCTATTTGAAATGGTGTTTTTACGAAGAACGCAACAACGCCAAATCATGCTTGCGGTCATATGTATAGAGAAGGAAGAACAAGAATATATAGCAATAAAACTTGTGACCCCTAGTTTTTTTGGTTTTTCCATAGATTGAAGTGCGATTCCGATTGCTTAGGGTTGAAGTGCTTATCGATACAAGAATTTCGAGTGGTGGTTCGTCGTCGGACGCCGTTGGACACACCGCCACACGCGGCCGAAGTGTTCGGCTCTGTCAACGCGTGCAACGCACGCGCCGAGGCGGTTCCAAGGCGCGTGCAACGCACGTGCGAGCAGAGGAAACCGCAAGCACGTGCAACGCACGTGCGAGCAGAGGGGGAAAGAGGAAAGAGAAAAGAGAGAGAGAAAGAAAAAGAAAAGAAAAGAATAATGCTATTCTAAATTTTCTTTTCTCCTTCCATTTCCTTTTCTATTTTCTTCCGGTCATCGATTTTTCCTCCGATAATTTCTTTCTTGAAATTTCGGACTCGACAATAAATCAATAGACAATGAGACGGTCCTAAAAATGAATTGTGACACGCTCGAATATTCGATTCCCAAAACCGGATTAAATTTCTTGATTAAAATCGACCGAACGTGATTTTAGTCAAATCCAACAAATTAGATAGCTTGGAGGGATTTTACCACGGATATATCCCTTAACGGCTTCACCCAATAGGTTAGTTAACTCGTGAGTGACCAACTAAGAGAAAAAGGGCCATAGGCACGTCGACAAAATGCCTATTTCACTTTATCGAAACGGGGTCGTATTTCAGAATATCACAGAATGGTTGAGTGAGTTGATCTCAACGGTATCTCTGTCTCGTAAGAAAAAGAAAGTGATAGAGAATAAAGTATTTTTGCACATAAACCAACTTGCAAATCCATATTTAGAATGTTGATGAGGTTAGAGATAACATGCGTATAGGAGTCCGACAAAAGTAGCCAAGAATCACTTAATATCGTAAATAATGATAGGTGTTTTTGTAATACGTAGGATTAATCAAATAGAAGTTTCTATCAAGACAATTAAAACGCTTTGCAGAAAATGAAGTCTAGGTATGTGTTAAGTAATTTGCTTAGTGCATTATATTTGAAATGGTGTTTTTACGAAGAACGCAACAACCCCAAATCATGCTTGCGGTCATATGTATAGAGAAGGAAGAACAAGAATATATAGCAATAAAACTTGTGACCCCTAGTTTTTTTGGTTTTTCCATAGATTGAAGTGCGATTTTGATTGCTTAGGGTTGAAGTGCTTATCGATACAAGAATTTCGAGTGGTGGTTCGTCGTCGGACGCCGTTGGACACACCGCCACACACGGCCGAAGTGTTCGGCTCTATCAACGCGTGCAACGCACGCGCCGAGGCGGTTCCAAGGCACGTGCAACGCACGTGCGAGCAGAGGGGGAAAGAGGAGAGAGAAAAGAGAGAGCGAAAGAAAAAGAAAAGAAAAGAATAATGCTATTCTAAATTTTCTTTTCTCCTTCCATTTCCCTTTCTATTTTCTTCCGGTCTTCGATTTTTCCTCCGATAATTTCTTTCTTGAAATTTCGGACTCGACAATAAATCAATCGACGATGAGACGGTCCTAAAAATGAATTGTGACATGCTCGAATATTCGATTCCCAAAACCGAATTAAATTTCATGGTTAAAATCGACCGAACGTGATTTTAGTCAAATCCAACAAATTAGATAGCTTTGAGGGATTTTACCACGGATATATCCCTTAACGGCTTCACCCAATAGGTTAGTTAACTCGTGAGTGATCAACTCAGAGAAAAGGGGCCATAGGCACGTCGACAAAATGCCTATTTCACTTTATCGAAACGGGGTCGTATTTCAGAATATCACAGAATGGTTGAGTGAGTTGATCTCAACGGTATCTCTGTCTCGTAAGAAAAAGAAAATGATAGAGAATAAAGTATTTTTGCACATAAACCAACTTGCAAATCCATCTTTAGAATTTTGATGGGGTTAGAGATAACATGCGTATAGGAGTCGGACAAAAGTAGCCAAGAATCACTTAATATCATAAAAAATGATAGGTGTTTTTGTAATACGTAAGATTAATCAAATGGAAGTTTCTATCAAGACAATTAAAACTTTTTGCAGAAAATGAAGTCTAGGTATGTGTTAAGTAATTTGCTTAGTGCATTATATTTGAAATGGTGTTTTTACGAAGAACGCAACAACCCCAAATCATGCTTGCGGTCATATGTATAGAGAAGGAAGAACAAGAATATATAGCAATAAAACTTGTGACCCCTAGTTTTTTTGGTTTTTCCATAGATTGAAGTGCGATTCGGATTGCTTAGGGTTGAAGTGCTTATCGATACAAAAATTTCGAGTGGTGGTTCGTCATCGGACGCCGTTGGACACACCGCCACACGCGGTCGAAGTGTTCGGCTCTATCAACGCGTGCAACGCACGCGCCGAGGCGCGTGCAACGCACGTGTGATCAGAGGAAACCGCAAACACGTGCAACGCACGTGCGAGCAGAGGGGGAAAGAGGAGAGAGAAAAAGAGAGAGCGAAAGAAAAAGAAAAGAAAAGAATAATGCTATTCTAAATTTTCTTTTCTCCTTCCATTTCCCTTTCTATTTTCTTCCGGTCTTCGATTTTTCCTCCGATAATTTCTTTCTTGAAATTTTGGACTCGACAATAAATCAATCGACGATGAGACGGTCCTAAAAATGAATTGTGACATGCTCGAATATTCGATTCCCAAAACCGAATTAAATTTCATGATTAAAATCGACTGAACGTGATTTTAGTCCAATCCAACAAATTAGGTAGCTTTGAGGGATTTTACGACGGATATATCCCTTAACGGCTTCACCCAATAGGTTAGTTAACTCGTGAGTGATCAACTCAGAGAAAAAGGGCCATAGGCACGTCGACAAAATGCCCATTTCACTTTATCGAAACGGGGTCGTATTTCAGAATATCACAGAATGGTTGAGTGAGTTGATCTCAACGGTATCTCTGTCTCGTAAGAAAAAGAAAATGATTGAGAATAAAGTATTTTTGCACATAAACCAACTTGCAAATCCATCTTTAGAATTTTGATGAGGTTAGAGATAACATGCGTATAGGAGTCGGACAAAAGTAGCCAAGAATCACTTAATATCATAAATAATGATAGGTGTTTTTGTAATACGTAAGATTAATCAAATGGAAGTTTCTATCAAGATAATTGAAACTCTTTGCAGAAAATGAAGTCTAGGTATGTGTTATGTAATTTGCTTAGTGCATTCTATTTGAAATGGTGTTTTTACGAAGAACACAACAACGCAAAATCATGCTTGCGGTCATATGTATAGAGAAGGAAGGACAAGAATATATAGCAATAAAACTTGTGACCCCTAGTTTTTTTGGTTTTTCCATAGATTGAAGTGCGATTTTGATTGCTTAGGGTTGAAGTGCTTATCGATACAAGAATTTCGAGTGGTGGTTCGTTGTCGGACGCCGTTGGACACACCGGCACATGCGGCCGAAGTGTTTGGCTCTGTCGACGCGTGCAACGCACGCGCCGAGGCGGTTCCAAGGCACGTGCAACGCACGTGTGAGCAGAGGAAACCGCAGGCACGTGCAACGCACGTGCGAGCAAAGGGGGAAAGAGGAGAGAGAAAAGAGAGAGAGAAAGAAAAAGAAAAGAAAAGAATAGTGCTATTCTAAATTTTCTTTTCTCCTTCCATTTCCCTTTCTATTTTCTTCTGGTCTTCGATTTTTCCTCCGATAATTTCTTTCTTGAAATTTCGGACTCGACAATAAATCGATAGACGATGAGACGGTCCTAAAAATGAATTGTGACATGCTCGAATATTCGATTCCCAAAACCGAATTAAATTTCATGATTAAAATCGACCGAACGTGATTTTAGTCCAATCCAACAAATTAGATAGCTTTGAGGGATTTTACCACGGATATATCCCTTAACGGCTTCACCCAATAGGTTAGTTAACTCGTGAGTGATCAACTCAGAGAAAAAGGGCCATAGGCAAGTCGACAAAATGCCCATTTCACTTTATCGAAACGGGGTCGAATTTCAGAATATCACAGAATGGTTGAGTGAGTTGATCTCAACGGTATCTGTGTCTCGTAAGAAAAAGAAAATGATAGAGAATAAAGTATTTTTGCACATAAACCAACTTGCAAATCCATATTTAGAATTTTGATGAGGTTAGAGATAACATGCGTATAGGAGTCGGACAAAAGTAGCCAAGAATCACTTCATATCATAAATAATGATAGGTGTTTTTGTAATACGTAGGATTAATCAAATGGAAGTTTCTATCAAGACAATTAAAACTCTTTGCAAAAAATGAAGTCTAGGTATGTGTTAAGTAATTTGCTTAGTGCATTCTATTTGAAATGGTGTTTTTACGAAGAACACAACAACGCCAAATCATGCTTACGGTCATATGTATAGAGAAGGAAGAACAAGAATATATAGCAATAAAACTTGTGACCCTAGTTTTTTTGGTTTTTCCATAGATTGAAGTGCGATTCTGATTGCTTAGGGTTGAAGTGCTTATCGATACAAGAATTTCGAGTGGTGGTTTGTCGTCGGACGCCGTTGGACACACCGCCACGCGCGCCCGAAGTGTTCAGCTCTGTCAACGCGTGCAACGCACGCGCCGAGGTGGTTCCAAGGCGCGTGCAACGCACGTGGAAGCAGAGGAAATCGCAGGCACGTGCAACGCACATGCATGTGGCAACTGCATGCGCTTGCAAGTCACGCGCCGGTTGATGTCATCGTGATGTCAGTCGGCGGTTTGCCCACGCACGTGCAGGGCACATGCTAGTCGGTTCATCCAACCGGCCCGTCCGGCCCAATCGACCTCACTGGTTTGACCAGACCGACCCGACTCGACCCGTTCGTCCCGGCGGACCCGTTGACCAGACCCGTTGACTCGACTGGTCATCTTTTGACCATTGACCTATGTTGACCTCCATTGACCGGCGTTGACCGTTGACTTTTTTTTTTTTAAAAAAAAGGGAGAAGAATGTGTTTCTTTTTCCATTATGTCTATATGGATTATATATAATCCATTTTTGTTATGTATTTGTTGCAGGAACAATGCTTCCCCATAATGCGCTCGCATCTATTCGCACAATTCCTGACAAACAAAAGGAAATGCTTTTAAGGATGATAGCCAATTTGAATAATTATTGATGGAAGAGTGACAATATAATTGATCATATTGTTGAGATTGACTATAAGTTACAATAAGTCATTTGGAATAGTTATCATATGCCATATTCTCAAATGGTGCGATTCTTCATGAACGCTCTTTCACCAGAATGGTAAGGAGTGTTGAATCACCTATGAGTGGTCAAATGATTTACTAAGTATAAGAAACTAGTAATGGCCTTTGTTGATGAATATCATCAGGTTGGAGCCACAAAGACCGCAACTCTAGGAATGACTTCGATTAGGCGGGGGATAAATGTGCAAAGGAGAAATCCTACGGGATATCCATCAATCTTTCCATGGCTGTCAAGAATGCTCGAAAATTTTACAGAAGAAAAGAAGAAGAAATTGAACCAAGAAGAAGCTTTCCTTGTTTGTATAATGACTTGGTTTTAGATGTTTCGTCTTTCTTTTAGTAGGCTTTATGGACATATTATGTGAATATTTTTCTATCTTGTTGAAGTTAGTGTAACAATTGATGTGTTTAGTTACATAATATGGAGATTTTCTTTCTTAAATCATTAATAAATGTTCAATATCATTTGCTTCCATTATATATTGTTGTAAATTAGTATGTTAATTTACAATTTGTTGTGGAAAGTTCAAAAAAGTTTTAGTGACATTGCTGAACTTATTTTGCATAGAAAATTGTATTAATGATAATTTCAAGTTAGGATTTTAGATGATGATTGGAAATTCAGTGACCTCTTGATTCTAAAATCTCATTTGAAATTATTCATTAATATGATGATTTTATGTAAAATAGATGCATAAATGATAGGCATTAATAATTCGTGCATATATGTCTGATATATTCAGATCGATGGATTCAGCAACTAAGAACATAATTGCCGATTTGAATAAAAAAGACAAATTGAACGACATGAATAGTGAAATATTGAATATGAAAATTCAATATGTGTTGAAAAGCAAGAAGCACTAAAAGCTCTTGACCATGTTATGGAAGATCTTAAGAATGATGTGTGCCATCTTGAGTTAGTAGAGGACCGCCTCAAAGCATTTGAGCAGGATGCATAAATTTGTTGTGTTGCTTTCAACTCATAAGGGGCTTCAAGCTCTAAACACAAGCGCATTGATTCGTTCAATATGTGGAAATGTAAGGGATTAAGTCATTCTTGCAAGAAACCAAGAATTAACCAGCATAAAATAGAAAAATGCTCTCGTGTAAAAAGAGAAAATGTTCTCATGCGAAGAAAATTTCAAGGATGAAGTATTTCAATTGTGACCAGAAAAGTCATTATACTTGCGACTGTCGTGAGTCAAAGAAGGTAAACACCCATTGTACTTTTGAGAACTTTACATATGTGTCAAGTTTTGTATTCTTAACTGAATTTAATCATTTGTGGACTGTAGATTCGGGAGCAACATACCATGTAACGAATGATAAAGAATCCTTCGTAGAATTTCAACGAGTTCCAACTTGAACTAAGTAGATTTATGTAAGAAATAACTCTAGACTGAAATTAAATGGATTGGCACCTGCCAATTGAACATGTGTGGTGGACGCACCTTATTCCTACATGATGTTTTATATGCTCCGGAGATTCGTCGAAATTTAAAGTCTGTTTTGGTATTGGTTAAGCTTTGTTTTAGTTTGAATTTCCATAATAGTGGTGTAGATTTGTATTTGGATACAAATTAATATGGTCGTGGTTATTTCCTAGAGGGTTTTATTATAGTAAATGTTGACTGTAGTAATATCAATGTTTGTTATTCCCTTTTCACGTCTTCTACTGTATATGATAATAATGTAAATGTGTGGTATGCTAGACTTAGTTATATTGGCTAACAACATATAAATAGACTAGCCAAAGAGGGCTTGTTGGACAATATTGAAAAAGTCGATTTGTCAATATATGAACATTGCTTAGTAGGAAAAACAACAAGAAAACCATTTGGAAAATGGAAAATAGTTGAATTACCTTTGCATTTAATCCATTCTGATATCTGTGATCCAATAAATGTGAGAGGAACATGTGGCTGTTTATTTCATCACATTTATAGATTATTATACTCGATTCGGATATGTCTATTTGATTTCTCATAAATTTGAAACATTAAGTTGTTTCAAAAAGTTTATGAACTTGGTAAAAAATCAATTAGACAAGAAAATAAAAGTATTGAGATCCAATTGAGGTCGCGAATGTTTATCTAATGAGTTCAGAAAATTATGTGATGAAAAAGCAATAGAAAGATAGTTGTCTATTCCATATACTCCTCAACAAAATGGTGTTGCGGAGAGAAGAAACAAAACCCTTATAGAAATGGCTAGGTCCATGATGGCGCATGCTAACTTGCCTATCACTTTTTGGAGTGATGCTTTGTTAACTGCTACTTATATACTTAACCGTGTGCCTTCCAAATTAATTACTTCAACTTCATATGAGTTATGGACAGGTAGAAAACCGAATTTAAGTTTTCTTAAGCTATTGGGTTGTGCTGCCTATACTCATGAGCCATCTCACAAATTTGGGAAATTGGGTCCCAAAGGAAATAAAAGTATTTCCATAAGATACTCTAAACACTTGAAAAGGTATGTGTTCATAGGTGAGTAGGAAAGTGGAAGTATAACTGAGTTTGAATCATGAGATGTCACATTCTTAGAGAATGATTTTCCTAAGAATAGTGAAATAGGTGATGACTATTCTCTATTTGAAACTTTGGATCTAGATAATGAATTTAGTGGAGTTCGTCCAAGTGGGAGTAACATGAGAAGTGATGAATTTAATTCAACTCACTCTCAATTACAACCACATGATGAGACGATATCATTATTATTTAATCCGAGTGGGACCATAATGGGGAATGATGTGCAAAGTGTACCATCTCCCGTACGGCAAACAAGTCACAAAAGTATTTCCTGTCGACGTTTTGACATCGAATGGAAAATTTTTATGGTTGCTCCGCAAAATAAATATGAGCCAAAGAATGTAAATAAGGCTCTAAGTTACCCTAATAAGAAAAAACTGATGCATGTAATGAAAGAGGGAATTGAGTCAATGAAGTCAAACCATGTGTTGGGAACTTGTTGATCTCCCAAAAGGACGCAAAACCATTGGGAACAAATGGGTTGTCAAAATTAAGTATAAAGCTGATGGCTTGATAGAAAAGAATAAAACTCGCATTGTGGCGAAATGGTATAATTAATATAAATGAATTGATTATGAGGAAACATTTTCTCCGATCATGAGATTTACCTCGATTCGCATTATTCTGGCAATAGTAGCAAGTATAGATCTTGAGTTATATCAAATGGATGTAAAGACTGTTTTTCTCAATGGAGAATTAGACGAATAAATTTATATGGAACAACCTGATGGTTTCATTATGAAAGGTCAAGAACAAAAGGTATGTTGACTTTTGAGATCGATATATGGCCTTAAGCAGTCGTCGAGATAATGGTATATACGTTTTCATAATGCCATAATGGGATATGATTTTACAATGATTAACGAGGATCATTGTATATATATCAAAAGGTCCAAAAATCAATTTGTGATCATATCATTATATGTTGATGATATACTGATTACCGGAAGCAATAAGGAGTTTGTTAATATTATCAAAAGTTGGCTATCTTCCAACTTTAAGATGAAAGACATGGGTGAGGCCGCATACATTCTTAGAGTTAAGATTTCAAGAAATCGTTCAAATAGATCATTGTCTCTTTCGCAAGAAATATACATAAATAAGGTTCTTGAATGATTTCGTATGCAAGATTGTAAACTCATAGATACACCTATTGCAAAAGGCGAATGATTGAGCCATAGATTGTGTCAAATGACTTCACAAAAGAATGAACAAATGCAACATGTTCCTTATGCTAGTACTGTTGGGAGTTTGATGTATGCTATGATGTGTACAAAACCTAACATATATTTTGTAGTTGGAATGGTGAGTAGATACCAATCTAATCCAGGTCAAGCACATTGGAAAGTCGTTAAGAGAATACTGGGGTATCTAAAGGGAACTGCTGATTATACGGTGAGTTATCAAAGAATGGATCTGCGACTCGAAGGCTATTATGATGTTAATTGGGGAGGAGATTTAGAAGAAAAGAAATCTATTTCTGGATTTGTTTTCTTACTAAATAATGGTGCCATATGTTGGAGCAGTAAGAAACAAACGTGTATAACCTTGTCCATGATGGAAGCTGAGTTCGTGGCATTATCAGCATCAATATAAGAAGGTGTTTGGTTTAAGAGATTTTTGGATCATTTAGGTATTATTGATAGTGCTGCAAACTCATTGCTGGTTAACTGCGATAGCCAAGCATCAATAGCGTACATCAAAGATTCAAAACATCATGACAAGACCAAACATGTATATATACCATGTATAATTTTGTCAAAAATATAGTTGTATGAAAAGATGTGAACTTACAATACATATCTACGCATAGAATGATAGCATATCCTATGACAAAGCCAATACCTAGAGATGTGTTTTGTGGTTATGTGAAATCTCTGGGACTACATAGAAGTTAATGTATTGAATATTGTAATTTCCCTATGTGTTTACATTTGATGAATTTATGTTTTCATCATTAATGCCTATGAAATTTTGTTTGACGTTTATACATCTTAATGCTTAGTGCATTATATATTAAATTGAGAAAGTATGTCGGACAAATAAGAAATTAGCCCACTTACACGGGTAATTGTCTCTATTTACTGTGTGATAAATGGAGATAAGACGGTTTTTAAGCTTATTATCAAGGTGATAATTGAGAGCTCAAGCTTAAAATATTTATGTTGCATTAACTGAGTGTTAAGATGATGACATAATATTTACTATGTCCGAAAGTAAAATAACCCACATATTTTACTTTATTAGTCTATAATGCAAAATGTGAGTTATAATGAATTTTGTGAATGGGTAGATACGTGAACTCAAGTTAGACATTAAGTATGTTTGAACTATTATTTGTACGGTATTAAAAGTGTAGACATATGCTCAATGGGAAATAAGTTAAATACCGTAATACGTATTTCATACTACGTATGCATGAGATAACTAATAAGAGAGGCAAAAATTTTGATCTTAACTTTTACACCGTGTGAGACTCTTGATGAAAAAAGTTCATCAATTTAGTGCCCTTATAACTCTTACTTATTCTCAAGATTTCTATTTAACATTTGTTATCTTAGAATGTTGCCAATGATCATGAATTGATTCAATCTAATAGGACATTTCTAAAAAGCAAGTTGAACTGAAGTTGAGAATTTCAAGGAAAGAGGAAGATAGAATTTGGAGAATCACATTATAGTTTTGTATTCACTAGTCGACCAATTATGATTGTTTTATGGGATAATCATAATTGTTAATACAATATATCATTGTTTAAAAAGAGATTAGAAGAGAGATATA
Organism: Eucalyptus paniculata subsp. matutina; assembly: GCA_017140255.1. Taxonomy (NCBI): domain Eukaryota; kingdom Viridiplantae; phylum Streptophyta; class Magnoliopsida; order Myrtales; family Myrtaceae; genus Eucalyptus; species Eucalyptus paniculata. The sequence continues at coordinate 47,250,882 of CM029436.1, read as the reverse complement.
AATGTGATCGATCGATCTGGGATACTACATACTAAATCTACTCAGGATGTGATGACCATTATGAGCTGTTATATATTCTTAACAAATGCATGACAACAAGCTTTTAAAGTATGCTGGTCGCACGAACTATTCACCAGTATGAAAATAGGATTCTGTTTGGCCCACCATGTCAAGTGGGAGTTGATGGATTTTTCTCTGATGGGCTTAAGTAGGGCCCGTCCGCCCATGTTGGTTTTGGCTCACCATGTGCGAGTGAGAGATGATGGATTTTTTCATTTTTGATGGGTCTGAGTTGGCCCATCCGCCCATGTTGGGCCCAAAAGGCCCGGCTCATGAGTTGAGGGCCCATGGAGGAAGTTATTAAAAATAAGGGAAAATCTTGGAGGCAATGAATCAAAGAGAAGTTACGTATTTTGGAAGAAGAGATTACGCTCTCTCTGTACGTTAGGTCTTCTCACACCGTTTTCTCCCAAAAGAACAGAACATGATTATCCTCTTAAGAACAATGTGGATTCTTCCTCGTGTCGCAACACCGGTGTTTAGTTTGTGGAAACAAAATATGTTTAATTGTGTGATGTGTCTTAGGATCGGTGATTCATGGTTGTCCTGGGCTTGCTTCCGCTACATTGTTTTATTAGGATTCGATTATGTGTCGAATCACTGTTTTGGGAATTCCGTTTCTTGAATTTTTTCCCATCACCGAGAAACACCAGAAAATTCATTGGATTTCCTGCTGAACTAAGATCGATTGGACACCGTCCTTCTCGATTTCGGTATTTTGGCTTGTAAGCCTCGGGAGTGGTCATGGGTTTGATAGGGGTTGTGGCCACCGTAGTTTACGAGGCGTGTTTGGTCAATTCATCATAAGCATGACAAACCACGGCCACGGGTGCGTTTACTTTTGACAAAGTAATTTGTTCTTCGGTCCGAACGACTCATTAGGCTTGTCCAAACATGAGAACAAGAACTTCGAGCCCTGATATCTGACGCTTCCCGCTCATAGATCAAGTCTAATTTCAATATAATTTTTAAGTTTCCCTCGGCGCATGTTCGTGGGATCCATTCTGCTCTAAAGAAACCGATGACTCGAATCTTTCAAATAGTCTGTTAAAAGTCTCTTATAAAATCAAGGATGACATACATGCCCATTGGATAATCTCTTGGGCGGATTGCCCCGGTTGGTTTCGCCGTAGGCGAGGTGGAATTTGTGTAAGTGCAGTGGAGCGCCCTCCAGTGTCCGAGTTTGAATACCCGAAGTTGTAGATAGCAGGAAAGTTGCAGTTAAACGAACTGCCAGACACCGAGTGCCTTTGGGTTAGTGCCAATCCCGAAACCAGCAGTCCCAAAATGCTGAGCATTTTCACTAATGCCATCGTTCATTCTAACTCAAACAAAAGCAAGTGATGTTTACGCTGTTCTTGTGGAGATGTGTCTTATGGCTGCTTTCCATGATCTGTTTTATACTCCGCTAAACGCAGAAGGCAAGGGGTGAAGTAAGATTATTGGGTTCACGGAATCGTCTCTAGTATTGTGCCGCTTGACATTGGATAGGACGGGTTAGAATAATCCATCCCACAACTCGAGGACTCCTGAAATTTACAAATCTGAAAGGGAATTAGTAGGATTTTAGTGATAGGAAAAAGCATGAAATCTTCTAATTGTGAGCTTGGAATTGGAATCAACATCTTTCTTTATGCTTTGTCTCATGCTTGCATAGTTATAATTGACGAAGCAAAGTTGTGGCCTTCATGAGAAGAGGAACACATGGTGGGGAACACTACACGACTACGACGACCTGCGAATCCCATATTCGCATCTTCCTTCACTTGCAAATCAGTCCTCAACTTTTATGTTGGTTCGTAAATTAAGGCCCGCGGCATTTCGATTTTTGTTAATTAAAGGCCTTCTTCCAAATGTTTTGACCATTGATTGATCTACTCTTTCGACAATGTATATGGATCGAATTTCGACTCTGCGAGCACAATCAAGTCTTAAAATAGCAGACCAAAAGAAAAAATCTTAAAATCATCATGGGTTTTTAAAGTAAAAAAGAATCTTATAATCTGTCTAATTGGCCTTTTTAATGTTACAGTGCACTTTTTTTGCAAATGACACGCAACTCTTTCTATTTTAAAACAATCTTCTTCGAGAATCTCCCTCCAAAAACCCTCAAATGGTAATTAAAAGGCTAGACTGAGCAAACTGAAAATGTAGTTGGCACGAAATAAAGATACTAATTTGCTGAACGTAATGAAACGGCGCCTTGTTATCTAGGATATGAAGAGTTGTACAAGCGAAGATCACTTACTAATTTGCTGAACTTAAAAATAAAGATACTCTTTGTTAAAGAGTTACCCTTGATTCCATGTGTGTCGTAGGCTTTAGAGTCCTACTCTTCGCAAGTGATCTTTGCTTGTACGCATCACCTCATCATCTCCTTCCTTTGCAATACAATGAATTTAAAGCATAGTCAATGAGAGTTCATGTCAGCCAAAACCTTCTTAAAATATCAGAATACACATTAGATTAATGAGTCGGATACTCATTTGCACCAAGTTATTCTTATGTAATTTTGGCTCTTTTATATAAGACTAGGAAATTTACTGATTTTACTACCTTTGCCGGTGCCAAATTTGCTAGCCTTAATTGCTGAACCTAAGCTAACTACTATTCAAGTCCTTCAAGAACTTGACCCCATCTTTAATGCTATGAACTACTTCAATATTAACACACTTTATCGAGCAATTTATACTGAAATGATGAGGCTGTGCCCTATGGTTCGATGCGCAATGAAATGTGTGCAAGTCCGAGCTGAGTCGAAGCATCTATATTCAGAATTGATGTGAATAACAAAAGTAAGTAAAGGAATCTTTCCAAGTCTAGTTTTAACATCATAATTCAATAAAAACATTTATCTAAATCCAACCCATACCCACTGATCTCACAAAAACCCCACGGGATCCATCCTTCATTACATGGACTCGATGCAAGTACTCTTCAAAGCTTGGTTGGAGTTGGGCCAACCCATAATATTGAGTAAGAAGAAGGGAATACAATCTCTATCTGCAAAATGACAACCTTACTTCACAACAATTCTGTCCCCGTTCACCGGCACCATATAGGAGGGACTGTAAAGAAGTACCGACAGAGAGATGAGTGCAGTATCCATTCCTTGATTATGCCCCAATTCCTAATGAAAACAATATAAATGTGATCTGCAGCGGAGTAAATGCCTGTTGTTTTGATTGGCCCGGGAAAAAAGAGATCAATTTTCCAGAAACGGAAGCCTGAAGCTGAACCATCACGGTAGAAGTCAGCAAAAGAGGTTTGCTTTCATGTAACCCAAAAAAGGCCGCTTTCGCGCATGCAAGAAAACACCTGTAAACTGGAGTTGAGTAACCGACCAAAAAAAAAAAAACTGGAGTTGAGTATTTTTCCACCTTTACTCGCCAAAATTTAAACAATTGTTCAAAATCTTTAACACTAATCAACGTGTTGACATTCATATATTACGGAAGTTTTAATTTTGTTAATTGTTTAAAATTAAAGAACAAATTACGTGCGCCATATTATTTGAAAGGGCAGAATGGAGAAAAGTAAAACTTGCCTTGAGCAAGCCCACTACCTGTGATCCAACTACATGTAACGGCATGATGCCCACAAAGTACAGTAGATTCTCCCTTAAGTTATGCAAGTTTTTTGTATTTATAAATCTATACAAAACCAACATACCAGATTTGATATGCTAACTCTTAGATTGGTTAATTTCTTGTAGGACTCCAGTCCAAGATCACAAGTAGTGGATAACATACGGAGGTGATCGGTTCACGGATGGTTCGGTTCTCAAGCCTACTTGGGAACTGAACTAGAGGGCCAGTTCCTCATTCTTGAAATCAAGAACTGGCTCATCTGATCTTGGAACTGGATAGATCCGGTTCCCTAGTGAGTCAAAGAAATCGGCAAGCATGTTCCTTTTTTTTTTTTTTTTATAACCGAGAACTCCACCATGGGCCCCCCGTGCCCAGATGGCACTAAAGGGCCGGGCCCCTATACTTCGGGGAGACTAGCACAGGACCCCCATCACCATGGCCTCCCACTTAGTAGCTGCGGAATTTCAACTCTGAGACATTTGTGATGAAATGCCCAAAGCCAAACTAACTCAGCTGCCCATTGATGGATTCTATGACTTGGTTTGTTTGTGCATATGTGAATGGAGGATGCTTCAAGGTATGGGGAGAGCACCTGTGGTGACTCCTGAAGGGAAGATATACAATCGCCAGCACTGCAAGGTTTGGCCTTGGAGAGAGGGGAAGAGGAACAGACACGAAAGTTTGGCCTCTTCTGTTCCACAAACAGAAAAATGGATATGGAACGTAGAGGATGGAGACCGTAGAGAAAGAGGGGATTGAAGAGCGTGCTACTCTAGGAAGGACTTGAGAGAGAGAGAGAGAGAGAGAGAGAGAGAGAGAGAGAAGAGAGAGATATAAGGAAGGAGATTCCAAGAAGAAACCTCAACGGGAGACCCTTTCGGACGTGAAAAGAGAGGTCGGCCAGGGCAGCAATTGCGCGACAAGTCAGGTCTCGTTCCCTGATTTCTCTCCTTCCCCATAAAAGAAATTACGCAGGCAGCACTTTTGATTTTCCTCCGTTTTCCTCGCATTCCAAAAAGAAAGACATTGTCGCTAATCTCTCATCTACTATTTCCCTCTCTCTCTCTCTCTCTCTCTCAAGCTACTTGAATCTTTGCCCTCTCAAGATATTTAGATACACAAAATCAGTCTGATCCGAGTACTCCAGGCGGGCAATTTCACATCTAAAACTAAGAACTGACCCTAAATTCACCAATAACAACGACCCTAAATTCACCAATAACCAAACTAACACTCCCAAGAGCAAACCGATCTAGTTCGATCTGATAAATTCCTTTTGCTTACCCTTGAATTAACTAAAACCCCACCGGAGCGGGCAATTTCACATCTAAAACTAAGAACTGACCCTAAATTCACCGATTCCAATTTTATATAATTGGAAACCAAACTAACACTCCCAAAAGTAAACTGATCTAGTTCGATCTGATAATTCCTTTTGCTTACCCTTGAATTAACTAAAACCCCACTGGAGCCTCATTGCCCAAAATTTTACAATTATGCTAAAGGTTTATTGAACCTATCGGGTATATTTCCCCATTACTTATAAAAGCAAACAAATAGAAGATAAACAGGAAAACCCTTGGTCCCTTCAACCATCTAATCGTTTTAATGGTTAATTGAAGTTTGCTTCAACCAGAAATTTTAACCAAAAAACAATACGACCTTATTTCCAAAACACATCATTATTATTGCAATGGTGTCATACTCTATTATGGGTGAGTTTGGCTATGCTTACACTTTATAACTTTGCAGCTACGCTAATGATATTAATTCAAAGATTCTCATGAAAAGAAAATAGTGGGTTGGTAGACACCTTGTAAAATACTTTATAGCAAAGCAATTTTTTATTATTTTTTTTTTAAGTGAGAGAGAACGGAGGAGCTGTTTTTGCATATGAAGCTCAAGCGGACGGCACAATAATGGCACCAGTCCTAACGCCACGTGACCCTAATGGCAAGTTGTCATCCAATATCTAACTTTTTGATTGCCCTAATGTTGATGCAAATGTTGAGATCCAGACAAACAATGCAAGCAATATCTAGCTCGCACACGGCCCTTGCATCAACTTTGGCTTCAATAACCCAAGCAACGCCGCCATCGCCGAGGTCGTCCAACCCCAGACAATCGGGACGACGGGGGGCCATTGATCCACTGGTGAGCGGTTGGCGCAACTCACCTCGCTCGAGCCCCTCATATTGATTTGTCATGTCCGCCATATTGGTGGCCTAGTTCCCTCGTCAGGGACTGAACAAAGTCTTCACCTTCGCGCAAGCCGACTTCGGAGACCACGAGACGCGGATCAGATAAGGCGAAAAACTCTCTGGCGAGACCCACGCTTTTGCTCTGCCTTTTGGGTGGTGAACTTTAAAATCTAAATCGATAGGCGAGATCCAAAGAGAAAATTCTTTTTGTGGAAAAACATTTCATTAGCCTTTGAAGATTGCTTTATTTTAAAGCCCCAAAGCCAAATTTACGGCCGCGTGACCCTTGCAAATCTTGACCCGCAAATCCACCCCACCGCCGGATTTGCTCCAGTGGGTTATGGAAGGGTAGGTGGGAGTTAAATCTCCATCTCATCAGGAGTTGGAGTAAGAATGATCTAGTTTTAGGGTTTCGACTTTCACGACCAGAGATAAGATAAAAGTTTGAGATTAAGCATTAAAATGGAAATAGAGTGGTATCGACAAAAGAAAAATACAAAAAACCAAAATCCACCCCCACCGTATCCGTATAATATCAGGCGACCCGGCTTCTTCTCGCCGTTCAAAACTCGCTCGACTCAACCGACTCAGCTCCCCTGCTCTCTCGTATTCCCTCCATTTTTCTCTTTCCTCGCCACCGAACAGAAAAGCTCTCTCCTTTCAATGCCGGATTTGCTCTCGCCCCAGCCGCCAGGTTCGTCCTCGATCCTCGTCGTGCGACTTCTGCGGGTACCCTCCTCCGCAAACCCTTAGTCTGTAGGTGGGTTTGTTTCTTTTTTCCTTTCGGGCGTGGTTTTTTCCGGTGTTGGTGCTCCGATGGAGGGAATCTCCGGCGAGCTGAAGCTGGCGGAGTCGAAGAAGGAGATTCTTTCTAAGGCGTACGAGCGGCTGCAGTCGGAGTTGTCCTCGTTCCTCTCGTTCACGCTCCTGTGGAAGGACCTGGAGGGGCACCTGGATGGCGTGCGAGCGTCCCTCGAGCGCCGCGCCGAGGAGCTCCGGGAGGGCGAGAGGTCGCTCGCGGAGCGAGCCCGCGACGTCGCGTCGCGGGAGGAGGGGATGCGGTCGGCGCTGCGGAGGGTCGAGGAGCGCGAGGAGGAGGTGCGGAGGAAGGAGATGGACCTGAGGTCGGCGGGGAGCGACTCGAGAAATGTAGGGAGGAGCGTAGGATGGAGGAGCGTGAATTGGTTGCGACGCGCAAGGCCTTTAGGGAGTGTATCTCGCTGAAGAGGGACAAGAAGAAGGAGCTGAGCTCTCTGGAGCAGTTGGCTGAGAAATGTCGCAGGGATTATGATTCGAAGAAGGAGGTGGCGGAGGCGCTGCGACGGGAATTGGACTCGAAGGAGAAGAAAGTCCGGGTGGTGCAGAGTTTGCTTGTTAAAAATGCTCGGGAACTTGATGTGAAAGTGGAGGAGTTGGGTTCGGTGAAGCATTCTCTTGATGAGTGCTCTAGGTCAGTTAAATCGACAAGGGAGGAATTGAGTACGGTGCAGAGTCTGCTCGACCAGAATCTCAAGGCGCATCACGAGAGTGAGAAGCGGCTGAGCATTCTGGATCGCACGATTGAAGAGCGTGATAAGGAGGTCTTGGCGAAAGCCAGAAAGTTGCAGTCTCTCGAAGATAAGATAAATTACTGTCAAGTTGAACACAAAGAGAAGGAGGGAGAACTCAAAAGAATCCGTAAATCCATCGAAGAGCGTTCCAAAGAGCTCGGAATTAAAGAGAGTCAACTTCATTCAGTCAATATATTGACAGAGGAGCAAAAAGGCGAGCTCAAATCCAAAAAAGAGGAGGCTGAGGAAATCAACAGGTTGATCAATGAGCGGTTGGCGGAACTTGCTTTGAAAGATAGCGAATTGGAGTCCATCAAAACATCTATTGGAAATCTTTCCAAAAAGCTTAAATCCAAGGAGGGGGAACTGGAAAATATGACGAAGTGGGTGAAGCGGTGTAATGAGGAAACCGAGTTGAAGAAGGAAGATCTTGCATCAGTCCAGGCAAAATTAGAAGAGGTTGCCAAATCTTTTGAGTTGAAAAGTAGGGAATTCAATGCTGTCCAAGCATCCATCAAAGACTGCAATCTTGAACTTGCATCAAGAAAGAGACAGCTAGAGTCCATTCAAATTGATATTACAGAAAGGGCAGAGCAACTCCGATTAAAGGACAATGAATATGCTTTCCTTCAAAGTTCAACTCTTGAATGTGCCCAGGCCCTTGAATTCAAAAGGAAGCAATGTGATCTGATGCAGAATTCCATTACAGAATGTTCTCGCGAGCTTGAATCTCAGAAAAGGCAGTTGGGCTCCATTCAGAAGAGAAGCAGAGAATGCTTCACAGATGTTGAACTTAAAGAAAAGCACCTTCATACGCTTCATGTGTCGATTGGAGAACAGTCTCGGATACTTGAAATGAAAAAGAAAGAATGTAATGTGCAATGTATGGAGCTAGAATTGGGGCGGCAACAGCTTGATTCAATTGCAAAGTCATTCGAAAAGTGCTCTAGGGAAATGGAGTCAAGAGAGATGACTACTGTCCATTCTGGGGTAGTGGCTCAAAAATGGAAACACCCATTAACAAATGGACCTGTTCTAGCTTCATGTCAAAATTCTCAATGCACAATTGCTTGTCAGGAATCACACCAGGTCCTTGGTTCCTCGGCAGTGCCACCTGGTAAGTGGAGATGCACCTATTGACTTGAAATGTTGAATCTGGTTGCCAGTTTGTATATTTTATTATGCCTGTTTTTGTAATATTATACATGCCGTGTGAATTTTTGTCTCTCTATGCAAACACGGTTTTGAAACATGGTGATGGCTCTGTATGTTGAGTTGTGAGAGATGAGGCATTCTGCATTTTTTTTTTTTTTCCTTATTTGCATTGCATATACAGCACCAATTATCTATTTTTTCCAATGAAAAATCTTGGGGATGCTAATGACTACTTTCTGCTTTAGGTTCAACTTTTCACCAAATCCAATTTCATATCATTGACTGAACACTTGTTTATGTTATATTAAATAAATTTTAAATGTCCAATCTGTTGATTTAATAAATTTTAACTCATGTCTAATTTGATCAAAGTAAGCTTGTCTTTGGAATGTATTCTGAAGTTGACCAAATGGATCCAATAATGTTCCTCTACAACCCCTTCTTTTCTATATTTTAGATTGAAATGCCAAATCCATTTATATGGGTTCAGACAAAATGCTCTGGTTCATGTTATTTTGGCATCACATATATGTATATATATTGCTTTTTTCCAAAAGTACCATCTTGTAGGTCAAGCTCTATGGTTGGAGCAGCTCAAAGAAATTTCTCCAAAGATGTTTAATTGGCAAGCTGGAACTTTTTGTCTTGCTTATGATGCTTGTTGTGCATTTGAGACTTGAGATCAATTGTATCCTCTCTTTCAAAGTTGGACTTTCCTGAGTCTTTAATTTTTTTTTCTTGGTCATTCGAAAGTCCTCATGGCAAACCATGTTTGGTGCTGTCATCTTTATAAAGGCAGTTCGGATTCTTAACTGTTGACTTGTGTTTGATAGGTTCTTTGGGATCTATTCAACAGTGGCAAATAAAGACTGAGAAACCAGAAAATTATGCTGCGCACAATGCAGATGATTCTTCTGTTGAATATCCACCATCACCAACTATCTTAGCTATAAATGATTCACAGCTTTTCCAAACTGAGCTTGAGCTTTCGAATGAGAATGTTATGATATGTAAAGAAATCTCACATACGCTGCAAAACTCATCTGACCCTGCAAAACTTGTTCTGGATGTTATTGAGGAGTCTTATACTCAATACCCAAACACTGAGGATGTGAATTCGCAGACAGTTGTCATGAGGAGTCAAATTGTTATGTTAGAGCAGCTCGTGAGAATTTCACCTTCAATAACACATGAGGTTAAAGAAGGAGCAATGAAGCTGGCAAGAGAATGGAAAGCCAAACTGTCTGATAAATCCAAAAGCGATTTGGAGGTTTTGGCTTTTCAGAATTTCTTGGCTGCATACAATTTGCGTTCTTTGTTCAATGATGTTCCTCTGTTGGGTCAGACCCTTGGTCTTGTCAATGAGATTACAGGTAAATTTTCTTTAGTATCTGTTTTTCTGTCTCGCAACTCTCTAAATTGTGACTTTTTCCTTTTTGCTTGAGGATGGCGGTATGTGATGTAGATTAAATCATCCTGGAAGTGGGACAGTCTATTTCAGATAGCCAAACGGCAATTTTACTGTTTTCTGTTGTGGTGCTATTGTTGCATTGGATGGGAGCATGGGTTTTCAAACCCCTTTGATGGGACCCAACCTTCCCTTTAAGTCTAGCTGTTTGCTCTTAGCATGTTGTGATGTTATATTGTAGACCATCCTCTTTTTCAAGGTAAGTTGCTCTCTTGAGCATTGTGAACTTTGATATCATTGAGCCTGAAGAAATGATCTTTAAAGTTCAGAGGCAATATTGTTACGGCACATCCATATGTGTGCTGGGGGATGCCTAGTGTTTCTTGTTGGCCTGGGTGTAAATGGCCTTGTTTTACATTTACAATCCCCCTGAACCTTGTCTGGTTTTTAATAACTTATTTCAGGGGTAGCTAGCATACCGGCCTCTCCCCCCAGTCCCCATCAGCAACTGCCCAGAGAGAAGAAACGTCCAGCTAGTGACCCAGCAATCGATTCACAGTCCCAACCCTGTGCACGTAAGTGTAAAAACAAAAACAGTCAAGGAGGATGGAAGTAGGCCGGAGCTATGTGTGGCTGACTCATGCACCTGGTATTGCCTGACAAATCCCATATGTTTTCCATGGAAAATTTTGAGCCGATGACGTACAGGATGTATAGACGATAGGTCTTGTTTTCCCAGTAGAATGTATAGAAAGGTTTCCTAACATGTGTTGTCCCATGCTTGGCAAGCAAGTTAGTGCTTTTTGTCTGCAGGCTTTCCTAGCAAGCTCTCAGTAAATATTTATAGAATTTTGCAGAATGCTTCAAACGATGAATTGCCGAATTATTTATATTGTTCAATCATGTCTTGAGTTTGAGTCTGAAGAAATCCAGTTAAAGTAGAAATTCTGAAACCCAAATAAGACTTGTAGTTTGACATCCGGACAAGTAGAAATTGTTGAATACTTTTCACGTTGGAGTTGAATTCTTAATTTGAGTAGGTTTCCTAATTTGATTTGGCAAGTCAAATGAGAATGTATAAAAATAGGATCATACTTGAGAATTACATAATAGAGCAAGTAAGAAGAATATTAAGGTTCTCTCACTGAATTTTCCGAGTACATTTTTTTTTTAAAGATAGTGAGATAACATCTTAAATTTTATTGCTACCCTAGGGCAATGAGATATGTTTCAAGGGAAGTTGATAAATTATCAAGCAAGCGCGAATAATTTTCATTTTTCATCATTCAATTATTGAATTTAATTTGCTTCGCAGTTGCTACTAACTTATAATGGACTGATTAGGAGCTCAACTATACGGTGAGAGTTTGCCTTACTCTTGCGAGTAAGAGATTATGAATATGGGAGTTTAATTACCTTAAATTAGACTAGCACCGTTTAAGTACAATTTTTTTTTTTTTTAATATGAAAAGGCAAATGCGATCTTCATCAATTTTATTTTTCTCTAATTCCCCTGACATGTCAAAGTGTTCACAAGTGATGCTCAAGCAATTAATATAAACAACTAAGCAATATTAGAATAATAAAGAAGCAGAGTAAAAAAAAAAATGTATTATATTAGAATTCAAATATTATTTATATATTGAAGTATGATTTTGATTTTGTTAATTTTATTAATTTAAAAATTTTGTCATTTAAGAAAAAGAACTTTCCTAATATGGATGTTAAAAATCATATCCACTTTTATTCCACTTCTCTCTTAAGATAATTTTATTTAGTTTATATCCTCTTTTTACCTTACTTTATTTTGTATTGAGCAGGCACTAAATGCAGAAAATGATAAATTTTATTTTATCATGACTGCTAAACACAACCAATGTACAACTCGGTGGATGTTGGATAGAGAATAACCTCAATTGTGAATAAATGCATCTTCACTAAGTAAAAAAATGTATTCAAGAAATTTTCTTTCGGTATGGTCCAAGCAAACTACAACTGAGTGATTCTTCAAGGTGCCATTGAAGGCTCCCCCAAGTTGGAGGAGGTCTGAAAAAACCCAAACTCCTATCATGTCCATTGCCATCGGAATCGAGCGTTGTACCATGTAGACAATAATTTCTCTATGTTTAAGCTACAATTATCGATGTTTTCTCTGCCAATATGAACTTCTTAAACAATTCCGTCGGGGTGTCTTTTTCTATTATTTGCTACAGATAGGTCCATTCTTCTCTTATCGTAGAAGGATGATTGTACTGTTCCACTCCCCGAAAACGGATTTTTTTTTTTACTCCATGTTAGTATATTTCTAAAATAATTGGTAAGGTTAAGAATGTGATGAACCTCTCATGGAGCCCACACCCGATCCCCGGCCATTGCAAATCTCTTGTCGCCAGATTGCTTTTAGGATCACTTCAAGATCATTGGCCTAAGATACCATCAACTCAAAATTGTCTCCCATCAATTTAGTGCTCTCATATTGGAATTTTGTTTTTACGTGCTTACGAACTCAAGGGTCTAAATTCTTGAAATAGACATTAAGTTACAAATTCGAAATCGACATGGCTTGACATTTATTAACCTTCTTTTATTAAAAAAAGATTTACATTGAAACATTTTGACAAAAATAAGAAGAGATACAACTAATAGGTTCAAATAGAATGACACAAAAGGAAGAGACAACACTGCAAAGAAAGATATGCCAATCGAAAGTGAGATGGTAAGGTAATTATAAGGGAAACACATTTATGTGTGTGAATATTTGTTTAAAAGATGATGAATATGAATCTATTGAATCTTAATTACAATGTATTAGTTCACACCCTTGTCTTTCTCTATCATACATTCAAATAAGAGGTTTTCTCCTAATTGTGTAGGAGAATTCCATGGAAAACAATCATTGGCCTCTTGGCCAACATCACCGTGCCTACAAGGACCATTGGGAAAGATCTTCCAAAGGCACCTATGCTTGTAATATCCTATGTCCCTGTCTTCATCATATATATCAAACCTCTGAAATTGACCTGGCCATTCAAAGCTGCAAAAGAATAACGTCCCCCCAAAGATGTTGGGTTTGAATACGAACTCCCACCTGATTGGTATACTAATGAATCCGAGATCATCATCTTTGGATTTGCAATGAACTGTAAGAGTAGTGCCAACCAGCAAATTGTTTTGAATTACATCATGCATCTTGCCCCAAATATCTCCTACACAACTAGCTAGCAGCAAAGAACAAATAAACAAGAGCTTGGTTGATGAATTCATCATTGTGGCGTGCTGTTACTCCAATCTCAACATCATTTACGTATTTAACGATGAAGAGTGGAGGATGTTGGATCTCACCACCTTGCCACAACCATATTACCGTTTTCTTTTCCTTCCTTTTACTTTGGATTAGAATCCCAAGTTACCTTTTATTATTCTTTTTCCTTTTTTCAACTTTGAAATAAGAATTGCCAAATAAGATCTTCAACAAATCAAGTATAATATATAATGTATAGATTAAATGTAACAACCCTAACTTCATCTCCAGGGTCTTGAGTAGCATGGGCTATACATCCTAGACTCGTTATCATCCTGATTTTTTTTTTTCTGTTGTTACAACCACATGCAAAAATATGACCAAATAAACTCCCCAAACAAACAACAACTACAAGACTGGGGCATACAATACATCGAACACACTAACAATACATTTACAATCCCTTCCTCTACATCACACTATAGGTATCCACATAGACCAAGGGAATTCCTATCTCTTCTAGCATGATTGGAGCTCCCAAAATTGACATGAAACTTTCATGCTTACAAATTTGAAAGATGAGAGAGTGAGTCGAGGGACTCAATAAATAAAAGCCCTAATTCTCTATTAGAAGGACATCTCATCATCAAAATCTAGTAAGTATAGTACATGCAATACAATATTGATGGCGGATCAATGGTAAACTTATTGCTAAATTTCAACTACTTGCAGATGTTCATTACAACATATTTCAATACATGCTTACACATCAACATATCATACTTATGCATATACCGGTATGCATAAAAGATTCATTTAACTTTGTCTTGGCTTGACCATCCTCTCGGCTCGAGTGAGGCTATAGCTTCATGTTGGGCTTCTTGAATCGACCAGAGTATTTCAACTTGAATGAGGCTTCTCGGGGCTAACTTCTCAAGACTTTTAGGCTTAAACCCAAGCATCATGTTGGCATGGGGGTGGCGAGTGTTCTTTTTCTTTCATTAGGTGATTACATGTGGTGGATCACACCAGCCAATCTTTCATCTTTCATCGACTCATCGGTAAAATCAAAGTTTAATGGTATGCTTATTTAAGTTTGTTACCATGACCTGAATCATTATAAGCCATGCCATGAGTAGAGGTGTTAAAATGGGTCAAAACCAAAACCCATTTAAATCTTAAATGGGTTATAAATGGATTATTTAAATAACAAAAGATAAAAAATGGGTTTCACAAAAAGGTTTAAGATAGGTGGGTTTAGGTGGGTTTTTAAATGGGTTGGGTTGAAAACTTATTTTGAACAAAAAACATTAAATCCCTAATTTCTCTTTTTAACTTTATAAAAATATTTTTTATAAAAATCGAAATTATAGTTTTTTAGACTCCAAACAAAAAAAATCGAATTTTTTTTTTTTTTTATCTTTCTTCTCTTTTTTTTTCTTTTTCCTCCTTCGTCGTTTCTAATATCCCTATTTTCCACAACGAGCAACCTTGGCCGTGCCACATCAAGCCACGGCAACGTATTCGGTTCCATACGATGGAGACCGATCCTGCAAAGTTCTGATTTTCATTATTTCTGTAGGCTTTTCGGCGTTTTATCCCATGGCTTCATCACTCATTGCATGCAAAGAAGAAGAAGAAGAAGAAGGAGAAGAAAAAGAAGAAAAAGAAAAATATATTTAAAAATAATTAAATTTCACATTTTTTCTTATAATTATTTTAAAATTTATAAAAATTGTCCATTAAATTTGTATTGTATAAAACTATTTTAGTAATACAATTAAAAATAATATATCATATATGACGCTCAGAAGTATTTTAATAATATAATCTTCAGGAATAAATTTTTTAAATTTGGTTTGAAAATATTTTATTAATAGAGTCTCGCGGGTATGGGATGGGTTTCGGTGACTCATCATTAAAATGGGTCATAAATGGGTTTTAATGGTCGCACTTTACCGGACCGTCGTCGCTGAGTCATTTAACGGCTCTAGCCATGAGCAGCAGCAAATCTCCAGCCGCGCCCTGCTGTCCTAGTCCGCGAGCTGTCCGTCGCTGTTTTTGCCGACCACGCCGCTGTGAAGCGGCGTCGATTATCAAACCGAAATTGCGTCAAGTCCAAATTTGAAAGCAAATATTCGAGCTAGGTAAATATCTTATCCAATTTAATTTTTTGAATATTTTGTTTTCTCGTTTGAAATATTGCGACCTTGATCCAATCTTAGAAAGATATTATTGTATCCGAAATATCAAGTAGCCTTTATCTTAGGGATTATTCCTAATTTTATAACGTGCATATAATTGTCAATTCTATTTCATGCCTAGAATATGACTCGCAACTGCATGAAAAGTTATCAATCCGATCTAATGCCCAAATATCATTTGGCATTTGCAATTTCAAGGAAAATCGACTAATCTGATCTCATGCCGAGATATAATTTGTCGATTTTATTTGTTTCCAAATGTAAATAGATATGGATGATATCTTGGGTGCTGGATTTCGTTTTTGTTTGATTTGATTTATTCTTGTAAATAAAATAAAATAAAAAATCTCAAAAAGATGTAACTAAGATAGAGTAGGTTTTAATTGACATAGATCACATGCTAGGATAGGGTTTATTCAGTTAGAGATATTATACAATTTAAATTAGGATTCAATCTAGATTAATCCTTAAATTGAACTGGATAATTTCTAGAACTATGTAATTTATTTGGTTATTTTTTAAATTTCGAATTTTCATGGAAAAACACACAAAAATATCACATGCATGTTACGTAGTTTAGGTCGCGGCATATTGCTATATCATGCGTGTGTCTCACGTAGAATTAGGTTGTTCTTTGCATGCCATTAATTATTACATGTTTAGGAACATTTAAACGTGTGGCATATTAGGATAGTTGCATTAATATTTGCCCATCATTAAATTAGGTCATGTAAGTAACGTAGCATGACATATAGTTTGCATATTAGGTTACACGTTGCATGTCATCTTAGTATATATACATTTTTGTACATCATTGCATTGCATTGCACATAAGTTAGGTTTCATTAAATAAGAAAAAAATTAAAAATTGGGTGATTGCGTGCTAATTAGAAATCATATCTAATGCTATTGATGTGAATTTTGAGTCAACATTACATATGCTTTCTTGCAATTTATTCATTATTATATTGGATGTTAAATTGGTGGGTTGCGCACTTGCATGGATCACCTCACATGTTAGGGAATAGTAAAATAAATTCAAGCTACATGATAAACATTTTTTCATGAAAAGAATGGTATTGGAAGAGCATTAGAGAAATCTAGTGTAACTAAGTCCTCATACCCAAATTCTCTAGTTCATAAGAGTAAAAGAATTCTCATCTTATTTTACTTAGGTGTCTAATCTACCTATCATAAACTAATTAGTGGCAACTCTTAGATAAATTTATTTACATGCTAAATATTTGAACCTAAGTCGTGAATTAGTATGGATTTGGAAGAGCTCGAGTTAAATCTAGACTTAGTAGTCCATTAGTCAAATCTTAAGTAGTTCACTTGAAGAGAAGTCGCAACAACGATTGACCATCCCGACACATCTGAGGTTCATAGCCAAGCCACCATTGGTGTGCTTGACCATAGGCGAAATTGCCTATCTCAACTAAGTGGGTGGCCCAGTGCATAGGCTCAATGGCAGACCTTGTGGCCGGCTTCGCCAATTTGATTGGGCCTGCAACTGGCTTTGAGCCTAGCGCATGGCCAGCATTCGAGCCTGGCTTGATGTTGAGCTCATGGCTGGGCTACTAGCTTGGTCTATGGTCCTTGCAGCTGGGTCAAAGGCCTAGCATGAGGCTTGGTCCATGATTTGGCACATGACCTAGCGATGGGGTCGCTGGGCTAATCCGAGAACTATATAATGTGTACAACTGGATGGAGCCTGTGATAGTGAATGAGTATAGTATGGTAATGTTCATTGAAGCTTGGAAAGACTGTAGTTGTGAACAAGTCTAGAACAGGAATTTTCAATAGAGCTTGAAAGGACAATGCAAATGAACAGCTTGGTAGAGTCATGACCACCGATATGCTTGGAATGACTAGAAGATAGAAGAACGGACTGTTATCAAGACAACAGATTGTTGGCTGGAGCATTTTCTTCATATGAGGTGGAAAAAACAAGGACAATACCAATGATCTACTGAGATCAGTGAAGTCGAGGAATTAGCAGTGATGTTGATGTCCTTGGAGGTCTTGGGATGTTAACTCAGTCAATCAGTAAAGACAAGGAATTAACTAGGATGCTAATGTTCGTAGAAGTCTTTAGAAGCTAATAAAGCCAAGATGATCATTAGATGATTGATCCAACGTTGTTTCACATGAGTTTGTCAGTGGACAAACACTAACAGATTGGTAATAATCAGCAATCCTGATTATGGGTTAAGGGATTGTAACGATCTCAAGTCTTGGAAGGTGCCGGCCTTATGCTTATCTAATTAGAACATTGATCAAGATGAAATCAATTATTACAAAGGCTTGAAGTTCGCATGGGGAGCACTGGAGATGAATAAGAGCAGTTATGACAATTTTGAAAGGAGACAAACACTAACGGAAGCAGTTTGACTAATTTCGAAAAATGCCAGTGCCGGAGAAAGTCATTTGATGCTCAAAAGCGATAAGCAGCCATTATAATGTTGGCAACGTTAGAACCAATGGTTATTTCATGGAGTTGAGTTGCAAACAGTCATCTAAAGATTGGAAGGACACATATACTTAATCGAAGAGAAGTGGTGAGATCGGGTGGAACGTTCATACTGAGTCACAGCTTTGAGTGCTCTTCATTCTGTTGATAGCAACTATATTGATGATAATGTTTCCCTGAGGCACTACTAAATTGTAATCATAGTAGAGTCAAGTGTACAAGTTTCAAAGCAATGGTTTTATCCTTATAGTGTAATCTATCATGTGAAAGGAACGATACTTGCCGGTTATAACTTGCAATGTCAATTACTAGTGGATTTCAGCCTAGTTGTAACTATTAGTCTTGAGAGATGATGCAGGCTTGGAGATAAAACTAAATCACTATAAATCTCAGTATGCTATATTCTATCTCTTCATTATTAGCACTCTTGATTTCATAATCTGCTTATACTTTAAATTGTTCTGCTACTACTGAGGTTTTTTTTTTTTTTTTTTTTTTTTGGTAAAGGTGAGAAATATATTGAATAGAACCAGGAAGCTATATAGAGCTATACAGCAAGAACTTGGACCCAAAAACCTACACTCACAAAGACAGCAATCAGAGCGAGTGGAAGGAGGCCAAGGTAAAAGTAGACAACCCAAACGGCGAAGAGAAGGGCCAAACAACAGCCAAAGAGATTGCTTCCACAAAAGTTTTTTATTTTTTATTTTTATTTTCTCATTCATTATATTTGCTTCACACTAGGTTGTATTGTTAGCCTCAACAACACTAAATTCATCTAACACTCAATATCGTTTTTTTTTTCTCTTCTATAAAACATCTTTCATGCAATCTTTCCATTGATAAAGAATCAAGATTGATGGCAGCTCACAAACCAAGGTGTAAAGGATTGCTCCATCAGCCAAGAATAAAGAATTGTTTGATTTACCACTATCAGTGTTGGATAAAGAATTGGATAAATAATTCAACTCACAAAGAGGAATTCTCATATATTCATTAACTCCGCATTACAGTGAACACTGCTCTATTTATAAGGGACTAAGACTACGTGGACCTA
Organism: Eucalyptus paniculata subsp. matutina; assembly: GCA_017140255.1. Classification (NCBI taxonomy): domain Eukaryota; kingdom Viridiplantae; phylum Streptophyta; class Magnoliopsida; order Myrtales; family Myrtaceae; genus Eucalyptus; species Eucalyptus paniculata. The sequence goes on along the minus strand of CM029436.1, from coordinate 47,231,943 downwards.
CCGAATATTAAAAACATGAGAACTAGAAAACATAACAAAGACCTAGGAACTTAGAGATCCAAAATGACGTCAAGACTTATAATCTTGACTCTTTGGCCTTGCGGTTCATTTTCCAAAATTCATTCAGTCTTAAGTTCTTAACCAAAAAATAACCATCTTAGGATTTCAAAAAGTAACCAAGGAAATAGCTCAGAATAGCCTCTCATCAACATGTTGTAATTAGTATTGAAATTAGCCACTATTCTGGTGAAATGAACTTAATTGACAAAAGTCAGGAATCAACAACTCCTTATTCGAAGGGTCGGTGGTCAATCGGCAATCTTTCTTTTGCATCGATGACGTGATTATAGTCTTCATGTGGATGCCTTCATTCTGGAACCACCACAGCAAATTATAGCCAAACTCTATCTTGGCTTGAATGAACTTCGTTTGTGTTGGGCTCATCGATGAAGTTAAGTCAAATGCTCCTGCACCACTTACCGAATCTAGGTGCGGGGATTCTAGTCTACCTGTAGTGCAATGACCGAACCATGAGGCAACATAATCATTCTTTGTCATAATCGTCACTTGCTTTGTACATTGTTTCAGTTTGTTGTGGATCACATTTTTGTTGCTGCTGGTGAATGATTTTATGTCAGTCTAAATACAGATGAGTGAGATATTAACTATAGACCCATAAAACAGTAGGTCGGGTCAGAATTGAGTGATCATTTAATCCATATTGAACCATTTTCATGTAATGCAATTTTAGTGATCCACAGCCTAACTCGTTTACAATAATTTGAGCTTGAAGTTCTCCCCCACTCTAGTGCTCTCTCCGCCATCTCCTCCATTGTGGCTCCATACGTCGCCGTGGCCTCCCTCCCGCCGACGCATATCATCTCGGTGAGAGCATGTGAGAGTTCCACCAGGGATGTGTGGGCAATCATCTCCTGGTTGCGCCAACTTCTCGGCGATGGCCTTCTCTTCACGGATCGTTCTCATCTGGAGGTGTCGATGAGAGTGAGCTGGCTTGGGGAGAGGCTGCAAGGTCATCGATGATGAGGCCTCGGATGAGGTCGGCAAGGCTGGCCCTGAGCCGGAGGCGAGAGTTGGAGTAGAAGAGGTGAAAAGGCCATGATGGGGCGCCACTCACATATCTAGAGAAAGGCATCCTTAATCGAGCTCCTCCATGTGCGATCCTCATAGTTGAGGATCACACGGTCAATCATGGGGCAAAGGGCTTGGATGTCGGTGCCCTGAGCAAGGAGGAGGCAGAGATGAGGTCATAGAGAAGTTGGTTCTGGACAGATCAGTCAAACAAGTGGGTCATATTAGGTTTGGGTTGGGTCATAAATGATCGATCAAAATTGACTCATTAATCCGTTTATGACTTATTTATTCGTAATGTAAATTTATTAACCCATATCCGACCCGACCCGACCCAACCCATATTATTAAACACTTCCATATTTAACCAAATATAGAAAAACTTATTTGTTAAATGTCCACATAATTACAAATTTAATGGATAAATTTTATATTTTTTTTTTAAAAAAAACCCTAAGGAGCCATTTGTTTCATGAAAAATGTGACATTTTTTAAAATAATAAAAATTTTCAACGTTTGATTGAAAAACTAAAAATAAATTAAAAAAATATTTTCCATTTTGTATGGAAAATATAATTTTATTTTCCATGCTTTTTATTTTTATTTTTTTTCAAAAATATATTTTTTAATTATGTTTAATTATTTGAAAAAACTGGAATTTTTAATTTTTATTTTCCTTCTTTTTCACTTGGTCATTGGCCCTAGTCGCTATGGTTGGCAACAGGCAAGCTCAAGCCTCACCATAGGGTAGCGAGGCTCGAGCTTGCCAAGCACCCAATTATGACAAGCTAAGCTAGCCTCAAGTGAGTTTCCACCTCACTAGATCCGATGAGGTCAAGTTTGTCCCAATGCTAGCGAGCTGAGTCTCACCAAATCAAGAAAGCCCAACCTCACCAATGTTGATGCTAGCAAGCTCAGCCTCACCATGTCTAGCAAGTTGAGCTCACCCCCTGCTGGTGAGGGTTTGATGTCGTGCTACGTAGGAAAAAAATGCAAAAGAAAGAAATAAAAAGAAGAAATAATAAATAAAATAAAATAATTATAAAAATCGGAAATTAAAAAAATAAAATTTTTTAAAACTACTAAAGATGATGATATCTCATTAATGGGTTGACTCAACTAATAACCTTCATAAGTTAAATGGGTATTAAATATGTTTAAATACAAACTTATTTACAATCCATGTATTACTAGGCTTACTTGTAACACAAACCCATTTATAACCCATTTATTAAAATTTAACTAACCCATTTATGACCTATCTCATTGAATATGGGTTCAAAATGGTTTGGAAAACCATTTTAACACCTCTTCTTCTGCTTGACGAGCCGGAACTCAAAGGACTTATGGAAGCTCTCGCACTCAAGAGCGAGCAACCATTCCTCCGGCTGGGGTTGGTGGTTGCAGCCGCCATTGGAGGGGGACGAGTACAGGCACAAGAGTTGGGCTTGAGTTCGTAATCAAAATGAGTTGAACATGAGACTGGTGTAAACTCACAAAGACCTACATAGAGTTGGGTTTTGATATTTTTAATCATTTTTACTAGTTTTGAAAGTTTTAAATGAATCATATGTAACTTGGCCCATTCAAATTGAGTTAATTATATATAACATTGGGCATAGGGTAGTGTCATCGTGTTCATATCATTTTGCTGGCAATGGCGAATCAAAAGGCTTCAAAGTGGCAATTTCGAGTTAGTTGTGCATCTATGTCGTGTCTTATTTGATGTCTCCATAAGTTGATGATGTATTCTTTGTTGGAGGTTTGTTTGTAAAAACAAGCTAAGTACGATCTCCTTGTCCCACATAGGAAAAGTGGGAAGAAATTTGTCAATTTAAAAATGAGGGGTTTCCTTGTGTACATCAAGGAGTGATTGGGTGGGGCTAGATCTCACCATACCTGTGTGTGGGTGCTTTCGATTATTTGGCGCTTAACACACATGTGCGCCCGTGTTTAATTAGCACTAATCCATTTTGTTATTTTATTTTATTTTTTGGTTATGTTATTAATTTTTAATCAATTCAAAGGTTGCTTTTTATTTTGAGAATTTTTGGAAATGAAATATAAAATGAAAATTCGAAATATTACTTATTTAAAAAAATTAAAATTTATTATTCCGAATTTTGTTTGTGTCTTTTCAAGACAATCTTTGGAAAACTACTTATTTGGTTTGCAAATTTTCCGAAAAGTTACAATTGTTCGGTTTTCAACTTCTTTTGAAGGGTTGCATTTGTTTATCCGAACAATTTCTAAAGAACGTATTTGTTCATATTTTTTGGAAATTTTTACGAAGAGTTGCATATAAGACTGATTTATATATATACTTGTTGTTTTTGGAAGAAAAAGTGTGTGATCATTTTCCGAACCTTCGTTCCGAAAAACTGCAGTTTTTCGATTGTTTCTTAGAGAAACCATGAAGAAATACTAGATAGAATATAGTATTCTCATTTGAGATTTTGTTGTATCCTTGAGGGTTTTTGCCGGTGACCATTAGTAAATTTGTAAGGCAAATAAATCTTTAAAAAAAGTGACATCATGCCTCAAAAATCTGACTTGATTACTCCAAAAATCTTACTTCATTGTTCTACCCAATTCAAAGCCATATTTTCCCAACACTCTCACATCGTACTTTTGTCCTCTTGTAAACACCGGATCGATAGTCTCCCAAGGAAATCGGGCTTTGATCATCTAGATTTAGTATAAAGCGGTACCCAATATTACTGATTTGGATTTTGATGAAAATTCTGTTAAGATATGGATATAATGGATTGAGAGGAAAAGGTTGCATGGCGGATGTCAGAAGGGATTTGAGGCTACGAAGGGAGTCACCCAAAGACACAGAAAATCCATCCACAAGACAGTCAGCCAAATCATATAGAGGGTGTACTCAACTAGCTGGTAATACATGGAAGGTCACCTTCAAATGGAGATGGATTTTTATATGGTGCTTTCACATAATTCACATTCATCACCATTGCGTCGCTCTCATCTCCCCCACCCAGGTCGCATTCTAACATCTCCGTGGTCCAGACCCATCAACACCTCGAAGTGCCAGAGGTGATACAACGAGATGGTCCTCCACCTCGAGAGGCTGAGGGAGCTCGAGATGAGGATGGTGATGGCGCACAATCACCACGGAAGCGGTTATGCCGGTCTCGAGATTCTTCATCAGCTTCTTGTTCTTGATCAATCTCTTCGTGGTCTCTTTCCGTGCTGTCCTCCTTTGCTGTCAGCGTTTCTTTCTTATTTTGTCTGTGGATTATAATTTGATCTTCAGGTGGGTATAGATCAGAGTAGGGGCACAACTTACTTTAGGGGAGGAAAAATAACGAGGTTGAGGGGGGGTACTTTGAGAAGTGGCTATCGATACAGGCGGATAAACGAAATTTTCCCTACTTCGAAAAATTAATCAACTGTTCAAATCGATGGTGATAGATGTATAGGTATTTTTTTTTTTTTAAGCACATGGTGCTGTACTTATAATTTTTCATATTTAAATTTTCCATTAAAATCTGCCACATTTTTTTTTATATTCTGATATCGAATCGTGTTTAGGATGAATCCCACATGTTTATCCTCTCCCAATCGATATTAGAGTCCGTTCTATTCCGGAAATTCTCTATAAGTTATTTGAAATTTCTTGTTATGAAACCCTAAAATTCCTATCTTGTACTAAGCGGTCCACACGCATGGTGGTCTCTCTCTCTCTCTCTCTCTCTTCAAGTTTTGAACTCGAATGATAGTCTCCGATGATTGAGCATTGAAAAGTGCAATTCATGTTCCTGTCATCGCTGTGGCTTTCCTCATGGTATTATTGCGGACTGGTAAAGACAGAAACCTTTCAGCGAGGCGCACGCGTGGGAGAATTCATGGAAAAGGATCGATTGGCCCACTTGATGAATTGGATGGCAAAATTAGTGAATGATGCGCACCAAACCCATGCATGTAAGACGTCTCCGCCAACCTATGCACGTCCATCCTCATAAATATCATAGCAACCAACCCCGAGCTTCCGTTTCTGGTCTCACTTGTGAATTTCGTAATCTCCCCTTTTTACGAAGGCTAGAACCAACATGAGCTGCGCGCGCCTGCATATCAATTCCCATGAAGGAATGCAGATGGTTTTTGTTCTTACCATTGGTGGGAAGTTTATTGAAGCTCCAATCCCGGCTTTCTCTTTCACAAGGAAAAAACCGTTTCCTTCCGTCATCTATCAGCTTAAATCTAAAAGTTTCAACGTCATAAGACTAACTTTAAGCATGTACAGAGCGCATGATTACTATTGTATAAATTTTTTAGGTCAGTAGGATCTTAAGATACATGTGCTAATGACATCTCAAATTACTCTTGTGAGGAAAAGTTCATTTAAATCGTTATAGGGTAACTAATTTAAATCTGTTGGGAAAATATAGGGTAACTAATTGTGGGCGTGATATACTTTCTTTAATAATTTACGTGCTGGTCAGCAAATTTCAAGGATACAACAAAGTTTTAAATGAGAATACTAGAAAGCAATTCTAGTAATTCTCCAGGGTCTCTCTAGGAAACAATTAGAAATAATGGTTGCAGTTTCTTTCAAAAGAAAACAATAAAAAAAAAAAATGTAAGAAGATGTGTGTTTGATCTCAAAACATACATACTTATCTTTGTCTTCAAATATAGGCAACCATTCAAAAGGTCGCAAAAGAACAAAGACAACATTTCGGTAAATGTTGTAAAATGAACAAGTATGTCTCAAGGTTACGTTGAAAAGATATAAAAATTCGAAATTAAATAAATAAAAAATAATCATAACTTTTCGTGAACAATCGCACTGTTTCAATAAGATTTTATAATTAATTTTTTATAAAAATAAATCCGAATTTTCAATAAATAAAAATAATGATTGTTGGTTAGTGTCAAATCTCGTCCACGTGCGCACTCATATCGAAATCTTTTCGATGTGAAACAAGGCACTTCTTCGTCTTTTTTATAAACAAATTACCAACACGTGCTACCTCAAAACTAGGGGAATGAAACTCGCCTTCAGTGTTTTTAGAAAGTGCATGTAGTGGACTTAACTCCGCACTCTATAAATAACTATCAGCTACAATATTGAAAATTACCATTTTTTGATTTTGTTATCATTAGATTATAGCAATTTAAGGATATCTTAGCAAACTAAATAGAGGACGCCAAATTTAAAAGTTCCATTTTATGTTAGTACCAAATCTCGTGCGTGCTTTCTAAAATTTGCAATCAATGTCGGCATCTGAAAAAATGTGTATGTGAATATGAATAATCAAAGTGAGTAATGCATGAACCATATAATATTGTCACACAGTATATCGAAATTACAGATATACAAAAAGATATCATGAAATAAGAAGTTGATAGAAACAGGTCCTTGTCTGAATTTATGGATGGCTATCATCTTGTATATTAGTGGATAAGTGGCGCCGAATTAGTGGATAAATGGGGCCAAAAAAAATTGTAGGTGTTTGTGATATTTTGAATTAGTAGATAAGTGGCATGCAATTTCTAAAACTATTTTTATTTTATGATAGGTGATAAAAGTTTGATTATAATAATATATTTATATCAGCGTTGATGTGCACGAAATATCCTCGATTATGTTTTTTCGTAAAATTTGGATTGTTTTATGCTCGTGAAAAGCTATGAGTTGATATCTGATATTGAATCATTTGATAATTATCACGAGATGGCTAAACATCATAATTATTTTAGCTTCATTTTAAATCTTTCCAGCCGAGTGCTTAACATAATCCCATGATCTGTGATGTTCTATCACTAATAATAATGAATAAATACCCTTCCAAATTTACTGGATGCAAAATGGCCAAATTTCGAGCAGCGCGTTGAATTCTTGTTCGTTCAATACAGCTCAACACATCGAACTAAGTAACTCATGAACTAAGTAACTCACTAATGACGTTACTACAAGAATTCAAAAGATTATCCTCTCCATTCGAAACAAGTGGATTAGGCCAAACCGGAACTAGAACCAAACTAAAGGCGCCACGATATCCAACACACGACAATGGTCCATGTGCCCTTTGCACAAGTGCAATCTCGGCTTCAAGTCGTGTCTAATGAATGCAACATCCCGTTCGGAATCAATTCTCGCCTGTTCGCCGCCGCCATGATCGAACATTCCACCTTCGTCTCTGGATCAAGCAAGAAAATTACCAAAATTAATTTTGGAATCCTAACCCAATTGTGGAAATAAAATCTTTCCTCGGATTCTAATTTCTCCTTCCTTCCAATTTTTTATCTTTATTTCCTTATTATATTATTTTACTATATTTCAATAATTTAAAAAAAAAAATCCGAGTCGGCCCGTTACACCCTATAAATACGCACGCACTTCCGCTCTCCCCATCGCATGCACGAACTCCTCAGATCGCGACAGCAGCGACGAGAACAGAAGAAGAAGAAGAGAAACCGCCCGCCACTCTTTACGAACATCACTTCGTCTTCCTCGTCGCGCTAGGGTTTCCCGATCGCTCGCTCGGTCGTCGGTGGTCGTAGCCATGGCCGACGACGAGGCGCTGTCGAAGGACCTGCGCCTCGCGGAGGTGAAGCGGAGCGGCTTCCGCGACGCGGTGGAGCGCCTCCAGGAGCGGGCCTCCTCGCTCCTGCTGCTGTCGCTCCAGTGGAAGGACGTCGAGGACCACTACGAGGCCACGCAGGCCGAGCTCGAGCGGCGCGAGCGGGAGGTGCGCGCCGCGGAGGAGTCCGTCAGGGCGTGCTTCAGAGGGTTCGAGGTGCGGCTCGAGCAGATTGAGAGGAGGGAGGGCGAGATGGCGGCGAGGCGGGGGGCGGAGGCGGAGCGCAGGCGCGCGGAGGTCGAGAGGGGCGCGGAGGAGTTGGAGGCCGCGAGGAGGGCGATGGAGGAGAGGCTCCGCGCGGTGGAGGCGATGGAGAAGCGGTTCGAGGAGGCGAGTAGCGCGCTGGGCGCGATGATTGACGAGAGGGTGAGGGAGGTCGAAGAGAGAGAGAAGGGAATCGAGTTGGAGAACGAGAAATTGAGGGAGGGGTGGGAGGCGTTCGAGGCTAGCAGGAGTAAATTGGAGGGGAAACTAAACGAAGTGCGGTTGAAAAGTGAGGAATTCGAGGGTAGGATCAAGAATTTAGAGTTGATAGAGAAGGAATGCGATGAGCGAGTCGAGCAGGCTCGGTTGAAGGAGAAGGGTTGCAGGATTGGTCTAAGGAGCTTGAGATGCAGAAGAGAGAACTTGAAGCGAGAATGAGAGAGGTCGAATTGAAGGACAGCAGGGTAAAAGAATTGTCTAAGGAACTTGACTTGAGGAGCAAGGAATGTGAGGAACAGAAGAATAATACTGTTAGGCCTGCGATAAAAAAATCGAGCGATGAAATTCATACGAAAGAACTGGCCAAATCACCAGATGCTGCTTGCTTGAAGACAATAGTGGATGGGAAGGACTTGCAAATTTTCCTAAATGAGCGCTGGACAGAAGGTGAAAAATTAAGACATGAATTGTTGGCAATGCTTAGAAAATGTCCTAACCCAGCGAGACTTGTTCTGGATGCAATGGAAGGGTTTTACCCTCCGCATTTGAAGAAGGGGAATGTGGAATTTGACGAGTGTGTTGTTAGGAGGAGCTGTATTTTGCTGTTGGAGCAGCTGATGAAGATTTCTCCAATTATTACGCCTCGGGTAAAGAGTGAGGCGACGAAATTGTCTTTCTTCTGGATAACTAAAATGAGAGCAGATGCTGAAAATTCCTTGGAAGTATTGGGATTCTTACAGCTTGTGGCTTCTTATGGATTGGCTTCATCTTTGATACTGACGAGATCTTACATTATGTGGAGAAAATTGCTCACTTTCGAAATATGCCTGAATTATGTCTGGCCCTGGGCCTTAAGGATAAGATTCGAGGTATAACTTTTGCCTCTCTTGCATTTTATATAGCTTAATCCAGTTGTCGTTTGCTGTCCATTTGCATCTTAACTGCCTCTTGATACCTGAAGCAAAATTTAGCACCAGACAATGTTGCAGTGCCCATCACTTCACTGTCAGCATGCATTTTGAGTTCATAGTGGGCTTCAAACTCTCTTCAGTCAGTTCACACTCAGGGAGGGCTTTTTCCCAAACACAGCTGCACTAACGAATCAGTCTTTTTTAGCCAGAGTCGAGCTGGAAATCTGGGTCTCAATTCTCAATGAAGTAACGTGATGTTGATCCATTGTTCAATCTGGTCGACCTGATAGTAAAGGAAGACAATTTGTTGTTGCTTTTTGATGTTATCAACAGAATTTATCATTCATTTGATGATGGTATCGAGGTTTAGAGCTCTATAGTTCGTTATCTTTCCCCATTTGTGGGTACGTTATGGGTTTCAACCATTCCTTTGCCCTTATGTAGGCCATTCCCTTTGTTAGGTTTTCCTCATCTTACCAGCCTCAGCCTTCACACTATGGAGAGTACTGAGATATATGTCCAATCTCTTCGAACAAGTTTATCAAACACTCGATCTCAAAACTATTTCGTACCAGTTTGATGTTATTGTTATGCCTTTTTTACGTAACTCAAGCTTTTTGCAATCTACGGGTTAACTTTTGCATGGGGAGATATTTACACATGCAGTATCTTTGTTGGTTCATTTAATGAGGCAGTCTAATAAAGATAGTCACTTGACTATTGGTATGGTAGGTTTCCTTTGGAATCTTGTGAAAGAGAAGAAACATAATCTGGCTGTAAGTTTTATTTATGCTTTCAAGATGGAAGATGAGTTTCCACCGGAACCACTCTTGAAAGAATACATGAGAATCTCCAAAAATGCTGCTGGGGCAACTCTCCACAATGGACATAACTCTCCTGAAGCTCAGGTATAGATTGCTCAGGTGGTATGCCATATTTCCTAATTTTGCATCTTATGGCTAATGCCAATTGCAATCTTTGTGTTCATGATGTCTTGCAAACAGGATCAGGCCATGAAAAGAAGAGTTCCTGATCCAAAAGCTGGAGGTAGATCCGTTGAAGATCACAAGATCAGGTCAACAATTTCACCTGAAAATTTAAAGCAAGCCATTACTTCTATGGAGAAACAAAATGGGGAGCAAAAAAAAGCAGCTGCAAAGATCAGCAGCGTCGAAATGAGAGAACTAGATGGCAAACTACATAGCCCTGTTATAGTAGCTGCTCTGTTCCATCCTCTATCCCTACCTCTGTGAAAACTACTTCTGCTATCACCAGTGAGACTATTGTCAAACCAGCACCAGAAACTTCAACCCCACCGCAGCATAGAGGCAAGCATCCACAAACAGCTGCATTGGCAGAAGATGGATCAAATCCTCTTGCTGGTGCCAGTTCTAATGCTCAGTCATCGCACATCACGCATAAAGGTATAGCATATCTGACTGTCTGAGTAACTTTCTTTTTTGTCTGCCCATTAACAAACATGTGAGTCAAAGTGGTTATTGCCATCCAGTGGCTGTACATAGGCCCCTAGTTCTTTTGTCAGATTTTAAGTTTTTATCGGGAGGAAATTCAGTGCTGATATGATTTGACTTTTGGCTTCTCTTGGAGTTAGCAACAAGGCACTCTTGATTGGAGACAAGTGCATAAATACTGTAGATGCCATATCTTTTATGTAATTGTGGGTCATGTTAGCAAATGCTTTTGCAGTGCTGGTTAAGGTAACTGGACAATAGCAAGAATGCTTATCAAGATGCTTCAGAAATTTAAAGATTATATATTAAGGAAACTGAAAGTGGAAAATTTACATTTGCATGCCATATTTAATAGTCTCAATGAGTGCCCTAGGTTGCTCTTCAACAGTTTCCGAAATTGCTCTCAATAATGTCTATTAATGGAACTAGTGCTGAACAAAATAGGAAAACTTTTGGAAGCTGGTTGGAAAGTGCTCAAGTTCAAATCATCCAACCCGTCTAAGAGAAATGTATTTATTGTAGCATTAACTACCATAAAAGCCAGGTACCTGAAAATGGATGGTGGAAGCCTAATGAAAGGGATTGTCATATTCTGAAACAGAATCTTATTGTTTATGAGCATATGAGCACTCATAATTCTTTTTGAGAACCAATGTAGTTATGCTTCCCGTGCTTTAACAGCCTTTATCTTTGTTGTAACTTTGTTTCAGTTTCTTAAGGTGCTTGATAATTATTATATACCTTTTGTTGTCTCTTAATGTGAAATTTACTATTGCATGATCCAGAGGCATCATCTGAGAATCTTTGCTCTAAGCCTACTGGTGAGATTTTGCGAAAGATACTCAGCAGGGAGGTGGAATATGAGTTGGTTCGTGATGAAATATCTGCTTTGCTTCTGTCCTCATCAGATCCAGCAAGTCTTGTTCTTGACACACTGAAATATACTGATCCATTAAACTCAAGAGATTTCATTAGGTTAGGTATCCCTGTTAAGCATCGCATTTTACTATTGGAACATTTAAAGGGATTTTCACCTATCATCAGGCCTCAGTTAAGTCAAGAAACAAAACAGTTTTGTACTGTTTGGAAACTAGAGTTGAAGGCAGGGAATGATGATCATATGGAGACCATATGTTTTCTTCAGTTTCTGGCTGCCTTCAAATTGGCTCCTCTAGTTGCTGCTAATGAAGTTCTTAAACTCTTGGATGCATCGAAGTGGGCTAAACAGGTCCCTGATTCTTGTGAATCTCTGGGATTAGCAGAGTTTTTACCTGGTAAGGAGTCCTTCCCACTACCTCCCTTTCTCTCTGTGTGTCCTAGTTTTGCTTTTAGCAGGAAAGAAGTTCAAGGGAACTGTGTTAAATATTCTGGTTCTGTTACTAGAATCTCAGGGTTTTCTTAGTTCATCAACAGGGTGCTAGGGGGGCTTTTTGACCAACCCCACTAGGTATAGCAGTTCCCCTGTTCGACACACACTTGGTAATTACCAGAGATACACAGGTTTGTGCTCCTGGGGTGGCCTCAAGAGAAAATGCAAGTGTGGTGATTTGAACCCATGCCTTGATCAAGGAGGACAAACCCGCTCTCCACTTGAGCAACCCCTTGGGGTTTGTTAGAATCTCTGGTTAAAATGGTCGAGAAATTGCATCAGTGATTACATGAAAGGAGATTTTTAATGTGAATATGAAATCATTAAAAGGAAGTACTGCAGAGCTACATGTTATTAGCTTTTGAGAAATGCGGTATTGATTTACTTAACATGCATGGATATAATCGTTTAGTGAGATTAGTTGCAGAAGTTTCATGTCCGTTATTTCAGAGGTTTTGAATATTTTCCATGCATATGATTGGCCTGGGAATTTGTCTCTCGTTAGAACCCACAGTACAGTTTTCAAGGAATTAAATGCTTGGCTGGTCTCATTTTTATGATATTTTTGCTTCAAAGAATCATTTATCTGCAGCTTCTTTTTATCTGACTGTGTTTCTATCATTTTTCTGCTTCTTTTTGCCAGGCTTTATCAGAAATCTTATTGAAAAGAAGCATTGGATTGATGCTATTAAGTACATTAATGCACTGAAGATGGAGGACAAGTTCCCTCTAGTGCCTCTTCTCACTGATTATTTGGCATATTGGGAGAAAAGAGCAGATGAAATATCCAAGAAAAAAGACAGCTCGCCTAACAGTCAGGTAAATGTTACCATGAGAAGTAATGCTTTAAGTCAATCTGCATATTCGGCTTGCACTCTTTCCTAAGGTCCTTATGCTAGTTTTGCTTGCAGATTGGGGCTATTAACAAAAAGTTAAGTGCTACGAAAACTGCAATGAAATGGATAGCAACATACAGGCTAGAGTCGGAGTTCTCACACAAGGATTTTGAAGCCTATATCAAACAGCTAGAAAAGCAAAAGGCTGAGATCGAAGGTAAATTGACAGAATCCAAAGCTGATCGATCTGCAGGATCACAGAATGTATTGACGCAGCAGGACAAAAAGGAGGAATCACCAGCACAAGCCACCTCTGATCACGTTGCCACCTCATGTGGTAATGCCCCCTCAACAGTGACCACCTCAACTGCTCCAACTTCAGCCACCAGTTCAAGCCATCAGCCACAAAAGAAGCGTGGAAAGAAGCGTAAGAGGATAGCTCCGCAACCACAAACTCCAAAGGAACCCCCCAATGGTGGTCATCATTCGATGCAGTCCTACAATAGGCACCCGATCGATACGCATAGGTTGACAAGGGGGGGCCCATACTCGGCAAGATCGTCTGGATACTATGGGGTGCCAAACCCCTGAATGACTACCCTTTTAAACCGTACCCTTTCAGTGGTACTGATCATTACCATGGCAGAACGTGTGCAGTGCCTCTCTGTGGTGGTCGGCCAGTACGTTTGTCTGGTCCAAGGGCTGCTTACAGTGGTCCTAGATGGTAAGTTTTTCCGGTCTGGTCTCATGTATCTCATCCATCATGTAAATTCATTTTCTGCTCTTTATTCATCAGTCTATTTATGGTTTTATGGACCCAAAGACATGGAGAAGCAAGAGTTGGGCAAAACCCTTTGCGGAGCAAAAACAGTAGCTGTTTCAAGAACATTCTTCTTTTTCACCAGGATTATATCCTCTGTTCCGCTATTCGTTCCATATTTTCTGTATTGCTCTTTCGGCAGAACCACTTGCCCAAACGAATGAAATCCGAGTTCGGAGTTCTGCATTCAGGCAAATTCCAGTTAAACTGAATGTCTTGCTGTCATACGATGACAACTGACGGTCATGAAACGTGCAATTTATACTTAGGATTTGAAGATTCTAAAGTGTTCTGCAAGTTTGAGGTGAGCCTCTGTTCATGACATGAAGGATGGAATCCAAAGGATCAGGATTTTGATGTCATACATATCCTGATTCTTGTTGTTGAATGTTGACATTTATGGTGATCCTGCGAAGTTTTTCTCATATTTCCTTCTATATTTTTGTTGATAACAAATGCCGTTATGCTGCTCTTTATTATCATACGTGACTCGCATGATAAGATGTCATGCGGGTATCGGTTTTAGACTTTTTGTGAGACGAAAAATAATTTGAGATTGTGTCACAAGATATCAAATTGAAATTTTATTGATATGACATCGGATTCTCTTTTTTGTGGAGAAAACAACCTAAGTACGGTTGTCGTGATCGCTGGCCCTCGTCACCTCGAACAGCTGTTGCTGGACTTAAAACGGTACCGCCACATACTGCCTCGCCAGTTACCCCCGCGCTTGAAGGACAACCCCTATGGAACCGAACGTTACCTCCGCCACGACCTTATTTAGGCCCCATAGACAGCTGCGTAAGACAGCTGCGTACTAAACCACCTCTGGATTCATCCCCAACCACCGCCTGGCATCATCAGACTCAGACCACCGTCCTTGAACCCGTTCACCACTACCACGACGACTGTGACAGTCTGAATTTTCATAAATTGTTTTCGATTAAATAAATCGGGCCTTTCATCAAAACGCTAATAGTCTTTGATCCATTTGATCACTCAGATAACCTGAATTATCTGGGAAGCAGTAGGAAATCTAAATGCATCAGCTTCGAGAATTCGACCAAAGAATCGATCTTCGGCCAGGTGTTGATCTGCTTGATGGTCATTCTGGCAGACCGATCGAGAGATCGATCGAAATCGTAGATAGGTCGATTCAATGAGATATGTGATCAAATTGTGGGTGATTCCACTTGATTGAAAAATTCTCATCGATCTAAGACTAAATTGATTTTAAATAGTTTTGGTACCCGTTGTCAAGTAATTGAAACCTTGATATTTTCACGACAAATGAGAGTCGTAATGTGTCGAAGATGCTTTGTGACTCGAGATAAATCGATCATGTGTCAATCGACCAAAAAATTCCTAAAAGTTATCGATGATAGCAGGTTAAATGCTAAAAGCGCATGTAGATTGAAAATAACCGCGAATTTGAACCGATTTAAATTGAAAGTTACGAGGGTGTCATGAATTTATTTTAGGAATATCGACTATTTCCAGAAATTTTCAGAGATTCCGAGATTTTTACGAAAATTTGATTCGGAAGTTGCGGAAAATTAATGGAAATTCAGATGAAATTTAAATTGATGGAAATTGAGACTTCTAAACGAGCCCTATGAGTGTCGGGGAATTATGGAAAATCATTTGATTTTTCTTCATTGAAATCGGATATCGATTTGGAAAATTGAGCGAGGAAATTGAATTTAATTGGTGAAATTCGGAATTGGAGAAAAAGGCAGAAAATTTGGACTTCAAACTTTGGATTAATTGGTGGAAATTATGTAGGGGAAAGTATTAGGAGACAAAGCATTAAATGGAAGGGCTAAGCATGTGGACTTTTTGGCTTTATCCTTATCTAGCCGTGCCTTCCAACGTGGACGACTTCTCCTCCGCGACTTCAGCTTTCATTTTTCCTCCTTCGGTCTTGTTTTCACTTCCCTTGGACGAGTTGTTGTTTTCCTCTCAGTTTGTGCCTTGAAGACCTCCCACGATCTCTCTCTCCATCTGCCTTTCGCTCCACCGAAACCCCACGCCCACGTAATTCTCCATCGTTGCCACCTCTCCTTTCATTTTCAAGCGGCCACCGAAGACCAGCAAATTCCAGCATCCACGCGTCCGAGTCTCCACCTTCTTCAGTCAACAGTTGAAGCCGGTGTTGACCCAAACCTCCACCGAACCATCTCTCTCTCTTCATCCAACGATCTACCAAGCGAAGCAGCTGCCGTCCAAAGCTTCCACGCATCCCCAGCAGCTTCTTTCGAGTCATCCAGCAGCGGTGAAGCTTCTTTCGTTGACCGCTGCACGTATCCGCATGCCCCTGCTCCACTTTCATCCGTTCCCCTTCAACGCCAGCGAAGAAGACCGCGTGCAAGCTGCCGCGCGTCCCCCGCAACTCGGACGAAACCGCTTCTTCGCCCGCGTCTCCTTCGTGCGAGACTCATCCAGCGAAGGCCAGCAAAGCCCGCAGCCCATCTACCCGTGGAGTTCAGCCCATCTTTATGCGATTTCAGCCCAGCGAAGAAGTCAGACCAGCCCATGTGAATGTCATCTTCAGCCCAGTTACTTTAAGCCCAAGTCCAGCAGCCCATCTTGAGGTCAGGCCCAAGCCCTGTTTTCCTCAGCAGCAAGCCCAGCCCAGCTCATAACAAATCTCAGATTTGGGCTGAGATTTGTTGGGCCAAGTTTTAGGCCCGGTATGAGAGTTCGCCGACACCGCCGAAAATTGAGATTTCGGCTGCCGTAGCGTCGTTGTCGCGGTGAACCGGTTTCCGCAATTAACCGGTGAGTTTATACTCTAAACTCTGCTTAGTAAGCTAATAACGTTTAAGGGGTGTTAGATTTATTTTATTAGGAATTAGGTGGTTAGTTAGATTAAATTAGAAATTGAATTATTTAATTGAGCATGTTAGGTGGTTAGCATGGTTTAGCTAAGGCCTAAATAAATTGTATTATTTATCTAGAAGGGTTCGGGAATTTCTCCGAGTCCGTATTGATTATTAATTTAATGATTTGGCCTAGGTTATTATTTGTAGAATTTAAATTGATTTATTTAATTAATTTCCACAATTATTTAATTATTAATTATTTTTCCGGAAAATAGGCCGGGATAGATGACCGGAATTTAAATGCTGATTGCAATGGTATGGTTAATTTCACGCAATTGAGTGTTAAATTATGCAAATTGAGTCTTGATTTGATTTTTGGTATTTAATTCCAAAAAAAATTGTGAATTTTCAATATTTATTCAGAAAATCCAGGTGTCGGGTTTTGACACCGAAAATGGTTTTTAAGTACTATATGAAATAGTGGGATTTCAAAAATGATGAATATCAATTTTTTACGGATCAAGTTGACCAGTGTACCCACAACAAAGTAATTTCATGTGAATTTAATACGAAGAAAAAGGCCAGGCTCACCATTTTAATTAAAGCATTTGAGTGCGATGCGCGGTCTTGGGCCATATTTGAGTGATCGTGTGATGGTCAAGAGAAATCGTCACAGGCTATTGAGTTGGACGTTATCCTTATTTGGGATACCCCCTGGACAACGGGAAGCCGGTCGCAGTTGATTCTGGACCCTATGCTCCTTCGGGAAAGCCGTCTGATAAAGAGACGTTGCCGTGCTCAATGGGGTGAGACGATGCCTAGTAATACCAGAAGACCGCCGAACTGAGAGTAGGCCGTGCTATATGCCGAGATCAAAACTAGGAACGCATGATTAATTGAGTGTGGCGTTTCAGTTATTGGAGCTTATTTGTTGCTCATACTCTCATGTTGTTTGTGAGATAAATTGTACTGACTTGCAGGGTGGATCTGAGACGAGGTAAGTCTCATTAATTGTGTGATTGTGTGATTAGGACACTTCTTGGCATATTTCCCTCCTAATTGGGGTTTAGAGCTTAGACTCGCTGAGATGATATCTCACTCCGTTGTGGGACAACATTTTCAAGGTCGTCGAGTGGAGGACCTGGAGCTGAGAGGAGGTGTCGGAAGCGTAGGTCGGTTAGGGCAGACTTCTTTTGGAAAGGCCGTCTTTTGTAGTCTTTTGTACATGACTCAGTGTATATATAAAAGCATGTTTGTTTGTGAATCTGTTGTCCTGCGCTTTCTATCCCGAAATGATTCTTATCGAGGATTTCTTTTTCGCTTCAGCGTGCGCAATAAAATGGAAAGGGTCGGCGACTCGTCGGGAAGTCGCAAATTATTATCGACCAAATAGGGATGGGCACGTGCTCGAGGCTCGGGGCGTGACAACCACCACCACCACCACCACCAGACTGGTCGCCATCACCGCTGTACTCGTTCCCAATTATTAAAACTATGCATTATATTACCATGCACGACCGGTTGCTTTGGGCCAGCGGAGGGGGAGAGAGAGACAGAGAGAGGCCGACACAAGAAAGCAATGAGTCGAGATGCTGCACGGCCGCACTGAGGGAGGGCGGGTTGTCTTGATGGGCCCTAACGAAGTTGAAAGGGTTGATCAAAGCCTGGCTGGGTGATTTGGATGTTTCCAACCTGGTTGTGAGCTCCATGGGAATTGGTGGTGAATTGCCCAAAACAGTGTCGCTTTGGTCATTGGTTCACCTGAGTTTGTGTTACTGGTCAAAAAAATAGGCCGCGCCGACGCTTTCTATTGGTAGAATCGGACAAACTTAACAGAGAAACTTGATTTTACCAATTTAACAAAAGTCAAGATTTTGAAAGTTCTCTATCTGATTACATATTCTCAATAAGTTTTAAAGATTTTCGATACACCTGTCTCTTTCTTTTTATTTGAAGCAAAGGTACAAAGAACATTGTATACAAATGTCGAAAAAGTCAGACTTTACCCATTGACATGTTGTGTACGGCAAGACAACAATGCCATTCGACGGGTGAATGAGCGGCTACAACAAATTGCAAGTAGATATGGTACGACCTTTTTAGGCTTGGGGTCTAATGTACACTATCGGAAAGTAGGTAGGTGATATCAAAATTGCCCTTTGCTCTTGCTTCCGAATTGAGGTGGATATCAAAGTGTTGTTACATGGATGTGAACTTCAGCAACCGGATTTGGTAAGCACAAATATTAAACATCTGAGTTTGCCTAAACTCATGGACAAAACCACTTGGAATTCAAAGCTTTCATCACCTACTATCTTGGTAGGTGGACGAAGGGGGCTTCACCTAACTACATAGAAAAAACCAGAAGGAAGTGGAAATACAGGAGAAACTCAATTGAACTTCTCTACCGAATACTATCACTGGAAAACCACAAAAACAGACCCGCGTGTATTTGCTGGCTTGTCTTCATAGATATGGGGAGTCAATCTTGTAATTCTCCTCCTTATTTGAAAGGACAGAGGAAAAAGTGGGGTTGATCCGAAACTTAAAACAGAAATTGCATTTGGGAACCAACATTCATTGGCACACTCCAAATTTAGAGGTAATTCAGAGAATTTTGATTGATATTTCTTGTTTTAACATACAAGGAAGCATAGCATGCAATGAATCACCATTAATAAAGTGAAATAATGTAAACCTACCTTTTTTTTTGTTTGTTGACTGAGATGAAAGCACTAAAGAGTGCAATTGTAATGATTTTACGGAGTGAACTAGTTTTAATTTTTATTTTTTTTAATGAATTTCACTTATTAGAACTTAATTGTTACATTAAAATTTTCGTTTTAAGGTGAAAAGATTAATTTTATCCAAGGTCTTTAGTTCTTGTTGGTGCAAATTATAAACGAGCATATTAAGAGATGAATGCTTCCTACCCAGTCATTAATCACCAAAATATAATTAAGGGCAATTTTTTATGAGACATATATGAAATGAATAAGTTAAGTAATAAAATAGTAGCAAGTTGAAATGGTATTTCAATCCAACATCAAATTCAAAAGGTTGGCTCAGTCAACCATTTGAATTTTCGGGGGGAGGCAAAGAATTTTTAAGTAGCGAGACTTTTGGACTTATAATGAGTTGCAAAAGGTAGTGGGGGAGGTGCAATAGCTTTGAACTTTGAATGTTATATTCATTTTTTTCCTATAAAGATAGAATGTGTATCTTCCTTAATTTTCTCTATTTTAAATAGGGAAACACTCATTCTCATAAAAAAAAAAAAATTAATTAATTTAGAGCTTATATCTGAATGACTTTTGTATTTTACTTTTTATTTAATGTAAATTATGCGGTTTACGCATTTTGACTTTTTAAATCCAACTCAAACTTTTCACGACACTAAAAAATTGACATGTAAATTTACATATAATTTTTTTTTATAATTTTTTAAATGATGAATTAGTGAGATCTTTTTGCCCTCTCATTTAAGTCCAAACAAACGCGTCCTTCAAAAAGCATGTGCAACTTTATCAAATGAAGGTGGGAGGAAAATGACTTCTTCCCTTTTTCGATTCCAATTCCACAAATTTCCAATCCCTTAAATTCCGTGGCCGTCCGTCAGGTGCGTCGTTTAGGAAAGCCGCGTATTTAGTGGCAACGACAATTGACAGTGAAATCACTCCAAACTCGATTGGCATTTAGCCAAGGGCAACAACGTCGTCAATGTCCTGTCAGCCGCACCAAAGAAACGGATGGATCCAATCTGACCTGTAAGAGAAATCATTTCCCACACGGTTGTGCAAAACGGACCACCTGAATCATCCGGTCCAGATTGAACCAGCCAATTTGGTTTGATTTTTTTAGAAATGTCTGTCTGGTTCTCAATTCCTAAAAGCAGAACCAGTGTCCAAAAGGTCCGGTTTCCAATTTCAAAGAGGAACTGGACCAACTATATATAATTTTTTTATATTATTTCTTCAAAAAAAATAAATGTAACCAGCTTTGTTTTTGTATATTCATAACATATAGCATCAAGCAATGGGAATAAAAAAAAAGGACCGATTTCATTGGATTGGACCAGTCCAGTTTAGTTTATGATCTGGTCCCTTATTCCCAATCTGGAAAACTGGTCCTCATGGACCAGTTCCTCGGACCGGGACCAAAAACCTATTACTCCTACATTTTTCCATAGCTGAACAGTTCAAATCATCAATTGAGAGAGACGTGAAATCGAGAATAGGATCGGGAACGGATCACTCCTACATTTCCCATAGCTGAACAGTACAAATCATCAATCGAGAGAGACACAA
Source organism: Eucalyptus paniculata subsp. matutina (assembly GCA_017140255.1). Lineage (NCBI taxonomy): Eukaryota > Viridiplantae > Streptophyta > Magnoliopsida > Myrtales > Myrtaceae > Eucalyptus > Eucalyptus paniculata. The sequence goes on along the minus strand of CM029436.1, from coordinate 47,211,280 downwards.
CACAGACATTAAAATCTCCCCAGAATCTGTCCATCATGGCATTCGGTATTCACAGAACAGAGCTGATAATCTGATATCGGGGGTGGGAACATTACAGGCAAGGATGACGTGGAGAGAGGATCCACCAGGTCCTGCCTGCCCCCATTATTTTCTCACGTCTCACCAACCCCACCAACCCCCGCAAGAACAACTAGTCTTTTGATAATCACCAGCCAAAAACCTGATCAAGGAGCTGTCCTTATCCATTGCCCCATTCAACATGTTGATTAAAGAAACAATTAAGTTTTGTCATCGACTCAACAAGTGGGTCATACTAATCCTAGGAGCTGTGGTCTGCGTCCTCTTAGTACTTCGGGTGGGGGACCAAATGTCGAGGTTTCAATCGTAACACGGCTCTGTCTATGCTATCAAGTTCAGTGCAGCGGCAGCCAGCTCTACAGATATTTGACAACCTCCAGATCCAAAGCTCGGGAAGAGCATTGCCATTTTTGAGAAGAACAAAAGATTTCCAAATTGTGCTGATTCATTCCCAAATCTTATAATTTGATCAATTTGACTCTAAACATTTTTGATAATTTGTCAATGTAATTCATCCAAACTACTAACATAAATACTGGTTGTCCTGAGTGACAGCCAGTGCTGGCATTGATTATTTTTTATTTCTTAAATAGTTTTCCAAATTTTCTATTTCTTTTGCTTTTCCTTTTCCTTTTTTTCTTTACTTCTCTTTTCATTTTATCATTTGTTGTGGTTGGTGAGGCTCTCCAATGCTTGCCAGCCGAAACCTTGCCCATATGTGGGCAAGGCCATCACAAGCGAGGGCTTCACAGCCCTCACCTAGTGGGCGGCGAGATTTGGTGACTTGCGCCGCCCATGGTGAAAAGAAGAAGAAATGGAGGAAAAGAGAAGAAAATGAATAAATAAACATATATAAATAAATTGGAATTATCTACATCAATGCTCCGCCATGTAGAACGGCCGACGTTCATGTTCGCAATTCCTAGCCAAAATTACCCTGATTGACTATATGACAAAATGCCAAAAGACTAAAGATTAAATTAGCCAAATTCAAAAGTGTAGGAGTAGATTGGCATGCGTGTAATAAATTTTAGACTTTTTGGATAATTATCATTGATCTTTGACAATAAAATTGACAAATTTAGGGTCGAGAGAAAATTAAGAAACAATGTATGTGGCATTAGATGTCAAAGTTGGGAAAAATTTATGTTGATTCTTCTGCGATATTCGCGATCCGATTCCACTGCACTGACTCGGCTGATTCATGTTCCGTCCAAGGTCCATTCACGGTCCACAAGGGCCAAGGAAATCGTCACGTTTTCTCTTCTGTAGCTTTCTTAATATTCAAATTCAACTCCTCTTTCTTAATGATTAGTCTTCTGACGTCTGCTGCACTAAGCGCCCCCCAACAAACCTTATCTGCGAATATCTTGTGTGTCACTGGACCAATCCATATGCTAAGTCCCTCCTAGATTTTGGCAAGCCTATCATTTAGTCAGGCATTTATTGACCTCCTAATTTACCTGCCTAAATGAACTTTCTTGACATTGAAAGACAGGAAAATCCCATTTGTCTATACATGCGTTTGAGTGTATACACCTTTTGAACCCATGTGGTGGAGGTGGTATTTGTATAAGGAAAGGTCTGGTCTGATTTACCATTTTCCACCTTAAAAGGGCCATCCTGTGATAAAGGCCTTTCGTGCACAGCAGACGGTCCTTATTCACCTGCAGCTGTGCAGCATTTCCTGATTTCCAGGACTAGCATTCTCGTTTCGGCACCGGGGCGGCGGCCGGAGTTTTGTAATTCTTGATTAATCTGTCGAAATGGGCAGCCTCTCCCTCTCAACTGTTGGTCTGACCATGGTTTGTGCAACCGTAATGGGTGAATCTGTTGACCAAGTGGTTGAAGAAATGCACAAGGCGAAGGCACAAGGTGCAGACGTAGTTGAGGTCAGGCTGGATTGCATCAAGCAATTTCAGGCTCACCAGGATCTTGAAATCATCCTCAAGAGCAAGCCGTTACCGGTTATCATTGTTTACAGGTACGCATGTTTCTGCTAAGGCCAGGTTTTATGCATATTATCAGTTCAACATACAGATTTTTTAGATTTTTTCTTTCGCTGGTGGTCCTAAACTTTGCATCAAGGCATTCAGGCATACACTTATCAATTGGTGCAAAAGTCCTGTTAATTTCAAATCTTTCGGGTTGTCGTTTCTCCTTTCTCCAAACTCAGGCTGCCAGGTTGGCACTTCCAGGGCTGCCACGTAGCCAATTCACAAGGAAAGGACTTTACTGCACTTTTCCTGAAAAAGTTTGGGACTTTTGCACTTCTATGAGGTCTAGAACTTCCAGTGGAGTTTTCTCATTGAGAATAATTAAAAATCAAAGTACTTGGAATGGAAAAGAGAGCTTCTCATATCTTGAATTCCAGATATTGTAGTTATCTGCTGCAGAAATCAGTGCATGAGTGTTGACACCAGCATAATTATTAATTATGCATAGGTCAAAAGATTAGTCCCTGCTTTTTCCATTGGTCAATTAACTTCCTGTAAATTCTGCAAATTATGTGAGTTGAAAAAGAAAATCTTTTGATGGTTTGCAAATGTTTGGAGCAAAAAGAGCAGAGAAAACAATGAAATGGTTCTGCTCCTTGCGTACCTCTCCTTTCACTGTTGATGGAACTGAACAAGTACCATGTGAGTAATTTATGAATATCTAATGAACTTACCCCCGCAGGCCTAAATGCGAAGGGGGGCTCTATGAAGGTGACGAGACAGCCCGGTTGGAAGCACTTCGTTCTGCTCTAAAATTGGGCGCTGATTATGTCGATTTTGAGCTCAAGGTATCAAATAGTATTCCACAACCCTTTTTTAAAATTTACTTCTTATGAATGGCACTTCAGAACATTTCAGTGTAATGACATGCAGAATGACTCTTGAAAGGCACTCCAATTTTATGTCCATTTCCAATCAATCGACTTGACAATTTCATCTGAATTTGTGTTATGAATCTTCAGGTTGCTGCTGAACTTATGAGTAAGCAGAATAAGTTGCATTGTGGAGGTACCAAAGTGATAGTTTCATGCTTTTTGGATGGCGTGACCCCTTCAAAAGAAGAACTTAGCAATCTTGCTACAAATATGCAAGCTACTGGTGCAGATATTATCAAAATTGTCACTAGTGCAAGTAACATCACAGAACTGGCCAGACTTTTTCATTTACTGTCTTCTAGCCAGGTAGGAACCACATGCGAATACTGCAGTTAACTTATTCCTTTTTTTGGATAAGCAGCCAAAAAAGCCAGATTCTTGGTTTAATTCACACATAAGTTTAACAGATTTCAAGTTGAGATGTGCATAAGTTCTTACTCCTACATGCAGATGCCAGTAGTTGCATATGCTGTTGGAGAAAGGGGTCTTATCAGCCAGTTGTTGAGTCCCAAATTTGGCAGTACTTTAGTCTATGGCTCAATAGAAGGAAAGGCGGTTCCCGGTCTTCCTACTTTGGAAAGCCTAAGAAAAGCATACAAAGTTGAGCACATCGATTCAGATACGAAAGTTTTCGGCCTCATCTCAAAACCAGTTGGCCACAGCAAAGGTCCAATTTTGCATAACCCTACGTTCAGACATATGAATTTCAATGGACTTTATGTCCCAATGTTCGTTGACAATCTTAAAGAATTCTTCGAAGTATACTCTACCCCTGACTTCGCTGGTTTTAGGTATGTCTGTGCACTTAACATTCAGTAATCATTTTGTACTGCTTTATGCTTCCAGTTACTGCCAGTATCTCATTATTCAAATTGGTGGTTCCAGTACATTTAATTCTTTCTCATTGATTATGTTGGTACATCATAGTCTCTTACTCAACCGACTCCTCTATAGCATATATAAACATATACAAGCTTCACTCCATCTCCTGCAATCTGGCTAGTCTCCACCTACACTTTCCCATCTCTTTGAACAATTTCCTTTCGTTTTGAATCCATTTCCAGTACAACAGCTTGCGAGAAGTCAAATAATGCATATCTACTCATTTTTTTAGCCTTGGCTTCTGATCTCTTGAGTTTACTTCACTGTGATGACCTCATTAAGTAAAATTTGTCTGTATAATTACAGTCTTTTCTTTTTTTTTTTTGCTGGGATTAAAGAGTCTGTTCGAGTCCTTTTGTTTTGATGTAGACATGAATTTCTCTTAGTTGTGAACCACAGTGTGGGGTTTCCATACAAAGAAGCCGTCATTCAGTTTTGTGATGAAGTACATCCACTCGCTCAGGTGAGCTTCTCTTCCTATTGCCCAATTTTTGATGACATGATTGTCTGGTTCTTTCCATCTCTAAACTTGTTCTGCTCATAGCAGATCAACACATATTAGATCATTTTTGTTTTCCCCCCTTTCATGAAAAAAAGCAACATTAACCTTCACTGACTCAGCCTGGTTCATTTTGACTATAATCTAAATCCTTAAAAGGAGAACATTTGATAGTCCCCAGGTTGTTTTTATTCCTAAATTTTATCCAACTTTTAGTAGCAAATGAGTTCTCTGCAATATAAGTGATGCAAAAGACTGCAATCTGCATGCTCATGCCACACAAATAGAGCCCTCTTGCACTTCTTACTTCCTTTTAAGCAAGTAAGCTACAGAACTTCATTCATTTTATCTCAAATGACTGCACTGCAATTGCCATAAATATGCAGGTTTATTTACCCTAATATAGTTTTGATTGACTCTCTCTTCCTGATGTGTGGCCTCAATCACGGTCCAAATATGTTGATGTATTGACTATCCCCCAAATTATTATCTCTCATCAGACCATAGGTGCTGTTAACACTATAGTAAGGAGGCCTAGCGATGGGAAATTAATCGGGTATAACACAGATTGTGAGGCTTCAGTAACTGCCATGGAAGATGCTCTGCAAGGTACTTAAATTTTCCCCGCATATCAATTGAAGCCTTGTTAAGGAAGGGTCAAGAAGCAGAATTTCTTATTGCTTCTGCCTGTTGAATAGTGATAAACTTCACAGTTTAAGAAAATTGACTTATCGGTAGATGTTCATTGAGTTCTTGCAGAATGTCAATGCATTAATGGTGAAAAGTCTTTGGTTTCTCCACTGGTGGGCAAAGAGTTTGTGCTAGTTGGTGCTGGAGGTGCAGGACGAGCTTTGGCTTTTGGTGCTAAAACCAGAGGAGCTCGGATCATTATTTTTGACATCGATTTTGGTATGCAGACTTGGAATTATTTTGATTTAGCATGAATTGACTTGTGATTGTTCATAGATAATTGTTCTTGAATTGGATGATAAATACTTCCACCTAATACTGTGGTGTTTCATGTTAATAGAAAGGGCAAAGATGCTTGCTCATGCTGTTTCTGGCGAAGCTAGGCCTTTTGGGGATTTACCTTATTTCCAGCCGGAGAAAGGGTCAATTCTTGCTAATGCGACACCGATCGGAATGCATCCAAACAAGGACCGAATACCGGTTTCTGAGGTCCCATACCTGAAGTAAATCCCTTCATCACAAAAGAGATAGTTTGCTTGTTGTAGCTGAAGATGCTTTTATGTTTTTTAGGCGAGTTTGGGGGTTTTCCAGCTCGTCTTCGATGCTGTGTATACACCAAGAAAGACCACTCTACTAAAGGAAGCTGAGGCTGCCGGAGCAATTACTGTGAGTGGAGTTGAAATGTTCCTCAGGCAGGCCATAGGCCAGTTCAATCTCTTTACCGGAGGAGAAGGTACCTCCTCAGTTTTCTCTCTTTACTTACACAATGCATTTTTTCTTTCTCTGATGCATATTGCCTTTCTTTCCCGGATATAGTAAGAAAAAGACTGAAAATTTTGACATGCCTAATTCACCAAAAAGACATCGTAGTTTCACCAAATGACCAAGATTGAATTTCTGCTTCACTGAGAATTCATCAGTCTTGTAGTAGTCAGGCCAAATTGGTGGCATGAAGCTATGATTTAGGAAGGATTGGTCGACAAATCTCTGACATTTGTGTAATCAAAACTGGATTTTGAGTACTAGTGTTTCAAATCTAATTCGGCATCAAACCATCATGTAGGCAGCTGATTTCTGTTTCAAACTTGCTTATCGTGTGGCAATCTCTAGTCTCTCAGTTTTGCTGGATTTGCCAGAAGAAAATTCCAAGTTCGTCTTGGATTGGTGAAAGCTTCCTAGTGTACTTAATTTATGATTAAGCCATGCATCTTTCCCACTTTCGCTCGACATAAACATCACGAGATTGCTCCAATACGCAGAACTCTATTAAGATCACAAATATAGACCGCCCGCATGTGATTCACGATGGACACGATGAGAACCACACTGATTCCTTCTGTCTTGCAGCACCCAAGGAGTTCATGAGGGAGATAGTTCTGGCCAAGTTCTGACCAGCTGCGACAACGACGATGCTGCAATGACAACATCATGTCCCCGTTTGACTGTTTGCCGAAACAGCTCTAGCTTTGCGGGGAGAAAAAATAAAACATTTGAAGTAATTTAAATTGGTGTCATCTGTTCGAGTAAATTCATTCCGTTGTATCAACGTTCTTCACCGTGCTACTCCAATTGGTGATGGAATATCCGAAGTTTAAAGCTGTTCTCAACACAATTTGAATGATGATTATTCTTTCTCCGGCAGGGCATACGAAGCCATATGGCTGAGAGTATGTTGCAGTGATGCTACACGCACAAAACCAACCAAACCGGGGCTAAAGAGTTCAATCAAAACGAACCACAACACATCAGTACAACATAACATCCCCACAAAGCTAAATTATGGGTAATCGACTGCAAAATTTCACTTGAGATTTCTTTGTTCAGTCCAATCTTTCTGGTTTTGTGGTCACTCCGAGCAAATATACCAAAAAAAAAGAAAAAAGGAAATCGATCGATTACAAGATTTTGCTTGAGATTTCTTGTTTTAGTTTGATTGGTCTAATTTGGTTTGATGGAAATTTTTGTGGTCATTCCGAGCAAATATACCAAAAAAAGAAAAAAGGAAATTGTTCGATTGCAAGATTTTGCTTGAGATTTCTTGGTTCGGTTTGATTGGTCTAATTTGGTTTGATGGAAATTTTTGTGGTCATTCCGAGCAAATATACCAGAAAAAAGAAAAAAGGAAATCAAATGGTGATGGTTCGACCAAAAAGGATGAAAAGGAAATCAGATGGTGATGGTTCAACTAAAAAGGATGGAGATGCGGGGTATCGAACCCCGTACCTCTCGCATGCAAAGCGAGCGCTCTACCATGTGAGCTACATCCCCTCTCATGACCGTTTCCCAATTTTTTTATATAAAATACTTTTAAAGGGTTTGTCAGGGAGTTTTTGCCTTCAATTAATAAGCTTGGAGTAAAATAGTTAACTAGGCAGTTGTTTTTCTATGTATTTACTTGAAATATTCAATTTCGGTGAGTTTTGTGAAGCGTTGAAATGGCTTCTTTTTTTATTCAATTAATAAGCTTGGAATAAAATGGTTACTTATGAGCAATATTTCTTATCATAAAGTTGCGATTATATTAAAAATAACCCACGTAATTATTTTCAATCGAATTATTGTCAGCTTAAGTTTACGAATCTGAGGTGACTAAGCAAGCTAGAGAGTAGGTCAAATATAATATGATATATATATATATATATATATATATGTGTGTGTGTGTGTGTGTGTGTGTGTGTGTGTGTGTGTGTGTGTGTGTGTGTGTGTATGTATGTATGTATGTATGTATAACCCATAGGTGCTATATTGGATTTGAATCAAATTTTGGATCCATTTATATTGATTGACTGCCTCCATTATGTTGTTGCTAGCAAATACCACTATTTTTGGTTTTGGATCTTCCAAATCATTCTCGCAGGAGATTCGGACCCATTTTTTTTTTCTGATCCTTCGATAAAAAAGATTCATTCTCTTCATAAAAAATAGGAGGTAGAACCAATAAAGATTTCTTTTTCGATTCATCCCTGGAGTTGAATACCTCATTCAAGAATTGTTTTTGATCCAATTACGTAAGAATCCATAGAAAAGGCAAACAAATTATATTGATACCAATATGGTTTAGTCAAACAAATTATATTGATACCATGTTTAGTCAAACAAATTATATTGATCAATTTCAAGAAAGTATGGGTTAAAATCTGCCAAAAATTGCTTATCAATTTTATGAATAGAGCTTACGAGAAAACATTTCACGAATTCGATTTACTCTGCATATAATTTTTATGTTGTGTTATATATTTTGTGAATAAAGGCCTTGGCCGGTGGATCCATCCGCTCATTATATGGAGGAGAACACTAAGAAAAATCTAATAAAAGCTAAAACTATGGAGATTCTATGAATTAACCACCTATTTACCACATTCAAGCCCAAAAGATCAATTGGGCTTGAAGTAGTCCAGTTTCATCCGAGCTGGGCTCCGCATATAGTATGCCCTGAGGTGCTTATTAGACACATGAGGTCTGTGCTTTTCCACTTAAAATCCTAAACCAATACTCTCATGACACATTTATTTCAAACTAATTTTCATCTCACAAAAATTCCTAGATCGGTACTCCGTGACGCATTTTCACTAGAGTAATTTTTGCCTAACAAAAAAGCTAAACTTGAGATTTTTTCACAAGTAAGTGATGGACAATGTGTAGAAGGTGCACCGGTATTGTAAAAACACATGCACTTATGCAGAATTAGAAATTTCTATCAAACATAAATTGAAAAAGGCAAATAGATAGAAGAAATGTGAATTGGGTTTATATAGTGGTTCAACTTTTCCACCTAGCCTACACCATTCTCCCAATTCTAAAAACCTCAACAAAGGCTGAAATCCATTATGTAATGCTTGAGATAATATAGTTTGTACACAATGTGTTGCTTCCACTTGAAACTCATGGAGTTGTTTCTACTGATTCAAGCACCTCTTACAACACCATATCACTAAATTTTCATATTACAAACTTTGCAACCTTTATAGAGGTTTATAATAAGAAACCATCCAATTTTTTAACAAAGAAAAGCAAGAGATAACATGACAATGATAGAGTTGTTTGTGAGCTTCTTATATACCACCAACCACTTCATATGTTTTTAAGACTTCCAAGCTTCAAAATAGCCATTAGGGCCACATTTGGTGGGCCGGATAAAACTACGAATGGAATAACTTGTATCCTATTTGATGTTTGAAATAATGCAAAATCCAGTTATAGCTTAGATAGAGCTTGGATGAAAAAATCTCACCTAGGGGATGGGATAAATCTGGATAAGATATGTGAAATTTAGAAACTAATAAATCACGTGTTCTTTTCCCAATTCTGCGCTTGCTAATTGCTCTTCCTCTCTTTTACTATCATCTCTCTCTAGTTTCGATTTCTCTCACTAAAATGGCCACCACAAAACCGAAGCAAGAACACCAGAAAGCTACCCAGAGAAGCCTTCGTCAATGCGTTGACGAGGTGGGACTCACACCACAATGGCCTGAGTAGACTTCAATGGCCACTACTCCTCCCATTGGCAACGACCTACTTCCCGCTGTCAGTTGTTGGGAAAAGCTGCGCTGGAGCTCATGGGTTATATTTCAGTCATAAGTGGCAGAAATAGAGTGTGTGGAATTTTTCTTGATGAGAGTTTGAGTTTTTTTTACCTCGGCTGATGATCATATTGGAGACTAAGTTCTTGTGACGAAGGAGAGGCATCGTCCTCAAGGTCACGGAGAAGAGCGGTGTCCGATACAAATGGAAATTGTAAAAGGCTGAAAAGTTTTTACAGCTTCCACGGTATATTTTTAATTTTAATCTTGCAAATGAAACACTCATTTTAATAATATTTATTTGAATCAACACTATATCTGGACATCAACAAAAATTGGATGGGATATTTAAAATTCTATCTTATCATTATACCATCCAATAAAAATGTTTGGACAACCAAAAGTAGCCTAGAAGTTTTGCCTAGTCAAGTAGTCGTTGGTCTAACATTCTTTGACCATGAGGATGTGACTCTACAAAGCATTAAAGGCCATTTTCGAAAGTATAGCATTTTGCTTTTACACTTTGTCTGATATTTCTTCTACAATCCAGAAAGGGTATAATAGAGTTGCTTCTAGTGAATTCTAGCTCTTAAAAACAGCTGTGAAATACTAAATTTGGTCTAATCCAAATTGATAAAGAGTTATATCTTCTTATTGTTGGTACCTAAATTTTGATAACCCCATTGAATATGAAAATTAGGAGTCGACCCCACCCCCTAATCAAAAAAAAAAATTTGCATTAAAATCAAACAAATATTAAACAAGTTAAGCAGGGGCTCAGAGTTTAATTAAATTAATTGGACTAAGCTAGTAGGAGAGAGAAACTTGGCCAAGGCCATAATCTTTTCCTTGTGACCCAATTTGACACGTGCTATGCTCATGTGATGGCCTAACTAGAAATATCGCATTCTTGTGTCAAAATTGGAAGTAGTGAGGTATATTATGTCACAAAATTTGACAAATCGAAGAATAATGAAAATGTATCTTAATTGCCTAACATGAATAAATCGTAGTGTTATAATATTTTTAATAAATGTGATCCCACATTAGATTTCATTGAGGATTTAATATCCAAATCTAATTGATGATAACTATGGAGATTGCCCATATCCACCAAGATTAATCTTGATGGAAGACTATATCTACTAAGATTTGTATGAGCATATAATATAAATAAGTTATATAAACCAAACCCTCTTATCATTCCGATAATTCCAATTATTCTAATTATTTGAGAATCGGATGACACACCATTAATGTTGAGAGGGCAATTAGCTAAAAGTGCCTATTCATGATTCAAGCTCCACCATATGTTCTCGACTTCATCAATGGTTTGAGGTTAGTATAAAATTTTACATGTTTCTGCATTCAATCCTAGTAATCCAGATCTTGTTTTTTTTTTTTTTTTTTTTTTTGCAAATTTTCTAATAATTGGTATCGGAGCAATTCAAGTACAGACCAATGGAGAACTGCAAGGTTGTGGAATTAAAAAATGCTAAATTTATTAAGAATGACTTGATTAGTGAAAGTAGTCACTTCAAGGACCTATTCCTGAGAAAGATCATTCAAATATTTTACTTTCCACATCAAGTATTAGATTGTTTGTTATTCATAACGCCCCTTTGTTAATTAGGCTATTGAGCAACCAACCCTCGAAATTCTACAACCTACTAATATTAATTCGGTAGATCCAACCGTTCAACAATTATGAGAAAATGTTGAATAACTAGTTGAATAACATGCTCCTTAAGAGAATATTGATAAAACATTAAAATATCTACTAGAATAAAGAAATTAGTAATTCCTAGTGATTATATTATGCATTTACAAGAATCTGACTATAATGTTGGTGTTGAGATGATCTTGAAACGTTTTTACAAGTCATGAGTTGTGATAAATCCATCTTGTGTTACAATGCAATGAAAGAAGAGATGAATTCAATGATATCTGATGAAGTCTTAGATTTAGTAGAGTTGCCCAATGGGGTGAGAGCCAATGGTTGTAGATGGGTATTTAAAACTAAGAAAGACTCATTGGGCAACATTGAGAGATATAAAACCAAACTTGTTGCCAAATGATTCACTCAAAGGGAGGGAATTGATTAGTAGCCAAATATGTTTCCAAAGCTCACGAGGTGGCTGGTATGATGTTGAGGCCTGGATTGTGGAATTTTGATTTGTCTCTTCTCTTTTTATGGCATACATACTATTGGTAGTATACTGACTATATTTTGTACCTATCCACACAAGTTTATCTTGTGAGATTTGAGTTTTCAGAGGGATTGTGTATTTCACTAACAATTTGCTCATCAAATAGTTTACATTGAGTATGTTTGTCACATTTATCCTCCTCTTTTAGAATTAAGTCGGCCACTTTTGTTTGTTCTCTATAGCTAGTTAGTCCTCTAATAATTCCATGTTTAAGCCATCTGTCTTAACGAATGTTAATTTTATCCCCATTACCCATTAACCACATAACTGAATGTGATATTGAATCTCTTCCGTCAATATGCTTTGTCATCCCCATAAGGGGCGTGACACTTTTCTATGTTCCAAAAGGAATTTTAAGGGATATAAATCCCTTTTTAATATCCAACTCCAGAGGGTTTGAGGGTTCTGAGATAATCTCCATGCTTATTTACCTAGCATGGTATCTCTGAAGCCTAAACTTCCCAAGTCTTTTATAAGGTTTAACAACTCCCATTTTCTCCAATGAAGAGCTTTAGACTCATTGTTTCTCCACAATAATGTTGCATTTTTTTTCTCTATTGAACAACATATAGAGACTAAGATTTTTAATATTGACATGGTGTATTGAGGCAAAGCTTGAACTATAGTTTTTATGAGAATTTCCTTTCCAGCTTTCAAAATTAGATTCTCCTTCCACCCTTCTAACTCCATGCTAAATCTTGCTAAAATCCAAGTGAACAATTGGTTTTTAGACTTTCCCCAATCTAATGGAATTCCCAAGTACTTTCTTATCTATTGAATTTCAAGGATTCTTAATTCACAAGCCATATTTCTTCTTAAAAACTGTGGACAACCCATAATAAAAGAAATACCATACTTATTCAAGTTGATTTCTTGCCTAGAAGCATAGCAATATTGATTCAAGATTAATGTTAAGTTTTAGCATTCTTTCACTTTTCCAATGATTGTTCCATCATCAACTACTTTTTCATCAAGATCAATAAGGTATTCACATTATGATGAATACATAAGATGAAATGGGATCGCCTTGTGTGATTCCTTTTGATGGTTGGAATGATACTCGAGGCTCGCCATTGATTTTCACAATGAAAGATATTATTTTCAAACATAGTATAACCCTATCTATCCATTTCCAAAAAATTCCACTTGACTCTATCATAGGCTCTTTTCATGTCAAGTTTAAGCATTGCTTGGAATTTCTTCTTTATTTTGTGTATTCTCAATTGATGTAGCACCTTTTGTACAATCAAGATATTATCTTGAATTTGCTTTCCTCCCACAAAAGCACTTTATTCTACTGCAATAAGGTCAAAAAGCTATGATTTCAATCTATTCACCAAAACCTTAGAGAAAATCTTGTACACGAAGTTACATGAGCTTATGGGTTGGAATTGGTCTAGTCTCTTCAAATTAGGCACTTTTGGCACCAAAGAGATCTAGATTCTATTAAGTGTAGGATCAAGGCAATCCTAGTCAAAGATTCTCCTCACATCTTGGAATACGTTTTTTCTAATTTTTTTTTTCCAATTTCATTCCAATGTGATTTTAAGGTTCCCATTTGGAACACAACTTGTCGCACTTTTTTTCTAATGAGATTTTGCAAAAAGCTTCTAATTCATTTCTTTTGTAACAAGAAATGGGCATTGCTGTAAAATTGGGTCAAAATTACAGGGTCCCACAAACTTGTAAAGGTTTTTAAAGAAGTCTATTGTCATCTCTTTCAACATCCTTGGATCACAAATCCATGTGCCCTCATCATTTTTTAAAGTTGATATTCTATTTCTCTACCTTCTTTAAATTGTCATACCATGGAAATATTTGGTGTTTTTGTCTCCCCATTTTGACCAATTTACACTTGCCCATAAGCCTCAATACATCTCTTCTTGCTACCAATAACTTTTAATTTGTTTAGTTAATTATGAATCCTTCCTCTTCCCATTGACTCATTTTGACTATTGATCATATGCTCAAGTTCCTCCTTTTATCCATTAATCATCTTAAGGCTATTTGGGAAAGCCTTCTTATTCCACTTCTCTAAATCATGAGGCACATCTTTCAACTTGTTAGCTAGGGTGCAATCTTTCCAGCTAGCCAAATTCCACATCTTCTTTACTATCTTACCACATTCTAGCCCAAAACACTTTAAATTTGAATTCCTTTTTTCGCTTGCTAGATTCAACTAAAAGAGAGAAGTAAGGGGTTGTGTCCAAGCTAATAGCTTCTAAATAATAGCTTCTAAAGCAAAAGGTTTAGCTTTAGGGTATATAAGTCTCCGCTCAACATTGCAAATGACTCAATCTAATCTTTTCTTCACATACTTCTCTCATTCTTGGTTATTAGCCTAAGTAAACGCACATCCCTTACTCTCCATATTCATCAAACCACAATTGTTTAAGAAGTCTCTAAATGCATTTAATTGATAATATTCTGCCATTCATTTTCCCACCTTCTCCCAATGGTATAGAATTTTATTAAAATCTCCTAAACAACCCATGGCAAAAAGTTTTAAGCATTTAAAGTTTTTAACCTCTCCCATAAAGCAAATCTATCCTTATATATAACAAAAGAATGAACAAGTAATCCTACAAGGCTATCTTCTTTTGGAGTCTTCATAAATAACAAGAAACTCATTAGAGACTAAGTTAACCTTGATAATAACTTCATGATTCCACAAAATAGCCAATCCCCCCACAATCCTACTTGGGTTTACTACAAAACAGTGCTAAAACTTCAACTTTTGTTGCACTCTTTAGACATATACTTCTTGATTCTTGGTTTCCATTAAGAAAACGAATCCGGGTTTATCCTGAGCGATAATGGCTCTCAAAGTGTGGACCGTTAGGGGAGTGCCAAACCCCTAACAATTCCAACATAATATTTTCATTTATCCCTCGGTAGCTTATTAGGGCTAGCTACCAAAGCCCACATATCTAATTCCCCAACAACTTGGATCGGGCTTTCCAAGAGTTGAGTTTCATCCAACCTATGCTCATTAGTCTGCTATGATAAGGACAATACCTTCCATCTTTCTTACTAATCTTGGTGTTTATCTTTCTCTGTCTCTTCTGCAAGTTTTATTTTGCAAGTTGTGATGAAGGGAGCTCTAAGTGGAAAGAAAGGTTCACTATTGAGGGTGGAGAGGAGCCCTCCATTCTCTATAAATTGTCATGACAACTTTCTTTTTCCCATTTCATCTTGTGAATAGCTTTGCATGTTATGGGGACTATTTGATTCTATTACAACAATAATTAGTTGTCCAAAATTTGATGGAGTCTCCAGCACCATCTCATTCAACCCATCTTCTTCATAAATATCCCTGTAGAAAGCCTTCCAAAATGGATTACTTACATTAACTTCCGCCTTTAGCCAAGATCCAAATAGTAAATTATAATTGTTAAAGAAAAAAATCTCACACATCTTTGTAAATGAGTAACGGAAATTTGAGACTCATTCGTACCTAAAATCCAGCAAATGTTTCTTTCCTCAATAGTTGGAGATTTCCCCATGGCTTTTTTCAATACTATAAGGTGGTTGGAGAAAGACCATGGGATAGAATGAAGAATCTTTTCCTTCTCCTCATTAGAGATAAATTCAAATTAGAATATCCCAAATTCCAAGTGCTTGCAAGTTACATCAACTTATCTCCATGCCTTAGTCATGGTGGATAAGAATGCTTGGAAATTTACATTAGGATTGTCGTACAGACGCCCAAATAAGGTTTGTTGACATTTCTCTAGCTTTTCCTTAGAGACCACATCATGTAGGTCAAATTTCTATCTCTTGGACCATATATGCCCTAATCTTCTACAAAGGATAGCCATGCGTCTTTCTAATTCATTTTCTGTTTCCATTTTAACTCCATCACTCTAGATCTAGCTTTTTATATATTGTAGAAATTGGTAGGGATTACAAGCAAGGCCACATTGCATTTTCCTGAGACAACCCATATACTCCAAATGAACAAAGCGGAGAGATTCAGACAAAACTTAGTTAGCCTAAAGACTAACCTTGTCGAGAGATTGAGAAGAGTCCCTGGCTAGAGGAGCCCTCTCTTCCAATACCAGTTGCGTGAAGGACATAAGAAGCTTAGCATTTTGCTAAGAAAACCTAAAAACTCATATTCTCCGGATGGTCCGAAATCAAAAGATTCAGATAAACTCAATTGGACTAAAGTTGCAGGTTTGAGATCAAAAGCTCAACCCAAGGAAACCCTCCTCCTTGTGTGCAAACGAAAACAAATAGACTCTCAACCATTTCAAATTTTCTTATCGTTTCTGAGAATGGGGATAAACTCAGTAGAATAGAAATGGAGAAATCAAGATAGCTTTTATAGGGAATTTAGGGTATTAGGGATATACTCGGTGGGTGAAAGCTACCCAAATGGAAGGGTATATGCATAATTCACATGACTAGAAGGGGGATTCATTAGGGTTTGGGTTAGGGTTTTGGGATCAAAGATGAATCTACCAATTGGTAGAGAGTGGCTCTTCTGGTGAGAAAGAAATAACCCATGTCATAGATAATTCATCTCTATTGACACCTAAATTTTGATAGGTAAGAACAACGTAAGTGCCATAACCTTTGTACGGCTCTCACTTGATGCCATAACTTTTTTTTCCATTCACATGGGTGCTATAGATATGAAAAATCAATTACTTGAGTGTCATCAACGATTTGCCATGTCGGAAAATTCAACGTGCATGTCTATCGTCCCACGTGGCTTTGTCGGCATTGACATGGATAATTTTTCTTCTCCAATTTTTCCCTTTTTCTTCTACAAAACCCTTACCCCGGGCTTTTGCAGCCACACTGGGCAAGAGTTTTGTAGTCGGTGAGGGTCATTGAACTTTAAAAAAAGGGGAAAATTTTGGCAAATATATCAAAAATTCAAAAAAATTGTATTGACTAGTGATTGGGAGGTCTCAATTCTTGACTGGAGAGGACACCAAAGGTCTCTGCCCTTCCATCCCTTGGATAGAGGGATGATAAAAAATCGAGAGCTATGATTCAAAATTATCTTGATTCATCCCCCCATGAGGAAGTGCCAAAACATTTGACTCTTCGCTTGTTTATTTATTTTCCTCTCTTTTTTTAATTAATATCTTCTTTATTTTTCCCCTTCATCATTCTCTAATAAAATTTTATTAAATAATGAACAGTACCAATATACCCAAAATACCAAAATACCTAAAATATGTAATAATAAAAATATATATTTATATTTATAGATTGAAATTATATTATAAAATATAATTAAATTCAAATATACAAATAAAAATAAGACAAATTAAAATAACTAAATTTTTATGTTCATTTTTTGAATCTTATATTAGAATCAAATATTATTTATATGGAAATATAATTTTAATTTAGCTAATTTAAGAAGTTTGTTATTTGAAAAAATAACTTTCTTATTATGAATGTTAGAAATCTTATCTATATTTATCCTACCTCCCTTATGGATAATTTTATCTAGTAATTTTAATTTATCTTCAGCGGGCACCATGTGCTATCCTAAATTTCATCCCGACTATCAAATGCAGCCTATAAGTAGATGGTTATGCCTCAGAAAAAGAGGCATTCATTATTTAGAGCACGAGAAGTAAAGAGGGAAAAGAGAGAGTTCGGCCAAACCTCCCTCCACATCGCCAGTGAACAAGCCATCGTGGAGACCTCAAATATTGTGTGGGTGAACCAACGAAGCAACTGCCCCTTCCGCGACAAGCCTGACGATAGGCTACCTTCCTCTAGTGGCTAGCTTTGGCTAAGGCTCCCCAGAGCGATGTCGTCGTGCTACCTCGTCCTCCTATGCTAACATTGCTGCTACCTCCAATACGTTGCTGCCTGCTCAAGCAAGCTCGACATCCTCGACAACAGTAACCAGGTGAACCTCCTATTGCCTTTCTGTTGTGCCGCTGTCGATCCCCTACCGAGGTGAACTCCTCTATTTTGCGAGTTATTTGGAGGCATTGCTTTGTTGAACTAAGATGCAACCATCAAGCCATGACCGTGACGCGATCATTACCTCCCTGTGACCCGTGAGCACGGTTGGCCGAACACCTCCTTTCCCTTGGCTAGTTGTTAGCTAAGCACCATCACCATCCACCACCGTGGGTACAGCTCCACCATTGTGATATTGAGCCATGATCTCGTCATCCATTCCAATTTGGAAGTAAATCTTCAAGTTAGGTAAGAATCACTATCCAAATTTCAATCATTTGATTTCTAGCCTTGAATAGATTGCAATAATGTGCATATTTTTAAGATTTGGGTATCCTTCGAATTAGGATAATTTCCTAATCTACAACGTGCATTGGTGGGCAATCCGCTCTCTAATCTTGAGATACAATTTTGACTGGTTGTAAAATCGATTAATCCTATCTACAATCTTTTGGATACAATTGTCGTTTTTATTTGTTTACAAATTTGAAAGGCTTGAATATTCTATGATTATCTTTTGCGATTTGGTGAATATTTTTGTGATAGATGATTGTTTTTATCTTTGGTTGTTTCCTTAAATAAAAAATAAAAAAAATCTCATTATAGGCTTGATTAGATTTTTAGGTACTCTTGCATGTTAATTCTAGATAATATTTCTTAATAGATTGAGATAGATTTTTTTGATATAAGATGATTTTTGATAGGATGCACGTTAAAATAGATTCTAGAAGATTTGGGTAAATATCCGATTTAAATTAAGATTTAGCTTTTTTTATTTCCTAGTTTACATTAGATAGTATCTTAATTTTGATAGTTAATTATGAGTTGTTCTTGATTATGAATTTTATAAAAAGTATCAAAAACATTATATTAGAACATGTTAGTTTCTTTTCTTAGTTAAGATCACATGTATAAAATGGTAATTTTTAATTAAGAATTTTAATGAAAAAACAAAAAAGTCATGTATGTGATATATAGAATTAAGTGCATTAATTAGAATTGCATGATAGGTTCATTTAATCAAATTGCACATCATGGAGAATGGTATAATTAGAATTGCAGGTCATGTTAGAATAGTTGCATATTAATTATTTCCTATCATAATAGTTTTTTTTTTTTTTGTCCTAATCCACTCTTAGACTTTTGTCTTGCTCTTTGCATGGTGTGGAAGTCGAAACCCACTCTTTAAACTAAATCGTCCCCAACTCAACTCCCAACCCCTTGAAAATGTGGAGATTCGAACCTCCCACCTCTCCCTTCCATGTTGGAATAGTGACCACTGGGGCAAACCCAAAAAAAGAATTAGGCCATTCAATAAAAACTTGCATGTTAGGTTCAAATGTATGTCGAGTAATTATATTCCATGCATTGCATATAGCATAGTTTTTCATCTAAATAAAAGAAAATCCAAAAAAGAATTGAGTTGAATTGCACAATAATTAGAAACCAATTAGGGGTTGAATACATGTTTTTGACTAATATTACAAATACTTACGGTGCTTTGAAATAAGTGTTTCTTCCTTATGTTAGCAATTTATTTAGTGCTTCAATCATTGGGTGTTTCATTAATAGTTGTGCACTCGCATGAAAAACTCATCGGTCAATAGATAAGTTAAAATTTATGCAAGCTCCTTGACATAATTATTTTTGAAAATAAAAGAGAAGGCACATTGTTAGAGTAATATAGTGTAATTAAGTCTCCATATCCATTTAATCTCTAATTTGTAGGAGTAAAAGTAATTCTCCTAATACTTTACTTGATTTTCTAATCAACCTACTAAGACTACGTTTGGTTCGGTATCTCCTGAAAGCCTCTTGGGAAAATAATGAATCGTTTGGTTCAACTTTTAAGCCAACTTTCAGCTTTCAACTTATCTTTAAAATACTAAAAGCCCAAAGCTAGTAGAGACTAGCTTTGGGCTTTCAGCATTCCACTGAATGCTAAAATTATTTTTTCCCTTCCAAACTACCTTACTAATTCTTCATATTTCTGATTTTGCTCTTAATTTTTTTTAATTGAAAAAGGAGGCAGCTCTTCACCGGTCGCGAAAGGTTAGTTCAATTTAAAAAAAAATAAAAATAAATAAATAAATAAATATATATATATATATACACATTTGCAAATAATTTTTACTAAACACAATTGCATTTCTCCAATTAGCTTTGGACTTTTAGCATTTGCATTGGACTCAAAGCTCCTTACAAATGCTAAACCAAACGCAGCCTAAGAAATAGACTAGTGCTGACTCCTATCCACATTTATACTATTGATATTAGAAATTCTATCTACATCTATCTCTCTTTCCTCCAATCTAGCCTATATCTTCTTATATCTAACTGTATCTTGTGTTTTATCCTATCTTGGATAAGAGCAAAACATAGGATTCATCATATTCTCAATTTAATCTTGACTAACATATGTAGCTTAAAGGTAAGGATAAGCGGATATCTACTTAAGTGGGTGAAAATTATCATCCCTAATTTAATCTTCACTTTTGATTTCATTCCACTTCATTCCAATTGTCCAATTGACAATCGAGGGAATCCAGAAAGGCAATGGGGCCGCAATTCTCATTCCATTAACTTCATTCCTAGAACTTAAAGTGAAAATTGATATCGATAGATTTAGATATTGAAACAAAGTAGCAATGACTCTTCCGTAGACATCAAATTTTCAATGCTCAATAAATTCCATGCTTTGATTGGACAACCTATCCATCGTTTGAACGTGCTCGAATATATCCTTCCATACCAAATCAAAGCTACTACACAAAATGTTGCCCCCCCAGTAAAAAATAAGACATAAATGACTCATTAAGCCTGATTCAACTTGATTAGGCATTCTATGCCCCAATTACACACATCAACTCATTTTGAACTTCTAGTAATTTTTCAATCTACAAAACGGACTTGGACAGCCATCTATAAGACTGGCCCGATCTCTAAGAACGGGCCTATAACTTATCCTTCAAATCAATCCAGCCCGGCCCAAATCCTCCCAATGATCAATCTCACAACCTTTACTTCTAGGTCCTTCCAACTCACACACAAGTTGGCAAACCCTAGGGCATTCCCATCCATCATCATCAAGGCATCCTAGAGGGAGGGACAGCAAAAAGACAGTGGAGGAAGGAGGAGGCAAATAAAACATTGGGGAGGCAACCAGAAAATTTCACACAAACTCAGGGACCCCTGTCCCCCATTTTCATTTTTCCCACCCAAAATTTCCCCTTCTTCCCTGCTCTCTCTCTCCCTCCCCCTCTCTCTCTCTCTCTCTCTAAAATACACGCGCAGAAGCTCTCCCTGTCTCTCTCTCTCTCTCACTCTTTCTCTCTCATCGGTTTGGATTCTCCGCAAATTTGGTAAGCTCTCTCTCTCTCTCTCTCCCCCTCTCCTCCGGCCTGCAATTTCTGCTTGTGGGAATGTTCCGGGTTCTAGGGTTTCCGGCGCGTCGCCACCTCAATCCATTGCATGATTCGAAAATGGTTCCGTCGTTCCGATTGGGGGAGAGTACTTTCGCTCTCCGGCGCGCCGGATGCGAGGCGATGATGTTGTTCCCGTGCGGTTTCGTTGACTTCCGTGGGGTGTGCACGCGCCCGTTCTGCTCGCGACTGTAGAATGACATTTGCTTTTGCATGAGTTCGGTTTTTCTTCGGCATTCGGTGCTTTGCGTGCCTGCGAGCTCTCGCTCGGTTCTGCCTTTGAATTTGAATATTGCTTCGATTTGAGTTGGAGGGTGTTTCTGATGGAGTGAGGTTTATGGAGCTATGGACTTGCGAAAAGATTTCGGCTGGTTCGTGCTCATTTTCTCGCCTGCCATGCATTCCCGGAAGACCGTTTTACGCATGTTCTTGTTTGCTTGCTCTGAGTTTGAGACGAGGAGGGCCCTTTACAGTTGGGGTTGAGATTGCTCGGATCCACTAGCGGAAATTTTTTTCCTTTTTTTTTTTTTTTTTTTTGGTGAGGAGATTGTGTTGATCGTGAGTGCTGCTGGAGTGTTTGCAATGTCTTCAATCCTGATTCTTTGCATGTTTTACCTTTGCATCTGTGTTCTGGATCCGATTTATCCAATGGCAGTTATTTTCAGGTCTTTCGCTTGTATCGTGGGGATGTGGCTGACTGGATCCATGGAGGGTCCAATGCCTTAGTATCATTTGCTCGTCATCGGTCTTTGCTTCTGACATGCGATTCCACCTTCTTGAGAAAAAAAGGTAAGGCGCTCTTTATCTCATGTGTCTTTTAGCTTGCCGACAGTTTTGTCCATGTTCCATGCAAATCTTTGCTACTAGGTAGGTGGATTTATCTTCTTCTTTTTTTGGCATTCTACAGGTGGAATCGGTACCTATTGATGGAACTTTAATTGATATTCACTGCCTGACTTTATACATTAACAACAAATTATGGAGTGCAACAAAGAGGAGGCTGTCAGGGCAAAGGAAATTGCAGAAGTGCGTATGCGAAACAATGACTTTGCAGGGGCCTTGCGCCTTGTACAGAAGGCCCAGCGTCTTTTCTCGGAGCTTGAGAACGTATCCCGAATGCTGGCTGTTTGTGAGATTCATTGTTCTGCACAGACCAAAGTTTGTGGATCTGAGCATGATTGGTATGCGATCCTACAGATTGAAAAGTCCGCTGATGACATTACTATCAAGAAGCAGTACAGAAAGTTTGCTTTGTTACTTCATCCAGATAAAAATAAATTTCCTGGTGCTGAGGCTGCATTCAAGCTGATTGTTGAAGCAAATAGGGTATTAACAGACCAGTTGCAGAGAAAATTATACGACAGTAAGTTTAGAAATTCAGTGCAGCCACAGAAGCCTCCAGCACATCAACAAACTCAGTACTCTGGTGCCAGGAGAAAAAACGGAACCCGAAACAAATCAGAGAGCCATCATAATTCACAATTTCCAAGTTCAAACCCTGATCAGCAGGGGCAGCAGAAGACTTTCTGGACCAGCTGCCCCAAATGTAATGTAAGGTATCAGTACTACAAGCAATTTGTGAATAAAACTTTGCGTTGTCAGGAATGCAAGGGACCCTTTACTGCCTATGACTTCAGTACTCAAGGCATGGCGCCTGGACAACAGTGGAGTCATTTTGCTGACCAGCCGGATTTTTCAAATTCTGGGTTCTCAAAAGCAACCCCTCAGGCTACTAATGGAGTTCCTCCTCCTATGCACTTTGCAGACAGTTTTTCGGGATTCGTTCCGCCAACTAAACAAAAGGGGCATGGTGAGGTTGCTGGCAGTTCGAGGGCTAAGGTGGCCGATGAATCTGTTGACAAGGGAGCTGGAATGAAAGAAGATAGAATGCCCTATGGTAATGCAGCAAGACCAACAGGAATGGGTTCTCAGAGTACCACTGGCAGCATGAGCGGTGGGAATTCTGGTGTTGAATTTGGTGGGAATTCTGAGAATGTGAGTAGGAATGACACTGTTGGTGATGCTGGCACTTCAGAAGATGTAATTAAGCCTTCCCAGTCAAATTCTGAACTCAATGGAGCTATGAAATTTCAGCAAGAGCAACGTCCCACCAGGAAGTCTTCTCGCCTAAGGCAGCATACATTGTACAATGACAATTCAGCTGGTGATGATGACTTTGTCAGCCCACCAAAAAGGTCGAGGGCTAATGAGGCATTGGATTCTGCAGAAGCTAAGAAAGAGCAAGGGACTGTTGAAGGCTTCAGTAATGATTGCCGTTCAACATTTTCTATTCCTGAAAATGGCATTAATGAAGACATAAAAAATGAAGAAGTTCTTCCTCAGGAAGAAAGCTTATCTGGGACAGATTCTGGGAAAATCAAGCCTGAAGAGAAGAGAGGGGAAGCAGTTTCTGCAGACAAGCATAATGAAAAATCTAAATCCAACAGTAGTTCTGGTTTGTCTCCTGGGCTGGAACCTCATTTTGTCGTCTGCCCTGATCCAGAGTTTAGTGATTTCGAGAAGGATAAAGCACCAACCTGTTTTGCTGTTAATCAAGTATGGGCAGTGTATGATACACTAGATGGCATGCCAAGATTTTATGCTCGGATAAAGAAAGTGTTTTTGCCTGGTTTTAAGGTGCAAATCACTTGGCTAGAGGCTGATCCGGATGACCAAGATGAGATTGATTGGTGTGACAATGAGTTGCCTGTTGCTTGTGGAAAGTACAGAACTGGACACACGGAAGACGCGGTAGATCATCTCATGTTCTCTCACCAGATCAAGTGTCTCAAGGGGGCTCGTAGAGGCTCTTTTCTGGTATATCCTAGAAAAGGGGAGATTTGGGCCCTTTTTAAGAACTGGGATATAAAATGGGGCTCCAAACCAGGGAAATGTCTTCCTTGCAAGTATGAATATGTGGAGATCCTCTCAGATTTTGTCAAGGACTGTGGCATTAAGGTTGTGTATTTGAGCAAGGTGAAAGGCTTTGTTTGCTTGTTTCAGCGAGTAGATGCATGTAAAGATGCAGATGCCTCATTTGAAATAGCTCCACGTGATTTGTACCGATTTTCTCATCGAGTTCCATCATTCGTGATGACTGGCAATGAAAGACGAGGTGTTCCTGCTGGATCTTTTGAACTCGATCCTGCAGCTTTAGTTATTGATGATCTCAGAGATACTATGGAGAAGAAAAGTGCTGATGCTGATGTAAGGAAGCGCGTGCCTAAAAATTCTACAGTAGAGACTTCACCTGTAAGGAGGTCGCCAAGGGCTTTAAGCAAACAGCGGTAGTCCAATAAACGCTAGTGGATCTACTGCCAAGGAAGGGATGTAGAATCAGTTTATACTAATGGCCGCTTAACTTGGAAGTTGTAAGTAATATTCCGCAACTTGACTGGGAATGAACCTGTTAATCTTCTGTTAGATCAGACTTCAGCTGTGCAGCTATAGTTGGTTATAAGGCATCTTCAGGAATTATCACCAAACAACAAGAAAAGGTTTGAGATTGGGTTTTGGATTATTCTGAATTGGTGGTAATGAAGAGAGTTTTTCCTCATGCTTAGTTTTTCTAGTCTTTCAGATGCTTGACTGATGCCCCTTGAATTGGCAATTATATTTTGCTCAGGAGAGGGCGAATACTGAGTTTTGAAACCGAAGACAATGTTTTGGGGTGAAAGGGAGATAGAGATTGACTGCATAGACTTTTGAGGTATTGGTAGATGTACTATTAGGTCCCAACTGTTGGTAAATGTTAGATGTTATTATCTTCTCGCCAAAGAAGTTTATGCTAATTTGACTCAATCGTTTTTATCATTCTATGTCTACCCTTAGTTAAAAGCCGTCTTGTTTTTGGACGTTCCATTGTGGATTCTCAGATGAGCTTATCTGTTTTGATTTGCTAAATCTTTCATGCCGATGTGGCTTTTTGAATCTCTACACTCTCGACAGTCTGAAGTTTCAGCTTGTTATTTTGGTTGATGAGGTGTACAATAGAAAACGAACTATAGTCCCGTTTACTTTTAATTTTCCGTTTGGGAGCTTTTGATTGGCAAAAAGCTTCACTAGATTTTGTCATAGTTGTTTGACATATAGAGACGGAGAAGGGACCAACCATCATCAGACTCTAGCCTTGCTGCGTGCATCCAAACGCGGTCGACCCGGGTCCTGTAGCCGGCAACCCAGGTCCAACTTTTGGCGGTTGGAGTCTGGCCGCTGTGGATCCGGAGAAAGATTTAGCATATTCAATCTGGTGTTCGACAGAATATATGCCGACTATATCTGCGAAAAAGCACCTGTTGCTTGGGATTGGAACTCTTTCCTATTTCAAGCCTCTCATGGTTTCCTCTGTGTACGATGTGTTGGTGTACCCCATCGTTCTTAGCTTTTTCCATGTGCTTTCGGTGGCTGTCTGACCTCTTTGCTTGTGCTGAAGGGTCGGTTCTCATTAATGCACTGCAGGCGATATTTCTACAAAGAATATAAGAGGATTTTCGCCCAGCAGACAATTTCCATAGAAAAAAGTAGTTATTCGGGTAGTTGGTTATAAACTTATTGTATGGATACCGATTCAATGTAAATCTTTCATTCATTTTCATTGGAAATCGTGAACATGATAGTGTTTTATGTAGGATGGCTGGCAATAAGTGGACTTTCACGTGAACGATTTTCAGCAAAAAGTGATTGGAAGTATTGTATTGGAATTTTGCATAAAGGCTTGTGACAAATTGGTAAAATTGAAAAATATGAGCTGAATATATAATGTTTCTTACAGGAGAATGTGGACAAAATTCACTTGAACATTAAAAAAAGTTCAAATTAGGAGTTTGTATGAACCTATGAATTTTGCGAATGCGATTGAAAAGAACAAGATAACTCCACCCTATATATAGAACTGATCTAATCAGTCGAATAGAATGTTTGGATTAATTCTAATAATTTCTTTTCATTGTTAATTTTTCGAGGTGGGTTGATTTTCATTTTATGAAACCGGGAGCAACCCACCTGACCTTGGAATGGGCGTTGTTTTCCTTTTCTTTTTTTGATTTCTTCCATTCCCTGCAAGAAAATAACTATTTATACAAGAAAAATCAAAATTTGATTCCATATGATGATAAAATAACTATTTTCACAAGGATGTGAGTTTAATTGAGGGTTTGCCAAATATATATAAGTCAAGGCTAATTTCGTCAGTTCGGTCCGATCTTACCTTTAAAATCGAGAATTTGACTAGTTATTCGCAATTTCAATTTAAAACCGAAAACGGGATTAATTCTCTATATCCATAACCACTAAGTTTGGTTCAATGCTTGGTTCAATTGGGGACCAGTGCTCGCCCTTACTAGTTATTAATGATTGTAATTTGATTTTGGTATGACATCATTCCACACAAACTAATGGCATTTCCACTAATTCCATATATAGTTATATAGCAAGTTACTAACAAAAATGTAAAATTTTGAACTTGCAAACAATGTTTTTATGACATTCATGACATCTTTTTGTGTGGATTTACAAGTAACCCTTTTTTTTAATGTGAAAAAAGATTGGATTCACAAATTTAAACTTTTCGACCATGTTTTTTTTCAAGCTTTTACCATATAAGTCTTATGTTCCTCGTGAAAAAGACTCGATCGCATTGCAACCATCTCCAATCGAAAGGTCGTGCATTCGCGCTTTAGGCTCGAGCCAAACAAAGTCGAAATCCCTCTCTCGCGCTTGCTCTTCCCCCTCGGCGGTGGCTGGGTGTCCCCGTCGATCGACCTACCGTTCTACTCCGCCTCTCTCGGCTGCTCCTGCGTAAGTAGTTTGGCTACTAATCTTTACCTGCGTAAGCAGTTTGCCCGAACCTGATATCGAAAGGAAGAAACTTGCGTCGTTTGGTCTGCATTGGCTAGCGTGAGATCGTTCTTTCTTGGAAAACTTTCACTGGGTTTTAAAGGAATCGCGGCGTGATTCGAGTTTCGGGGGCTTTTGGGCAATTACCCACTTTTGCATTCTAGCTGTTTGATGAATTGCTTAGCATAACCTGTGTCAATTCAGCTTCGAAGATTGTGAGGTTTCGTTCTATGGGGCTGTGTGATTGCCCATTTTCTGGTTAGTGTTGAAGAGTCTCGGGAGTTAGCCACGTCCTACTGACAGTAGTTCGTTTTTTTTTTCAGGTGTCATGCTGGCTATGATGAAAGTGGCTGCTTTTATTTGCTAGAGAGTTGTCTCTTGTAGCAAGATGTTGAAGCAAGCTTTTCGCAACCTGTGCACTAATAGCGTTCTACTGCGTGGTGTTGATATCTCTCGACATGGTGTCTTTGTGCCGGCCTGTGGTATCCACAGTGGGCAGGTGACTTCATTGGATATCTGATTCTTTTATTAGTTTGCGATGTCCTCTCTATGTCATTTCCTTGATAGTGTTTCTGGGGCGGCATAATGGTTGAGCAAATAATCAGTTGAATGGGGTTGCTAATACTGTATGGATGTTGGCTTTTAAGTGACCACGTTTAGTAGGTAATGCTTGGGTTTTTTGTTTTTGGTTTTTATGGTACTCTCCCAGGTCTTTCATGTCCTAAGTGCTGGTTGGTAAGCTTGACACTTTTTTTCATCTGTCTGAACAGCCTCATTTAGCACCAAGAAGTTTCTTTGGAGTTGAAGACTACTTGGATGATAACAACAGCCGGCCATACACTTACCAAAAGGGGAAGAAGTCCAAGAATCCAAATAAGCATGTGTCCTTCAAACAGCGCACCATAGCCTACATGGAGCCTTTCACGCTAGATGTTTTCATCTCCAAGCGCTTTGTCTCAGCTTCACTGACTCACAGGGTCACATGCAAGCAGGTCGCTGTTGCGGGTACCAATTCTAAGGACATTAAAGCTGTACTCAAGTCTCGATCAGACATACCTGCATGCTTGGCTGTAGGCCAGATTTTGGCGGACCGGGCGAGGGAAGCTGACGTGTACACTGCTTCTTATACTCCAAGAGAGAGGGACAAGTTTGAAGGAAAAATCAGAGCAGTAGTTCAGTCTCTAATTGACAGTGGCATCGATATTAAAGTTTATCTTGACTGATTTTCCCTCCTTGAACATGATCTTTGTTTATGTGCACAACTTCTAATGGGAATATACTGACATCTTTGACATTGTTTTGAGAATGTGCAAGATGTTGTGTTGGTTCATTTGCTGGTTACATATAGATAATTGTGACTATTTGTCTAGCAGTAGAAGAATCAGCTTTTGTTTTGGCTTTATAGAGACATTGGATTCTCGAATGAGCATTGTGATGGTTTCATAACTTCATATATATTTCTCCAGTTTTACATGGTGTCTACATGGACTCCAGCTTTGGAAACATTATGGATGTCCATGAGAGGAGGGTTAGTTTCATCCATCTTTTAGCAGACAATTGTTTAAAAGGTCAGATCCACAGTTCTTGACATCTGAAGTGCTATTATCACAAGGATTGGCAAGTAATATCATAGTCAAATGATCATAACTTGTCTACTGTTCAATTGGTTTCCTTGAGTTCATAAGATATATATACACACAGGTATAACTTTGCCCACCTCCATGACTTGACAATGAATAATCAATTAGCATGGTATCTCATGATTTGGTCATTGTATTCTTGTACAAAATTTTGACACCAAATGTACTGTGTTGTTTAATCATTCTTTTTGTTCTATTTTCTGAGTTTGACTCTTTTGGACAAGAAGAGTTAAGCTCATTGAAAGATGAATTCCTCTGTTATGCTACTTTTGCATTTTGATTCTTGCCGATTGACTCCGGTGGAAACCAAGAAAAACATTATGTGCAGCTTTTATGCCATTATAATATTCCCGTGTGTTGTCACCACAACAGTAGCATCGATCATGCTGATGTGAAAGTCTCTCAATTGCAATGACTTCACACTAGAGCATAGTCTGACCACCAGACAGAGAAAAAGGCCTTGGATCCAGTTTTCTGTAGAATTCTCTCATAAACCACTTGCCCCCGCCCTTTCTGAGATTCAAAGATTGCGATTTTTCCACATTTTACTTGGTCAGTGACATATCAGGGAAAAGAGAGACATGCTCAAAATCCAACAGGCTCGTGTTAGCGTCCAATATTTCCCTGAAGAAAAAGTGGTGACAGTAGTAGACAATCTAATGCTGATGAGCTCTCAAGATCGATTTTCATATACAAGAACAGAGCAAAAGCAGACGATTGAAGGATCACTCATATGTTCATTGGAAGGCTGGGATGAAGAAGAGAGGCTAACTTGCTAGTTGCTATGAATCTATGATCAGATAATGTTTGGATTCTGCTCTTTTCCTCTTAGTTGCAATTTAGTTGCATTCATTGCTTCTTTGGTGCTTCATCCTTACAGCCTTTCCACAAGCGCCAATACGGAGGACGCAATTGTTTTTATTTATTTATTTATTTGGATTAGGAAGTAATATCCTCTCCTAGCTAGGGCAAGTTATCATTTGTGGTCCACAATCTTAAGAGTTTTAAATAATCCAACACTTCAATTGTTTCAGATGAGTTCAACAAATACGTCATGTAGCTAACTGATAAAATTTCAAGCAGGAGGTTTGCTAATAGTTTTTGGGTGGAGAATATATATTGTAGATTTCTCATTGTGATTTTCCTGTACCTCTTTTTACGAGTATAGCCCATTGAAAAAGTTATTTACTTTAGATGACTTATGTTTCAAGTATATTATAACTCCTTACTCAGCTAGTCATGACAGATTGTGGTGCCATAGAAGACGTGGTAATAAATGACAGATATGGGGCTGTGGAGATCTCTTTCCCAAGCCAGGAGAGCTGATACTTGATGGTTCACCAAGCCTTGAGAGCTTCTCCCCCACGAATGCACCTTCATATTTCCATTATAAGTGTGTATTGCCGTGAAGCAGTGCTCCAAGATGATCATATTCTACAAGGTGCCTTGAGGACACCAATGCTAGGTAAAGTACTGATCTCTGATGAGGATGATGAATGGTGTTGGGATGATGACCTTGATAGCACCATCCAAACTTTCTCGGCATGAAATAATCCACACTGATTTCACTTAGTCAAGTAAATGGTTTATATTTTGACATATACTATTGTAGAAATTAGAAATTATCATAGGGCAAGAGTTTCTTCTTAGTCTAATAAAATCAGGAGTCTCTCAAAGGGGAACACGATTCATAAGTAATCCTCCACAAGTCCTTCAAATAGTTGAATCTTTTTGTCCCTTTCTAGTTTCTACACGCCTACGGAGCTCAAGAGGTCGTATTTCTCTATCCAGAGATCAATCTCCAAAAAGCTATCCAACTTACCATGTACCACTCTGTATCATGAATCAAGTCCATCATTTTGTTGCCGCTGATTCTCTGAAAACACGATGCTGATTTGCAGTTGCTGGAAACCGATAAGATGAGAAATTGGCTCGTCCCATACAGAAGAAGTTGCATTCAAGCTCTTCAGCTTTTCTTGATCATCACATGCGCATTGGTGGAATTCTCGAGGGCTGCTTGGAGCTTTTCTCTTTATATTTCTCCTTCCCTTAAATGCTTAATTAAATGAAAGCTTTTGGATTGACGGCTGATCTTATATATTCTTTATTTTCATACTCTTTATATTTTTGTGGTCTCTCTTTACCTATAAACTTAAGCTTATAAGTTGGACATTTAAACATGGTACAAGAGCTAGCTCTATCCTTTTTCATGTATGTGCATTCAACTCCATTAGTCAAATTCCATGTGTTGTTCCTATCCAGTTTGCATGAAGGGGATGTTGAAATATTCTTTCACATCACTTGATAATGTAACTATTTATTCTTCATATTTATGTGGTCTCCCTTTATTTATTAACTTAATCTTTTGAAATGATGGTTGTTTTACAAATCTCACCTTTAATGCTGAAATAAATGAAAAGTTGTCCTATGGAGAATTTGTTTAATTATCATTGGGACATTTCGTTGGGTTTGTAATGTAATGCCATTGGTATACATAACCACAAATAGCAAAATTACCAAAATGTCCTAAACCTCTTATGATTGTAACAAATAAGTCCTAAATCTTTTGCAAATTTGTCAATTTAGTCATTTTGACTATTTTTTTTACTAAAAATTGCTAATGTGGATATAGTCGTGTTGACGTGGACAATTTTTCCAAAATAAAATTAATCATTTTTATTATTTTACTAATTTTTAATTTTCTTTCTTCCTCCACCAATTGCTAGGCCTTAGTGATGGCTGGTAATGGCCACATGTGAGGTTCCATCTCACTAGATCTCAACAAGCTTGAGCATTGCTTGAGGCTAATGAGGCTCAATCTTGCTAGATTCCTATGAGGCTTGCCCTTGTTGGTCCAAGGTTGGCAAGTTGAATTGGCCCTTGCTAGCCTCACCTATGGCCATTCGTTGGCCATTGTTGAGACCTAGCTACCAATTGAGGAAGAAGGAAAATGAAAAGAAAAAAAAGAAAAAAAATATAAAATTTTCATTTTCTTTTAAATTGCAAAAATTATCTATATTAGCGCTAACTGTGTCATATAAGATGACTATCTTCCATTTTAACAATTTCAGGCCAAAATTGGAAATTGGAAAGTGGCACATTGTCAAGAAATTAGGACTCAATTAACACAATAAAAATATTTAAGACTAAATTAGCACAAATATAATAGGTTGAAGACATTTTTGATAATTTCCCTACCATGTACTGCCATTTTCTTGGCGATTTGGCATGAAGGAATATATTTATTGACCCACTCGATCGTAGCTAAAATGATTGTGCACTAGCCTTGAGAGATTCATAACTCAGCAAAACTTCCGGGAGAGCCTGCGTCATTTGTTTCCTCGAGGCTAGGTTCTCAAATCTCTCATTCATCACTATGGCACTGACACTCTCTTTAGCATGGCCACGCTAATGGTTTTTGCATGGAGACACAGGAGGAGCTCGGTACCGCAAAGTTGTCATCGGCCTATTTCGCCGACGTGCTTTTACAAGTATAGCGGAACTCCTTTTCTTGTCAGTCGTCTGGTTCTTTTATCAGGTTAGTACTCTCTCCTGCACCTACAATCTGTTTCTTTTCCCTTCTAGATACGTGCACTGTACTACCGAGTTTTGAGTTAGATCCAAGCGTGCTTTGGCGAAACTCAGTGAAGGTCAGGCCGTAAAGTCATGGGGCCGCGAAACCATTCTGCATAGTTTGTTTTGAACGCCTATTGCTTTCGCCATTGAAGAGACTGCATTGAACACTCCTACAGTACCTCTCCATCGCCAGCCAGTAGGGGTGTCAAAAACCGAACCGAACCAAAAAATTCGGTTTTTTTTTTTTTTGTTCGGTTTTCATTTGGTTTGATTCTCTTTAAAAATCGAAATTTTTTTATCAGTTTGGTTTTTATTGGTTAACCGAACCAAACCGAACCGACAAACCGATAAAAGTTTATTTCTTGAAAACGAAAAATATATACAACATAAAAAAAACAAAAAAAATGCAAAAACCAAAAACTAAAAGCTAAAAATCAAAAACCAAAAAACCGAACCAAGCTGAACGGTTCATATTTGGTTCGGGTCTTATTTAGTTTGGTTCGGAAGTTTTTCCTAACGGTTTGGTTCTGTTTTTCAAAAAAATCGAACCGAACCGAACCGTTGACATTCATACCAGCCAACATGTTTGATTGTGTCGTGGTGCTTTTATGATGAGAATATTAATGAAGAATGTCCTTAAGACGGTGTGGTCACTGTTCTTTCCAGCAAGTTGCCAGTGTTGCCCCCGGACACAAATTATTTTATGTTAGTTTTGTACTTTTGTAAGGAGCTTAGGGACAAAATCGTACACAAGACGATCGGTCAACTACTAACGTTCATACTTTCAACAGAAATCCATGGACCCATCACACGGCGGTTACCGGAACAAGCAAGGTAGGACTGGAAATGATAGATCAAAACCATCGCGTCTGGATTGATTTGCAAATGCTTGCTGGATCTTCAGTTTATACACCCTTTCCATTATTAAATGGAATTTTGAAATGGAGACACAGAGCTAGAGAAGATCCCTAAAGAGAGATTTAGGACACGTTTGATAACTATTCTTTTTAGAAATAATTTCTAATCATAAATGATTTTTTTTTTAAATTCTGTTTCTAATAATAATTTTAAAGCATTTTAAGCTAGTTTTGTAATGTTCAACATTTTTATTCTTAGAATAGAATTGCATTTAGTATCATTTTCAAAATTTCTCATCTAAATAATTTTCTTTTAATTTTTAAATAATTTTATTAATTTTTTCATTTTTTTTTCATTTTTCTTCTTTTCTATTTTCCTTTCTTGCTCTTCTTCTTCTTCTTCTTCTTCTTCTTCTTCAAGGTCGCCGGTTGTCGGCCTTGGGATGATCGACGACTGGCTAGATGAGGGTTGGCAACCTCATCGGAGTGTTGCTAGACCTTAGCGAGGCTATGCCTTGTCACTGACAGTTGAGCCTAGCGAGCCTCCAATGAGCTCACTAGACCGGTCGCCAACAACCGGCAACTTTAGGCGGCGGCGGTGGAGGGCGGCAAGTGGCGGCGATCAAAGAGGAAAAGAGAGAGAAGAAGAACAAAAAGAAAGAAGAGAAAATAGAAAAAAATAGGTTAAGTTGATTATGGAATTATCTCCAACAATAAAGAATCAATTTTTTTTTACTTCTCAATTCTACTCAAAATATGTTTCCGGAAATAAAAAATTTATCAAACGAATTTTTGTTCTAAATTTACTTGTAGAAATAAAAGAACATAAATTTTTACTGTTTGGCAAATTGCCGAACATACCCTTAGTCATTCACGGAGCTCTTTGGGCTAGATTCCCACATTTGAAGTAATGCTCTCAGGGATAAATTAAGTTAAATTGCTCCACGTGTTGGACGGGGGAAGGGAACCGAGGGCCCAGTACAATGAGAAAGAGATAAATTTCCATTAAATAACGAGCGTCATGATCCATTTCTATATTATTATAAGAAAAAGGGAGATCCTACTTTTATAGTCAATAATCTATCTATATTTCAATTAGGCCTATATTTTACGAGAAAAATACCATCCCGATGATTCGAACGTGACCAGCAAAACATTTAATTAAGAAAACCTATAATTTATTGATAGACGATTTTTTTAATTTTTTGCTTTTTAATTCATTTTTTTTTTGTTGGCCCTATTCTAATCATATTTTAATATTTATTCTCAAACTTTTATTTACTTCATTATAAGGTATGGAAGTCAAAATTCATTCCTAAAATAAAATCGTTCTCACTTTAGTCTCTCTTAAAATGTGAAAATTTAAACCTCTCACTTTCCTTTTCCAAATTAAAAGGTTGGTATTAGGACGAATCCCAATGATTGCTTTTCAATGCATTCGAATCATCAAAAGTTCAGCTTTTGCTGAACTCTTTCCCTTCTCTCCACAGCGACCGAGAGAGTCAACTCCGACGTTGACCTTATCCGTCCCCGTCCGTCAAGCTGCACTGGTCGCCCGCAGCTTTTTCTCAGAGATTTCCGCACGGTTTCAGCAGCAGCAGCAGCACGGCTTCCAGTCGACTTTCTGGGGTCAAACCATCGTTTTCTCTGTCATTCCCACGTCTACTTTCCTCTTCTCCTCTCGAATTCCCCCACCGCTACTTCCTACCCGAGAGTGGATCCACATGCTGGCGAAGCAACGCCCAATCACGCGTCGAGTGGGGCTCTTGTCTCTATAAATAGCAACGAACTTTGCCCAGGATCCCAGAGGACTCGCAAAGCTTCGAGCTTGACGCAGTTTTCCGATACCATTTGCCCGGAGCCTCCTAAAGGGGAGCCGTTTTCGCGTCCCCTTGGCTGCCCGCTTTATCTTTCGACGTGGGTTCGTAGAGTGAAGGTCGGGCAAGGGCCGCAAGAGTCTTGATCGTGACGTCACGACGGACCCCACGCGTTTTGGCGTTTCTGTCAACTACATAAAGGCAGGGAGAGAGAGGGTGCGACAGTTTTCAGCAGAAGCAGTTTTCTATGAGATTGGGGCGTTCCGGAGAGAGACAGGAGTGGCAGACGAAGGGGTTCTAGAGAGGGTTCGTGGGTGTGCATCGAACCGGCGAAGGAGGTGAAATTGGCGCAGAGAGAGAGAGAGAGAGGATGGGGGGTTGCTTTTCGGATGTGAAAGGAGGTCAGCAAGCGGTCGGGGGGACCCAACAGAGGCCCCTAGGAGGAGGGGCTGTTGGAGGAGGAGGAGGAGGAGGAGGCAACAGTGGCGGTTACGACGACGCCGTTGACCACTTCTTCCGAGCTCGCGGTCAGCACGCTCTCTTCTCTCAAATTGAGGTTTGTGTCCCTCCTGTTCATGTGATTGTGCGCGCTTTTTTCACTGAAAAATCTTTTGTTTTTGTTTTTGTTTTTTTTTTTTTGCATATGTTAACTGTCAATACGCTGTGATGATACGCTTCGTTTTCTTCAGACCTGAGTCGATGTTGTCGCTTGTCCGTATTTTATTCTTGTTTTTTCGAGCCAAACGATGATTTGGCCAGAAAAAAACTCTGTCTCGGAGGATTGTTTGTAGAAAAACTGAGAAGCATTCTTCACAATGTGGATTCTGCTCAAACCCGCTACTGAACTAATTGATGTTAAATTATCTGAAGAACTTCTGATTATGTGGTCCCAACATGGTCGTCTAATTGGAGCTTCCTTCTAGGTTTCCTCAGTAGACTTGACTTGAAGAGATTTCTTTTCTTTCCTTCGAACCAAAATTTTAGTCTGCCTCTCGAGCTGTGACCTTTTAGAACTCATGCAAATGACAAGAATTGCATGGTACAACAAATTTAGTGGGATTGCTTTGCATCAGTTTTTTTTTTTTTCCAAAAGGGCTGCTAGTTTAGACAGAGTCTAACTAAGCCCTGCACTTGTACGCCATTACTCTGCTCATTTTTCAGAAACAGAGTTTCTCTCTGAATTATGAGTTGCCTTTCAAAATCTAGAATTGGCATTGCTGATTAAGCATAGATACCAATTGGATATTTGGGAAGGAGCTAGTACAAATTAAGCATATCATACTTTTCAACAACAATCTCCGTGCATTGTGTATGGTGTTCTTGTGAGCATCGATCTTGAAATCTAATGCCCATAGTTGGTATGATGTGCTTTATTGTCTGTGCTGCAGTTATCCTTGTCTGCTTCAAAATTACGTGATCGTGACGTCATGTCAAAGGTGAGAAACTTCATTAGCATTTTCAGTGGACTTGTTGTACAACTTGCTACTTGTATATAATTTTTCTATTTTTTTCCTGCATCTTGCTTTCCCATTCACCTGGGATCTTCTTGGTTCTTAATGATGTGGTTGTCACAGAAGGGTATAACTTCTTCTTCTTTTCTTCTTCTTTTGAAGTAAACTTTCAACTACATATCTTAAAACTTGATTGTCTGTTTTCTCATGCTTGCAAAAATTTGGGACATCACAGCGAATGATGTGTGCATTTCTGGTTGATGCCTGTTATTTGTGTCTTCAGTATGTGTCGCTGAAATTACCTTATGACTGGAAGACTGATTTGTGCTGCAGAAAACACTTATAGGACAGTCTTTGCATGCGTATGTCATGCTATTTTCTATATAACTTGTGTGCTTCATATGTGGCAAATCTCATCTGCCAAATTTTCTGCCAGGGCAACTTTTGCACATGTCAAAAGTTGCATATATACTCTCGATCAAATTTCAGGCTGTGTAAGAAACCTGAACTAATATAGTTTAAGTAGCTCATAACTAGGGGTGTGCAAAAGAACTGGAAATTGCCCAAACTGCCTAGAACTAGACCGCTTCAGTTCCCTTCTGGGCAGTTTCTATGGGGAACGGTTCCATTCCGAGACCACCTGGACCGGACCGGTATATATTCTAATTTTTATGTTAAGAATTTCAAAAACCCTAATTTGACAATCTTGCTCAATGAGAGACGCTCATAGACACCTCATCTCGCTTTCTTGTTTTTCATGAATCCTCTCAAGTCTACGCTTTCTCACTCTCGGTCACCTCTCACCTCCAGTCCTCTGTTGGTCGCTCTTGGTTGAGTGATGAATTTCAGTGCACTGCACTGTACTGAGTTTTGTGTTGCTGAAGGCTTCAACCTGAAGCTATCTTCAAGCTATGATGAAGGTGTCCATTTCCAGATTTGGAGATTGATGTCCATAATTTTTCCAGATCTGTGACTGGCTTCCATTTCCAGATTTTTGGGAATGGACTGGCAGGTTTTCTTGCTGCTCTTGCAGGTTTAAAGGTGTTTAGATCTTGCTGCTCTTGCAGGTTTAAAGGTGTTTATATCTTGCAGGTTTTGGGAACATGCATATTTCCTTGTTTAGTGCATATTTCCAGGTATAAGGAATACTTGTGGTGGGGATTGGGGAGTCTTGGAAGGCATGGCCGGTTCCATGGACCCACCTGGCAACCAGACTGGACCGGTGGTCTGCTTCCTGGGTGGGTCTGGGAACCAATGGGTGGTTCCCAATTCTCAATTTATGGAATCGGCCCTTTGTGGGTAGTTCATGGTTCCAAGGTGGGAACCGGCCCACCTTGGAACATATCACCCTTACTCATAATTACAATAAATGACTGATTCCAGGAGATTTTCGTGTGTTTGTGTTTCCTTCTTCTTTTATGCCCAAATTGGAGCTTTGCTTAAAGGTTTATGAACTTTGATCAATGGATTCTTGCAGAGTGATCCAATGGCAGTTGTGTACTTGAGGAAAACAGATGGGATGCTTGAGGAACTTGGGAGGACAGAAGTAATATTAAATAGTTTGGATCCTGCATGGATTGAAAAGATTTCTTTAGCTTATCACTTTGAGACTGTTCAGCATCTGGTGTGAGTGTTCCATGTATAGGAAAGTATAACTTATTCAATCTGTGTTTTGTCTTAGCTATATCATGTAAACCCATTTGTTTGTTTGCTTTTATCTCTTTTCAGGTTTCATGTATATGATGTCGACACAAAATATCACAACATACCTGTAAAGGTGTGTCAGCTATTTTAGTCATTTCGTATAGTTTGATATTTCTTTTTGGATTTTCGCTAACATGGTTTCTCTTTTCTATCCTTGGTTTTTTTCTCCTCTAAATCTTATGGGTGAAGCCATGTGCTATGCATGGCCTTTCCTGGTTATACATTAACAGTGTCTCTGACTGCAATTCTATGTTCTTTGTCTCAATTTAGTCAATATTCCTAGAGGTCTAACTCAAATTTATATGAAAACAGAGAGACTGTTTGGAGTAATAGAGCAAGTGGTCTCAGATTGATTGCCAAGTTTCTCCTTATATGCTAGCTACTTTTACTAAGGTTATGTATCAACTGAATTTTTAGTTTTTTCCTAAAGTGGGAGGAATTATAAAGATAAAAGCTCATCTGTTTTCTTACCTTTGATGTTCAAGTGTGGTTAGACAACAATTTCCCGGGGTAGATGAGCTTTAGCTGTTTTGCAGTCTACAAATTTTTATGTCCATGGAATTCTAGAAAAACAAAATGAAGATGTTGGACGATCTTATGTTGCATAGGAATTTGAATTTTAAATGGTATTTAAGTAATCATGACTTGTAATTACCCTTGCCATCAAGCTTATTTGGGAAATATGTGCTGGTCCATTCAGATTACTTGGGTTTCTCTTTGCCTTTTGTCTTTCCATGTGAGGAAGAAAAAATATCAATATTATGTTTGATTGGGAGGTTTCAGTGCAGACGTTAAAGTTGAAGGACCAAGAGTTTCTAGGAGAAG
Organism: Eucalyptus paniculata subsp. matutina; assembly: GCA_017140255.1. NCBI lineage: Eukaryota > Viridiplantae > Streptophyta > Magnoliopsida > Myrtales > Myrtaceae > Eucalyptus > Eucalyptus paniculata. The sequence continues at coordinate 47,172,462 of CM029436.1, read as the reverse complement.
CTAGCTGTGTGCTGTCGGAGGTACTTACTCTGGGCTCACATTGTGATCGTGTCATTACCCATGCACTTGGCTTCAGTGAAGTTTAAGTGTAATCCATCTAGATCTTGTCCAAAGCATCTTCTCCTTTCTATTTTCTGCAGATAGTCACAAAGCGAACTTGGAGTTTGACCCTGTCGCTTAATAATAAAAATTTACAAGTAGGCTTGAGAGACTTGGGTACTCTGACCGTCCGTGCTGAGGAATCTGTTGCTTCCAGGACTGCTGTTGAAATAACATTCCGCTGCTCCCAGTTGGAAAACAAAGATAAGTTTTCTAAAAGTGTAAGTTCTTTAAAATCTCTCTTGAAAGCTCCTGTTTGGTATTGTCCCTTGCCATATCTTTTCATTGCTTTAGCCTCATACTCTGGTGTTACCTTTTCTTAGGATCCTTTCCTGAGAATATCTAGAGTGGTCGAGTCTGGGGGTTCTATTCCTATTTGCAAAACTGAAGTTATCAACAACAACTTGAACCCTAGTTGGACGCCCCTATGTCTAAGCATGCAGCAATTTGGAAGCAAGGCAAGTTTTACACAGAGCCTGTTATCATATTGTCTGATATGTTACTGGAGGCACTAGTGATTTGGCATACTGTAAGACTTGTTGCAGGAGAACCCATTAGTCATTGAGTGCTTCGACTTTGATACAAGTGGGAACCATGCACTTATAGGGTAAATGCCTATTCTCATGAAATTTGTAGTACTATGGCTTTTTGTATGTTAATCCACTTCTCGTTTATTACAGTAAACTTCAGAAGTCCATGGCAGACTTGGAGAAACTCCACAAAGAAAGAAATGGTGCAAATTTTACTTTACCAGCTTCTCATCACGGCCATGAAAAGGTGTCTGTCATTCTTAAGTAGTTAAATACTCTTCATTCTGATGAGCCCTTTCATTAGCTTTATAACTTCTCTGTATAGGTTCTCAAGAGTCAGCTTTTTGTGGATCAATTTTGTGAGAAGCAACAGTACAGCTTTCTTGATTACATATCAAGTGGTTTTGAGCTTACTTTTATGGTTGCTGTGGACTTTACAGGTGCGAATGATTTGGATATCTGTTTATCCTATAAAACTTTATCTCTTTGATGCTCAATCTCATTCCATTCTGATGCTTCTGGACTTTTCAGCTTCAAATGGAAATCCCAGAAATCCAGATTCCTTGCATTACACTGATCCTTCAGGAAGATACAATTCCTACCAGCAGGTATATTTTAATTTGCCTGCTAAACCTGGTCGCTTGTAACGATTTTAATGTAGCCTTTTGATGATGTTTTAATATGGAATCATGTAAAATATACTTTAAAATTAAATGTTCTAAAAGGTTAATCAGTTGACATGTTTTTTCTTTCCTTATATGTTTTGATAGGTTAACCAGTTGATGTGCCTTTTCTTTCCAATTGATGTCATAGACTTATTTAGTAATCTGTGTTGCCAAAATTTTAGGCTATAATGGAAGTTGGAGAAGTGATTCAATTTTATGATTCGGATAGACGGTTTACTGCGTGGGGATTTGGAGGAAGGGCTTATGATGGTACTGTATCACACTGTTTTAACCTGAATGGAAGTCCCGATGGCTATGAGGTAGGTGAATCGAGTTTGCATGCCCTATTGATGTATTCGCTTTTGGAGCATGGACTGTAGTACATGAACCTCTGGGACATCATATCAATTATATATTCACATTCAGAATTCCTTATTGATAGGTTGAAGGAGTCGAAGGCATCATGACTGCTTATGCGGGTGCTTTGCACAATGTTTCCCTGGCAGGACCTACTTTATTTGGTCAAGTGATCAATAGGGCTGCTCAAATTGCAGGGCAATCACTTTCCCATAGCCATAGCAAATACTACGTTCTGCTCATAATAACGGTAAGGTGAAAACAAACATTTGATCTTTCTTAGTTTTGATGTGTTTTTCTGCACAGCTGATAGAACTTTTCCTCCTTGTTTAGGATGGAGTTCTCACAGATCAACAGGAAACCATGGATGCATTAGTGAGGGCATCAGATCTTCCACTCTCAATTCTGATAGTTGGAGTTGGAGGTGCAGATTTTACACAAATGGAGGTAGGTTTGTTTTCTGTGGTTTAAGTTAGATTTTCTTGCGATTTCTTTTCTGTTTTGCAATTAAGAACTATGTCAAAATATCTCTTTAGGGAGGATATAGATAGCTCTAATTTTTTATTTCTGTCAGAAACTTGATGCTGACCATGGAGTTAGATTGGAAAGTTCTACTGGTCGAGTAGCCACAAGAGACATTGTACAGTTTGTTCCAATGCGAGAAGTACATCGTAAGTTGATTTTTGCATGACTTTTTTGTCAATGAATCCATTAGTTTTTGTTAATCGAGATAGACGTTCATATTCCCATTAATACTTGACATTAACCATAATTTCCTTTCCCTATTAGTGTGAGGTCATAATAAGGATTTGAACAGAGGCAATACCGTTTGGTAAATAAAAGCCGAAAGAGGTTGACATTTTAGCATTCATGGCAATGTTGTCATGATATAGTTGGAGGATATTAGTGTTAGACTCGTTTTCTTTCTTGACTTTTTAGATTCCTTGGTTTCTATCGGCTTATTCATTTATTTACCCATTTTGAATTTATTGTATTTTGCAAGATTATCTTAAATGCCAATCGATATATAGTATTTTGATTCAACTGATTAAATTGAAATAGAGAGGGCAATATCAGATATGAAAGTTCTTTTAGGCTGCATCTTTGTTTTACTTTTTTTTTTTTTTTTTTTTTTGGTTTGGTTATAATAGGAAAGGTTTTGCAATCAAATGCAATTTTATTAACACTCTTGGGAAGTGCTGATAAATCTTCCATTTTTCTCTCGACAGTAACTTACATGAAACTATACTGTTCTCGGCAGGTGGAAGTGTATCAGTGGTTCAAGCTCTTATGGAGGAGCTTCCTAAACAATTCCTGACTTACATGCGGACTAGAGACATAAAACCACACACTCCTACACCTCCTTGAGCAGCTTTTAGAGAAGTGTCTGTGCCTTAGTTGCTTGAACATCTCAAAAGAGAAACAAAGGAAGGATTATGTTCATGCTTGATTTGTGTACAGCTGCTACTGAAGGGTGGAAATTCTGTAAAGAGCTCTATTATTTCCTGTCAATGCAACTTCTTTAAAAGCTAAAAAAGAAAACTAGGAGGGGCAAAAGTGGTGTCATTGGGTACGTGTTGTTCCTGTAAATTTCTAATCATACTGCAAGCATGTGAATACATTTACATCTTGGTGAATATAAGTATAGTTTAGTTTTGCAGTTATTACTGAAGTACCTTTGTGTGATGAAGGAAAATTTGGAAAAATAAAATTTGACATTTGCACTCTTCTTCCATGCCATGAGTACATATACGTAGATTCATTCAATGTTACCCTAGAGTTAGATCTGATCATTGAGAATCCATGTAGGCGTGAAAGTGAATATAACTCGTGTGAGGTTGACCCACGTGGCATGTTTGGCATGTGCACTCGTGCGAGATTTATCTAGTGATTTATTTTTATGGTGATTTCAGCTTTATTTTTATTAGTAAATCTTGAATTGAGAATTATGATGAGTCCTTGAAAAAGTTAAAGATATGTAGATACTTATTATGATTTGACATCCCTTTGAGCTTGAATCTAGGACTGTGATGTATTTATTAAAAGGATTTCATAATATCAAAAACTAAATGACGGCCAATATTTTATAGATGACATTAGAGGATCAATTTTATAGAGTATGTGTGATGCCCACACAACGCATCACAATGTACCTGCGAAGGCATGATAATCTTTTTTGGGTTTTCCCTATCATTTTAGTCATTCATCATACCATTCGTTCTTTTGATCAAAAGTTCCAATTCTTAATAATCATGTATTTAAGCTTAGTTTGACTCCTTTTGTACCGAGAAGACATCTCAATTTCCACCAAGTCCTTCGAGTTAGCATTGAGTACTCCAACGAGTTGAGTTTATTGGCAAGGTTAAGCTCTTAATTTACTAGTGGTATTGTAAGATCCGATTCGGGCTCGATTAAAGAATTTGGATGGCCAATGGAAAATAATTCTTTTCGCGAAGTTAGAAAAAACCCAAATTAAATGGACTAAACCGCAGTGCAGATGGGCTGGACTCGATCAACTGTTTCCTCCTTGAGCCCAGTCTGCATAGCTAGGTCTTCTCTCTCATTTTTATTAAAAAAAAAAATTGGTCAGAATTTATATTGAATTTATTTTTCTTTTTTTCTCATGCTCATGCTCTTGCTCGACTATTTGGGCGCAATATTAGATCGATCCGCCATTGATTTCTTCTAAAATAAATACTGGTTTTTTTTTTCTTATCTCGCAAAAGCAGGTAGTATCTGTCTATACTACTTATTTAAGAGAAAAGTGGGGAAGTTGGTCTCTAAAACTAGCAGTTGTAATTTATCTGCTGCAGAACTACCTCTAGTAATAAAATCACGAGCAAATAAATTTTGCATTGAGACAGTGTCATTGATCCTTATCAAAAGGGGTTAATTATAAAAAAAAAAGTCCTAAAGTAATTGTATCAATTTAGTTCAAAACTTTTATATTTAGTCATTTAATTCTAAACATTTTCAAAATTTGTCGATGTAGGTTATTTGATTAATTTTGACTGGAAATTATTGATGCAAACGTCAATTGTCCTATATAACGTAATCTAAGTTGACATGGACAATTTTGAAATGTTTATTTTCTTTCTTCTTCCTCCACTAGTTGCCAAGCCTAAGCGATGGTCATTGATTGGCCATAGGCAACAATTGGCAGCTGTCGCCCTCGTTGGCCTTAGGCAAGGTCGCTATTGTCGGAGGCCAACAAGGGTTGGCCTTGCCAGCTTTGGTGAGGCTCAACCTCACTAGATTTGGCTAGTGCAAACCTCATCACTTCTAGCGAAGTGAGCCTTGCTGGAGGCCAGTGAGGTCACCCCTCACTAATGTAGTAAGGTTGAGCCTAGCTAGAAGTGAGCGACGTTGATCCTATCTTGACATCGGAAAGGGCTTTGGGCAATTATATCATTAACACACAATAACTATTATTATATCAAAGATATTAATAAAACGTCCAGTTAGTATAAGGTCTCCAATATTTAAGTGCAACAAAAACATAGAGCAAGTTCGACTTAAACCAAGTTCTAGATAAAGCGTAAAACAATCTAAATATGAGTTCAAAATGAAGGACAAGACAAGTGACTGGGGAAATTAGTGAGGATTCTCAAGAAAGTATTGGACGGATTGAGAAACCGGTGTCCTGCTGAAGTTGGTGAAAAACTCCTTGCATTTCGCTTCTCACTACACGGATTTCTCCCCAGAGTGAGCTTACCTCGGTAGAAAGTGCCTCAACTGATGGCTCATTCTCGTCAGCTTCGACAGCTCTCACAACGCATCGATGATGTCAATACCCTTCGGGATGGGGTGGCCATCCCACTCGTCTACTCTTATCCAAACTCCTTGTTGCTTCTTGATGACCATACTTTTCGGCGTGGTCCCCAATGTATTGGCCGTCAAATGAGGCCTAAGGAGTTTTACCCTTTAGATTGCCATCAAAAGGCTTGAAGGTACGAGTGAAGGCCATCCCATACAGTAAGTCCATTCCTTTGGAACAGTGCATGAAGCAGAGTATCAAGTATCAAGTCACTCAAAGATACCTTATAAACATCGACTTGAGTTGGTCCTTAGATACATCTGTTCGATGTCCAAAAAATAGGGGGCAAGCAATATACCACAATCGTGTCCGACTAGCTGGGTATCCACTCCTATTTTCAGATAGAGTGAGTTCTTCTTTAACCCTCGCAAACCTGCACAAACATGTAGAAAACATATCTAAATAGTTTGTAATTGTTACAAATATGCAAAACTAATTTTTGGAATCACCAAAACTATGTTAGCGCGAATAGTGACAACTTTAAAGTAAAAGACTCAGCTAAAGATAAAGTTTGAACACCAAAAATCAAAGATGATAAATGTAATTTTTTGGGCAGGGTAATCTATTAAGTGAATTCGGGGAAAAAAGAATCTTGTATCTTAAATAAATACTAGATACCCACTGAGGGTCTTTGTGATGGCTGGTGTGAGCTTCATCTTCAGTAATGAGTAATGATACTTGAAAAAAAAAAAGGATAGAAGAACGAGGATATGAGTACTTACCATATTTAATTGATAAAATGAGGTTTTTAAAATCACCAGCTTCTGTGAAATCTTATGCATCTAAATGATACTAATCCAATTTTCTTAAAACAATGGATAGTAAGATCTCGAATTAGACAATTATATGAACATTAAAATGTCATCATGCTATCTAATTTTGGTTGGTGCACTTGATCTATTGTTCTCGATTGACTCTCTCTCCTCTTTATAAACATGCACCTTTTTTGAAAATTTATGGGCTAATAAGGTACTATCATTTGCTCCGATTCACTGCAAATATTTAGTGACGGATTTTCTTTATTTCCTACTTCACATTTACACTTAATATACTCCTTCTCACGTGTAAGTCTATCAAACTAGGGCTATCATGGCCGATTGATTTATGACCTCCTCTTGAGAATCATTGAATACTTCTTTTTGTCCCAAATGTCAAATGCAATTTTTTTTCAACCTGGTATGCACACTCAACGAAGGAACTTCGCAAAATGCCAAAATTAAAAGCAAAATCTTTAGTGGGCCATAGATTGGTATGTACTACCGACTTTCAAGCTTTTTTTTTTTTAATTTAATTTTGGGATTTAAGGAGATTGATCACACCAAGCACTCAAGCGAATTAAGTGAAACTTATGTCTTGCGAAAAGGTAACTAACAGAAGCTTCACATGTATTCGTATGTCTAGTAAAATAGGCTAGTTATTAATTCCAAAAATAGTGGAAAAACAGCGAGCCGTCCATTAGCTGCATATTTTCAAACATAGAGTGCGATAAAGAACTTATTTCTTAGGCCCTAACAATTATGTTTTGTTAAGAAAAGAAATATTTGTCCATTTCACACATTTGTAAGCGGAAGGGGGAATAGGTGCTCAAGGAAATTATTGCTCACCAATCAAAATTTGTCCTTATTAAATGAAAAGGGTTTGAGGAAAATGTCTTAGTCTACGAGACCATAATTGTCACCCAGCCAGGTCTTTAGAGAATAATGCCTTTTGGTTGAATTGAAGAAATAATTTCGAAACATACCATTCAACGTGCATCTCGCAAAAGTTGCCAGTAAAGGTGATGATCATCCAATGTCTGCTACTTCATCTTGATACAACACGGCGAAAACGCCAAGCTCTCTCGCTTATGCTAGAGTTCTCTCTCGCGACTTGCTCGAGTTTTCGTTTGGATCTTCGGTTCCAGTTCTCTCTGTAGACCATCTCCTTTCTTCTTCAACTGTCCTCGCTTCCTCTATCCTTCAACTTGTAGTCGCTTCTGGGACTACCAGTGTTACGCTTGCTTCATTTCGACAATCCTTACATTTGCATGTCGCCGATCATGGACATGCAACCTCTGAAATACTGTGTTATAGTCTGGGTATATCTCTAGAAAACTGTTTCTAGTCCATCTATTTCTCCATGGCTTCGGAAGATACAGACGACTCCTCTCGTATTGCTTCTCTGTGCCACCGACTTCGGATGGCTCTGTTCAGACCAAGAACTGGAAGTCTGGGAAGATCTACAAGGAACGAACAATATCAAAGAGTGTCGCCTCATTTTGGTGGGTAATATCTATACAAACCCTACTATCAATTTACCTGTTTTTCAGATTGCAATGAAGAAAGCTTGGCGTGTTGATTATCTGGACATATTGTCCAGCGATGATGGCATCTACATTATTAAATTTCGAACTGAGACAGAAAAAAGACGTGCATTAGATGGAACCCCCTGGTTATTCTCTGGTCATCTAGTTAACTTACAACCTTGGAAGCCCAATACCCCTCTACATTGCTACGATTTTTCCAAATGCCCTTTCTGGGTGCATGTTATAGGATTACCTCTGGAATGGAACACTCCACAACTTCTTAGTAGGGCAGTTCAGCAGATGGGTCGAGTGCTTGAAGTAAAACAGGATACATCTGGGAGAATTCGCCTCGAAATTGATCTGCAACAACCATTAAAATCAGGGAAACTCATTAGCATTGCTGGAAAACCCCTATGGCTTGATTTTAGGTATGAAAGACTATCCCACTATTGTTACTCTTGCGGGAAATTAGGCCATTATGCAGCATCATGCAAGGACTACCCTTATGATGAATCACAATTTGAGGGACGTGATACAATGGTATATGGACCTTGGCTACGGGCAGAGATTAAACAGCATAGTCCCTATTGGGATGCCTTTTATAATCCCTCATCTAATTCAGAACCCATGGAAGAGACTATACCTGAAACTCCACCTCCTACACACCCCCCTCTGCCAGTCTTACCTCCAATAACTCCTGCTCCTGAGACTCCCCTCCCGTCCAAGGTTATCTCTCCTGTTCCTGCTAATACAGCCCCCATAACCACTGATTTGGTTCCTGCAGATGCAAAGTTAAAAGGTATTCAACGTTCTTCCCTCGATTCTCTGCAACAGAAAAAACACAAGACTCCCAGATCACAGATAGTAGTGGGCTCCAGCAAGAAACCTAAATGCTACTCCCCTTATGAGATTCGAACAAATCAAACTTCTGAATTAGATGAAACCCACTTACTCGACACACCTGTCTTTGAAGCAACTGATCATTCCTCTTGGGCTTTGGCGGCTGGCCCTCAACAGCCCCTACGGTCCAAATGAAAATATTAAGTTGGAATTGCCAGGGGTTGGGCACTCCCCTGAAAATTCAATCTTTAAAGGCTATGATAGCCTCTGAAAGGCCCGACCTAGTGTTTTTAATGGAAACAAAGAATGCAGATTTAGTTTTACAGAACTTACAGCGTCGTTGCCATTTTGACCACTCCTTTTTGAGGACTCCCACCGGTTTTTCTGGAGGCCTTGCTCTGTTCTGGAATGACCTCATTGACATTACTATTTTGTCTTCTGGTGAAAATTTTGTAAATATGTCAGTTTTGGATACTAGGCTTTTTACCTCTATGCAAGTTACCTGTTTGCATGCTCCTGCTTCTTTCTCTGCAAGGTAGGAATTTTGGAAAATGCTTAGAATGATTCACGCATCTACTAACCTACCGTGGATGTGTATCGGGGATTTCAATGACTTCCTTTATCCCTGGGAGAAGATGGGTAAAAGACCAGCACATTATTCCAGGATGGCAGCATTTCAGAAGATTCTTAATGATTGTGCTTTAATTGAACTGGATAGTAAAGGTTGTGAGTATACCTGGTCTAACAACCGAGCAGGAGATGAGTTAGTAAAAGAGAAGCTCGATCATGTTTTCTGCTCATTGGATTGGAGCTTTACATACCCGTCCTCCATAGTGTTTGCTCTCCCATCGATTGGATCGGATCACTGCCCACTGGTGCTGAATACTCATTTTCAATCTGTCAAGCCAAAAAAGAACTTCCATTATGAAGCTTACTGGAGTCAACATAGTGAATGTACTAAAGTAGTTCAATCAGTATGGGAAAGGAATCACTCTTCCTTACCATCTAAACTGCAAGCAGTCTCTCATAAGTTATCAAGCTGGAGTCGAGCTCGTTTCACTAATGCCAGGCATCAAATTCAGTGTCTTCAGCAATAGCTACAGACCATTACAAATCGAAAATGCTATCAGCAGGGAGATAAAGAATTAGCAACTACAATTCGAACTGAAATACAGCAAATGTGGAATCAGGAAGAGCAATTCTGGGCGATGCGTTCTAGGCTTAACTGGTTATCATGGGGAGATAAGAACTCTAAATTTTTTCATGCTTGCACTGTACAAAGGCGACAAAGAAACAGAATTTCTATATTAAAAGATGAAAACCAGAACTGGCAGAGAGAGCCAGAACGGCTTCAAGAAATGACCATGGCTTATTTTACTGGACTTTATCAATCAGTTGGACACAGAGATTTTCATCCATTCCTATTACAATGTCCACAGATCGTTACTACTCAGATTAATACACATCTTATGAGTCCAGTCACCGAAGAAGAGGTATATGATGCTACCTTTCAGTTGGGAGCATCCAAGGCCCCTGGTCCATATGGCCTCCCTGGTCTGTTCTACAAGCACCACTGGAACACCATCAAACAAACAATTATCAAAACGGTGCAAGACTTCTTTGAATCTGGTCAAATGCCTCCGAATTTAAACAGAACAATTTTGACTCTGGTTCCTAAAGTTCATCGTCCTGAAAGCATTGACCAATATCGACCTATTAGTCTCTGTAACTTCGCATACAAGATTATCTCTAAAGTTATGGCTAATAGATTGAAGTGTTGGCTCCCTACACTAATCACTCCAGAACAAGCAGCTTTTGTTAGTGGCAGACAGATTCAAGATAACATCATGGTCGTTCAGGAAGTACTACACCAGTTTAAGATCCGATCCAAATCAAAAAAGTTCAATCTCATTCTCAAGACAGACATGCAGAAAGCTTATGATCGTGTCGAATGGGACTTTATTGCAGCTTATTTAAAACAGTTGGGTTTTACGGATAGATGGGTAATGCTAGTAATGGCATGCATCACAACTGTTTCTTTTACTATTCGGTTCAATGGAGAATTGCTACCATCTTTTAAACCTACTAGAGGACTTCGTCAAGGTGACCCCTTATCCCCTTACATATTCATTTTAATGGCCAATGCTTTATCAACAGTTATCAACCAAGCCATCAGTATAGGTCACTTACAGGGGATCCAATTTAATCATGCATGTCCACAGCTCTCCCATTTATTTTTTGCTGATGATGCTGTCTTTTTCCTCAAAGCTTCTATTTCTGAATGTCAAAACTTCTCAAATCTATTAAACCAGTACTGCTATGCAACGGGTCAGCTTCTCAACAGAAATAAATCAGCAATTTTTTTCAGTCAGAATTGTCCAATGCAGCTACAGGATAATTTACAACGGGAACTGAGAGTACCTGTGGTGAGAAGATATGGTAAGTACTTGGGCATTCCATCAGATTGGGGGCGTTCTAAACGGGAGATGTTCTCTTGGGTCCTGGCAAAAATGAACGCGAAATTAGCTGGATGGAAGGAAAATTTCTTATCCAAAGGGGGCAAGGAGATTTTATTAAAAGCAGTTATTCAAGCCTTACCTCAGTATGCGATGTCCCTCTTTATGCTTCCCCTGTCTCTCTGCAGACAAATGGAAAATAAGATTTCAGCATTCTGGTAGAGCAAAAATCAGAGTGATTCTGGCATACATTGGATGAAATGGTCACAGATAAAACAATCGAAAACAGATGGGGGTATGGGATTCAGAGATCTTATTTCTTTTAATCTAGCGATGCTAGGTAAACAAGCGTGGCGTTTACTACAGCAACCTACTACAATTTGGAGTCAGTTGTTTAAAGGTCTATATTTTAAAAGGTCTTCCTTTCAGCATGCCACTTCAGGCTATAGACCATCATGGGGGTGGCGTAGTATTTTAAAGGGCAGGGATGCTATTCTTCCTAACACTAGGTGGATGGTGAAGGATGGTTCGCAAATTGACATTAGAGAAGATTTTTGGCTTTCAATTGGGAAAATAGGAGGAAATGCTGCTGCAGGAGAACCCATTAAAGTTGTTGAACTTATAGATTTACCTACGGCAACATGGAAATAGGAGATTATCTTTCATTTCTTCACTGAACATGTATGCTCAGCAATCTTAAATACCCCTATAAATCCCTCCCTTTGTTCTGATCAATTGATTTGGACAGCCACATCATCGTGTCGTTTCTTCGTTAAAAGTTGCTATTACTACTTACTATCCAAGCAACAACACCCCCACCAAAGGTGCCTCATCATCCTATCAACCTCCTCATCAACTCGGAAAAAATATGGCATATGGAAGTAGCTCCAAAATTCGAGTATTCTTATGGCTAGCCTGTAAAAATGCCCTCGCAACCAAAGCCAATCTCTATTCCAGACACATCACTCCAAACCCCTACTGCACCCTATGTGATCAGCATACCCCTGAGACGATTGAACACTTATTTTTTTACTGTGACTGGACACGGGCGATTTGGGCAAATGACAAGATCAGAATTAACATCTCACTTACCTCAATCCAGCGATTGGATGCCTGGTTGGTGGCCCGTGCCACCCATCATCTTTCTTCCCCAAGCTTCGAAGCGATTGCCAATCTATTATGGGAGATCTGGCATCAACGCAACAATGCCACTTTCCGACAGCAAACTCCAAACCCGATCCAAGCAGTGGACAATGCTCTCGCCCAGTACAGGATCTTCAAGAGTCTTCAACCCCCAAAACCTAGGGTTTCACACACATATGTTAGTACTGATCATCGCTGGAAACCCCCTGATCAAGGCACAATCAAATGCAACATAGATGGGGCTTTCATTCCAGGTAGTAAACAGGGCGCTATCGCATGTATTTTCAGAAATTCCAAAGGCGAGCTCACCGATATGTTTACCAGTACTGTCCCGACCCAATCGGCATTTCAAGCAGAGATCTTCGCAATGATTCGGGCCTTTCAGCATCTTATCAAGCAGAGGCATCAGCACCATCGAGTTCTGGTTGAATCGGACTGCCTTTTCTTGGTGGAGATCCTTCGGCATAACCAGCCGCAGCCATGGCAGGAGCGACATCTTCTTGCCGTTCTCCACAAGTTGCTCTCTCAATGCCCTAATGTCTCGATTCATCACGTCTCTCGCGATGCCAACCTAGCTGCTGACTGGGCCGCCAAAGCCCATCGGGCCAACGGATCTGCTTCTAAATGGCTTGTATTCACTCCTTTTGCTTTCCAAAATATTATCCTTATAGATGCACTACTAGCTGGTTGTATGCATATATCCGTATAATATATCAGTTTTTCCGACCAAAAACAAAAGGTGATGATCATCCCGCGCTTACACAATAGTATCGTATAAAAATTAATTTCCGCTATCAACACCTTGCCCTCCTGTGAGTTCCAGCAAGCATGGTTAATGGAAAAAAAAGATGAAAAAGAAAAAGAAGTGCCGTCTCTTTCCATGCAATTGAGGAAAAAATTATCAAAAAAATCCTAAACCCATTGCAATTATATTAATTTAGTCATAAACTTATGTTTTGGGCTAATTGAGTCCTAAATCTTTTACAATTGTGTTAGTTTAATCCACCTTGCCAAAATTGGCCGGTCAACGTTGATGTGGTCGTAGGCAACAATTTTCTAATAATATTTTATTTTTCGAATTATTTTATTATTTTATTATTTTAATCTTTTTTTTTTCCTTATCCCTCCTCCTTGCTCCACCTCCCTCCTTCTTCCTTTGGGTTCGACAACCAACTAGAGGGGAGGACTGGCTGATCATTGGACTGAGGCAATCGGGTGAGCTTGCATTACTATCGCTGAGCAAGGGCGAGCTCACCTAGATATTGGTAGGGTGAGCCCTTGCCAGATCTGGTGAGGGCTTACCTCGCTGTCATTAGGTCTAGTGAGGTGAGCCCCTGTCGGACCTAACGAGGGCTCGCCTCACCATCATTGGGCAAGGACTTGCCTTGCCAAATATGACAAGGGCTCGCTAGGCCGCCTCAATCCAACGATCGGCTAGCTCTCCTCGCTGGCGAGGTCACCAAAGCCAAAGGAAGAAGGAGGGAGGAGAAGGGAGGACGAAAAAAAAAAAAAAGGAAAAAAGTAAAATTAATAAAATAAAATATTATTAAAAAAATTGTCGTGGGCGCCGGTTGGCCAATTTTGGCTGTATGGATTAAACTAGCACAATTGTAAAAGGTTTAAGACTCAATTGACAAAAAAAAGAAGTTTATGATTGAATTGGTATAATTACAATAGATTTAGAACTTCTTTTGCAATTTTCCCTGCAATTGAAAATGAAGAAAGAAAGAGAGACGTTGAGGTGCCATCAACATGTCTGTCCTCTTCATCGTTTCCCACGGATATTATACATTATTTCTCAATCAATCAATTTCCTAATTGCAAGTGTATTGATAAAGTCGTGATTTTCCATTGCCTTGTTCTGTTTGTAGTTGTCCAATGGTCCTTCGCAATTATTTATCTGGGCAAGTTGGACAGAACCACACTGGAGTATTCTGTCTTCATCATTTCCCTTACGTATTATACATTTGTCAACTAATTAATTTCTTAATGGCAAGTTGTTTGTTGATGAAGAATGAACATGGGTATTTGCGTAGAGAGAGAGAGAGAGAGAGTGATGCCGAGGTAGGGTTTCCAGAGAACAAGAGATCGACCTGTTAGCCGCTGATTGTGTTTCTTGATTTGTTTCGCAGCACATGGTTTGTCAAATCGTGGATAGCTGCCAGTTCGATAAGTCAGGCTTGACTACATAATGCCAACTTGTCCCGAGACAGTAGTGCCCATTATAAAAATGGCCAACCACGTGCTTGCCCTTTAGACTTATTGGTCTTAATATATTCTCGGTAATGGTATGTGTATTCCTCTTTCTGTCATCGGCCTATTGCAAGAACTAAGCAAAGAGTTTCTTCATCCTCCAGGCGTTCCAAGTCGAAGCTGAAGGTATTGTAACATCTTTCTCCATCACATTTTCCCTTACATGAATTTTCAGTTCCCTGCTGTTTTCTTCCCCCACAGTGTCCACTTGTTTTTGCGTTGTGCTGATATGTACACTTATGATCTGGTGTTATCAAGAATAGTTTTGGCTTGCATTGCCCTGCATCCATCTTACAGACAAGTCAGCACCCAAGAAATATCGGTTCCCCTTGCATCCTTACGGTGAAGCCACTCCCTGTATGTGTGTCATTATATATCTAATTTTCGGGAGCTATCAGTTCCTGTTTCACGCTCACCCTCTTTGTTCGATAATCTGGTTCTATTGGTTGAGATAACTGCAATAAAAACTCATTTCCAAGGCACCAATATTTCTCTCTCTAAGCTTTTACATTTCTCTAAAATGGTGATTGTATGACATCATGACTAATCTGTCTTTTTGTTAGTAGCGGAGGGTGAACTTGGAAAATTAGCAAGTCTCTCACAGACATTTAGACAATTCGGCCTATTACAGTCAACAGGAAAGATACCATTTCTAGATATCCTTATAAAGACGCTTAGCATGATTAGCATCAAAAGGTAAAAAAAAGGTAATAAAAAGCTATAATTTTTTTTTTTTTTGTTGATTTAGAAAGTGATTGAAATGAAAAAATATTCTGAAATCTAGAATATAATGTAATTATGAAGACTTGTGAATAGAACCGAATGATCTATTTGACTTTGTCATGAAAAGTTGAGGGACTAAAAAACAAATTAAAAGTTTAGAGACTACATTGAACATTTAGGAATAATTTAAGGACCACATTAAACAAATCAAAAGTCCAAAAATAATATTGCACATTGGACCAAAGTTTAAAGAGTTTTGTGCCAATTTCCCCTTTCCAAAATTATCATTACATATATTGCTTATCACTTTATTCTTTATATTTAAACTAGTCGGTGTATGCAGTTGCACCGGTTCAATCGATGGAATAACATATTAGCCCTCACTCCAGTTGTATTATTTTCAAAACATTGCCTATAAATTGAGACTAGAATGGCGAAAAGTCATCTGTTCTTTTCTTGAAAGGTGGCTAAGTGAAAATCTTTAATCAAAGACCCTCATCTTTGGTTCTTATAACTATACATTAAATTTCTTTAAGGCATTACCCCGTTCTTAATTTGTTAGAGTTTCATCTGCTTTATTTGAAGTAAAGCGAGGGTAAATATGTAGATTATACATATGAGAAATTGGACATTGTGGCGAGAGAGAGAGAGAGAGAGAGAGAGAGAGAGAGAGAGAGAGAGAGAGAGAGAGAGAGAGAGAGAGAGAGAGAGATAGAGTCTTATGCCAACGCACGTTAACCAAACTTTCTCTAGTTGGCCGGCGGGTCATAGATTCCCTTCGTCCTCTAGTCATTCCAACTCAAAGCTGAAGGTATTGAAACATCTTCCTCCATTACATTTTCTCCTCAAGTTTCAGTTCCATGCTGTATTCTTTCCCCACAGTGTCCACTTGTGCTGATATGTCCACTTATACTCTGGTGTAATCAGGACCGGTTTTGGCTTGCACTGCCCTTCGTCCATCTTGCCGACAAGTCAGCACCCAAGAAATCTCAGTTCCTCTTGCATCCTTACAGTGAAGCCACTCCCGATATGTGTGTCATTATATATCTACTTTTTTGTGCTATTAGCGCTTGTTTTATGTTCACTCTCTTTGTTTGGTAATCTGGTTCTATAGATTTAAATCCTAATAAACATAAAGCAAAAAAAGAAAAAAAGGAAGAAAAAAATAGGGTAATAATCGCAACTGATTAAACCCGTATAAACATAAATCATCCCTTTTTTAGAATGGCGGTTTTGTGATCTTTAATTGAAGGCCCTCACCTGTAGCGAGAGGCAAGGCCAGCCCTCATCGGCCACCGGTAGAAAAGAAGGAAAAGAAAAAGAAAAAAAAAATAAAAATATAAAAAAAATGTCAATATGGCCATACCATGTAAAATCCTCAGTATCCATATCAGCAATTTCCAGCCTAAATTGGCTGGATTGGTTGAATTGATATCAATGAGAAAATGTTTACGACTAAATTGGTCCAATTAAAAGGTTTATGATTGAATTGATGTCAATTTAATAAGTTTAAGACTATTTAGATACTTTTCCCATTGCCCATAGCAGGCCAGAAACGTGTTGTTTGTCCACGTAAGATAATCTGCGAATTGTCATGTAAACTCTAAAACTAGTAACGTGGTACTTGCATTGTGCTAATGTCATTTCTTTCTTTGATTTCTCTTTCTTTTCCTCATTATGATTATAGCAGGATTGTGTTAACACTTAAGATTATTCTAGTCTGCTTTTGCTGATATTCCTTTCTCTCTCTCTCTCTCTCTCTCTCTCTCTCTCTCTCTCTCTCTCTCTCTCTCTCTCTCTCTCTGTTTTTGTCTCACTGTCCTCATTGTTTTATTTCTCTGCTCTTCCTTGCTATTCATAAATCGAGTGATCAGTTCTGTTCTCTGTTCAGTTTTCTTCGCGCCCATTTCTTTAAGCAAAAAGGAGACACAACAAGAGGAGCAAAAAGAGGTGGGCGGAGAAGAAATTTCTTGAAAAAAACGAAGAAATGGCCGAGGCTTTTCTTACCAACGTTGTAGTGAAATTTGTGTCGACATTTGATGAGTACCTATTTGCTCCCATTGGACGTCAATTTGGGTACGTTTTGTGCTACAAGAGCTATGTCAAAGATCTCGAAATTGGAGTAAACAACTTGGAGACTGCGAGGGAGAGGGTTCAGCGAACTGTCGATGAAGCCAGGTATGAGGGAAGACTTATATACACTGATATCCAGAATTGGTTGGGGGGTGTGGAGGAGGAGGCTGAGGGAGCAAAAACCCTGTTACAACTTGGCCAAAGTGCAAAGAATGCTTGCTTCTGTGGGTGGATTCCCAACCCTGTGGTGCGCTATCCGATTGGCAGGAAGGTGAAGAAAATGACTCAAGTCATCCAAGAACTCTATGAGGAAAGCCGAAATACGAACTTCCAGAACGTCTGTTACAGGAATATTCCAATAGGAATTGTCGCTGCTACCTCTTCCGCTTCAAGATCCACTGACAAGAAAGAAGATGTCCTGGAGTCGAGGGCTGCAATCATTGAGAATGTAATGAAAGCTATAGTTGATGACAAGGTCTGTGTGATTGGGGTGCATGGACCAGGTGGGGTTGGCAAGTCCAAGCTTTTGGAGGATGTTGAAAGGAAAATTAGAGAAGAAAAGTCGTTCGATGAGGTTGCTATAGCAAATGTATCACGCAATCCAGATCTAAAAAGAATCCAAGGAGAAATTGCTTATGCACTAGGTCTAAGGCTGATGAATGATGAACCTGCTCGTGAGAGAGCAGATCGTTTACGTAAGAGGTTAGCTAGTGATCCTAAGAAAAAAATTCTCATAATTTTAGATAATTTGTGGAAGAAGATAGAGTTGAAGGAAGTTGGAATCCCTTGCGGAGATGATAATAAAGTAAGAGGTTGTAAACTATTGCTAACATCTAGATACCGAGATGTTTTGCGCACCGACATGGGCTCTGATCGACAATTCCGACTCAACGAGTTAGGGCATGGAGAAGCACGAAAACTTTTTGAAAGGATAGTGGGGGACAGAGCTAACGATTCTGAATTTAAACTTTTGGTAGATGGAGTGGTCCAGAAATGTGGAGGCTTGCCCCTTTTGATTCTTTCTGTTGCAAAAAGGCTAAAGTATGGAGATTTGGTTGAATGGAGGAATGCTTTGATCAATATAGAAGGGTCGGATGTCAAATCAATAGTGGAACTAAATTATAACGACTTACAAAATGAGAGGATCAGATCATTGTTCTTAATCTGTGCCCTAACATCTGGGAGAACTTACATGAGGGATTCCCTTGTCTATTGCATGGGTTTGGGCTTGTTTAATAGATTCAGCAAGACGATTGAAAGCGCTAGAGATAGGTTGATTATGGATCTACGTAGTCTGCAGGACTCTTCTTTGTTGCTAGATAGTAATGACATGGAATGGCTCAGAATGCATGACGTATTTGTTGACGTGGCCATTTCTATTGCTTCCAGGGAATGGAACGCCTTGGTCGGGACAGGGGATTGTGGGTTTAAAAAATGGTCGAAGGATGAGCTCAGAAAATGCACCACAATGTCCTTCCCATTTGTCGGCATTGATGAGCTTCCTGAAAAATTGGACTGCCCAAACTTGAGGATGCTTCTACTATTGGAAAAAAACTCGTCTCTCAAAATTCCCAAGTCATTTTTTGAATCTATGGAGAAGCTCCAAGTTTTGGACTTGACTGGCTTCTCTTTCACCTCTCTACCTTCGTCGATTGAGTTACTTGAGAACCTCAAGTCGCTATTTCTTTGTCACTGCCATCTGGTGGATGTGACTGTTATTGGAAAGCTAATAGGATTGCAGTTCCTAAGTTTCTTCGGATCTACAATTGCTTGGCTACCCAAAGAAATAGGTGAATTAACAGAATTGAGAGTTTTAGACTTGACAGACTGCAACGAGCTCAAACTTATCGAACCTGGCGTGCTTGGAAGGTTGGTTAATTTAGAAGAACTATATATGCAAGGCAGCTTTGATCAGTGGGAGGCTGAGGATGAAGCACCGCGAAGCAACGCTAGCCTGGCCGAGTTGACGAACATGAAAAAGTTGAGCACTTTGTATGTTGCCATTCCTCATTCTTCTAGTCTCTCGAGAGACCTGCCATTTGGCAAACTGAACAAGCATAAAATCCAAATTGGGGACATTTGGGATTGGTCGGTCGAATACAAAGAAGCTAGGACTTTAAAGCTCAAGCTGGATTCTAGCATTCTTCTTCTTGAAGAGTGGGTGCAGAGATGTTTGCAGACAACGCAATATCTCCACTTGGATGGATTGCAAGATGGCAATGATAGCATTCATGATTTGTGCATCAAAGGTTTCCAGGAATTGAAGCATCTTCATGTACAAAATAGCCCCTCGCTTCAGTTTGTTATTAATTCCCTAGAGAACATTCAGTGCACTGCATTTACAAGATTGGAGTCGTTGTTTCTTGATAATCTGAACAACTTGGAGAAGTTTTGCCGCGGCTGTCTTGCACTAGAATCCTTCAACAAATTAAAGATTGTGAAAGTGGATAATTGCAGAGAAATCAAATATCTGTTTGATTTGTCCATCACGAGTATATTCTTGCAGCTTGAAGAGATTGAAATAAGTAGATGCCAATTGATGCTGCAAATTGTTGCAAATGCGGAGGTAGATGAAGATGGAGATGAGATAGATGATTCCAAAGTGAAGTCATGCAATTTGCAATTGCGTAGGCTGACATTACGAAACTTACCAGAGATGGCAAGTTTCTATAAAACCGAGGACCATTCTGTCTGCTTCTTCAATGGACATCAGGTAAATTGTATGCTTCTAATACCGTCATGTTTTTCACCCTTCCAGACCAATATAATTTGAGGATACCTTTTCTGATTAGTCTTCGGATCCTGAGTTACAAACATTGACGTTGCCATTAATTGAATAAATTACTTATAGAAATAATACTCTTTTTAAGTATCAGTTAGCTCATTATTTAATTAATAATACCATCAAAATGAAATCCAAGGAAAGACGGACAAAATAATAGAAATTAATTTTCCGACTTTTATAGACTTTCTCAATTTTCTTCTTACCTTTCAAAGGTTTTAGTTGAACTCTCACCCACTGTGCGGAAACAATTGACTTGTTGAAATATTTACTTTGGAGGCGTAATGTATAGAAGTCTCATGTAATTTGACAATTGTAATATGTATTTTTTTGGCAATATTTGGATCGTTTAGTATCTTGCGTTAAGAAGTATGGAATTTAGTCGAATGTGATTATGAGAACATTAGATTTATAAACACATTGAAGTATTGACTTTAGAATTATTTCAATTTATTTTTGATCTGTGCAAATAAATGATGAGCACTAATGTAATACATTTTCCATTTGAAGTAAATGATATTTTATGCATAGTTTTTATTTATAGGAGTATATCAGCACGTAGAAAAAAATAGATTAATAATTTTTTTGATTTTTTTAAAGAATAATTAAGAGAAACAATTATTTAATGTTTGAAAATGGAATTACTATGTCATATATGAATGTATTGAAACATTTATGTATTTGATTCTTTAAATAATTTAAAATCTTATTATTATCAAAACAGTTCTAAACCTATTGCAATTTTTCCAATTCAGTCATAAATATTTTGCATTAGGACCAATTTAGTCCATTGAGCCAATTTTCATCTGGCCGACTGGCATGCCAGCTTTGGCTATCCATCTTACGCTGATGTGACTATTCAAAGATAGCAAAATCTACTTGCTACTTTAATATTTCACTCATAATTTTATAATAACTTTTTAGTTTCAATCTTTAGATGAGAGTTTTTTTTTTTCGCTGGAGTACCTTGGGAAGAATGAGACTCAAGTTACACCTGCAAATCACTTAGAAGTATAGTTTTTGCATGTTGTCGATTTAGCTTATGATTATTAGGTAGAAAATAATTAAGATCGTTTTTTTTACACTATTGATTGATTTATAATACAAGACCACAGACGGTGACCGAAAAAAAAATGGAATCTATGCCATTTCTTTGTGAATTTAGGCAAAAGCAGAAAATGTGAGGGTATATTCAATAACCTCGATAGTTCAAAGCTATAAGTTCTCTAATTAATATTATCTATAGATGATAAAGTCCAAATACATGAAGTAGTCATCTCTCGCAGCTAAAAAATATTGATGCATATTCCCTGTTAACAGTATTCTCCTGACTTTGCAAGGTTCCATTGCCTCGGTTAGAGTCCTTGACACTGTCTGAACTTCCCAAATTGAAAGAGATATGGAGCTCTCAATTTTCCTCAGATGTGAGAAACCTAAAATTTCTTAAAGTAACTGATTGCACATTCCTCTTGAGAATCATTCCATCACATTTGCTAATACAGCTACAAAATGTGGAAGTCATGATCATTGAAAGATGTCAGTTAATACGAGAAATATTCGACCTTGAAGGACTTTCAGCTAGTGGGAATGTTGAGATTTTATCACGATTGACCAAATTAACCTTGATTAGCTTACCAAGTTTGGGGCGCATATGGAGCAAGAATCCAAGAAAAGTGTTGTGTTCCCAATACTTAAGGGTTCTGAAGGTGCAAAATTGCGATAACCTAAAATTTCTATTTTCTTGTTCCATGGCTAAAGCACTTAGGCAAGTTAAAGAAATAGAAATAGTAAACTGTAAGCTGATGGAGGAAATTATGGATGTGCAAGATGAAGAATTAGAGGAAACTGCAACCACCGACACTTTAGAGCTCCCTCTGTTAACCTCCTTGTCAATGGAGGAATTGCCAAATCTCAGGACATTCTATTGTGGAAAATACCGTATTCACTGTCCATCCTTAATGAGACTGAGTATATCTAGATGCCCAAAAATGATGACATTCTCTTCATTCGAAGGAAAGCAACAGTTGATGACAACTAATACAGGTCCACAACAAGCATTTGGTTGTATCAACTCTAGCTTGTCCCTGCCTGTCTTCTTCAATCAAAATGTGAGTATATATCTGTGGAATTTTCTATTTTCTATTTATTGTAGAAATTGTTCTTGGTAACCACTGTCGTATCCCCAATGAAGAAGTTGAAAACTCTATTTGTCAGCATGTCCTGCGAAGCCTCTTGCTTCTACATGCATCTATTATTAATGTTGGGTAATCAACTTCATTTTTGAAAATAAATTACATATTAAAGCATATTAGTGCATCCAAATTAGGACTTTTAGGAGATCATGGTTGAGAAACTAACATATGGTCCTTTCAAATAGGTTCTTTTTCCGAGCTTGGAGGAGTTGACGCTTTTGTCATTGTGCTGGTTGAGGAGGATATGGCATGATGAGCTTCCTGAAGAATCATTTTGCAGACTAGCATCCCTGACGGTTCGAGATTGTGAAAATCTGTCTCATATATTGCAATCCCCTTCAATAGAGAGATTCCAGAATTTAAAGATGATTGAGGTGGTCAAGTGTACCTCTTTGGAAGCACTAATGGAACATGTTGCTATCAATACTAAGAAAAAGCAAAAACGTTTAGTCCTCTCTGACTTAAAAGAACTGAAGTTGTGGCAACTACCGAGGCTGAATGCGGTTGTGACAAGCAACACGGAAGTCACGTTGGGTCTTCCTAGTTTGACTAATTTTAGCATGTGCTATTGCAACAGGTTGAGATATCTCTTCACAAATGACATAGCTAGGACTCTTGATAAACTTGAGATGCTAGACATTTCCAGTTGTGAAAAAATGCAGGAAATAGTTGCCGGGGAAGAAGGTGAAGAGCAAAAGTTGAAGGCAGTGAAGTTCTCTCATTTACATACATTGAAGCTTTGTTCCCTTAAGAGCTTGATTAGTTTCAGCTCAGGAAGTTGTGCATATGTGTTTCCCTCCCTGAAAGAGTTTACTATTGGAGATTGTAAAGCTGTGGAGGTGATCGTAGGAGACACAAGTTGTAGAAGACTAGAGGGCACTATTCCCATGCAACAACCGTTTTGGCGGACTGAAAAGGTTTGTGCTCGTTCTTCTCTTGTGGATATTTAGTTTCTTATCCTCATTGTTTGAGCTATACAATAAGGTCTGTGGGGTTACATCTGCTAACTTACCGTTTTCTCTTACAAATCTTTCTCTTATTTAATGAAAAACATTTCAAAGCTATATTTTTAATTAAAACATATTAACACGTATATTAAAAGAAATTGGTTTCCGAAACCTAATGTATTTTTCTTTCATTTTTCAAGTTTTTAGAGTAATATAACGTTTCATCAATACCATAACTGAAGGACAATTATTACTAAGAGGCTAAAATCCAATTAATATCTTTTAACTAATCTAGAGTCTAGGTGATGCTAAAGAGGTTGGCTCAAATTTAAATTCTATTCTATGTAGGATCAAGGGATAATGACATTACGATTCCCAAAACTTGTGTCGTTTCCACACTTAAAGTCCTAAAGTTTTTCTTTCATGCATTTAAGTAATAATATTTGTGCACTTTATGCCTTTCATTACTTCTTAAGCCTGAGAGTGAGAGTTAGAGTAGGAATAGAATATGACTTACCAAAAAAGAAAAAAGTCCGTCTTTTTTTTTTTTTGTAGATAAAAAGTCTACATTTTTTTGGTCATATTTTCATTCCTACATGACTGTTAGTGCGATGATGGAGCTTCCTCAAGCAGAGAAGGGCAATGTTTCCCTATTGTCACATCCAAAGAATTGAAAAAAAAAAATAGTTAAAATTATAAAATATCCAACGATTAGAAAATGTTGGTTAGGAATGTGAAAGGAAAAAAAAAAACCTGCGAGAGTCAAAGGTCAAATGGGGCAGGGGCTGCATAGGATTTAACCGCTGCTTCCCTTCCCGCTGATGAGGTAGCAGCAAGGGTGACCGGCAATGG
This sequence comes from Eucalyptus paniculata subsp. matutina, assembly GCA_017140255.1. NCBI lineage: Eukaryota > Viridiplantae > Streptophyta > Magnoliopsida > Myrtales > Myrtaceae > Eucalyptus > Eucalyptus paniculata. The sequence continues at coordinate 47,148,449 of CM029436.1, read as the reverse complement.
ATGTGGTTCTCCTCATGAACAAGAGATGGCCTGCTATTGCCCTGGTCATATTTGGGTGAGGGTTGCAGTTGCCAGTGATCTAGCGAGGGCTAGCCACTCGAGTCGTGACTCTGGTGAGGGTTGCTGGCCCTGCCTGGGATGGCCCCATGACCTCCCTCTCTCTCTCTGTTTTCTCGTATGTAGATTTTTGTAATTTTTGTCACTTTTTTCTATGTGGTATTACCACGTCAGTACCGCATGTTTACAGTAGGAAGGGAAAAAATTGATAAATAAAATGCCACATATTCTTTCCATCCACTTGAAATTAATCTGAGCAATGGAGAGACTCAAGTGCTGAATCGGAACAGATTTTCAGACTAAATGATACCAAAAAAAAAAAAAAAGTTTTAGGACTTAAACCGTGCCAAATTGACACATGTTTGAGGACTCCTTCTAATCAGTTGTAAAGATTATGACGGGAAATTGTTCCACAAGTCCTGATACTTACCTAGGAAATGCAATTGAGCCATCAGTTCTCAATTGGTGCGATGGAGTCCTACACATCTATCAAGAGGTGCAATTGAATACCAAACCTTTTAGTTGGCGTAAGTAAGTCCTAAATTTATACAAAGATATGCAATTTAAGGTTGCCATTGTATTGCTTAAAAAAGGGTTCCGACTCAGTGAAATAATTAAAAAGTTTAGGACTTCACTACATTCTATCTATAAAATTTAAGACTTTCAATATATCTGTAGTTTCCAATTATGACTACAACTGCAAGTAGTTAACTTAATATTTTTCTTTTTGGAGTCAAAAGTAGTCAACTTAATCAAATGCTAAACAAAAGAGCTGTGGTGTAGAATGGAATGATGGACTCGGCAGATCTGCGTCCGTGGCTCCCCAAGAATCAATTTATATCAGTAACACTTTACAATGCACGAGCTATATATTTTATATGATTCGAAGATATAGGAGAGTATATTGGCTATTGTGTGTGTGTGTAGCAATGAACGAAATCTAAGATGGGCTAGACTGGAGGCTTATGGGAATTGTATGATGCGTAAAATCAATATGCTTGTCTAACCAGGAGGCTATCAGTTATGGTAATGCTCAGACATAATACTTGATATAAAATAGAAAAATTTGTGCTTGCTACTTAAAAATAATGACAAAATGCATCCAGGAGGATGGATTTTACGAGGGTGGCATCTGCTAAAGTATCTTGCGTCTAGTCTTCTTTTCTTTCTATTCTATGAACAGTGTTTGTCTTGTGATTTTCCTTGCTCTTGAAATTTTTAAGCTTTCTCTTTTTTGAGGGGGGATAGAGAGTCAACTCTGATGAATTGAAATGAAAAATAACAGGTTGAGTTTCCTTGTATTGAGTCGATGAAGATCTTGCACATGGATAACATGGAGAAGATATGGCTAGGTGAACTTGCTTCAAATGCCTTTAGCAAACTCAAGACGCTAACGGTGGAGTATTGTGAGAAACTTTCAACCATATTTTCATTTGATACTATGCTCAGAAATCTAGAAAGTTTAACTGTGAGCTATTGTAATTCCTTAGAAGTGGTATTTCAAGCACAAGATTTTAGTTTTAGTAAAGCTCATTCAACGAGCACTTTTCAATTAAGAGAATTAGTTTTGAGATATCTCCCAAAAATGAAGCACGTGTGGAGTGGACTTCATCAAGGAGCTCTTACATTTGGATGCTTACAATGCATTGAGACTTACGAGTGTGAGAGTCTCAAAAGCTTATTTCCAAGTTTGGTGGCAAAAAGTATGACACGGCTTGAAAAACTTGTAATACGATCTTGTGAGGTAGAGGAGATTATAGTAGAGGAAGACGGAGAAGAGACAAGTGCAAGTGATCTCTTTTTTCCGCAATTGACCACCTTGAGATTATATGAGTTGCCAGAACTAAGGAGCTTCTATAGGAATAGTCATACTTCAACGTGGCCACTTTTGGAAGAATTGCAAGTGAAACATTGCGGCAAAATGAGGTCATTCTCGTTAGCTTGCGAAATCAAATGCTGCCAAGATAGTACTACGAGTGACCAACCTGCATTCTTTACTGTAGAAAAGGTACAATCCCAAGTTCTCACTGTTTACCTCTGTTTTCATTGTTTTATGTGCATATCTCTCGGTGCTTGTTATCTTCATTTGAAAATTTAAATTGTCAAACATTTCTTGCTTATTAATATTTGCCAAACTGTGAATTGCTCAAAGATTTGGAGAATAATAGAAGTTAATTATTTCCAGCTCGTATTCTTTGGAATATATTCTAGTGATCCCAGTTCTTACTTTGAGGAGGAAAAGAAAAAAACTATTATTGGATTAACTAGCATAGACAATCATGCTTCTAACGATCTGCACTTGTCTTATCTAACTCATTATCTTAGTGGCATGTCTAATGGCTGGGGTTTACCTATTTAACTGAAGCAGACCTTCCTCGTCCGCCAATTTTATTTTGAGAAAATAGCATTATGTTTATTTAGCATATTGCTAGCATTCAGTAGTTATAAATATGAAATTATGTTTCTTGATGGTGCATCATGAACATGGTTGTTAACTGTCAAATACTGTGGGTAACTTGCTTGCTTACCAAGTCACATGTAAGTAATTGGTTAACAAGTTTTGACAAAGTTCAAACATATATTTATAATGTAGCAGCATTTATTTTTGTGGCTTACCAATACCTTGAAATTAACTGTTATTCGAAATTATCAATGTGCATTTGATTGTTGTATGAACGTTCTTCACATTAAAATTTCAATTAATTTTAGTCGCTTGCCAATTGTTTATGATCTACCTACATTGAGCATTTTGATTGTCAACGCTTTCGAAGTACTAACTTTATATGAAATTAGCCTCAATTTGATTGATGTACCCACATTAGTCATATTAGCATACCACTAACTTTCGTTGCTTAGCAACTTTTCATCTTGTTAGGTTTTAAAAAACATATAATTTTTTATACTTCTAAATATCAACTACTTTTACCTTTACCAAAAAAAAAAAAAAAACTATTTTTATAATCTACTCACATTTATTTTTTGTGACGAGCCAACGTTTTTAGAATTACTGACCTTTATTTGAACTTAACAATTTCAATTTCATTGCTGTACCAACATTTGTCACATTAAGATACAAAGTGATTTTAGTCACTTACCAACTTATAATAATAATAATCATCATCATCATCATCATCATTATTTTTATTTTTATTTTTGAAAAAAAGGAGCCAACATTTCTTTATACTTTCAATATTACCAACTACTATAATAATCTACCAAATTATTATTGTTACTAACTTTTATTCGACTTCCAATCTTAATTTGATTAAGTTACCAATTTATTCACATTAACATACCGACTAACTTCAATCACTTACTAATTTTTTTATCTTGTTAGGTTTTAAAAAGTACCCATCCTTCCAAGATTATGAACTACTTTAATATTCAATCAATATTTATTCTCGTGGCTAACCAATGGCTTTGAAATTACTATAGTTGATTTGAAATTATTAAGTCAAATCAGTATACCAACTGAGTTTAGTCGCTGGCAAACTTTTTCATCCTGTAGGTTTTTTTACCAACTACTTTGATAATCTAGGACGTTCATTTATGTTGCTTACCAACTTTGTATTCAAAATTACCAATTGAATGATTACTTTATTAATTTCCAAAAATGGAAGGGCACTTTTGTCATTGGGTTGGGACTGTGCACCGTGTTATTTTTGGTGGCTTAATTCAATTGATCCCGACAGGTCATTCCGCACTTGGAGATATTGAGATTAGAGAGGGACGATGTCATGATGATGGAGCATTACACCTTTGGCAATCTTAGACAATTGGGCTTGGCATGTTACCATGATGAAAATGTCGATTTTCCATCCAACTTCCTTCTCCAAAGATTCCCCAATCTAGAAGTGCTTTTTGTGGTATGTAGTTCCTTTGAGGAGATATTTTCAGAAGATGCATTTGGACATGGGGGAGCGAGTTTGAAGGCACTTGGAAATTTGAAGCGACTTCGGCTGAGTAAGCTATGGAATCTGAGGCAAGTTTGGAAAGGTGGCTCCTTGATGGTTCAAATCCTCAAACAAATTGAAGATTTGTTCATTTGGGAGTGCCCTCGTTTATCAATCATATTTCCATCTCCCACTTCATTCCAAAGATTAATGGACTTAGAAGTACAGGGATGCATTGGTTTAGTCCATATGGGCACTTGCTCAGCCATGACAAGTTTGGTACACCTTACTCGGCTAATTTTTAGAGATTGCAATGCAATGGAAGATGTGGTAACAAATGATGGGAATGGAATAGAGGAGATCTCTTTCCTCAAGCTGCAAGTGTTGATATTTGATGGTTTACAGAGCCTTGAGAGCTTCTCCCCAACAAATTGTGCCTTTAGATTTCCATCGTTGGTGCTTGTTCTTGTGAAGCAATGCCCCAAGATGAATATATTCTGCAAGGGTGCCTTGAGAACCACACCCAAACTAGATAAAGTGCTCACCTCTGAGAAAAATGATGAAGGGCATTGGGATGGTGACCTTAATACAACTGTCCAAACCATCCACACCTTATTGATACGACACAATTCGCACCAAAATTCAATAAGTCGAGTAGATCTACGTGCCTAATCATGTCTGCTTGAGCCTGGTGCCAAATGGAAGAAACTTGAGTTCTTCTTCGAGCTCTACATTGGCTCATTTGAAGCTGGCCTTTCTTTCAAAATGTTTGACAGGGATTGAAAGGAAGCGTACCATGAGTTGAATATTAGGGCTGTTGGGCACTTATTCACCTGTGCATTCAAGCTATTTGATGAGTTGCTTAGCATCACCCTTGTCAGTGTAGCTTTGTAGATCGTGTGGTTTTGTTATATGGGGTCGTGTGTTTGCCCACTTCTTTGGTTAATCTTAAGGAGTGTTGGTAGTTAGCCATGACCGACAATTGTTCATTTCTTTTGGTTATCATGCTTGCTACGATGGAAGTGGCTGCTTTAAATTGATAAAAAGTGTCTCCACAGTAAGATGTTGAAGCAAGCTTTTTGCAACTAATGCACTAATAGTGTTCTAGTGCATGGTAGGTGCTTAATCTCCTTGATAATGGTACTGGTGCAGTATAATGGTTGAGCAAATAATCAATCAAATGTGGGGTTGCACTATCCTTCATCAAACCGCATATGGATTTTTTTTTTTTTTTTTAATGAGGTTTTGCTTTTGGTAGACACCGTTTACTAGGTAAGACTCAATTTTCCGTTATCGTTTTTAATAGGATATCAAATGCATGGTCTCCCGAATCTTTCATCTATTGAGATTGTGTCAGTTGGTAAGCTTGACACTTGTTTCATTTGTCTGAATTGCCTTATTTAACACCATGAAGTTTCTTTAGAGTTGAAGAGTATTTGGATGATGATAATAACTGACCATACATTTATCAAAGAGGAAGAAGTCCAATAATGCAAATAAGTAGATGTCTAAATTTTACTATATATTTATTGCATGAAAAAAATTGAGGACTGCCCTCAGGCCCTAGCAAAAATTTCTTTTATTAAATTACATAGCGTATATATATTAGGAGCATTTGCATTAATACTAATAGAATTTAGTTAATCTTTTAAAAACCTTAAAAAGAAAAGAAAAGAAGGGGAAACGAGACCGGGCCGGGTCCAGGCCGGCCCGTCCTTTACGTTTTCTCTCTTCTTTTCCCCGTGTGGGTCGGCCCATTTTCCCTTTTTCCCAAGCCCGGCCCGTGCACCATTTCTTCCTCCTCTCCTCTCGCGCGCGTTCTGCACATAACGGCGCAGGGAGAGAGATGGCAGAGCTACAGCGGTAGAGGAGGGGTCCTAGCCCCGATTCCAGAGGCGGCCCTTTGCTGGAAATGGACCTAACTCGGTCCCCAGGAGAGAGGCCGTGGAGGACGCACTCACCGGCTGGTTTTCTTTTTCTTTTTCTTTTCCTTAAAAAAGAAAGAAGGTGGCCAAGAGAGGGAGGACGGATGGGAGAGAGAGAGAGAGAGAGCCGGTGGCCACCGCACCTCCATTGGGCCGACGACCCGTCGACGCGTCCTTTTCCCTGCACCATAGTCACGGAAGTTCTCGGCTTGTTTTTCCTCTTCAATTTGGGGTTAGATTTCCTGAGGATTCCGGCTCGGGACGTGCAAGGAGACCAGACGTAGTCCGATTAATCGAGTTCGCCCCCGTTCGCCGCCGCCGACCTGGGTAGGGAACGCCGCGGGCCGCCGCCTTGTTCCTCCCCCTTCACTTGTGCTCTGTTTCCCCCTGTTTTGTGGACGCCGGGCCGGGATTCGCGACCGTCCGGCTCACGCGAACTCCGGCCCCGCCGGTTCCTCGTTTGGTCACAGTGTATGTCTTGAGTCGTTTTTCGAGAGTCCGGCGCGGGTTTGGGCCCCGTTTGAGCAGGGAACCCCTCGTTCCAGTTACGCGCCTCACCTGTTCGTTAAAATGCCTGAACCGAGCTTGTGTTGATTTTCCCCGATTCTGGTTTGTTCCCGGGCGTTTGTTGGCCTAATCGAGTGCTTTAGGCGCATTTTTAGGCAATACCCCTAAAGCTATGTCTTTTCCCCATCCAGATGGAAAGGGTAGCTCACGACAGTGTCCTTGAGATTTCCATCACAGTGCTCATTCAAACATACTGGCCTTTTTGGTCGTTGGCTGGATTTTCACGGTCTGGGCTAGGGAACCTTATGTGTGCACTGCTTCCTGTGCTCCAAGAGAGAGGGACGAGTTTGAAGGAAAAATCATAGCACTAGTCCAGTTTTTGATTGACAGTGGCATTGATGTTTATCTTGACCGATTTTCCCTCCTTGGGCGTGATCTTGTTTATGTGCATAACTTCTAATGAGAGTATAGCAACATCTTTGACATTGTTTTGAGAATATGCAGGATTTAGTGTTGGATCTTTTGCTGGTTACATATAGATAATATTCACTGTTTGTTTGACAGTAGTGGAATCAGATTTTTCTTTTTTTGGTAATCCAGGGACCCCATAAGCCGACAGCCGGCGGGCAAACCCTAGGGGAGCAACTGCAGGACTCACCACCACAGTACTCCAAGTAAGAATCCCTAACGACACTTCTGGGATTCGAACTCCTCCCCTTCGTGAGCGGAATCAGATTTTGTTTTGGCTAAATTGAAACATTTGCCTTCTAGATTCTTGAATGAGCATTGTGATGGCTATCGTAGTTTCATATATATTTCTTTAAGTTTACATGGTGTTGGTATTGACTCCAATTTTTCAAACATTATGGATGTCCCAGCCAAGATGGTTGGTTCCATCCATCTTCTTTTAGCGGACAAATGTTTCCACGATTAGGTCCACAGTTGTTGACAGCCCGAAACGTGGATTAGCAAGAAGTGTTCTACTGAAATTATCTGAACTTTAAGTTAGTTTAGTTGTCTACTCTTCATTTGTTTGGTCATTCTTTTCTATCTATTTTCTAAGTTTGACTATCTTGGACAAGAAGAGTAAGGTTCATTAAAAAAATGAATTCATCTGATCCGCTACTTTTTGAATTTTAATTCGTGCCAATTTACTTTGGCAGAAACTAGAGCTAGCAAAATGGATGATAAATTCATTTTATAACTCATTTTAAGTTCTAAAGACTACAGCAAGTCTGGAGACTTATCTCGTAATATAGCCCAAAATCCGAATCACCAGCTAACCCTACGGTTACCAAAGGCCCATGGTATATTCACTTTTGGAGCAGGGAGTGTTATAGAAAAATCTCTGAGACATTATATTTTATTCCATAATTCACAGTCAGAACTCTTTGTTGATAGGTTGAAGGAGTCGAAGGCATCATGGCTGCTTATGCTGGTGCTTTGCACAATGTTGCCTTGGCAAGTCCCACTTTATTTGGTCCAGTGATCAATGGGGCTAGTCATTGATATGGCTGCTTAAATAGCTGGCCAATCACTTTCTTATAACAATAGCAAATACTACGTTTTTCTCATAATAACAGTAAAATAGAAACAAACATTTGATCTGTCTTAGCTTTTATATGTTTTTCTGCACAGCTGATAGAAGTTTACCTCCTTGTTTAGGATGGAGTTCTCACGGATCAATAGGAAACCATGGATGCATTAGTAAGGGCATCAGAAACAAATGGAGGTAGGTTTGTTTTCAATGGTTTAAGTAAAACTTCCTCGTGATTGCATTTAAGAACTATATCGGAATATCTCTTCTAGAGAAGATATAGAGAGCTTAACAGTCTACAATTTTTATTCCCATCATAAACTTGATGGTGACCATGAAATTAGATGGAAAGCTCCACTAGTCAGGTGGCCACGAGCGACATTGTACAGTTTGTTCCAATGCGAGAAGTTCATCATAAGTTAATTTTCTCATGATCTTTTTTGTTGATGAATCCATAGTTTTCATTGATTGAGATAGATGTTCATGTTCTCATTAATACCTGACTAAAACCATAAGTTTCCATCCTTATTAATGTGAATTCGTCATAAGATATCAATTGAGTAGCATTTGAATAGGGGCAATACTGTTCGGTAGATCAAACCAAAAGAGGTTGAAAACCTGGCATTTATGGTAATGTTGTCATGGTATGGTTGGAGGATATTAGAGTCGGACTCGGTTTCTTTCTTGACTTTGTAGATTCCTTGGTTTCGATAAGCTTATTCATTTGTTTACCCATCCTGGCTGTATTGTATCTTGGCATATTATCTTTAAAGTCATTTGATATAAAGTATTTTGTTTCAACTGATTAAATCTGGATCAGAGAAGGCAGTATTAGACTTGAAAATTCTATTTGGCTGCTGCTTTGTTTTTTTTTTTTTTTCCTATTTTTTGTAAAGGTGATAATAGGAAAGGTTTTGCAATCAAGCACAAATTTATTAAAACAGTCTAACTGTTGCTGATAAATCTTCTGTTTTTCTCTCGATAGTAACTTACACAAAATTATAATGTTCTTGGCAGATGGTAGCATATCAGCGGTTCAAGCTCTTTTGGAGGAGCTTCCTAGATAATTCCTGACTTACATGCAGGCTAGAGACATAAAACCATGCACTCATACACCTCCTTGAGAAGTTCTTCAAGAAGTGCCATTTGTGCTGTAATTTCTTGTACATCACAAAAGTCAAACAAAGGAAGGATAATGCTCATGCTCAAATTGTAAAGTTCTGATATTGAAGGGTTGAAGTTCAGTAAAGAACAGTATTATTTGCTGTCAATGTAACTTCTCTAAAAGCTAAAGAAAAAACAGGAAAGGGCAGAAGCGGTCTCATTGCGCAAGTGTAGTTACTATAAATTGCTAATCCTACTGCAAGTATGTGAATATGATTCACATCTTCGTGAATACAAGTGTCATTTAATTTCGTCATTTTTACTGAAGAACCTAGGTGTAATGGAAGAAATTTGAAAAAATAAACATGACACTTGCACTATTCATTCGCATCCGGATGAGTACATACGCATAGATTCATTCAATGTTAACCTAGAGTTAGGATTGGACTATTGAAAATCTTTCTACACATAAAAGTAGATATTACCCGTGTGAGGGTGACCCACGTGCTTGGGTGAGCTTTATCTAATGATCTAATTTTTATGGTAGTTTTAGCATATTTTTATTAGTATATCTTGAATTGAGGATTATGATGAGTTCCCGAAAAAGTTAAACAATATAGAGTTACCTATTGTGATATAATAACCCTTTGACCCTAAATCGAGGACTATAATATTTTTATTAAAATATTTTCCAAAATTGAAAACCAAATATGACATATAATACCCCGTATTTGATAGATGATATTAGGGAATCAATAAAGAAAAAATATCCCTTGCTACTAGAAAATTTCCTAAAATAAACAATTGCAAGTATATTGCAAGTAAGTGAAATAGAAAGCAATGAAAATAACTATTAGCTAATGAATAGATAAAGTTACCTGCCTTTAAGAAAAAAAAATTAAATGACATGATTGCGCATATTTCCATATACAAAAGGATTAAATGTGTAATCAAAGATAATTATCGCGACCTCCATATAGCAAGTAGAACCACCTAGGCTAATGGATTATTAAGCCCAGACATAACTCGATTATTCTAAACTCATACCAATTCGTGACTTAGGATTTAAGTCATTAACATGCAAATGATTTTTCAATTAGGAGTCGCCACTAATCTATTTTTTGATAGGTCAATAAAACCCAAGTAAGGTAATGAGAGAATTATTTCACTTCTACGAACCAAAGATTAAATGAGGTCGATGATTTGATTACATTGAATTTCTCTAATACCCTTTTGATACTTTTCTCTTTTTTTTTTTTTTTTAATATTTTGCAAGCAGCTTGCTTTAATTTTAAATTACTCCTAACATGTGAGGTGATCATATGAGTGCGTATCCATTATTGAACCCTCAATAATCAAAGTAATAAATAAATTGCAAGCATAAAGAAGGAATACTTACCTTGGTGCAAACACAAGCATTTCCAGCAAATATTGATTAGAAAATAATTTCTAATTGTCACAAAATCTTCCTGAAGTAAGGAATATATTAAAGATAGATGCTCATCTCTTTTCTTCGCTTTGATGTTCAAGTGGGGTCCGATGACACTTTTCCGGGTTGATTGGCTTTAGCTATCTTGGAGTCTACATATTGAAATGCCCATGGAATTCTGGAAAAGCAAAATGGATGCATTGGACGATCTTATGTTTGCGTAGGAATTTGAATGTTAAACGGCAATTAAGTAATCACGACTTGCAATCACCCTCGCAATCATGCTTATTGAAGCAATATATAGTAGTCCATTCAGATTACTTAGGTTTCTATTTGCTTTTTGCGTTTCAATGTGAGGAAGAAGAAATCTAAATGATATCTTTAATCGGGAGGTTTCTTGGTAGATGTTAAAGCTGTAGGGCCAACAGTTTAAGGAGAAGTGAGCTGTGTACTGTCCAGAACCTTTATTTTCTGTTAAATCTTATGAATCAAAAGGGTACATGTCTATCTTTTGCAACACGGCTGCTAGTAAGATCTTAAATTACCCAACTAGTATGATGCATTTATTGGTACATAGAACATGGTTATGAGGAGTGGAGGTTGACAACACCCGATTATTTAGGATGTCATCATGCCGTTCAAGTTTGGCTACTGCAAATTATCCACTCTTTTTTGGTAGACTCTCTTTCCTCCTAGTAGATATGCACCTCTTTTTGAATAATTATGCGTTAATAAGGTATTATCAGTTGCTCCAATCCTTTTCACTCCAAATTTCTAGCGCAAGATTATCTTTAATTCCCACCTCACATATGCACTAAATAGTCTCCCTCTCATCTGTGAGTCTACGAAACCAGGGCCAAGCATTGCCAATAGGTACGTGAGCTCCTCCTTGAGAATGACTGAATACTTCTTTTTATCCCTACTGTCAGATGTAGCACTTTCGTTCACTTCACATGTGGACTCAATAAAGGAACGCTTAAAAATGTATGCCTGAAACAAAACCAAAGAAACAAAAAAGCAAAATCTTCAGTGGGCCATAGATTTGTTTGTATTGCCTAACTTTCAATCATTATTCTTTGTTTTTGGATTTAAGGGAAGTGACCCACCAAGCACGCAAATGATTTAAGTGAAATTCATTTCTTGTGAAAATGGACAATTTAACTAGCAGAAGATTCCCATGAGTACATACCGTCAAATAAAATAGGCTTGCTATCAATTACAAAAACAGTGAAAGTTCACGTGAATTATTGCTCAATAATCCAGACTTGTCCTCATTAGATGGGAAGAGTTTGAGGAAAACGCCTTAATTTGCGGGACCACACCGCACCGTAATTTTCACAAAGCCAGGACACTAGAGAATATTGCCTTTTGTTTGAGTTGAAGAAACTAATTTGAGACCATACCATTCAACATGAAGCTTGCAAAAAGTCGCAAATAAAGGAGATGATTACGTAGATCTTGAGAAAAGCATTGCGTAACAGTTAATTTCCCCATGAAACCCCCGAATCTAATGTAAGTATCGATCCTTTCTTGGTCAATAAGTTGGGCTTAGTATTTGATCTAGGAACAGCGCTAGTGCTCATTATATAAATGAGAGCACTAAACGTGTTGGTTTTATATCCTCGGCAATTGTATGTGTTCGCCTCTCTCTCTCTGTCATTGGCCCATTGCAAAAAATCAGCAAAGAATCCCTTCATCCTCTAAGTCGTTCCAATTCGAAGCTGAAGGTATTGAAACATCTTCCTCCAGTATTTCTCCTCAATGAATTTGCAGTCCCTCCTGTCTTCGTCCCCGAGAGTATCCCCTTATTTTCAAGTTGTGCTGATTTGTCCCCCTGTACTGTGGTGTTATCAGGCCTGGTTTTGGCCTGCTTTCCTCTTCTTCCATCTCGCAGACAAGTCAGCTTGCTAAGAAATCTCAGTTCCTCCTGCATCCTTAGAGTGAAGCCACTCCTGGTATGTGTCATTATATATCTACTTTTCGTGTTATATCGGCGCTTGTTTTAGATCACCCTCTTTGTTTGGGAGTCTAGTGGATATTGATTGAACCCTAAAAACATAAACCGGAAAAAAAAAGGAAGAAGAAACAAAATGGGTGAAATAAATGCAACATAAACTCATTTCAGAGGCACTGATTTTTGTCTAAGCTTTATATATAACTCTAAAATGGTAATTCTATGACATCAAATGTAACCGTCTTTTTGTGGTTACCGAAATTTGCGACTTGAAAACGATAGGATAAATTTGGAAAATTTGCTGCTCACCGAGATTTAGACAATTCAGCCTATTTTAATTTATAGTAAAAATATCAATCCTCGATATCTTTATAAAGACACAGACCTAATACAACCCTATGAGTTTCTGCTTTTACATTTATGGATATCATAAACTAAATTTTACTTAAATGAAACTATTGTAAAACTTATAAAGCTCAAAAAGTTAAATGTAATAGAAAGATATCTTTTGTTGATTTAGGAAAATAATTGAAATCAAAATATATTCTAAAATATGGAAAATAGTGTAACGGAGGAAACTTGTGAGTAGTTCCAAATGACTGATTTGATTTTGTTATGGAAAGCTGCGGGACTAGATGTAACAAATTGAAAATTTTGAAACCACATTGAACATTTAAGAATATTTCAAGGACCACAAAATTTAGGAATTATTAATATCAATGTCCACTTTTCAAAATTATCCTTACATATACTGTTTTATTAGTTCACTCTTTATATTCAAACCAGTCGGTGTAAACAGTTGGATCTATTGAATTGGTGTAATCACATACCAACAGCCCTCACTCCGGTAATACTGTTTTCAAAACATTGCTTATAATTAGAGACCGGAACGGTTGACTAAAAGTCATCCGTTTTTTTTTTTCTTGAAAGGTTGCTGTGTGTAAATCTTAATTAAGGCCCTCATCTTTGGTTCATGCATCTATACATAATATTTCTTTAACGGACGACCTCTCTCTTATTCTATTTAAAACTTCATTTGTTTTATTTAAAGTAAAGTACAAGTGTATATGTAGATTATACCAATGGGAAAATGGACACCGTTGCAAGTGTATACGTAGATTATACCTATGTGGAACTGGACATCATTGCTTCACACCTGCTTTGTTCTTTTACCAAGCGAGAGTACTCGCAATAAAAAGGAAAATGTTTCTAATATATGAAAGGGGAGGGAGGGAGAGACAGACCTACGCGAACGCATCCCAACCAAACTTCCTCGATAACAAATAGAGTAAAATATAAAATGTACCATATTATATGTTATCTTGACTTGATGCTTGGATTTTATTATGCTTAGCAAATGGAATTGCATATGACTACGTTATCTAATAAAATAGGGCCCAATTTGTCGAGGCTCCATCTACCTCAGAGCCTCACATGACAAGTGATGTTGGAACAATTTTTGAAAATTTAAATATGATTAAATGTAACTTTTTGATGTTCTATTCCACTATATGAATTGGGGAAAAAGGAAATATAGGGTGTTATAATAGCATATCTAGTAACGACCAAGGCTTTTGTGGTGGCTCGTTTGAGCTTCTTCTTCACTAACGAGTAACGATACTAATAGAAAAAGGGTAGAAGAGCGAGAGTATGACCATCCTACAAAATTTTATTGATAAAATCTACTTTTTAAAACTTTTACATTCCGTTAAATCTCGTGAATTGAAAAGGTACATGTCCGTTTTTCTAAGATGACCGATAATATATCTTGAACTGGGTAATTAATATGATGCATTTATCAATATATAAAACATATTTATAAGAATGGAGGTTGATAACCCCGATTATCTAGCATGTGATCATGCCATCCAATTTTGGCCAGTGCACAAGATCTATTCATTTGGGTTGACTCTATTTCCTCCTGATAAGCATGCACCTCTTCTTGAAAATTTAAGAGCTAACAAGGTATCATCAATCACTTTGACCCTTTTCACTCCAAGTATCTAGTGTGAGATTTTCTTCTTGTCCCGCCTGACATGTGCACTAGACATTCCCTCTCTCACGCGACCACTGCCAATGGAAGTATGATGTTCTGCTTTGAGAATCATTGAATACTTCTTTGTATCTCAAATGCCCGTTGTTACACTTTTTTTCACCTCACATGCCCTCAATAAATGAACAAATCAAAATGTATTTACTAATGCCGAAAAAAGAAAGGAAAAATCTTTAGTGGACCATAGATTGATTTGTATTGTTCACTTTCAAGAGCACTTTTTTTTTTTTTTTAAAGATTTAAGGGAAGTGATCATACCAAGCACTCAAATGATTTAAGCAAAATTCGTTTCTTGGGAGAAGGACCAAATTAACTAATTGAAGCTTCGCAAGAGTCCATACAGCCAAATTAATTAGTGTAGTTATCAATTATAACAACAGTGGAAGTTCCTAAGGAGGTGATATTTGTCCCTCTTCATCATTCCGTTTCCTTCTAATACTATACAATATTTCTCAACCAATCAATTCCTTTATAGCAAGTGATGGGAAAAATTGTCCAAAAATTCCTAAACCTATTGCACATTTGCCAATTCAATCATAAACCTTTTAATTTTGTAAATTTAGTCCTAAATATTTTCACTTTTTGCCAATTAAGTCTATTAAGCCAATTTTAGCTAGAATTCCCTAATGTGGATGCCGATGGTGCCATGTGGGATGGTCGGTACTGACATGAACAATTTTTAATAATAATTTAATATTTTTTGAATTTTTTATTATATTTTATAATTTTTTTCTTTTTCTTTCTTTTCTTGTTTGCTTTTTTTCTTCACGCTTGGGCTTGCTAGCTTCAACAAGGCTTGCCCTTGCCCAAGCGAGACTCAATGAAGTTTGGCCTCGCCCTGTGCCGGGCGGCCTCGCAAGGCAAAGGCAATGCTGAGCAAGGCCGCTTAGCATGGGCAAGGGCTGGCCTTGCTAGACTTGGCGAGGGGAGCCCTCACCCTCGCTTAGGCCAAATTTGGTGAGAGCTAGTCTAGCTTGGCCTGGGCGAGGCCGACCCTCACTAGGCCTTGCCTAGTCGGAACTTGCTTGTGGCCGGCCATGAACTAAAGGAAGAAGAAAGGGGAAAAGAAAGCAAAAAATCAGAAAAAATAAAAAAAAATGTATAAATGTTTTTAAAAATATTAAATATTATTAAAAATTGTCAATGCTAGAGCCAACCTTGCTATGTGGCACCACCAGCATCCATGTCAGCAAATTTCAACCAAAATTAATCAGATTGACTCAATTGTTAAAAAGTAAAAAGATTTATTACTAAATTGGCAAAATTAAAGTGTTTAAGACTTATGAAAAGAGCAATAGGTTTAGGAATTTTTGGAAAATTTTCCCACAAGTGGTATGTTGATAAAGCTGATGTTTTGTTGCCCTGTATTGTTTGCCTTTGTCCAATGGTCATTTGCAATTATTTATCCAAGCAAATTGAACAAAACCATATGATGAATTCCATCCTCATAATTTCCTTCTAGTATTATTCGTTTCTCAACTAATCAATTTCTTAATTGCAAGTCGTTCATTAATGAAAACGGAGTATGAGTATCTATGTTGAGAGAGAGAGAGAGAGAGAGAGAGAGAGAGAGAGAGAGAATATTGTAAAAATTACCTCGCACTGACAAATGGAATAGTTAAATTAAAGAATCAACAGTCTAGGCAAATCAGTATTTATGGGCCGAATTTACAAAATTAAAAGTATTACGAAATTCAATCCATCATAGTTTAAAAAAAAAAAAAATAGGGGAGAAGCAACGCTGACTGTGGTAAACAAAAAGTTTAGTTAACTAACCGTTAATTGATTTTCACTCACAAAAGAATATTTAATTCAATTAATAATAGACATAAAATGTGAAGAGAAAAGATGAGAGAGAAAAAAAAACAAGATGGGTTAGTGATTGACCTTTTTTATAATAAAATGATATTTTGATCTATTAATAATAAAAGGTGTGTATTAAGCTAAATAAAAGACGAAAATAGCCTCATCTTTATTTTTGTTTAATATGAAGTACTAGTATTTAAAAACTTTTAATCGATACAATATTGTCGTGAATTTCCGACATTTAGAGATAGTCTTTTGAAAAATTCTCCTTTTATTTTTTGGGGACATGGCATCTGCCGTTCGCTAAGAATTGTCCGTAATCCCTCACATAGAAAATATTAAGTGGTCCTGAATCTCCACGTCAGCCACTTTTCCATCTCTCCAAAACGCTTCCCGAAGAGCTCATTGTCTTCGTTAAGCATCAAGTTTATGGGAAAGAGGAGACAAAACGCAGAATCACCCACTACCACGGCCTCCCTTCATTGCTTTCCCACTCCTTCTCATCCTCCTCCAACTTCGAGTTCACCATCCCTCCCTCCTAGGTGTGATTGATTCCTGATCGGGTCTGCTTCTACTTAAAAATCGAGAACCAGATCGGGAGAACTAATTCTCAATTTTTAGGATCGGGAACTGGTCAATCCCATGGAACCGATTACTTAGAAAAAAAAATAAAAGAATTAAAAAAATACAGAAATTGTTATTATTTTTAAATTTTATTACTATTTTAAGAAATTAAAAAATATATTTTTTAGAAAAAGGGGTTAGTCCAGTCCAGTCCGGTTCTCCCGAAACCGGAACCGGACCGACAATCCCCATTAAGAGGTAGCCAGTTTTAAAAAATTGTCTTCTAATTAATGGGGGACATGCCATTTGTGGTAGGGGTGAGCGGTTCCAGGGTTCCGGTTCGGTTCCGTTTGGAACCCGGAACCTACCCTGCATGCAGTTCCTCAAAATGAGGAACCTGGAACCTACCCTGTCACGGAGTTCGAGGTCGGTTCCAGGGTTCCAACAGTTCCTTTTTTTTTTTTTTTTTTTTTTTGTTATTTTCATATTTGAACTGTAACATATGCGCACGTTACCCAAAAAAACTATAACGTACGCGCACGTTACCAAAAAAAAAAACTATAACATATGCGCACGTTACCAAAAAAAAATATAACATATGCGCATGTTACCAAAAAAAAAAAACTATAACGTGCACGCACGTTACTAAAAAAAAAATATAACGTATGCGCACGTTATCAAAAAAAAACTATAATGTACGTGTATACTACACGGTAACTTCCCATTGATATGTTATCTTGATACATTAACTTCGCACTGCACAACAATAATAGAATATAATTAGAAATTTCAAAACAAATAGCAAACTAGAAAGTAGAAATAAAACACCACTAGAACAAGAATGTCTAGAGGTACAAGTTTTGAAAAAAATTTCGATTAAACCCTTAAATGAACTCAGAAAATTCTGAAATTTGGAAAAATTGTATTTAAGACCTAGAGATACAAGTTTCATGAAGAAATCGTAGTCCAATTCGTTCTGGATTAAAAGATAAAATCGATTTACTTTTCTTATTCTCTACTTGCACAGTTTTTGAAAATTTTTTGGTTAAATAGGCAAATGAACTACGAAAATTACGAAATTTAAATATGTTGTAGGGAAGACATGAAGAGATATTTCATGCAGAACACATTTCCAAAAGAACCTCATACAAAATGATATAGTCCATGCATTGCAACTTACAAGATCCGAACACATCAGATTGCACAGTTTTAGAAACATTTCCGATTAAATACCCAAATGACCTTCAAAAATTATGAAATTTGACTATGTGATAGCCAAGACCATAAGGTAGATACTTCATGAAAACATCGAAGTCAAATTCGTCCTAGATAATTAAATATGGACGGTTAAAATACCTGTTCGTAGTACCGTAATTCCAGATCTAACCATCTCCAAAGGACCACGATTTCACCTACCTATTCTTGTTTGTTTTCTCTAAATTTTTGATATGTGGTACCTCAGGATGTCCTTTACAACTTTTGTTAAGAAACCGAAGTGAAATTTCGACAAAAAGGTTGCCTTACAGTCCATGCATTCATCAAGGGTCGGTCCCAAAATCTCCAGATCCAGTCTTTCCAAAGAATAACGATTTCACCCACTTATACTTGTTTGTTTTGTCCCAAATTTGAGTATGTTATACTCCAAGAAGTCTTTTACAACTTTCATTTTGAGGCCGAAGCCAAACTTCAACTAGAACATCACATACAAGTCACTAGAACATCCAAGGTCGAGCTTTTTCTGTCCTAAGTAACCGGTTCCGGTTCCGGTTCCGAAACAGGTTCCGGTTCCGGTCCCCCTTGGAACCGGGAACCAAACCGGACCCTCCTCCAGTTCGGTTCCGGTTCCCGGGTAACCTGGGAACCGCGCTCAGCCCTAATTTGCGGTGCGCTAAGAATTGTTTGTAATTCCTCATGTAGAAAATACTGAATGGTCCTGAGCCTCCACGTCAGCCACGTTTCATCTCTTTAAAACGCTCACCAAACCCAAGCTCATCGTCTTCATCAAGCATCAACCATGGGGGAAGAGAAGAGACAAAACCCTGAATCACCCACTCCCACACCCTCCCTTCGTCGCCTTCCCACTCCTTCTCGTCCTCCTCCTCCTTCGACTTCGAGTCCACCATCTCTCTCTTCCCCCTGCTCCTCCTCCACCCTCTGCATCGCCGACGAGCTCTTCTACAAGGGCCAGCTCCTCCCCCTCCAGCTCTCCCCCGGCCTCTTCATGGTCTGTATCTTCCTCGCCTCCTCTTCCACCTCCGACTCCGCCACCACCTCCTCCCGTGACTCCTCCGGCAGCTCCACCACCTCCTCCGACCAGACCTGGCTGAAGGACGCCGACATTTTTGATCTGGATCTGGAGAACTCCAGATACGGAGAGCAGCCCCTCGCGGGGCTCGGCTGCTGGTTGTTGGGGCTGGGACGGGTGGCGAAGGTCCCCAACTTCTTGTTCGCCTTAATGGAGTTTCGAAATTGGACGATAGAATAGATGGGACAGAAATAAGAAAAGTGGGCCCACTCGGTCACGGGATTAGGTCCAGGAGCACCCAATATTTTCTATTCAAATCCAGATAGTGGCTGTTACAAACATACAAACACGTACCAGCTGTCAAATGTTATTTGTTCACCATTTTTAAAAAAAGAACAAATTGCTTTCCTGCAAAATCGTGAAAATGAAAAAAAAAAAAAATGTTTTAAGCTTTAAATTATTGAGAGATGGTTCTAAACAATTCTAACCATCAATACTTAAAAGAATCGACAATATGCATGTTGTATTGTTTCTCCTCATGCTTTGGATTCAAAACGGAACACGGTTTAGCTTTCTCTCAGAAACACTCAGAGAGCGTGAAATTGTGATGGTGACTGCAAAATTTGTTGGAGCCCTCGAAGAGTCATCCCCATTTTCAAGAAACATAAGGCAAAGAAAACACGGACAACAGAAAATAATAAATGAAAGAAATTTAGCACACTACTGCACGCGGTTGATCAGGAACGTGTTGTTCGTTTGTCCTCGTAAGAATATCTGCAAATCGTCCACGTAGACCAGTAACGTGTTATTTGGGTGCACCGAGTGCAATAATTGTACGTTTTTTTTTTTTTTTGCATGCACTGTGCTGCTTCTCTCTCTCTCTCGTCGTTGGTTTTGTTTCGTTGTTCCATTGTTTTATCACTATGCTCTTCCTTTCTTTTTATACGTCGCGAGTGATTAGTTCTGTTCTCTGTCCAGTTTCCTTGGCACAGATTTATTTAAGCAATTAATCATAGGGAGGCAACAACTAAAGAAACAAAAGAGAGGGGAAAGGAATTTCTAGACATTAAAGAATAAATTATGGCGGAATTGGCTTCCTCCGTTGCATCGAATCTTGTGTCAAAACTAGGTGAGTACCTGTTTGCTCCCATTGGACGCCAATTTGGATACGTGTTGTG
Organism: Eucalyptus paniculata subsp. matutina; assembly: GCA_017140255.1. Taxonomy (NCBI): domain Eukaryota; kingdom Viridiplantae; phylum Streptophyta; class Magnoliopsida; order Myrtales; family Myrtaceae; genus Eucalyptus; species Eucalyptus paniculata. The sequence continues at coordinate 47,128,197 of CM029436.1, read as the reverse complement.
CTACAAGAGCTACGTCCAAGATCTCAAAAATGGAGTCGAGAAGCTAGAGAACGCGATGAAAAGGGTGCAGAGCTCCGTCGATGAAGCCGTATATGATGGAAAACATATACACACTGATATTGAGAAATGGTTGGATAGCGTGAAGAATAAGGCTAATGAAGCACAAAATCTGTTAAAACAATGTGAAAGTGCAAAAGATGCTTGCTTCCGTGGGTGGCTTCCCAACCCCATGGTGCGCCATCCAATTGGCAGGAAGGTGAAGAAGATGACTCAAGTCATTCAGGGACTCCATGATGAAACTGCAAATAATAACTTCCAGAAGGTCTACTATGAGAGTACTCCGACAGGAATTGTCACTGCTCCCACTTCCACTCCAAGATCTGTTGACAAGAAAGAAGATGTCTTGGAGTCAAGGGCTAAAATCATGGAGGATGTAATGAAGGCTATAGTTGATGACAAGCTCTGTGTGATTGGGGTGTATGGACCAGGTGGGGTTGGCAAGTCCAAGCTTTTGGAGGACGTTGAAAGGCGAGTTAAGAAAGAGAAGCTATTTGATGTGGTTGTCATGGCAAATGTCTCACGTAATCCAGATTTAAAAACAATCCAAGGAGAAATTGCTGACGCACTTGGCCTAAAGCTAATGAATGTGGAAACTGCTCGAGGGAGAGCAAATCGTTTGCGTGAAAGATTAGAGTGTGATCGTGAGAAAAACACTCTCATCATTTTAGATAATTTGTGGAAGAAGCTAGAGTTAAAGGATGTTGGAATCCCTTGCAGTGATGATAATAAAGTAAGAGGCTGCAAGTTATTACTATCGTCTAGACACCGAGATGTTTTGCGCATTGACATGGGCATTGACCAAGAATTCCGACTCAATGAGTTAAATCATGGAGAAGCACGAAGACTTTTTGAAAGGACAGTGGAGGACAAAGTTAACGATCTTGATTTTAAACCCTTGGTGGATGGAGTGGTCAAGAATTGTGGTGGCTTGCCTCTTTTGATTCTATCGGTGGCAAAAAGGTTGAAGCATGGAGATTTGGCTAAATGGAGGAATGCTTTGACCAATATAGAATTGTCGGATGCAAAATCAATGGTGGAACTAAATTACAATGACTTAAAAGATGAAAGGATCAGATCATTATTCCTGGTCTCTACTCTAGACTCGGGAAAAATTCTCATGGGGTGTACCATTGCGTATTGCATGGGTTTGGGTTTATATAAAAAATTCAAGACAAGATTCCAGAGATAGGTTGATTATGGATCTACATATCCTACAGGACTCTTCTTTGTCACTAGATAGTGATGACATGGAAGAGTTCAAAATGCATGACATATTTGTTGACGTGGCCATCTCTATTGCTTCCACTCAATGGAACACCTTGATTGGGAGTGAGGATTATGGGTTTAAAGAATAGTCAAAGGATGAGCTCAGAAAATGCACCGTCATGTCCTTCTCTTTTGTAGGCATTGATGAGCTTCCTGAAAAATTGGACTGCCCAAACTTGAGGATACTTATATTTGCCGAAGACAACCCGTCTCTCAAAATTCCAGAGTTATTTTTTGAATCTATGAAGAAGCTCCAAGTCTTGGACATGGGTGGTGGCTTATCTTTCGCCTCTCTACCTTCGTCGATCCAATCCCTTGAAAACCTCAAGTCACTAGGTCTTGAATACTGCCATCTGGAGGATGTGACTATTCTTGGAAAGCTAAAGAATTACAGTTCCTAAGTTTCTATAGATCGGCAATTACTCGGCTGCCCAAAGAAATAGGTGAACTAATAAAATTGAGATTTTTGAACTTGACAAGGTGCACTAAGCTCAAAATTATCGAACCAGGAGTGCTTGGAAGCTTGGTTAATTTAGAAGAGCTGTATATGGAATATAGTTTTGATCAGTGGGAGGTTGACGATGAAGCACCAAAAAGCAACGCAAGCCTGGCTGAATTCAAGAACATGAAAAAGTTGAGCACTTTGTACATTGCCATCCCTCATTCTGCCTATCTCCCAAGAGATCTGCCATTTGGGAAACTAAACAAGCATAAAATCCAAATTGGGGGCGTTTGGGATTGGTCGGGTAAAAACACAGAATCTAGAATTTTAAAGCTCAAGCTGGATTCAGGCAATCTTCTTCTTGAAGAGTGGGTGTCAAAATGTTTACAGAAAACGCAAGATCTCCACTTGGATGGATTGCAAGATGGCATCGATAGCATTCACGATTTGTGCGTCGAAGGATTTGAGGCGTTGAAGCATCTTCACGTACAAAATAGCCCCTCATTTCAGTATGTTGTTCACTCCACAAAGAATGTCCAATACACTGCATTTACTAGATTGGAATCTTTATTTCTCGAGAATCTGAACAACTTGGACAAGATTTGTCGTGGCCATCTTGCCCTAAAATCCTTCAGCAAATTAAAGATTGTGAAAGTGGATAATCGTGGTGAAATCAAACATTTGTTTCCTTTGTCTATGAAGAGAATAATATTGCAGCTTGAAGAGATTGAAATAAGCAAATGCCGCTTGATGCAGCAAATTGTCGCAGATGTCGAAGTAGATGAAGATGGAGATGAAATAGATGATGATACCAACGTGAAGTCATGCAATTTGCGAAGGCTGACATTACGAGACTTGCCAAAGATAATGAGCTTCTATAAAGCCATGGACCATTCGGTTGGTTTCTTTGACGGGCAACAGGTACATAATTTGTTTTTGAGATTTTGTGCATGTATATGTGAGAGATTTATCCCAACATCGTGCGGAAAAAAAAAACGTAAGAAAAATTGGATACATAATTTGATTTTGAGATTTTGTTTTCCAAAATAATTATACAAACAATAATTTAATTTTGCAAAATGGAATTGCTATGTGATGCATATACACATAAAAACATTTATACATTAGTTAATAACATCTCACTTTATTTGTGTTATGTTATCAACATAGTTAAAAGAAGCACCGTCTGATGTGAAGATTTTTTAGATAATCTAGAAGTTTATCATTGCTTAATGGTAAAATTGAATACGTATCCGCAAACATTTATGGACATACTCATAAACTGAAGGAAGTATACACGACCTAATTAATTTTTATGACCTTTATTTAATAATGAATGGAAATATGTAGAATTCTATTATATCCGATTGATTAAAGGGAAGATGGAACTAAGAAAAATCAGTAGGTGAATTTGACTACCGTGACTTTGTGTCATATAACATCCAAATCAATTAATTACAAATTTGCAATTTTAATCGTAAGTACATCTGCCTTAGAGTAGTTGAGATGATTAAGTTGCTTGTTCTTCCTGATTGTAAGGAGTTGGGGTAGGTGAATGGACCTTCGAGGAATTGTGGTTCAACACAAAGTTCCGTTATACTCTTATATGTTAAATGACGGAACTTTTATGTGACTACAAATGAAAAATCAAATATAGTATTCGATAGGCCAAATTGTTATTGTAACCTTGGTGCATTAATGAGATGTTAGTGGGATAAGTTTTATTTTTTTTTTCTTGTTCTAATTCACATGAGCTATTGGACCTGTTGCGGTGATCAAATCTACCACAAATCTTTGTTCTACCCACTTTTCTAATATTACTAGTAGAATTTATGTGCGCCGCACATGTTTAAATTTCTTTTTTTTTTCCTGATAAAATATTGCTTGAAAGTGTTAATAAGAAACACATCTAACATTCAATGGAAAATTTTATTTTTTGTAAATATATACTTTTTAAATTATTTTCATTGCGTGAGCCAAACCGCAAAAGCATGATGCTCAACTAAAATCATTTGTTGAATTAAATAATTCATTTTCTTGGCTTTATAAATGAAATATGCCATATAAACTCTCTTTGATAAGGAAGCGCATCTTACGTCCTTATATAGGTAAATTAATTCCTTTAATGAAATTGACTTTGATGCCCATAAGGTGCTGTTGAGGTCAGTTCATGGTTCTTATGGCCAACCATGGATCTCACAGTGATGAACCTTTTTTTTTTTTAGTGTCAGCCAATGTGGCATATATTATACACGACATCTATTTAGGAAATGAAGGATCCTATAGTGCTATGCACGGGGAAAACAAAAAATCTTCTGATTTCTTTAGTATATCTTTCATAGTTTACAATAATTTTTTACTTCCAATCTTTTGATGAGAGATGTGTTTTTTAAAAATACTTTCGATAAAATGCCAAGCTTAGATTACACCTGCAAAACAATTAAAGTGTAGTTTTCCCTGTTTGTCAAATTACTTCTTGACTATTTGGTAGAAAATAATTCGTTTGAGGTATTATATAATATCATGATCGATGACTAAATATTCAATTGAGCCTATGCTATGAATTTGGAAAATTTATCTAGAAAGCACAAAATGTGAGGGTAAATCTAGTAACCTCTATTTCTAGGACTATGAATTCGGTCTTATTGTTACATATTCAATGGAGTCCAAGTACATAATAGCTAAATGATAAGCAAGTGTAAAGTTGATAAATTTTAAAGAAGAATAAGGTAAAATTCAAAAATCACTACTCCGCTTTTTCTTCCATTATCTTTAAATCTATCATATGAGATTATTTCCTTTATTAATTATTTGACATGCAATTCGTATTTCTAGTTACAAGCATTTTTATGAGATAATGTGGGATTATTCATCCTTCGCAGCTAATAAAGCTACAAAGTCTGGAAGCCATAACCATTGAAAGATGTCACTTAATACAAGAAGTATTTGATCTGGAAGGAATGACAACCAGTGGGGAAGTCGAGATTCTATCACGATTGAGAGAATTAAGCTTGAGTGACTTACCAAGTTTGGGACACATATGGAACAAAAATCCTCAAAGAACATTGTGTTTCCAAAACTTAAGGACATTGAAGGTTAAAAGCTGTGAGGACTTGAGGTTTCTTTTTTCTTCTTCCATGGTTAAAGCACTTGGACAAATAAAAGAAATAGAAATAGCGAGTTGTCAACTGATGGAGGAAATTATTGATGTGCAAGAAGAAGAATCGGAGGAAGCTGCAACAACTAGCACCTTCGATTTCCCTCAGTTAATATCCTTGTCTCTTCAGGATTTGCCAAATCTCAAGATATTCTCTTATGGAAAGTACGGTATTTGCTGTCCATCCTTGACAAGACTGATGATATCTAGATGCCCCAAAATGATGGCATTCTCTTCGTTCGAAGGAAAGCAATGCATGATAGCTGATACAGATTTACCACAAACCTTTGGTCATATCAACTCTAGCTTGTACTTGCCTGTCTTCTTCAATGAAAAGGTATGTAAGCATCTACAATATTTTATTGTTAACCACTCTTCTAGTTCTAATCAGTGAAGCATTTTAATAAAAATTGTATCATTATTTTGTACCAAAAGTTTAGCAATTCGCAATGGAAGAACTAACTCGTTGCCGGTCATTCCCGTAGTTGCCCCCAAATTTCGGCATAATAAAATTATGTACCAAAAGTTTCAGTGATTCTACATATACAATGTTTTTATGCAGGTTCTTCTTCCAATTTTGGAGGAATTGAAGCTTTCGTCCTTGTGCCAATTAAAGAGGATATGGCATAATCAGCTCCACAATCAATCCTTCTACAAACTTGCATCACTCACTATTGAACTTTGTGAAAATTTGTCACATGTTTTTCCGTCAAATTCAATGGATATGTTGCAGAGCTTGAATAAAATTGAGGTAGTCGGGTGTTACTCCTTGGAAGCATTAGTTGAACCAATAAGTCTGGCGATGAGAAAAGGCAAAAGCCATTGGTCCTCCCTGCATTAAGAAAATTGACGTTGTGGAATCTATCAAGGCTAACAGACATTTTGAAGAGTGACTGCAAAGTCACCTTGGCATTTCCTAGTATGATGGAAGTGAATGTGAGGGGTTGTCACAGTTTGCCATATCTCTTCTCAAGTGCCACAGCCGAAACTCTTGATAAACTTGCGGTGCTTGATGTTTCCTGTTGCAATAACATGCGGGCCATAATAGCAAGGGAAGAAGGAAAAGGAAAAACCTTAGAGACTTTGAAGTTCCGTCAATTAAGCACCCTCAAGCTTGGTGACCTTGAGAATTTGATTAGTTTCCGCTCAGGGAGTTGTGCTAGTGATGGGTTACATCCTCTATTTGATGAGAAGGTATCATAACCCAATTTATCAGAAATGCAAGTGTAGCATCTAAAATAAGTACCATAGAGTAGGTCCTTGGTCTAGAATAGTTGCATAGTGATAATACATATTTAAAGTGAAGTTATGATCCCCTTAATGTTGAAAAGATCTAGCTCAATGACCAATTGATGAAGAACATATCTATATCCGAAACCAACTAATGTGGAATGAAAGCATGAAGAAAGTTAGGTTTAGATTCATTGAAAGTGGAGGAAAATTAGATAACAAGAAAAAGATGGAGAAACTAAAGAGGGATAAAAGAGATAGAAAGGCCAATTCAGGTGGAGAAAGAGATACGTCAAATAGGCAAACTTACTTATCAAATGATTCAAATCAATTCATCATTATAACTAAAGAAAAATATTAATCGGTTTATATTTATAGGCAACTTTAATAATAGTGATTCAACTATTAATAGAAATAAATCAAGATTAATATCCTTAGTCTTGATAATTTCGAATAACAAACTTATAAAGAAACAAATCAGCTAGTGATCACAAAATCCAGTACAACATTAATTAAACAGTATATACCTATATTCACCATCTTTTGATCTAATTGTTAGATTCTTTTCTTCAGTATTTGATGTGTTTTCTTTGAGTCTATACTTTGTCTGAGAACTTTTGAAGTGCAAGAACCATGAAGCATTGGTTTGTGCAAATTGGTCTCAATTTTGTTGTTTGCACTTCAAAGTAATGGGACAATATATTGGCTATTGTGTTTTCAATGTTGTAATGAGCTAAATCTAAGATAGGCCAAATTTGAGTTTCATGAGAGACAAATTATGCATGAAATGAATATAGTTGTCTAACTGAGAAGGCTATGGTTATGCTAGGGCTTAAACATAATGATTGATATATATTAGAAAAAATTATGCTTTCTACTTTAAACTATATGATAGGAGAATCAATTTTAGGAGGTGGCATTTTCTAGAAAGAAATAGCGTACATCTAATTTTCTTTTCTTTCTATTCATTGATAATGTTCATCCTGTGATTTTCTTTGTTCTTGAAATTAAAGTATTCTCTTTTTTGAGGGAATAGAGAATCGGCTCTAATTTATTAAATTGAAAAATAACAGATTGAGTTTCCTAATATGGAGTCAATGAAGATCTTGCAAATGGATAATATGGAGAAGATATGGCTTGATGATCTTGATTCAAATGCCTTTGGCAAACTCAAGACGCTAGTAGTGGTGTATTGTGAGAAACTTTTATCCATATTTTCATCTTATAATATGCTCACAAGATTTCGAAACCTAGAAAAGATAACTGTGACTGATTGTGGATCCTTAGAAGTGGTATTTCAAGTCCAAGAGTTTGAATTTAGCGAAGCTTGTTCTACAAATACTTTTCAATTAAGAGAATTATTTTTGACGCGGCTCTCAAAAATGAAACACGTGTGGAGTGGACTTCCTCAAGGAGGTCTTACCTTTGGACGCTTACAATGCATGGAGGTTGCCGAGTGTGAGAGTCTCAAAAGTTTATTTCCAAGCTCGGTGGCAAAAAGTATGACACAGCTCCAAAAACTTTTGGTATGCGATTGTGGGGTGGAGGAAATTATCACGGAGGAAGACAGAGTAAGGATGAGTGCAGGTAATCTCTTCTTTCCTCAATTAACCAAACTAATATTATTTGACTTGCCGAAACTGAGGAGCTTCCATGAGAATAGTCATACTTTAGCATGGCCACTCTTTAAGCAATTGCAAGTGAGACATTGCGACAAGATGAGGTTATTCTCATTTGCTCGTGAATTCCAAAGCTGCCAAGGTACAACCACCAGTGAAAACCAGCCTACACTCTTTTCTTTTGAAAAGGTACCGTCCATGAGTTTAGCTCTCTGCCATTATCTTCATTGGTTTATATGCGCTTTGTTATTTTTCTACAAAAAATTAAAATTGTCACACTTCTTGCTTATTAATGCTCACCATAACACACTTGTGAATTGCTTAGAAATTTGAAGATTGACTGCTGTTAACTATTTCTAGCTCATACTTTTGGTATATAATCTAGTGATCCCACTTTTACTTTGAAAAAAAAAATATTATTGAATCAACTTGCATAGACAGTGATGCTTCTAATGAGTTGCTCTTGCCTTATAGTTAGGATTTACCTATTTACTTTAATTTGACCTACCTGTCTGTCAAAAGTGAAAAAAGTTTAGTATTATGCTCATTTGGAACAAAGTTCCATATTCGAACATTGTGAACCTGGTTGATAACTGTCCAATACAATAGATAATTTGCTAAATGGGCTTTGAAAAGCACAAACCTTCTTTATTCTTTTTCCAAAACTACCAACTACTTTAATAATCTACCAATATTTATTCTTGGGGCTCACCAACATATTTAAAATTACTAACTTTATTTGAATATACTAAACTTAATGTGATTGGTGTATTAACATTTGTCACGTTAAGATACAAACTGATTTTAGTTCATTGCCAACGTTTTTATCTTGTTAGGTTTTGAAAAGTACCAACATTTCCAAAATTATGAACTACTTTAATAATCAACCAATATTTATTCCTGTGACATTTTAACGCTTTTTTTTTGTCAACAGTGCCTTTCAAATACTATCTTAAATATAAAATTAAAAAGGTTAATTTGATTGTGTTACCAACATTCATCAAATTAAGATTCCAATTGATTTTAGTCACTTGCTAACTTTTTATCTTGTGGATCTTGAAAAGTACTAATATTTCTTTGTACTTTCAAAATCATCAACTATTTTAATAATCTACCAACGTTTATTCCGATGGGTCACCAACGCTTTTGAAGTTACTAATGTTTAATCGAAATTACCACACTTAATTTGAGTGATATATTAATGATATACCAACACGATATTAGGTTTTGTTTTTTAACGTACATAATGCTAAAAACATCCATTTATTGGTTCGGTTTGAACACGTTCTTTTCAGCATTATAGAGCAGTGTGGAACCCATGCACTACTTATGACATATGGTAAAATAGACACGAGAACAACTGTTTAGAAAAGAATGCTACATATTAATATGTCATCTTACTATTGAAATACATCTATTTAATATATAAATAAAACATATTTGTTTTGAGTTTTTTCTACGAACTTGTTGACATTCACGTGTGTTTACTTTGCCATTTGGATTTAATTAGTTGACAATCGAAATAGTTGAATATCATCAACTAATAACTTTATTTCATCCAAATTCACGAAACATGGTTTGATTGAATTGGGCATATCACTAAAAAAAAAAAAAAAACATCCCACATATACAACCCTTGTATAATGGTCATCGATTCTTGCAAGTCTAGCTCTAGATTTTCTTTTTATTTTTAAAAAGGATAAAATCGGCCAAAAGCCTACAGGTTCTTTTTCCTATATTTCTAATCAATGGAAGGACAATTTAGTCATTGAACCATGCATGTGCCCTGTTTTACTTTTGGTGGATGGTGGCCTAATTAAACGGATTCCCACAGGTCATTCCTCACCTGGAGATATTGGAATTGACGAGGGAGGATGTTGCGATGCTGCCGCAGCATTACATTTTGGCAATCTCAGAAGGCTGGTTTTTGGGTGCTACCACGATGAAAATGTCGCTTTCCCCTCCGACTTCCTTCTCCAGGGATTCCCCAATCTAGAAGCGCTTGCTGTGCGGTGTAGTTCCTTCGAGGAGATATTTCCAGAAGACGCTCTTGGACATGGGGGAGCGACTCCCTGTGGAGGATTAACAGACGTGGAAAAACCTCTCAAGTCACTTGGAAATCTGAAGCAACTTGTCTGATGGAGCTGTGTAACCTGAGGGGAGTCTGGAAAGATGGCTCCTTGATGGCTGAAATCCTCAAACAGATTGAATATCTGTACCTTTGGCAGTGCCCGAGTTTATCGATCGTATTTCCATCTCCTGCCTCATTCCAGAGATTGAAGAAATTAGAAGTAAAGGAGTGCGCTGGTTTAGTTCATATGGGGACTTGCTCGGCAATGACAAGTCTGGTGCACCTTACTTGGCTAACCCTAAGAGATTGTGGTGCAATGGAAGATGTGGTAACAGATGATGGAGATGGAGCAGAGGAGATCCCTTTCCCCAAGCTGAAAGAGCTAATACTTGATGGTTTACCAAGCCTTGAGAGCTTCTCCCCAATGAATTGCACCTTCAGGTTCCCATCACTGCGGCGTATTGTCATCACGCAATGCCCCAAGATGAATGTATTCTGCAAGGGTGCCTTGAGGACACCAAACCTAGATAAAGTACTCCTATCCGAAGAGGATGGTGAAGGACGTTGGGAGGGCGACCTTAATACCACCGTCCAAACCTTATCGACTTGCAACGATCCACACTGAATTCAATCAACCAGGTGAATCTGTTTGCTTAATTGTGTCTTGCCTGAACTCAGTGACAAAAGGAAGAAACCTGCATTCTTCTTCCAGTTCTATATTGGCTCATATGAAGTTGGTCTTTCATATAAAAAAAAATATAAAAAAAAAGTGTTTGGCTGTGTTCTAACAGAATTGTAACATATTTCAAATATTGGGGGCTTTTGCGCACTTACTAACCAATGCATTCTAGCTGTTTGATGAATTGCTTAGTACAATTTGTCAATGCTTCGAAGATTGCGAGGTTTTGTTATAAGGGCCCGTGTGCTCGCCTACTTCTCTGGTTAATTTTGAGGAGTGTCTTACTGACAATGTTTGTTACTTTCAGGTGTCATGCTCCCTACGATCAAAGTGGTTGCTTTTTATTTGCTAGAAAGTGTCTCCTGTAGTAAGATGTTGAAGCAATCCTTTTGCAACCCGTGCTTTAATAGTGTTCTAGTGCATGGTGTTGATGCCTCTCAACATGGAGCCTTTATGCAACATGTGGTATTCACAATGGGTAGGTGCTTCATTGAATATCTCATTCTTTTTCTAGTTTGGGATGTCCTCTCTGTCATTTCCTTGATAATTGTACTGGTGTAGCATAACAGTTGAGCAAATAATCAATAGATTGTGGGGGTGCTCCATCCCTTATTGAATTGTATAGGGATTTTTGAATGAGTGTTGGCCTTTAGGCAACCTCATTTAGCATCAAGAAGTTTCTTTGGAGTTTAGATGATGACAACAGCGGCCGTACACTGACCAAAGGGGGAAGAAGTCTGAGAATCCAAATAAGCATGTGTCCTTGGGGTAGCACACCATAGCCTACATGGAGCCGTTCACGCTAGATGTTTTCATCTCCAAGTGCATTGTCTGGGCTTCACTCACTCACAGGGTCGCATGCAAGCAGGTTGCTATTGCAGTACCAATTCTGAGGACATCAGAGCCTACTGAAGTCTCAATTGGACATACCGGCATGTTTGGTCATAGGCCAGATTTTGGCAGACCAGTCAAGGGAAGCCGATGTGTACACTGCTTCCTACACTCCAAGAGAGAGGGACAAGTTTGAAGGAAAAATCGGAGTAGTAGTTCAATTTCTAATTGACAGTGGTATCAATATTTAAGTTTATCTTGACTGTTTTTCCCTCCTTGAGCATGATCTTGATTGTGTGCACAACTCCTAGTAGGAATACACTGACATCTTTGACATTGTTTTGAGAATCGCGGGATGTAGTGTTGGTTCATTTGCTGGTTTAATATAGATAATAGTAACTGTTTGTCTGATAGGAGCAGAATCCGTTTTTGTTTTGGCTTTGTTGAAACATTTACCTTCTGGATTCTTGGATGAGCATTGTGATGGCTATCATAGCTTCGTATATCTTTCTCTAATTTTACATGGTGTCAATATTGACTCCTGCTTTTGAAACATTATGGATGTCCATGCCACAATGATTAGTTTCATCCAATCTTCTTTTAGCGGACATTTATTTACAAATTAGGTCCACAGCTCTTGATAGTGCGAAGTACTATCATCACGTGGATTGGCAAGTAATATCCTATTCAAATTATCATAACTTAAGTTAGTTTAGTTGTCTACTGTTCAGTTGTTTTGCTTCAGTTCATAACATAGAGATACATAGATATTACTTTGCCTGCCTTAGTGACTTGATGATAAAAAATCAATTAACTTGATATCACCTGATTTGGTCATTGTATTCTTGTGGAAGATATGACACTAAATATTGATGTTTAGTCATTCTTCTTCTTCTGCTTCTAAGTTTGACTATCTTGGACAAGAAGTGTAGGCCTCATTGAAAAGTGAATTTGTGTGATCTGCTGTTTTTGAATGTTAATTCTTGCCGATTTACTTTGGTGGAAACTAAGAAAAAAATTTCTGCAGATTTGATGCCATTCTAATATGCCTGTGTTTTTATCACAACAGTAGTTATTGCCTAGCTGATGTGAGAGTCTCTAATTTGCAACGAGTTCAAGTTAGAATATTGTCAAACCATCAAAGAGAGAGAAAAATGCCTTGGATCCAGTTTTCTGTAGAATACTTTCATAAAACACTCGCCCCAGCTTTCCGAGATTCTCGAATCATGGTGGCATCCTTATTTTACTCAATCCTCTCCCTTGGAGGTTGAGCAACATATCAGGAAAAAGAGAGAGATGTCCAAACTCCAATATACTTACAGGTAGAGTCCAATATGGACATGTCAGAAAAGTAATCTAGTTGATTGAAGGTGATCTAGTTGCTTCATGATTCACCTATTTTAGATGCATTTACTGCAAAAGCAGATGATCTAAGGATCACTCAGGTGTAGAGCCTACTGCAATTTCATGTGTTCATCGGAAGGCTAGTATGAAGAAGAAAGGCTCATTTGCTAGTTACTATTATCAAATAATGTTTGAATTCTGCTCTTTTCCTCTTGTTGTTGTTTTAGTTTTATTCATTGCTTTTTTGGTGCTTCATCCTCATAACTCTTTCCATATGCACCAATATGGACTATTCAATTGTTTTTTGATTGGATTAGGAAGTAATATTCTCTACTAGCTGAGAAAAAATATCATTTGAGTCCACAATCATGTGAGTTCTTAGGAATCTGACTATTCAATTGTTTCAAATGAGTTCATAAAATACATCAAATAGTTCACAAACTTAAAAGCACCGTATTCTTTTCCATGACATGTTTGCACTTAAAGTACTACATATATCTAAACTAGTCAAATGTCCATCATTTAACATAATCAATACAAGATTGCGCAGTAAAATGTTATTTACTCCTGGATCACATTATGAACGTGTCATTTTCCATGCACTTGGGTTCAGTGAAGTACAAAGGCAATCCATCAAGATCTTGTCCAAAGCATCTTCTCTTTTCCATTTTCTGCAGATAGTCACAAAGAAAAGTCAGAATTTTACCCTGCGGCTTCTTAATAAGAATGTACGAGTAGTGTTGAGAAACCTGGTTACTCACTGACTATCCATGATGAGGAATATGTTGCTTCCAGGAATGCTATTGAAATAATATTTCACTGTTCCCAGGTTGGAAAATAAAGATCTGTTTTCTAAAAGTGTAAACTGTCCAAAATCCCTCATCAAATGTCCTGTCTGATATTGTTCCTTGCCATATCTTTTGATTGCTTTATATCAAGCTCCAGTATCAATCTAGATTAGTTGAGTCTGGGGGTTCTCTTCGTATTTCCTTGAAGCCGTCATCATATTGTCTAATATGTTCCTGGAGGCACTAGTGAATTGACATACTGTAAAACTTTTTGCCAGAGAATCCATTAGTCATAGAGTGCTTCGACTACAATGCTAGCGGGAACCATGCACATGGAGGGTAAATATGCCTTTTCTCATGCATTTTGTAGCACATGGGCTTTTTGTATGTTAATTTGCTTCTCGTTTAGTACAGTAAAATTCAGTATGTCCAAAGCAGACTTGGGAAAACTAAACAGAAAAAGAAACAAGGGAAAATTTTACTTTACCAGCTTCTCATCAAGGCTATGAAAAGGTGTCTGTCATTCTTAAATAGCCCAACCCCCGGCTTCCCCTCGCCGCCCTAGCCGCCGGAGCGGCTCCGTTCAGCCCCGACCAGCAAGACCCACGGAGTGGGTATCCAGCTCTTCCGGGCTCGTTTTGGGCCGTTTCCCGACCCCGGATCCGCGAGTCGCTTTGGGAACAATCGTTCCTCGCGTCGCCGCCGTCGGATTGATCCGATTTGCGCGCGATTTGGTGAGTAATCTCACCAATCCAGGATTAGTGGCTAATTATGCTTTAAGCTGGTTTAGATTTAATTAATTATGTTTATGTGTTAGATTAGATTTAATTAGCAATTATTAGCCAATTGTGATGCGAATTAGATAAATTGAATGTGTAATTAGCAAGTAGACATGGTCTACTAATTATTGGAAGTGCCTCGGGATTTTTCCCGACCCTTAGTGGGCCCAATTAGGCTTTTCGTCAGTCTAAGTGGAATTTTTAGCATTTAAATATTAATTTTTGGAATTAAATTAAATAATTATTTATTTTCCGAAAAATCAACTGAGATGGCCTGGAACCGGAAAATTATGCTGATGAGCGTGGTGAAGTCCGTTTATTTAATCGGGCTTTATTTTGAACTAAATTGAATTTTTAATAATAATAATAATTTAATTTTCGAAATTAATAAATTAATTATTTATTTTCGGAAATTAAGATTTTGATGGCCGACGACCGAAATCTCGCGCTGATCGTCATAGTGGCGTAATCCGTTTATTTATTTGAGCTCACGTTGTATGGAATTGAATAAATTGTGATATTTTAGGGATTTACCCTAAATTGATTGGAATTGATTGAGATTGAATTGTTGATCGGTAAATGGCCAAGTATGTTATTTAGCATTTATAATGCTTTGTTGAGTTGATTTAATTATTTGATTGAGAAATTGTTGGGCATTGGTTTGTCGATATTGAAAGTAAATTAGTAACCACTTGAAAGAGGACACGTGGCTCGGTGAATTGGAATGTAACCTGGAGAATGCACGTGAGTTCGGTGGTTGAATATGTCAGCATGGTGCCGGTCGCGCGAGAGAATCGCGTGGCTCGGAGACTTGTATGTACTTGGTTAATGCGCGTAAACATTGTAGCCAAGATCTAAAGCAAAAGGGCTCGGCTTAATTGATGATCGCTTAGGGTGAAATGCACCAAGAGAATGCACGTGGGCCGGGCATCTAAAAGCAAGACGGGCTCGGCAAATTGATGCATCGCTTTGGTGAGATGCACCTAAGAGAACGCACGTGAGCCCGGGCATCTAAAAAGGGCACGTGGGCTCGGCGATCGATGATCGCTTTGGTGAAATGCACCAAGAGAATGCACGTGGGCGAAGCATCTAAAAGCAAGACGATGGGCCGATGATTGATGACATCACTTTGGCGAAAAGGTCGTCGCTGAGAGAGAATGCACGTGGGCCCAAGGTTCGAGGCACGTGAACTCGGAGACTTGGAAGGTCGTCCTGGAGAATGCACGTGGCCTAGCTTTTAAATATCCCACAGTGGGGATTGGATTGTATGACATGTAATCAACTGGTTCGATTTGTTTAAAGTGAATGAGTGTTTATTGTGAATTGTACTGACTTGCAGATGGGATCAGAGGCCAAGATAAGTCCTCTGCCCTATGCGTGTTTAGGCAGCCTTTAGTATAATAGTTTACTAATCGGGCTTAGTGGGGTAGAACTCGCTGAGACGTAGTCTCATCAGTTGGGGAAAACCATTTCGGGACCCCGTCGAAGGGGCGGAGGAGGAGGAATCAGGAAAGGAGAACTTGGAGGTGAGATCTAAAGAAGGATTTTGGAAGAAGAAGACAATCCTGAGAGGGGTCTTGAGTACGGCCGGATTCGTCTAAGTTTAAAAGCTTCTTTTTGAGATCTCCGTTTTGATGTGAATAGTTATGAAGTGATTTGTGGTTTGTATAAAAGTTTGGTTATAAATTTCAATATGAAAAATATACTCGCTTTTCTATCCCATCGTTTTATTATCTGGGGATTTTAAGCGCTTCCGCATGTGCTTAAAAATGAAAGGGTCGGCGATACATTGTGCTGGGATATCGCATTATAAAATCGACCAAGTGAGACGGATGTGTGCGTGCCTGAGGATCGGGGCGTGACATAAATAGTTTATTACTCTTCATTCTGATGAGCCCTTTGATCATTTTGGACAGGCATCTTGCAAAAGTTGTCAGTAAAGGAGAGGACCACATAGGTCCTAAAGAGTAGCATCACCTAAATTTCCACAATGAACATCTTGAATCTAACATACTACCGCTATGGTTTAGCCAACGACCTAAACGTTGATTATATCGTGCTAGATAAGTTCATGTAAATTTTCACAATAAACATCTTGAAGCTAACATACTACCAATCTTTTTTTGGCTAACATGCCAGATAAGTTAATTTCAAAAACGCACTTAGAGCTCATCTTTCTAAATATTCACATGTTTTTTTCTCGGGATAGGGTGTCTAGTGTTGTCTTGCTGGGCCTCATCATCTCCCTTATCACTCGGCAAAAGAAAAATCATAAATGAAAAGGAATGGCCATGATCATAGACTCTCTCATAGCAATAACATTAGCGGTGCTGGTGATTACCATGGAGATCCCTTGCAAAACTTATATTGATGGACCTCTCAATCGCGATTACAAACCTACCACTGACGATAGCAAGCTCAACAAGTGCCCCTCTAATCGACGCCCACAACACCAGTTATGTATGAATTTCAAATGACTCCCCAACCCACCACGGCCACTAGTCCTAGCGCTTATTGTTAGCATCCGGATATGTCCATGTCGCAATAGCACGGTCAATGGAAAAATAAATTGAAAAAGAAAACGAGGTGCAGTCTCTTTCCATTGCATGGCATCATGTCTAATATCTTGTTGTTGGTAGCCTAGTTTGCGACTTGAAAATAATAGGGTGATCTGGAACATTAGCACGTGATAGGAAAAAATTGATTTTTACTCAATGCAGAATTCCTAAAATACTATAAAGCATGCAAATATTACATGAGTTCTCTCATAACATCTTCAAAATCATCATTTCAAAATTTGCTTATATTTCTTACTTCATTCCTTATATTCAAACCGATTGGTATAAATAGTTGGATGATTGGATCAATTGAATAAGTAGAATCACATACCAGCCCATACTCTGTTCAACCTTTGGTACTATTTTTGAAACATTGCCAGTAATCATACCCGAAATAGTTGACTAAAAGTCATCTTATTTCTTGAAATATGGGTACATAAAAATCTTTAATTAAAAGCCCTTACTTTTGGTTCATATATCAATTCATCAAAATTCTTTAATGGATGAACTCGCTCCTAATTTATTAAAATATTATTCGAAGTTAAATGCAAGTATATACCAAGATTATAACAATGGGGAATTGGACATCGTTACTGTTAACCTGCTTCATCCTTTTACTAAGCAAGGGGATCCATCAAAAATATGCATTTTAAACATGTGGAAGGAGAGAGAGATAAGAAAGTCCTATACAAACAAGCACTAACTGAACTTCCTCAATTAGATAACAAAAGAGTAAATGAAATTTACCATAATTTATGTAAAGGGCTATACTTTGGTACGCCCCTAATTGTAGGAAACTTTATCAAACCATGCCTTTAATCAATAGATTACAAATTATGGATCATCGGCATGCAAATAATGTATTTTGTTATGCTTAGCACATGAAATTGCACATGACCACATTATCTAACCAATTCCAGCCCAACTTGTGGCTCCATTTACCACTCAATTTCTTGATGATAGATCAGATCTTGAAAGTTATAGCTCAACTTGCAACTTGATTATTTTGTTTGATACATTTTGTCATCTTTTTCTAGATCAAGGCATCATACTCACTATTGTGAATAAAGAGCACCAAGTATTTGGTTACTATTTAAAACTTGAAAGAAAATAAACTAATTACTTCTTCATGAACAAGAGAATAGTAAGCATTGTCAAGCCCTAGGGAAACTCATCCAAATCATAGCAAATCGTCGATAACCTCAATATAGCACCAAGTCTATACTTGTTTTGTCACATAACAAGGGACGTGAATGGTCACATACACATCTCCTATTTTTTTAATTAATAAATTTTCTTAGCACACGTTCAAAATCAGGTACAAAATTAATGATATTTATCCAAGTGAGATTTGTAAAGTTATCTCCCAATATTAATGAACATTTGAGAGAAAATTAAAGGGGACAATTTATTTTAACAAAAGACATCCAAAATTTTGATCAATGTTTATTAAAACAAAAAATATATATAGAGCACCAAGAGTGTCGCGACCTACCTTGTCCATCTAGACAGGAAAAGGCTTAGGTTTAGGGGTAGTGCATAAAAGATAGGGCTACGCTCCTTGTTTAGATGTGAGCTCTCCCAAACCCATAACTTGCCCAACGTTAGGATATTCAATTCTAGATTAAATTGAAGCTATAATAATTTTTAAATAAAGAGTCGCCACTAGCCTATTGAGATCAGCTAGAAATTAAGTGGGACATGAGAATATACCTCACTTCTACGCAATCAAAGAATCTAAGGTCAGAACTTGATTACACTAATTAATCAACTAATGCCATTTTGATACCTAATTTTGTTCATTTCAATAGGATATTTGTCAAACAGTCTAGATTTTAAGCTTATTCACTAATATGTGAGACGATCATGTAAGGGCGCAATCATAAAAATAGCAATCAGTAACCAAGGAAAGTATTAAATAAATTGCAACGCAAATTGAAGGTCTAACACTAAGAAATAAGAAATAATACCATTTCTAACTAGGCCAAAGAGAAGCCAAAATTAATAGGGAAAATTCCATGTAAAGGCCTAAATTGTTTTCATTTTCTCAAATAAGAGTTTGAAATGAACTTTGTTTCAAATAGATGTCTGAAGTGATCAAATCGTCTCAAACAAAAGCTCGAAGTGAAACTTATTTTGAATAAGAACTTGAAGTGATCATATTAGTTTTAAAAAAGGCCTAACCTCTCAGATCAAAAGGCATTCTCGTATTTTAACTTATCTTCTTCTATTTCTTTATATTTCTTTTTTCTTTTTCCCTTTTCCCTTCATTGGCCATGGCAAAGGTCGTTGGACTCGGCGGAGGGTAGCTTCCATTACCAAATTTGGCGAGGGCAACCCTCACCCTCGTATGACCTTGCTTGCCTAGGCGAAGGCGACCCTTGCCCTCACTCGAGCCGGTGAGGGTAGCCCCGCCAATGTTGGGCGAGGGTGTTCCTCACCAAATCTAGTGAGGGGGAGGGTCACCCTTGCTGACGTCAAGTGAGGGCAACCCTCGCCGGTGTTAAGCAAAGGTCACCTCGCCATGGCTACCCCAACGTCGGCGAGGGCAACCCTCCCCAAATTCGGCAAGGGTGACCCTTGCCCTAACCCAATGTCGAGCAACCTCAACCGACCATCAATGGCGATGGTTGGGGGAGAGAAGGGGAAAAAAGAAGAAAAAAAACAAAAGAAAAGGAAAGGAAAAACGAAAAAGGAAAAAAAATTAAAATATGTAGTTATAATTTTTTTGACCGAAATACCCATTTTCTGATAGTCAGAATAGTCAATGGTCAGCCAAAAGTCCTTATTTGAGATGATTTGGTTACTCCATACTCTTATTTGAGACGATTTAACCACTTCATAGTTTTATTTAAAAAAAAAAAATCCATTTCGAAAGCCATTATTTAGAATTTTCCCAAATTAATATATCAAAAGTGCGCAACCACATGATAGTCAAAATGAAAATGCATAAATGATGACTTAACATTTGTCTCTAATACTTAAATCTTATGGTAAAGCCCTAAAAGATTAATGAATTTTGAGCACAATTTTTTATCATCAAATTTTGAAAGAAAACTATTAAAAAAACTTATTTTTAATCTTTTTTCTTAAAAAATGATTTTTAATTAATTTTTTAATACAGATAGTATAAACTCGGGCAGGGCCTCGGGGTCCGGTCCAAATGTGGGCTGAGGTAGTCTCTCGGTTCTGGGCCATGGACATAAATGGGCCTATTCAAAACAAGCCCATTCAAATAGAAAATCACGAAGCCCATTTCGTTGGAATTAAAACACTAAGCCAATCTTGCTAAATGAACAGCCCAAGAACCTCTAAGACTAAAGCCAGCCCGAACTACTAAAACCACTTAGGGCCCAAAATTACTCAAACATCGAATCCCCAACATATTACTGACGTTTTCCTCCTCCTGCAAGTTCATTTCTAAAGCTAGACGTCAACTCCAAAACAAGCGCGGCTCAACCATCAACGCTCTCAGACTTCAAATCGAGAATGTCTTAAACATCACCCTTGATAGCCTACATATGCCACCACTGCCGGCCATGTTAACGCCATCGCCATCGCTTGCCATTGGACGAATATCCGCCCATGAGACATCATCAACCACATTACCCTCTTCGGGTCAATACCAATCACCGTTATCTTCTTATACACATGCCACATTCGCAATCGCAAGACAAAAGACTGAATAGAGCAGAGATCAGGAAAGTAAGCCAACGTGAATGACCCAAGAGATTGAGGTTTCGGCCCTAGACTTCGAGCGATTCCTCACGCGCAAAACATAGAGTAATAAAAACGCAAAGAAACTCTTGTGCTCCCACCTAGTTCAACAATGGAAATAATGCTCAACGAGCGACAAGGAGTTTGTGATGATGTGAAATCTCCCTATACGCACTTAAGAACGAATGGGATCGACAACGCATGTGCACGGGCTGACTTGGACCTATTATCAAACATGTGATGACCACGGATCGAGAAGAAGACACTGACCATCTTTAAAACTCGAACTCACGTCCGAACTTGAGAGAATCGATAAACAAAGTTCGAAAACGACGGATAACGGCTGGTTGAAAGCAAGGCCGCAGAAAAACTAGAAAATTTCAAGCCTCGGTTTCACGGGTTGGCTAAAACTGGGCAAGGCAGCAAAAGGTTCACGGGAGGGGCGTACAATCGTGAGGGGCTCCCTACGCGGCTTGGAGACATCGGTTAAAGGCTACGCTCGACACAAATATGGCCATGGCCGACCGCTTCGACACCTCTGAGCCTAGATCTTCGGGTGTGGGGTCTCGGAACCAGGAAAAGGGACTCACCGGAAACACGTGTTAAACGTAAATTGCGCAACCCCAAGATCTCCTTAACCAAAATAAGAACATTCATAATTGAGTAGAAAGATTAACGCACCTGGATCCATCGAACTTGAAGTGGAAGCATAAAAAGGGATTACCCACATATAAAGGGGATCCACGCATCAAGTCCTTCTCCTCTATTGCCCTCCGTATCACTAGCTCAATGAGGCGGCCCCCTCACGTTTAGCGTTAGATAATCGCCCCTTAGGTAAGGATACATGTGAGAATTAGGGTTAGAGGAGAGAGAAAGACTATTTATAGAGTTTCCATCCCCTCATTACGGCCAGGCCAACTCGCCCACACTAGCCAACCCATATTAGACTAATTAAAACCTTCTATCTCATCTTAGACCAAACCCCGTAAAACGATAAACGTTAAACGGTAAATTACAATATCAATTAATGTAGTCCACAATTAGAAAAACTCTTACATTCTCCCACTTGGACTATATTAATTGAAATCGTACCTTATGTGCGCACATTTGGTCCAGAGATAATTCTTAATAGTTAATCATATCCCATAAAGTCTTAAACACCGAATCATGGCGGTAATCGCATGTATACACAGAGCCTTCCATGGTCACGAATGTTCTCAACTTTATTGATATGGATTCAATATGGTAGTGTGTCAAATGGATAACATCTCTCATAGAGAGATCCCATTTGTCAGTCACCATTCTCTTACCTTATGTGTCACAAAAAACTTGTGCCACTAGAGAATGCTTTATGGTTCCAATGAACCCACATATGTCTTATCCTTATGGTTAACCTTTCTTTATGTATTACAAGATATATGCACAAGGCTAATAACCGGATGCCCGGATGCCCCTAGCCTTCACTCAAGGTTTATACAATCCCTTGAGACTTTATCAATATGTATTCAACATAATAACAATACATTCAAAAATATTTTATTGAATGCAAAAGTTGATACATATCAAACCGTTACTAAGTGTAACGAACTACGATGTGAACTTTATCGATAAAGCCAAAATAGCTCCCACTAAACAACAGTATCCGAAGATACTCCTAAGCCCATGTTAACGATATGTTACTAAAATACACATGGGCATAAGCCTTTAGTTAGTGGATCTGCAACCACATCATCTGTGAAAATATGTTATATTATAAGTCACCTTTCTGTAACGTTTCTTTATGGTCAAAAAATATCTTACCACCATTTATTTAGACCCATTGAGACCTCTGTAGTAAATAAATAATACTACAAATTTGTTATCTCAATACAACCGTATAGGTCTATCCATCAAGTTAAAACGATCAATTCCGTCATAAGGTTTTGGAACCTAAAAGCCCAAATAACAGCCTAAAAGAATGTTACTAACACTGCTTACATAGCAGAAGATGACATAAGACTTTATTTACTGCACTTACTGCTAACATATATATTCTATTATTGATTGCATGTCATCAGAACAGCCAGCAAAGTTTACATATAAATACCCTATTAATTGCAAGAATTGAACATAGCTATAAATTAGCATATAATCTCTTGTTTTCTTTAAGTACCTTAAAACCTTCTTGACAGCAACCCAGTGATCATGTCCTAGATTTGACCGATATCTGTCTAGAAGTCCCGTCACAAAGACAACATTTAGTCTAGTGCAAATTCGAGCATACATTATACTTTTAAGTGCACTGACACAAGGTACACCATTTAATTAGATTTTCTCAATATCTAAATAAGGACAATGTGATAGATTTAGTCCATCACCCTTAACAACAGGAGCAATTCCTGGCTTGCAATGATGTATATTGAATATTTCCAATATACAATTAGCAAATGCCCTCCGAGAAAATCTAATATAATATGGCAAAAACAATCCTTACTGCACTTCGCATATAAAGGATATAAGATGTCTCAAGGTCACAATTTGTAAGCAAAACATGAGAAAAAATAAATTTCCTCCCACTGACCTTGCAGTATATTGAATTACTTTGTTCTCAATGGAACAAAATAATAACACTATGAAACTCTAATAATATTGTCTGGAAACTTGCTTAAGACCATAAATTAGAACTTTTCAGTCTACACACAAGTTTACTTGAATCTGCTGCAAAATCATCCAGTTGCACAATATAGATTTTGTATCTATTTGGCATAACTTTATATCAAAATAAATTATTAATGCCACGTTCACTCTGAAAGAATATTTAAAGAAATAATTATTTCTTCACTATAAACAATCCACCCCTCTTTCAGAGTTAAAACGTTAGTTACAAATTTGGCTTTAAATTCCACAATCTTTGTTTGAAATTCTTTTAGTTTTGTACACCAATTTGCAACTAATAAACTTGTGATCTTTAGACAAGTCAGTAAGTTTCCAAACATGTTTCATAGATTGTATATCACATTTTATGGCATCTAATCACATACTTAATTGAGAATAAGAAACGACATTTATAAATATGTCATTACATCAACCATATAGTGGATATTGTAATCATACTCTCACAAATAGACTATATAGTATGATGGTATAACTGATCGTCTTTCCTTAACAAATCTCCTTAATAAAGCTGCAACCACTTCATTCTGCACTTGAGAGGTTTAAGAAATTTCATTATAAAATATATCAAGAATAGTACCTTGAACCTCAACAAGTTTAGTCTATGGTATAGGAGATTCCATAATTATTTGTATAGGTAAAGACAAAAACATAGTAACCTCCATCATACTATTATCTTTAATAATCTGAGAGCAGCTATCCTCTACAATAACGTCAATATTTAGAAACTTTAGAGTATGTAATTCCATAATTCTTATACATTCTTAAGGGTTATAAAATCAATACCCCTTTTGTATATGAAAAAATTGCTTTCATAATTTCAACCCACAAAAAACCAGATAAATTAGTCTTACTAATCATACTCATCACCATGTTCATGGTGCATTTATGCCTTTCGCCCAAATCTTTTTGTCAGAATTTTCAGGTATAGTAATTAAACTACCACCCCAGAATCTACCAAGTATTTGACAAATGACCCTTTAAGCTATTTCGCATTGTCATACTTGCCAAAATACTTATTGCCATTGTTAAACCTGATAACCTTTTTAATCATATATGAGATGTATATGTCATTAGGATTTAAACACAATTTTTGCAGATGTGTCCTAATTTCAATATCAGATAAGACATAATTTCAAGCAACTAAGGCTTCCTTCATCTTATAACAGTGCAGTCCGTAGGCAAACCTCTTTTCAAGTGTTCCAGAATGGAATGCTTCATGGACAATAAGCAAATTCAATTGCTCTTTTCTCAAGCACAAATCACATGTCCACAACTTAAAATTTGAAGTAGTAAAAACCTCAATGATGACGGAATTACCGTTTACAGAAAAGGTGACTGAAAAACAAGCAGTATATAATTAGCATCATGTGAGCATTGTGTAACTTGACGTACAAGTACACATCTGGAGAGTTACATGCAAAATCACATAATCACCTTTGGGCAGAATACATGACATGCAATAGTACACTCCCCACATGATAAGGGTTATGAGAATATGTTCCAATTTTTCATAAATTCATCACCTTTGGGCATATGAATCACTAGAATCAGTCACTCCTCCACCACACTATCATGTATCCCTCCATGAACTAATACACAATCACCTCATTTGGGAGTATGATTATGCATTAGACCAGGAGACATCCCAATCATCATACGAGACCGAAATTTCTCAAACCCAATCAAGCGTGCCACTTTGGCAGTCACTACTCAATTGAATCATTGAAATTCTCTCATACCAAGGATATAAGCTTTACTCCTCACATACACCATATATATGTGATTTTAACTTTAGTGATAGGGGCATCATATCACCAAAATCACATATCATGATAATTATATTGCTTTATATAATATATATAGCGAACCTGAAAAACAGATTCCAATGAGATCATTGATTACAGTAACACAAGAAACTTCTCATAACAGAGAATAAAACATCTGTTATGCACCCCAATTACATATTACCAGAACAACATAAAAAGAATGCCGATCTATAATATCTCTCACAAATTAACATCAATAGTAATACAGGGTGCACCAAATCGACAAGCTTGATAGCTTATCCATTATCACTCATGAATTCATAAGGCAAAAATGACTCCAAGGCCAACAATTGATTTATTAATCAATTTTAGGTAGCAAATATCATTACTTCAACCAGTGGCCTATAAATTGAGTCAAACCACAGAACTAAATATCTAAACTATAACAGTAGATACTATTGTTCTGCATAAATATTGCCATACTCCTTAACCATAAAAATATTCAACTTGATAGACATTAACAAGTGACCAGATGAGTTCATGTACAATATGCAGTAACTTAATCGACATGCATTACCCACATTCAGCAGATATGTTAATCAGTACATCAGTTTGGTCACGAGTCCTTAAGTCATCTATTATTCAAAGATTACCAGTGTGTAAAGGAGTATACCTGAGTAACAAAAGTTTCATAATATTTATTGTTTCTCATCGGCTCAATACATAGCTTAAATACAATATCATACGAATTGTATCTCATTAAGCCAGCTTCAATTCACAATAAAGTTTGATTTTTATTGATGAATCACACCTTTTATTATGTGATAACATATTAGTAACCCATCACCTGTATTTCCAAAATCACAGAAAATACAATAAAAATACGCAAAAATACACTAAAAATACACGTATTTAGGGTTTCATATGCAATTTCACATCAATAAAACCATCAAAAATAAAATAAATATACCACGCGATAGGAAATCACAATACGAATCCAACGCCACCAGCCACGCGCCGATCGGAGCCTCCACGCGCCTACACGCGCCGCCTGAATGCTCGGCGCGTGGAGCTCACGCGCGGCGCGCGTTCGACGCCCAGTCGGCGCGTGGCTGCGCGTGGGGGCGCGTGCAGCCTCCTCCGGCGACGCGCCGCCGACCGTCTTGCTCGTTTCGTCGAGCCCAATCCGAATTTGTGATTTAATTTTATTTTTATTGAACAAAAAGTCTCGAAAATCACAAATTAGGGCAAGATCCGTACAAATTAGGGCTAATCCGTACAAATTAGGGCAAAACCAATTGCGTTCGAGTTCTAGGGTTATGGTTGCTCTGATACCACATGTTAGACGTAAATTGCGCAACCCCAAGATCTCCATAACCAGAACAAGAACATTCATAATTGAGTAGAAAGATTAACGCACCTGGATCTATCGAACTTGAAGCGGAAGCATAAAAAGGGATTACCCACATATAAAGGGGATCCACGCATCAAGTCCTTCTCCTCTATTGCCCTTTGTATCACTAGCTCAATGAGGCGGCCCCCTCATGTTTAGCGTTAGATAAACGCCCATTAGGTGAGGATACATGTGAGAATTAGGGTTAGAGGAGAGACTTGAGCACTATTTATAGAGCCTGCCCCGGAGTCCTCATTACGGGCCAGCTCAACTCGGCCCACACTAGCCAACCCATATTAGACTAATTAAGAAACCTTATATCTCATCTTAGACCAAACCCCGTAAAACGATAAACGTTAAACGGTAAATTACAATATCAATTAATGTAGTCCACAATTAGAAAAACTCTTACAACACGTACGCCGGGGAGCAGTGGTCTTGGGGACGCCGTTCGGAGGTCGTCGGGGACGCGTAGTTGGATCGATGGGGGCGAGGCTGAGCGCCGCTCTCCGATTTCACTCTCGGCCTCCCTCTCTCTCTCGGATCTCTCAAGCTCTCCCCTCCGTCCCCTCTCAAACGAGCCAGCCTCCCCTTCGCTCGCTCTCCTCTCTCCTTTTTAAGCCGTTCGGCTCGCATGGCCTCCTGCGACGCCGGCTGCCACTGCCGGCTTGGCCCCAACCACCAACTCCCGGTCGATGCTCTGCCTCTGTCCTGTTCCGTCTGTCGTCCTTCTCTGTCCTCTTGCGTCCTCTTGTTCGGCCAGCGGAAGGGAAGAGCGGAAAGGAAGAAGAGGGAAGGAGACTGGGCCGGGGAAGAAGGAAAAGTGAAGAGGCTGGGCGGGCCCGGCGGAAGGAAAAGGAAGAAAAGATGGCTAGCCCGGCCCGGCCTTTTCTTTTTTTCTTTTTTTAAATAATAATAATAATAATAATAATATTCTTTTTAATTAATTTTTTCCTCTCCTTTAAAAAAAAATTCTATTAATACTAACGCAAATGCTCCTAATTTTTATATTCTGTGCAATTTAATGAAAATTATTTTTGCTAGGGATTAAAAATTAATCTTTAATATTCTATGCAATTAATGATTGATTAAACGGGTTGCTAAAATATAGGTATCAACAAAGAATAACTGAGATTGCTTCACGGTTACATACCTTGCTCCCAAAGTGCACAAAGAGGGGATTCAACGGGGTGCAAATTAATTTGGAGCTAAGTGCAGAGAAAAAACAAACTACAAGAAAAATGTAAATTGCCTTGACAGGATAAATTTCGAGGTAAATAAAATGGTGCAATAAAAAGTAAATATAAACATAGATTATAGATTTTCTTGATTGTGGAAAGAAAGAGCTTTACTATCTCAAAACATTCATATTTATAAACCAAATACTAATAATAACCATTCCCTTCTATACATATGAGAAAAACCCGCATAACTCTGATTATTCCACCTCTTCTACAACTTCCAACTTCAAAGATGAATGCTACCACGTGCAAACTCAATCATGAGCTCTTCCTTATTACTTCCCCCAACTTACCTATACATTTGCCTTATTTGTTGTTTCCACTTTCTCTACCATTTTCTTCCCTTCTCATAAATATTGGATTAGCATCTAATATACCTATTTCGAAATTGTTAAAGTCTCTCACCTAGCGTTTGTAATTTTTGTGTAATTTTCTAATAATTTTATCTTAGTCAACAAAAGAGCTGTAACTCATCTTTAGTTAATCCGATCAGCCTAAAAATGGCTCTAATGAATGATACATCGGCATCTTTGCAATTTTAATGAAAGGACTAACTTCATTATTATGATGTTAGCCTAAAAATGGCTCTAATGAATGATACATCGGCATCTTTGCAATTTTAATGAAAGGACTAACTTCATTATTATGATGTTATTGTTATTGTTAGAGACCATATTGACCAAAAAAAAAAGATCACATGAATAATATTGAACAAATTTACAGAAAAAAAAAAGTAATTGCACTGGTAGTTCCATTATACTTAAAATTTTCATACAAGTTTTATGAAACAATTTTTCTAGAGGCATTGCTATATACTAGGGCTACATTGCTTTGGGTTCTTCTTCAATGATAATGAGTGGTTAGAGACTTTCTAGTTCAAGAGTTGAAAATCACTAGTTCAAATCCCACTAATCACATACAAATGCATAATCTACCTTTCACCTGCCAAACATCTCTTCATCTTACAGTGGGCTCATTGGAATCCTTGCTGACTGATCAAAACTTGTCCTCATCAAATGGGAAGGATTTTGATCAAACGTCTCATTTCACATGATCCACACGCCTCACCATGACTGTTGCCTTCATTTTGTTCTGGCTTTGTCCGATGGTCCAACGTAGTTTACCTGAACAACTTGGACAGAATTACAGTGATGAATTATGTCCTCACAATTTTTGAACCTCATCTTTGATTTGAGCGGGCCACGTGGTACAATCATAAAGAGAACTAAGAAGAACGCCCTTGAAGTCTAGAGAGGGGTTTTGAAGGGATAGTTTTGCTGGTGTTGGACAAGAAGCGAGAGAGTTAACGATGTAAAAGGATTTCATGTATGTCCTAAAGCACATCTGGTTCATCCCATCCTCTAGGGCTAGAGAAAAGGTAAATCTTATTTTAAGTGCACAAGGAGAAGAGCCTCATCAAAGGTAGCGACAATACCAATGAATCATTGAGATGCTCCTTGTAAAGAAAAGAAAAAGAAAGAGAGAAAGAATGGGAACGGTATTGAACAATTTAAAAGAAACTTGCATTGACGGCTCTGTTATCCCTAAACTTTTCGCATGAGTTTTATCTAGAGAGTTCATATATTGGGAGTGTATTACTTTCCGTTCTTCTCATGCTATGACAGACAATAATATCTTTATAAAAATGATCCACATTCGTCGAAGTCTATTTCCGTTTTCACTTATATTATCTTCTCTAACCTTTCCATAAATTGCTTCTTTCTCCTTCACCACTAGCCATTGCCTTCGACTGCCACAACCTTGTTGCCGATCATTTGGCTCATCGCCACGCCCAAGGCAACAAAGCCATCGCCCAACTGCCGCTCTCGCGAAACCCCTATTTAACTCTGTTTTGCTGCTATGAAGATTGAAGTGGCCAAGACTTGGCTTGAAGCTCTTCCATTGGTCTTCAATATAGCCAACGACGATCACAAAGAGCTCCCAAAGTTGATTGCACTGCCTATTGCGACTTAGCTTGACTTCATTGACAAGGAATTCTCCGATTCTCCACCATGCTATGATCTGGGGGACGGTGAAGTGAATGTAAATCTTGTTCAACTTCAATTAGGCTTGACCATATTATAGTCCATATATTTGATTCTGAAATTCACATGTTAGTTTCATTTAATTATGATCGCCAATATGAATTTGAAATTGCAAAGATCTTCTCCTTAATCGATTGATTGTAATATATTTGGTGCAATGTCTATGATTTTTCAATGCGAATTTCTTTTCATCTTTTTCTAAGCCCGAAAGTATGTTGGCGTACATTAAGTGATATTAATTGATTTTCAAGTCATTTAAGCATGAGCTCTAATGTTTTCACATCAGCCAAATACATTTCCGAATCATTATGCTTCTCTATCCTATGTTCTATGTTCCTATAGCGATTGATGGGGATTATGGGCAAGAGATGTCCAAGAGGAGATGACTTATGTACTTATGTCAAGTGATTACTTATGTTGTTGTAATGTTATGCCTCTATATACTTGTTAAACTTGTGCTAGCGTGGCGGATGCTTAATGAATGATGGTGGTTGTGATCAAAAGCGATTTTCTTTCGGTTATGTAAGGGCTTGATGATTAACATCAAAATAATCAGAATTCTAAGAACGTTGGATTGGGCATATGGGGAAGACGATGGAAAATGATGGATTAAAAAAGAAAAAAAAAAGGCGAGGCGATAATTGAAAATGGGCTTGAAGTCGATGTTGGTTTTGATGGAAAATGGTTTACAGTGGTTTTAGTGCAATGGGCTTCAGTTGGGTCTTATAAGGTCTGGGCTTGACATAGTTTAGATAGGTTTGGGCTTGACTTAGTTTAAATAGTTGTGGGATGAGATTGCTATCTGTGTCTGTGGACTGGACCCGCAAATTTCAGTCTTGGCCCACATTCGGATCGAGCCCTGGGCCCGGCCCCGACTTCCTTCGGAAAGTCAAAAAAATTGTAAAATAATTAGAAAAATAGGTCTTGATTAGGTTATTCGATTTCAGTATTATATTTATTTTAGTTCATTTTATTAGTACACATATGGTTTAGGAAATTCCATGGTCTTTTATAAGTTCTAGTTTAGATTTAGGAAAATTAGTTTCTTAGAAAATTTGAATTTGATTCAAATTATGCTCATGAGAGTTATTGTCCTTGAGCTACATAATCGAGCCATATTATATTCTTTGCCCAACCTATATCGAATTACTTTACTACTTTACTTTTTACTCAATCTATCATTACTATTTTTAATGAATCGATTGTAATTCTTTTATATTGTTTTTTCTTTTTTTTTTTGTGTTGTGATTTGCTTGTTTTAGATGTAAGGTTAGATTACATTTTAGAATCTTAATAAACACAAAAATATTGCATGGACACTTGTCAGGTGAAAACCTTAGGCTTGATAATTTGGTAAAAAGATTTTGCAAACACTTTAGTTGACAAATAACGAAGTCCAGGTATCAAAAAGGCACTAGTTAATTAAGTCCCTGACCCTATATCTTTGGTTGCATAGAAAGTGAGTTATTTTCGCATATTCACTTTATTTCTAGTCAACTTGAATAGGCTAGTGGCCACTCCCTCATATAGGATTATCATAGGTTAATCGAATTAAAATGAATTTTCCAACGTTAAGCAAGATAAAGAATTGGGGGAACCCACACCAATTGATGATCATTGGTCCTCAACTCAACATTACTTCTAAACCTGTCTTTTCCCGGCCATCAAGAGGCTTGCGACAACTTAAGATACATAAAAGTGTGTCAATCATTTTTAATCATTTCATATCTTTTGATATTCATTTTTGGCTTTTCACTAAAACAAATTTTGATCATTCATTGTATCATTGAGTCTTGAATTTAATTCGATCGGTTTGTCCCGAGAAGATATCTCAGTTTTATGGTTAAATGGTCCAAGTGCCCACTTCTTTTCTTAGGGAGGAGTAAAGGAAATTGAGTACTTCATTAGATAATTAATATTTAAAAGAGCTTAGTAGCTTGGATCATTGACATGCCTCCATAATAAAGATATGGACTTCCCAACTTTCTGATTCACTTTCAAGGATGGCTGGGAAAATATTATTGCCAATAAAAATATCACAATGATGCCTGTGCTATCTACCAATCTAAAGAGGCATATTGAGCATGTTTAACAAAAAAATTTGCGATTGTGTTGGTGTGAGATGATAAAGTGAAGCAATCGACCAATTAAAAGTATCCATCACTAGAATAGGTACATTGACTATGGATCAAAAGGCGCTCAATAACTTAGTAATCTAGCGCCAGCTTTGTTTAGTGCCATGAGAAGTACTCTCTCATCGGAAGAATTTAAAGTATTTTGAAAAATCTTATAAATAGAACAATTTAGGAAAAAAAATGCATACTCAAAGGACCAAATTTAATAAGGATTGAATTGATGAGTTAGAATTTTGAAAAATTCAGAGTTTAAAAGTCGTCGGAGTTGAATCTCATTCGCAATAGAGAGAGCAAATACTTAGGATGTGAAAAATCAGTCATCCACCTTATAGAATAAGTGGACTTGAATTTTTGTTTTTTTCGGCCTCACAATATTGATAGAAAATTTTCGACCATAGAGTAATTAATAAAAGATATTATTCTACTGTGACCGACTCGTAGCTTAGGAAAAGAAACGTTACTCTCTTTCCACACATTTTGTAAGAGAGGAAAAAGTCTTGGTGAATTGCAATTATTGATCCTGGACAAGTTGGGACAGAACCACAGCGATAAGTTCCGTCCTTGAATATTCTCCACTTTAATTTGTGTCGTCACATCGGTCCAATTACAAAGAGGAAGGACTTGTTTGATGTGACCGTTGAAAGAGTAAATCGCCTCATTAAAGAGACGCAACTACCACAAGATTTCGTTTGTACGAGTGTACAACGACATCTGGCTTGCCCTTTGGGACAAGAGAAAATGCAAAGCTTTGGTTCAAGTGCAAAAAGGCTTGTGCTTAAAGAGTGGAATTGCTTAAATCGTGAATAGTAATTATTCTGTGCAGAAACCAATTTTTTCTTCGGAAATAGATTTTATCCTCGAACAAGTTTTCGAGTAAAAATTATAAATTTGATAACGACATAAAATTTTCTTCCTCAATATTAAAATTCGTTCGAGTGAGCGGCCAGCCAGCCGATGTCAGGCGAGCGGGCGACTAGTGGTGAGGCCGAGTAAGAAGAAGAGTTTTATTTCTTATTTTTGTTTTTAAAATAAAAAATATATAAAAATTTTATTCCAAATTTATTTCTGTTAAAATTTTATTTTAAAAATAGAAAAATCAAATTATATTATTAAATAATTTTCTGTTTCAAATCTATTTTTGAAAATAAAATAATAAAATAATTATCATCAATTGAAATTGGTTGATGATGTTTGAGTAAAACATATTGGTTTTCGGGACAAGTTGCTGCCTTGTTTCGTTTGTCTTGGTCTTAGGGTCACTCGCAATTTGTCTGGACAAAGTTGGACAAGAATCAAGTGATGAGTTCGGTCCTCACAATTCGTACATAACCTCAACTTTGATTCGAGCGGCCACGTGGTCCAGTTACAAAAATATCCTTGAAGCCTGGGAGGAACACCGGGGGTGGTTGTGTATCCTTAACGAAAGTTTAGACGAAGAGATTGAGTTGCTGAGCTTTTAAAAAGATGGAATAAATAGGGGATATTGAACAAATTGAAAAAGTACAACCGCTGATGATCACATTTTTTCTAAATTTTTACGCTCGAGTTTTGTTTAAGAGGGCTTTCTAAAAGATTCCTTACATATACAGAGGGCATATTATTGTCCATTCTTCTCTTGTGAGTACGCTGGTATTACATATACTTTCAAAATGTTTCGAGAAATTAAAATTTTTTCTTCATTTGATGCTGGATAGATTACAATGCGGATTTGTTCGACATTTAAGAACCTTATGCACTAATTTTCCAATTTCCAAAATCTACATGTTTAAATTTATGTCCCTATCCTCATGTTGAACCACCAACCCATAAATAGCAAGACACTTTTATCACATTTTAGAACACGGAACCAAAAATAAAGCCCTTGGGAGATTGTATTTGGGGGATATCATACAACAACAACAACAAAAAATACATAAATAAAACGACGGTTTTGACATGGGACAATGATCTTTTTTGCCAAAGAGTTCTTCGGCAATTGGTCACATGCACTTGTGTGTAGATGTTTAGTAGCGTATATTATATAGCACTCATCTAACAGATGAATGCAAAGCGCTTGTTTGTTGAGTTCTGCTCGGTACACAAGATGTACGTAAAATCTAGTAAGGGATTTAATTAAGTACGGTAAAAATTTGTTCATCGAATAAAGGTTCCTCGACAAATATCTTTCACCGAAATGACAGCCAATTTTGATGCCAACAAAATTTAAAAATCGTTCAGTAACAACACATCATTTTATATGCAAAGGACAGTGATTTTAATCCAGTGTTTGGTTGATATTTATAATTTCTGTATTGTT
Source organism: Eucalyptus paniculata subsp. matutina (assembly GCA_017140255.1). NCBI lineage: Eukaryota > Viridiplantae > Streptophyta > Magnoliopsida > Myrtales > Myrtaceae > Eucalyptus > Eucalyptus paniculata. The sequence continues at coordinate 47,094,125 of CM029436.1, read as the reverse complement.
AATGGCCCCTGCGAAGTCGATCTTCCATCGATGTGATGACATCATGCCCAGTGATCTCTAGTTCAAATTATTTGTACCTTAAAAACAGCATACATATATTCTTGAATTTGCCTTACTTTTCGATGTTGTTATTGTTGAATTTACAATCTATGCAATCAAATTCTTTTGATTGAGCCGAAGAAAATAATTCGAAGCATACTATTCAACAATTTACTAAAGTTGCGGGTAAAGAAGATGATTACGTGGCTATGAAAAAACAGTATCAATTTAAGATGAATTTCTAGCATGAACACGTTGATTCCAACATAAGCGTCGACTTTTTTCTGGCCAAAGACCCGAGTGTCCATTGAACGGTCTCTTAGCAAAAGACCAATCTGGAGAACGTCCATTAGCGAAAGACCAATTTGAGACCGAATGCCTTGCAATCAAATTTCTCCATTTTTGTCGCCTTGTTTTGTTTGTCTTTGTACGATACACAATTATATATCTGAGCAAGCTTGGACAAAACCAGAGTCATGAATTCTGTCCTCGTCAAGTTGGACACAAAATGTGAGCCGTGAGAGATTCTCATTTAATTTTCAAAAAATATGGATGGACACAAAACGTCTTCACTTTGATTTGTGTAGCCACGTGAATCAGTCAATGTCCTTAAAGTCTACAAGGTGGGGTATTGTTTTACAATCTCGTGTTAATGAGCACAGGCTAGTACAATGTGATGGTAATTTTTTAACTGACAAAATAAGAAAATCGAGTGGCAAAGGACCAGGAGACCAACGAACATCTAGCCTAAAAAGCATTTGTTTTTACTCATGACCGTCATACTTTACCAGCAAAATCCAACTCAGTCTAGTATAAACTGGGTGCACTGAGAAAATATTGGGTACGTCTTATGTATCAACGTGGCAAACAAAAAGGCGGTGGGAGCGCGACACGTGTCCTCGTGGGACCCATAAAGTCAGGCGTCTGCTCCTCGACTCAGCGCTTCTTCCTCTCGTCTCGGCTGGTGGCTCGGCTCGGCTGGCAAAAGAAAGGACGTCCTCTCCTTCTGACCTGCACGCTCTCTTTCCTGTCAGAGCACTTATTGCGGAAACTTTTCTCTTTCCTTCGTTTGAGAAAGAAAATGGCCGTTCGTTCCTCTTTACCTCTCCATTTCTTTCCTTTCGAATTTTTGAATCTGAAATCCTCTCTCCGCGCTCGTTGTTGCTCCGCCGTGCATCAAGCGGCCGTTCTCCTGCCATCACCGACGAACCACATTACGGCCGCCGCTACTCCGGTGCTCACTCGCTTCTCTCTTCGGGTTCGTTGCTGCTCCATCATTCGTTCCGGCGTTCCCGGGATCGCAGATGCAGCACGCGGAGGAGAAGCAGGCCTCTTCGAGCTCCCTCAACGTCGGCGACGTCGCCCGCCAAGCGAGACCCGCACACACGGAAGGCTCGGAGGCGAGGTTGCTGGAGAAGCTGGTGCTGAGCTGCCTCGTCGTGTTCGACGCTCCTCCGCCTCCCTCTCGCGACGTCCGCTCTGCTCTCTCTCTCTCCCCCCTCTGCGAAGTCGTGACTCTCTTACAGCGAAACGTGACGCCGACGGCCCTCCACCTCTGCCGGTTGACTCCGTCGCCCTTGACTCCGACTCCGACTCCGACGCCGACGCCGACGCCGCCTCCTCCCCTGAACCCGACTCTGACGCCGACGCCCCTTCGCCGGTTGCCTCCGTCGACGTCGGAGTCCGTCGCCCCCGATGCCGACGCCTCGGCCTCCGCCTATGCGCCTGACGCCGACGCCGATGCCCCTTCGCCAAGTCCATGCATCGCAGAAAATGGTGATGCCGACCCAACATTACTTATTCAGTTATTTCCTTTTGCTGATGCCGAAAAGGAGAGACAAGCTTTGGTGGATGCACTTAGAGCTAGTGAAGCTGAATGCGATGCTATTGATGCGAAGATGCAGGAGGTTTTGAATGCACAGATTGCTGCTGAGGATGAGTGTGTTTCTCTGTTGGAGAATTTCTCTAAGGTCAGTGACAACATCTTTTCTTTTTTTGGCTACACTAATGCTTGATCCTAGAATGAATTAAGATAGAGTGAGCTCTATAGTAAGAACTTCGCACCACAGGGCAACACAATCATTGGCTGGAGCAGATTGATACACGTTTCTGGTTTTCTGTCTGTCTTTATAAACTTGCGTGTGTAATGGTACAAGCCTTCCTGACTGGATGTTCTTTATATTCATGTTTGTGCTTAGCTGCCCCTGTTGAGTGAAGGAAGTCGTTTGTCAATTTTCATCTTTCAATTGGCAGTCGGGTTCTCAAGGTGAACATGGAAAGACTAGTTTTGTCAAAGTGCTTCAAGGAAAATGAATGGAAAACAAGAATATCTCTTGACCATTGTTGGGTTATGGTAGATTATAGGCATGGTAGTGGGTGCACTGCATGTGTGGTGTCATTGGTGTGCCCTGGCGCACAATTGTAGCCCTAGTTTTTTATTTTGAGATAGCCATGGTTTTAATTGACTTGATGTAAGGTAAACTAAAAGCTTTCAGCAAGTCATATTGATCCCATGGTAGTCTCTGTTTTGCCAATCCAAGTAGACTTTTGGATAGTTACTGTTTTAAGGATAGCCGTGCTATCTCTCTCTGAACTTTTTCATTAACTGTTTCATCTGTCCCTACAAAACATGAGGTTGGATCATGCGTACCACGAAAAACTTTCTCGTAAGCTATCGATTTCATGTGGTAGCCAAATTTAGTTTGAAGCAGAATGACTGACATTTTTACCTCTTATCCTGCAGGATGCAACTGCTAGTGCTGACCTGATAGAGAAGAAGGCAAACTTACTGCGTGCTGAGGAAATGGACAAATGGCTTTCATCAAGTGAAGATTTGGAGGTGAGGAAGATGGAACTTGAAATCGAGTCATATCTGATAAGTGAAGCTCGTAAAGGAGTGAATGTTTCCATCGAGCATTCAATTGATGATGACAGTAGAGAGAAAAGAAAACTTCTTAAGAAGAAGGATGTGTTGTTGGATGAATTGGAGAAGCTACTTAATTTAGTGAGAGAGAAGGAGAAGCAAATTGCTGAGAATGATGCTTCCATTGAAGCAGTAGAGAAGCGCATTGCTGGTGTGGTCTTTGGATTTCAAGACATGCAATCAGATACTGGTGCTAAATATGATAGAATGAAATCAAAGCTCTCTCAGGTTGATGCCGAAAGTGAAGCTTTATCTATAAAAAAGAAAGATATTGATGACGTACTCTCTCAGGAAGATAATAAAGGAGCAAAGATTAGGGAACTTGGGAAGATTGCTGCAGATGAAGCAAAAGCATACAATGAAGCAGCAGGATTGAGAAAAGGTTTAATGCTTTGCATTTTGGAGTACAGAGAAAGTAAACTGGGGCTGATGAAGACTGAGGAGAAATTTTCTGAAGATGTCATGAGGCTCCAACAAGAAGCTTCCTCTGCAAGAGCTTCTTTACAGGTTATTTTACTTTTTAGCTATCTTACTCTTTACATGCAAACGACATATACCTAAAAGGTGGTTAAGCTTCACATGCTTAATCTACTATAATTCTGGCCTATGGAGTCTACATGTTGCAACATTTTGGAGAATTTACTTCCAGTCTTCTGAATCAGTAATGCTTGAGGTTCATGTTTGATTATCCAACCTAGGATGAGTGTTGGTTCATGGTTAAGATATACTTGCTGAAGGAATATTCTAAAGACACAGGCAGTGAGTGACTCCTACTTTCTTTCAAAAGTTTGTTTATGCGACGTATTTGTTTTTTTTTGGTGAAAATAAGAGATGCGACGTATTTGTTAGGGAAGCCTTAATCTTAAAAGTTTAGGCAACTAGGGATATGTAGACAATGTATGTTGAGATCTACCGTTTCCCCTCACAGAAAAGCTATAGCTTGCGAGTGAGACAATGGATGTAATCATGAAATCAAACTATTGTAGAGCTGGAGTACTGTAACAGGAGAAATAGGAAACAATAAGCAAAAGAGGGAGCAACAGGAGAGTATAAGCAAAAGCAGAATTTGATCAGATTTCAAATCTTGCAGTGAACTCCAATGTTGTGTCAGGAGACCTTTATCTGAATTTTTTGTCCAGTCTAGTGGTCAGGGTATTGTGTTAAGCATGTTCTTTAGCTATAGCTTCAGGACGAAAATTCAAAAACTGAATACTCGAAATTTATTTGGCTCTTCAACGCATCATTTGATTAGATTCTTGTCTTTTGATCATAGGAACTGTCTTCAAATAAGTCCAGCCTCCAACAGGAGATAGCTTCATTTGAGCAGAGGATACTTTATGTGGACAAGAGACTTCCAGAACTAGAGACTGAGAAAAAGGTTGCTGCTGCTGCAAGAAATTTCAAAGAAGCTGCACGAATAGCTGCTGAAGCGAAGTCGTTGAGCAATGAGAAGGAAGGAACACAAATCAAGCTCGAAAGAGCCACTATGGAGCTTGGAAAGCTTGAAGAAGAAATTAAAGAAACTGTTGATAAATTGCAGGAGGCTGAGGAGCAGATCTTATTAAGGGAGAGGGATTTGGCAGTGGCTAGACTCCAGAGGTTACTCATAACTGCCAGTGCTGCCAATGCTGAAAGAGCTGCTGCTGTGGAATTGGGTGACCATGAAGAAGCAGACATTTTACTTGCTGAGGCCAAAGCTGCAGAATATGAAGCCCAAAAGCTCCAAGCGGTATATGATTTGAAGGAGGAAGATTTTGGCAATCAACCAAAACATTTAATCCCTATGGAACTTGTTTATGATCTCAGCGGGAAACAATTAGCAGAATTAGCTGCATCTGTTCATCTCAACCCAGCATCATGATGACAAAGTGGATTTTGAGATGACTGACCTTTTTGGCAGGACAGGCTTCTGAAACTCTGGTCACATGTATTCAAGGGGATTAGCCTGGAAGTTTCATCTCACCTTTGGCTAGACGCTTTCAAACCTCAGTGCCTAGAAATGACAGTTGTGGCATTCTTTGGTCTTTGGCCAGTAGCAAGTTTGGTATGGGTTTTGAAGATCTCGGCGATTTCATTTTATGGTACTGGATGTGAGAATTCAGCTTCTCCAAGGCAATGGGAGGAGTAATTTTTTGTAAATCTGTTGAGTGAAAGATCAATACACGTCTCTTCTCATACAGAATAATGTCCAGCCCAATACAAAAAAGGGGTTGGGGATGGTGTGGAAAATAGCCAGAATTTTCTTTAGATTCTCTTTTGTGACTTTTATTTTTTTGGGCTCCTCTCCTGCTTTTCTTACTGTTGCTGAAGAGTTGGAACATTTTGGTCACCTGCGTCTCATCATCGTTCTGGCCCGTCTCACCAGATGCCAAGATGAATCTCCAAGTTGATGCTGCATTGACGCTCAAATCGTGTAAAACTTTCTGTCTAGAGATGATTTGCATTAAAACTTCCTGCATCCAACTGTTACAGAGACTCTTTTGTTCCTGAGGAGAATCTGAAAAATGGCAATGGTTTGCAATGCACTTGGAGCAATAAGATGTTAAGTCAGGTCACTTAAATATGTAACAACCAATCAAAACCGTTGCAACACCTACTGTGGCAAAAGAAAATTGAACTTCTTCCCTCTGATCTTTCAACGAACTTTTACAGCTCTACTGTTCTTGAGGAGAATCTAAAAAATGGCATGGTTCGCAATGCACTCGTAGTAATAAGATGTACAGTCTTGTCTCTTACATGTGTAAGCAATCAAAAACGTTTCTGTGGCCAAAGAAAATTGAAAATTTTCCCTTTGATCTTTCGACCGACTTTTGCAGCTCTATTGTTCTTGAGGAGAATCTAAAAAATGGCATGGTTTGCAATGCTCTCGTAGTAATAAGTACAGTCAGGTCTCTTGAATATGTAAGCAATCAAAACCGTTTCTGTGGCCAAAGAAAATTGAACTTTTCCCTTTGATCTTCCAACAGCAAAACGCCATGCATGGCCACATTAAGCAGCATCAACTGAGGGACGATGCCCCGTATATAATACATGCTCACAATTTCGGCTGAGTTACGCTTACACAGGGGGAGAGAGAGGGAGGGAGAGAGAGAGAGAGATTATGAGATGATAATACACATTATACTGTGGTTCACGCCACCTCCTCATCCTAGAAAAGAAAAAAATTATGAACCAAATAAAGAATCAAGAAGCAGTGTCACAGTCCTTTCCGACAATCTCCCAGCTGTTGCAAAAGAGCAGCAAAGTCGGTTTTTGTAGCCCTTCAGAGTGTTGCGGTCAAATGGAGAGGCGGAGTTGCGGAAACAGTGACGTCCAAACATGCCCTTTATTTGCATTGCAGACGGCACCACACCAAATGTATTCTTTCTGTATCCTTACGATAAATAACCCATAAACAAATCCTACTGACCAAATGTTCCAGGAATCAGACACTCTTGCTAATTACAGTCCAACCCACATCCTTCCAAAAGTGGTCCGTCCGACTTGGCAAAGAATGGATCGACACGTACCCACAGAAGGGAGAAGATGGAAGCGAGCAAGATGGACCACACAATGATGATTGTAGGAGTCCTGTTCTGCCGTCCGAGCAGACCCTTTAGGAAAGGATACAAGTGGACAATCACCCAGAAGGCAAAGAATAGCTTTCCGAAGAGAGGACCCCAGGACTCGTAACCGTTGTTTATTGCGTTTGATACGCCAGCTACAACACCAATCAGGTTTATTATAAGCAATGTGGTTGGCGGAATGAGCAAGGTGGTCCATTTGAACGCATAGAGTTCAGAGAACTCCTCGTCATCCCCACCCTTTGATGTCACAGTGAAGTTCGTGTCAACACCAGCCAGAACCTTCAAAAGCCCCTGAAAAACTGCAAAGAGATGTGCTGAAACTCCTCCGATGACCCAGAACTGTTCGTTCCTCCACCATTCTTCTATTCCAACCCCACTCCATCGCATTTCCAGGATACTTGTCGCGAAAATGCAAATGAAAAGTGACAGAAACCACAGACTAGCCACATTGCTCAGCTGCAACGGGGACAAGAAACAAAGACAATATAAGATCTTTTGCCTGGAATATCATCAATTGTACGATATAAAAGCAATAGTTGAAAAAAAGAAAAAAAAAGAAAAAGAAAAATCTAATAGCCTACCTCTGGCGTGATGAATTTCCCAGTAAGCAAGCAGCACACAGTAGGCAAAGTACAGTATCCCAACAGAGGGATTGATGTCCAGGGGTATACTGTGGCATTTATGTAAGATAATCGCTCTAACCATTTCAAACCGCCTCCATAACCATACCAAAGGGGACAATGCCTGCTTAAGAAGATCTCAATGGAACCAAGAGCCCAACGAAGGACCTGGTGGAGACGATCGGAAAGATTAATGGGAGCAGATCCTTTAAAAGCGGGTCTTGCAGGGATGCAGTAGATGGAACGCCATCCATGGCAATGCATTTTAAAGCCCGTCAATATATCTTCTGTAACTGAACCATATATCCATCCGACCTGTATATGATGAAAGTTCAGCCAACTCTGAGAGAAACAATAATTGTTTCGGGAATCGCATGAAGAGAGCATTTACACTACACTTACCTCTTTTCCCCACTCAGTCTTATCTTCGTAGCCGCAGCTGATGACATGGATAGCTTCTTTTAGCAAAGATGCAGGGCTCGTGCCTTTCAGTGTTCCTCCATCCTCTAGCATTGTCGATGCGACGAAGACTGAGGATTGCCCAAACTTCTTTTCAAGCTTATGCTGAGGCGTGGGATTTTCAGTTTCAATTCCTGCATAAGAAAACATGAATGTATTGATGACTAAGTAAAAGAACTAGCCTTAAACATGACATAGGAAGCAAAATTGGTTAAGTCCAAATTGGAACAGATGTTAACTGGGAAGCAACCCAATAGAAAACAAGCTTTTGGAAGAATAAAAAGATTTCACCGATTGATGCCAAAATTGAGAGGCACATTCAATGATAGAAAAAGGTAAACCAACACTAGCCAATTAAGTGGGACTTCATGCAAAAGCAGAATCTCACCTTCAATGCCCTCTTCGATACCTTCCAAAGGTGGTGGAGTACCTGCATCTTTTTTTTTAAAAAATCTCTTCTTCAGTTCGGTCTTAGGCTTGGTATTCTTCTTCTTCTTCTTCGTCCCAGAGCAACAGCACCCACAACAGCATCACTTTGGCAAGCAGTTGCAAGTTCTGGTCGGTGGCTTCTTTGCTTTTGGAGCATCATAACCATAGAGTGCCAGCCTTCTGAATACACAACCAGTCCCAACGTAAATAGGACCTTGAATACCATCCAGACCTTTCATGTTAATCTGAAAGAGAGAAATTTCTCCGTCAGATCTTCTTGCACCGAATTAATGATACGGTATGTGCAACTGGACATGAGGCAATTCAATGGTTGATAATTGCATGCTTACATCGAAAAACACGGTGTTCCGATTGGCATATCGATCGTGCCTATCTATACCGTCGAATCTTTGAGGGAACTGGACGTAGCACACTCTTATTCCAATAAGTGGGTCCATCATGAAGCACATTGCCTCCCTAATAGCCTTACTATTATTGAAGTAGTGATCATAATCCAGATTCAAAAGATAAGGCGCATTTGTAAGCACAGCAGAGACCCTGACCTGTTAGACAAACAAAAGTTCACAGAGAGGTCAATGGAGAGAGCAAAAAAGGGGGTTTACCAACTAAGGTGGACTCTTATGACACTTACCAAAGCATTCATGGCTCCTGCCTTCTTGTGGTGATTATAGCCAGGCCTCTTCTCTCTGGAAACATAGACAAGGCGAGGTAATTCATTCCCGTCAGAGTCATGTCCTCCACTTTGGCCAAGAAAAACCTATTAAAGATAGCAGAAATAAGCAGTTAATCTCATCTCACATCAACAAAGAGTTCTAAAACTGAAAATGACAACTTTGCATACCTGAATCATGCCAGGATGATCACGGACGTTATTTCCAGGCCATGGTGTTCCGTCCTGCATCGTCCACCCTTCTTCAGGAACCTTCTGGGCTTTGGCCACCAAAGCATTTATACGAACCTTAAACTCCTCATACTCTCTCTGCAAACACAGCAAGAACATAATTAAGACTTTGACTATCATCTGCAAAGAGCAATTGATAAATTAAATTTGGCACTCCTACTACCTTCATTGCTCTTCGCTCCTTCACAAAAGATGCCTCAACCTTATCTTTGAGATAATCTATCTTCTGAGCAAAATAAAACTCAGGTACCCGTGGCTCAATGTTGAATTTCTTACAGAAAGTTGAGAAGGTTGGCCTTCCTTCTCATACCTAAAGAACAATGCCAAATTCATAATTTTACAAATCCACATAAAGATCAGGCAAATAGCATGAAATGGAAGGCAAAATCTATTACCTTAGGGACAGTCTGTTGAGGTATGTCTCCCGATCAATAGGGAGCCATTTCGGGAATTGATCCAGAATCCACGAGAGACCAAACCAGATCTCACAGATAACAGATATGAGCCACAATGCGTATGCATCATTCACAGGATGCATTACTCTGTAATGGAAAAAGAATCCAAGCACTACAAGCCGGATGACAATGGTCATTCTGTAGGGATTGATTTGGCTGGAGGATATAGGCAACTTTCTTGACAGCGGCTGTCTCGCCTCATCCATTCTGATTCACATTGCAGATGAAAAAGTCACGGCATTAGGGACCCCTGATTCCCAATCTCAACATATTCGAAACTATGCAAGAACTAAACCATACATAATTGACTTCTCAAACAGGAATTGGCATATAATCTTCATGAGAAAAGAGAAGACTGGTTTAGCAATGCCACTCATCAAATTTGACAAGAGAACAGAACTTACAGTGGTAGATCTGGGTTGTCCCCATCATCGTCCCATTCCTTGCCACCTTTCTCGTTCTTCATCATCTGTAGTTTCTCTTGCCTTTGTTTCCAACTCTCCATCCTCTCTTTCCAAGCAACGCTTCCATATCCATAAGCAGCCAAGTCCTTTGAAGGATCCATGGATCGAGGTTGCACTACAGAAAGGAGTTCACAGAACAACCATCTGTTATACTTGCAATTCTAACTGCAGCAGATCAATGAATCATTTCTTAGCCAGGGAACATAACATCATCACCTTTAATGTTAGGGCAGTCCATGAGTGGTCTCCTCTTGCAAGTGCTTCATTCAACTTGTCATAGTTTTCCTACAGGATGACAAGTGGATTCACCCATTCAAATCATTGATAGAGTCAGCATACAAACTAGCAAATATGCAAGGCAGAGTGGCACAATACAATGACATATGATTTGAAAAAAAGTTCCTGTAAATTATGAGTTCACATCATATCTAGGACATTGTTGTTATAGGGTGATGCAGGCAAATAAGTGGTAACAATCATTCAGTCGAGCCAGATGATCAGGATATGACTTAAAGCCAAATGCTCTGTCATTAAGATTCAAGACATCAACAGGATATCAAGCAAATTATGTAAGTTGATGTAAAATTCAGGGACAAAGCAGAGGACAATAACAAGCAGATATTTAACTGATACAGCCATTCATGTTCGGCAAGTAATTTATGGGTGTCCCTTGCACTGCAGGGTCTGGGAGGTAGTTGATGCACAAGCAACGAAGACAGCACTCAGAAATTCTAATGCAGTTTGATTCGGATTGCTAGAAAATCATTCAAATCAAAACTCTACAGGACTATACAATCTTGCAATTATCTATCTCCACGTAAGAAGCCTCATCCACATAAAATAGCAGCCAAGGAGGCAAAACCTCATCTGCTGTAAGACTTAAGATCATTTGTCACACTTGCTTTCCGAGACATGGCTCTGAGTCTACGGCATTTGGCTTCCAGCCTAGCTACCTCTTTATGCTCTCCAAATGCTGTTTGCTGGCTGTTTCTGCTGCTTGGGTGCTCAAATTACGCTCAATAATCCTAAGTTCTAGCTCCTCCAACATAGAAAGGACTTTGGCTTTGAGGGCCACATTCTCTTTTTCAGCAGCATCAAGCTTAGGGGCGAGATTAGAACATATAACTGAAGAAGCTTCACTCTTGGCTGCTTGAAGCTAGCATGGACATTGGAAAGCTTAGTCTCAAGCTCGGCCTTTGTTGATTCCCACTCACGAGTTTTCTTGACCACAGCTTCTTGGATCTTCTGCTCTTGCTCATCCTCACCTGTCTGAGCTGCCTCACACATTCCTTAAGTGCTCCATCAAGATGACTGATTCGATCTTCTAGTGTCTAGTTCCTTTGTGTTGCAGCCTCCAGTTGTTTCTTTAGCACCAAGACTTCATTTTCAGCCTTCTCCCATCCTACCATTGAATATCAAAAGGAAAAAATTTCCCCTTCAGCTATGGTTACGGATGATGCTACAGTACTGTGAGAATACTATGGACTACTTTTCGTCCAAGATGAGAATTTCCCCATCATCAGCAAAAGGAAATAACTGAATAAGTAATGTTGGGTCGGCATCACCATTTTCTGCGATGCATGGACTTGGCGAAGAGGCATCGGCGTCGGCGTCGGCGTCGGCGTCAGGCGCATAGGCGGAGGCCGAGGCGTCGGCGTCGGGGGCGACGGACTCCGACGTCGACGGAGGCAATCGGCGAAGGGGCGTCGGCGTCAGAGTCGGGTTCAGGGGAGGAGGCGGCGTCGGCGTCGGAGTCGGAGTCGGAGTCGAGGGCGACGGAGTCAACCGGCAGAGGTGGAGGGCCGTCGGCGTCGCGTTTCGCTGGAAGAGAGTCACGACTTCGCAGAGGGGGGAGAGAGAGAGAGCAGAGCGGACGTCGCGAGAGGGAGGCGGAGGAGCGTCGAACACGACGAGGCAGCTCAGCACCAGCTTCTCCAGCAACCTCGCCTCCGAGCCTTCCGTGTGTGCGGGTCTCGCTTGGCGGGCGACGTCGCCGACGTTGAGGGGAGCTCGAAGAGGCCTGCTTCTCCTCCGCGTGCTGCATCTGCGATCCCGGGAACGCCGGAACGAATGATGGAGCAGCAACGAACCCGAAGAGAGGAGCGAGTGAGCACCGGAGTAGCGGCGGCCGTAATGTGGTTCGTCGGTGATGGCAGGAGAACGGCCGCTTGATGCACGGCGGAGCAACAACGAGCGCGGAGAGAGGATTTCAAATTCAAAAATTCGAAAGGAAAGAAATGGAGAGGGAAAGAGGAACGAACGGCCATTTTCTTTCTCAAACGAAGGAAAGAGAAAAGTTTCCGCAATAAATGCTCTGACAGGAAAGAGAGCGTGCAGGTCAGAAGGAGAGGACGTCCTTTCTTTTGCCAGTCGAGCCGAGCCACCAGCCGAGACGAGAGGAAGAAGCGCTGAGTCGAGGAGCAGACGCCTGACTTTATGGGTCCCACGAGGACACGTGTCGCGCTCCCACCACCTTCTTGTTTGCCACGTTGATACATAAGACGTACCCAATATTTTCTCGGGTGCACTAAGGACGAGATCATTTTAGCTGGCAATTGGTGTGATGTGATGTGCACAACTCGGATCACTCAAATTCTTTTTCTGAACCCAATTTAAACAATAATTTCATCAAAAATCCTCATTTTAACTCATTAAAAGCTGGCAAGATAGGTAGAAAAATGAAAAAATTGATCATGGACTTGGTAGTTCATACGATGCCACACCGACTGATGCGCATTGCAACCAAAACCATAAAGGCTCTTTTTTTTTAGATTTAAGGGAAGTGATCACACAATGGGCCAAAAATTGGTTTGTACTGCAGACTTTCAATTTTTTTTTTCGGATTTAAAGAAAGTGATTGCGGTGAGCACACAAATGAATTTTTTTTTTTTTGGTCGATAATTAGCTGCTTTCATTCATTGAAAACGACGGTCTTTACATGGAAAAGATAAGCTGGAGTCAAAACATAATATAGTCCAAAGAGGGGTGGGGGGTTCACGCTGCCACTTGGAAGGAAGAAAATCAAGGCGTTTTGCCTTTGCTATCCAATCAACGGCATGGTTAGCCTCTCTCGGACAGAATGAAAGATTTGCTTTGGTCAGTTGGGCCAAAAGTTGTTTGCATACCTGTACTTGTTCCTTCACGGCCCATGGCGCTTCTTCGCGGCCCAGCACGGAGTCAACCAACGTGCGACAATCACTTTCGCAAAGTACACTCCAGTTCAGTTCGTGTGCTGGGTTCGCGTGAAGTTCTTCTCTCTGTTTCAGCAGGAGCAACCCATGAAGCAAGGCTAGGGTTTCCGCCTGCAAGGACGAAGACGCGTAAGTTTTTTTGGCGAATCCATCTACAATAATGCCTTTGGAGTCTCGAAGGATGCCCGCAATCGAGCTTTGCTCATCTCCTTCCACCCACGAGCTGTCCACGTTCAATTTCAGATCTAGGTCTTCCGGCGCTTTCCATGTCACAGGTGATGTCGCCATATCTCTCATTTCTTTGCGTTTGCACGGATTCCAGCGCTGATAATTCTGATTTTGTGCTAGGGCACTTTCAATTAGAGCTTCCGGTTGCGCCTTCCTGTTCCGAAAAACAACGTTGTTCCTGTTTTTCCAGATCTGCCACAGCATCTCCGCGACTAGTCCTTCATCAGGTGAATGTATTTTCGCCTCTAAAAATTCCGCCAACCATTTGTCCATTCTGGTAGCCGTGCTTGTACTATGGCTGAGATTAAGTCGATGATTTGACCATATTCTGTGGGCTGTTTTGCAGTGAAAAAAGATGTGCTCGACTGTCTCAGGGTGTTTAGAACAGAGGGGGCATAGCGGGTCAGGTAAAATCTTCCTCTGGTAGAGCTTTTCTTTTGTTGGTATTGCATCCTGACATAGGCTCCATAGAAATATTTTCAGTTTGGGGGGGATTGATAATTTCCATAGCCTAGTCCATAGGGCACGGGGAGGCTGGTACGAGGATGATGCTCTGTTGTTGTCCTGTTGTAGGGACTTGTTGTGCATGCTGTTATAACCACTTTTAACGGTATAAGTCCCATTTTTGGTGCCTGTCCAAATCAACTTGTCTTCCTTTGGTTGCATAGCGAGAGGGATAGACAGGATTTCGTTTACTATTCTTCTTTCAAACATCTGGTTTAACATCGTTTCTTTCCATTCCTTCCTTTCCTCATCAATTAATTCAGCCACTGTTGTAGGATCTTCTCTGTTTTCTGGGCCTCCTATTACTCCTTGTGATAGCCAATGATCTTGGCGAATATTAATGAATTTCCCATCTCCCACAATCCATCTTAGGTCTGGTGCAATGACTTCACGTCCCATTAGAATGCTCTGCCATCCCCAAGATGGTCTTTGACCTCTGTTTGCTCTCCATAAATCTCCATTAGGAAAGTATATGCCTTTCAGGATTTGGCTCCATAAAGCTGAAGGTGATTGGGATAACCGCCACGCCTGCTTTCCCAACAAAGCTTTATTAAAAGTGATTAAATCTTTAAAACCTAAACCTCCCCTGTCTTTCCTGGACTTTAGAACCTCCCATTTCCTCCAATGCATGCTGTTCTTGGCTTCATTTTGCCTCCACCAGAATGCTGCAATTCTTTTTTCAATCGCTCTACAAACCGATACAGGTATCTTGAATATTGCCATTGCGTATTGTGGCAATGCTTGCACAACAGTTTTGATCAAAATTTCTTTCCCAGCTTTAGATAGATATTTTTCTTTCCATCCCGCTAGCTTCATGTCTACTCTTGCCAAGATCCATGCAAACATGTCTTTTTTTGTTTGTCCCCAATTTGACGGTATGCCTAGGTATTTTCCTACTTTGTCAATGTTTGGAACTCTCATTTCTTGAGTCATATTCCTTTTCAACTCCTGTGGACAGCTATTACCGAAGAACATACCTGATTTATTCAGATTAATTGCTTGCCCCGTCGCATAGCAATATTGATTTAGGACAGCCACCAAACTTTGACATTCTCTAATAGTCCCATCCATAAAAAAGATAGCATCATCTGCGAAAAGGAGGTGAGATAGTGTAGGACAATACCGTTTAGTTTGATTCCTTTAATACATCCGTCTTCCAGGGGCTTTGTGTAGCATCCATGAGAGTACATTGGCTGTCAATATAAATAAGTAAGGGGATAGGGGGTCGCCTTGTCTAATTCCACGTGTAGGAATAAAATATTCTGTTGGCTCTCCATTAACTTTCACATTGAAAGAAACTGTTGACACGCATTGCATAATCAAATGAACCCACCGGTTAGAAAAACCCATCTTTAGCATGCCGGGACTGAAGGAAGTCCCATTCCACTCGTCGTATGCTTTTTGCATGTCCAGCTTCAATATCGCCCGAAATTTCTTTTTCCTCTTCTTGATTCTCATTTGATGCAACACTTCTTGAACAATTAGGATATTATCCTGAATTTGTCTACCGTGAACAAAAGCACTTTGTTCCTGTGAAATGATCTGTGGAAGCCATCGTTTCAATCTATTTGCCATTACTTTCGATATGATTTTATAGCTGAAATTGCATAAGCCGATGGGTCCGAACCTGGCTGATATTTTCTGGATTTTTAACTTTTGGTATTAGAGCAATGTATGTCTTGTTGAGAATGGGATCAAGATTACTTGACCGAAAAAATTCCCGGACCATAAGCACGACATCCATTTTAATATCCTCCCGAAGTGCTAGTAGAATTGCCCATTTAGACCATCTGGTCCCGGAGCCGTTAGGGAACCTAGCCGGAAAACAAACCTCTTTAACCTCCTCCTCGATATATGAGCCATCAAATCTTCATTCATCTCTCGTTGTGACGACTGTTGGGCATTGATTTAATATAGGTTGGAGATTCCTTGATCCCACCGAATCATATAGAGTCCGATAGTAGTCCTTAATGTGTTGTTTGAGCACCGTGGAGTCCCGACTCAGTTCGTTTCATCAACCTTCAGCATTGAAATTTTGTTTCATTGCCTCCTCCGGATTGTAGTGGCATGGAAGTATTTCGTATTTTTATCTCCCCATTGAAGCCAGTTAATTCGGGACCTTAATCCCCATTTCATCTCTTCCCCGCCTCCATAGTTGATCAATGTTTGCCTTTAACATCCGGATTTCGCTTTGCTAGTTTCTCCGGGGTTGCCGTTTGTTACTTCCGTTAGGCGCTTCTTGAGTGCATTAATTTGACATGATGCATTGGAAAATTTCTGCTTGCTCCATTTAGCTAGTCCCTCTCGTTACTTGCTGGATTTTTCGTATCAAACTTTTTCGATCTTGGAATGTTCCACCAATTATCCATAACAACATCTCGACATTCTTTTTCATCTAACCAAGTAAGCTTCAAATTTGAATTCTCTTTTCCTTTTGCCATGAACAGGATACAAGGAGAGAAGAAGGGGGTCGTGATCCGACCCTACCGCCTGGTAATGCCAAAACTTCAAGCATTTGAATAGGTAACCCGCCATTCCATATTACATACGACTGCCTAACCGCTTTTTGACCAACTCCTCCCCTTCTCTATTGTTAGTCCACGTAAACTTACAGCCTTTACTATCAATATCCATCAGTGAACATTCATTTAACATATCCCGGAAGGCTGCAATTCGATAATAATCCGTCTCCCTTTTACCTTCCTTCTCCCAATTATATAGCGTATCATTAAAATCTCCCATACAAAGCCACGGTAGACTGTTTGATATGTGAAAACAAGCCAAATTAATTAAAAGAAGCTTCCCATGTCTATGAGGTCCCATAAAATAGGTTTGTTATCTATTATAATATAGGTAGAAATTTTGGACCATAAAGTAATTATCGAATGATTTTATTTTACTGTGTACGAATCATAGGTTAGAGGTGAGTAGGGGTGTGCATGGTCTGAGCGGACGGTTCCCGACCTAGAACCGGGAACCGTCCACTAAGGACCGGTTCCGAAAAATTGGAACTGGGATCTACCCGTTTGTTGTATGGATCCACCCAAGAACCGGACCGCTGGTCTGATCCAGTTCTCAGGTGGATCCATGGAACTGATCTTGATGCGAAACAATTTTAGTTTTCAACATAGATTGGGAAGGAGGGGAGGAGGTCTATGGTCGGGTTTTCAACATAGAACGGTCGCGAAACAATTTTCCGCGGTTGTGGCGGGTGGTAGCCAACGTGAGGGGGCGAACAACAACGGCGGTGGCGTCAACGCTCGGGGAGGAATCGAAATGGCGATAAAATTAAGAGGAACCAAGGAAGAGACAAAGAGAGAGAGATCCGAAGACAAAGAGAGTGAGGAGATGAAATCTAATCTAGGATTTCTTTTAGTAATTTTTTTTTAATATTAAAAAGGTTTCAGTCCGGTTCGGGTGGGCGGATCCGCCCATGGAACTGGGAACCGAATCAGTACCCACCGATTCCGAAAAATTGGAACCGCGAATCGGATCGGTTCCCTTAAGAACCACCGGTTCCAGATAGTTCCAGTCCCATTCCGGACAGTCCGGGTGATTCCCGGGTATTTTGCACACTCCTAGAGGTGAGCATTGATTTAGGGTTAACCTAAATTATATATTATATATTATATATTTTTTCTACTCTAAATTTTAGCATCTCCTCATCTATTTTCATCACGGTTCAATTTGTCACGTAAATTAGAAAATAGAAAGAAACTCAATCCTAATTTGATAAAACAATAATAAACCCTCTTCACGCACCTCGATCTTGCTTGCCTACTCTCCTTGCTCGCTACTCACGGCTCACCTATCTTTGCTTGCTTCACTTGCCTTGTCGCTTGCCTCTATTCACTCACTTCACTGCTCGCTTTTGTTTCCCACCTCCTGTGTTCGTTTTTAAGTGTAAATTTCTATTATTACTTTATCTCATATTTATGTTTGACATGTATTGGTGTTCATAACTTCTCAATATCCACATTGTTAATGGATATGTAATTTGAAATAGTATGTTCTTTTAAGGAATATAAAAATGAAACAAAAAAGAAAATTCGATTAGTCCCTGATTAACCTTGAAATCGGGCCAAATCCATAGGATCGGTCCAATTATCAGTCTCAGGCTCAATAAGGTCAGTCCTTAATTCCAAAAATTGAAAACCAACACTATGCAAATTAATCTCAGAATTAAATGTTGGACCAACTCAATCCAGACCATACTCACTTTTATCGTATATTGCAAAAGGGTTAATACCTTGAAAAAATCCAAAACCAATACACTTATAATAAATTTACTTCAAACTAATTTTTTGACCCAAAAAAATCCTAAATTGGTCTATCTATGATAAATGACCACAAAAAAAAAATATCCAAAATTGGTATATTCGTAGCAATTATATCTCGTGTTAGATTGGATTAATAACATGAAAAATCACAGAATTGGTACAAATGAGATAAACAAATAGTAAAATCTCAAATTAATACATTAGTCTACAATTACGTGTCATTTAACTCAGTAATTTAATGGTAAAATTTAATATAAATTAATAAAAGGTAAATTTATTATAAGCATATCAGTTTGAAATTTTTAATGATTAAAATGTTAATTTAAAGTAATTGTGATAATTATATTAATTTGAAAATTTTTAAAATATTAATTCATTAAAAAAACAATGGTCTCTTTCACAAGAGAGAAAAAAAGTCTTGGTCATTTGCAATTATTGATCCAGACAAGTTGGACAGAACCACAGTGAATGAGTTTCGTCCTCATCATTTCTGAATTTTCTCCCCTTCGATTTGCGTGTCCAAGTCCAATTACCAAAGAGAACTAAGAAAATATCTTTGATGTCCAGGAAGGGCCTGCTTTGCTGGTCTTGGTCAAAAGGTGAGTGTTGAACGAGTCAATTGCCTCATTAAAGAGACGCACCCAGTAGATCCAGCACCGGTTCCTCCTTGGGGAAAGAGAAAATCATATACACGGATTCATGCAGTGTTACCATAGGGTAAAGATTTGATCATTCACAATCTATCTATGTACGTATCAAAGTGGATATTAGGCCCCGTTTGTTTGTATTTTTTTTTTTTTGTTTTTAAACAGTTTTTCTGTTTTTTTGTTCCTAGAAACAAAAAAGGAACAGAAACACGTTTGGGTGCGTTTGTTCCTTTTTTTTCTTTTGTTAAAGGAACAAAAAAAACAAAACAAAAAACACAAATTTTTTGTTTCGTTTCTGAAACACTTTCGAGAAATACTTTTTTTCTTTTTCTTTTTCTCTTATTTTTTTGTTCTTTCTTTTTAGTTGCCGTCGCGCTCGCCATGGCCGACGACCGCCGAGGAGGGCCGGCGGCTCCGCCCGGCCCACGCGCGAGGCTCGCCGCCCCGGTGAGGCCGACGTCGCCATCCCCGGCGAGGCCGAGGCTCGCCATAGGCCGGGCGAGGGTCGGCCTCGCATGGTCGGGGAGCTCGAGCCGCCCAGATCCGGCGAGGTCGACCCGCCCAACGGCCGGCGAGCCCAGCCATGGCGAGGCCGACTGCGCCGGCGGGCGAGCTCGATCTCGCCCGATCCGGCGAGGCCGAGCTCGCTAGCGGCCGGCGAGCCTCGACTCGCGCGGCTCCGGGCGAGCTCGATCTCGCCCGATCCGGCGAGGCCGAGCTCGCCCGGGGCCGGCGAGCCTCGACCTCAATGGTGGCCCGACGAGGCCGCGCCGCGCCGGCCATTGGCGAGCTCGGCTCTCGCTCATGGTTAGCGAACTCGGCCTGCCGGATCAAGGCGAGACCGACCTCGCGGCCGGTCGCCGAGGCTAAGGCCTTGGTCGGCGAGGCCTTGGCCGCCGACTACCAAAAGAAGAAGAAAAAATGAAAAAGAAAAAAAGAAAAAAAGGAAAAATAAGAAAAAAATAGAAAAAATAAAAGAAATAAAAAAATTATCCAAATTTACCAAAACATTTCGTTTATTTTTATTAGAACAAGTTTACCAAACGCATCTTTTGTTCAAAAAAAATTGCTCTAGGGCAAACACTTTTTTCTATTTCTCGCTCCCTAACAATTTTTAAACAAACACAAACAAACGCGCCTTACTTCGCGGATTAGCACATGCGCTCTCACTCGTGCGAGCTTTATCTAATGATCTAATTTTTACTGTTATTTTAGCAAATATTTTGTTGGTTTACTTTAAATTGAGGATTATGATGAGTTTAACAATTAGAGATACCTATTGTGATAAAATATTTTTTTTAACCCTAAATTGAGGATTCTTTTATTTTTGTTAAATAGATTTTCACAATATTTAAAACCAAATATGACATGATAGCCCACATTTGATAAATGATATTGGAGGACAAATAAAAAAAAGAATATGCTTTGCTACTAGAAAATTTCATCACAAAAAATTAATTGCATGTATTTTGCAAATAAATGAATATTAGAAAACGATGAAAATAATTATTAGCAAATGAATAGATATAGTTACCCACCATTAAGAAAATTTAAATTAGAAAAAAAAAAAAAAAAAAAAAGACATGATTGCGCATAATTTTGTATACAAATATAACTCTTGGGATTAAAACTGCATAGTCTAAGAAAATAGCTATCACTAAAATTAAGGCATGTCATAACACTTTCAACTGTTTGGAGAATTTAGCTATGACAAATAAATGACCAAACCTAAACTTTTAACTAAAGACGCTCCTCTTTTCTTTCCTTTGATGTTCAAGTGTACTAGGACGACACTTTACACGGGATGGATTGGCTTTAGCTATCTTGTAGTCTACCTATTGCTATGTCCATGGGATTCTAGAAAAACAGAGCGAATGCATTGGACGATCATACGTTTGCGTAGGAGTTCGAACGTGAATGGCAATTAAGCAAAATGACCTGCAATTACCCTCGCAGTCATGCTTACCAGGGAAATTTTTACAAGTCCATTCAAATGACTTGGGTTTCTATTCGCTTTATGACTTGGACCAAGAATTTCAAGGAGAAGCTAGCTGTGCGTTGTCTAAAACTTTTAACTTCCGTTAAATCTTATGAATTAAAAATGTACATGTCCAATTTTCTTGACACCGCAGCTAATGAGATTTTAAATTAGCTAATTAATATGATAACACTTGTTGAAATTAAAAACATAATCATGAGGAGTGGAGGTTGATAACCCCCAATTGTTTAGGATGTCATGATGCCATCCAATTCTGGCTAGGGCACATGACCCGATCTTTAAGAATCAAACAATTTAAGGGAAATTCATTTTGCGTGAAAAAGTTCAAATTGACTAACGAAAACTTTACATGAGCCCATACGGTCAAATAGAATTGGCTTGTTATCAATTAGAGCACTAGTGGAGATTCATTAGTTTAGATATTTTCGAACATAAAGTAAATTCTGACCAAAAAAAAAAAAACATAAAGTAATTAACAAATATATATATTCTTTGGTGCGCATGAGTATGAGAAGGTGCACATGGCGATGAAGATATTGTTGCTCAGGCTTTTTAGATAATGTTTTCCCTTGTATGAATCGTGGCTTTAAAAAAAATAAAAATGTTAAGTCTCTTTCCAAGCATTGGTTAGAGAGAAAAGAGAGTCTTATGGGGAGCTCCTTTCGACACGGTTTATGGGACCCACACCCGCACCATTATTGCTGCCGTGTTTTGTCTGTTTTTGTTCTAGCAGTTGCAATTATTTATTTGGACAAGGTGAGCTGGATCACGTGATGAGTTCCGTCCTCGCCTTTTCAAAATATCCTTTTCACTTCGATCTGTGTGGCCACGTGGCCCATTTACAAACCGAACTAAGAAAATTTATCCTTAAAGTCTACGGTGGGCCCGGTGGTATTCTTTCCTATTAACAGGAAGGGATTGTGAAAGGGGAGGGTTAAAGAAGTAAATATGCCTCATTTAAGATTTCGTATATAACAAGCACATATGGTTCATCCGAACGCACCGCCCTTCCGAATTTGGACACAACTTTGATCCGCTCCAAGATTTCTCATTCTCAAAGGCAAAAACGGTAACCAGCCTTCCGCCTCCGTTTTGTTTTGTCTTTGGCCGAGGGTCACTTGCAATTATTTCATCGGGGACAAGGTGAACAAGATCGCGCGATGAGTTTTGTCCTATTGCACCGCTTTTCAGGACTCAAGCACAACGTATTCTTCCTCCCAAACACAAATCCATTACGGTAATTTCATTTCTGCGTTACAAGATAGAAATGAAAAAATTTCAATATTACTGATTGCATGGCACCTCACATCCATCAAGCTTACGAATTCTTCACACATGGCTTTTTCAAAATCATCATCACGTTGCTTCTTTTTCTTGATATTGTTTTTCTTCAAACCAGATCGGTACAAACGATTGCACCTGGTGAAATTGCATACCAGCCCCGTACGGTTCTCAAAACATTATCTTCGAGCAGGGACCGGAGTGGTTAATTTCTAATTCACCCATTCTTTTCTTGAAAGGAGAGCATGTGACAACCTTTATAAGGGGTCCTCAACTTTGATTCGTGTATCCATGCAAAAAATCTCTTTACCACACGAGCTCGATCTTAATTTATAAAGAAATTCCTTAACCTTATTCAAGGAATATAATGAGGATTTTTGGACATCTTTGCTCTAAACTCGTTTCATCCTTTATTCAAGGATTGTATCACATAAGACAGCCGTCTTCTACGTTAACAATTTCCGACTTAAATTAGCTAGATGGACTCAATTAGATCGATATAAAAAGATATAAAATTAGTTTGGTCTAATTAAAAGATTTGTAAACGAATTAATTTTTTTCCAAAAAAAACCAATTACATGAGAACGTCTATTAGCGAAAGACCAATTAGAGACCGTATGTCTTTCAGTCAAATTTCACGATTTTTGTCGCCTGGTTTAGTTTCTGTTTGTACGATACGCAATTATTTATCTGGGTAAGTTGCGCAACTATTCATGATTGTGGTTTTTGTCTGCATGGTGGGGATATTCTCATACAATCTAATGTTAATGAGCACAGGGTAGTACAATATGATGGTAATTTTCGAACGAGTTAGTAATTTTTTTAAAGAGTGCTACCAATTTTGTATTGATAGAAATTTTCTAAGAAGATCCTGTAGCAAACAGGCAAGAGACCATCGAACATCTAGCCTCAAAAGCATTTTCCTATGGTCTCGGCTGTCATACTTTACTGGTAAAATCCAACACAGTCTAGTCTGAACTTAGTTCACCGATGGAATCATTTTAGGTGGCGATTTGCGTGACCTACACAGCTCAGATCACTCAAATCCATTTTGAATTGAAAAATCCTCGGTTCGTACAAACCACACCGACTAATTCGCATTGCAATCAAAACCATAAAGAATTATTTTTATTTATTTAAGGGAAGTGATTAGACAATGGCCCGACGATTAGTTTGTATCGCGTACTTTCAAGCTTTTTTTTTTTTTTTTGAATTTAAGGAAGGTGATCAAACTAAGCACACAAATGATTTAAATATTGTGAAACAGGCCATATTTAGACCAAAAAAACAGGCCAGATTAACTACCAGATTACCATTTACAAAAAAAAAAAAAAAAAAAAACTACCAGCAGCTTCCCATGACTCCATAAGGTCCAATAAAATAGGCTTGTTATCTATTACAATATAAGTAGAAATTTTGGACATAAAGTAATTAATGAATGATTTTATTTGATATATTAATTGTGGCTTACAAAAAGAAACATTAGACTCTTTTCTGTTGGAGTGTGATTTATACTCCTCATTAACAAGAAGACACAAGGGCTCTACTCTTCAATGAGCGAGCAAGATTCAAGAGCCACATGGGGGCAATTTCCTCAAGTCGCTAAATAGTTTTTATAAATATTTTATTGATAATTTGTGCTTGAACTAATAAATAATGATTAAATATCATTTATTTCTCTTATAATTGAGGATTGTAACAGAAATATAATGGGTGCTAATTATAATATAATTCTATGTCGGATATGGATCTAATTTAAAGATAAATCCGAATAAATCTTTAATTAGATTTTTTTTTTTTTTTTTTTTTTTTTTCGGGTGTTGGAGCCCCTAATATTTTGTAAAAGAGGGAAAAGTCCTGGTCATCTTCAATGATTGATCCACACAAGTTGGACAGAACCACAACGAAGAGTCCCGTCCTCATCATTTCTGAATTTCCTCTACTTTGATTTGCGTGGCCACGTTGTCCAGTTACCAAAGAGAACTAAGAAAATATCTTTGACACCTATCTGGAGGAATGGTGGAGAAGCCATCGACCGATCTCTTGACCCTAACTACAACCCCATCGACCAGTCGCTCGCCATCCTCTCGCCTCTCTAAGCAACCACCCTTAACCCTAGCCTTGTGGATTCAAATATGAAGTGCATCTCCGCTATATCTTCTGAAACCATCATATCGATGCTCTATGCTGTAGGTTTCCGATTCATAAGTTTTTTTGCCTTCAATCGTTCCTCTTTTTCGCTTCAGCCATGAGGTTAATGTTTCCTTTCCTGTAGCACTGATGTACTATCATATATAAAATTATAATCTTAGTTTGACATTGATAAAGTTGGCACTGATACCTTAAAAGGGTTATGGTAAAGACTGACAAAGAATGCTTATAGTCTTCAGACATCGTTAATATATATTATGAGACTCAAACTTCAGAAATTTTTTGGTCAACAAAAAAAGGACAATAATGCAAATCACTGTAGCCAAATGCAATGGTAGACAAAAATAAAAGCACACTAATTACGATAATGTCGAATCCTCTTAAATCATTTTCGTCACCAAGCTTTGCCAACGATCGCCATCAATTGTCCATATTCATAGAGCAATTTTTGATTGATAGAAAAAGGACAATAATGCAAATCACTGTAGCCAAATGTAATGGCCGACAACGATAAAAGCACACGTAGTACGATCATGTCAAATCCCCTTGAGTCATTTTTTGGGGATCAACCTCACCAAGCTTTGCCAACCATGTTGCCAATTGTCCATGTTCATGAACACTTTCTGATTGATAGAAAAAGGACAATATTGCAAATCACCATAGCCAAATGTAATGGCCGACAAAAATAAAAGCACACTAGTATGATAATGTCAAATCCTCTTGAATCATTTTCTGGGGATCAACATCACCAAGCTGTGCCAATCGCTGCTGCCAATTGTCCATATTCATGATCGATAGAAAAAGGACAATAAGGCAAATCACTATAGCCAAATGTACAAGTGTATATATAGATTATGAAAATGGAAAATTGGATATTGTTGCAATTCATGTGAAAATTTGGATAAGGGGCCCTCAACTTTGATTCATGTATCCATGCAGACAAATCTCTTTTACCGCACGAGCTCAATCTTAATTTATAAAAAATTCATTAACCTTATTCAAGGTGTGGTGTAAGCATATAATGGGGATTTGGACATCTTTGCTCTAAACTTGGTTCGTCCTTTAATCAATGATTGTATCACATAGGACAACCGTTTTCTATGTTAAGTAATTTTCAACTTAAATTAGCAGATGGACTCAATTATTATTGATATAAAAAGATATAAAATTAGTTTGGTCTAATTAAAAGATTTGTAAACGAATTAGTATTAATGTAATAATTTTAAAACTTCTTTTATTTTTTTTTTACAGAAAAAACCAAGTACATGAGAACGTCTATTAGCAAAAGACCAATTTGAGACCGTATGTCCTTCAATCAAATTTCACGATCTTTGTTGCCTGGTTTGGTTTGTGTTTGTACGATACGCAATTATTTATCTGGGCAAGTTGGGCAACTATTTATGACTGTGGTTTTTGTCTACAAGGTGGGGATATTCTCGTACAATCCAATGTTAATGAGCATAGGGTAGTACAATGTGATGGTAATTTTCCAACGAGTTAGTAATTTTTTCATCTAAGAAGATCCTGTCACAAACAGTCAGGAGACCATCGAACGTCTAGCCTCAAAAGCATTTTCCTATAGTCTTGGCTGTCATACTTTACTGGTAAAATCCAACACAGTCTAGTCTGAACTCAGTTCACCGATGGGATCATTTTAGCAGGCGATTTATGGGACCTACACAGCTCAGATTGCTCAAATCCATTTTGAATTGAAAATCCTCAGCTCCTACAAACCACACCGACTAATTCGCATTGCAACCAAAACCATAAAGAATTGTTTTTATTTATTTATCTAAGGGAAGTGATGAGACAATGGCCCGAAGATTGGTTTGTAGCGCGTACTTTCAAGCCTTTTTTTTTTTAATGAATTTAAGGAAGGTGATCAAACTAAGCGCACAAATGATTTAAATCTTGTGAAAAAGGCCAGATTAACTACCAGAAGCTTCCCATGACTCCTAAGGTCCAATAAAATAGGTTGTTATCTATTAAATATAAGTAGAAATTTTGGATCATAAAGTAATTAATGAATGATTTTATTTTATTATACATAAATTGTGACTTACAAAAAGAAAAATTAGTCTCTTTCGTGTCAGTGTGTGATTTATACTTCCCATTGACAAGAATGCACAAGGGCTTCGCTCTTCAATGAGCGGGCAAAATTCGAGAGCAACACGGGAGTAATTTCTCAGGTCATTAGATAGTTTTTATAATTTGAACTCATATTTTATTGGTAATTTGAACTTGAACTCATAAATAATTATTAGATATAATTTATTTCTCTTATAATTGAGGATTGTAATAGAAATATAATAGGTGCTAATTATAATGTAATTCTCTATTGGATATGGATTTAATTTAAAGATAAATCAGAATAAACCTTTCATTGGATTTTTTTTTTATTTGTTTGTGTTGGAGCCCTTAATATTTTGTACAAGAGGGAAAAGTCTTGGTCATCTGCAATTATTGATCCACACAAGTTGGACAGAACCACAGCGAAGAGTTCCGTCCTCATCATTTCTGAATTTCCTCCACTTTGATTTGCGTGGCCACGTTGTCCAGTTACCAAAGAGAATTAAGAAAATATCTTTGACGCCTATATAGAGGAATGGCAGAGAAGCATCGACAGGTCACAGATCTCTTGACCCTAACTACAACCCCAACGACCAGTCGCCCACCATCCTCTCGCCTCTCTGAGCGGCCACCCTTAACCCTAGCCTTGTGGATTCAAATATGAAGTGCATCTCCGCTGTATCTTCTGAAACCATCAAATCGATGCTCTATGTTGTAGGTTTCCGATTCATAATTTTTTTTACCTTCAATAGTTCCTCTTTTTCGCTTCAGCCATGAGGTTAATGTTTCCTTTCCTATAGCATTGATGTACTATCAGATGTAAAATTATAATCTTAGTTCGACATTGATAAAGTTAGCACCGATACCTTAAAAGGGTTATGGTAAGGACCGACAAGAATGCCTATAGTCTTCGGACATCATTAATGTGTATTATGAGACTCAGACTTCGGAAATTTTTTGGTCAACAAAAAAAAGGACAATAATGCAAATCACCCTTGCCTAATGTAATGGCCAACAAAAATAAAAGCACACTAATTACAATAACGTCGAATCCTCTTAAATCATTTTCATCACAAAGCTTTGCCAACCATCGCCACCAATTACCAGCAATTTTTGATTGATAGAAAAAGGACAATAATGCAAATTACTGTAGCCAAATGTAATGGCCGACAACAATAAAAGCACACGTGGTATGATCATGTCAAATCCCCTTGAGTGATTTTTCAGGGATCAACCTCACCAAGCTTTGCCAACCATGTTGCCAATTGTCCATGTTCATGAGCACTTTTTGATTGATAGAAAAAGGACAATAATGCAAATCACTGTAGCCAAAATGTAATGGCCGACAAAAATAAAAGTACATATAATGTCAAATCTTCATGAATTATTTTTCTGGGATCAACCCAACCATCGTGGCCAGTTGTCCATATTCATAAGCCTGCATCGCTATGAGTCCAAGGGTGTCATGAGAACGGTAGATTCTTTTCTTATTCAATTTATCGTAGTAGTTAGTCTTATATGGAAAAGGCTGAGGGGATTACATACTTTTACACGCCTTAATAAAGCAACCACATTGGCATATGCAAGATTTCTCTCTACAAATTGAAAGGAATAAAAGAAGAAAAACGTGAAATTGCACACTGGCCCTCACTCCTATTTAACCTCATGTACCATTCTCAAAAAATTGCCTATAATTGGAGACCAGAATGTTGGACAAAAAGTCTTCAGTTTTTTCCTGAAAGATGGGTATGTGGAAATCTTTAATTAAGGTCGTTACCTTTGATTCATATATCTATCCATTTTTTTTATGGATGACCACGCTCTTAATTTATTAAAATTTCATCTGGTTTATTCGATAAGAAGTGCAAGTGTATATATAGATTATGAAAATGGAAAATTGGATATCATTGCTCAAAATCCGCTTCCTCGTTTTCCCAAGCGGAGGATCCACACAAAAAGTTAACGGCTCAAACATATGGAGAGTCTTTTCCCATGGTCTTCTTCAACTTTCAACCATGGGGAGGGTTTGAGCTAGTCTCACCCCCCCTCTCTCTTTTGTTGATTTTGTTTGTATTTTATTGTTATTTTCT
The DNA here is from genome assembly GCA_017140255.1 of Eucalyptus paniculata subsp. matutina. NCBI lineage: Eukaryota > Viridiplantae > Streptophyta > Magnoliopsida > Myrtales > Myrtaceae > Eucalyptus > Eucalyptus paniculata. Next base: position 47,065,807 of record CM029436.1, on the reverse strand, counting down.
TACTTTTTCTTCTCTCCCGATTTAGATTTGAAAGCTCTCTTCCCACGATCTAGTTCTCGATTTGAGAGTTTGATTTAATTTTAGATTTTGGATGTTATCTTCTCTTAATCTAGATTTGGAAGTTTGAAAATTATGCTTTTAGGGATTCGATGCCCTTTTACTCTGTTCGTACAAGTTTTCTACCTCCAATCTCAATGATAATCTCAAGAGTTTTAGCATATTGTTGAATTACAAAGATTTACTCCTCCACATGTTAGATTGTATTTGTTTAACCTATTTTGGTCATCTCCGTACAATGATGGTGTAGAGGAAGCTGAACCTAAACATGCATCGCCAACTGACAATGTTGTAATTATTGAAAAATGAATTTTGATGTATGCTCATCATTGACAAAGACACAAGATTTAATGATCTACCGTCGATTTTGTTTGACAGATCCATTCATGTGGAACAAGTTTATGCTTAACTTTGCTTGTGCTCCGTCGATCCTCCTTGTGTTCTAAATTTGGCTTTGTTTTTCAGTATTCATCCTCTATTTCAATTTGCTTTATAATGAGAATTATGTACTTCTGAATCCTTTTAAGTAATTAATACAATTTTCTTTCGACCAAAAAAAAAAAAACATATGGAGAGAGTGAGAGAGAGACCTATGCAAACACATGCTAAAAAGACTTCCTCAATTTAATAACAAAAGAGCAAAAAAAAAAATAAAATTGTGGCTAATTTATGCAATGAGCTATAATTTTTCCATCCTTCATTGAAAGAAACTTTCTCAGACCATATCTTTGGTCAGTGAATTACAAATCATGAACATAACACGCATGTAAATATCAATGTGGATGATGTCCATGTTATCCTAACTTAATACTTGTATTTATTACTAAATTATCTAACTAGAAAAGGCCCAACTCATCAAGACTCCATCTATCTCACAATCTCATGCCACAGCTGATGTTAAAACAAAAGCTGGAAATTATAGCCCAAATTTTGGCTTGATTAGTCTATTCAACATATTTCGTCATCCTTTTCTAAATCGAAGCATCATCCTCGATATTCTAATATAGATAGATACATATTTGGTTAGAGTTAAAAACTTGTCTAACTAAAAGAATAAAATGCTTATCTTCTCCACAAACAAGAGGTTATAGTACGTATTGTTGAGCTCTAGGTAATATTATCCGGATCTTAGCGAATCATCTATAACCTCAAGTTATCTCGATAATTAGTACCACAAGGGATGAGCATGGATGTAGACGCAGCTCTTAATTTTTTAGTGACAATTTAATTTTCTTTATCACATGTACAAAGTCAGGGACAAATTTAATGACACAAGTAGGATTTGTAAAGTTGACATGTGAGAGAAATTTAAAAGCGACAATCCGATTTAACAAAAGACAAATTAAAATTTTGATCAAAATCTATTAAATCCACCTAACCATGCACCAAAATCCTAAATAAAAAGAAATTGCATGAAGAGCAATGGGTTGCTCAAAGGTTCCTTTGTAGAAAATTATTCACATGAATAATTAATTAATCAAGAATAATCGAATCCATATATGACTATAAAATACCGAGATCAATAAGCATAGCGGTAGTAAAGCGTATCTGTTTGAGCTATTCTTTCACTTGAAGAAATTAGATCACTCTGATAATCAGATATCTATTGGAATGCCAGATCTTCCTCTCTATGATCTATTTCAGTATAGCAACTTTCAATAGAATTCAGCAATTGATAAGTATAACCTACTCTTTTATAGACTAGAGAAGGGACCTATCAAACCCTAATCAATAGCGTATTAACTGGGCCCTTCCCATTACGGGTTTAGTTAAACACAATTGTCTATACTTTGCTACTCAACTAGGTCCGTTATTAATATATGCCAATACCCAATTTAATAAGATCACTCTAGAGTTTAACAAATATTGAAATATCCATTAACTCGATTATTTAAAATAGAAAATCAATTAATTAATGTAAGCTCATATTATAGGAAATTTCCAACATCCTTACCTCACTCACAAAGTACACGAAGTGGAGATTCAACAAAGTTCCAATTTATGTGAAGCGAAGTGCTAAGAAAAATAAAAAGATTGGACAAGAAGCACCCACACAACTCCATTATTCATTCCACATATTAAAAAAGAAAAAAATAATAAAACATTCAAAAAAATAAAAATTATAAAAATTGTTTACACCAGCGTTGACCCTGCCACATAAAATGGCCAGTAGTAACTAGATCGCCCTATCAGCAATTTCTAATTAAAATTTGCCGAAATGACTAAATTTACAAATGGTATAAATGTTTAGGACACACTGATCAAATTAAAAGATTTATGATTGAATTGATACAAAAATTATAGGTTTAGGTTTTTTGTTAGTAAGTTTCCTATTATGAATGACTTCAATCAAGGCAAGATGCAAACCTCACATCCCTATGAATTGCCTAGCTCTTCCCTCTCATAGTGACTGAGAGTCGAATATGGCATTGATCTTTTCCATCAACTTATTAAAAGTCGCATGTGTCATGGATCAGCCCGTGACACACGCATCAAGCGTTAGAGGTCATCCAAGCTTCTTCTGAGATATTTCCACAGAGTTTCAAACACGGCATTGCTTTAGCAAAAATTCTCAATCAATCCATTATTTTCAAAGCATAACTATTCAACATCTTGACTCTAAAGGATAGCATCATACAAAAGTTAATTTCCAGTATGAACAACTTGACTTTAATATGTGTATCGACTCTTTTTTGACCAAAGACCTCAGTGTTTATTAACGTGTCTCTAAGCAGAAGACCAATTATCCTTGAAGTCTTCGGGGGTGGGTATCCTTGCCTTTGGGGCAAAGAGAAAAAGTGGTTTCCACCACGAACACTTTGTTGAAGTTGCCAAGTAAAGGAGAAGAAAATTTCCACCGTCCCCACCTTGACTCTGACGTAAGGTATCGATTATTTCATTTGGTGGGGCAGGGAGAGAACATTTTCACTTTGATTTGCGCGGCCACCGGATCCAATTACGAAGACAACTAGCAAAGTGTCTTTGGATTCTACAGTGGGGGTTATTTTTGCCAATTCATTTTTAGTTTATCACATATGGTTTAATTATTACATATGGAGCTTGTTAAATTTATATATGATAAACATAACAGTAATTGGAAAAATTGATAGGATGATATGATTATTTTATTAGTGATGAATGAATCTTTGCAAAATACTCGATACGATATGTAAATAGGTGAAAGTTTTACGACTTTACAAATTTTCTATTACTTTATAACTGGTGAGAATAAATTTCGAAGTCAACTATACAATAAGCTTTTGCATGAGTTTTTAAAAGGGTTTCAGTATTATATCTTCAATATTCTCACAATAAATAATCTGATAAGCACGTATTTTACAAATTATAAAAAATGTTATTAAAATAATAGAAATCAATAGAAAGTCAACAAAAAAAGTTGCCTATGATTTCAAAAAAGTTATGAAACAAAAACATGTGTCTTAATATTGCTTCACCAACAAAAATGAGATACATAAATATTAATTTAGCACGTCTTTTGATATTCCTTTATGTATTTTCGCAATCATTGTTTTTTTTTTCCCAATCTTTGCTTCTTTTTTCCCCTCCAAGCATTATGTGTGAAGCCATGTCCATGCACGGCGTTTCCTGGTTATAGATTAACAATGTCTCTGACTGCAATTCTATGTCACATTTTCCTGGTTATGGATCGACTGAATTTTTGGTTTTGTCCTGAAGTAGGACTATATAAAGATAAACGCTTGTCTTTTCTTACCTTTGATGTTCATGTGTAGTAGCTGTCTTGTAATCTCCAAATCGCTCTATCCCTGGAGTTCAGGAAAAACAAAATGAATGCATTGGACGACCTTATGTTTGCACTGGAATTCAAATGTCAAACGGCAATTGAGGGGATCATGACTTGTTACTACCCTTGCAATCAAGCTTATATGGGAAAAAGAATCCAATTACTTGAAATTCTATTTGCCTTTTGAAGGAAGATGATATCTCAAAAATCGGGAGGTTTCATAATGGGTTAAAAAATAAAAGTTTAAAGGAGAAAAATGTATTAAAAACCTTTAAAAATTCAAAAAATATTATTAAAAAATTGTAGTGTCAGCTAATGTTAGGTGAGCTACAATCAAATTTGGTTAAATGTATTGAATTAATATAATTATAAAACATGAATTTAAAATTAAATTGACTTATATAAAGATAAATGATTGAATTTAAAGAATTTTTGATATTTCTCACAACATTTTATAGTCTTGAATTAAGGAAAGTGATCACACCAAGCATTCAGTGAATTGTTGGGCAGACTAGTGTGATAAAATGTAGAGAAAATTTTCAAATAATGATTTGAAGTGAGACTATTCTTCTAATTGAGAATTCAAAGTGGACTTTTTGTCTTAAAGAAGAGCATGGAATAACAAAATTTGTTTCAAAATAGTCCCAAGCTTTGCTCTGGGCATTTACGTCTAGGAACAACCGTTTTTTTTCTTTTTCTTCCTTTTCTTTTTCTTTTCTATTCACCATCTTCTTCTTCATCGACAATGACAGCTTGGGGTTGGACTGAGCGTTTGTGACAGGAATGTATCAATGAGCGATAAGAAGTGGCGTCTTGTGAAGGTCATGAAATGTGAGCAGGTTCTTGAGGACGTGAATGGCGGTGGAGAGATAGAAGGAGAGGAGGTGGAGGAGATTGGAGAAAACCATTGAACTGGGTATGGATGTGCTTCGATATGCGTGTTTCAGTTTTCAATCAAAACTCATTTTTGGCATTTGAAGCGTTCGCGATCGACGCGTAGATGAAGGAACAAAATTATGAGAAATACACTCATCATTGTTCTCTCTTTGTTTTCTTTTTCTTTTTCTTTTTTTTAATTTTCTGAACATAGGAGACGCACATGTCATTGTTGATCGTAGAAGAAAAGGACAAGCATGGAGGAAGAGAAACTGTGGAGGACCACGTGATGAGTGCAGTCCTCATCATTCATCATTCCTAAATGTTCTTTTCACTTCGATATCTGTGGCCACGTGGGCCAATCACAAAGAGACCCAAGAAAACATCCTTAAAATCTAGAGGCTAATTAAGAGGAAGGGATTGTTTTGGTGGTCTTGATAAAAAAGATAAGGGTTAAAGAAGTAAATTTGTCTCATTATAGAAAAAGTAACCATCACAAGATTTCGTATATACCAAGAGCGTCTGGTTCATCCTTCGGGGCAAGAGAAGTCAAGCTTACTTTAGGAGGCGAGGGCTTGTGCTTGAAGTGGAGAAATCACTCTGGTAAGAAAATCACCACGAGGCTCCTTTTTGCTTTGAGATATTTAGTTTGATGACGATAGGTTAAGGCATGAAGGTAATCCTCCAATTGTATTTCTTTTTGAGACTCGGACACGATTTGATTTGTTTCAAAAAAATTTATCATGAAACACAAAACTCAATATAGTAAATTTCATATTTACATTGCTCATCTAGAAAAGCCTCACCTTCATTTTCTTGTTTATTAAAATTTGACAGGATGGAAAACATTTGAGTTTTACTTGTTGCATGACACTCTACATCCTCTAAAGCATACAAATTCACAAATTACTTTTTCATCTTTTGGGGGCAAGAGAAGAAGTAAAGCTTTGTTTCGCTTGTGCTTGAAGAGGAGAAACTTCATTGGTAAGAAACACCACGCTGATCTTGAGAAATCACTGATACACTCCTTGTTCTGAGATATTTGCTTTGATGACTACAGGTTAAGGTGTGAAGCTAATCCTCCGACCGTATTGCATTTCAAGACTTGGACATGACTTGATCTGTTTCAAGGTAACTTATTCTGAAACACAAAACTCATTATAGTAAATTTCATCTCTATATTGCTCCTCTAAAAAAGCCCCACCTTCATTCTCTAGTTTATTATAATTGATGGTATGAAAAATATTTGAGTTTTACTTGTTGCAGAATACATATTCACATATTACTTTTTCATCCTTTGGGGCAAGAGAAGAAGTAAAGCTTTGTTTGGCTTGTGCTTGAAGAGGAGAAACCGCATCGGTAAGAAACACCATGCAAATCCTAAGAAATCACCAAGATGCTCCTTCTTGTTCTGAGATATTTACTTTGATGACTACATGTTGAGGCGTGAAGTTAATCCTCTGATCGTATTGCCTTTCGAGACTCGGACATGACTTGATCTATTTCAAGGTAACTTATTCTAAAACACAAATCCCATTATAGTAAATTTTATCTCTATATTGCTTCTCTAGAAAAGCCCCACCTTCATTCTCTAGTTTATTATAATTGATTAGATGAAAAACATTTGAGTTTTACTCATTGCAGGACACTTTACATCCTTTAAAGCATATAAATTCACATTACTTTTTAAAAATAATCGTCACACATATTGCTTCTTTTTCTTAATACATTCATTCTATTCAGAACCAATCGGTATGAACTGTTAGTTTGTTTGGACATGGTGGAATCGCATACCAATCCTCACTCTAGAGTAGTTCTCGAAACATTTACCTTTGACCTCTGGAATAACCGACTTTAAAAGGTGGATAGGGGAGAATCTTTACTTAAGGGACCTCAACTTTGGTTCTCGTATCTATGCACAAAAATTTCTTTACTAGATGAGCTCGCTCTTAATTTATTAAAGCTTCATCCGATGATGCCAAAGTAAAGTGCAAGGGTATATGAAAGTTATATCCACGAGGAATTTGGACATCGTTGCTCTAACCCTGCTTTGTCCTTTATACTATGTGAGAGGATCCACAAACGGATTACTGATTTGGAAGTGCGCAGAGAAAAAGAGATTCGTAACTATGAGCCGTCAGACTAACTATATATTTTCATTCATAGACTAATTAATAAATAAATTCATTTTAGTCTGAGAAAATATATATGGCGATGAAGTAATTAATAATAAAATATTAGTCTTTTCCCGCACATTTTTAAGTGAGAAAGGGGCATCCTATGGAGAGCTAATGTAATAAAAAAGTGTCCTTATTAAATGGGATGGGTTTGTGGACAACGTCTTAGCTCACAGGACCACACCACCCCATAATTTCCTGTATGAATACATTGTCTCTAATGTACGTATCGATTCCTTTTTTGCCAAAGACCTAAGTGCCGAGTACAGCGTCATTTAGTGAAAGACCAAATATTAGACAACGTCTATTAGCGAAAGACCAATTTGAAAGCATACTTCTTTCGATTGCCGAAAGTTGACCATAGCATTACTCGGTTCGAAAGTTTCCTCACGCCTACGAGTTCCAATTGCAAAGAAATTGTGACTTTTTTCCTTGGGCACGCTTCATAACTCCTTTCATGATGGAACGTTTCTCCAACCTAATGAAAACTAGTATTGCAGAATACTTTTAAAGTGTTTCAACCCCCCATGTAAAAATCATATAGTTGATTTCCACATTCAATTCAACCCCCATGTATTACATTACATGTTTGTTCATCTTTTAGGAACCATGAACACGAGTTTTCCTTATCTCTTCCAACAAAATGCTTTCAAGAAGTATTTGATAAGTCCCAATTTACATTTATTCATGTGGATTAGTTGACTTTAAAAATTTAGGTACTCCATGATTTTTATAACAAAAATATTAGATAAGGACAAATCAAAATTATCATTTTCTTTATCTAGGACGAGGTTTCCTAGATGAAAATTCCGAATGGATTAAATTTTGTATAATATTAAAGGGGACAAAAATGATCCCCTTTTCATATGTCTTCTAAAAAAGCACTTACTCTTAATATAGGGATGGAGATGTCCCCTGTTATCTTTTCTATCCAAATAAACCTACGTGGCAACCAATGTGATAAACACCGCTTGCATGTAAGCAGGATCGGTCGTTTTTTATCGCAAAAAAAAAAATGAGAAAAAGAAAAATTGTCCGAAATTTTTTTAAAAATATTATATGATTGCTAATTAAGTTTTAATTTTTTTTAATTTTATAAATTTAGTTATAAATTTTTTAACAATTTTTCATGCAGTCCATTTAGCCAATTGTTACTGGAAAAATGATTTTTATAAATTTTATAAATTTTAATTTTATTTATTTATTTATTTCATTTATCGAATTTCCTCCCAATAAGTGGCAGATAAAGAAAAAAAGAAAGAAAAGAAAAGGAAAAAAAAGTGAAAACTTGAAAAATTTTAAGTAAAATTGTAAAAATTATTCATGTCAACGTTAATCTTGTTATGTAAAACAGTCGATGTTGATTAGACTATCATGTGCAATTTTCGATTATAAAAATCACACAAGTGACGCTAGTTATCACCATTGAGACTACTTGCAAGTCTTGCCTCAATTGATCTCTTAGCCTCAATAATGACACCTACGACAACAAAGGCAAGCTCGCGCTCGCGCTCGCGCCTCTTGAATCGCTCACCCTAGCCTTCCCCTCTCCTTGTATATTCAAATCGGTAGTGCATTGAGGGAAAATCTTCCACATCATCTAAAACTGTTTGATTAATGTTCTCTCTCGTAGGTATAACGTCCGATTTATACCGTTTTTTTCCCTTCAATCATTACTCTTGTTCGCTATATTTTACTTTTGTGTTTGCATTTTCTTCAAATCGAAAAGAAGAAATAAAAGAAAACTGTGACATTTGGTTTTGCTTCAAGATTCTGTTACTCTTTTTCTTTTTGTTTCTCTTCAATAAAAATTTTTCGTTTTAAGTTCAAAATCATCTTCTTTTTGCCTTCTACAATAATAAAAGATGTCAAGTCAGCTTACCACGTGAACGCCATTTGCCACTTAGGTTAGTTGGAAAAGATGATAGTGGCGATGTTCATTCGTCAAGAAAAAATACTTGCTTTCTTTTATGTAAATACATGCTTTTTTCTGGAGTTGACCCACCAGATATGTGAGAACTTTAAATGGCATTCAAACCCACCGAGGCCATTGAAACCCAGCCCTCTATGTTAACAACTTGCTCTTTCCAAGTCGCAATAGCGTGGTCAATTAAAAACATGAAAAAAGAAAAAGAAGGGTTGTTTCTTTCCGTACCATCGAGAATGAAGAAAGAAAGAAAACATTAAGATGGTCACTATTGAGTAGTTGGAAATGATCGACTCCATCTAGACTGTGATCGAAACATATTTTCAGGAAGATTGAGATATGTTGATATATGTCTCTCTTTGTCATTTCCTTATGATATTTCTCAACCAATTGATTTTTTTTATAACAAGACACATGTCGATAAGTTGTGATGTTTTGTTGCTATTGTTTTGCTTTGTCTTTGTTTGATGGTCATTTGCAATTATTTATCTAAGTAAGTTGGACAAAATTATATGATGAATTTTGTCCTTAGCATTTTCCCCTTGAATTATACATTTCTCAACTAATTAGTTTCTTAATTGCAAGTTGTTCGTTGATGAAAAAGGAACATGAGTATCTGAGTTGCATGAGAGAGAGAGAGAGAGAGAGAGAGAGAGAGAGAGAGAGAGAGAGAGAGTTTTTGAACATTGTAAAAATTACCTCAAGCCATCCTATTACTATTAAGATGAATAGTTTAGTTACATTAAAAAAATGAACAATCTAAGCAAATTAATATTTATGGACCAAACTTACAAACTTAAAAGTACTACAAAATTTTATCCATCATAGTTTAAAAGAAGATGGGAAGAGCAATGTTGATAGTGAGAAACAAAAAGTACGGTTAATTAACCATTAATTGATTTTTCTCTCATAGAAGAATATTTTAGTCAATTAATAATAAACATGAAAGGTGAAGAGAAAAAATGAGAGAGAAAAAATCGGATGAATTGGTGATTGACTTGTTTTTTTTAATTATAAATTGATATTTTGGTCATTGATAATATAATTGAAGCTAAAGAAGATGTAGAAATAGCCCTGCTTTTTTTTTTTTAATATAAATAAAAATATAAAAATTTTTATTCGATGCAATGTTCTTGTTTAATTTAGAATTTTCCACATTAAAAGGTAGCAAGCTCAAAAAGATTCTCTTTTTAATTTATAGGGGACATGGCATATGCCATGTGTTTAGAATTGATTGTAATACTTCACGTTGAAAATATTAAGTGGTCCCGAACCTCCACGTCTGCCGCTCTTCCATCTCTCCCTGAATCGCTTTCACCAACCCAAACTCATCGTCTTCATCAAGCATCAGCCATGGGGAAGAGAATAGACAAAACCCTGCTGAATCACCCATTGCCACACCCTCCCCCTCCTCGCCTTCCCACTCCTTCTCGTCCTCCTCCACCGACTTCCACCTCTCTTACCCACGGCTCCTCTCCATGGTCACCTACGAGCCTTCCTTGCCTCCTCCTCCACCTCCCACTCCGCCACCACCTCCTCCCGCGACTCCTCCGGCAGCTCCACCACCTCCTCCGACCAGATCTGGCCGAAGGACGCGACGACGGCCATGGACGAGCGTCGGCGTCGCTCGCGAGCCGCTCGTCCAGATCTGGATCTGGAGAACAGCCCGTCGCCGGGCTCGGCTGCCGGTTGGTGGGGCCGGGAACGGGTGGCGAAGGTCTCCGACTTCTTCATCTTCGGTGGCTCTTGAGACCCGTAAATGGTCTCGCAGCTGCATTGAAACATGAAAAAATCGTTGCACGCCGTTAATGGTGTTTCGAAATTAGACGTGAAATAAGCAGATGGGAGAGAAATCTGAAAAATGAGCTCAACCGGACAGTGGCCAGGTCAAGAAGGACCCAATATTTGAAAAGTGGGCCCACCCAGAGAAGTGAGAAAATATTGACTGTACTTGTGATTGATAACTCAGCAGAAAATAGGCCATTTGTTGATTGACATGTGTTCCGTGGGCCCACTCTATCAGATTTGCCATAAACCTCTCTCACTGCCTTCCTCCCTCTTTATCTTTGCTCCGTCTCATCTTTGCTCCGTCTCTTCCCTTCGGAAAATATTGGCCGAGATCTCAATGTTTATGGAAGTTGGTCTTTCCTTCATCATGATCTCGACCTCGGTTGACCGGCCAGCAACGGAGTAGTCGACGGAGGCCAAGATCTTGGTGCGGGGAGGAAGGCGGCAACCTACTGGAGGTCGAGCATTTCGCCGCAGAGCTTGTCGGGCTTGGCGTCGATGAGGCTCAGCTCGTCGGCGAGGTCCTGGGTGAGGATGGTCTCGGCGATGGCCATGCCGCGTTGCCGACCCCGACGATGGCGATCTTGGTGTGGTGCTTGGAGGGCGACGGTGGAGCTCGTGATTTCACCGTGGGCTTCGCCGTTGACCGGGAGGGGTGCGACCACCGCCGACGGTTGCTCACCCAAGACCCTCCCCAAGGCCAAAGCGTGAGGCGGGAGGAAGAGAGACCTTTGTTGCGTCGGAAGGGATGGAGAGGGACCGTGGACAGAGAGAGAGAGAGAGATAGGGAAGCAGGAAGGGAGGCAAGTGAGAGATTTATGTCAAATTTGACAGTGGGGATCACAGGACACGTGTCAATCAATAAATGGATTATTATTTTGCTGACCTGCCAATCACAATCACAAGTGCAGCCAATATTTTCTCGAGTGGTAAGTGTCAGGAGCACCCACGATTTTTGTATTCAAATCCAGATGGTGGATGGTAGAAACATCCAATGATCCAAACATGTACCGGCAATCAAATGTTATTTGTTCACTAAATTTTTAGAAAGGACTTTTAACTTTCCTGAAAAATCCTGAAAATGAAAGAAATGTTTTAAGCTTTAAAATATTGAGAAAAAGTTCTAAATAATTCAAACTATCAATACTCAAAAGAATCGATAATAATATGCATATCATGTTTCTTCTCATGCTTTGGATTTAAATTGGAACACACTCGGACTCTCTTTGTGTGGAATTGTGATGGAGACTGCAAAATTCGTTGGAGCCCTCGAATAGTCGTCCCCGATGTCAAGAAACATAAAATAAATAAAACAAGGACAACATAGAATGAAAACCAAAAGGAAAGAATTAGCCTTCCATTGCACGTGGTTAACCAAATAACGTGCTGCTTGTCCACGTACAATCATTTGCAAATTGTCCATGTAGGGCCTGTTTGGTTCAGCTTTAGGGAAATGTCATTGGGAGAATGCAAATACCTTTGAGGTAAAGAAGTTTTCCGAAATGCTAAACTGTTTGATAAACTATAACTTAAAAGTGTTTTAGAGAAATGTAAGAGTGTTTGGTAAACATATATTTAAAAAGCCCTTTAGTGTGATCAAATTAAGTTTTTTAGTTTTAGTATTTTTAAAATTGCAAAAAAGAAACAATGATTATATATCTTTTACATTTTCATGTGGTTACATTTTCATGTGGAGAGTAATGTAAAAGATATATATTAGTAAATTTATTTAAAAATTATATTAAAAGAAATTGATTATAGATTAGATGCAAAGCTCAACTTTTGGCTTAGGGTTCTTTTAGGTTTGTTTTCAACTTTGAATAATTTTTTTAATTATTGTAGTATTAATCATCTTCGTTAATTAATGACCATTCTAGTGTAGTGATAAAAAGTTGGGCTATTGATTGTCAAAAGATAAAAATGACAAAAAAAAAAAAAAAGGTGAACGCAACATTTGCAAAATGTTTTTATTATTTTTTAAAAAATAAAAAATAAAATCCGATAAAACTCTGTCGCCAATCAACGGCAGTTGGGGGTGTGGGGAAGATGATCGGTTTAAAAAAAAAAAAGAAGTCAATGGATGAATAGTAAACGTGGACTTGCATTTCCGAAATGTTGAAAGCCTAAAACAGGTCCTTTCAGAATTTCAAAGACCAGCATTTGGTCAAGGACACCTCCAAATGCTAAACCAAACACCTAATTTTTTTTCTAATGAGCTTTCAAGGCTGAAAACCTCTTGGGAATGCTGAACCAAACGGACCCGTAGTCCAGTAACGTGTTGCTTGGGTGCACCAAGTGCAGTAACTGTACATTTTTATTTTTATTTTGCATGCACTGCTGTGCTCTCTCTCTCTCTCTCTCTCTCTCTCGTCTTTGGTTTTGTTTCGTTGTTCACATTTTTTTTTTACCACTCGCAAGTGATTAGTTCTGTTATGTTCAGTTTCCTTTGCACAGATTTGTTTAAGCAAATTAATTATAGGAGGCAACAACAAAAGAAACGAAAGAGGAGGGAAAAGGAATTTCTAGACATTAAAGAAGAAATTATGGCCGGGACATTTGCTACCTCCGTTGCATCGAATATTGTGTCGAAACTAGGTGAGTACCTATTTGCTCCCATTGGACACCAATTTGGATACATGTTGTGCTACAAGAACCACGTCCAAGATCTCGAAAATGGAGTCGAGAAGCTAGAGAATGCGAGGAAAAGGGTGCAGAGTTCTGTCGATGAAGCTGTATATGATGGAAAACATATACAGACTGATATTAAGAAATGGTTGGATAGCGTGGAGAATAAGATTAATGAAGCACAAAATTTATTAAAACAAGGTGAAAGTGCAAAAGATGCTTGCTTCCGTGGGTGGCTTCCCAACCCCATGGTGCGCTATCCAATTGGCAAGAAGGTGAAGAAAATGACTCAAGTCATTCAGGGACTTCATGGTGAAACCGCAAATAATAACTTCTGGAAGGTCTACTATGAGAGTACTCCAACAGGAATTGTCACTGCTCCCACCTCCGCTCCAAGACCTGTTGACAAGAAAGAAGATGTCCTGGAGTCAAGGGCTAAAATTACGGAGGAAGTAATGAAGGCTATAGCTAATGACAAGCTCCGTGTGATTGGGGTGTATGGGCCGGGTGGGGTTGGCAAGTCCAAGCTTCTGGAGGACGTTGAAAGGCGATTCAAGAAAGAGAAGCTATTTGATGTGGTTGTCATGGCAAATGTATCACGTAATCCAGATTTAAAAACAATCCAAGGAGAAATCGCTGATGCACTTGGCCTAAAGCTAATGAATGTGGAAACTGCTCGAGGGAGAGCAAATCGTTTGCGTGAGAGATTAGAGTGTGATTGTGAGAAAAAAACTCTTATCATTTTAGATAATTTGTGGGAGAAGTTAGAGTTAAAGGATGTTGGAATCCCTTGCAGTGACGATAATAAAAGTAGAGGCTGCAAGTTATTGCTATCGTCTAGATTCCGAGATGTTTTGCGCATTGACATGTGCATTGACCAAGAATTCCGACTCAATGAGTTAAATCATGGAGAAGCACGAAGGCTTTTTGAAAGGACTGTGGAGGACAGAGTCAACGATAGTGATTTTAATCCCTTGGTGGATGGAGTGGTCAAGAATTGCGGTGGCTTGCCTCTTTTGATTCTATCGGTGGCAAAAAGGTTGAAGCATGGAGATTTGATTGAATGGAGGAATGCTTTGACCAATATGGAAATGTCGGATGCAAAATCAATAGTGTTACTAAATTACAATCACTTAAAAGATGAGAGGATCAGATCATTGTTCTTGGTTTGTACTGTAGATTCTGGGACTTCTCTCATGAGGAGTTTGCTTCCCTATTGCATGGGTTTGGGTTTATATGAAAAATTCAGCAAGACCCTCCAAGATGCTGGAGATAGGTTGATTATGGATCTACGTTGTCTACAAGACTCTTCTTTGTTACTAGATAGTGATGACATGGAAAAGTTCAAAATGCATGACATATTCGTTGACGTGGCCATCTCCATTGCTTCCACTCAATGGAACGCCTTGATTGGGAGGAAGGATTATGGATTTAAAGAATGGTCCAAGGATGAGCTCAGAAAATGCACTGCCATGTCCTTCTATTATGTAGGCTTTGATGAGCTTCCTGAAAAATTGGACTGCCCAAACTTGAGGATACTTATATTAGCCGAAGACAACCCGTCTCTCAAAATTCCGGAGTTATTTTTTGAATCTATGAAGAAGCTCCAAGTCTTGGACATGGGTGGTGGCTTATCTTTCGCCTCTCTACCTTTGTCGATCCAATCCCTTGAAAACCTCAAGTCACTAGGTCTTGAATACTGCCATCTAGAGGATGTGACTATTCTTGGAAAGCTGAAAGGATTGCAGTTCCTAAGTTTCTATAGATCGGCAATTACTCGGCTGCCCAAAGAAATAGGTGAACTAATAAAATTGAGATTTTTGAACTTGACAGGGTGCACTAAGCTCAAAATTATCGAATCAGGAGTGCTTGGAAGCTTGGTTAATTTAGAAGAGCTGTATATGGAAGATAGTTTTGATCAGTGGGAGGCTGAGGATGAAGCACCAAAAAGCAACGCAAGCCTGGCTGAATTCAAGAACATGAAAAAGTTGAGTACTTTGTACATTGCCATCCCTCATTCTGCCTATCTCCCAAGAGATCTGCCATTTGGGAAACTAAACAAGCATAAAATCCAAATTGGGGGCGTTTGGGATTGGTCGGGTAAAAACACAGAATCTAGAATTGTCAAGCTCAAGCTGGATTCAAGCAGTCTTCTTCTTGAAGAGTGGGTGTCAAAATGTTTACAGAAAACGCAAGATCTCCACTTGGATGGATTGCAAGATGGAATTGATAGCATTCACGATTTGTGCGACAAAGGATTTCAGGAATTGAAGCATCTTCACGTACAAAATAGCCCCTCATTTCAGTATGTTGTTCGCTCCACAGAGAATGTCCAATACACTGCATTTACTAGATTGGAATCTTTATTTCTCGAGAATCTGAACAACTTGGACAAGATTTGTCGTGGCCGTCTTGCCCTAAAATCCTTCAGCAAATTAACGATTGTGAAAGTGGATAATTGTGGTGAAATCAAATATTTGTTTCCTTTGTCTATGAAGAGAATAATATTGCAGCTTGAAGAGATTGAAATAAGCAAATGCCGCTTGATGCAGCAAATTGTCGCAGATGTCGAAGTAGATGAAGATGGAGATGAAATAGATGATGATACCGACGTGAAGTCATGCAATTTGCGAAGGCTGACATTACGAGACTTGCCAAAGATAATGAGCTTCTATAAAGCCATGGACCATTCGGTTGGTTTCTTTGACGGGCAACAGGTACATAATTTGTTTTTGAGATTTTGTGCATGTATATGTGAGAGTATAAAAAAACGTAGAAAAATTGGATACATAATTTGATTTTGAGATTTTGTTTTCCAAAATAATTATACAAACAATAATTTAATTTTGCAAAATGGAATTGCTATGTGATGCATATACACATAAAAACATTTATACATTAGTTAATTACATCTCACTTTATTTGTGTTATGTTATCAACATAGTTAAAAGAAGCACCGTCTGATGTGCAGATTTTTTAGATAATCTAGAAGTTTATCATTGCTTAATGGTAAAATTGAATATGTATCCGCAAACATTTATGGACATACTCATAAACTGAAGGAAGTATACACGACCTAATTAATTTTTATGACCTTTATTTAATAATGAATCGAAATATGTAGAATTCTATTATATCCGATTGATTAAAGGGAAAGAAGGAACTAAGAAAAATCAGTAGGTGAATTTGACTACCGTGACTTTGTGTCATATAACATCCAAATTAATTAATTATAAATTTGCAGTTTTAATTGTAAGCACATCTGCCTTGGAGTAGTTGAGATGATTTAATTGCTTTTTTCTTCCTTCAATGATTGTAAAGAGTTGGGGTAGGTGAATGGATCTTTGTGGAATTGTGGCTCGACACAAAGTTCCCTTACACTGTTATTGATACAACGTTCCGCTATACTCTTATTTGTTAAAGGATGGAACTATTATGTGACTATAAATGAAAAATCAAATACAATATTCAATAGGCCAAGCTGTTTTTGTAACCTTGGTACATTAACGAGATGTTAGGGGGATAATTAATTTTTTTGTTCTAATTCATGTAAGCCATTGAACCTTTTGTGGTGATCAAATCTACTGCTATTCTTTGTTCTAACCACTTTTCTAATATTACTAGTAGAATTTACGTGCCCTACAAATGTTTAAATTTCTTCTTTTTTTCTAATAAAATATTGCTTGAAAGTATTAATTAGAAACACATCTAGCATTCAATGGAAATTTTTTTGTAAATATATACTTTTTAAATTATTTTCATCGCGTGAGCCAAACCGCAAAAGCATGATGCTCAACTAAAATCATTTGTTGAATTAAATAATTCATTTTCTTGGCTTTATAAATGAAATATGCCATATAAACTAGCTCTTTGATAAGGAAGCGCATCTTACGTCCTTATATAGGTAAATTAATTCCTTTAATGAAATTGACTTTGATGCCCATAAGGTGCTGTTGAGGTCAGTTCATGTTTCTTATGGCCAACCATGGATCTCACAGTGATGAACCTTTATTTTCTTTTTTTAGTTTCAGCCAATGTGGCATATATTATACATGACATCTATTTAGGAAATGAAGGATCCTATAGTGCTATGCACGGGGAAAACAAAATCTTCTGATTTCTTTAGTATATCTTTCATAGTTTACAATAATTTTTTACTTTCAATCTTTTGATGAGAGATGTGTTTTTTAAAAATACTTTCGATAAAATGCCAAGCTTAGATTACACCTGGAAAACAATTAAAGTGTAGTTTTCCCTGTTTGTCAAATTAGTTCTTGACTATTTGGTAGAAAATAATTCGTTTGAGGTATTATATAATATCATGATCGATGACTAAATATTCAATTGAGCCTATGCCATGAATTTGGAAAATTTATCTAGAAAGCACAAAATGTGAGGGCAAATCTAGTAACCTCAATATTTCTAGGACTATGAATTCGGTCTTATTGTTACATATTCAATGGAGTCCAAGTACATAATAGCTAAATGATAAGCAAGTGTAAAGTTGATCAATTTTAAAGAAGAATACAGTAAAATTCAAAAATCACTACTCCGCTTTTTCTTCCATTATCTTTAAATCTATCGTATGGGATTATTTCCTTTATTAATTATTTGACATGCAATTCGTATTTCTAGTTGCAAGCATTTTTATGAGATAATGTGGGACTATTCATCCTTCGCAGCTAATAAAGCTACAAAGTCTAGAAGCCATAACCATTGAAAGATGTCACTTAATACAAGAAGTATTTGATCTGGAAGGAATGACAACCAATAGGGAAGTCGAGATTCTATCACGATTGAGAGAATTAAGCTTGAGTGACTTACCAAGTTTGGGACACATATGGAGCAAAAATCCTCGAAGAAAATTGTGTTTCCAAAACTTAAGGACATTGAAGGTGCAAAGCTGTGAGGACCTGAGGTTTCTTTTTTCTTCTTCCATGGTGAAAGCACTTGGACAAATAAAAGAAATAGAAATAATGAGTTGTCAACTGATGGAGGAAATTATTGATGTGCAAGAAGAAGAATCGGAGGAAGCTGCAACAACTGGCACTTTCGATTTCCCTCAATTAATATCCTTGTCTCTTCAGGATTTGCCAAATCTCAAGATATTCTCTTATGGAAAGTATGGTATTTGCTGTCCATCCTTAACAAGACTGACGATATCTAGATGCCCCAAAATGATGGCATTCTCTTCGTTTGAAGGAAAGCAATGCATGATAGCTAATACAGATTTACAACAAACCTTTGGTCATATCAACTCTAGCTTGTACTTGCCTGTCTTCTTCAATGAAAAGGTATGTAAGCATCTACAATATTTTTTTGTTAACCACTCTTCTAGTTCTAATCAGTGAAGCATTTTAATAAAAATTGTATCATTATTTTGTACCAAAAATTTAGCAGTTCACAGTGGAAGAACTAACTCGTTGCCGGTCATTCCCATAGTTGCCCCCAAATTTCGGCATAATAAAATTATGTACCAAAAGTTTCAGTGATTCTACATATACAATGTTTTTATGCAGGTTCTTCTTCCAATTTTGGAGGAATTGAAGCTTTCGTCCTTGTGCCAATTAAAGAGGATATGGCATAATCAGCTCCATAGTCAATCCTTCTGCAAACTTGCATCACTCACTATTGAACTTTGTGAAAATTTGTCACATGTTTTTCCGTCAAATTCAATGGATATGTTGCAGAGCCTGAATAAAATTGAGGTAGTCGAGTGTCCCTCCTTGGAAGCATTAGTTGAACCAATAAGCCTCAGCACTGAGAAAAGGCAAAAGCCATTGGTCCTCCCTGAATTAAGAGAATTGACGTTGTGGAATCTATCAAGGCTGACAGACATTTTGAAGAGTGACTGCAAAGTCACCTTAGCATTTCCTAGTATGATGGAAGTAAATGTGAGGGGTTGTCACAGTTTGCCATATCTCTTCTCAAGTGCCACAGCCGAAACTCTCGATAAACTTGCGGTGCTTGATGTTTCCCGTTGCAATAACATGCGGGGCATAATTGCAAGGGAAGAAGGAAAAGGAAAAACCTTAGAGATTTTGAAGTTCCGTCAATTAAGCACCCTCAAGCTTGGTGACCTTGAGAATTTGATTAGTTTCCGCTCAGCGAGTTGTGCTAGTGATGGGTTACATCCTCTATTTGATGAGAAGGTATCATATCCCAATTTATCAAAAATGCAAGTGTAGCATCTAAAATAAGTACCATAGAGTAGGCCTTGGTCTAGAATAGTTGCACAATGATAATACATATTTAAAGTGAAGTTATGATCCCCTTAATGTTGAAAAGATCTAGCTCAATGACCAATTGATGAAGAACATATCTATATCCGAAACTAACTAATGTGGAACGAAAGCATGAAGAAAGTTAGGTTTAGATTCATTGAAAGTGGAGGAAAATTAGATAATAAGAAAAAGACAAAGAAACTAAAGAGGGATAAAAGAGATAGAAAGGCCAATTCAGGTGGAGAAAGAGATATGTCAAATAGGCAAACTTAGTTATAATAATGATTCAAATCAATTCATCATTATAACTAAAGAAAAATATTAATTAGTTAATATTTATAGGCAACTTTAATAATAGTGATTCAACTGTTAATAGAAATAAATCAAGATTAATATCCTCAGTCTTGATAATTTCGAATAACAAACTTATAAAGAAACAAATCAGCTAGTGATCACGGAATCCCGTACAACATTAATTAAATAGTATATACCTATATTCACCATCTTTTGATCTAATTATTGGATTCTTTTCTTCAGTATTTGATGTGTTTTCTTTGAGTCTATACTTTGTCTAAGAACTTTTGAAGTGCAAGAACCATGAAGCATTGGTTTGTGCAAATTGGTCTCAGTTTTGTTGCTTGCACTTCAAAGTAATGGGACAGTATATTGGCTATTGTGTTTTCAATGTTGTAATGAGCTAAATCTAAGATAGGCCAAATTTGTGTTTCATGAGAGACAAATTATGCACGAAATGAATATAATTGTCTAACTAAGAAGGCTATGGTTATGCTAGGGCTTAAACATAATGATTGATATATATTAGAAAAGATTATGCTTTCTACTTTAAACTATATGATAGGAGAATCAATTTTAGTAGGTGGCATTTTCTAGAAAGAAATAACGTACATCTAGTTTTCTTTTCTTTCTATTCTTTGATAATGTCCATCCTGTGATTTTCTTTCTTCTTGAAACTAAAGTATTCTCTTTTTTGAGGGAATAGAGAATCGGCTCTAATTTATTAAATTGAAAAATAACAGGTTGAGTTTCCTAGTATGGAGTCAATGAAGATCTTGCAAATGGATAATATGGAGAAGATATGGCTTGATGATCTTGATTCAAATGCCTTTGGCAAACTCAAGACGTTAGTAGTGGCGTATTGTGAGAAACTTTTATCCATATTTTCATCTTATAATATGCTCACAAGATTTCGAAACCTAGAAAAGATAACTGTAACTGATTGTGGATCCTTAGAAGTGGTATTTCAAGTCCAAGAGTTTGAATTTAGCAAAGCTTGTTCTACAAATACTTTTCAATTGGGAGAATTAGTTTTGGTGCGGCTCTCAAAAATGAAACGCGTGTGGAGTGGACTTCCTCAAGGAGGTCTTACCTTTGGACGCTTACAATGCATGGAGGTTTTCAAGTGTGAGAGTCTCAAAAGTTTATTTCCAAGCTCGGTGGCCAAAAGTATGACATGGCTCCAAAAACTTTTGGTATGGAATTGTGGGGTGGAGGAAATTATTGCAGAGGAAGACGGAGTAGGGATGAGTGCAGGTGATCTCTTCTTTCCTCAATTAACCGAACTAAAATTATTGGACTTGCCGAAACTGAGGAGCTTTCATCAGAATAGTCATACTTCAGCATGGCCACACTTTAAGCGATTGCTAAAAAGACATTGCGACAAGATGAGGTTATTCTCATTTGCTTGTGAATTCCAAAGCTGCCAAGGTACAACCACCAACGAAAACCAGCCTACACTCGTTTCTTTTGAAAAGGTACTGTACATGAGTCTAGCTCTCTACCATTTTTTTCATTGGTTTATATGCGCTTTGTTATTTTTCTACAAAAAATTAAAATTGTCACACTTCTTGCTTATTAATGCTCACCATAACACACTTGTGAATTGCTTAGAAATTTGAAGATTGACTGCTGTTAACTATTTCTAGCTCATACTTTTGGTATACAATCTAGTGATCCCAGCTTTTACTTTGAAAAAAAAAAATATTATTAAATCAACTTGCATAGACAGTGATGCTTCTAATGAGCTGCTCTTGCCTTATAGTTAGGATTTACCTATTTGCTTTAATTTGACCTACCCGTCTGCCAAAAGTGAAAAAAGTTTAGTATTATGCTCATTTGGAACAAAGTTCCATATTCGAACATTGTGAACCCGATTGATAACTGTCCAATACAATAGATAATTTGCTAAATGGGCTTTGAAAAGCACAAACCTTCTTTATTCTTTTTCCAAAACTACCAACTACTTTAATAATCTACCAATGTTTATTCTTGGGGCTCACCAACATATTTAAAATTACTAACTTTATTTGAATATACTAAACTTAATGTGATTGTGCATTAACATTTGTCACGTTAACATACAAACTGATTTTAGTTCATTGCCAACGTTTTTATCTTGTTAGGTTTTGAAAAGTACTAACATTTCCAAAATTATGAACTGCTTTAATAATCAACGAATATTTATTCCTATGACATTTTAACACTTTTTTTTTTGTCAACAGTGCCTTTCAAATCACTATCTTTAAGTTAAAATTAAAAAAAAGTTAATTTGATTGTGTTACCAATGTTCATCAAATTAAGATTCCAAATGATTTTAGTCACTTGCTAACTTTTTATCTTGTGGATCTTGAAAAGTACTAATATTTCTTCGTACTTTCAAAATCACCAACTATTTTAATAATCTACCTACGTTTATTCCAATGGGTAACCAACGCTTTTGAAGTTACTAACGTTTAATCGAATTTACCATACTTAATTTTAGTGATATATTAATGATATACCAACACGATATTAGGTTTTGTTTTTTCACGTATATAATGCTAAAAACATCCATTTATCAGTTAGGTTTGAACACGTTCTTTTCAGTGTTATAGAGCATTGAACCCATGCACTGCTTATGACATATGGTAAAATAGATATGAGAATAACTACTTAGAAATGAGTGCTACATATTAATATGTCACCTTACTATTGAAATACATTTATTTAATATATAAATAATATAGTTTTGTTTCGAGTTTTTTCTACGAACTTGTTGAAATTCATGTGTGTTTACTTTGCCATTTGGATTTTATTAGTTGACAATCAAAATAATTGAATATCATCAACTTATTACTTTATTTCATCCAAATTCACGAAAGACGGTTTGATTGAATTGGGCATATCACTAAAAAAAAAAAAAAAAAACCGTCCCACTTATATAACCCTTCTATAATGGTCATCAATTCTTGCTCGTCTAGCTCCAGAAAAGCCTATAGGTTCTTTTTCCTCTTTTCCCTAATAAATAGAAGGACAATTTAGTCATTGGACCATGGTTGTGCCCCATTTTACTTTTGGTGGATGGAGGAGGCCTAATTAAACAGATTCCCACAGGTCATTCCACACCTGGAGTTATTGGAATTGACGAGGGAGGATGTTGCGATGCTACCGCAGCATTACATCTTTGGCAATCTGAGAGAGCTGGTTTTGGGATGCTACCATGATGAAAATGTCGTTTTCCCCTCCGACTTCCTTCTCCAGGGATTCCCCAATCTAGAATGGCTTGTTGTGGGGTGTAGTTCCTTCGAGGAGATATTTCCAGAAGATGCTCTTGGACATGGGGGAGCAACTCCATGTGGAGGATTAACATATGTGGAAAAACCTCTCAAGTCACTTGGAAATCTGAAGCAACTTTTGCTGCTGAATCTATGTAACCTGAGGAGATTCTGGAAAGATGGCTCCTTGATGGCTGAAATCCTCAAACAGATTGAATTACTGTACCTTTGGCAGTGCCCGATTTTATCGATCGTATTTCCATCTCCTGCCTCATTCCAAAGATTGATGCAATTAGATGTAAAGGAGTGCGCTGGTTTAGTTCATATGGGGACTTGCTCGGCAATGACAAGTCTGGTGCTCCTTACTCGGTTAACCCTAAGAGATTGTGGTGCAATGGAAGATGTGGTAACAGATGATGGAGATGGAGCAGAGGAGATCCATTTCCCCAAGCTGAAACGGCTAATACTTGATCGTTTACCAAGCCTTGAGAGCTTCTCCCCAACCAATTGCGCCTTCAGCTTCCCATCACTGAATCATGTTGTCATCACGCAGTGCCCCAAGATGAATATATTCTGCAAGGGTGCCTTGAGGACACCAAACCTAGATAAAATACTCCTATCCGAAGAGGATGGAGAAGGATGTTGGGAGGGCGACCTTAATACCACCATCCAAACCTTATCGACTTGGAATGATCCACACCAAATTCAGTAATGCAGGTGAATCTATTTGCTTAATTGTGTTTGCCTTAACTCGGTGACAAAAGGAAGAAACTTGCGTTCTTCTTTGAGTTCTATATTGGCTCATATGAAGTCGATCTTTCTTTAAAAAGAAGTGTTTGGCTGTGTTCTAACAGAATTGTAACATATTTCAAATATTGGGGGCTTTTGCGCACTTACTAACCAATGCATTCTAGCTATTTGATGAATTGCTTAGTACAATTTGTCGATGCTTCGAAGATTGCGAGGTTTTGTTATAAGGGCCCATGTGCTCTCCTACTTCTTTGGTTAATTTTGAGGAGTGTCTAACTAACAATGTTTGTTACTTTCAGGTGCCATGCTCCCTACGATCAAAGTGGTTGCTTTTTATTTGCTAGAAAGTGTCTCTTGTAGTAAGATGTTGAAGCAATCCTTTTGCAACCCGTGCTTTAATTGTGTTCTAGTGCATGGTGTTGATGCCTCTCAACATGGAGCCTTTATGCAACATGTGGTTTTCACAATGGGTAGGTGCTTCATTGAATATCTCATTCTTTTTCTAGTTTGGGATGTCCTCTCTGTCATTTCTTTGATAATTGTACCGGTGTAGCATAATGGTTGTGCAAATAATCAATAGATTGTGGGGGTGCTCCATCCCTTATCGAATTGTATAGGGATTTTTGAATGAGTGTTGGCCTTTATGCAACCTCATTTAGCATCAAGAAGTTTCTTTGGAGTTTGGATGATGACAACAGTGGCCGTATACTGACCGAAGGGGGAAGAAGTCCGAGAATCCAAATAAGCATGTGTCCTTGGGGCAGCACACCATAACCTACATGGAGTTGTTCAAGCTAGATGTTTTCATCTCCAAATGCATTGTCTGGGCTTCACTCACTCACAGGGTCACATGCAAGCAAGTTGCTATTGTGGTACCAATTCTAAGGACATCAGAGCCTACTGAAGTCTCAATTGGACATACCGGCATGTTTGGTCATAGGCCAGATTTTGGCAGACCAGTCGAGGGAAGCTGATGTGTACACTGCTTCCTACACTCCAAGAGAGAGGGACAAGTTTGAAGGAAAAATCGGAGTAGTAGTTCAGTTTCTAATTGACAGTGGTATCGATATTTAAGTTTATCTTGACTGTTTTTCCCTCCTTGAGCATGATCTTGATTGTGTGCACAACTTCTAGTAGGAATACATTGACATCTTTGACATTGGTTTGAGAATCGCAGGATGTAGTGTTGGTTCATTTGCTGGTTTAATATGGATAATAGTAACTGTTTGTCTGATAGGAGCAGAATCCGTTTTTGTTTTGGCTTTGTTGAAACATTTACCTTCTGGATTCTTGGATGAGCATTGTGATGGCTATCATAGCTTCGTATATCTTTCTCCAATTTTACATGGTTTCATTATTGACTCCTGCTTTTGAAACATTATGGATGTCCATGCCACAATGATTAGTTTCATCCAATCTTCTTTTAGCGGACATTTATTTACAAATTAGGTCCACAGCTCTTGATAGTGCGAAGTACTATCATCACGTGGATTGGCAAGTAATATCCTATTCAAATTATCATAACTTAAGTTAGTTTAGTTGTCTACTGTTCAGTTGTTTTGCTTCAGTTCATAACATAGAGATACATAGATATTACTTTGCCTGCCTTAGTGACTTGATGATAAATAACCAATTAACTTGATACCACCTGATTTGGTCATTGTATTCTTGTGGAAGATATGACACTAAATATAAAAGTGACGTTTAGTCATTCTTCTTCTTCTGCTTCTAAGTTTGACTGACAAGAAGTGTAGGCCTTATTGAAAAGTGAATGTGTGTGATCTGCTGTTTTTGAATGTTAATTCTTGCAGATTTACTTTGGTGGAAACTAAGAAAAAAAAATTCTGTAGATTTGATGCCATTCTAATATGCCTGTGTTTTTATCACAACAGTAGTTATTGCTAGCTGATGTGAGAGTCTCTAATTTGCAACGAGTTCAAGTTAGAATATTGTCAAACCATCAAAGAGAGAGAAAAATGCCTTGGATCCAGTTTTTTGTAGAATACTTTCATAAAACACTCGCCCCAGCTTTCCGAGATTCTCGAATCATGGTGGCATCCTCATTTTACTCGATCCTCTCCCTTGGAGGTTGAGCAACATATCAGGAAAAAGAGAGAGATGTCCAAAATCCAATATACTTACAGGTAGAGTCTAATATGGACATGTCAGAAAAGTAATCTAGTTGATTGAAGGTGATCTAGTTGCTTCATGATTCACCTATTTTAGATGCATTTACTGCAAAAGCAAATGATCTAAGGATCACTCAGGTGTAGAGCCTACTGCAATTTCGTGTGTTCATCGGAAGGCTAGTATGAAGAAGAAAGGCTCACTTGCTAGTTGCTATTATCAAATAATGTTTGAATTCTGCTCTTTTCGTCTTGCTGTTGTTTTAGCTTTATTCATTGCTTTTTTGGTGCTTCATCCTCATAACTCTTTCTATATGCACCAATATGGACTATTCAATTGTTTTTTGATTGGATAAAGGAAGTAATATTCTCTACTAGCTGAGAAGAAATATCATTTGAGTCCACAATCATGTGAGTTCTTAGGAATCTGACTATTCAATTGTTTCAAATGAGTTCATAAAATACATCAAATAGTTCACAAACTTAAAAGCACCATGTTCTTTTCCAGACAGCTGTCGCGACCTCCCCGAAATGGGTTGGACCACCTAAGGGTTCGGCTAATGAATTGCTAAGCCTAGACTTAGCTCAAGCTCTCCCAAGCCCATACCAATTCGCGACTTAGGGTCTAAATTTTTAATATGCAAATGATTTTTATCATGGAGTCACCACTAATCTATTTTTGGTGAGTCGATTACAAACCCAAGTAAAGTAACTGGAGAATTACTTCACTCTTACGAATCATAGATTAAATGAGTTTGGGGATTTGATTATGCTAGATTTCTTTAACGTCCTTTCGGTACCTTTTTTCTTTTAGTTCAAAAAATGTTTTGCAGGCAGCTTGAATTGATTTTAATTTATTTTTCTAACATGTGAGGTGATCATGCGGGTGCGCAAACCACCAATTTAACACCCAAGAAAGCAATGAATAAATTGCAGAACTTACCTCATAGCAACGAAAGCATCTGTAATGTTAGATCATAGTTCACATCAGCAATCCTAGATATGATTTCTAATTAACACGCAATCACTCAAGACTTTTTTTTTTCACTTAATTAATGAAAATCATGCAATACAATGCTTTTAATCTAATATGAAATGATATGGCATGGCAGCATGTCCTAAACTATATGAATGAGTAAAATTTTGTGATTTCTTAATGATCATGCAATAATTAAGTATGCAATCTAAATTAACAAAAATGATCTAATTCTAATGACGGGCAATTTCCAATTAAATGAACCTAATAACAATCACTAAATGACATGCATTTCGTGAACCAAATTCTATATGACGTGCACATGATTTTTTATTTTCTCAATAAGCATGCAATCTATCTAGGCTATCTAGGAGAAATTATTTAAACCTATAATTAATAAACATGCAATTCTAACATGCAATGACATACAAAATATGCCCTAACTCTTCATGACACATGCATGATGATTTTTTTCTTTTTTCTTTTTTATTTCGAAATTAATAATTGCCAAATAATTAAACATGCAATGCAAATTTTTTTTTTTAAAAAAAAGACTAGCAACCTAAATTAATTGATTTGATTTTTTTATTTTTAAATTTGAAATAAAATTTCTATTCTAAATATGCAAACCCTAAAACAGGAAATAAACCTAATTTTAACCTACATTTTTTTGGATTTTTTTATTTTATGAAAGCGAAATTAACTTAACGGCATGACAGACGAACCATATCTCGCGTATGAGATCGGGTTTGCCAATTTTAAATAAATCGCAAATCGAATCTCGGGCGTGAGATCGAATTGGCGATTTTTCAAGTAATTGCGAGTCGGATTTCGGGCGCAAAAATCGATTTCATCGATAACAAAATTCACAGGCTATTTCATGTCGAATATTCTCAATCTTATATTAAGGAATGATTATACTAAAAAAGTAAAGTAAAATAAAAAATAAAATAAAATAAATAAAAACTACTTAATTTGCTTTTCTTTTTTTTTTTTTTCCTTTTGTTTTGCTCCCACGCACGGCTTGGCAGCTCAGTCAATTGAGAGGGGCAACACCGGTCGGAGCTCTGGCAAGAGGAAGACGCCGACGAGGAGCTCCGGCAAGACCACAGCGGGAGTCGCGTGCGGTTTGCTGGTGCAAGACCGACTCCGAGTGAAGTTGCTGTGGTGACAAGCGAGCAGGGGGCGTCGGGCGCCGGGTGCTGCAGCGGCGTCGCTCGGGGGAAGCTTGGAGCAGTGTGCGGGGGCCAGCATTTGGTTCGTTGCTGGTGTCGAGCGGTAGCAACGTCGCGAGGACAGGGGACGCGGACGGAGAGCCGGAGGAGCAACGGCGGAGGCCGAGTAGGGCAGTAGCAAGTTAGCAGCGACTATGGTAGTGTCGGTCGCGGACGGGCGGTAACCGGTGCGGCAAGAAGCGGGCTCGTGAGCTTGGCGACTGGTTGCGGGCGTCGGCAGGTCGTGGTTCGGAGCTGGATGAGAGCGCTGCCGACGTTGCGAGGCTGGCGGAGCGCTGCAGCGGCTTGGCGAAGGGCTCGAGCAGCAGGAGAGAGCTGCTACGGCGTTTACGACGAGCTGTGGCAGTAGAGAAGGTCGTTGGGTAGAGTTGCACGTTGCTGCTAGTGCTCGTAGTTGCAGAGGTGGCGGTGGCGAGCTGCTGCGGCATCGGTGACAGGCTGGGGCGTTGCTGGTGGCGATGGTTTACAGGAACGGAAGCCGCGGGTCGTCACGGTCACAGCAGGGTAGACGAATGGCGGCCCGAACTCGTGGGTGGTGCTCGCACAGGGGATGGCCGGCGGAGTGGCGGTGACTGGTGGTGCGGCTGAGCAGACAGCAGCAGCTTCGTTGTTGGGGTCGAACGGCATAGGAGCAGAAGCTTCGTCACGGCTGGGGACGAAGCGAGGCGTGGGGCGAAGTGGACAGCGGTGGTCGTCGCAGCGGGGGACCGAAGCAAAAGTAGAGCTGGCCGTCACAGGGGGCGGAGTGGAAGTGGGTCAGTCGTCACAGGGGGGCAACCGCACGGCCAAGGAGCCTCCAAAGAAGATGAACAGTAGGGGTCTTCTCCTCTATTTTTCTTCTCTCTTTTTTTCTGATGTTCGGTCACTTCTTTTCTCTGTCTCTCTCACTTCACCTTCTTTTTGGTACACTCTTCTTCCCTCTACTCGTCTGACCGAAGGAGAAGCCCCTCACCATGAAATTTTTTTCTTTTTCGCTCCCCCCTGACTTCACCCTCTTGCTTTTCTCTAACGAGACTCTATCTCTCTTAATCTCTTCTTTTTTTCACTCGTCTGTATGTCTCTCAGCGGGCCTTTTTCATAGATTTTTTTGTTGGACGCAAATTACATAATCCCAAGATCTCCATAACTAGAACAAGAACATACATAATTGAGTAAAAAGATTAACGCACCTGTTTTGGGATCCATTGTTCTTGAAGCGGAAGCAGAAACACAATGTTCCACACGCAAGTCCTTCTCCTCTATTGCCCTCCGTATCACTGGCTCAATGAGGCGGCCCCCCTCACGTGTAGCATTAGGTAAACGCCCCTTAGGTGAGGATACATGTGAGAATTAGGGTTATAGGAGAGACTTGAGCACTTTTTATAGAGTTTCCAGCCAGTCCTCCTCATTACGGGACAGGCTCAACTCGGCCCACACTAGCCAGCCCATATTAGACTAATTAAGAAACATTCTATCTCACTTTAGACCAACCCTATTTTACGGTAACCGTAAAAGCAGTAAATTACAATATTAATTAATTTAATCCACATTAGAAAAACTCTTACATTCTCCCACTTGGACTATATTAATTGAAATCGTACTGCATGTGTGCACATTTAGTCTAGAGATAATTCTTAATAGTCAATCATATCTCATAAAGTTTTAAATATCGAACCATGACGGTAACTGCATGTATACACATAGAGTCTTCCATGGTCATGAATGTTCTCAACTTTATTGATATGGATTCAATATGGTAGTGTGGCAAATGGATAGCATCTCTCATAGAGAGATCCCATTTGTTAGAGTAAAGCCAATCTCTTACCTTAGGCGTCACAAAAACTTGTGCCACTAGAGAATACTTTATGGTTCCAATGAACCCACATATATATTGTCCTTATGGTTAACCTTTCTTTATGTATCACAAGACATATGCACAAGGCTAATAACCGGATGCCCCTAGCCTTCACTCAAGGTTTATACAATCCCTTGAGACTTTATCAATATGTATTCAACATAATAACAATACATTCAAAAATATTTTATTGAATGCAAAAGTTGATACATATCAAACCGTTACAAAGTGTAACGAACACAGATAAAACTTTTATCAGAGTAAAGCCAAAATAGCTCCCACTAAACAATAGCATCTCATGATGCTTCTAGGCCCATACTAACAATATGTTACTCAAATACACACGGGAGTAGGCCTTTAGTTAGTGGATCTGCAATCACATCATCTGTGAAAATATATTATATTAAAATGTCACCTTTCTGTACCGTTTGCTTTTCGTCAAAAATTTTGACCACCACATATTTAGACCCCTTGAGACCTCTGTAGTAAATAAATAATACTACAAATTTGTTATCTCAATACAGCCGTATGGGTCTATCCATAAAGTCAAAACGATTAACCTTTTCATAAGGTTCTAGAGCCTAAAAGAATGTTACTAACACTGCTTACATAGTAAAAGATGACATAGAACTTTATTTACTGCACTTACAGCCAGCAAAGTTTACATCTAAATACTCTACTAACTGCAAGAATTGAACATGTCTGTAAATTAGCATATAATCTCTTGTCTTCTTTAAGTACCTTAAAACCTTCTTGATAGCAATCTAGTGATCATGTTATGGATTTAACCGATATCTGCCTAGAAGTCCCGTCACAAAGATAACATTTAGTCTAGTGCAAATTCAAGCATACATTATACTTTTAAGTGCACTGACACAAGGTACACAATTTAATTAGATTTTCTCAATATCTAAATAAGGAAATGTGATAGATTTAGTCCATCACCATTAACAACAGGAGCAATTCATGGCTTACAATAATGTATATTGGATATTTTCAATATACAATCAGCAAATGTCCTCCGAGAAAATTTAATATAATATGGCAAAAACAATCCTTACAAACCTCAATACAAAGGATATAAGATGTCTCAATGTCACAACTTGTAAGCAAAATATTATGTACATAAAGTATGAGAAAAAATAAATTTCCTCCCACTGACCTTGCAGTATATTGAATTACTTTGTTCCCAATTGAACAAAATAACAACATTATGAAACTTTAATAATATTGTCTAGAAACTTACTTAAGATTATAAATAAGATTTTTTCAGTCTACACACAAGTTTACTTGAAACATTTGTTGCAAAATTCTCTAATTGCATAATATAGATTTTGTATCTATTTGGCGTAACTTTATATCAAAATAAATTATTAATACCACGTTCACTTTGAAAGAATATTTAAAGAAATAATTATTTCTTCACTATAAACAATCAACCCCTCTTTTTATTCTTACCTTATCAAAAAAAAAAAAAAAACAATTCACCCCTCTTTCAGAATGAAAACTTTAGTTACCAATTTAGCTTTAAATTCCACAATCTTTCTTTGAAATTTTTTTTAGTTTTGTACGCCAATTTGCAACTAATGAACTTATAATCTTTAGGTAAGTAAGTTAATTTCCAAACACTATGATGTTTCATAGATTGTATACCGCCTTTTATGGCATATAATCACATACTTAATTGAGAACAAAAAACGACATTTATATAAGTTGCTAAAACAACCATGTAGTGGATATTGTAATCATGCTCTCACAAATAGACTATATAGTATGATGATATAACTTATCGTCTTTCTCTAACAAATCTCCTCAATAAAGTTGCAACTACTTCATTCTACACTTGAGAGGTTTAAGAAATTTCATTATAAACTATATCAAGAATAGTACCTTGAACCTCAATAAGTTTAATCTATGGTACAAGATATTCCATAATTATCTATATAGGTAAAGACAAAAACATAATAACCTCCATCATACTATTATATTTAATAGTCTGAGAGCATCTATCCTCTACAATTACGTCAATCTTTAGAAACTTTAGAGTATGTAATTTCATAATTCTTGTACCTTCTTTAGGGTCATAAAATCAATACCTTTTTAACAATCTAGATAAGATACAAAATAATTCCGAGTGGATCTGAATTCCAACACACTTAACATTGTATTAGATAACCTCACTTTTGCATGACACCTCTAAATTTCATATGATTCAAGTAATTTATGTCCAATTTATAACTCAAAAGAAATTTATAAAACAACTTTGATAAGAGATACATTTTGTATGTGAAAAAATTGCTTTCATAATATCAGTCCACAAAAAACTAGAAAAATTAGTCTTACTAATCATACTCATCACCATGTTCAATATGGTGCATTTATGCTTTCGGCCAAATCTTTTTGTTAGAATTTTCAGGTATAGTAATTAAATTACCACCCAGAATCTATCAAATATTTGACAAATGATCCTTTAAGCTATTTCCCATTGTCATATTTACCAAAAAACTCACGGCCACTGTTAAACCTGACAACATTTTAATACTAATTGTAATTGTTTTATTCTTTATCTCGGTCATTTTCCTTAAATAGAAAACTTTCGAAAACAACTTTTTAATCATATACGAGATGTATATGTCATTAGGACTTAAACACAATCTTTGCAGATATGTCATAATTTCAATATTAGACAAGACATAATTTCAAACAAATAAGGCTTCCATCATCTTTTAGCAATGCAATCCACGGGTAAACCTCTTTTCAAGTGTTCCAGAATGGAACGCTTTATGGACAGTAAGCAAATTCAACTGCTCTTTTCTCAAGTAACAAATCATATGTCCACAACTTAAAATTTGAAGCAGTAAAAACCTCAATAATAATGGAATTATTAATTACAGAAAATGTGACTGAAAACCAAGCAATATATATAATTAGCATCATGTGAGTACCATGCAACTTGACGTATAAGTACACATCTAGAGAATTACATGCATAATCATATAATTACCTTTGAGCAGAATACATGACATGCAGTTGTACACTCCCCACATGATAGCGGTTATGAGAATATATTCCAATTCTTCGTGAATTCATCACCTTTAGACATATGAATCACTAGAATCAGTCACTCCTCCACCACACTATCATGTATCCCTCCATGAACTAATACACAATCACCTCATTTGGGAATATAACTACGCATTAGATCAGGAGACATCCCAATCATCATAAGAGACCGAAATTTCTCAAACCCAATCAAGCGTGCCACTTTGGCGGTCACTACTCAATTGAATCATTGAAATTCTCTCATACTAGGGATATAAACTTTACTCCTCACATACACCATATACATATGATTTTAACTTTAGTGATAGAGGCAGCATATCACCAAAATCACATATCATGCTAATCACATTGCTTTATTTATTAATAAAAATTAATCATACATATATATAATAATATATATACAGCGAACCTGAAAGACAGATTCCAATGAGATCATCGATCACAATAACACAAGAAACTTATCATAATAGAGAATAAAACATCTCTTATGCACCCCGATTACATATTACCAAAACAACATAAATAAAAATGCTGATATAAAATATCTCTCACAAATTAACATTAATAATAATACAGGGTACACCGAATCGACAAGCTTGATAGCTAATCCATTGTCACTCATGAGTTCATAAGACAAAAAATAACTCCAAGGCCAACAACTGATTTATTAGCCAATTTTTAAGTAACAAATTATCATTGTAATCAACCAGTGGCCTATTAATTGATTCAAACCAGAGAATCAAATATCTAAAATTTAATAGTAGATACTATTGCTCTACGTAAATGTTGTCATACTCCTTAACCATAAAAAAAAATATTCAATTTGATAGATATTAACAAGCGACCAAATGAGTTCATGTACAATATGCAGTAACTTAATTGACATGCATTACCCACATACAGCAGATATGTTAATCAGTACAATCAGTTTGGTCACAAGTTCTTAAGAACATCTATTATTCAAAGATTACCAGCGTGTCAAGGAATATGCTTGAGCAACAAAAGTTTCATAATCTTTACTATTTCTCATCAGCTCAATACATATCTCAATTACTATTCCATAATTGTTATATCTCATTAAACCAGCTTCAGTTTACAATACAGTTTAATTTTTATTAATGAATCACACCATTATAATGTTTATGTGATAACATACCTGTAACCCAACACTTATATTTCCAAAATCACAGAAAATATAAGAAAAATACGCAAAAATACACTAAAAATACATGTATTTAGGGTTCCGTATGTATTTTCACATCCATAAAATTATCAAACATGTAAAATAAATACACTATGACATAGAGGATGATCATACGAACCTAACACCACCATCCACGTGCCGAACGGTGGCTCCACGTGCCCACACGCGCTACCTGAGTGCGCGGCGCGTGGAGCTCATGCAGAGCGCGCGTTCGACGCCCAGGCGGTGCATGGCCGCGCGTGGGGGCGCATGCGGCCTCCTCCTGCAACGCGCCGCCGACCGTCTTGCTCGTCTCATCAAGCCCAATCCGAATTTATGATTTAATTTTATTTTTATTGAACAAAAAATCTCGAAAATCACAAATTAGGGCAAAAACTTTATGCGTTCAAGTTCTAGGGTTATGATTGCTCTGATACCACATGTTGGACGTAAATTGTGTAATCCCAAGATCTCCATAACTAGAACAAAAACATGCATAATTGAGTAGAAAGATTAACGCACCTGTTTTGGGATCCATTGTTCTTGAAGCGGAAGCGGAAACACAATGTTCCACGCGCAAGTCATTCTCCTCTATTGCCCTCCGTATCACTGGCTCAATGAGGCGGCCCTCCTCACGTGTAGCGTTAGGTAAACGCTCCTTAGGTGAGGACACATGTGAAAATTAGGGTTAGAGGAGAGATTTAAGCACTATTTATAGAATTTCCAGCCAGTCCCCCTCATTACGGGACAGGCTCAACTCGGCCCGCACTAACCAGCCCATATTAGACTAATTAAGAAACCTTCTGTCTCACTTTAGACTAACCATGTTTTACGGTAATCGTAAAAATAATAAATTACAATATCAATTAATTTAATCCACATTAAGAAAACTCTTACATTTTTCTCTTATGTTCTCTCGTCCCCCCTTCGTTTGCAGTCCCAAGCCTTATTTATAGGCTCAGAATTCACCACCTCACGTTGCCGACTTCAGTGTGAATTAAGAACAACCGCAATTTTTCTTCACGTCCACGTACAAGTTAGCAAGTTGAACCTTGCTTCCCTGTTTCTTGAAGACTCCACTAGCTGCTATAATATATTATAATGTGTGCACCTTCTTTTGACTTTCTTCTCCAGCCGATTTGCTCTCCAAGAAGGAGAGAATTCCTTGCAACAACTCACTATAAAATATTATAAAATTGTGACCCCTTTCTCTCGCGTATCTTCTCACGTCTTCCCCATTTTGTGCATGCATGTGCATACATTAATGAGGGAGAGAAAAAGTGGACGCTCATGGATTCTCTTTTCTTTGCTTTCTTCACGCTTGCGGCTTCTTTTGCAGCTACTTGTCCAATTGGTTGAAAAGTGCGGCTGAGAGATAAAATTAAGCTTAGAGTTCTTTTCTGCTCATGCTCTCTCTATTTTCTTCTCTGCACGCTGCCCCCTTTGATGGGCGTTCCACCGTCTTTGTGTGAAAGAGAATAGCTGCAACTTTTGACTTTTCTTGCTTGTTATTTGCTTCAGCAAATTTCTCGTTGCTTCACTAAAGTTGACAACCCACACACTTGAGAGTATATTATATAATATATTATGGGCTCCTTTTGCTCCTCTGAGGCCTTCTCACGTCCGCTGAGTTTGTGCATGCATGTGCATGCATTAATGAGGGAGAGACAACGGACGTGCGAGAACTTCCTTCCTTTTTTTTGACTTTCACTTTTGCGTGTTTAGACCAGCAAAGGGAGACCATCCTTTTGTGCATGCAAAGAGAGACCATCCTTTTGTGCATGTAATCGACCGTGGGCCCCCGCTTCTTGTTGCCTTTTTAGTACCGATGCAAATGTGACTACATAAAATGCAATTTTACTATTTTTTCTAGGGATTAAAGATTAATCCCTAAATTTTTTTATGCAATTAATTACTAAATGATTAATCAAAATTTAGGTGTCAACAGACATGTTTGCACTTAAAGTACTACATATATCTAAACTAGTCAAATGTCCATCATTTAACATAATCAATACAAGATTGCGCAGTAAAATGTTATTTACTCCTGGATCACATTATGAACGTGTCATTTTCCATGCACTTGGGTTCAGTGAAGTACAAAGGTAATCCATCAAGATCTTGTCCAAAGCATCCTCTCTTTTCCATTTTCTGCAGATAGTCACAAAGAAAAGTCAGAATTTTACCCTGCGGCTTCTTAATAAGAATGTACAAGTAGTGTTGAGAAACCTGGTTACTCACTGACTATCCATGATGAGGAATGTGTTGCTTCCAGGAATGCTATTGAAATAATATTTCACTGTTCCCAGGTTGGAAAATAAATATCTGTTTTCTAAAAGTGTAAACTGTCCAAAATCCCTCATCAAATGTCCTGTCTGATATAGTTCCTTGCCATATCTTTTGATTGCTTTATATCAAGCTCCAGTATCAATCTAGATTAGTTGAGTCTGGGGGTTCTCTTCGTATTTCCTTGAAGCCGTCATCATATTGTCTAATATGCTCCTGGAGGCACTAGTGAATTGACATACTGTAAAACTTGTTGCCAGGGAATCCATTAGTCATAGAGTGCTTCGACTACAATGCTAGCGGGAACCATGCACATGGAGGGCAAATATGCCTTTTCTCATGCATTTTGTACCACATGGGCTTTTTGTATGTTAATTTGCTTCTCATTTAGTACAGTAAAATTCAATATGTCCAAAGCAAACTTGGGAAAACTTAAGAGAAAAAGAAACAAGGGAAAATTTTACTTTACCAGCTTCTCATCAAGGCTATGAAAAGGCGTCTGTCATTCTTAAATAGTTTAGTACTCTTCATTCTGATGAGCACTCTTAATTCTGATGAGCCCTTTGATCATTTTGGACCGGCATCTTGCAAAAGTTGTCAGTAAAGGAGATGACCACATAATCTTGAATCTAACATACTACCGCTATGGTTTGGCCAAAGACCTAAGTGTTGATTATAACATGGTAGATAAGTTCATGTAAACTTCCACAATAAACATCTTGAAGCTAACATACTACTGATCTTTTTTGGCTAACATGCCAGATAAGTTAATTTCGACAACGCATTTAGAGCTCATCTTTCTCAATATTCACATGTTTTTTGCTCGGGATAGGGTGTCTAGTCTTGTCTTGCTTGGCCTCACCATCTCCCTTATTACTCGGCAAAAGAAAAATCATAAATGAAAAGGAATGGCCATGATCATAGACTCTCTCACAGCAATAACATTAGTGGTGCTGGTGATTACCATGGAGATCCCTTGCAGACCTTATATTGATGGACCTCTCAATCCCGATTACAAACCTACCGCTGACGATGGCAAGCTCAATTCGTGCCCCTCTAATCGACGCCCACAACACCAGTTATGAATGAATTTCAAATGACTCCCCAACCCACAATGGCCCCTAGTCCTAGCGCTTATTGTTAGCTTCCGGATAAGTCCAAGTCGCAATAGCATGGTCAATGGAAAAATAAATTGAAAAAGAAAACGAGGTGCAGTCTCTTTCCATTGCGTGGCATCATGTCAAATATCTTCTTGTTGGTAGCCTAGTTTGCGACTTGAAAATAATAGGGTGATCTGGAACATTAGCATGTGATAGGAAAAAATTGATTTTTACTCAATGCAGAATTCCTAAAATACTATCAAGCATGTAAATATTACATGAGTTCTCTCATAACATCTTTAAAATCATCATTTCTAAATTTGCTTATATTTCTTACTTCATTCTTTATATTCAAACCGATTGGTATAAATAGTTGAATGATTGGATCAATTAAATAAGTAGAATCACATACCGGCTCGTACTCTGTTCAACCTTTGGTACCATTTTTGAAACATTACCGGTAATCATACCCGAAATAGTTGACTAAAAGTCATCTTATTTCTTGAAAGGTGGGTATATAAAAATCTTTAATTAAAAGCCCTTACTTTTGGTTCATATATCAATTCATCAAAATTCTTTAATGGATGAACTCGCTCCTAATTTATTAAAATATTATTCGAAGTAAAGTGCAAGTATATATGAAGATTATAACAATGGGGAATTGGATATCGTTGCTCTTAACCTACTTCATCCTTTTACTAAGCAAGAGGATCCATAAAAAAAAAAAAAATACATTT
This sequence comes from Eucalyptus paniculata subsp. matutina, assembly GCA_017140255.1. NCBI lineage: Eukaryota > Viridiplantae > Streptophyta > Magnoliopsida > Myrtales > Myrtaceae > Eucalyptus > Eucalyptus paniculata. The sequence goes on along the minus strand of CM029436.1, from coordinate 47,027,529 downwards.
TAAACATGTGGAAGGAGATAGAGATAAGAAAGTCCTATGCAAACAAGCACTAACTGTTGTCCAAAAAAAAAAAAAAAGCATTAACTGAACTTCCTCAATTTGATAACAAAAGAGAAAAAAATGAAATTTACCATAATTTATGTAAAGGGCTATACTTTGGTACATCCCTAATTGTAGGAAACTTTATCGAACCATGCCTTTAGTCAATAGATTACAAATTATGGATCATCAGCATGCAAATGATGTATTTTATTATGCTTAGCACATGAAATTGCCCATGACCACTTTATCTAACCAATTCCAGCCCAACTTGTGGCTCCATTTACCTCTCAATCTCTTGTAATAACTGATGATAGATCAGATCTTGAAAGTTATAGCTCAACTTGCGACTTGATTATTTTGTTTAATACATTTTGTCATCCTTTTCTAGATCAAGGCATCATCCTCAATATTCTGAATAAAGAGCACCAAGTATTTGGTTACTATTTAAAACTTGAAAGAAAATAAACTAATTACTTCTTCATGAACAAGAGAATAGTAAGCATTGTCAAGCCCTAGGGAAACTCATCCGAATCACAGCAAAGCATCAATAACCTTAGTCATCTCAATAAGTAGCACCAAGTCTATACTTGTTTTGTCCATCACAGAACAAGGGACATGAATGGTCACATACACATCTCCTATTTTTTTTTTTTATTAATAAATTTTCTTAGCAAACGTTCAAAATCAGGTACAAAATTAACAATACTTATCCAAGTGAGATTTGTAAAGTTATCTCCCAATATTAATGGACATTTGAGAGAAAATTAAAGGGGACAATGTATTTTAACAAAAGACATCCAAAATTTTGATCAATGTTTATTAAAGCAAAAAATATATATAGAGCGCCAAGAGTGTCATGACCTACCTTTTCCATCTAGACAAGAAAAGACTTAGGTTTAGGGGTAAAGTTTAAAGGATGGACCTACAGTCCTTGTTTAGATGTGAACTCTCCCAAATCCATAACTTGCTCGACGTTAGGGTATTCAATTCTAGATTTAAATTGAAGCTATAATAATTTTTAAATGAAGAGTCGCCATTAGCTTATTGAGATCGGCTAGAAATCAAGTGAAATATGAGAGTATATCTCACTTCCACATTCAAAGAATCTAAGGTCAGAACTTGATTACACTAATTAATCAATTAATGCCATTTCGGTACCTAATTTTGTTCATTTCAATAGGATGTTTGTCAAGCAATCTAGATTGATTTTAAGCTTATCTACTAACATGTGAGGCGATCATGTAAGGGCGCAATCATAAAAATAACAATCAGTAACCAAGGAAAGTATTAAATAAATTGCAAGGCAAATTGAAGGTCTAACACTAAGAAATAAGAAATAATACCATTTCTAACTAGGCCAAAGAGAAAACAAAATTAACAGGGAAAATTCCACATAAAGGCCTAAACTGTTTTCATTTTCTCAAATAAGAGCCTAAAATGAACTTTATTTCAAATAAAGGCTTAAAGTGGTCAAATCGTCTCAAACAAGAACTCGAAGTGAAACTTGTTTTAAATAAGGACTTGAAGTGGTCATATTAATTTAAAAAATGGCCTAACCTCTCATATCGAAAGGCATTTTCATCTTTTAACTTTTTTTTTAATTTCTTTCTTTCTTTTTTTTTTTTTCCCCTTTCCCTCTGCTAGCCATGGCAGAGGTCGCTGGACTTGGCAAAGGGTAGCTTCCATTGCTAAATTTGGTGAGGGCAGCCCTCACCCTTGCCTTTGTATGACCTTGCTAGCCTAGGCGAAGGCGACCCTTACCCTCACTCGAGCTGGCGAGGGTAGCCCTTGCCAATGTCAGGCGAGGGTGTTCCTCGCCAAATCTAGTGAGGGGAGGGGTCACCCTCGCCAACGTCAAGTGAGAGAAACCCTCTCCAAATTCCAGCAAGGGTGACTCTCGCCCTAACCTAATGTCGAGCAAACTCAGCCAACCATCAATGGCAATGGCTGGGAGAGAGAAGAGGAAAAAAGAAGGAAAAAAAAACAAAAGAAGAGGAAAAGAAAAAAGGAAAAACAAATAAACAAATAAAAAATACATAGTTATAATTTTTTTGACCAAAATACCCTTTCTTCGATAGTCAAAATAGTCAACGGTAAGCCAAAAGCCTTTATTTGAGATGATTTGGTTACTTCATTATTTGAGACGATTTAACCACTTCAAACTTTTATTTAAAATAAGATCCATTTTGAGCCATTATTTAGAATTTTCCCAAATTAATATATCAAAAGTGCGCAACCACATGATAGTCGAAATGAAAATGCACAAATGATGACTTAACATTTGTCTCTAATACTCAAATCTTATGATAAAGCCCTAAAAGCTTGTTGAATTTTGAGCACAATTTTTTATCATCAAATTTTGAAAGAGTACTATTAAAAAAAACTTATTTTCAAGCTTTTTTCTTAAAAGAATGATTTTTTAATTAATTTTTTAATATAGAAAGTATGAACTCGGGCAGGGCCCCAGGGTCCGGTCCAAATGTGGGCTGAGGTAGTCTCGGTTCTGGGCTATGGACATAAATGGGCCTTTTCAAAACAAGCCCATTCAAATAGAAAATCACGAAGCCCATTTCGTTGGAATTAAAAACACTAAGCCCATCTTGCTAAATGAACAGCCCAAGAACCTCTAAGACTAAAGCCAGCCCGAACTACTAAAACCACTTAGGCCCAAGATTACTCAAACATCGAATCCCCAACATAATACTGACGTTTTCCTCCTCCTGCAAGTTCATTCTTAAAGCTAGACGTCAACTCCAAAACAAGCGCGGCTCAACCATCAACGCTCTCAGACTTCAAATCAAGAATGTCTTAAACATCACCCTTGATAGCCTAGGTATGCCACCACTGCTGGCCATGTTAACGCCATCGCCATCGCTTGCCACTGGACGAATATCCGCCCATGAGACATCATCAACCACATTACCCTCTTCGGATCAATACCAATCACCATTATCTTCCAATACACATTCCACACTCGCAATCGGAAGACAAAAGACTGAATAGAGCAGAGATCGGGAAAGCAAGCCAACGTGAATGACCCAAGAGATTGAGGTTTCGGCCCTAGACTTCAACCAATTCCTCACGCGCAAAACATAGAGTAATAAAAACGCAAAGAAACTCTTATGCTCCCACCTAGTTCAACGATGGAAATAATGCTCAACGAGCGACAAGGAGTTTGTGATGATGTCAAATCTCCCTATACGCACTTAAGAACGAATGGGATCGACAACGCATGTGCACGGGCTGACTTGGACCTATTATCAAACATGTGATGACCACGGATCGAAAAGAAGACACTGACCATCTTTAGAACTCGAACTCACGTCCGAACTTGAGAGAACCGATAAACAAAGTTCGAAAACGACGGGTAACGACTGGTTGAAAGCAAATCCGCAGATAAACTAGAAAATGTCAAGACTCGGTTTCACGGGTTGGCCAAAACCGGGCAAGGCTGCAAAAGGTTCACGGGACCGGCGTATAATCGCGAGGGGCTCCCTACCCGGCTTGGAGACAGCGGTTAAAAGAGTGCGCTCGACACAAATATGGCCATGGCCGACCGCTTCGACGCCTCCGAGCCTAGATCTTCGGGTGTGGGGTCTCGGAACCAGGAAAAGGGACTCGCCGGAAACACGTACGCCGGGGAGCAGTGGTCTTGGGGACGTCATTCGGAGGTCGTCGGGGACGCTTAGTTGGATCGATGGGGGCAAGGCTGAGCGCCGCTCTCCGATTTCACTCTCGGCCTCCCTCTCTCTCTCGGATCTCTCAAGCTCTCCCCTTCGTCCCCTCTCAAACGAGCCAGCCTCCCCTTCGCTCGCTCTCCTCTCTCCCTTTTAAGCCGTTCAGCGCGCATGCCCTCCTGCGACGCCGGCTGCCACTGCCGGCTTGGCCCCGCCCACCAACTCCCGGTCGACGCTCTGCCTCTGTCCCGTTCCCTCTGTTGTCCTTCCCTGTCCTCTTGCTTCCTCTTGTTCGGCCAGCGCGAGGGAAGAGCGGAAAGAAGGAAGAGGGAAGGAGAATGGGCGGGCCCAGTCGGAAAGAAAAGGAAGAAAAGATGGCCAGCCCGGCCCGGCCTTTTCTTTTTTTTTTTTTAAATAATAATATTATTATTTTTAATTAATTTTTCCTCTCCTTTTTTTTTTTTTGAAAAAAGGTTTCAATTAATACCCACGTGAATGCTCCTAATGTTTATATGATGTGCAATTTAATAAAAATTATTTTTGCTAGGGATTAAAAATTAATCTTTAATATTATATGCAATTAATGATTAATTAAATGGGTTACTAAAATATAGGTATCAACAAAGAATAGCTGAGATTGCTTCATAGTTACATAACTTGCTCCCAAAGTGCATAAAGAGGGGATTCAACAGGGTGCAAATTAATTTGGAGCTAATTGCAAAGAAAAAAAACTACAAGAAAAATGTAACTTGCATTGAAAGGATAAATTTTGAGGAAAATAAAATGGTGCAGTAAAAAGAAAATATAAACATAGATTATAGATTTTCTTGATTGTGGAAATAGAGAGTTTTACAATCTCAAAACATTCGTATTTATAAACCAAATATTAATAATAACCATTCCCTCCTATATGTACGGGAACAATCCGCATAACTCCAATTATCCCACCTCTTTTGCAACTTCCAACTTCAAAGACGAATGCTACCACGTGCAAACTCAATCATGAGCTCTTCCTTGTTACTTCCCCCTACTTACCTGTACATATGTGTTACTTGTTATTTCCACTTTCTCTGCTTTTTTGTTCCCTTCTCATTAATATTGGATTAGCATCTAATGTGCCTATTGATATAGCTAGTGCGAGTACCTAGAGGGGGGGGTGAATAGGTATATAAAAATTTTCCTTGAAAATTTCTTTGTAATTGCGCAATACTTAGACAGTTGAGGAATTCGCAACAAGTAATAATCAACGCAAGATTAAGTAAAGGAAAGAGAGAATTGAACACGCGGTTTATAGTGGTTCGGCTTGATTCAAGCCTACGTCCACTCTTCTGCACTGATAGCCAATTGGCTGGATTCCACTATGAACAAAGAGATGTTACAGTGTTGATCTTCCTTGATTTCTAGGTGTAGATGATCTACCACACTCACTCAAGGTATCACCAAGTATGAACACTCTCTGTGTATACAATTTTGCTCAGAATGAATCGACTAATAATCAAGGTGCTTCAAACTTTGGAATTTCTCTATTGATCATGCACTTTCACAACTAGAACGTCTTCCTTTTTATACTCCTTTATGCCATCATACCGTTGGCACTTACCAAAGGAATTCCTCCAATCTACCCGTTGGACAGAATCAATTAAGGAGATCATTCGAGCTATAAAAGCAACTGACGATAGCCCATCAATCTGTTCGCACATACAATCAGGATCTTGGTTTCCAAGAATAGAACATTCCAAGAATACTTCGTCGACCATCGGATCTTCAATTGATCTAGATACGAACAAAAGAATCCGTTATGTTTATCTAGCCAAAAAGATCTTCTCTAGAGAATAGGATTAAATCCTCAACCATATACTTCGAATTTGGATTTCCTTCGACACTGGATTAGAAAGACTGTCAATGAGAATAGTTTTGAGTCTTAAGTCTTGAGTCTTGAATATTGAGTCTTGAACCTTAAGTCTGGTGATCATAAAGTCTTCAGACTTTAAACTAGACGATCTGCAGATATCCAGACTAGACTGATAGAAACGTTTTGTCAGCTTCAAAATATTATGGAAAGATTTCTCCAACAATCTCCCCCTTTTTGATGGTGACAAAACTTTCCTGTAGATTTGAACCACTTTGACCTGCAAAAACATTTCTCAAGTAATATGGCTAACTCATAAAGATTTAACAAAACAACCAGACTCTGCATCCACAGAAAATTGGTTAGTCTTTCATGAGTAATACCATATAACAGTACTTGATGCAAACGGTCGGTCAAGCATTAAAATCCACAGAATCCACAGCCAATTCAGTCAAATTCAAGTTCACACCCAAGTTCACTCAAGTCATACTCAAAAACAAACATATTCAACCACAAAAACAAATTTAAAGTCAAAGAAAGTTGGTTGGTTCAAATTGCTTTCTCCCCCTTTTTGTCATCATTAAAAAGGTGAGAAAGGAGTCATGTCTGCTTGGGAATGCGCACGATCTGGAAATCTCCCATGGACTGGACTACGCCTTCTAGCCTCTTCAAGTCCTCCCTTAGTTGAGCTACCTCCTCTCCTTTGGCATTAGCTTGAAGTTGTAGAGCGAGGTCTTTCATTTTGTCCTCTAGGGTGACTGAAGATGCTTTTCCAGCATTCTTCATGGCTTGAATTTCACAGTCCAGAGCATAGATTTGGCCACGCATTTCCAGAAGAATATCCATGATGCGACGAAAATCTGCAGAATTGTCCATCTGTGTACTTGCATTTGCTTTCTCAGATGGAGTGAATGTAGACGATGGCGCTTCTGTATAGTCTTGCAGATCTGGTGTCGACGTATCGTGTCCTTCTTCAAGCAATTGAGAAGCCTGAAATTTTTTTGGGTCTGCTGGAGATTGTCTTAGACCTTCACTATCGGCAGCATGAGGTGTGGACCTTTGCTCGCCAACTCCCCCTGTCTCTAGGGCATCAAAAGGGGAAGAGCGATGATCATGCTCTTCTGTGTCTTGATTCTCCTTCTCTCCAGATTCAGCTGCAGACTTTTCTTGCTCTTCTTCTCCTTCTTCTTCAACTTCTTTCTCCTTCTCTCGCTGCTCTTCTTCTTCTCTGATCTTGGCTTGCTCCTCTTCTTCTCTCTATTTCTTCTGATGTTCTGTCGATTGGAGAACAGAACGTCTGGTCCTTATCAAGGCTGTGATTGTAGGATCTTCCTCCTCATCTTCATCCTCCAAGATGAGAGTTCTCTTCTTTTTGGATGGGGCACCAATGGCCTCCTTCCCCTTTCTCTTTGAAGCAGACGGAACTGGAGTTTTCACTCTGAATTTCTCCATTGCCTTGGAAAGTTCTTGCAGACGCATCTTCGTTAACATCTTTAAACCTACCACCATCTTATCGCACGGTCGAACACAAAGTGTGTGTGGCGGTTCAATATTCATGTGTCTGAAGATCTTGGTCACCAGACCTGCATAAGGCAATTGTCCCTTGTCCTTCGACATTGCTCTGTACATGTGAAAGAGAATAGTGTGAGGAAGAGAGAACTTCATCCCTGAGTTGATTGCGTACATCAATTTTGCCTCTGAATTTGACACATCAGTCTTTGATGTAGACTTGGGCCTGATGCAATTGATCACAATTTTGTGCAGCACAATATTGATGGCACGCATCCTTGAGTAGATGATTTTTCCTTCTACATTTCTATCCTTGACAAGTTCCAATGAGGCACGAGCAACTGAGACTTCGATTGGTTGATAACGTCCTCGTTCAACTCCAATTATGTCCGCTAACATGTCCACGTCTAACACATAATCCTGATCTCGAACACTGAATGATATTCTATTCGCATCAATAAAACTGAGATTCGAATAGAAATATGCAGTCAGTTGGGCATAACCATCTGTGGTATCAGTGCAAAAACGTTCCAGTTGTAGCAGACTGAACTTCTCCCTTAAGTTCACATTAACAGCATCCAAGAAATCGAAATCGACACTCCTAGGGTTTATCACCCCTCGTTTCAGCAGTCTGAAAAACAAATTCTCCTGTTCCTTCGATTTAAATAACTCCATCCTCTTCCCCTTCACCTTCGCAGCAACACCCATTCTAGGTTGAAAATCACTGAACATTTTATCATCGTCGTTACCATCAGTCGGATTTGGACCCGACATACGAGGGTCACTGGGAATATTCGCAAGCGCTTCCTCTGCTTTACCTTTGGGAGCAATTCCCAATTCCTCCATTTTCTTCAGAAAGATGTACTCATTCCCATAATTTTTATCTTTGAGAAACTCATCCACGTATTTCAACGGAGTTCCAGTACTTTTCAAAGCACGGTAGAGTTTGTAAATGTAAGAGGGTTTTTGGACTCTTACAGGGTCTGTGTCCTCGATTATCTCTTCCTGTGGATGTTGACCCGCACCTTGTGGGGTAGATGGCGTTGAATGACGTAGTGGAGAGTGAGTTGGGCTCTGTTGCTGACTCGATAAATCTTCCTCTTCGGTGAGATCGAAGTGGGTAGGTCCCTCCTTCATCCTCTGTGGTCCCTTGTTCGCGATTCTTGATGACTTCCTCGAAGACGACATCCTTCCTAGTCGCTGAGAGATTCCTTTACTTTGCTTTCCCAAAAAAAGATGACAACTTTCTCGAGGATGAACACGAAGTAGAAACCGGATTGGGAGGAGAAAGCTTTTAGGGTTTTGAAGATTGAAAATGAAAACTGTATATATATAACTCAGTTTTGAAAAGGGAAGTTTAATCGGCACAAAGAAAGTGTACGAATATCTCTTTTCGAAATCAATAACTGCCAAAATTAATCTTTTTGAAAAGACAAGTTTTCAAAATAACTGAACGAAAGATCATACCTTTTCGAGTAACAACTTACAGTCTATAGTCGTCAATGTCTGAGTCTGAGAGATTTAGAGTCTGAGAGATTAGAGTCTGACGATCATCAACTTTCTGAGTCTGAAGGTTGGAGAGTCTCTAGACTTTAACTTCTTCGAGCTTCAAAATGTTGAGTCTGGAGCGAATAAAATCGAATTGATTTTTCTCCAGAGGCTTTGTAAATATATCCGCTAGTTGACTTTTTGAATCAACAAATTGAATCGAGATTTCTCCACTTTGAATATGATCTCTAATGAAGTGATGTCGAATTTCTATATGCTTTGCTCTTGAATGAAGAATTGGATTTTTTGTGAGATTGATTGTACTGGTGTTGTCACATTTGATTTACGTGCATGAGTCTTCGATCCCAAAGTCTTGTAGCTGTTGTTTTATCCATAGAATTTGTGAACGGCAGCTTCCAAGAGCTACATACTCGCACGTTGTTGAGAGAGCTACGTGCTTTGTTTCCTTGAAAACCAATACACTATCCTGCTTCCAAGCAACTGGCAAGTTCCTGAAGTACTCTTTCTATCGATTCTGCAGCCGGCCAAATATGCGTCTGAATATCCCAGAAGATTAAAGTCTCCCTTCTTAGGATACCAAAGACCGACGCTTGAAGATGAAGCAACGTATTTAATAATACGTTTTGCAGCATTGAGATGGGATTCTCTAGGGTCTGATTGAAACCTAGCACAGATGCAAACACTCAACAAAATGTCAGGTCTAGAGGCAGTAAGATAAAGAAGTGAACCGATGATGCTTCTGTACAGCTTTTGATCAACTTTCTTCCCTTCTTCATCTTTGTCTATCTTCAAGGAGCTTGACATTAGTATATCAGTTTTTTTGCAATTTTCCAATCCAAATCTTTTGACAAGATCATTAGCATATTTTTCTTGGTAAATGAAAGTTCCATCCTTCAATTGCTTTATTTGAAGACCAAGAAAGAATGTTAATTCTCCAATCATACTCATTTCAAACTCATCCTGCATAGACTTAGAAAATTTCTTGCATAGACTTTCATTAGAGGATCCAAAAATAATATCATCCACATATATTTGAACAAGTAAAAAGCTTTTGTTTTCCTTTTTAATAAATAAAGTAGTATCTACTTTACCTTTGACAAAACCATTCTGTAATAAAAACACTTAGTCTGTCGTACCAAGCTCGAGGTGCTTGCTTTAAACCATACAGGGTCTTTTTCAGTCTGAAGACTGAATCTGGTTTCTTTGGGTCTTCAAACCCAAGCGGTTGTTCCATATAAACTTCCTCTTGGATAAATCCATTTAGGAAAGCACTTTTGACGTCCATTTGGAATAACCTGAAATTTTTGTAACAAGCAAACACAAGTAATAGACGAATAGCTTCTAACATTGCCACAGGAGCGTAAGTCTCATCATAGTCTATTCCTTCTTCTTGCGTGTATCCTTTGGCCACGAGTCTTGCTTTATTTCGTACGACTTTTCCTTTTTCATTCATCTTGTTTCTGAACACCCATTTGGCTCCAATAACAGTTTTACCTTTTGGTTTAGATGTCAATTCCCAGACATCATTAATGTTGAACTGTCTAAGCTCCTCTTGCATAGCTTCGATCCATCTTTCATCAGATAAAGCTTTTTCTATGCTTTTTGGTTCAATTTCAGAGATGAGAGCCACAGCACTAGACTCTTCACGACTTTTGGATCTGGTTCGAATTCCTTCATTAATTTCGCCGATAATGAGATCCTTGGGATGATTTGGACTTATGCTTCCGATTCTTGGTTGATTTGTCGGATGATGATCTCTTTCTTTATTTGAATCTTTATGAACATCTTGATCTTTGGTCTTCAGTCGAGACATTTCTTGAGATGTCGGCTTTGGAAAGTCGGAGCGATTCGGACTCTTCATCTGAGTCTGACTAGATTCATATTGCGTAAAGTCTTGAAATTTGACATTCATTGATTCCTCCACCGACTGGCTCTTCTTGTTGTAGACTCTGTAGGCTTTGCTTGAAGTAGAATATCCAAGGAAGATGCCTTCATCTGATCTTTCTTCAAACTTACCAACTCGATCTTTTGCATTTTTCAATATAAAACATTTGCAACCGAACACATGAAAGTATGAAACAATGGGTTTCTTACCTTTGAATATCTCATAGGGGGTTTTCTCCAGAATAGGTCTTAGGAAGACTCTATTGATGATATAGCATGCTGTTGAAACAGCTTCAACCCAAAATCGTGAAGAAATTTTAAATTCAATTAAAAGAGTTCTAGCCATTTCTTGAAGAGATCTATTCTTCCTTTCCACAACTCCATTTTGCTGAGGAGTGTATGGAGAGGAAAACACATGCTTAAATCCAGATTCATCACACAATTTTGTAAAATCTTGATTTTCAAATTCTCCTCCATGATTTGTTCTTATACTTGAGATAACACATCCTTTTTCATTTTGAACCTTTTTAGCAAATTTTTCAAAATACGAAAAGGTTTCTGACTTACTTGCAAGGAAATATACCCAAGTAAAGCGGGAGTAATCATCCACAATTACTAGGCAATATTTCTTACCTCCAATACTCTAGGTTCTGGTTGGTCCGAAGAGATCTATATGCAGCAACTGTAGTACATGATTAGTAGAGACATGATTTATTGGCTTAAAAGAATTTCTTACCTGCTTTCCCAGAATACATGGTGTGCATGGATCAGTCTTTTGAAATGGTAATTTGGGTAGACCTCGAACAAGCTGCTTTGATGAGATTTTGGCTAATTGCTTCATATTGACATGACCAAGCTTTCTATGCCATAAGCTTGCTTCATCTTGGATTGATAATAGGCATTGTGATTCATTCGATTTCACGTCTAAAAGATATATATTTCCATGTCTTCGACCCATGAAAGACTGAGTAGAGTCTTTGCTGATTCCAGAACATATTCCTTCTTGAAAGGAGATCTTGAAACCGGTATCACACAATTGACTAATGCTGAGAAGGTTGTAGTTGAGTCCTTCCACTAGAGAAATGTTGCTTATTGTGAGATTTCCAATTTTCACAGTTCCAAATCCCACAATGCTTCCTTTGCCGTTTCCTCCAAATGAAACATTTCCACCGTTTACTTGAACAAGCTTTATGAAGCACTTTGAGTCTCCTGTCATGTGTCTTGAACATCCGCTGTCAAGATACCACTTTACCCTTTTCTTGACGGAGACCTGCAATCAAAAGAGAGTCTCAAACTTTCTTTGGTACCCAAATTTTCTTGGGTCCTTTGGTGTTAGTAGGATAACCATTATTAGGCCATACTTTCTTAACGAGGCTTCCATACCATAGGACACTCTTTTTCAAAGTGATCCTTCTTTGTTACACTTTGAACACCTTAGAGCATTTAGATCCTACAGACTTTACAAAGACTTTCTCAAAATGATTTTTGTAAGCCTCTCTCGCGGTCTTTTCTTAATTCTTTCTTTTACTTTAGGAAAATCAATCAAGGGAATTGTTTTTACGCTGTCATGCCTAGACCAGACTTATTGAAGTAAGGTCTTTGAACTGAAAGAACTTTTTCAAGCTTTTCGGATCCTATCGAAAATTTCTTTGAAATATTTGATAAGTCCGTTTTTAGAGAACATTTTCTTTCAAAAGATTATCTTCTTTTTCTTTAAGAGTAGAAACATTCAAGTCTAAACTCTTAACTTTTTCCTCTAAAATGATTTCCTTTTGTTTTAGGGCTGAGTTTTCCGTTTTAAGTTCGGAAATCCTTTTGAGAGAAGTCTTAAGACTAAAACACAGTTCATCAATGTATTTAGAAACTTTGACAGGAATTTTAAAATCACTTACCTCAAATTCACGTATCGAGTCGATCCAGAACACGAGTCGAGTCGAATGTGCCATCGAGGCATATGTTGGCATATTCATTGTCACTTTCTTCACATTCGTATCACTCAGGTTTCGGCTTTGAGAGCTTTTCGAGACTTCTCGGCTTTTCCTCTTTTCTTCTTCGAGAAAGAGGACGGTTGGGTCTGATGTGTCCCTTTTTCTTACACTCGAAGCAGACTACATCTTTGTTTGGTTCTTCATCATCAACAGACTTGGTCTGCTGTCTCTGGAAACTTTGTTTCTTTGAGTTGAACATTCTTCCTTTTCTATTCAGTTTTCTGAATCTTCTTATCATGAGAGCAAGCTCCTCGTCGTCCATATCATCTCCTGAATCTGTATCATCAGAATCATCATTTGATTTTAATGCAATGGATTTCTTACCTCTTGGATCTTCGTCCTCATTAATTTGTTCCACTTCATAAGACTGAAGAGTTCCAATTAGCTCGTCGACAGATAGAGGCATGATTCTTTGCGTCTCTCTTATTGAAGTCTTTATATGATTCCAATCCTTGGAGAGTCCACTTGAGTAGCTTGTTCACCTTCATGGGATCAGAAATTTTTTGTCCTTGGTTCTCAAGACCATTGACAATATCGTAAAACGACTAAACATGTCAATTATAGATTCTCCTGGTTTCATTTTGAAGGCTTCATATTGACCGAGGAGAATGTTGATTCTGGTCTCCTTCACTCGATCTGTTCCTTCATATATGATATGCAATTTGTCCCACACTTCTTTTGCTGTAACACAAGAAGATATTCTGTTATATTCAGTTGGAGACAAGGCACAATATAAAGAGTAAATTGCTTTTGCATCGAGTGCTTGTCTCTTGTTTATTTCTTCCTGAGTCATTCCGCTGGTATCAATAGTTTCTTTCTCTCTTTCGGAGATTAATGCAGCAGCAGGAGTGATTCCTCTTTCCACAACGTCCCATTCCAGAGGATCCTTTGATCGTAGGAAGGCTTTCATCTTGTTTTTCCAGATGTTGTAATCCTTTCCATCAAAGTAGGGTGGTCTGGTATTGCTTTGCCCTTCCACCAGCCCTGGTGCTAGCATACTAGCCATGGATCTTTTACTCTGAAGTAAAACACTTCAAATAAAGTAAGAACACAAGCTTTGATACCAATTGATATAGCTAGTACGAGTACCTAGAGGAGGGGTGAATAGGTATATAAAAATTTTCCTTGAAAATTTCTTTGTAATTGCGCAATACTTAGACAGTTGAGGAATTCGCAACAAGTAATAATCAACGCAAGACTAAGTAAAGGAAAGAGAGAATTGAACACGCGGTTTATAGTGGTTCGGCTTGATTCAAGCCTACGTCCACTCTTCGCAGACGGCAGGCCCAATTGGCTGGATTCCACTATGAACAAAGAGATGTTACGGTGTTGATCTTCCTTGATTTCTAGGTGTAGATGATCTACCACACTCACTCAAGGTATCACCAAGTATGAACACTCTCTGTGTATACAATTTTGCTCGAATGAATCGACTAATAATCAAGGTGCTTGACTGCGGAATTTCTCTATCGATCACGCACTTTCACAACTAGAACGTCTTCCTTTTTATACTCCTTTATGCCATCATACCGTTGGCACTTACCAAAGGAATTCCTCCAATCTACCCGTTGGACAGAATCAATTAAGGAGATCATTTGAGCTATAAAAGCAACCTGACGATAGCCCATCAATCCTGTTCGCCCATATAATCAGGATCTTGGTTTCCAAGAATAGAACATTCCAAGAATACTTCGTCGACCATCGGATCTTCAATTGATCTAGATATGAACAAAAGAATCCGTTATGTTTATCCAGCCAAAAAGATCTTCTCCAGAGAATAGGATTAAATCCTCAACCATATACTTCGGATCTGGATTTCCTTCGACACTAGATCAGAAAGACTGTCAATGAGAATAGTTTTGAGTCTTAAGTCTTGAGTCTTGAATATTGAGTCTTGAACCTTAAGTCTGGTGATCAGAAAGTCTTCAGACTTTAAACTAGACGATCTGCAGATATCCAGACTAGACTGATAGAAACGTTTTGTCAGCTTCAAAATATTCTGGAAAGATTTCTCCAACACCTATTTTGAAATTGTTAAATTCTCTCACTTAGTGTTTGTGATTTTTGTTTAGTTTTCTAATAACTTCATCTTAGTCAACGAAAGAGTTGTATCTCATCTTTAGTTAATCCGATAAGCCTAAAAATGGCTCTAATGGATGATACGTCAGCATCTTTGCAATTTTAATGAAAGGACTAACTTGATAAGAATATATATAAAATTAGAGACCATATTGACAAAAAAAAAAGCACATGAATAATATTGAACAATACAAAAAAGAAAAAAGAAAAGTAAAGGCACTGATAGTTCCATTATTCTTAGAATTTTCATACAAGTTTTACGAAACAATCTTTCTAGAGGCTTTGCTATACACTAGGGGTACATTGCTTCAGGTTATTCTTCAATGATAATGAGTGGTTAGAGACTTTCCAGTTCAAGAAATCAAAATTACTAGTTCAAATCCCACTAATTACGTACAAATGCATAATATACCTTTCACCTACCAAACATCTTTTCATCTTGGAATCCTTGTTGATTGATAAAAACTTGTTCTCATCATATGGGAAGATTTTTTATCAAATGTCTCATTTCACGCGACCCACACACCTCACCATGACTGTTGCCTTCATTTTGTTCTGGCTTTGTCCGATGGTCGAATGCAATTCACCCGAACAACTTGGACAGAATTACAGTGATGAATTTTGTCCTCACAATTTCTGAATATCCTCATCTTTGATTTGAGGCGGCCACATGGTCCGATCATAAAGAGAACTAAGAAAACGTCCTTGAAGTCCAGAGAGGGGTTTTGAAGGGATGGTCTTGCTAGTGTTGGACAAGAGGTGAGAGAGTTAACGAGGTAAACTGCCTCATTAAAGGATTTCGTGTATGTCCTAAAGTACATTTGGTTCATCCCATCCGGTTCACCCCATCCTCTGGGGCTAGAGAAAAGGTAAATCTTATTTTAAGTGCTCAAGGAGAAAAGCCTCGTCAAAGGTAACAACACTGCGACAATCCCAATAAATCACAGAGATACTCCTTGTAAAGACAAGAAAAAGAAAGAGAGAGAGAGAGAGAGAGAGAGAGAGAGAGAGAGAGAGAGAGAGAGAGAGAGAGAGAGAGAGAGAGAGAGAGAGAGAGTGTGTGTGGAAACGATATAAAACAATTTAAAAGATACTTGCATTGACGGTTATGTTATTCCTAAACTTTTTGCACAAGTTTTATAAAGAGAGCTCATAAATTGGGAGTTTATTACTTTCCGTTCTTCTCATGCTATGACAAAGACAATAATACCTTTGTAAAAATGATCTATGTGCATCAAAGTCTATTTCCATTTTCACCTATATTATCTTTTCTAACCTTTCCAGGAATTGCTTCTTTCTCCTTCGCCGCTAGTCATTCCCTTCGACCACCACAACCTTGTTGCCGATCATTGCTCACATGGTAAAGAGATGCGATCCACACAGATTGAGTTCGAAACATTCAGGAGAGGACATGTGAGAGATTTCACGAAAAAATTCCCTCAAGAAATAATTTATAGAGCCTTCTTTCTCATTTTTGGCTCGTTGCCACGCCCAAGGCAACAAAGCCATCGCCCAACTGCCGCTCTCGAGAAGCCCCTATTCAACTCCGTTTTGCTGCTGTGAAGATTGAAGTGGCCAAGACTCAGCTGGAAGCCCTTCCACCGGTCTTCAATATAGCCAACAACGATCACAAGAGATCCCATAGTTGATTGGACTGCCTATTGCGACTTAGCTTGACTTCATTGACAACGAAGTCTCCAATTCTCCATCATGCTATGATCTGGGGGACGGTGAAGTGAATGTAATTCTCGTTCAACTTCAATTAGGCTTGGCCATATCAGAGTCCATATATTTGATCCTGAAATTCACATGTTAATTTCATTTGAGCATGATAGCAAATACGAATTCAAAATCGCAAAGATCTTCTCCTTAATTGATTGACTGTAATATATTTGGTAGTGCAATGTCTATCATGTTTCAATTCGAATTTGTTTCGTCATTTTCTAAACTTGAAAGTATGTTGGCGTAGATTAAGTGATAGTAATTGATTTTCAAGTCATTTTAGCATGAGTTCTAATGTTTTCAAAATGGCCCAATACATTTCTGAATCATTATGCTTCTCTGTCCTATGTTCTATGTTCCTATAGCAATTGATGGCGATTATGGACGAGAGATGTCCAAGAGGAGATGACATATGTACTGATGTTTAGTGATTACTCATGTCATTGTAATGTTATGCCTTTATATATTTGCTAAACTTGGGATCATATGTGGCGAATGCTTAACGAATGATGGTGGTTGTGATCAAAAGCGAAGTTTTTCTTTCGGTTTTGTAAGGGCTTGATGATTGACATCGACATAATCTGAATTCTAAGAACGTTGGATTGGGCATACGGGGAAGACGATGGAAAATGACGGATTAAAAAAAAAAAAGGCGAGGTGATAATCGAAAATGGTCTCGAAGTCGATATTGGTTTTGATGGAAAATGGTTTGGAGTGGTTTTAGTGCAATGGGCTTCAGTTGGGTCTTAGAAGGTCTGGGCTTGACATAGTTTAGATAGGTTTGGGCTTGACTTAGTTTAATGGGAAAAGATCACCAAACACCCCAAACTTTGCCCAAAATGACACATTTACTCCAAACTTTTCTTTGTGATGTGAAAAACCCCAAACTTTTCAAACTGTTAAACATTTACCCTGTCAAGGGCATTTTTGTCTTATTTTTTCTGTTTTTCCTTTTTCTTTTTTTTTTCTTTTTTTCTTCTTCTTCCCTCCGCCAGCTAGCCATGGCTGGCGGAGGGAAGCCAACGTCCGGCAAGGACTGCCCTCGCTGGCATCAGGCGAGGGTCACCCTCACTTGGGTTGGCTAGGGCCACCCTCGCGGGCGTTGGGCGAGGGCGGCCCTCGGCTAGGTTGAGCGAGGGCCTCCCTCGCGCCGCCCTCGCCCGTCGCCGACGAGGGTGGCTTTCGCCTGCGCATATTACTTGCCGCAAGCCAGCATATGCGCTCTCACCCTCGTGCAAGCTTTATCTAATGATCCAATTTTTATTGTTATTTTAGCAAATATTTTGTTGATTTATTTTAAATTGAGGATTACGATGAGTTTAACAGTGCAAAGATGCCCACCCATGGACAGCGCAGTTGGTTGAGAGCTCTCCCTCCTTCGATGGAGGTCGAGGGTTCAAAACGTACATTATTAGCGATTGAAGTGGGGTTCCCTGATGGTGGGTTGCTAGGCCAATCTCCCTCGAGGTATAGTCCCCGAGAGCCTCTCGGAGGCCCATGGACTCCAAATCGGCATAAGCCGACAAGGGTGCCCAACAGATCCTCGGTAAACCAAAAAAACAAAACAATACAGAGATGCCTATTTTGATAAAATATCCCTTTTAGCCCTAAACCAAGGACTTTGATACTTTTGTTAAATAGATTATCACAATATTGAAAATCGAATATGACATGATGGCCCACGTTTGATAAATGACATTGGAGGATCAATAAAAAAAAAAAAAAAAGAATATCCTTTGCAACTAGAAAATTTCATCACAAAAGATTAATTGCATGTATTTTGCAATAACTGAATATTAGAAAACGATGAAAATAATCATTAGCAAATGAATAGATATAGTTACCCACCATTAAGAAAATTTAAATTAGAAAAAAGAAAAAAGAAAAAAAGACATGATTGCACATAATTTCGTACACAAATATGATAACTCTTGGGATTAAACTGCATAATCTAAGAAAATAGCTATCACTAAAATTAAGGCATGTCATAACACTTTCGACTGTTTGGAGAATTTATCTATGACAAATAAATGACCGAACCTACACTTCAAACCTACACTTTCAACTTAAGATGCTCCTTTTTCTTTCCTTTGATGTTCAAGTGCAGGAGGACGACACCTTACACGGGATGGATTGGCTTCAGCTGTCTTGTAGTCTACCTATTGCTATTCCATGGGATTCTAGAAAAACAGAGTGAATGCATTGGACGATCATACGTTTGTGTAGGAGTTCAAACGCGAAATGGCAATTAAGCAAAAATGACCTGCAATTACCCTTGCGGTCATGCTTATTTGGAAAATTTTTACAAGTCCATTAAGATGACTTGGGTTTCTATATACTTTATGACTTGGACCAAGAATTTCATGGAGAAGCTAGCTGTGTGCAGTCTAAAACTTTTAACTTCCGTTAAATCTTATGAATTAAAAATGTACATGTCCAATTTCTTGACAAGGCAGCTAATGACATTTGAATTAGCCAATTAATATGATAACACCTGTTGAAATTAAAAAACATAATCATGCGGAGTGGAGGTTGATAACCCCCGATTGTTTAGGATGTCATGCTGCCATCCAATTCTGCCTAGGGCACATGACCCGATCTCTAAGAATCAAACAATTTAAGAGAAATTCATTTCGTGTGAAAAAGTCCAAATTGACTAACGAAAGCTTCACATGAGCCCATACGGTCAAATAAAATTGGCTTGTTATCAATTGGAGCACTGGTGGAGGTTCATTACTTTAGATATTTTCAAACATAAAGTAATTAAGAAATATATATGCTCTTTTGTGCGCATGAGTATGGGAAGGTGCCCATGGCGATGAAGAAATTGTTGCTCAGGCTACTTAGATGATGTTTTCCCTTGTATGAATCGTGGCTTAGGGAAAAAAAGAAAAAAAAACGTTGAGTCTCTTTTCACGCATCGGTTAGAGAGAAAAGGGAGTCTGAGGGGAAGCTCCTTTGTCGAGGAAAACGTCACGGTTTATGGGACCCACACCCGCACCATTATTGCTGCCGTGTTTTGTCTGTTTTTGTTCTAGCAGTTGCAATTATTTATTTGGACAAGGGGAGCTGAACCATGTAATGAGTTCCGTCCTCGCCTTTCCGAAATATCCTTTTCACTTCGATCTGCGTGGCCACGTGGCCCGTTTACAAACCGAACGAAGAAAACTTTATCCTTAAAGTCTATGGTGGGCCAGGTGGTATTCTTGCCGATTGACAGGAAGGGATTGTGAAAGGGGAGGGTAAATATGCCTTATTCAAGATATCGTATAACAAGCACATATGGTTCATCTGAGCGCACCACCCTTTGGAATTTGGACACAACTTTGATCCGCTCCAAGATTAATCAATCTCAAAGGCAAAAACCGTATCCAGCCTTCCGCCTCCGTTTTGTTTTGTCTTTGGCCGAGGGTCACTTGCAATTATTTCATCGGGGACAAGGTGGACAAGATCACGCGATGAGTTCTATCCTATTGCACCGCTTTTCAGGACTCGAGCGCAACGTATTCTTCCTCCCAAACATAAATCCATTACGATTTGCTCCCTACAAGATAGAAAGGAACACATTTCAATTTTACTCATTGCATGGCACCTCACATCCTCCAAAACTTATGAATTCTTCACACGTGGCTTTTTCAAAATTCACATTGCTTCTTTTCTTGATATATTCTTTTTATTCAAACCAAATCGATATAAACGGTTGCACCTGGTGGAATCGCATACCAGTCCTGTACGAGTCTCAAAACATTATCTTCAACCAGGGACCGGAGTGGTTGATTTCTAATTCACCCGTTCTTTTCTTGAAAGGAGGGCATGTGAAAATCTTTATAAGGGGCCCTCAATTTTGATTCATGTATCCATGCAGAAATATCTCTTTACCGCACAAGCTCAATCTTAATTTATAAAAAATTCGTTAACCTTATTCAAGGTGTAGTAGTGTAAGTATATAATGGGGATTTGGACATCCTTGCTCTAAACTTATTTCGTCATTTATTCAAGGATTGTATCACATAGGACGGCCGTTATCTATGTTAGTAGTTTCCGACTTAAATTAGTCAAGACTCAATCAGTATCGATATAAAAAGATATAAAATTAGTTTTGTCTAATTAAAAGATCAAACGAATTGATATTAATGTAATTACTTTAAAACTTCTTCTTCTTTTTCCAGAAAAAACCAATTACATGAGAACGTCTATTAGCAAAAGACCAATTTGAGACCGTATGTCCTTCAATCAAATTTCGCGATTTTTGTCGCCTGGTTTGGTTTGTGTTGTACAATACGCAATTATTTATCTGGGCAAGTTGGACAACTATTCATGACTGGTTTTTGTCTACAAGGTGGGGATATTCTCGTACAATCCAATGTTAAGGGTGGTACAATGTGATGGTGATTTTCCAACGAGTTAGTAATTTTTTTTAACGAGTGCCACCAATTTTGTATTGATAGAAATTCTCTAAGAAGATCCGATCGCAAACAGTCAGGAGACCATCGAACATCTAGCCTCAAAAGCATTTTCCTATATAGGTGCGTTTGGGAAGACTTTGGGGAAAAGTCCTTGAGAAAATGTAAAGATACTTGAGTCAAAAGGAGTTTTCAAAATGGTGTGTTTGGTAAATGGTCTTTGTGAAAGTCCATTGTGAAGTATGTTTGAGCAAAATAGTGTTTGGATAAATTAAATTTGCAAAATGCTTTTGTTATTAAAAAAAATGGAAAAGTGAGAGTTGGCCGGCCAAGGGCTTCGCCGTTCGCCGGCGAAGGGTAGGCGGTCCGGCGAGGGGGAGGTGGCACGGTGAAGGGTAGGCTGTCCGGCGAGGGGGAGGCGGCGCGGCGAAGGGCGGCGTCCGGCTAGCGTCATCATGTGGAGGACACGGCTCGGCGAGGGTCGCGGTGACCGAGATCTCGCGAGCTGGGTCGCCGCGATCAGATCGAGCGGCACCGGAGGTCGCCGATGCCGCTCGATCTGATCGCGGCGACCCAACTCGCGAGATCTCGATCGCCGCGACCCTCGCCGAGCCGTTGTGCAACCCACCGCGCCGCGGAGGTCGTCGACGCTTGCGATTTGGTCTCCGCGACCCAGATCTGTGCAACCAGATCTGCGCACGATCTGGGTTGCCGGCGTCCTCCACGCGGTGACCCTCGTCGGAGGGTCGTGGGACCCTAGCCGGACCACCTGCCCTTCGCCGCACCGCCTGCCCTTCGCCGGACCACCTGCCTTTCGCCGGCGCCTGCTCGCTGATGTTGGCCGTGTTCTCTCAGTAGAGAGAAGGGAAGGATGAAGACGATGAACAGTAGTCGGGGTAAAGCCGGAAAAATGAAAAATTAACCAGGACAATTTCGGAAGAAAAAACTTATTATCCTCAAAGCCAGCATGCCGAGAATGCCCAAGGCAGCCTCCAACCTGCCTTGGGGTTTCAGCCTTGGCAAGGCTTTGCCTTTGGCAAAGGCAAGTGAAAAAAATTTGCCAAATACTCAATATTTGGCCCAAAGGCCTTTAGCCCCTCAAGGATCCTTGGGAAAGCTGTTCCCAAATAGTCTTGGCTGTCATACTTTACTGGTAAAATCCAACACGGTCTAGTCTGAACTCGGTTCACCGATGGGATCATTTTAGCTGGCGATTTGTGGGACCTACACAACTCAGATTGCTCAAATCCCTTTTGAATTGAAAAATCCTCACTTCGTACAAATCACACCGACTAATTCGCAGTTATTTATTTATTTATTTAAGAAAAGTAAGTAGACAATGGTTTGTATCGCGTACTTTCAAGCTTTTTTTTTTTTTTTTTCAATTTAAGGAAGGTGATCAAACTAAGCGCACAAATGATTTAAATCTTGTGAAACGGGCCAAATTAACTACCAGAAGCTTCCCACGACTCCATAAGGTCCAATAAAATAAGGTCCAATATAAGTAGAAATTTTGGATCATAAAGTAATAAATGAATGATTTTATTTTATTATACATGAATTGTGACTTCCAAAAAAAAAAAATTAGTCTCTTTCATGTTGGAGTATGATTTATACTCCCCATTAACAAGAAGGCACAAGGGTTTCGCTTTTCAATGAGCGGGCAAAATTCAAGAACCACATGGGGGCAATTTTCTCAGGTCACTAGATAATTTTTATAATTTGAACTTATATTTTATTGATAATTTGAGCTTGAACTCATAAATAATTATTAGATATAATTTATTTCCTTTATAATTGAGGATTGTAATAGAAATATAATAGGTGCTAATTATAATGTAATTCTCATATGGATTTGGATTTAATTTAAAGATAAATCAGAATAAATCTTTCATTGGATTTTTTTGTTTTTCTTTTTTATTTGTTTGTGTTGGAGCCCCTAATATTTTGTACAAGAGGGAAAAGTCTTGGTCATCTTACAATTATTGATCCACACAAGTTGGACAGAACCACAGGAGCTATGGCGTTATATATGGAAAATGCACAGTACATCGAAACTTCGCATATTTCTATGGTCGGCATGTCACAACGCCCTACCTACTAAGTCCAATTTATATACCAGACATATCATCTCAAGCCCTATGTGCACTATATGTAATCAGAATGTGCCTGAAACAGTTGAACATATTTTTTTCCATTGTCCGTGGACGGCGGGAGTCTGGTCACATTTTCAACAGCAGTTCCCCTTCCACCCAACTATGATCACTCGCATGGATCAATGGCTTGCAGAATCAATTAAAGATCAGAAACTCTTACCTCGACTACCCATGATAACCCATGTTTTATGGCAGATCTGGCGGCTGCGCAACAACAGTGTTTTCCGTGGCTTACTTCCTGACCCCAATCTGGCTGTTATTGATGCCTCGGCTCAGCATCGGATTGTCACCCTCTCTGCCCAAAAAGCTTCCCAAGGAGTTGGTCTGCGTACATATGCCCCTCTTGCTTCCAAAGACTACCGGTGGCGATCGCCAGAACCGGGCTTCATCAAATGCAATATTGACGGTTCCTTCTCCCCTGGGAATAGATACGGCACCATGGCCTGTATTAGCCGAGATCACAGATGTTTACTCACTGATGTCTACGCGGCCAGATTCCCAGCAAATTCGGCTTTCCAAGCGGAAACACAGGCGCTAACACTAACTCTTCATCGACTCAAACAACAGGGACTTCTCACCGCATCAATCGTTCTCGAATCGGACTGTTTGCAATTGGTTGAAATCCTTCACGACCGACGGCCGCCACCATGGGAGGATCGCCCGCTCTTTGACGAAATCCAGTCAATCTTGCCCCTTTTCTTGAATCTCCGTCTGCAGCACTGTGACAGGAGAGCAAATTTCGTCGCAGACTGGGCGGCCAAAGCTTATGGCCGATCGGATCTGCCCCCAAACTGGACTCTTTTTCCTCCCCCTGTTATGCAAGCTTTGCTCGCGGCGGATGCCCTAGTTTCTCTTTCGTTAAACGCTAAAGTGTAATGGTTGTTTATTTTCTATCTATTATCTTTTCTGACCAAAAAAAAAAAAAAAAAAGTTGGACAGAACCACAGCGAAGAGTTCCGTCCTCATCATTTCTGAATTTCCTCCACTTTGATTTGCGTGGCCACGTTGTCCAGTTATCAAAGAGAATTAAGAAGATATCTTTGACGCCTATATAGAGGAATGGCAGAGAAGCATCGACAGATCTCTTGACCCTAACTACAACCCCAACGACCAGTCGCTCACCATCCTCTCGCCCCTCTGAGCGGCCACCCTTAACCCTAGCCTTGTGGATTCAAATATGAAGTGCATCTCCGCTGTATCTTCTAAAACCATCAAATCGATGCTCTATGTTGTAGGTTTCCGATTCATAATTTTTTTTTTACCTTCAATAGTTCCTCTTTTTCGCTTCAGCCATGAGGTTAATGTTTCCTTTCCTGTAGCACTGATGTACTATCAGATGTAAAATTATAATCTTAGTTTGACATTGATAAAGTTAGCACCGATACCTTAAAAGGGTTATGGTAAGGACCAACAAGAATGCCTATAGTCTTCAGACATGATTAATGTGTATTATGAGACTCAGACTTCGGAAATTTTTTGGTCAACAAAAAAAGGACAATAATGCAAATCACCCTTGCCAAATGTAACGGCCGACAAAAATAAAAGCACACTAATTACGATAATGTCGAATCCTCTTAAATCATTTTCATCACCAAGCTTTGCCAACCATCGCTGCCAATTACCAGCAATTTTTGATTGATAGAAAAAGGACAATAATGCAATACTGTAGCCAAATGTAATGGCCGACAACAATAAAAGCACACGTGATATGATCATGTCAAATCCCCTTGAGTGATTTTTCAGGGATCAACCTCACCAAGCTTTGCCAACCATGTTGCCAATTGTCCATGTTCATGAGCACTTTTTGATTGATAGAAAAAGGACAATAATGCAAATCACTGTAGCCAAAATGTAATGGCCGACAAAAATAAAAGCACATATAATGTCAAATCTTCATGAATTATTTTTCTAGGATCAACCCAACCATCGCGGCCAGTTGTCCATATTCATAAGCCTGCATCGCTATGAGTCCAAGGGTGTCATGAGAACGGTAGATTCTTTTCTTATTCAATTTATCATAGTAGTTAGTCTTATATGGAAAAGGCTGAGGAAATTACATACTTTTACACGCCTTAATAAAGCAAACACATTAGCATATGCAAGATTCTCTCTCTACAAATTGAAAGGAATAAAAGAAGAAAAACGTGAAATTGCACACTGGCCCTCACTCCTATTTAACCTCAAGTACCATTCTCAAAAAATTGCCTATAATTGGAGACCAGAATGTTGGACAAAAAGTCTTCAGTTTTTTCCTGAAAGATGGGTATGCGGAAATCTTTAATTAAGGTCGTTACCTTTGATTCATATATCTATCCATTTTTTATGGATGACCACGCTCTTAATTTATTAAAATTTCATCTAGTTTATTCGATAAGAAGTGCAAGTGTATATATAGATTATGAAAATGGAAAATTGGATATCATTGCTCAAAATCTGCTTCCTCCTTTTCCCAAGCAGAGGATCCACACAAAAAGTTAATGGCTCGAACATATGGAGAGTCTTTTCCCATCGTCTTCTTCAACTTTCAACCATGAGGGAGGGTTTGAGCTAGTCTCACCCTCCCCTCTCTCTTTTGTTGATTTTGTTTGTATCTTATTGTTATTTTCTTACTTTTTCTTCTCTCCCGATTTAGATCTGAAAGCTCTCTTCCCACGATCTAGTTCTTGATTTGAGAGTTTGAACTATCCTGATTTAATTCTAGAATTTGGATGTTATCTTCTCTTAATCTAGATTTGGAAGTTTGAAAATTATGCTTTTAGGGATTTGATGCCCTTTTACTCCGTTTGTACAAGTTTCCTACCTCCAGTCTCAATGATAATCTCAAGAGTTTTAGCATCTTGTTGAATTACAAAGATTTACTCCTCCACATGTTAGATCAGTATTTGTTTAACCTATTATGGTTGTCTCCGTACAATGATGATGTAGACAAAGCAGAATCTAGACATGCATCGCCAACTGTCAATGTCGTAATTATTGAAAAATGAATTTTCGATGTGTGCTCATCACTGACAAAGACACAAGATTTAATGATCTACCGTCGATTTTGTTTGACAAATCCATTCATGTGGAACAGGTTTATGCTTAACTTTGCTTGTGCTCCGTCAATCCTCCTTGTGTTCTAAATTTGGCTTTGTTCTTCAGTATTCATCCTCTATTTCGATTTGCTTTATAATGAGAATTGTGTACTTCTGAATTCTTTTAAGTAATTAATACAATTTTCTTTCAACCAAAAAAAAAAAAAAAACATTTGGAGAGAGTGAGAGAGACTCCTATGCAAACACATGCTAAAAAGACTTCCTCAATTTAATAACAAAAGAGTAAAAAAAAAAAATGTGCTAATTTATGCAATGAGCTATAATTTTTCCATCCTTCATTGAAAGAAACTTTCTCAGACCATATCTTTGGTCGGTGAATTACAAATCATGAACATAACACGCATGTAAATATCAATGTGGATGATGTCCATGTTATCCTAACTTAATACTTGTATTTATTACTAAATTATCTAACTAGAAAAGGCCCAACTCATCAAGACTCCATCTATCTCACAATCTCATGCCACAACTGATGTTAAAACAAAAGCTGGAAATTATAGCCCAAATTTCGGCTTGATTAGTCTATTAAACATATTTCGTCATCCATTTCTAAATCGAAGCATCATCCTCGATATTCTAATATAGATAGATACATATCTGGTTAGAGTTAAAAACTTGTCTAACCAAAAGAATAAAATGCTTATCTTCTCCACAAACAAGAGGTTATAGTACGTATCGTTGAGCTCTAGGTAATATTATCTGGATCTTAGCGAATCGTCTATAACCTCAAGTTATCTCGATAATTAGTACCACGAGGAATGAGCATGGATGTAGATGCAGCTCTTAATTTTTTAGTGACACTTTAATTTTCTTTATCACACGTACAAAGTCAGGGACAAATTTAATGACACAAGTAGGATTTGTAAAGTTGACATGTGAGAGAAATTTAAAAGCGTCAATCCGATTTAACAAAAGACAAATCAAAATTTTGGTCAAAATCTATTAAATCCACCTAACCATGCGCCAAAATCCTAAATAAAAAGAAATTGCGTGAAGAGCAACGGGTCACTTGGAGGTTCCTTTGTAGAAAATTATTCACATGAATAATTAATTAATCGAGAAGAATCGAATCCATATATGACTATAAAATACCGAGATCAATAAGCATAGCGGCATTAAAGCGTATCTGTTTGAGTTATTGTTTCACTTGAAGAAAAATAGATCACTCTGATAATCAGAGATCTATTGGAATGCCAGATCTTCCTCTCTATGACCTATTTCAGTATAGCAACTTTCAATAGAATTCAGCAATTGATAAGTATAACCTACTCTTTTATAGGTTAGAGAGGGGACCTAACAAACCTTAATCAATAGCATATCAACTGGGCCATTCCCATTACGGGTTTAGTTAAATACAATTGTTTACACTTTGTTGCTCAACTAGGCCCGTTATTAATAGATGCAAATA
Organism: Eucalyptus paniculata subsp. matutina; assembly: GCA_017140255.1. Lineage (NCBI taxonomy): Eukaryota > Viridiplantae > Streptophyta > Magnoliopsida > Myrtales > Myrtaceae > Eucalyptus > Eucalyptus paniculata. The sequence continues at coordinate 47,000,208 of CM029436.1, read as the reverse complement.
CCAAATTTAATAAGATCACTCTAGAGTTTAACAAATATTGAAAAATCCATTAACTCGATTATTTAAAATAGAAAATTAATTAATTAATGTAAGCTCATATTATAGGATATTTCCAATATCCTCACCTCACTCACAAAGTACACGAAGTGGAGATTCAACAAAGTTCCAATTTATGTGAAGTGAAGTGCTAAGAAAAATAAAAGATTGGACAAGAAGCACCCACACAACTCCATTATTCATTCCACCTATTAAAAAAGAAAAAAATAAAACATTAAAAAAAAAAATTATAAAAATTGTTTCACGCAAGCGTTAATAGGATGCCACATAAAATGGCCAATAGTAACTAGACGTTATCAAAATTTCTAATTAAAATTTGATTAAAATGACTAAATTTACAAATAGTTAAAATGTTTAGGACAAACTGATCAAATTAAAAGGTTTATAATTGAATTGATATAAAAATTATAAGTTTAGGTTTTTTGTTAGTAAGTTTCCTATTATGAATGACTTCAATCAAGGCAAGATGCAAACCTCACATCCCTACGAATTGCCTAGCTCTTCCCTCTCATAGGGACTGAGAGTCAAATATGGCATTGATCTTTTCCATCAACTTATTAAAAGTCGCATGTGTCATGGATCAGCAAAAATGCCATGACACACGCGTCAGGCGTTAGAGGTCATCCAAGCTTCTTCCGAGATATTTCCACAGAATTTCAAACACGGCATTGCTTTAGCAAAAATTCTCCATCAATCCATTATTTTCAAAGCATAACTATTCAACATCTTGACTCTAAAAGATAGCATCACACAAAAGTTAATTTCTAGTACGAACAACTTGACTTTAATGTGTATCGACTCTTTTTTGACCAAAGACCTCAGTATTTATTAACGTGTCTCTAAGCAGAAGACCAATTATCCTTGAAGTCTTCGGTGGTGGGTATCCTTACCAATCTAGAGGAAGGGATTACTTTATCCTTTGGGGCAAGAGAAAAAGTGGTTTCCACCACGAACACTTTGTTGAAGTTGCCAAGTAAAGGAGAAGAAAATTTCCACCGTCCCCACCTTGACTCTGACGTAAAGTATCGATTATTTCATTTGGTGGGACAGGGAGAGTACATTTTCACTTTGATTTGCGCGGCCACCGGATCCAATTATGAAGACAACTAGCAAAGTGTCTTTGGATTCTACAAGTTGGGGGTGGGTTATTCTTGCCAATTCATTTTTTGTTTATTACATATGGTTTAATTATTATGTATGGAGCTTGTCAAAATTTTATATGATAAACATAACATTAATTGGAAAAATTGATAGTATGATATAATTATCGTATTAGTGATGAATGGATCTTTGCAAAATATTCGATACGATATGTAAATAGGTGAAAGTTCACAGACTTCGACTTTATTTTACAAATTTTCTATTACTTTATAACTGGTAAAAATAAATTTCGAAGTCAACTATACAATAAGCTTTTGCATGAGTTTTTAAAAGGATTTCAGTATTATATCTTCAATATTCTCACGATAAACAATCTGATAAGCACGCCTTTACCAAAAAAAAAAACAAAATCTGATAAGCACGTATTTTACAAATGATAAAAAAATGTTATTAAAATAATGGAAATCAATAGAAAGTCAACAAAAAAAAAGTTGCCTATGATTTCGAAAAAGTTATGAAACAAAAACATGTGTCTTCATATTGCTTCACCAACAAAAATGAGATACATAAATATTAATTTAGCACGTCTTTTGATATTCCTTTATGTATTTTCGCAATCATTGTTTTTTTTTCCCAATCTTTGGTTCTTTTTTCCCCTCCAAGCATTATGTGTGAAGCCACGTCCATGCACGGCGTTTCCTGGTTATAGATTTACAATGTCTCTGACTGCAATTCTATGTCACATTTTCCTGGTTATGGATCGACTGAATTTTTGGTTTTGTCCTGAAGTAGGACTATATAAAGATAAACGCTTGTCTTTTCTTACCTTTGATGTTCATGTGTAGTAGCTGTCTTGTAATCTCCAAATCGCTCTATCCCTGGAGTTCAGGAAAAATAAAATGAATGCATTGGACGACCTTATGTTTGCGCTAAATTCAAATGTCAAATGGCAATTGAGGGGATCATGACTTGCTACTACCCTTGCAATCAAGCTTATATGGGAAATATTTAGTGGCCCATTCGAATTACTTGAAATTCTATTTGCCTTTTGTCTTTCCATGTGAGGAAGATGATATCTCAACAGTATTTTTAATCGGGAGGTTTCATAGCAGAGGTTAAAGTTGAAGGACTCAAAGTTTATAGGAGAAACTAGCCATGTATTGTCTAAAACCTTTAACTTCCGCCAAATCTGAAAAAGCGGACTATGGCGATTCAGAGAGGAAACTACTACAATGCTACGGTGAGCTACAATATTGCTATGGTTATGAATAGTATTGCTACAGTGTCGTCAACGGTACTGATATGGTAACATGAATTTGCGTAATAATTATCACTAACTCTAAATAAAGATAAAAGCTAATTTAAAGAATAGAAAATATAACTAATAAATTGATAAACTGAAATTGATAAATTGCGTAAGCATTCATTGATTGTGGATGCTCTAAAACTGGTCATGCTTGGCTTTATATAATCTTGTACAAATCATTAGTTATTTTCAACTCCGCATCCCTGTCCATAATCAGTTACGATCCCTTGAATATCCTCCACTTCATTGCTTAAAAATTATTATACAATCTTCACTTTACATCTTTTCATAACATAATCAATCATTTGCCATCGAATGTCAATAACCGTTTTTATTTCTGTTTCTTCCTTTTCTTTTTCTTTTCTATTCACCATCTTCTTCTTCATCGATAATGACAGCTTGGGCTTGGACTGAGGGTTTGCGACAGGAATGTACCAATGAGCGATAAGAAGTGGCGTCTTGTGAAGGTCATGAAATGTGAGAGCAGGTTCTTGAGGACTTGAATGGCGGTGGAAAGATAGAAGGAGAGGAGGTGGAGGAGATTGGAGAAAACCATTGAACTGGGTATGGATGTGCTTCGATATGCGTGTTTCAGTTTTCAATCAAAACTCATTTTTGGCATTTGAAGAGTTCGCGATCGACGCGTAGATGAAGGGACAAAACCATGAGAAATACGCTCGTCATTGTTCTCTCTTTCTTTTCTTTTTCTTTTTTTAAATTTTCTGAACACAGCAGACGCACATGTTGCTGTTGATCGTACAAGAAAAGGACAATCATGGAGGAAGAGAAACTGTGGAGGACCATGTGTTCGGTCCTCATCATTCATCATTTTTAAATGTTCTTTTCACTTCGACATCTGTGGCCACGTGGGCCAATCACAAAAGTGACCCAAGAAAACATCCTTAAAATCTAGAGGCTCATTAAGAGGAAGGGATTGTTTTTGAAGTCTTGGTCAAAAAGGTAAGGGTTAAAGAAGTAAATTTGCCTCATTTTGGAAAAAGCAACCATCACAAGATTTCGTATATACCAAGCGTTTCTGGTTCAACCTTCGGGGCAAGAGAAGAATTCGAGCTTACTTTAGGAGGCGAGGGCTTGTGCTTGAAGTGGAGAAATCACGCCGGTAAGAAAATCACCGAGACTTCTTTTTGTTTTGAGTTATTTACTTTGCTGACTCTAGGTTGAGGCATGAAGGTAATCCTCCAACTGTATTTCTTTTTGAGATTCAGACACGACGTGATCTGTTTCAATAAAATTTATTCTAAAACGCAATACTCAATATAGTAAATTTCATCTCTACATTGCTCCTCTAGAAATGCCCACCTTCATTTTCTTGTTTATTAAAATTTGGCAAGATGGAAAACATTTGAGTTTTACTTGTTCGCGTGACACTCTACATCGTCTAAAGCATTCAGATTCACAAATTACTTTTTCATCTTTTGGGAGCAAGAGAAGAAGTAAAGCTTTGTTTCGTTTGTGCTTGAAGAGGAGAAACTGCATTGGTAAGAAACACCACACTGATCTTGAGAAATCACTGATACACTTCTTGCTTTGAGATATTTGCTTTGATGACTACAGGTTAAGGTGTGAAGCTAATCGCCCGACCGCATTGCATTTCAAGATTTGGACATGACTTGATCTATTTCAAGGTAACTTATTCTGAAACACAAAACTCATTATAGTAAATTTCATCTCTACATTGCTCCTCCATAAAAGCCCCACCTTCATTCTCTAGTTTTATTATAATTGATGGTATGAAAAATATTTGAGTTTTACTTGTTGCGCAATACAAATTCACATATTACTTTTTCATCCTCTGGGGCAAGAGAAGAAGTAAAGCTTTGTTTGGCTTGTGCTTGAAGAGGAGAAACCGCATTGGTAAGAAACACCATGCAAATCCTAAGAAATCACCGAGATGCTCCTTCTTGTTCTGAGATAGTTACTTTGATGACTACAGGTTGAGGCGTGAAGCTAATCCTCCGATCGTATTGCCTTTTGAGACTCAGACATGACTTGATCTATTTCAAGGTAGCTTATTCTAAAACACAAATCCCATTATAGTAAATTTTATCTCTATATTGCTTCTCTAGAAAAGCCACACCTTCATTCTCTAGTTTATTATAATTGATTAGATGAAAAACATTTGAGTTTTACTCATTGCACTTTACATCCTTTAAAGCATATAAATTCACATTACTTTTTAAAAATAATCGTCACACATGTTGCTTCTTTTTCTTAATACATTCATTCTATCCAGAACCCATCGGTATGAATTGTTGGTTTGTTTGGACATGGTGGAATCGCATACCAATCCTCACTCTAGAGCAATTCTCGAAACATTTACCTTTGACCACTGGAATGGTTGACTTTAAAAGGTGGATAGGCGAGAATCTTTACTTAAGGGACCTCAACTTTGGTTCTCGCATCTATACACAAAAATTTCTTTACCGGATGAGCTCGCTCTTAATTTACTAAAGCTTCATCCGATGATGCCAAAGTAAAGTGCAAGGGTATATGAAAGTTATCTCCATAGGGATTTGGACATCGTTGCTCTAACCCTGCTTAGTCCTTTATACTATGTGAGAGGATCCACAAATGGATTACCGATTTGGAAGTGTCCAGAGAGAGAGAGATTCGTAACTATGAGCCATCAGACTAGCTATGTATTTTTATACATAGACTAATTAATAAATAAATTCATTTTAGTCTGAGAAAATATATATGGCAATGAAGTAATTAATAGTAAAATATTAGTCTTTTCCCACACATGTTTAAGTGAGAAAGGGGCATCCTATGGAGAGCTAATGTAAATTATTGCTCATTAATAAATAAAAAAAAAGTGTCCTTATTAAATGGGATGGGTTTGCGGATAACGTCTTAGCTCACGGGACCACACCACCCCATAATTTCCTATATGAATACCTTGTCTCTAATGTACATATCGATTCCTTTTTTGCCAAAGACCTAAGTGCCGAGTACAGCGTCACAGCGTCATTTAGTGAAAGACCAAATATTTGGCAACGTCTCTTAGCAGAAGACCAATTTGAAAGCATACTTCTTTCGATTGCTGAAGGTTGACCATAGCATTACTCGGTTCGAAAGTTTCCTCACGCCTACGAGTTCCAACTGCAAACAAATTGTGACTTTTTTCCTTGGGCACGCTTCATAACTCCTTTCATGATGGAACGTTTCTCCAACCTAATGAAAACTAGTATTGCAGAATACTTTTAAAGTGTTTAAAAAAATTAAGTTGATTTCCACATTCAACCCCCCATGTATTACGCTACATGTTTGTTCATCTTTTAGGAACCATGAACACGAGTTTTCCTTATCTCTTCCAACAAAATGCTTTCAAGAAGTATTTGATAAGTCCCAATTTACATTTATTCATGTGGATTAGTTGACTTTAAAAATTTAGGTACTCCATGATTTTTATAACAAAAATATTAGATAAGGACAAATCAAAATTATCATTTTCTTTATCTAGGACGACGTTTCCTAGATGAAAATTCCGGATGGATAAAATTTTGTATAATATTAAAGGAGACAAAAATGATCCCCTTTTCATTTGTCTTCTAAAAAAGCACTTACTCTTAATATAGAGATGGAGATGTCCCCTGTTATCTTTTCTATCCAAATAAACCTACGTGGCAACCAATGTGATAAACACCGCTTTCATGTAAGCAGGATCGGCCGTTTTTTATCGCAAAAGATGAGAAAGAAAAATTGTCCGAAATTTTTTAAAAAGATTATACGATTGCTAAAAGTTTTAAAATTTTTATTTTATAAATTTAGTTATAAATTTTTTAACGATTTTTCATGCAGTCCATCTAGCCAATTGTTACTGGAAATCACAAGCGTGACCAATTTTTTAAAATTTTTAAAATTTTAATTTTTTTCTTTTATGTATTTCATTTATCGAATTTCCACCCAATAACTGGCGGAGAAAGAAATAAAGAAAGAAAGGAAAAGTGGAAACTTGAAAAATTTTAAGTAAAATTGTAAAAATTATTCATGTCAACGTTAATCTTCGTTATGTAAAACAGTCGACGTTAATTGGACTATCATGTTAGCGATTTTCAATTAGAAATCACACAAGTGACACTAGTTATCACCATCGAGACTGCTTGCAAGTCTTGCCTCAATTAATCTCTTAGCCTCAATAATGACACCTACGACAACAAAGGCAAGCTGGCGCTCGCGCCTCTTGAATTGCTCACCCTAGCCCTCTCCTTGTATATTCAAATCGGTAGTGCATTGAGGGAAAATCTTCCACATCTTCTAAGACTGTTTGATTTATGTTCTCTCTCGTAGGTATAACGTCCGATATATGACCTTGTTTTCCCTTCAATCATTACTCTTGTTCGTTATATTTTGCTTTTGTGTTTGCATTTTTCTTCAAATCGAAAAGAAGAAAGAAAAGAAAACTGTGACATTTGGTTTTGCTTCAAGATTCTGTTACTCTATTTCTTTTCGTTTCTCTTCGATAATAATTTTTCGTTTTAAGTTCAAAATCATCTTCTTTTTGCCTTCTACAATAATAAAAAATGTCGAGTCAACTTACCACGTGAGCGCCGTTTGCCACTTAGGTTAGTTGGAAAAGATGATAGTGGCGATGTTCATTCACCAGGAAAAAGATACTTGCTTTCTTTCATGTAAATACATGCTTTCTTCTGGAGTTGACCCACCAGATATGTGAGAACTTTAAATGGCATTGCAACCCACCGAGGCCATTGAAACCCAGCCCTCTATGTTAACAACTTGCTCTTTCCAAGTCGCAATAGCATGGTCAATTAAAAACATGAAAAAATAAAAAAGAAGTGTTGTCTCTTTCCATACCATCAAGAATGAAGCAGGAAAGAAAACATTAAGATGGTCACTATTGAGTAGTTGGAAACGATCGACTCCATTTAGACTACGGTTGAAATATATTTTTGAGATACGGTGATATATGTCTCTCTTTGTCATTTCCTCATGATATTTCTCAACCGATTGATTTTTTTATTTATTTATAGCAAGACACATGTTGATAAGTTGTGATTTTTTGTTGCCGTTGTTTTGCTTTGTCTTCATTTGATGGTCATTTGCAATTATTTATCTAAGTAAGTTGGACAGAACTATATGATGAATTTTGTCCTTAGAGAGAGAGAGAGAGAGAGAGAGAGAGAGAGAGAGAGTTTGAACATTGTAAAAATTACCTCACACTGTCCTATTACTATTAAGATGAATGGACTAGTTAAATTAAAGAATCAACAATCTAGGCAAATTAGTATTTATGGACCAAACTTACAAACTTAAAAATATTACGAAATTTAATCCATCATAGTTTAAAAGAGAAGCAATGCTGCCTGTGAGAAACAAAAAGTATGGTTAATTAACCATTAATTGATTTTTACTCATAGAAGAATATTATAGTCAATTAATAATAAACATGAAAGGTGAACAGAAAAATGAGAGAAAAAAGTGGATGAATTGACGATTGACCTTTTTTTTTCCTTAAGAATAAATTGATAATAAAAAATGTGTGTATCAAGCTAAAGAAGAGGTGGAAATAGCCCTGCCTTTTATTTTTTTAATATAAAGTAGAAATATATGAACTTTTATTCGATGATTGTTCTTGTTTAATTTAGAATTTTCCACATTAAAAGGTAGCCAGTTCAAAAAGATTCTCTTTCAATTTATAGAGGACATGGCATACGCCATGTGTTTAGAATTGATTATAATCCTTCACATAGAAAATATTAAGTGATCCCGAACCTCCACGTCAGCCACTTTTCTTCTGTCTGAGAAGTTTTCCCCGACCCAAGCTCATCGGCTTCATCAACCAGTCAGCAAAATATTGGGTACCCTGGCTGCGCCCAGTCAGCAAAAATCGAATCCATTAGTTGATCGACAGTGTCAATGAAGCTTACATTTTAGATTTTTTTCAAAAATTCTTTTCTCGATCAGTTTTTTTCTTCCACAAACGCCCTCCGTCTCTCTCCTTCGTATCTCTCTACGTCTCTTTTCTTCAGAAACAGAGGTGGCCTCCATCGACCGGCCAGCGACGAAGTTGTCGCAGGAGGCCGAGGTCTTTGTGCGGGAGAGAAAGGCGGCGGCGTGGTGGAGGTCAACCATCTCGCCGCGGACCTTGTCGGGCTTTGCGTCTACAAAGGCCAGCTCGTCAGCGAGGCAGGTGAGGATTTTCTAGGCGATGGCCATGCCGACGACGCCGACCCCAACGACGGCCATCTTGGCGTGTCGCTTGGAGGGCGACGGCTGTGGGGTGTTTTGGATCGGCTTGAAGAAGGCTTGGATCAGGTCCAAATCGCCGGGGCTGAGGTGGGAAGAAGAAAGAGGATCGCAGATGAGTGTTCAAATTTGAGGGTTGGACAGCGATCTTGGCGTGGCGCTTGGACGACGATCTTTGTGCATCTGCTGTTTTGAACTTGATGGTTGAGAGAGAGGAGCGCGGATGAGAGAAGATGAAGGAGAAGAAATAGCGAGGGGTGTTTTGGAAGTTAAAAGATTAGAGAAAAAGAGATTTTTCAAAAAACTGAAACGCGGGTTTCATCGGAAACTTGTCGATCAACTAATGAACTCGCTTTTTGCTGATTGGGCACAATAAGGGTACCCAATATTTTCTTGAGGAAAGAGAATAGACGACTTTCAGTCCCCCCCGCCTCCTCGCCTCCTTCTCCACCTCCCACTCCGCCACCACCTCCTCCCGCGACTCCTCCGGTAGCTCCACCACCTCCTCCGACCAGATCTCGCCGAAGGATGCCGACGACGGCCATGGACAAGCGTCGGCGTCGCTCGCGATCCGCTCATCCAGATCTGGGTCTGGAGAACTCCAGATCTCGAGATCAGCCCGTCACCGGGCTCGGCTGCTGGTTGGTGCGGCCGGGACGGGTGGCGAAGGTCTCCGACTTCTTCGTCTTCGGCGGCCTTTGAGACCCGGCTTCCTAATTGCTTCGAAACATGAGAAAATCTTTATTCGCCCATTGATGGAGTTTCGAAATAGGACGTTGAATAAAGCAGATGGGAGAGAAACCCGAACAGTGGGTCCACTCAGACACGTGCTACGTGCAGGAGCACCCAATACTTTTCTATTCGAATCCAAGTGGCGGATGGTACATGCTACAAATATCAAAATTATTACTCGAAGTCAAATGTTATCTGTTCACTATCATTTTAAAAAGTACTTGATTGCTTTCTTGCGAAATCCGGAAAATGAAAGAAATGCTTCAATCTTTAAATTATTGAGAAAAAGTTCTCAAGAGTTCTAACTGTTTTTTTTTTTTTTTTTTTGGGGTAAAGAACAAGAGTTCTAACTGTTAATATTCAAAAGAATCGACAATATGCATCTAATGTTTCTTCCTAACGTTTTAGATTTAAATTTGGATACACTTGAGCTTAATCTCGAGAAAAATATTGAGCGCGTGGAATTGTGATGAAGATTGCAAAATTTGTTTGAGCCCTGGAAGAGTCATTCCATTGTCAAAAACAAAAAATTAAAAGAAACGGGGACAACTGAAAAAAAAAAGAAGTAAAGAACTTAGCCTTTTATCGAACTTGGTAGACCGGTGTTTATTTACATTGCTCTTGCTTCAGCGCTCTCTCTCTCTCTCTCTCTGGTTTTGTTTCATGGTTCTCATTGTTTTTATGACTTTGCTCTTCCTTTCTTTTCATGCATCAAGTGATTAGTTCTGTTTTCTCTTCAGTTTCCTTTGAGCCCATTTGTTTAACCAAAGACAAGGAGACCGAACAAAAGGTAAAAAAGGTGGGGAAAAGAAATATCTAGAAAAGAAGGAAGAAATGGCCGGGAGTTTTTTTACCTCTGTCGCAGTGAACCTAGTTTCAAAACTCGGCGAGCTCCTATTTGCTCCCATTGGACATCGATTTGGGTACGTGCTATGCTACAAGAGCTATGTCGAAGATCTCAAAAATGAAGTCAAGGAGCTGGAGAGTGCAAGGGAAAGGGTGCAGCGCTCCGTCGATGAAGCCAGGTACGACGGAAAACCTATACGCACTTATGTTCAGGATTGGCTGGGGAGTGTGACGAAGGAGGCTGATGAAGCACAAAACCTGTTAGAACGTGGCAAAAGTGCAAAGAACGCTTGCTTCCGTGGGTGGATTCCCAACCCCTTGGTGCGCCTTCCAATCGGCAAAAAGGTGAAGGAGACAACTCAAGTCATTCAGGGACTCCATGAGAAAAGTCGAAATAGTAACTTCAAGAAGGTCTACTATGAGAATACTCCGCCAGGAATAATCACTGCCACCACTTCCGCTACAAGATATGTTGACAAGAAAGAAGAGGTCCTGGAGTCGAGGGCTTCAATCATAGAGGATGTAATGAAGGCTATAGTTGATGTCAAGGTCCATGTGATTGGGGTGTATGGACCAGGTGGGGTTGGCAAGTCAAAAATTTTGGAGGACATTATGAGGCGAGTTGAGGGAGAGAAGATGTTCGATGAGATTGCCATGGCAAATGTATCACGCGATCCAAATCTAAAAAGAATCCAAGGAGAAATCGCTGATGCGCTAGGCCTGAAGCTAATTAATGTGGAAACTATTCGTGGGAGAGCAAATTGTTTGCGTGAGAGATTAAATAGTGATCCTAAGAAAAACATTCTCATCATTTTAGATAATTTGTGGAAGAAGTTGGAATTGAAGGAAGTTGGAATCCCTTGTGGAGATGATAATAAAGTAAGAGGCTGCAAGCTATTACTAACGTCTAGAAACCGAGATGTTTTGTGCACTGACATGGGCTCTGATCAAGATTTTCGAGTCTATGAATTAAAGCATGGAGAAGCCCGAAGACTTTTTGAAAGGACATTGGGGGACAGAATTAATGATCCGGAGATTAGGAGCTTGGTGGATGGAGTAGTCAAGAATTGTGGAGGCTTGCCACTTTTTATTGTTTCGTTGGCAAAAAGGTTAAAGCGTGGGGATATAGCCACATGGAGGAATGCATTGAATATAGAAGGGTCAGATGTAAAATCACAAGTGGAACTAAATTACAAGGACTTGAATAATGAGAGGATCAAATCATTGTTCTTGGTTTGTGCTCTAATCTCCAGGCATATTTGCTTGAAGTATTCCCTTGTCTGTTGCATGGGTTTGGGTTTATATGAAAAGTTCAGCAAGACCATTGAAAACGCTAGAGATAGGTTGATGATGGATCTACATTGCCTGCAGGACTTTTCTTTGTTGCTAGAGAGTGATGACAAGGAATGGTTCAGAATGCATGACATAATTGCTGATGTGGCCATCTGTATTGCTTCCATGGAATCAAACTTCTTGGTCGGGACGAAGGGGGATGCGTTTAAAAAATGGTCAGAAAATGAGCTCAGAAAATGCACAGCGATATCCTTCCTTCATGTTGGCATTGAGGAGCTTCCTGAAAAATTGGACTGCCCAAACTTGAAGATGCTTCTATTATTCAAATGCAATCCGTCTCTCAAAATTTCCCCATCGTTTTTTGAGTCTATAGAGAAGCTCCAAGTCTTGGACATTAGTGACTTCTCTTTCACATCTTTACCTCCATCGATTGAGCTCCTTGAAAACCTCAAGTCCTTATGTCTTGATCGCTGCCATCTAGAGGATGTAACCGTTCTTGGAAAGCTGAAAGGATTGCAATTCCTAACTTTCTTATACTCTACAATCACTCGTTTGCCCAAAGAAATAGGTGGATTAACTGAATTGAGATTTTTGGACTTGACGGGGTCTTCACTCGAAGTTATTGAACCTGGCGTCCTCAAAAGCTTGGTTAATTTAGAAGAACTTTATATGGAAAACAGTTTTGATCAGTGGGAGGCTGAGGATAAAGTACCGCGAAGCAACGCCAGCCTTGCTGAGTTAAAGAACATGAAGAATTTGAGCACTCTATCTATTGCCATTCCTCATTCTGTCAATCTCTTAAGAGACCTGCCATTTGGGAAATTGAACATGCATAAAATCCAGATTGGGGAAGTTTGGGATTGCTTGTGCATGCACAAAGAATCTAGAACTTTAGAGCTCAAGCTGGATTCAAGCTATCTTCTTCTTGAAGAGTGGGTGCAGAAATGTTTGCAGAGAGCGCAAGATCTCCATTTGGGTGGACTGCAAGATGGCAACGATAGCATTCACGATTTGTGCATCGAAGGTTTTCAAGAATTGAAGCATCTTCACGTACAAAATAGCCCCTCATTTCAGTATGTTGTTCACTTTACAGAGAATGTGCAGTGCACTGCATTTACGAGATTGGAATCTCTGTTTCTCGAGAATCTGAACAACTTGGAAAAGATTTGTCGCGGCTGTCTTGCCCTAGAATCCTTCAGCAAATTAAAGATTGTGAAAGTGGACAACTGTGGTGTAATCAAACATTTGTTTCCTTTGTCCATGACGAGAATATTATTGCAGCTCGAAGAGATTAAAATAAGCAGATGCCACTTGATGCAGCAAATTGTCGCAGATGCCGAGGCTGATGAAGAGGGAGATGAAATAGATGATGTTCCCCAAGTGAAGTCATGCAATTTGCGTAGACTGACATTACAAAACTTGCCAGAGATGACGAATTTCTGTAAAACTGCAGACCATTCGGTTGATTTCTTTGACGGGCAACAGGTATATAATTTGTTTTTGAGAGTTTGTCCTCTAGAATAATTAAGACAAACAATAATTTAATTGTTTAAAATGGAATTGCTATGTGATATGTAAATACATAAAACATTTATACGTTAGTTGAAATTACATCTCGCTTAATTTGTGTTATGTTATCAATGAAGTTAAAGAACACGGTACGATGATTAGGTTTTTTCAATTATGTAGAAGTTCATCGTTGCTCAATGGTAATATTGAATATGTATACACAGATATTTATGGATATATTCATAAGTTGAAGGAAGTATACATGACCTATATAATTTTTATGACCTTTATTTAATAATGAATGGACTTATGTAGAATCCTATTATATCTGCTTGATTAAAGTGAAATAAAGAACTAAAGAAATTTCAATAGGTGAATTTAACTATTTCTGACCAAAAAAAAAGAAGTGACTACAGTGACTATGCGTCAAATAACGTCCAAATCAATTAGTTAAAATTTTGTAATTTTAAACACAAGTGCATTAGCGTTAGAGTAGTTTAGAACTTGAGAGGATTAATTTTTTTCCCCAAATGATTGTGAAGAGTTGTGGTAGGTGAAGGGACCATCGTGGAATTGTGGTTTGACCCAAAGTTCCATTATCAAATGAACAAATTCGAGTGATCACATTATATATTGAGCTAAATTTCAGATAGCATATTGCATAATAGGCCAAATTTTATGGATTATTTGTGTCATTATCCTATCTAATGATAATGCTTGTGCCGGGTCTTGATTTTTATGCTTGTATTTTTTGTTACGGGTGGGCCTGCACAATAAATTAGGCCCAACCTAAGGGTTCGGCCCAGTCTAGGCCCTCGTCACCCCAAATTCCTATAGGTCCTTCAATGATCTATGTTGAGTCATATTTACTTTCATTTTGAATTTTCGCTTTTGCTTCCGGCATTCAATATTTCATTTGATTAACATTAACTAATTAATTTTTTTGTTCTAATTCATGTAATCTATGGACTTTTAGTGGTGATCAAATCTACCACAAATCTTTATTCTTACCACTTTTCTAATGTTACTAGTAGAATTTTTGTGTCCTGCACACGTTTAAATTTATTGTTTCCCTAATAATATAGTTTTTGAAAGTATTAATTAGAAACATGTCTAGCATTCATATCAATACTATTGCTTCAATTTAACAATTCCGTCAAGTGTTCTATCAGTATTTAAAAAATGGAAACCCTTTTTTAAATTATTTTTAAAATGATAATTTTCATGTGAGCCACACCTCAAAAACATGATGCTCGACTAAAATCATTTGTTGAATTAAGTAATTCATTTTCTTGGCTACATAAATAAATTTTGCCAAATGATTTTGCTCTTTATTGAGGAAGCGCATCTTAGGTATAGATAAATTAAATCCTTTAATGAAATTGACTTTTATGCCCATATGGTGCGGTTGTGGTCAGTTCATGGTCTCATGGCTGAGCAAGGATCTTACAGTGATGAACACTTTTTTTTTTTGACTTTCGACCACCGTGGCATGTATTTCGCATACTATGTTAGAAAAGAATGGATCCTATAGTGCTATGCATGGGGGCAACAACATATTTTCAGTTTAAAATAGTATTTCTCTCGTAATTTACAATAACTTTTTACTTTTCAATCTTTCGATAAGAGATGTTTTTTTTTTAATACTTTGGAAAAAATGCCAGGCTCAAATTACACCTGTAAATCAATTGAAGTATAGTTTTCTCTGTTTGTTAATTTAGTTCATGACTATTCAGTATAAAATAATTCGTTTGAGGTATTATATAAAATCATAGTCTATGAATTTTTAATCAATTAAGCCTATGCCATGAATTTGGAAAATTTAGGTAGAAAGCGCATAATCTGTGGATAAATTTAATAACCCCGATCATTCAGGGACTATAAATTCACTCTTATTATTGTATATTCAATAAAGTCCAAAAAATAAAAGCTAAATGATACGTAAGTGTAAAGTTGATAAATTCTGAAGAAGAATAAGGCAAATTCAAAAATCACTACTCCGCTTTTTCTTCCATTATCTCTAAAGCTATTGTATGAGTTCATTTACTTTATTATTATTTCATAGCAAATTGTATTTCTAGATAAAAGCATTGTTATGAGTTAATGTGGGATTACTCACCCCTTGCAGATAACAAAGCTACAGAGTTTGGAAGCCATAACCATTGAAAGATGTCAATTAATACAAGAAGTATTTGACCTTGAAGGATTGACAGCCAATGGGGAAGTTGAGATTTTGTCGCAACTAAGAGAATTAATCTTAAGTGACTTACCAAGTTTGGGACGGATATGGAACAAAAATCCACGAAAAATGTTGTGTTTTCAAAATTTAAGGGCACTAAAGGTGCAAAACTGTGATAACCTGAGCTTTTTTTTTTTCTTCTTCCATGGCTAAAGCACTCAGGCAAATAAAAGAAATAGAAATAGTGAGTTGTAAATTGATAGAGGAAGTTATGGATGCACAAGAAGAAGAATTGGAGAAAGCTACAACTAGTGACACTTTGGAGTTACCTCTGTTAACCTCGTTGTCTCTCAAGGAATTACCAAATCTCAAGAAATTCTCTTCCGGAAAGTATTGCATTCGTGGTCCAAGCTTAACAAGACTGACCATATCTCGATGCCCCAAAATGATGACATTCTCTTCATTTGAAGGAAGGCAACAATCAATGGCAACATGTACTAGCTTACAACAAGCATTTGGGTGTATCCACACTATCTCATCCTTGCCTGGCTTCTTCAATGAAAAGGTAAGCATCTATAGTATATTTCTGTTGATCATTCTTCTAGTTCTAGTCAGTGAGGCAATTTAGTAGAAATTGGATCATTATTCTGTACCAAAAGTTTGGCAGATCGTGGTGGAAAAACTAACTTGTTGGTCATTCCCAAAGTTTTTGTACCAAAAATTTCAGTCATTCTACATATACAATGTTTTTACGCAGGTTCTTTTTCCAAGCTTGGAGGAATTGAAGCTTTCATCCATGTGCCAATTAAAGAGGATATGGCACAATCAAATCCTCGGACAGTCCTTATGCAAACTTGCATCCTTCACTGTTGAACTTTGTGAAAATTTGTCACATATTTTTCCATCAAATTCAATGGATATGTTGCAGAGCCTGAGTAAAATTGAGGTGGTCGGGTGTCCCTCCTTGGAATCATTATTTGAACCCATAAGTCTCAGCTCTAAGAAAAGGCAAAATCCATTGGTCCACTCTCCATTAAAAAAATGAAGTTGTTGAATCTACCAAGGTTGAGAGACATTTTGAAGAGTGACTGCAAAGTAACCTTGGACATTTCCTAGTTTGATGGAAGTGAACGTGAGGCATTGTCATAGTTTGTCATATCTCTTCTCAAGTGCCACGGCCAAAACTCTTCATGAACTTGTAGTGCTTGATGTTTCCTGTTGCAATAATCTGCGGGGCATAATTGCGATGGAAGAAGGAAAAGGGAAAACCGTAGAGACATTCAAGTTTTGTCATTTAACCAAACTCAAGCTTGATGACCTTAAGAGTTTGATTTGCTTTAGTTCAAAGAGTTGTGCTGGTGATGGGTTATATCCCTATTTGATGAGAAGGTATCATATCCTGATTTATCTGATCTGTTATTTTTATTTGTTTTTAGTGCTTTGACCCTAAGCAATTTTGCATAGTTTTCATTTATCTCTGTACATTTGTAGCTTGCATTTCCAAAGTTAGAAGAGCTACACATCGAGGGAGTTCAACAGAAAGATATATGGAATGATAAAATCCTTGTGGAATCCTTTCGCCGTCTAAAGGTCCTCAAGGTGAAGCAATGTCACAACCTAATGAATGTGATTCCTTCATTCATGTGGAGGAGGCTACTTCACTGTGTGGAGTCTTTGACTGTTGAGAAGTGCCCACGTCTAAGAAACCTTTTTACAATGTCTATGGCAAAAAGTCTAGGACAACTCCAATATCTGGGTCTCGGTGGTTGTGGAGAGATGGAGTACATTGTCGCCAAAGAAGAGGAGAAACTTGAAGAAGCAACCGAAAAAATTGTTGCTAAAGAAGAGGAGAAACCTGAAGAAGCAACCGAAAAAATTGTAATTCCTCAACTTGTCACTTTGTGTCTTTACAACATGCCAAAACTCAGAAGTTTTTGCCAAGGGAAGCATATTTCAGAGTGGCCCTCCTTGAAAGAGTTTACTGTTGAAGATTGTAAAGCTGTGGAGGTGATTCTTTGAGATGCCAGTTGTAGAAAATTGGAGGGTAGCATTCCAACACATCAACCGCTTTTACTCATCGAAAAGGTTTGCACTCTTTCTTTTTTAATGGGATATCTAGTTTGTTGTCACGATGGTTTAAGCTAAGACAATGTACAAGTCTACAGGGTCACTTATGATAACTTATCATTTTCTTTTACAAATCTTTGACCTCAAATAAGAAACATCTCAAAGCTACTTCTTTAATATAAACATATTGAAATGTATATCAAAACTTTTTCATAAGTTTCAAAAACTTAATATTTTTTTCTTTCCTTTTCAAGTCTTAGACTAAATTGTAGCTGAAGTACAAATATTAATGAGAGGCTAAGCTTCAATTAACAACTTTTAATTAATCTAGAGTCTAGATAGTGCTAAAAATGTCTGCTCAAATTTAAATATTGTTCAACGTAAGATAATGATAAATGACACAACGAGTTCTAAAACTAGTGTTGGTACGGCATTTAAGTTCTAAAATTTGCACAATTGATGCATCTCATGACTTGTTAAGTCCATCCCTTTTTCTGTAGAGAAATTCTGCATTTTTATCATATTTTCAGTCTTGCATGGCTTTTGACGCAGTGTTGGAGCTTCCTCAAGCACAAAGGGAGCTGTTTCACTGGAATTGCCACAGCCAAAAAAAAAAAAAAAAATTAAGAACAGAGTAAAAATTAGATAAAAAAAAATCTTTTACTAATATGAAAAAAAAAAAATGTTTAAAAAAAGATTCCTATAGGAGAAAATCACTAGTCCCGAAGGGGGAAGCTGGGGGGGAAGGGCTGCATAGGGAGTGCCACTAGCCAATATTGCTTCCCTTCCCCGCCGACAAGGGCTACAACCCTCACCGTGAGCAAGCAATGGCTTGTTACCGCCCTTGCCAATTTGGGTGAGGGCAAGTGTGCTCACTCATGTGGTGGCAAGGTGCGAAGTTTGGCAACTGCTAGTGGCTTGGCAAGGATGCCAAGTGCCCTAGCCGTGAGTCGAGGGATTGTTGTGGCCCTCGCCAGTGAAAAAGCCTTGAGACCCCCTTCTCCTGCCTTGTTGTCTTATATGTACTTTTTAAATTTTTTGGTAACTTTTTTTAATGTGGCATCATCACATTAGCACCACATTTTTTGCTATTAAAAAAGGAAAATTCGATGAAAAATGCCATAAATACTTTCTGTCTCTGCTGAAACTAATTTGGGCAAAGGAAAGAGTCAAATGCTGAACTAGAACAAGTTTTACTAATAAAGGAAAAAAAAAGTTTTAGTTCTTAAACATGCCAAACCAAAATAAGTTTTAGGAGTCATTTTGTCATTTATTCCTAAAGTCAATTGTAAATATTGTGATGGGAAAATCATTCCACAAGTCCTAAAACGTATTTATGAAATGCAATTGAGTCATAAATTTTTTAATTGGTGCAATGAACTCTTAAACCTTTATCAAAAAGTGCAATTGAGTCCTAAACCTTTCAGTTGATGTAATTAAGTCATAAATTAATACAAACAAATGCAATTTGAGGTTGCCACATAGGCAATCTAAGTTATTGTGTACTAAAAGAACTTGATTATGCTTTTTCAGAAAATATTTAAAACTTGAATAAACCAATTAAAAGGTTTAGGACTTGACTACATTTCAAATATAAGATTTAGGACTTCCAATGCACCTTTATTTCTTGATTATGACTAAAACTGCAAGTAGTTAACATAATATTTTTCACTTTGGGGTCAAACCTAGTCAGCTTAATCAAATGCTAAACAAAGGAGCTTTGGTGTAAAATTGGAATCATGGACTTAGCAAATCTATATTTGTGGCTCCACACGAGCCAATATTTTCTTTGCTACATGCATTATATGTAAATAACTCAATTGCACTGACATGGAATCTATAATTCAATGTGTTGTCATTCACTATCCCAAAAAATTTTAGGAGCTTTTTGCTAGGTGTTTGATACATATGTTAGCAACTGATAATATAGAACGAAATTGCATAGCAAGGTTGGTTCATAATCATAAAATCCGAAGGGAAATCAGATAGCAATAAACTAGGGAAAAACGAGAGAGAGAGAGAGAGAGAGAGAGAGAGAGAGAGAGAGAGAGAGAGAGAGAGAGAGAGAGATGCCAAATTAGGCAAGGAAGAAGAAACACCAAATAGGCAAACTCATTAGTCAATGAATTCATCCTCAAAACTGAAGAAAATTAGTATCTTGGCCGATATCATAGGTAATTAAAACAAGAGTTCCTTACCAAAAAAAAAAAAAGAGTTCAAACTAAGCAAGCATAAATAAGACAAATAAACAGCAAGGTGGTTGAAGAATCATGTCATATATCAATCTCCACAAAAGGGAGATTTGGATATGCACCTTGGAAGTATAAGGCTATACTAAGTATTTTAGTACAAATTTTAGCATCACAAATTTGCAATTCTATGAATGATCAATAGGAGAAATTACATTCCAGATTTTACTAAATTTCATAAAGTGTTTCTATAAATTCATCCAGATTAGTTAGTAGAATTTTACTCCACTCACTTCACTATTCCCACAAGCAAGAGTCCTTATTTAACTCTTCAAGACATTGAGAGCACTTATCCATGTTGTTTTGCTCAATAGTGAAATTGATTTTGGATTGTTTTCTTGTCTTCCTTACAGTTTTTGATTGAATCTATTCAATTCTCACTAAAATTGTTGAAATATTCTCTTAGACCACTAAAATTTGTTTAACCTCTTCAAGATTGTTAAGGATTTATGATAACCACAATCACAGCAATAGTCGGATTACTCCTGACAGTCAACATTATTAGAATAGCATGATAATCATAATAATAATAATTGCCATACCAATCAATGCATAATAATCTTGATAAGCCCTACTCTTTTCAAATTTCAATATACCAGAGTTAATAAATATTGCAACATTATTCAAAGAGAAAATATACCAAACATAGAGTGGCTACAAATCAGCAAGCATGGTGGCTGAAGTTTCAATAGGCATGAATGCCATATATCTTCATGAGCATATCAGATTAGAAATGCAAGTGTAGCATCTAAAAAGTGTAGCATCTAAAATAAGTACCATAGAGTTGGCCCTTGGTCTAGAATAGTTGCACAATGGTAATACATATTTAAAGCAAAGTTATGATACCAATCAATGTTGAAGAGATCTAGCTCAATGACCAATTGATGAAGAACAAATCTAGATCCGATACCAACTAATGTGGAACGAAAGCATGAAAAAGAGAAGCTAAAGAGAGATGAAAGAGATAGAAAGGCCAATTCAGCTAGGGAAAAAGATACGTCAAATAGGCAAACTTAGTTATCAAATGATTCAAATCAGTTCATCATTAGAACTAAAGAAAAATAATTAATTAGTTTGTATTTATAGGAAACTTTAATAATAATGATCAATTATTAACATAAATAAATCAAGATTAATATCCTCAGTCTTGATAATTTCGAATAACAAACTTATAAAGAAACAAATCAGCTAGTGATTGAAGAATCCCGTACAACATTAATTAAACAGTACATACCTGCACTCACCATCTTTTGATTTAATTGTTGGATTCTTTTCTTCAGTATTTGATGTGTTTTCTTTGAATCTATACTTTGTCGAAGAACTTTTGAAGGGCAAGAACCATGAAGCATTGGTTTGTGCGAATTGGTTTCTATTTTGTTGTTTGCACTTCAAAGAAATGGGACAATATATTGGCTATTGTGTTTTTCAGTGTTGTAATGAGCTAAATCTAAGATAGGCTAAATAAGAGGTTCATGGGAGACAAATTATGCATGAAATGAATATGGTTGTTTAACTAAGAAGGCTATGGTTTGCTACTGCTTAAATATAACGCTCGATATATATTAGAATGCTTTCTACTTTAAAATTATATGACAGGAGAATGAATTTTAGGGGTGGCATTTGCTAAAAAGAAATAACGTACATCTAGTCTTCTTTTCTTTCTATTCTTTGATAATGTCCATCCTGTGATTTTCTTTGTTCTTGAAATTAAAGTATTCTCTTTTTTGAGGGAATAGAGAATTGGCTCTAATTAATTAAATTGAAAAATAACAGGTTGAGTTTCCTAGTATGGAGTCAATGAAGATCTTGCACATGGATAATATGGAGAAGATATGGCTTGATGATCTTGATTCAAATGCCTTTGGCAAACTCAAGACACTAGTAGTGAAGTATTGTGAGAAACTTTTATCCATATTTTCATCTTATAATATGCTCACAAGATTTCAAAACCTAGAGAAGATAATTGTGACTGATTGTGGATCCTTAGAAGTGGTATTTCAAGTCCAAGAGTTGAATTTAGCGAAACTTGTTCTACAAATACTTTTCAATTGAGAGAATTAGTTTTGATGCGGCTCTCAAAA
This sequence comes from Eucalyptus paniculata subsp. matutina, assembly GCA_017140255.1. Taxonomy (NCBI): domain Eukaryota; kingdom Viridiplantae; phylum Streptophyta; class Magnoliopsida; order Myrtales; family Myrtaceae; genus Eucalyptus; species Eucalyptus paniculata. The sequence goes on along the minus strand of CM029436.1, from coordinate 46,978,560 downwards.
ATGAAACACGTGTGGAGTGGACTTCCTCAAGGAGGTCTTACCTTTGGACGCTTACAATGCATGGAGGTTGTCGAGTGTGAGAGTCTCAAAAGTTTATTTCCAAGCTCGGTGGCAAAAAGTATGACACAGCTCGAAAAAACTTTTATGTATGGGATTGTGGGGTGGAGGAAATTATCGCGGAGGAAGACGGAGTAGGGATGAGTGCAGGTGATCTCTTCTTTCCGCAATTAACCAACCTAAGATTACTTGACTTGCCAAAATTGAGGAGCTTCTACCAGAATAGTCATACTTCAGCATGGCCACTCTTTAAGCAATTGCAAGTGAGACATTGTACAAGATGAGGTCATTCTCATTTGCTTGTGAATTCCAAAGCTGCCAAGGTACAACTACCAGTGAGAACCAACCTGCACTCTTTTCTTTTGAAAAGGTACCATACCGTCCATAATTCTAGCTCCCTGCCATTATTTTCATTGGTTTATAAGCATAGCTATTGGTGCTTTGTTATTTTTCTACAAGAAATTAAAATTGTCATGCTTCATGCTTATTAATGCTCACCATAACACACTTGTGAATTGCTTATAAATTTGAAGATTGACTGCTATTAATTATTTCTAGCTCATAGTCTTTGGTATATAATCTAGTGATCCCAACTTTTGCTTTGGAAAAAAAAATTATGGAATTAACTTGCATAAATAGTGAAGCTTCTAATGAACCGCTCTTGTCTTATGGTTAGGATCTACCTATTTAATTTAATTTGAGCTGCGCATCTGCCAAAAGTGAAAAAAAAATTAGTATTATGTTCATTTGGAACAAAGTTCCATGCTCGAACATTGTGAACTTGGTTGATAACTGTCAAGTACAGTGGATAACTTGCTTATATAGGCTTTGAAAAGCACAAACCTTTTTTTTTTCTTTTTCTTTTTTCAAAACTACCAACTACTTTTATAATCTACCAACATTTATTCTTGAAGCTCACCAACGTATTTGAAATTACTAACTTTATTGGAATATACTGAACTTAATGTGATTGGTGTATTAACATTTGTCACATTAAGATACAAACTGATTTTAGTTAATTGCCAACGTTTTATCTTGTTAGGTTTTGAAAAGTACCACCATTTCCAAAATTATGAACTACTTTAATAATCAACCAATATTTATTCTTGTGACATTTTAAAACAATGCCTTTCAAATCAATATCTTTAATTTGAAATTACAAATGTTAATTTGATTGTTTTAACAACATTCATTAAATTAAGATACCAATTGATTTTTTTTTTACCAAATTGATTTTAGTCACTGACCAACTTTTTATTCTGTGGATCTTGAAAAGTACTAATATTTCTTTGTACTTTCAAGATCACCAACTACTTTAATAATCTACTAATGTTTATTCCGATGGTTTACCAACGCTTTTGAAGTTATTAATGTTTAATCGAAATTATCACACTTAATTTGAGTGATATATCAATGACATACCAACACGGAATTGGGTTCCGTTTTTAAACATACGTAACATTAAAACGTCTACTATTAGTTCTCAAAGTCATAGAATGGTGAACCCATGCACTTCTTATGACCTATAGTAAAATAGATATGAGAACAACTGCTTAGAAAAGAATGCAACATATTAATACGTTATCTTATGATTGAAATACATCTATTTAATATATAAATGACATAATTTGAAGTTTTGTTTTGAGTTTTTTCTCCGAACTAGTTGAAATTCACTTGTGTTTACTTTGCCATTTGGATTTAATTAGTTGACAATTGAAATAGCTGAACATCATCAACTAATAACTTCATTTCATCCAAATTCACGAAACATGGTTTGATTGAATTGGGCGTATCACTAACAAAAAACGTCCCAGTTATACAACCCTTGTATAATGGTCATCAATTCTTGCTCGTCTGGCTCCAGATTTTTTTTTTTAAAGGATAAAACCAGCCAAAAGCCTATAGGTTCTTTTTCCTCTTTTCCCTAATAAATGGAAGGACAATTTAGTCATTGGACCATGGTTGTGCCCTGTTTTACTTTTGGTGGATGGTGGCCTAATTAAACGGATTCCCACAGGTCATTCCTCACCTAGAGCTATTGGAATTGACGAGGGAGGATGTTGCGATGCTGCCGCAACATTACATCTTTGGCAATCTCAGAGAGCTGGTTTTGGGATGCTACCACGATGAAAATGTCGCTTTCCCCTCCGACTTCCTTCTCCAGGGATTCCCCAATCTAGAAGTGCTTGTTGTGCAGTGTAGTTCCTTTGAGGAGATATTTCCAGAAGATGCTCTTGGACATGGGGGAGCGACTCCCTGTGGAGGATTAACAGACATGGAAAAACCTCTCAAGTCACTTGGAAATCTGAAGCAACTTTGAGCTGTGTAAGCTGCGTAACCTGAAAGGAGTCTGGAAAGATGGCTCCTTGATGGCTGAAATCCTCAAACAGATTGATTTTCTGTACCTTCAGCAGTGCCCGAGTTTATCGATCGTATTTCCATCTCCTGCCTCATTCCAGAGATTGATGCAATTAGAAGTAAAGGAGTGCGCTGGTTTAGTTCATATGGGGACTTGCTCGGCAATGACAAGTCTAGTGCACCTTACTTGGCTAACCCTAAGAGATTGTGGTGCAATGGAAGATGTGGTAACAGATGATGGAGATGGAGCAGAGGAGATCCATTTCCCCAAGCTGAAAGAGCTAATACTTGATCGTTTACCAAGCCTTGAGAGCTTCTCCCCAACGAATCGCGCCTTCAGGTTCCCATCACTGAAGCGTATTGTCATCACGCAGTGCCCCAAGATGAATATATTCTGCAAGGGTGCCTTGAGGACACCAAACCTAGATAAAGTACTCCTCTCCGAAGAGGATGATGAAGGACGTTGGGAGGGCGACCTTAATACCACCATCAAAACCTTATCGGCTTGGAACGATCCACAACAAATTCAGTAAGGCAGGTGAATCTATTTGCTTAATTGTGTCTTGCTTGAACTTGGTGACAAAAGGAAGAAACTTGCGTTCTTCTTCGAGTTCTATATTGGCTCATATGAAGTCGGTCTTTCATAAAATAAAATAAAAAAGTTTGGCTGTGTTCTAACAGAATCGTTACATATTTCGAATATTGGGGGCTTTTGTGCAATTACTCACCAACGCATTCTAGCTGTTTGATGAATTGTTTAGCATAATTTCTGTCAATGTAGCTTCGAAGATTGTGAGGTTTTGTTATATGGGGCCGTGTGCTCGCCCACTTCTCTGGTTAATTTTGAGGAGTGTCTTACTGATATGTTTGTTTCTTTCAGGTGTCTTGCACCCTAGGATCAAAGTGGCTGCTTTTATTTGCTAGAAAGTGTCTCTTGTAGTAAGATATTGAAGCAATCTTTTTGCAACCTGTGCTCTAATAGTGTTCTAGTGCATGGTGTTGATGCCTCTCGACATGGAACCTTTGTGCCGACATGTGGTATTCACAATGGGTAGGTGCTTCATTGAATATCTCATTCTTTTTCTAGTTTGGGATGTCCTCTCTATGTCATTTCCTTGATAATGGTACTGGTGTAGCATAATGTTTGAGCAAATAATCAATCGAATGAGGGGGTGCTCCATCCTATATTGAATTGTGTAGGAATTTTGAATGAGTGTTGGCTTTTAGGCAGCCTCATTTAGCATCAAGAAGTTTCTTTGAAGTTTGGATGACGACAACAGCGGCTATACACTGACCAAAGGGGAAGAAGTCCAAGAATCCAAATAAGCATGTGTCCTTCGGGCAACAGACCATAGCCTACGTGGAGCCATTCACGCTAGATGTTTTCATCTCCAAGCAATTTGTCTCGGCTTCACTCACTCACAGGGTCGCATGCAAGCAGGTTGCTATTGTGGGTACCAATTCTGAGGACATCAGAGCCTACTGAAGTCTCAGTTGGACATACTGGCATGTTTGGCCTTAGGCCAGATTTTGGCAGACCAGGGAGGGAAGCTGATGTGTACACTGCTTCCTACACTCTAAGAGAGAGGGACAAGTTTGAAGGAAAAATCGAAGCAGTAGTTTAGTCTCTAATTGACAGTGGTATTGATATTTAAGTTTATCTTGACTGATTTTCCCTCCTTGAGCATGATCTTGATTGTGTGCACAACTCCTAGTAGGAATATACTGACATCTTTGATATTGTTTTGAGAATACGCAGGATGTAGTGTTGGTTCATTTGCTGGTTTAATATAGATAATAGTGACTGTTTGTTTGACAGGAGCAGAATCCGTTTTTGTTTTGGCTTTGTTGAAACATTTACCTTCTGGATTCTTGGATGAGCATTGTGATGGCTATCATAGCTTTGTATATCTTTCTCTAATTTTACATGGTTTCGATATTGACTCCTGCTTTTCAAACATTATGGATGTCCATGCCACAATGATTAGTTTCATCCAATCTTCTTTTAGCAGACACTTATTTACAAAATTAGGTCCACAGCTCTTGATAGTGCGAAGTACTATCATCACCTGGATTGGCAAGTAATATCCTACTCAAATTATCATAACTTAAGTTGGTTTAGTTGTCTACTTTTCAGTTGTTTTGCTTCAGTTCATAACATAGAGATACATAGATATTACTTTGCCTGCCTCAGTGACTTGATGATAAAAAATCAATTAACTTTGGTCATTGTATTCTTGTGGAAGATATGAAACTAAATATAAAAGTGGTGTTTAGTCATTCTTTTTCTTCTGCTTCTAAGTTTGACTATCTTGGACACGAAGAGTAGGCCTCATGGAAAAGTGAATTTGTGTGATCTGCTGCTTTTTGAATGTTAATTCTTGCCGATTTACTTTGGAGGAAACTAAGAAAAACTTTTTCTGCAGATTTGATGTCAATCTAATATCCCTGTGTCTTTACCACAACAGTAGTTATTGCCTAGCTGATGTGAGAATCTCTATAATTTGCAATGAGTTCAAGTTAGAATATCGTCAAACCATCAAAGAGAGAGAAAAATGCCTTGGATCCAGTTTTCTGTAGAATACTTTTATAAAACACTCGCCTGAGCTTTCCGAGATTCTCGGATCATGGTGGCATCCTCATTTTGCTCGATCCTCTCCCTTGGAGGATGAGCAATATATGAGGAAAAAGAGAGATGTCCAAAATCCAATATACTCACAGGTAGAGTCCAATATTGACATGTCAGAAAAGCAATATAGTTGATTGAAGGTGATCTATTGCTTCATGATTCACCTATTTTAGATGCATTTACTGCAAAAGCAGATGATCTAAGGATCACTCAGGTGTGGAGCCTAATGCAATTTCATGTGTTAATCGGAAGGCTAGTATGAAGAAGAAAGGTTCACTTGCTAATTGCTATTATCAGATAATGTTTGAATTCTGCTATTTTCGTCTTGTTGTAGTTTTAGTTGTACTCATAACTTCTTTGGCGCTTCATCATCATAGCTCTTTCCATATGCGCCAATATGGACTATTCAATTGTTTTTTTATTGGATTAGGAAGTAATATTCTCTACTAGCTGTGAAAAAATATCATTTGAGTCCACAATCACAAGAGTTCTTAGTAATCTGACTACTCAATTGTTTCAAATGAGTCCATAAAATACATCAAATAGTTCACAAACTTAAAGCACCATATTCATTTCCATGACATAATCAATACAAGATTGCACAGTAAAATGTTATTTACTCCTGGATCACATTATGAACGTGGCATTTTCCATGCACTTGGGTTCAGTGAAGTACAAGGGTAATCCATCAAGATCGTGTCGAAAGCATCTTTTCCTTTCTGTTTTCTGCAGATAGTCACAAAGACAAGTCAGAGTTTGACCCTACTGCTTCTTAATAAAAATGTACAAGTAGGCTTGAGAAACCTGGTTACTCACTGACTATCCATGTTGAGGAATCTGTTTCTTCCAGGATTGCTATTGAAATAATATTTCACTGTACCCAGTTTCAAAAACAAAGATGTGTTTTCTAAAAGTGTAAGCTGTCCAAAATTTCTCATCAGTTCCTTGCCATATCTTTTCATTGCTTTCTATCAAGTAATCCGGCGTTACCTTTTCTTAAGATCCTTTCCTGAGAATATCCAGAGTAGCTGAGTATGGGGGTTCTCTTCTGTTCTCTTGAAGTTGTCATCAAATTGTCTAATATGTTCCTGGAGGCACTAGTGAATTGACATACTGTAAAACTTGTTGCCGGAGAATCCATTAGTCATTGAGTGCTTCGACTTAAATACTAGTGGGAACCATGCACTTGGAGGGTAAATAACTTTTCTCATGCATTTTGTAGCACATGGGCTTTTTTGTATGTTAATTTGCTTCTCGTTTATTCCAGTAATCTTCAGTAAGTCCATAGCAGACTTGGGGAAACTTCACAGAGAAAGAAACAGGAAAATTTTACTTTACCATCTTCTCATCTAGGCTATGAAAAGGTGCTTGTCATTCTTAAATAATTTAATTCTCTTCATTCTGATAAGCCCTTTGATCATTTTCGACATGCATCTTGCAAAAGTTGTCAGTAAAGGACATGATTATATACATCCTGAATCTAACATACTATCATATAAATTTGGCCAATGACCAGTCTTGAATCTAACATAAGTTCATGATATATTTTGGCCAAAGACCTAAGTGTTGATAATAACATGCTAGATAAATTAATTTCGACACCACACGTAGAGCTCATCTTTCTCAATATTCGCATGTTTTTCACTCGGGATAGGGCGTCTAGTGTTGTCTTGCTCGGCCTCACCATCTCTCTTATCACTTGGCAAAAGAAAAATCATAAATGAAGAGGAATGGCCATAGTCATGGACTCGTTTGCAATAAAATAAGTAGTGGTGGTGATCATCATCAAGATCCCTTGCAAGCCTTATTGTTGCAAAAAAGCGAGTGATCGAACAATAATATAGACAGAAGAAGAAAAGATATCGGACACCAGATTTACGTGGTTCGGTCGTAAAGATCTACGTCTACAAGGAGAGCAGCATCGAATTTCACTATAGATCAAGCGATACAAGGAGATTACATACTCGAGTCACTCAAACACTCTCTCGGTGTTTCCCAAGCCCCAATTATACTCAATAATGCACACAATGTTTAGCCTTGAAATTCCTCAAGAAATAATCTCTCAATCTCATAAAGGAATTACACGCAAATCTTACCACAAGATTTAATTGGCTTGAACACTAAATCTTCTTGGATATAATTCACGGACAAGAACAACAAAGAAAATCCCTCCCAAGCACTCGACAACAAGACAACACTTCAAGAACACTTCTTCATGATCAACCTTCTTCCATCCAAGGCCACAAGTCTATATATATAAGTGAGACCCTTATTCTTTTGCCAACTTCTCACAGGATTCTGTTTCCTATCTTGCCTATTTTAACCAAAATATATCTTTATATATTTCAAACAAAATCCAAATTCAACTTAAAGTTACACTTTCCTATTTTAGTGGCCAAACTCTCCAATGCATATTCGAATTTGGGAAGTTGATCTTTGGATCTTCTTTACTCGATTTCGAATGTCCACAACATATCCAATTCGAAATATTTATAATTTCACATTGGACTCAAATTCAAGACACATTTAACACTTATGGCGACAGAACTCTCAACCTCGATTACAAAGCTACCATAGACGATGGCAAGCTCAACTCGTGCCCCTGTAATCAACCCCAGCAACACCAGCTATGTGTGAATTTCAAATGACTTCCCAACCCACCATGGCCACTGGTCCAGCACTCATTGTTAGCATCCGGCTATGTCGAAGTCACAATAGCCCGGTCAATGGAAAAAAATTGAAAAATAAAATGAAGTGCCATCTCTTTCCATTGCATGACATCATGTCTAATATCTTCTTGTCAGTAGCCTAGTTTGTGACTTGAAAATAATAGGGTGATCTTGGAACATTAGCATGTGATTGGAAAAAATTGATTTTTACTCATTGCAAAACTCCTAAAATACTATGAAGCATGCAAAATATTACATGAGTTCTCTCATAACATTTTCAAAATCATCATTTCAAAAATTGCTTATATTTCTCACTTTATTCTTTATATTCAAAACGATTGGTATAAATAGTTGGGTCAATTGAACAAGTAGAATCACATACCGCCCATACTCCGTATCAACCTCTGGTACCATTTTTGAAACATTGCCTACAATCGAACCTGGAATAGTTGACTAAAAGTCATCTTGTTTCTTGAAAGGTGGGTATATGAAAATCTTTAATTTAAAGCCATCACCTTTGGTTCATATATTTATTCATCAAAATTCTTTAATGGATGACCTTGTCCTTAATTTATTAAAATATTATTTGAAGTAAAGTGTAAGTATATATGAAGATTATAACAATGGAAAATTGGCATCGTTACTTTTAACCTGCTTCATCCTTTTACTAAGCAAGAGGATCCATAAAAAAAATACATTTTAAACATGTGGAAGGAGAGAGAGATAAGAAAGTCCTATGCAAACAAGCACTAACTGAACTTCCTCAATTTGATAACAAAAGAGTAAAAATAAAATTTACCATAATTTATGTAAAGGGCTATACTTTGGTACATCCCTAATTGTAGGAAACTTTATCGAACCATGCCTTTGGTCAATAGATTACAAATAATGTATCATCGGCATGCAAATAATGTATTTTATTATGCTTAGCACATGAAATTGCACATGAAATTGCACATAACCACATTATCTAACCAATTCCAGCCTAACTTATTGTGGCTCTATTTACCTCTCAACCTCTTGTAATATGATCAATCAGATGTTGAAAATTATAGCTCAACTTTCGACTTGATTATTTTTGTTTAATATATTATGTCATCCTTTTCTAGATCAGGGCATCATCCTCTATATTCTGAATAAAGAACACTAGGTATTTGGTTACTATTTAAAACTTGAAAGAAAATAAACTTCTTACTTCTTCATGAACAAGAGAATATAGTAAGCATTGTTGAGCTCTAGGAAAACTCATCGAGATCATAGCAAATCATCGATAACCTCATTTATCTCAATAAGTAGCACCAAGTCTATACTTGTTTTGTCCATCACAGAGCAAGGGATGTGAACAGTCGCATACACATCTCCCCTTTTTTTATTGATAAATTTTCTTAGCACACATTCAAAATCAGGTACAAAATTAATGATATTTATCCAAGTGAGATTTGTAAAGTTATCTCCCAATATTAATGGACATTTGAGAGAAAATTAATGGGGACAATTTATTTTAACAAAAGACATCCAAAATTTTGATCAATATTTATTAAAGAAAAAAAAAGAAGAAATAGCACCAAGAGTGTCACAACCTACCTTTTCCATCTAGAGGGAAAAGACTTTGGTTTAGGGGTATTGCGTAAAGAGTGAGCCTACAATCCTTGTTTAGATGTGAGCTCTCCCAAACCCATAACTTGCGATGTTGGGATATTAATTCTAAATTTAAATTGAAGCTATAATAATTTTTTTAATGATGAGTTGAAACATGAAAGTATAGCCTGCATTCAAAGAATCTAAGGTCAGAAAAACAAGATTAAAATTAATTCGGTACCTAATTTTGTTCATTTCAATCTCATCTAGATTGATTTTAAACACAATAACAGAGAATCATGTAAGGGGCAATTAAAAACAATGATTACCAAGGAAAGTATTAAATAATTAATTAACTAGTGCCATTTTGATACAAAATTACTCTTGGAAAATTTCAATAGGATGTTTTCGTTTTGTCAAATTGTATTGATTTTAAATTATCCAAATATGTAAAATATTTTAAATAATGGCGCAATAGTTTTAAAAATAACAATTAACCACGAAAACATTAAATAAGTTGTAAGGCGGTAGCTTCCATTGTCAAAAATATAATGCTAAGAAATAAGAAATAATACCATTTCCAACTAGGAAACCAAAATTAACATATCAAAAGTGCACAATCACATAATAGTCGAAATGAAAATGCGCAAATGACGACTTAGCATTAGTCTCTAAAAACACTTAAATCCTGTGGTGAAGCTGTAAGAACTTGTTCAATTTTGAGCACAATTTTTTATCAAATTTTCACACATGTTGAAAGAAAAACTATAAAAAAAAAAACTTATTTTTAAGCTTTTTCTTAAAAAATAAATTTTTTAATTTTTAAGTTAATTTTATAATATATGAAATAGGAACTTGGGCGGGGCCCCAGGGCCTGGTCCGAATATGGGCTGACGTAGGCTCTCCTTTCTGGGCCATGGACTCTATTAATCGGCCCATTCAAATAGAAAATCACCAAGCCCCGTTGGAATTTAAGCCCATTTCTAGCCTAGTCTTCCCTTAGGCCCAAGATTACTCAAACATCGAATCCCCAACATATTACTGACGTTTTCATCTCCTGCCTGCAAAGTTCATTCCCAAAGCTAAACATCAACTCCAGAACAAGCGCGGCTCAACCATCAACGCTCTCAGACTTCAAATCGAGAATGACTTAAACATCACACTTGATAGCCTACATATGCCAGCAGACCCACGTCGTCGTCGCCGCCACCGCCATGCTAACGCCATCGCCAGCCACTGGACGAATATCCGCCCATGAGACATCATCAACCACATCACCCTCTTCGGGTCACTACCAATCACCATTATCTTCCAATACACATTCCACATTCACAATCGCAAGATAAAAGACTGAATAGAGCAGAGATCAGGAAAGCAAGCCAACGCAAATGACCCAAGAGATTGACGTTTCGGCCGTAGACTTCAACCGATTCCTCACGCGCAAAACATAGAGTAATAAAAACGCAAAGAAACTCTCATTCTTCCACCTGGTTCAACGATGGAACTACTGCTCAACGAGCGACAAGGAGTTTGTGATGATGTGAAATCTGCCTATACGCACTTAAGAACGAATGGCAATCGGCAACGCATGTGCACGGGCTGACTTGGACCTATTATCAAACATGTGATGACCACGGATCGAGAAGAAGACACTGACCATCTTTAGAACTCGAACTCACGTCCGAACTTGAGAGAACCGATAAACAAAGTTCGAAAACGACGGATAACGGCTGGTTGAAAGCAAATCCGCAGATAAACTAGAAAATTTCAAGCCTCGGTTTCACGGGTTGGCCAAAACCGGGCAAGGCAGCAAAAGGTTCACGGGACGGGCGTACAATCGCGAGGGGCTCCCTACCCGGCTTGGAGACAGCAGTTAAAGGGTGCGCTCGACACAAATATGGCCATGGCCGACCGCTTCGACGCCTCCGAGCCTAGATCCTCGGGTGTGGGGTCTCGGAACCAGGAAAAGGGACTCGCCGGAAACACGTACGCCGGGGAGCGGTGGTCTTGGGGACGCCGTTCGGAGGTCGTCGGGGACGCGTAGTTGGATCGATGGGGGCGAGGCTGAGCGCTCTCCGATTTCACTCTCGGCCTCCCTCTCTCTCGGATCTCTCAAGCTCTCCCCTCCGTCCCCTCTCAAACGAGCCAGCCTCCCCTTCGCTCGCTCTCCGCTCTCCCTTTTAAGCCGTTCGGCGCGCATGGCCTCCTGCGACGCCGGCTGCCACTGCCGGCTTGGCCCCGACCACCAACTCCCGGTCGACGCTCTGCCTCTGTCCTGTTCCGTCTCTGTCGTCCTTCTCTGTCCTCTTGCGTCCTCTTGTTCGGCCAGCGTGAGGGAAGAGCGGAAAGAAGGAAGAGGGAAGGAGACTGGGCCGGGGAAGAAGGAAAAGTGAAGAGGCTGGGCGGGCCCAGGCGGAAAGAAAAGGAAGAAAAGATGGCCAGCCCGGCCCGGCCTCTCTTTTTTTCTTTTTTAAATAATAATAATATTAATAATTTTAATAATAATAATTTTTTTTTATCAATTTTTTACCATTTTAAAAAAAAAAAAGGTTTATATTACCATATGCAAATGCTCCTAATTTCTATATGCTGTGCAATTTAATGAAAATTATTTTTGCTAGGGATTAAAAATTAATCTCCAATTTTCTATGCAATTAATAATGATTGATCATTAAAATATAGGTGTCAACAAAGGGTAACCAAGATCCCTTCACGGTTACATACCTCGCTCCCAAAGTGCACATAAAGAGGGGATTCAATGGGGTGCAAATTAATTTGGAGCTAAGTGCAGAGAAAAAAATTACAAGAAAAATGTAAATTGCATTTTTTTTTGTCAAAATAAATTGCATTAAAGGGTTTTGAGGAAAATAAAATGGTGCGGTCAAAAGTAAATATAAACATAGATTATAGATTTGCTTGATGGTGGAAAGAGAGAGCTTTACAATCTCAAAACATTCATATTTATAAACCAAATACTAATAATAACCATTCCCTCCTATACATACGAGAACAACGCGCATAACTCCAATTATTCCACCTCTTTTGCAACTTCCAACTTCAAAAACGAATGCTACCACGTGCAAACTCAATCATGAGCTCATCCTTGTTACTTCCCCCAACTTACCTGTACATCTGCCTTACTTGTTATTTCCACTTTCTCTGCTTTTTTGTTCCCTTCTCATTAATATTGGATTAGCATCTAATGTGCCTATTTTGAAATTGTTAAATTCTCTCACTTAGTGTTTGTGATTTTTGTTTATTTTCTAATAATTTTATCTTAGTCAACAAAGAGTTGTAACTCATCTTTAGTTAATCCGATCAGCCTAAACATGGCAATATGTCAGCATTTTTGCAATTTTAATGAAAGATCTAACTTGATAGAAATATATAAAATTTACCATACAAAAAAAAAAGTATATGAATAATATTGAACAATATTTATAGTTCCATTATTCCTAAAATTTTCATACAAGTTTTATGAAAAGATTTTTCTAGAGGCTTTGTTATACACCATGGGTATATTGCTTTGGGTTCTTCTTCAATGATAATGAGTGGTTAGAGACTTTCCAGTTCAAGAATTGGAAATCACTAGTTCAAATCCCAGTAATTACGTACAAATGCATAATCTACCTTTCACCTACCAAACATCTTTTCATCTTTACAATGAGTTCATTGGAATCCTTGCTGATTGATCAAAACTTGTCCTCATCATATGGGAAGGTTTTTGATCAAAGGTCTCATTTCACGCGACCCACACACCTCACCATGATTGTTGCCTTCCTTTTGTTCTGGCTATGTCCGATGGTCGATCGCAGCTATTTACCTGAACAACTTGGACAGAACAACGGTGATGAATTTGGTCCTCCCAATTTCTGAATATCCTCTAATTTGATGGGAGGCGGCCGCGTGGTCCGATCATAAAGAGAACTAAGAAAATGTCCTTGAAGTCCAGAGTGGGGTATTGAAGGGATTGTCTTTGCTGGTGTTGGACAAAAGGTGAGAGGGAAAACTGCCTCGTTAAAAGATTTCGTATATCTCTAAGCACATCCTGTTCATCCTCTTGCGCTAGAGGGGAAAGCTTGTTTTAAGTGCTCGAGAAGAGCCTCATCGGAGTTGACAACACCGCGACTATCCTAATATATCACTGAGATGCTCCTTGTGAAGCTAAAAAACAAAGAAAGAGAGAGCATAGGAATGACATTGAACAATTTAAAAGATACTTGTATTGAGATTATGTTATCCCTAAGCTTTTTGCACGAGTTTTATTAAGAGAGCTCATATGTTGGTAGTGTATCACTTTCCGTTTGTTTTCATGCTATAACAAAGACAATAATACCTTTATAAAAATGATACACATGCATTGAGTCTATTTCCATTTTCACCTTTGTTATCTTCTCTAACCTTTTCATAAATTGCTTCTTTTTCCTTCGCCGCTAGTCATTGCCTTCGACCGCCACAACCTTGTTGCCGATTGTTGCTCACACGGTAGAGAGACGCGCTCCACACAGATTGAGTTCGAAACATTCAAGAGAGCACATTTGAGAGAGATTTCACAAAAAATTTACCTCAAGAAATCGATTGCTAGAGCCTTCTTTCTCATCTTTGGCTCGTCGCCACGCCCAAGGCAACAAAGGCATCACCCAACTGCCGCTCTCGAGAAGCCCCTATTCAACTCTGTTTTGCGGCTGTGAAGATTGAAATGGCCAAAAGTCAGCTTGAAGCCCTTCTACTGGTCTTCGTTTTAGCTAACCACGATCACAAGAGCTCCCATAGTTGATTGGACTGCCTACTATGACTTAGCTTGACTTCATTGAAAAGGAAATCTCCGATTCTCTATCATGCTATGTTTTGGAAGACGGTGAAGTGAGTGTAAATCTCGTTTAACTTCAACCAGGCTTGGCCATATTAGAGTCCATATATTTGATAATGAACTTCACATGTTAATTTCATTTTAGTATGGTCACGAATACGAATTTGAAATCGCAAAGATCTGCTACTTAATCGATTGACTGTAATATATTTGGTAGTGCAATGTCTATCATGTTTCAATTCGAATTTGTTTTGTCATTTTCTAAACTTGAAAGTATGTTGGCGTAGATTAAGTGATAGTAATTGATTTTCAAGTCATTTTAGCATGAGCTCTAATGTTTTCACAATGGCCGAATACATTTCTGAATCATTATGCTTCTCTGTCCTATGTTCTATGTTCCTATAGCAATTGATGGCGATTATGGACGAGAGATGTCAAGAGAAGATGACATATGTACTGATGTTCAGTGATTACTCATGTCGTTGTAATGTTATGCTTTTATATATTTGTTAAACTTGTGCTCATGTGTGGCGGATGCTTAACGAATGATGGTGGTTGTGATCAAAAGCGAAGTTTTTCTTTCGGTTATGTAAGGGCTTGATGATTGACATCGACATAATCTGAATTCTAAGAACGTTGGATTGGGCATATGGGGAAGACGATGGAAAATGACGGATTAAAGACAAAAAAAAAAAAAAGGCGAGGTGATAATTGAAAATGGGCTCGAAGTCGATATTGGTTTTGATGGAAAATGGTTTGGAGTGGTTTTAGTGCAGTGGGCTTCAGTTGGGTCTTAGAAGGTCTGGGCTTGACATAGTTTAGATAGGTTTGGGCTTGACTTAGTTTAAATAGTTGTGGGATGAGATTGATATCTATGTCTGTGGACTGGACCCGCGAATTTCAGTGTTGGCCCACATTCGAACCGAGCCCTGGGCTCGGCCCCGACTTCCTTCAGAAAGTCAAAAAAAATTGTAAAATAATTAGAAAAATAGGTCTTGATTAGGTTATTCGATTTCAATATTATATTTGTTTTAGTTCATTTAATTAGTGCACATATGGTTTAGGAAATTCCATGGTCTTTTATAAGTTCTAGTTTAGATTTAGGAAAATTAGTTTCTTAGAAAATTTGAATTTGATTCAAATTATGCTCATGAGGGTTATTGTCCTTGAGCTATATAATCAAGCCATATTATATTCTTTGCACAACCTATATCGAATTACTTTACTACTTTACTTTTTACTCGATCTATCATTACTATTTTTAATGAATCAATTGTAATTCTTTTATATTGTTGTTTTTTTTTTTTTTTTTTTTTTTTTTTTTTTGTGTTGTGATTTTTTGTTTTAGATGTAAGGTTAGATTACATTTTAGAATCTCAATAAACACAAAAATATTGCATGGACACTTGGCAGGCGAAAACCTTAGGCTTGATGATTTGGTAAAAAGATTTTGCAAACACTTTAGTTGACAAATAACAAAGTCCAGGTATCAAAAAGGCACTAGTTAATAGGTATCAAAAAGACACTAGTTAATTAAGTTTCTGACCCTATATCTTTGGTTGCATAAAAAGTGAGTTATTTTCACATATTCACTTTATTTATAGGCAACTTGAATAAGCTAATGGCCACTCCTTCATATAGGATTTTCATAGGTTAATCGAATTAAAATGAATTTTCCAACGTTACGCAAGATAAAGAATTGGGGGAACCCACACCAATTGATAATCATTGGTCCTCAACTCAACATTACTTCTAAACCCGTCTTTTCCCAGCCATCGAGAGGCTTGCAACAACTTAAGATACATAAAAGTGTGTCAATCATTTTTAATCATTGCATATCTTTTGATATTCATTTTTGGCTTTTCACTAAAACAAATTTTGATCATTCATTGTGTCTTTGAGTCTCGAATTTAATTCGACCGGTTTGTCCCGAGAAGATATCTCAGTTTTATGGTTAAATGGTCCAAGTGCCCATTTCTTTTCTTAGGGAGGAGTAAAGGAAATTGAGTACTTCATTAGATAATTAATATTTAAAAGAGCGTAGTAGCTTGGATCATTGACATACCTTCATAATAAAGATATGGACTTCCCCAACTTTATGATTCACTTTCAAGGATGGCTGGGAAAATACCATTGCCAATAACAATATCACAATGATGCCCATGCTATCTACCACTCTAAAGAGGCATATTGAGCATGTTTAGCAGAAAATTTTGCCATTGTGTTGGTGTGAGATGATAAAGTAAAGCAATCGACCAATTAAAAGTATCCATCACTAGAATAGGTACATTGACTATGGAGCAAAAGGCGCTCAATAACTTAGTAATCCCGCGCCAACTTTGTTTAGTGCCATGAGAAGTACTCTCTCATTGGAAGAATTTAAAGCATTTTAAAAAATATTATAAATAGAACAATTTAGGAAAAAATGCATACTCAAAGGACCAAATTAAATAAGGATTGAATTAATGAGTTAGAATTTTGAAAAATTTAGAGTTTAAAAGTCGCCGGAGTTGAATCTTATTTGCAATGAACAAAGCAAATACTCAGGATGTGATAAATCAGTCATCCACCTTATAGAATAAGTGGACTTGAATTTTTGTTTTTTTTCCGCCTCACAATATCGATAGAAAATTTTCGACCATAGAGTAATTAATAAAAGATATTATTCTACTGTGTACGACTCGTAGCTTAGGAAAAGAAACGTAACTCTCTTTCCACACATTTTGTAAGAGATGAAAAAGTCTTGATCAGTCGCAATTATTGATCCTGGACAAGTTGGGACAGAACCACAGCGATGAGTTCCGTCCTTGAATATTCTCCACTTTAATTTGTATAGTCACATCAGTCCAATTACAAAGAGGAAGGACTTGTTTGATGTGACCGTTGAAAGAGTAAATCGCCTCATTAAAGAGACAATCACCACAAGATTTCGTCCGTACAAGTGTACAACGACTTCTGGCTTGTCCTTTCGGACAAGAGAAAATGCAAAGCTTTGGTTCAAGTGCAAAAAGGCTTGTTCTTAAAAAGCGGGATTGCTTAAACCGTGAATAGTAATTATTCTGTGTAGAAATTAATTTTTTCGTCAGAAATAAATTTTATCCTCGAACGAATTTCCGAATAAAAATTACGAATTTGATAATAATATAAAATTTTCATTCTTAATATAAAAATTCGTTTGAGTGAGCGGCCAGCCAGCCGATGTCAGGCAAGCGGGCGACTAGTGGCGAGGCCCAGTGAGAAGAAGGGTTTTTATTTTTTATTTTTGTTTCAAACTTATTTCTGTTAAAAATTATTTTTAAAAATAGAAAATTAATATTATATTATTAAATAATTTTCTGTTTCAAATCTATTTTTAAAAATAAAATAATAAAATAATTATCATTCAAATGAAATTAGTTGATGGTGTTTGAGGAAAACATCTTGGTTTTCGAGACAAGTTGCTGCCTTGTTTCGTTTGTCTTGGTCTGAGGGTCACTCGCAATTATTTGTCTGGACAAAGTTGGACAAGAATCAAGTGATGAGATCTGTCCTCTCAATTCGTACATAACCTCAACTTTGATTTGAGCGGCCACGTGATCCAGTTACAAAAATATCCTCGAATCCTAGGAGGAACCCCGGGGGTGGTTGGTATCCTTGCAAAAATTTAGACGAAGGGAATGAGTTGCTGAGCTTATAAAAAGATGGAATAAATAGGGGATATTGAACAAATTGAAAATGATAACCGCTGATGATCACATTTTCTCTAAGTTTTTACGCACGAATTTTATTTAAGAGAGTTTTCTAAAAGATTCCTTATATATACAGAGGGCACATTATTGTTTATTCTTCTCTTGTGAGTGCATTGGTATTACATGTACTTTCAAAATGTTTCGAGAAATTAAAACTTTTTCCTCATTTGACGATGGATAGATTACAATGCAGATTTGTTCGCCTTTTAAGAACCTTATACACTAATTTTGCAATTTCCAAATTCTACATGTTTAAATTGCTGTCCTATCCTCATGTTCTTAAATTGTGAACCACCAACCATAAAATGCAAGAAATTTCTGTCACATTTTAGAACAACCAAAAATAAGGCCCTTGGGAAATTGTATTTGGGGGTATCATAATACAACAACAACAAAAGATACATAAATAAAATATAAAGTAATTAATATATATATATATATATATATATATATATATATATATATATATATATATTCATTCTGGTGTGCGCATTAGTATGGGAAGATGCACGTGGCGATGAAGAAATTATTACTTAAGTCCTTTAGATAATATTTTACCTTGAATCGTGGCTTAAGAGAAAAAATCGTTGGTCTCTTTCCATGCATTCGTTGGAGAGAAAAGGAATCTTATGGGGAGCTCATCCTTTGAGGAAAGCATCACGCTTCATGGGACCCACGCCTGCACCATCATCATTGGCATCCACATTAGCAATTTTCAATCAAAATTGACCGATTGTGAAAATATCAAAAGTTTATGACCAAATTTACATAATGTGAGAACTTTGATTGAACTGATACAACTGTAATAAGTTTAGTATTTTCTTTTATACTTTTCCCGCTAGATAATGATTGGTAGGCAACACCAAAGGTGACAGATGCGGCACGATGTCCATTTGTATGAAAGGCAGTGGGTCAAATTTGATGATAGTGCGGGACAGACCAATTCTACTAATAATGCCACTTTGAAATGAAAAAATAGCAAAGAGCTTGCTTTATAGTTATATTGACAAAAAAAAAAAAAAACCTAAGTATTAAACGATGACTTGGTCGGTAGAGGCTAGTTAAAGGGACGACAGCAATCCAGTTTGAGTCAACAAAGATATTAATGAAGATTATTGTATGGAAACAAGGAGTCGACGATGAGGACCAACTTAGTCGATTAAGGAGATATGCACGATGTAACTGTCAAGGAAGTGGAGACGCTATGATTGTCAGGTAGTGGAGCCGATTGTCGAAGAAGTAACTATTAAGGAAGTGGAGGTGATGTAATCCTTGAAGGAGTGGAGGAGATGTGATAGTTAAGTAGAGGAGTTCACAATTTAGGGAGTTAACCATTTGTGAATAAAGATCGCTAAATTTTAGGAGGCACGTAGAACATGTTTAGTTTCAGTAACCATTCGTTGATTGTCTATCCCAATTATAAATGCTTGATTTGTAGTCAGAACAAAGGACAACCAACCACTCCAAGAGCACTTATTTAAATTTATCTTCATTGTACTTTTTCCAATACTAGGAACACCTGTTGGAACTTTCATATTACCTTTCCATTTACATTTTTGTCCAAGAAACAACAAAAGACCATTTGCAATCCTTATTGGTTCGTATCTATCGATCCACACTTCAAAGATTCGCAACCCCAAGATCTCCATAACTCTAACAAAAACATGCATACTTGAGTAGAAAGATTAATGCACCTGTTTTGGGATCCATCGTTTTTGAAGCGGAAGCATAAACACAATATTCTATGCGCAAGTCCTCCTCCTCTATTACCCTCCGTATCACTGGCTCAATGAGGCGGCCCCCTCACGTTTAGCGTTAGGTAAACGCTCCTTAGGTGATGATATATGTGAAAATTAGGGTTAAAGGAGAGACTTGAGCACTATTTATAGAGTTTCCAACTAGACCCCCTCATTATGGGCCAGGCTCAACTCGGCCCACACTAGCCAGCCCCATATTAGACTAATTAAGAAACATTTTATCTCAACTTAGACCAGCTATGTTTTACGGTAGCCGTAAAAACAGTAAATTACAATATCAATTAATGTAGTCCACGTTAGGAAAACTCTTACATTCTCCCACTTGAACTATATTAATTGAAATCGTACTGTATGTGCGCACATTGGTCCAGAGATAATTTTTAATAGTCAATCATATCCCATAAAGTTTCAAATACCGAATCGTGGTGGTAACTGCATGTATACACACAGAGCGTCCCATGATCACGAGTGCTCTCAACTTTATTGATATAGATTCAATATGGTAGTGTGGCAAATTGATAACATGTCTCATAAAAAGATCCCATTTGTTAGTCACAATTCTCTTACTTTAGGCGGCACAAAAATACTTATGCCACTAGAGAATGCTTTATGGTTCCAATAAATCCATATATGTCTTGTCCTTATGGTTAACCTTTCTTTATGTATCACAAGACATATGCACAAGACTATTAACCAGATGTCCCTAGCCTTCGCTCAAGGTTTAAGTAATACCTTGAGACCTTTAACAACATATATATATATTCAACATAATAACAATCCATTCAAAAATATTTTATTGAATGTAAAAGTTGATATATATATATCAAAGTGTTACTAAATTGTAACAAAAACATATGTAAACTTTATTTAAAGAAAAATAAAATACAGCTCCCACTAAAAAACAGCATCCCAAGATGCTCCTAGGCTCATGCTAATAACATGTCGATCAAAAACACACGGACGCAGGCTTTTAGTTAGTAGATCTACAACCATATCATTTGTAGGAATATAATCTACTACAACGTCACCATTATGCACTGATTCCTTTATGGTCAAAAACTTGACCTCCATGTGTTTAGACCCCTTGAGACTTATGTTGTTATTAATAAACAACACTATATAGTTATTATCACAATATAACTGTATGGGTATATCCACAAAATCAAAAACAGATAACTCTCTAATAAGGTTCTGGAGCCAAATAGCTTGAGTAACATCTGAAAAACATGCTATAAACTCCGCTTGCATGGTAGAAGAAGATATAGATTTCTATTTTTCACTCTTCCATGATACTGCACCTCCTGCCAACATAAATATGTATCTAGTCGTTGACTTATTATCATCTTGACAACCAGCAAAATCTACATCTGAATACCCTGCTAATTGTAAGTCTGGAACATGTCTATAAATCAACATATAATCTTTTGTTCTCTTTAAGTACCTTAAAACCTTCTTGGCAGCAACCCAGTTATTGCGTCATGGATTTGACTGATATCTGCCTAGAAGCCCTGTTGCAAAAGCAATATCCAGCCCAGTGCAAACTTGAGCATACACGATACTTCAAAGCACACTAGCATAAGGTACATTCTTCATTTGAGCTTTCTCAAAATCTGAATTAGGGTATTGTGAAAGACTCAATTTATCACCCTTAACAACATGAGCAATTCCTGGTTTGCAATCTTGCATACTGAATCTTTCTAAAATGCGATCAATATATGCCCTCTGAGACAAACCCAATGAACGGCAAGAGCGATTCCTATGGATCTCAATGCCAAGAACAAAAGACGCCTCACCAAGATTTTTCATGTCAAAATTTTTCGATAACATCCGCTTTGTCTCATGCAATAAATCAATGTCACTACTAGCAAGCAAGATATCATCCACATAAAGTATGAGAAAAATATATTTCCTCCCACTAACCTTGGTGTATATACACTGATCTATTTTGTTCTCAATAAATTCGAATGAAGTGACAACACTATGAAACTTGAAATACCACCGTCTAGAAGCTTGCTTTAGGCCATAAATAGACTTTTTCAATCTACAAACAAGCTTACTTAAGTCATCTGTTGCAAAACCTTTAGGCTGCACCATATAAACCTCCTCATCAAGGTCTCCATTTAGAAAAGTAGTCTTAACATCCATATGGTGTAACTCCATATCGAAATGAGCTACCAATACCAAGATCACTCTAAAGGAATCTTTAGAAGAAACTGGAGAAAATGTTGCTTCATAATTTATTCCTTCTCTTTGAGTGAAACCCTTAACTACAAGTCTGGCTTTAAACTTTTCAATCTTTCCTTTAATATCCCTTTTAGTCTTGAATACCCATTTGCAGCCAATAGGTTTACAACCTTTAGGCAATTCAACAAGCTCCCAAACACCATTGTGTTTCATAGATTGTATCTCATCTTTTATCGCATTTAGCCACAAATCTGATTGAGGACATGAGATGGCATCCGTATAAGTTATCGGATCAACAACACAACCAATATCATAATCATGCTCTCCTAGGTAGACAACATAGTCTGGTGGTATAGCTGAACGTCTTTCCCTAGTTGATCTTCTGAGTGGAGCTTCTTCAACCTCATTCTAAATTTGAGGGGCTTGAGGAATTTCATTAGAAACTGTCTCAACAATAGGATCCTGAGCCACAACAGGCTCAGTTTATGGTGCAGAAATCTCTATAGTTGTCTGCATAGGATGAGACAAGGATCCAGTAATCCCCACCATACTATCATCTTCGATAGCTTGTGAGCAGCTATCCTTTTCAGTTACATCAAATTCCATAAATTTTGCAGTCTGAGATTCCACAATTCTTGTACCTCCATTAGGGTTATAAAACCGATACCCCTTTGAATGATCTGGGTAAGACATGAAGAAACACCGAGTAGTTTTGGAATCCAGTTTACTTAATGTTAGATTATATAACTTCACTTCTGCTGGACATCTCCAAACTTTAAGATGATTCAAGCTAGGTTTACGTCCAGTCTATAACTCAAAAGGAGTCAATGGAACCGCTTTAGTAAGAACACGATTTAGAATATAAAGAGCTGTTTTCAAAGCTTCACCCCACAGAAAATTAGGTAAATTGGTCATACTAATCATACTTTTCATCATGTCCATAAGAGTACGATTGCGCCTTTCAGCTACACCATTTTGTTTAGGACTTCCGAGCATAGTAAACTGACCTATTATCCCAAAATCCTCTAAGTATTTAGCAAACCGCCCTTTAAGTTGTCCAGCATCATCGTGCCTACCAAAATACTCACCAACACGATCAGATCTGACAATCTTTATAACTTTTCCCAACTATTTCTCCACTTCAGTCCGAAAAATCTTGAATTTGTCAAGAGACTCGAACTTTTCTTTAATCAAGTATAAGTATCCATATCGGGAATAGTCGTCAATAAATGTGATGAAATAAAAATTTCTGCACAAAGTAGCCGTGTATGGTCCACTAATATCAGTGTGAATAACTTCCAACAAGTTTGAACTTTGTACAGTGGATTTCTTCTTTATCTTAGTCATCTTACCTCTGCAACAGTCTACGCAAGTCTCTTGATCACCTTTAAGAGTAGGTAAGATGTCAGCCTTTATAAGCCTTTCTACTCTTTCTTTAGAGATATGACCAAGACGTTTATGCCACAATGCATAAGATTGTTCCTTAGGTAGAGGCTTTTTGGAAACAACTTTTTCAGCTAAATAAGCAATGTACATGTCGTTGGGAGATAAACTCAATCGATATAATCTATCTGATAAATTGCAACACCTAATTTTATTTGAATCATAAAACATGGAAATAATATTACTCTTTATTTCGAAAGAGTATCCACACATGTCCAAACAAGACACAAAAACTAAATTCCGCCTAAAAGAAGGTATGTAAAAACTGTTTCTTAACACCATTCGAAAATCAGAATCTAAAATCAAAACAACATCTCCCACGAACTCGACGTCAACTCCAACGCTGTTTCCAACAATGAGCTTTGATTCATCCTGATTTGGCATCCTTCGGTTTATGAACCCCTATATAGTAAATGCAACATGATTAGTTGCACCACTATCTAGCCACCAGAAATTGGTCGAAACTTCAGATAAATTGGATTCTTAAACAAATGCCAAAGAATCATCACCTTTAGGCTCACTCTTGGTTCTCTTAGACAACCAAGCCTTAAACTTGTTGCAGCGTTTAATTACATGTCCTCTCTCCTTACAAAAGTAGCAATAAACACCATCCTTCTTGGTGAATGCTTTCTTGGGACTCAAATTGTTAGAAGGTCCAGCACCTTTAGAATTTCCCTTATTGTTGGAAGGTCCAGCGGCTTCAGAATTTCCCTTATGAGTATAATTTCTCACCTTCTTACCCTTTTCACCACCAGAATTAGAAGCATAAAGTGCAATGTGCCCTTTATCTTTCTTCAATTTTTCTTCATTTGCCACCAGCCTTGCAATTAGGTTATTAACTGACCATGTTTCATCTTGGAAACTATAATTGGTCTTGATAATCCCAAAATCAGGAGGAAGATTATTTAGAGCTTGATGCACAATGCAAGCAGTGGGAATAACAACATTGAGAGCCTCAAGCTTTGTCTGCAAATCTACCATTCTCATAACATAATCTTTAACTCCATCAGAACCATTATACTTCATAGTAAATAGTGTTTGCAGGTGTGTTCCTATCTCAGCATTAGGCAACACACGGTTTCTAGCCATTATGGCTTCCATCATCTGCCTAGCAGTGCAGTCTACAGGCAAACCACTTTTCAAGTGTTCCTGAATGGAACGCTTCATCGATAGTAAGCAAATTCTATTGCTCTTTTCCCATGTAGTAAAATGAGCTTTTCTGAGCTTCTGTACTCTCAGCAGTAAGATTTGCCGGCCGATCGATAGTAAGAGCTATATGAACATCTGCCATCTCCATAGCAAACAGAAGATCTTCTCTCCATTTCTTAAAGTTTGAACCAGCAAAAACCTCAATAGTGACGGAGTTACTGTTTACAGAAAAGATGACTGAAAGATAAGCAATGTATATAATTAGCATTATGTGAGCATTGTGTAACTTGACGTACAAGTACACATCCAGAGAGCTACATGCAAAATCACATAATCACCTTTGGGTAGAGTACGTGAAATTGAATTGTACACTCCCCACATGATAGCGATTATGAGAATATATTTCAATCTTCGTGAATTCATCACCTTTGGGCATATGAACCATTAGGATCAGTTACTCCTCTACCACACCATCATGTATCCCTCCATGAACTAATACACTATCACCTCCTTCGGGAGTATGACTATGCATTAGACCAGGAGACATCCCAATCAATATATGAGATCGAAATTTCTCAAACCCAATTAAGTGTGCCACTTTGGTGGTCACAACTCAATTGAATCCTTGAAAACTCTCTCATACCAGGGATATAATCTTTACATCTCATATACACCATATACATGTGATTTTAACTTTAGTGATAGGGGCATCATATCACTAAAATCACATGCTATGCTAATTACACTGCCTTATTCATTAATAAAATACAATAAAGTTTAATTTTTATTATTGAATCACACTTTTATAATGTTTATGTGATAACATACAAGTAACCCAACACATGTATTTCCAAAATCACATAAAAATACAAGAAAAATACGCAAAAATACACTTAAAATACACGTATTTAGGGCTTTGTATGTATTTTCACATCCATAAAATTATCAAACATGTAAAATAAATACACCATAAGATTAAGCATGGAAATACGAGTCCATCGCCACCGGCCATGCGTCGATCTGAGCTTCCACACGCTCATACGCACCGCCTGAGTGCAGGGCGTGTGGAGCTCACGCGCTGGCGTCAATGGCCGGGCAAAACCAGCCCGACCGATCGCGGTCCGACCGGTTCCCGGCTTGACCGTCTGGTCTAACCGCCCGGTCCGGTCAACAGTTGACCGGGTCGGGTTGGTCAACGGGTCGGGTCGGGTCGGTCACGAATTGGGTCGGGTCCGGGTCACTGACGTCATCGTGACGTTAGCACCCGCGTGCTTCGCACGCGCACGCCGTGCCCCGCACGTGGGAGGGCGTGAGGGTGCGTGCTCGATGCCCAGATGGTGCGTGGGGCTGCGTGGGGCCTCCCCCGGTGACGCGCCACCCACGGTTTTGCTCGTCTCACCGAGCCCAGTCCAAATATATAATTTAATTATACTTTTATTGAACAAAAAATCTCAAAGACCTCAAATTAGGGCAAAATCTTGTGCGTTCGTGTTTTAGGGTTATGGAGGCTCTAATACCACATGTTGGACGTAAATTGTGCAACCCCAAGATCTCCATAATTCTAATAAGAACATGCATAATTGAGTAGAAAGATTAACGCATCTGTTTTGGGATCCATCGTTCTTGAAGCGGAAGCGGAAACACAATATTCCATGTGCAAGTCCTCCTCTATTGCCCTCCGTATCACTGGCTCAATGAAGCGGTCCCCTCACGTTTAGCGTTAGGTAAACGCTCCTTAGGTGAGGATATATGTGAAAATTAGGGTTAGAGGAGAGATTTGAGCATTATTTATAGAGTTTCCAGCCAAGCCCCCTCATTACGGGTCAGGCTCAACTCGGCCCATACTAGCCAGCCCCATATTAGACTAATTAAGAAACTTTCTATCTCAACTTAGACTAACCTTGTTTTACGGTAGCTGTAAAAACAGTAAATTACAATATCAATTAATGTCGTTCACATTAGGAAAACTCTTACAATTCCATCAATTCCTGCAACAAAACTTCAAGCAACATCACAAAAATGAACATAGTACCCGAAGTCGCACAAAATCGAATTAAAGAAAGAGATGCTTGACTTGGCTCAATAGTTGACGTCAAAGTCCGTGAAGTGAAATGAGCGAGGGGAGGATGTGAAATTATTTGGCCAACTGTGATCTCCTCCTTTGTCGGGTTTGCTCCTTGTACTTGTGTCATGGATCGAATTCTTCTTTACCCTTGTCAGTTGAAGAGGGGTGTTTTGTGGTACCAGAGTGGAGAGCAATTGATGCAAAGAATATGATAAAACTGGTTTATGAAAGCAGTGTTGGGGTATTAGTGTTAAGAGTCTTAAAGTGGAATGAATAACACTTTAGAGAATCTCTGAAGGCACGATTAGTCTCCAATGCACAAACTGGTTGAGAACTAATACTACTCTCCTGATGAGATTGCAGTAGGCCAAAACCAATTGTTGTACCAAACTTTTCTCTGTGTCTCGCTCGAGAGATTGGGTGCTTGAGTTAAATGGTATGATCTGGTGTGTGGATGTGATTTGGCATACTATTCTTAGGAACAATGAAGGTTGTACTGGGGTTCTCGGCTCACTAGGAACTGCATGGCCTATTCCGCGGTTAAGAAACTATAGGCTCGTTATACTTGCTCGCATTGCGCATGCTTGTGTGAATGTCCCCGCCGTATTCTTTGCTTCAGTGGAATCCGTGTACTGAACGCGTGTGCATGAATCTCGTCTGTTCTCTCGTATTTTTACACATTCCTTTTCCTTATCTCTTCAAAATCTCTTGCCGACCGACTCCATCTTCAACCATATAACCCCTGTTGGACCGAATTGAGTCTCTTCCGATTCAGCCGTCCAGTGCCTTCCTTTCGTCCACAAATTCTCCGTTCCGGTATTGCCAAATTATGTACCCATACGATGGAAACTAGTTTCATCTTTCTTATCCGTTTTTAGCCAAGTAAAGGGGAAAGGAGAGAGCGACTGAAATTCCCATCTAGGCCAGTCTCGTGTGGGTTTGATCTTGATATGAGTTTAGTGGCTCAATTTAAGATCAAATTGCATATTGGGCCATTTTAAACACAATTCACAACAAGGCCAATTTAAATGAAATTTATTCAACATGTCATTAGTAATCAAAAGATCGTTCATAAGGCCTGAATTTAGTATGTACGCATAACTATGCATTATCAATATCTTCGTTTAGGGGTAAAATTCTATTGAGTACGATCCCTAATTTTTATAAAATGCACGAGAGTTTTTTAGGTGAAAATTCAGGTTTCATTAAGATTTGATGTAATCTAGTAGGATTTGTCCATTGAGGAGCTATTACAATATATTCATGACCTATAGAAGGTGAACACGATTGTGACATGTTATGACCTTAAATACTGTGAGAATATTGCAAATTTCCCTAGTCGACATGAACTGCGTAATTAAAAGGGATATGTGCATTAGAAGTCCTAAAACTTGTTACGAAAGTATAATTGAATCTTAAAACTTGTAAAAAAATGCAATCAAATTCTAAAACTCGTTAGAATGATGCAATTGAGTCATTTCATTAATGCCGTCCTAATAGAAAATCCTAGCATGGCTTTTTTTAAAATATTTTTTCTCTCCTACATAGCTAAAATACGAAACATAAGGCTAAAATGATGTCGTATTTGCCTAAATATACAAAATTTATTTAAATTAAATTAAAAATATGCTAAGAAAAAGGCAAAAGAACCAGGTAGCAAGGGCTGCAAAGCCCTTCCCTCCGCCGCTGCCCTAATATCATCGATAAGTGTCGGTCCTCACCGAGCGCAGGCAAAGGCCTACAAGCCCTTGTTAGAACTTGGCGAGGGTCATGGCCCTCCTTACTTTTTGGCCGAGGGCGACCATCATCGCCGGTCCTTCCTAGCAATGGTCGGGTGGCGTAGCCCTTGTTGCTTACTTGTTCTTCTTTTAAAAAAAAAAAAAAAATTATGTAATTTAAATAAAAATGGTATTAAAAATCATATTTGAACTAAAACGATTTCGTTTTAGCCATGTCATCATCACATAGGAGAGAGTAAATATTAAAGAAAGCTACGTCGGCATTTTCTAGTCAGTCAAGTTGGATGGAGTTAATGGAACGCCTTGATTGCACTAATTTGACAAGTTTTATGACTCAATTACACTTCTGTAACAAGTTCTAAGGCTTCTAGGAACGTAACCCTTTTTAAAAACAAGCAGACTGCCAAAATAGGAATCGATAATTGATGTTTAGACATCGATTCATCAATCTCTCGAGATCTAATTTATTCTGCTAAAAGTGAACGAAATTGTGATACAACAAAATTAAATGTGTTATGACTTAGTTACAACCAGCTCGTTGGAAAGCCAATATGAAAGATTTCATCGATTCACGACAAGATGATCCAAAAAAACCATAAGGTTACATTTGATAATCAGGATAAATTTTATCCTATCATGAATAACATTTATCATATCCTGCATTTGGTACTTGTATAAGATAGGACAGAGTCAGATATAAGAGAAATATAAGCCGGATAAAATTATCCCAAAGGGGAGTTAGGATAAAGATGAATAGAATTTCTAATATTTCTAATAGAAAAGTTATTTTTCTCAAATAACAAACTTTTTAGATTAAGAAAATTAGTATAAAATTTCAATATAAATAATCTTTGAATTTTAATATAAGAAATAAGAAATAAGAAATAAAAATATTATTTTTTTAATTTAATCTTATTTTTATTTTTACATTCGAATTTAATTCTATCTTATAATATAAATTCAATATATAAATATAAATATATATTACATATTTTAGGTATTTTAGTATTTTAGGTTCATTATATTTAATAAAATTTTATTAGAGAATGATGGAAGGGGAAAAAGGAAATAAAAAGGACATCAATTAAAAAAGAGTGGAAAAATAAAATAAAAAAAGCATTAAAAATAAAGTAAACAAGAGTGTCACAAGAGAGTTTTACTATTTTTTTTTTACGTTCATTTTCATTGATATGTGTTTATACCAAATAATATATATGATATGATATGAATATACTTGACTTTATCACTATGATTACCAAACATTAGAAAGGAGATAGCAAAATCCCCAAATTCCATACCTTATCCTATCCGGTTTTATTCTAGGTATAAATCCAAATGACTAAACGTAGTTTAAGGGTATTTTTAAGTTTGTCCAATTCTCATGAATCGTAATGATTACATATCAATTGGGTGGAAAAGGTAGGAATCGAGACAATACTTGGACTTGATTGATCTCGTTCAGAGAATCTCAACAACAAAAATTAATTGTGGTACGACATAATAAGATGTGTCATGACCTATGATGACTTGTACACTACAAAATTAGTACGGAATTTTTAGTTGAAAGTTATGACAAGATAAACACAATAATAGTTTGTTACGACCTCAACTGTCATGATCATTAATAATATAAAGCAAGTGGACAACCACAATAAAAATTGGTGACCAATGCTTGGACATCGGTTTATTAATCTGTTGAGGTATATTGTGCTACAACCAAAACGGACTGTGGCACGACAATATTGACTGTATTATGACTTACTATGACTAGCTTATTGAAAAGTCATTACAAAAGATTTTGTTTGACTTATCATAAAAAGATTGCGATTACGACCTAAGAAACCATAAGGGTATTTTCTAATTTGTCCAACTCTCATAAATTATGATAAGTTCAAATCAACTGGGTGGAAAAAAAGGTAGGAACCAGTGAAATATTAGAGATGGCCGACTGATCCCTGAGACAAAATCTAGTATTTCGCAACAAAATTAAACAGTGTTATGAGAAAATGAGATGTATTACAACTTATTGCTCTTGCATTGGAAACTACCAGGAGAACTATGGCACACAAAAATTAAATGTATTGCGACTTGTTACAACTAATTCTTTAAAAAAAAAAAAATATGTGTAAGTATGTCGATATCATTAATCAAATGAGGTATAAAAGTTTAGAGGAATCCTATAACATTTCAAATAGACTAATTATGCAAGAAGATTGAGGAAGGAAGCCTCCATACAGTAGCCAATAGAACATTTGTCTTAAAAGGATTACACTATTGGTATAGTGATGCCATACCTCTTATAACCTTTCAAATCCTAGCCAATAGAAGATGAGGCTCAACCAACTTTTTTCGAAATTGTTTGTAGTTGTGTTTCATCTAGATGCAATAGATAATCACTAAGGAAGACAGCTTGAGGAGTCTCACCTCCAAGTTTTTGCCCTTGGTGGCTTTGATCAACCATTAAGGTTTTAAATTCCAACCTCCTGCGGAATGCCAAATTCCATTTTGTGCCAAAATATTACACCATACACTACTTATCCAAGTGCACTCAAAGAATAAGTGGTTTCGATCTTCTATACCAGTCATACAAAAGTTACACTTAATATCTACTGAAGGAAGCCACCATGATATGGCTACTACCATTGGTAGCCTATTTTTACACACAAGTTAGCCGATAAAATTATGCTTGCTAATACCACCGGGCCAAATTAATTAATACTAGTCCACGATCAATTCCTCCTGTCTAAAGTCATTGTATATCTTTTTGCAACAATATCTTTAGTTAGAGATAATAGATGTTAGACCAAGTCTTAGCTTGAGAATACATCGCCAACTCCAAGCCATACTGCTCTTCATGTCAAGTTGCATAATGGTAGTACCTCTACATTTAATGTGATGAACCCAAGGACACTATAGGGATGAGGATGGATGATTGATGAGGCTCCAAAGCATGCAGCTTAGCAACACTTCATTCCAGAATTTCAGATTGAGCAGGCCTAGTCCTCCCTCCTTTTTTTAGTGAGTGTACTACTTTCCACGCAACATTGTGGGATCTATGAGTTTCAATGTTTCTTGCCCATAATAATTATCTAATTTTCTTTTAAATCTTGTAGATAGTTTACTTTGGGAGGAGAAACATTTGGATCCAGTAAGTGTAAATGGAAAAAAGTACCGATTTGGCCAATGGAAGTCTTCCTGCATAGTTGATATGATTCATGCCCCATCCATCTATTTTCTGGAATATCTTTTTTGTTAGACCATTGCAATCCACGTGTGTGAGCCTTCGCGTAACAAGTGGGATACCAAGATATCTAATGGGGAGTGTGCCCATGGAGAAAAGTGTGTGATCCAATATAAGGAGCTTTTCATTCTTGAACAACCCAAAGAAAAAGATATGACATTTGTTTGGGTTAAACCTAAGTCCTATAAGAGCCACAAAATCATCAAGTGCATCAACAAGGTAAAGGATGGAGTTCATGTCACCATGAGCAAATGAGAACCGGTCACAAGCAAAGCATAAATGAGTGATCCTTTGCGATTTGCAACGCCATCTTAAGCTTTCATGTCTCCAACTTAGTTCATCTTATTATTAGATTATTACGGATTATCATATGAGATAGCAATTTTCCCCATGATAATTCTATTAAGGATTCCATAACTAGAACAAAGAGGTAGGGAGAAAGGGGGTCACCTTGTTGTAGCCCATTTGTGTTTGTAAAATACCCAACTTGTTCACCGTTGAAGTTAATTGAGAACCTTGGGGTAGTAATGCATTGATTTATCATATCAATCCAGTAATTAGAGGTATTAATAGCTTTCAAAACCTCGAGAACAGCATCCCGTTTTACCATATTATAAGCCTTCATAAGATCGATTTTGATTGCCACCTATATAACTTTATTACCCTTATGGTAGTCACGCAAGAATTCCTGGCAAAATAGAATATTCTCTTAAATTTGTTCTTCCCTTGATAAAAGCAGTTTGGTTGAGGCCAACAATCGAAGAAAGTAGCTTTGATATGATTTCATACATAAGATCGCAACTTGAAATGGGTCTGTCCTCCTTAAGGCAACATGGATTTGAAACCTTCAGTACAAGAAAGATCAATGTAGAAATTATTGATTTCAACATTTTTTTGGAGAGAAGAATTCCATGATGGCATCTTCAATGTCATGTCCAATGATAGGCCAAGCTTTTTTTTGTAGAATAAGTTTTTTTTAAGATGCTTCTTTGTAGCATCTTTAAAAAAGTTATCATGACATATTTCATTGGCCGATGAGACAATGACTCCAGTTACAACAACAAAAACTAAAGAATATTTTCAAATTTCTTCAAACTCATAAACCCAATTCAAATCAAATGAGCTGAAAAAAAAAAGTAGGACCATGTCGACAAATACTTTCTCATCAAATGATTGATCTCCAAGAGAC
Organism: Eucalyptus paniculata subsp. matutina; assembly: GCA_017140255.1. Lineage (NCBI taxonomy): Eukaryota > Viridiplantae > Streptophyta > Magnoliopsida > Myrtales > Myrtaceae > Eucalyptus > Eucalyptus paniculata. The sequence continues at coordinate 46,945,964 of CM029436.1, read as the reverse complement.
AAAAATAAATTGTGGCACGATATGTTCATCGAAAAGTTATGATGAAAATTTTCATTGACATTCGACAAAATGAAATTAACACAATTATGATGTGTTACCACCTCAAATAACTTGAGAGTTTCTCAAAATTTTCCCTAGTTATCCTAAACCATGGGAATTCCAAAGCAAGTGGGTAATCTAGATAGGAATTGGAGACTTATGCTTGGTACGTAGTAGGGGTGAGCGGTTCTAGGTTCCGGTTCGGTTTTGCATGGAACCTGGAACCTACCCTCGGGTACAGGTTCCTCATTTTTTGGAACCTGGAACCTACCCCGTCACAGGTTTCGGGGTCGGTTCTAGGTTCCAATAAGTTCTTTTTTTTTTTTTTTTTCATTTTTACTTTTAAAAAACAAAAATGATCGCAACAATAATAAACAATCTTATACCTCTTAATCCTCACTCTTTTTTTGAGCTAATCCTTCAAATCATGATTAACACAGAAAAATAGCTTGAACTCATCATAACAGGTCCAACACCTTGACAATCCTACAAGGAGCAATACTCCAAAACTGTAGATGTCTAATTTTTGTGTGGGTTTCCGAGTTTTCATGACTTAAGGAGTCCGATAACCTGCACTTCTAGTTCTAGGAGGCACTGTAGGAGTGCGGATCAGAGGAGTCGAGCCAAACTCTGAGATGCAACCTTCAAGGTATGCTGCCATGGATAAACCTCCCGCCTCTGGCCGAATGGATGTGAGCAATGCCTTTAGCCACTCCTAGAGAAATCTTCACCCGTGATGCCCAGTCCAATGGTTGTCTTCCACCTTTTGCAAATCATTATCAGAAGGTAACTGTCAACAATGCAGCAAATAGGAGACAACCTACACTTCTTTCGACAAACCTTCCCCATGTATCCCACCTCATAGTTTTCTCTACTTTACGGACAAAAGTGCTAGTCTTCCCTCCATTGCACAAATCAGCCTTATTCAAAACCAGAACAAGAACAGCCCCAACAATAGCCACTGAATAGCAAGATGAAGATCCCAAACAGCCATCTTGGTCTTATTTTGGGATACGGAAGAACCTACGTGACACAACCCCACAAATTCCCTTCCCTCACTATGTATGTACTTGGATCACACAAGCATGACACTCATATCTCAGAAATTGACCAAATAAAGCAGCTAAAATGTTAAATTAGATCTAATAGTTAAGAGCAGAAACAACAAGAGATTAGACCTGCGATTGAAGCTGGAGGAGGCGAGTTTCTTCGGTGTCGAGGGCGTCGGGCGGTGTCGAGGGGCCGAGAGGTGTCGAACGAGAGTCAAGGGCGTCGAGGGGGCCGAGCGGGCGTTGAGGGCGTTGAGGGCATTGAGTAGCGTCGAGGGGCCGAGAGGTGTCGGGCGAGCGTCAAGGGCGTCAAGGGGGCCGAGCAGTGTCGAGGGGCTGAGAGGTGTCAAGTGAGCGTCAAGGGCGTCGAGGGGACCGAGTGGTCATCAAGGGGGCCGAGCGGGCGTCGAGGGTGTCGAGCAACGTCGAGGGGCCGAGAGGCGGCGAGGGGTAGCGCGACAGCTTGTCGGGCTCAACGGCGAGATGGTTCGTCGGACGAGCGATGGGTGGTGGTGGTTCAGTGGCCAAGAGGTGGTGGTGAGTAGGGCGTGGGGCGGTGGTGTGGTGGTGGGTGAAGTAGCAACCAGCAAGAGGAAAGAAGAAGAAGAAGAAGAAGAAGAAGGGGGGGTTTCGGCCGAGAGAGGGGGAAAGAGAAGAGAGAGAGAAGAAAAGAAAAAAGTTGGGAGGGCAAGAAGTGACGTGAGGAGAAAAAAGGGGAGAAAAGAAAGAGAGAGGAGAGAGAGAGAGAAAAAGAAAAGGGAAGGGGGAAGAATCGGCAGAAAAGGGGGGAAATCACATTAGGGGAAGTGAGGGGCTAGGGTTTTTTTTTTTATTTATTTATAATTTTGACCGGTTCCCAAAAGAAGGGAACCGGGAATTGGAACCATTCCCTTTAGAACCGGGAATCGAACCGGACCCTGCGGTCGGTTCTCCGATTCCCGGCTCTATCCGAGAACCATGCTCACCCCTAGTACGTAGGAAGCCATGGATCCAATCATGATGCTTAGTCTCAAAGTGACTGATTTCCACAAGCGGGCCATGTTTTTGAAATCTAACAAGTATGAAACCAACCCAAATCCTCCTTGCTTCTAATTATTTCTTTGTATCTTATTTTTAAACAAAAAACTATAATATAAGGTTAGAAGTCTTTCGTTATAATTTTTTTTTAATCTATTTTTTTTTAAAGAGCCGAAAGTGCCAAAGCATAAAATGAAAAAAAGAAGAGCAAGAAAAGAATAAAAAGCGTTTAAGGAAAGGGGCACTGACGAAAGCCAAAGAAGTCGAAATTCCCTGCTTTTGCAATAGTCCAATCGTACGGTCCGCCGACGAAGAAGAAAAGAAATGTACGAATTTTCAATGAGTGCAATTACAGACCCCTTTATTTCATATCAACCTACTTTTACATTGAGCCAGCTCATGTTTGGAGGGCTTGGAAAAGTCGGGAAGGTTGGACGCTTTTTGGTTTTTGGTCGAAAGGGGAGGACATTGACCAAGACAATAAAATTGTCTTGGTCAATGTCCTTTCCTCACCGACCAAAAAAATGTCCTTTCCTCTTTTTTTTTTTGAAAAATGAAAGGACAAAAAACGTCTTGGTCAATGTCCTTGCCCTTTTCAACCAATATATGTATATAGATATATATATCCTTTCCTTTGAGTTTTTGTACTGAACCTTTTCAAACAACCTTTATTTTTTCTCCACCCTAATTCTTTCTTGACCTCGCGTTTTTGCATGTAGACTTTTTCCACCTCCATTATTTGAGGTTTCTTCTTCTTATTTTTTTCCATTAATTATTGCATTAATTACAAAATTTGAAAATAAAAGAAATTGAATTTTCATCTTATAAAAAAATAAATTGATTGTAGAAAAAATGTCGGACTTGGCCTAATTGTGCTTTGCATATAGCTTGGTGGCCACCCCTACCGCCATGTAGGATTTGGACACCAACCCACCACCACCATCATACTCCAAACCATTGCCGCCAAACTTGGCGTTGTCACGGCCACAACCACCATTGGATGTAGCCACCACCACTAGAACCCTATACTTGGCCACCATGAAAAATTGTACTCATCACGTCCCAATACTACTAAGCCAAAAAAAAAAAAAAAAAAATTCTAATCACCTCCATTGAAGAAGCCAGAAGCGGAAATTTGAGCAAGAAAAAGACAAATCGAAAAATTAGAGGCTCTTGGTGCAAACAATGAAGATGGATTGCCATGCCCCCAAAGCACAAATTCTAGCTGAGAAATACAGACCCAAAAGCCACTCTCAGTTTCTTAAGGTTTACGTTCTCCAGGGTCTAAAAGCTGCAAGTACTTGGAGTTCCCACCTTTAAGGTCTAAGTTCACACGATGGTGTGACTTTGGTACAACAGAATCTTGTCTATTAGCGCGTCGCTTCCACACTTTGAGTTCCTAACTCTTGTCCCATTCATCATCTCAATCGTCCAACTTGCGATTGAAGTCTAGCCTCTATATAATGAATCCATAACTTCACCACTCCATAGAACGAGATCATCACTTCCCAGCTTTGATTTCAACGATCAAGTTCACCCAAAGTTAGAAGGAAGATTTCGAGAGGCTGCAAACAATGGGTGATGACCGAGCTCTCGTCCACGGTGTACCCGAAGCCCAACCCGTCGGTTGCCCACCCGGCGCCACTCGCCGCCTCCTACAACGACCGGATCCGCCCCCTGCTCGATGCAATCGACAGGCTTCGAAACCTCAATGTCATGAAGGAGGGCATCCAGCTCCCCACCATCGTCGTTGTCGGCGACCAGTCCTCCGGGAAATCAAGCGTCCTCGAGTCCCTCGCCGGCATCAACCTGCCACGGGGGCAGGGCATCTGCACCCGCGTTCCTCTCATCATGCGGCTCCAAGACGACCCCTACGCCGATTGGCCCGAGCTCTACCTCGAGTTCAACGGCAAAGTCGTCCACACGGATGAGGACAACATCTCCGTGGCCATTAACGAAGCCACCGACGAGATCGCGGGCCATGGGAAGGGTATATCAGACGCCCCGCTGACTCTGGTCGTCAAGAAAGACGGCGTCCCGGACTTGACCATGGTGGACTTGCCTGGAATCACGAGAGTGCCCGTGCACGGCCAGCCGGAGAACATCTACGAGCAGATCTCGGAGATGATCATGGAGTACATAAGGCCTGAGGAGAGCATCATCCTCAATGTCTTGTCTGCGACCGTTGACTTCTCCACCTGCGAGTCCATAAGGATGTCGCAAGTAAGTATACTCTAGCCGCACTTGTCTCACATATCAATTTAAAACTCGAATTATTTATGCAACTCTAGCAAATGGGTCAATACGGTAATTTGATTTTGGGGATTGCAGATGGTGGACAAGACCGGCAAGAGGACTCTGGCCGTCGTCACAAAGGCTGATAAAGCTCCAGAGGGTCTCCTCGAGAAGGTGACGGCCGATGATGTCAATATAGGACTCGGTTATGTGTGTGTGAGGAACCGAATTGGTGACGAGCCCTACGGAGAAGCGAGGCAGGAAGAGGCGAAGCTGTTTGAGACGCACCCTCTGCTGTGCAAGATTGACAAGTCCATCGTTGGTGTGCCTGTCTTGGCACAAAAGTTGACGCAGATTCAGGCCACCATCATGGCCAAGTGTTTGCCAGAGATCGTCAAGAAGATCAATGACAAGCTGAACGTGAATGTCGCCGAGCTTAAGAAATTGCCCAAGAATATGTCCTCGGTCGCGGAGGCCATGACAGCCTTCATGCAGATCCTGGGGTCGGCAAAGGAGTCGCTGAGGAAAATCTTGCTGAGAGGCGAGTTCGATGAGTACCCAGAAGAGAAGAACATGCACTGCACGGCCAGGCTAGTGGAGATGCTGAACCAATACTCCGATGAGCTCCAAAACTGCGCCGAGAATGACCCAAGGACCAACTTCCTTTTGAAGGAAATGGAGGTCTTGGAAGAGGCCAAAGGGATCGGGCTCCCAAACTTCCTCCCTCGCACCGCCTTTCTCACCCTTTCGCAGCGGAAGGTGAAGGGGATATCGAGCAAGCCGCCAAGTTTTGTGGCTCGTGTTTGGGAATATATAGAGGCAGTTGTGATTCGGGTGTTGATGCGACATTCAGAGAATTATCCTCAGCTTCAGTCGTCGACGAGGAGAGCAGCGTCCAGTCTGATCAATAAGATGAAGGAGAGGGCGATGGATAGGATGATGGAAATTGTTGAAATGGAGAAGCTCACTGACTACACATGCAACCCTGAATACATGTTGGAGTGGAACAACTTGATGTCCCAGCAGAACATATTCATGGACGCGATCAACAACGTTTCCAAGCCTAGCAACATTGTCCTCCAGGGGATCGGGGAGGTTGACGTGGCCAACCTGAGGCATTGCAAGCAGCAGATTCAGGAGGCGTTTGATCTGAAGATGAGGATTACCGCGTACTGGAATATTGTGCTGCGGAGGTTTGTCGACTCGATGGCGCTGCATCTGCTGTTCAGCGTGCAGAACCTGGTGAACAACGAGATGGAGAAGGAGATTGTGAGTGAGCTGATCGGACCCAATGGTGGTAGTGGCATCGAGAGGATGTTGGAGGAAGCGCCATCGGTTGCGGCAAAGCGTGATAAGCTGAACAGGAGCATCAAGCTGTTGAGGGAGTCTGCGGCGGAGGTGGCCAAGATCATGGACCGGATTGCTACAGATGGTGAATACAGTGATTAGTTAGTGTTGTCCTAGTGGACTTTTTGTGGTTTTTCCTTTATGAGTGTATTAATGCTGCTGTTCTAGAATCAGCTTCTATATGATGGTTTAGTTGAATGAGTCAATTTCTTTTTGGTTTGTTTTTCGTGTGTTAGTAGTTTGTTAAGCACTCCTATTATGTGGGTTTGTTGTTGTACGTGTTAAGTTAGTGTGGTGTGGTAGTTACCTGTTGGTGTAAAGCATATATAAAGGCTATGGCATCAGTTTTAGAAAAGTTTTTGTGCAGACAGTTCTACTTCCTTCATGTATATCTCTCAATCTTCTATTTTTAACAGTGGTATCTGAGGAAGGTTAAGAAGAAAAGTGTGTGTTTGAGTGCTGTAAAAAAAGTGAGAACCAAAAGAAAGCTTTTTGCAACAAGTACTTTCGTTTGTAGTAGTCAAAAGAGAGTATTGCAGCAGGCTATTTTCGTTTGTAGTAGCAGTGGGTTGCTTTAGTAGTGGTTATGTTTTGCAGTAGCAGTAATGGCCTCAGAAACATTTGTAGAACCAGCTATTCCACACTTTAACGATCATTATGATCATTGGAGCATGCTAATGGAGAATTTCTCAAGTCCAATGAGTATTGGGATGTTGTTTCCTCGGGAGTTGCCGAACTTGAAGAAGGAGCTGTGTTAACAGCAGCGCAAAGAACAACTTTGGATGCATCAAAATTGAAGGATCTCAAGGCCAAAAACTACATTTTTCAAGCAATTGATAGATCTATTTTGGACACAATTCTTTGCAAGGATACCACCAAGCAAATATGGGATTTCATGAAGAGAAAGTATCAAGGCTCAGCAAGAGCAAAGAGGCAACAGCTTCAAACGCTTCGTTCGGAGTTCGAAATGCTACGAATGAAGTTGGGAGAGACAATCACAAATTTCTTCTCTCAGACAATGGCAATAGTTAATAAGATGCGGATTCATGGTGACAAGACGGAGGATGTCACCATCGTTGAAAAGATTCTTCGATCCTTGACACCAAAGGTCAACTTTGTTGTTTGTTGCATAGAAGAAGCCAAGGATATTGAAGAACTTTCCATTGATGAGTTGCAAGGATCCTTGTTAGTTCACAAACAAAAACTCCTACAGCAAGAGACGGAAGAGCAAGCTTTAAAGGCCTCAACTGGAGATCATTCTTTATCAACAGCAAGGGTGAATAGAGGAAGAGGCAGAGGAAGAGGGAACAATGATTGTAGTAGTTTCAGCTTTGATCAAAAGTCCGAAAGCCATTTCTATTGTGATTTCCAAGGGAGAGGAAGAGGTCGTGGAGGACGACATTCAGCTAGTTTTAGGCCAAGGTTAGCAGACAAATCCAAAGTGGAGTGTTTTAGATGCCATAGGTATGGGCATTACAAATCTGAATGTCTAACTAATTTGAATAGACAAAGTATAGAAAGAATTAACTTTGCTGCAAAAGAAGAAGAAGTATCTCTTTTGATGGTATGCCATGAGAAGGAAGAAACTCAACCAAACATGTGGTATATCGACACTGGTTGTAGCAACCACATGTGTGGAGACAAGAAGATGTTTTCTGATTTAGACGAATCGTACCACAATTCCGTGAAGTTTGGTGACAATTTTATTGTGTTGGTGATGGGGAAAGGAATGGTGGCAATTCATCCAAAAGGGACTTCGGTACAAACCATCTCAAATGTATTGTATGTCCCTGAATTGAAGACTAATCTATTAAGTGCTGGTCAGCTGCAAGAGAAGGGATATGAAATCTCTATTAAAGGTGGGATTTGCAGAATCCAAGATGAGAAGTTGGGTTTAATTGCCGAAGTCAAAATGACGGGCAATTAGATGTTTCCACTGTATCTCCACAACACTACAAATTCATGCTTCTCTGCAAGATTGAAGGAGGAAGCTTGGCTATGGCATTTTCACTATGGGCATCAATTTCAATGGGTTGTGAACACTATATAAAAAAGAGATGGTGGAGGGTCTTCCTCAAATCTCTGCTCCTTTGGAAATTTGTGAAGATTGTGTTGTTAGCAAGCAACATCGTGCTTAATTTCCACAAAGAAAATCACGGAGAGCAAAGAGCCCGTTGGCGTTAGTTCATTCGGATATTTGCGGACCAATATCTCCAATTTTCAATGAAGGTAAATGGTATATCATTACCTTCATCGATGATTTTAGTTGGAAGATTTGGGTGTATTTTGTGCAAGAAAAATCTGAAGCTTTTGCAGCTTTCAAGAACTTTAAAGCACTTGTTGAAAAAGATGGAGGAAATCAAATAAAGGTCCTTCGCACGGATTGTGGTGGAGAGTTCAACTCACTTGAGTTTATAGATTTTTGTGTGAAGCATGGCATCAAGAGATAACCTACAGTAGCCTATACACTACAACAAAATGGTGTATGTGAGAGGAAGAATTGTACCATTCTGAATATGGTGCGAAGTCTCTTGAGGGGAAGTAGAATTCCAAAAAGTTTCTGGCCTGAAGCAGTCAATTGGAGCATTCATATTTTGAATAAAAGTCCCACTCTAGCTGTTCAAAATATGACACCAGAAGAAGCTTGGAGCGACCAAAGACCTACAGTAGATCACTTCAGAATTTTTGGATGTATTACCTACGCCCATGTTCTTGACCAGAAGAGGAAGAAGCTAGACGACAAGGGAGTCAAATGTGTTTTTCTTGGCATTAGTGATCAATCAAAAGCCTATAAACTTTATTATCCTATAACTAAGAACATCATTATCAGCCGTGATGTGATTTTTGATGAAGAACAAACTTGGCCATGGGGTGAGCAAGGTGTTGGTAAGCAAATTCCAACAAATTTTGAAGATGAAGATGAGCTGGTGCAGCAACCCACAACAACTCAAATCGCCATAGGCAGTGTCCAAAGTACAGCAACAGCTGCAGAACCTGAAGAACAGCCTCATTGTGTTCGACGGAGGCTTTTATGGATGAGTGACTATGAAGTAATAGGATTTGATCAATATGAAGATCCACTTACCCATTTTGCTTTGTTTTCATATTATGATCCAACAACCTTTGATGAAGCAGAACAAAAAAAAAATTTGGAGGATAGCAATGCATGAAGAAATTGCGGCTATTGAGAGGAATAACACTTGGGAGTTGACAGATCTTCCAAAAGGACACAAAACAATCGGGGTCAAGTGGGTGTACAAGACAAAATTGAACAAGTATGGTGAAGTTGACAAGTATAAGGCGCGCTTGATGGCGAAAGGCTACAAGTAAGAATTTAGAGTGGATTACAAATAAGTATTTGTACTTGTAGCAAGACTTGACACAATCAGATTGGTAATTGCATTAGTAGCACAAAATTCATGGCCTAACTTCCAATTGGATGTGAAGTCAGCATTCTTGCATGGTGATCTTCAAGAAAAGATATTTGTTGATCAACCTTCTGGTTATGTGAAGCTCAGTAGTAAACATAAAGTTTATAGATTAAAAAAGGCACTATATGGGTTAAAACAAGCTCCTTGAGCTTGGTATAGTCGCATTGATGCCTATTTTTGAAGAAAGGTTTTACAAAATGTCCATATGAGCATACACTCTTTATTAAAATTGGTGATGGTGGAAAGTTGCTTCTTGTATGCTTATATATGGATGATCTTCTTTTTACTAGGAACGATAATGCCATGTTTGACAAATTCAAGGAGTCTATGATGGATGAATTTGAGATGACTGATCTTGGATTAATGCATTATTTTTTTGGCACAGAAGTGATTCAATCTGTAGCTGGAATCTTTATGTCTCAAAAGAAGTATGTTCAAGAGATTTTGGACAGGTTTCAAATGAATAATTGTAACCCCATGACTACTCCAACTGAAGTTGGATTGAAGCTCTTGAAAGATCTTGATGGAAGCAAGGTGGATAGCACTCTTTACAAGCAAATTGTTGGAAGCCTAATATATTTGACCGGGACAAGGCCAGATATCATGCATGCTGTGAGCCTTATAAGCAAGTATATGGAGCACTCAACAGAGTTACATCTACAAGCTGCAAAAAGGATTTTTCGCTATTTGCAAGGAACTAAAAATTTTGGGTTATTCTATAAAAAGGGGGAAAAGTCAGATTTGTTTGGATTCACAGATAGCGATTATGCTAGAGATGTTGATGATAGAAGAAGTACTTTAGGGTATGTCTTCATGCTTGGTTCAGGGGCATTTCATGGTCTTCAAAGAAGCAATCAATTGTCACTTTATCAACAACTGAAGCAAAATTTGTTGCTGCAACAGGGCAGGGTGTAAAGGGTCAGCCAGATACCTGTCCCACATCGCTTGGGAGAAGCCCGCTGGCCTGGTTTATATTGGTGGAGGCCCCCCTCACCTCTCAAGACGTCTTTTGAGGCTGAGAACCCGAATTGGTATCAGAGCCAGGTCAAGGTGGATCCGGGCAGGGTGTAAAGGGTCAGCTAGATACCTGTCCCACATCGCTTGGGAGAAGCCCGCTGGCCTGGTTTATATTGGTGGAGGCCCCCCTCACCTCTCAAGACATCTTTTGAGGCTGAGAACCCGAATAATGAATGGACCTAGACTTAGAACTAGGGAAGGAGAGTAAATTTCCTGTAGGTATGCATCCCACATTGGGCGAACAACTCCCGTTCAAGCCCTTCAGGGACAGCCTTTTAGCAGAAAACTACTCAGCCCTTTAGTTCAGAGCCTAGAGACACCCAAAAGATGCCAGGATGGAAACGTTTCTAACCTACCCAAGTTGCATTTCTCGAAGGATCATACCAGGCTAGAGAAGAGGAGAAATTTAGAAAGCCATGGAGAGTTTTTCACAAAGCACACACTTTACTTCAGGGGACTCTGCCAAACACAATACATTCTCCTTGCCTTATATAGGCAAAATGAGGTCACAAGGCAACAAACAAGGACCAAGCTCATGGGTCCGGGTACAAACAGGAGCACTGGAAATTTCCGGGAGGGAATTATTCGCACACTATGAATAGTAACTGTACTGTGAACAGTACTTTCCCTATCCTAGTGCTACAGTAAAAGTGAACAGTGACTCTGCTACAGTGAAATTGTATGAACTCAACGGTCTCGTCCATCGCGGGCATTGTAGCTACGCATCGAGTCCGAGTCATCTCGAGCTGTCTTCTAGGAGATGAGCTTCGTACTTTGCCGAAGGGCTTCAAGATCTTCCGGTGAGAGGATTTGATTTAGCCTTCTTGATGAGGATGCTTGTACATGAGCCCAATGGGATGCTTCTTCCTCTGCCCAATTTGTTTCTTCACTTGTAGGACGAGCAGGAATGCTTGGCTGAGGCCAATTTGATGTCTGTGCATAGTACGATGTGTCCATGTTCGGAATGAGGACGAAGGTCCCATTCGTAGGGATCCCGGGACGGAGGACCTCCAAAGCGTGCATAGGGGTCTTGAGTCTTGGACAATGTCGGGAGTAGACTGGACAATGTCGTCTCCGCTTGTCATCTCATGCTCTTGGGACGATGCAGCTTGTCTGTACTGATTGAGTGCTTCCTTAGCTTCTGGTGCTAGGTCATAATGATCCCATGTAGTGGGTACATCATTCCAAATATCTTCAGGAATGGTTTTGTTTTCTTGGCATAGGATTCTCCGGAGTTCTTGGTACTCGTTTTCGCAGAATTTGACAGATCTTGGATAAGATTTGTAAATCTGGGCTTCTCGGCTGTTCAAGTGGGGTTTATATGATGTAGTTCCTATCTCAAGTGGCCTATCCAAAATACTACCATTATTTCTGCAAAAATTCCATGGACGTCGGAAAAACAGGATGGTGTGAACTTCAGGATTTGGTGTCATGGTTCTTAGTTCTCTTTCCAAGTCTTGTTTCCAACATGTAGGATGATATAACCAATTTAGAAAATCTAAAAGATTTCTATCACATTCTTTTTCAATGTTTCTTCCGAGCAAGAATATCCTGGTGAGATTAGCAATGAATCTTCTGGTAGGAATCTCAATAGCTATTAAGTACTTATTGGTTAAGTACCATAACAGCGTTTTGAGCTGGTCAGGGAAATCATCTTCCTTCCAGATAAGAGGGTGAATGAAAGGATAATTCAAATTTAACCCAAAAGGATAAAGAATCGAACCTCCATTGAAACTGAATAGGTCTGTGTGGGATTGCCACATGAGGTTCTCCAGGTTCTCAGTAAGACTGTCGTTCTGGATTTGCTGGATAATCTCCTCAGGAAATTTCCAGCTTGGTAAGTCTTTGATCTTCTCAATCTTGTATTTCACACCATGATTGAGCATATGGAACGCAGGTCTCTTGATGTACATGTTTATCTCGGCTGGTGCTTTTGGTCTTGACAAAAAGTCAGCAAGCACATTCTTTTTTCCAGGAATATGCTTGGTTTCAAAAGAGTATTTTGAGAATCATTCAGCCCATCGAAGCAGTTGAGAGTTTGGAATCTGTTTCTGTTTGAACTTGGTCATCTGAGGAAAAGATGCCATGTCTAATTCTACTAGGAAATGATGAACGATGAGATGAAATTCAAATTTTTTTATTCCATTTTTTACTGCTAGGATCTCTTTGAAAGTGGAATGGTAATGCATTTCAGCTTGAGAAAACTTTCCACTTTTGTGAGCACAAAGGAGTCTCTTACCATCAATTTCTTCGAATAGGACGGCTGCCCAGTATTCATCGGCGGCGCGTTTGAAGAATTCTTTTACTTGTTGATGGTATTTGCAATGGTGAGAGATTCTGCATAATCTCCTTAAGCTCAGCAACTGCTTTGGTTTGAGTTTTTCCCCAAGGTGGGGAGTTCTTTTTCAGCATGGATTGCAAAGGGATCAGGAGCTTTGCAATATTGGGGACAAAATCTCTGAGATAATTGATTATCCCCAGAAATTGCTGAACTTGTTTTGTCGTGAAGTTATCGTTAGGAAACTTCAATAATTCTTGAGCAATATGTGGCCCTGGATAGTATGTACCTTTGTTGAGGTGCATACCAATAAATTCAATTTCTGTCTGGGCAATATTCATTTTCCTCTGAGAAAGCATAATGCCATGCTTTTTCACGATTTCTGCAAATTGCTCAAGGAGTTGGCAGTGTGATTGTTCATCAGGGCTGTAGAGTAGAATGTCATCGATATACACTGCTGCACTTGACAAAATTGGTTGGAAAATACGACACATAGCCTTTTGGAAAAGGGATGGTGCTACCTTTAAACCAAAAGGGAGAACTTTCCACTAGAAGTGCTGATTCGGGATACAGAATCCTGTTTTGGATCTGTCTTCAGGATGGATACCCAATTGCCAAAATCCGGCTTTGAGATCGAATTTGGAGTAAATGTGGGCTTTGGTTAAACCAGTAAAGAGAGAATCTCTGGATGGTAAAGGGAACTTGTCATCTTGGAGAAAGAGGGTGAGAGGTTGATAATTGATTACTAATCTCATTTTTCCTCTGTTTTACTTAGCATGTTTGTTGACATAGAAAGCTTCACAAGCCCATTGAGAATTAGAGATTTCAATAAGGCCTTGCTGTAATAATTCTGAGCATTCCCTTTGGGCTAAAGCCAAGTGTTCTGGCTTCATTCCCGTATGACTCGCCTTTGTTGGGTTGATGTCTTCATTCTTTTTTAAAGGGAGGCGGACAAAGAATTCAGGATTTTCCCATAAAGGATGAGAACATTTTTGTGCGAATTCTGAGTGGGATTCTGAACAGGATTCGAGTAACTTTTGCATGATTGGATCTAATAAACTCATCTCAATGGAAAAGAGCCTCTGAATGTTAACGAACTCAGAGAATTGGTCTTTAAATCTAAGACCTTTTCCAGGAATGATTCGAAGTTGAGAGATTTGAGTCATGATATCCCACCCAATTATCAGATCTTTATTAGGAAGGCTTGATCCAACAATCATTGTAGTTATGGAACACTGAGGAAAAAACTGGACAGTGACTGGTGTGGTTCTGACATTCGTGGAGAAAGTATCTCCTGAAGCAGAATTGAAGTATCGAATGTAAGGAGTCCAGAATTCTTCAGGTAGAACTTTTGTATCTAGAATGGAACAACTTGCTCTTGTGTCAATAAGAGCAATGACATTGATGGGTTTGGCAAACTTTGAGGTGAGGATCTTAACAGGAAATGGGGACAGTGAGTATGACTTGAAAATATGTCAGGATTTGGTTATGAAGATGTGGGAGATATGTGAAAAATGTCTTCAGATTCTGAGTCAGATTCAGTTTCACTGGAAGTTTGGTAAAAAGGAATGACATAAAGAGTTTGTTCAGTTGGTTCATCTTCAGTAGAGAATAAGGATTCAATATCATAATTTTCAAGGGAAATACCTGTTTCATTCTCTATTAGATGATTCTGACCTTTTTTCGCCTGAGGACAATTTTTGGCAAAATGTCCTTTCTTGTTGCAAATGTAGCAACGACTTGATTTCTTATGGCCTGTACGATCCTTCCTTTTGCGTAGGTATCGCCATTTCTTCTTTCTTCTGAAATGCTTGGTGCCATGTTTGGATTTCTTTATCGAATACTTCTTGTAGTGTTTTTTCTTTCGAGAATACTGGCCACATGTACCATCACAGTCTTGCCTGGAGCATTTGATTTTTAACTTCTGGCGGGAACAAGCTGATTCAAGACGTTTGTCATCTGTGATGTATGTTCGGACCATCTGGCGCTTTAAGCATAGTTCTTTAAGACATAGATGGATTTCTTGCTGTATTTCTCCCAAGGGAATGTTTTGTACCCTTTTTTGCTTTCCAAAGAAAGATCTTTCAACCATCTGGGATAGTTCTTTTGGGATGGATGTGAGGAAGACATGCTTCAGATTTGGATCTGCGCCAATTTGATAAAAGAGCTGAAGCATTAATCGATAATGCTTATCAAGATGCTTTTTCTGATAGGAGCAGCATCTTCTTTCGAAAAATTCTCTTCTTTTTATCTCTATGAGATCTCCGGGTGTTCCCACAAAAACGTGATAGAAGTAGGTAAGGGCGTGGCTGAAATTAGGTGACATCAGAAATAAAATCTGATCTTGTTCTGAGAGTGATTGCCACCAGAATTTAAGGCTCCCTGTGAACCTTGTAACAAAATTGTAAAGGACATCATTCATATCATGGTTGGTGATAGCCTGTGTATTCAACCAAGTATGAAATTCTTCGAGTCTTTCTGGCCATTTTTGGTAAGGAATATCGTCAATGGAGAAGAATTGTTTTGATGCCATAGAGACATGTTTGGTGGAATTGTTTCTGGTGGGATTACTTGTCTGTCCAAATTCTGGATCAGAATAGTTTGATTCCATTTCGTAATCTGAAGGAGTGTCAGCCATGAATATTTGTGAAGTTGGTGGAACAATAGGGGGAGAATCGACTGTAAGATCTGAGAAGGATGAAAGAGAGGAAAGAGATGCTGAGTCTGATGTAGTAGAGGAAGTTTGTTCAGTAAACAGAATCTGTTTTTCTGGGATAACAGGATCAAGCTCAGGCTGTTGGGTAATAGGATCAAGTTCTTGGGTACCTAAATCCTTCAAAAAGGATTCTAATGGATTTGATAACATCATCTGGTCTGGCTTTTCTCTTATAATGATTGAACTTGATTCTTGTAGGTGGTGTTTTCTCTTTCCCTTTTTCCTTCTTCAAGGCTTTGAGACGATTTCGTATTTCTGCCATATCTGGTTCTCTTCTGTAGGGATCTTCTGGGATATTGGCAAAAATAGATTCCTGTGGTGCTGGGGTACATACCCAGTTCTAACCGGAGGTGCCAATGGGTCGAAAGGTCTGAATCTTCCTTCTTCAAGAAGTTGGATCTGCTTCTTGAGCTTTTCTATCTCTGGCTTTGGGCTATCAAGATAATGATACCCAAGATGTTGTCCTGATTCCAAGGCATGAAGCCTTTTCTGGAACTCAGAAAGTATCTTCTTGGTACTCTCATCATATCTTCGGAGATCTTGTTGCACAATTCCGATCTTAGAATCAATAGCCTTGAAGGCATTGTTCTGTGCCAACAGAGTCTTTGATTGCCAGTTTAGAACGGCTTCAGCAGCAGGGGTTTTCTTTTGTCTCCCATGTTCATCTACATCAGTGGGGGTAGGGATTTTAGGAATATGGCGGTATCTGCCATGTGGGTCAATAAACTCTTCTGTAGCAGGGAACGAGAATTTAGAACTTTCCTTGACAAGAGGAGGAAAGTCAGTATCTTGGAACATGGCAATAGAAGAAGTGGATGGTGCTTCTGCTAGGACTTCAAGCGGGTAAGAATGTTTCTTGGCCCATTTGAGGATTGGCTTATAAAAGGGGAAAATAGCTTGCTTTTTCTGAGGAGGAGAAGGTGGAGGTGATTTTGGTGGATCTGGTAGGGTTTGGGACGTAGTATTGGACTCTGGTGGTGGAGGTGGTGCATAAGAGACCATGAACTGGTATTTGTCACACTCACCAAGAGTATCGACGGAGGAGTCTCCGTTCAAGTACCTTTGGTACACCTTATCCTTCGGCTTTTTCCGTCGAGGTGGAGATCTTGCAAGAGGATCTACTTCGTCGGGAGAATTTACACAGTGGGAACATTGGCAAAAAGGATCCCAAAAACAATGACCATATTTGTCTTTATAGTAATGAACAGGATGTCCATCACCATCAAAGTGTCGAACATGCTTTTTTGGGTCTGGTTCAGAAATGGATTCTGAAACACATGGTTCAATCATGAAGAGGGTCTGGAAGATAGAAGGACTTTCTTCCTTTTCTTTGCCAAATTTGATGGAAACAATTCCATCTTTTTTCCTTATAAACTCTGAGTCTGTGGACTGGAAAGGTCTGTTATGCTGGTGTAGTTTTTCATAGTTGGTGATCCAAGTCTCTGGAAGGAGCTTGGCCAACGTATCCTTTGGGATTTGTCTGGGAACATGGATGCAGGATGCCTGGTCATCTGCATAGAGATGAATAATGCATCTTCATTACCATTGTTGAAGTTGAGGTCGAGGGCATGATTCTGCACTCTGTAAACCATCTGGTAATGTAGAGTTGCGGCTACAGATTCAGCAGTCTAAGGGGCTCCAGTGAGCTGGACTTGGACTTTCAGAAAAGAAAGTAGCTGGGGGTCTGATAGAGCGATGTTGAAGTTTGGATATAAAGTCACAAAGACTGTTCCGGCATTCAGAGTGGTTTGAACAGTACCAATGCAAGCATGCTGGTATTGTAAAAACCTGGTATCTAACAAAGCAATTCTTGCCATTACTGGCAAACCTTTCCTTCCATGAAAAGTGAGAGCAAGACGAACAGCTCCATAGTGAACATGAGAATATCCCTGTTGGACCCATTGGTTATATCATCCTACATGTTGGAAACAAGACTTGGAAAGAGAACTAAGAACCATGACACCAAATCCTGAAGTTCACACCATCCTGTTTTTCCGACGTCCATGGAATTTTTGCAGAAATAATGGTAGTATTTTGGATAGGCCACTTGAGATAGGAACTACATCCTATAAACCCCACTTGAACAACTGAGAAGCCCGGATTTACAAATCTTATCCAAGATCTGTCAAATTCTGCGAAAACGAGTACCAAGAACTCCAGAGAATCCTATGCCAAGAAAACAAAACAATTCCTGAAGATATTTGGAATAATGTACCCACTACATGGGATCATTATGACCTAGCACCAGAAGCTAAGGAAGCACTCAATCAGTACAGACAAGCTGCATCGTCCCAAGAGCATGAGATGACAAGCGGAGACGACATTGTCCAGTCTACTCCCGACATAGTCCAGTCTACTCAAGACCCCTATGCACGCTTTGGAGGTCCTCTGTCCCAGGATCCCTACGAACAGGGACCTTCGTCCTCATTCCAGAACATGGACACATCGTACTATGTACAGACATTAAATTGGCCTCAGCCAAGCATTCCTGCTCGTCCTACAAGTGAAGAAACAAATTGGGCAGAGGAAGAAGCATCCCATTGGGCTCATGTACAAGCATCCTCATCAAGAAGGCTAAATCAGATCCTCTCACCAGAAGATCTTGAAGCCCTTCAGCAGAAGTACGAAGCTCATCTCCTAGAAGACAGCTCAGATGACTCAGACTCAGTCTGTAGCTACAATGCCCGCGACAGACGAGACCGTTGAGTCCGTACAATTTCACTGTAGTAGAGTCACTGTTCACTTTTACTGTAGCATTAGGATAGGGAAAGTACTGTTCATAGTGTGCGAATAATTCCCTCCCGGAAATTTCCAGTGCTCCTGTTTGTACTCGGACCCATGAGCTTGGTCCTTGTTTGTTGCCTTGTGACCTCATTTTGCCTATATAAGGCAAGGAGGATGTATTGTGTTGGGCAGAGTCCCCTGAAGTAAAGTGTGTGCTTTGTGAAAAACTCTCCATGGCTTTCTAAATTTCTCCTCTTCTCTAGCCTGGTATGATCCTTCGAGAAATACAGCTTGGGTAGGTTAGAAACGTTTCCATCCTGGCATCTTTTGGGTGTCTCTAGGCTCTGAACTAAAGGGTTGAGTAGTTTTCTGCAAAAAGGCTGTCCCTGAAGGGCTTGAACGGGAGTTGTTCGCCCAATGTGGGATGCATACCTGCAGGAAATTTACTCTCCTTCCCTGGTTCTAAGTCTAGGTCCATTCATGGTATCAGAGCCATATGGTTACAGAAGATTCTTAGAGAGCTTTAGTTCAAACAGTAAGAAGCAACTACAATCTATTGTGACAACAACTCAACTATCAAGCTGTCCAAAAATCCAGTTCTACATGGAAGGAGCAAGCATATAGATGTGAAGTACCACTTCTTAAGAGATCTTACAAAGGATGAAGTAGTTGAGCTAGTTTTTTGTAGAAGTGAAGATCAAGTGGTTGATATATTCACCAAGCCCCTAAAGTTGCCCATGTTTCAAAAGCTGAGAAAGCTCCTTGGTGTCCGTTTGTTAGATATTCCAAATTGAGAGAAGGTCATTTAAACTGGTTGTTTGCAACATCAATTTAAAGGGAGGGAATGTTGAATGAGTCAATTTCTTCTTGGTTTGTTTTTCATGTGTTAGTAGTCTGTTAAGCACTCCTATTATGTGGGTTTGTTGCTGTACGTGTTAAGTTAGTGGGCTGTGGTAGTTACCCGTTGGTGTAAAGCCTATATAAAGGCTATGGCGTCAGTTTTATAAAAGTTTTTCTGCAGACAGTCTACTTCCTTCATGTATATCTCTCAATCTTCTATTTTTAACAGGTTTTACTGGTTTTTGTGCGCCTGCAAATGGGGCTTTTGTGGACATCAGACGAAACGTGAGTGATACACCGATCCAACCCCCATTCAATTTACATGGCGCTGCCGGAAAATGATTTTGATCGACATTCCTCCGATGAGGGGCCCCAGAGAATTCGGTGCCCAACTTTTACGTCCGTTGTGGAAAAAATAAAATAAATTGTGATACGATGAAATGAGATGTGCTACGATCTATTAGGACTCATTCACTGAAAAGCTACCGCTAACATAGTCACTGACCATGTACCATGAGAGCATTTCAAACTTGCCTAAAAGTCGTAAGCCATGAGGATTCGAAAGAAAGTCGGGGTACCAAAATAGGAATACACTTATGCTTGGACATTGCTTGATCAAATTCTTGAGGCCAAATTTGTTGCGTAACGACTTATATAAATTGTGGTATGACAAAATTCGACATATTATGAGTTGTTACGATTAGTTCATTGGAAAGTCATTGCGATTTTTTTTTTTTTTTTTGACTTATAATAAAATGACCACAATTACGAAGTGTTGCAACTTAAAAATCACAATATTATTTTTGAATTTACACAACTCTCACGAATCATGATAAGTTAAAATTAATTGGGTGGAAAAAGTAGGAGCCCTCCAATTCTTGAACATGGTCCATCGATTTCTAGGAGCAAATGTATTATTTCACGATGAAAATAAACTACCGTACACCAAATTGAGATGTGTTGCGATCTATTAAAACTTGTTTATTGAAAAGCTCTTACTACCATATTCATTGACCTACAACAAATGAACAATTGCAACGTGTTATTTTCTCATATAGTACGAAAGTATTTCAAATTTTCCCAATAATCATAAACCATGATATTTACGAGCAGGTGGACTACCAAAATAGGAATCCATAAATTATGTTTGGAAATTGGTTCATCCAACTTTAGACATTAAATTTACTCTTCTACAACTGAAACAAAACTATTGTATGACGAAATTAGATGCGTTACAACTTGGTACGAGTTGTTCATTGAAAAGTAATTACAAAAGATGTCATTGACTCTTGACAAAACGATTGTAATTATGATGGGTTACTACACAAAAAACTATAGGAGTACTTTTTATATTTGTCCAATTCTCACAAACATGTTGACACTTAAATTTTGGTGATCCATTCAAGTATTAGGTGCATATAAAAATAGAGATCAGCCCTGCCCCTAAACAAAAAGAAAAAAATTAATTTGCCATAGATATTGAGAGCTTTGCATTAGTAATTTGATAAGCTTATAAATTGCATTTAAATTGAATTGGTGGCGGATGGATGATCTTGAATTAAGCTAGGCTCGCTAATTTTCTATTATGATAAAAAAAAATGTCACGAGTTGCTGGTGGAGCACTCGATTAAGAAGGATTAATTTGTCGATTAAACTTGAGAAGCAATTAGGTTATCACATTACTAAAATTTTGGTCATATGGCGGCAAAAAGGCAATCAGCATGATTCTCCAAGATTGGCGTATCTACTCCTGTAATACAAGGAAAATAATATATAAAAAAAAATAAGCGAACAAAGACGTGGGCCCATTTTTTAGAGTGAGAGAGCGCATTAGAAAAGACACACCGAGAGAAATAGAGAAACGAGAGGGAGCGAGAGAGTCTGGCTCGGACCCCCAAGGCCGTGTTGCCACCGCCAGTGGTGTTGCTCCGACAATTCCTATTGGTGTCAACGGCTGCCTGACGACGACACCAAGCGCACGGCCACGACCTTGCTCTGTGCGATCGACTCTTACCAACCGCAACCCCAATCTGACGAGGAGACCGCGGTTTCTCCTTGCATTAACCCAACGGAGCGGCAACTTCTGCAACTTGGACGATCCACGATCTGCTGCTGCTGCTGCTATACCACGAACCAGTACACCCCAGGGTCTCCTGGACCGTCATCGCCATAGTTCAGAGCCGGTGAAACTCCTGCAGATTTCCCTTCTAGCCTGACGGTGTCCTGATGTGCCTTTTTTCTGATTGTTCCAACAGCACCGGCGATCACCAACGAGCTCTTGCGGCTTTGTTCGTACTCTCTCTTTTGCAGGTTCTGCCGAGGTCCTGCAAGGCCAATATCAAGCTTCTGTGATATTCAGGGGAAGAATAGGTAAACAATATCAAGTAACTGCCGTAAGCCGATCACCCCTGCCGGCCCTTTGCTTGCTCGACCACCACAAGACCCTCATCCGTAATCCGAGCCGATTCCGATTGGGATTACGTACCTTCAAATAAGGTAACAAATCCTATCCAATTCCATCTCAATATTTTACTACGTAATCTAGGTTGATTGTTATATAATTTGATCTTGATAAAGATTTAGGCATTATGCAATTAAGGCCTTATCGATAGGGGTTGATTTAATTACTAATTTGATCCATAAGCATATTGGATCTTTTTTTTTTCATTATTTCGACATAAATTTTGGATAATCATGGTGTCCAAAGATAGTGATAATTTTTAATTTAACACGTGAGACAATGGGTTATTTTTTAGATTATCTCAATGTTTTATTTAAAATTTTCATGAATTGCACTTGTGGATTAGGTAAATTTTATCTTCAATTTAGATAATTATCATGTTTTAAAATATCAAAAATCCAAAAATTGTTGCATTGCAGATAATGTAGATTAGGATTGATTCTCTAGGATGAGACTGCATGATAGGATTTGATATGGTCTAATTAAACTAAAATGTGTGTTTAGGTAATATCTAAATTGGATAACATCTTTGCACTGAATTGCATGTTGAGATAGGTATCCAAGATAAGATAGGAAAAAAAATATAAAAAAAATTATTAAAAATGTCCACGTGAGCAATATCTAACCATAATTCAGCCGAAGCACTGTAATGAGTCAAAAGATTTAAAATAAAATTGACATGGTGAAATTTAGTATTAAATTGACAGATTTAGGACTTTTATGGTACTTTTTCCATATTGACTTTTGTACAAAAAGAATTTTTCCATTGGTGCTAGACCTAAACCTTCTATAAAAAATTAATATAAGGGTGCGTTTGATAACCATTTTATTCCTGGAATAATTTCTGATAAAAAATTAATGCTTTTTTATTTTGTTCCCGAGAACAATTTTTAAGCATTTGAAGCATTTGGTAACTGTCCAAAATTTCTATTCATAGAATAGGATTACGTTTGGTACAATTCTCAAAATTTCTAATCATCATTTTCTTTTCTTTTCTTTTTTCCTTCTTTTCTTTCTCAAGAAGCGTTGGCCGATTGCCAACCTCGGGATGACCAGTGACTGGCTAGATGAGGGCTGACAACTTCACTGGAGCATTGTCAACCCCGAGTGAGGTCGTGCCATGTCGGTCGAGCCTCGCCAGCAGTTGGGCAAGGCTCAATCGAGCTTGGCTGGGCGAGGAGCATCGCTTAGATCTAGTGAGGCCGAGCTCACCTAGCTGCCAACGGGGCTCGAACTTGTCGGGTCACTGTGAGGTCACCCTAGATGACGCTAACCTCGCGGTGGCCTAGCAAGGTCAAGCCATGTCGGCGGCTAGCCAAGCTCAACCTCACTAGATTTAGGCAAGGTCAAACCTCACCCAACCACAAGATGTTTGTTGGTAGCCGGGGGAGGTCTAGGCGAGGCTCGCCTGGCCACCAGCAATGTGAGACCGAGCCAGATCTGGCGAGGCCGAGCCTCGCTGGTGGGTGGGCGACTGGTGGTAGTGGTGGCCGGCGGTGGTAGTGGTGGAAGAAGAGAGAGAAGGAAGAAGAACAAGAAGAGAAAAGAGAGAGAAAAAAAAAACAACAAATTTAGGTTTGCTTGATTTTGGAATTGTTGCTAGGAACAAAAAAGTAATTTTTGTTTTTTTACTCCTTGATTCTATTCTAAATCTTTTTCTAGGGACAAAAAAATTAGTAAACGGATTTCTGTTCCAAATCTGCTCCTGAGAATAAAAGAATAGAATTTGTAACTATTTGGCAAATTGCCAAAATGGGCCATAAGCTGAAAATGCTAGTATTACTACCTAGAGGGGGGTGAATAGGTGTAAAAATAAATTAAGCCAATAAATGCAGAACAAGTTATTTTTGCAAGTAAAGTTTGACTAAAACTAACACCAGACTTCTGAAGTAAGTTCAGACTCAAATAAGATGGTTTAAAAATTTGCGGAATTCAGAAAAAGATTGCAACAAACAAATCAAAAGAGTTAAGGGAAGAGAAAATTGAACACGAGAGTTATAGTGGTTTAGTTTAGATCAAGCCTACGTCCATTCTCTCACGCTGGCAGCCTTCTAGTTGAATTTCACTAAGGTATCGATAGAGAAGTACAATGATTTGAGTACGAACACTCAGTGAAGATTTTCTTTTTCTCTTACTGAGTCACTCCTCTTGTGTTTTTTTCTCTTAAATACAATTTGTAAGCACTATCGATGAAGAATAAGTGATTGAAAAGGTCTCAAACTTTGGAATTTTAATTTTCACGTACTATCCCAAATGGAATAGATGATCTCCTTAAATACTCCTTTACGGCTTCCTGGTCATTGGTACTCTCCAAAGGAATTTCTTCCAATCAATCCATTTGACAAAATCGATTAAGGAAATCTTGTAGCCGTTTGCAAATTGAGATGAAAATCCAATGATTCTGATCCCCATATAATCAAAATCTAGGTTTCCATAAGTAGATGCTTCCCAAAAAGGAACTTGTCTTTGAGATTGATTTCATCAATTCATGATTGATTTCATCAATATATTTATAAAAGGTAAGTGAGATTATTCGCCAAAAAGCCTGATATTAAGAATAAATTTCGTGCGTACTGAATTCTTGTCGAAAGATCAATAATCCTGAGTCTAATTATATCTTTGTCTAGACTTGAGTTTAGTCTGAATCTCGTCATAGTGGAAACAAATTCTAGAGTAAAATAGACTTTGACAACATTTCACAATATAGCACAGAAGTCTAGTATTCTTCAGAATAAGAACAAGAATAGGAAAATTTTGTCAACTTCAAAACTTGATAGGAGTTTTCTCAACATAAGTAGCTTCTCGTGGAAGCTATTTCACCATTCAAACTCAACCAAGAATTTGACCAAAACAACTCATCCAAGAAAATTTTCGAGAGACTGCAAACTATGGGTGACGACCGAGCTTCTGTTCACCATGAACCTAAACCCCCGATGGTTGCCCACAGGCCACCACTCGCAGCCTCCTACAACAACCAGATCCGCCCCCTACTCGACGTGGTTGACAAGCTCCAAAACATCAAGGTCATGAAGGAGGGCATCCTGCTCCCCACCATCATGGCCATTGGCGACCAATCCTTCGACAAGTCGAGCGTCCTCGAGTCCCTCACTGGCATCAACCTGCTGCGTGGGCAGGGCAACTACACACATGTCCCCCCTATCATGTGACTCCAACATCGGCGTCCTGTCGACGATCCTTACCTCCACCTTGAGTTCAACGGCAAGATCATGAACGTGGACAATGAGGACCATGTCTCCAACACCATTGTCTCCGCAACCAACGAGATTGCTGGCTACGGCAAGGACATATCAAATGCCCCACTGTGCACAGCCAGCCCCAGAACATCTACGAGCAGATCTTGGTGATGATCATGGAGTACATAAGGCTTGAGGAGAGCATCATCCTCAACGTCGTGTCAGTAACCGTCAACTTCCCCACTTGTGAGTCCATAAGGATGTCGCCAGTAAGCATACTCTAGCCATGACAATCAAAAACTCAAATGTTTTATACTACTCTAGCATATGATCAATACGGCAATTCGTTTTTGTGTTGCAGATGGTCAACAAGACCGGCAAGAGAACTCTGGCCGTCGTCACAAAGGTTGATAAAGCTCTGGAGGGCCTCTTTGAGAAGGTGACGGCCGATGATGTTAATAAAGGGCTCGGCTATGTGTGTGTGAGGAACCGGATTGGTGATGAGTCATACGGAGAAGGGAGGCTGGATTGGTGATGAGTCCTACGGAGAAGCAAGGCTGGAAGTGTTAGAAGATGCCCTAAAGCTACTAAGGATTATGTTATTTTAATTAATCAATTATCCGTTTAATTAATTAATTAAAGCTTCATGCATGTGCACGAATTCGTGCACATGCACGAAGCGTAATGGTCAGCGATTGCTGACCATCATGCTCATGCACGACCATCGTGCATGAGCGGTTGCTCATGCACGACCATCGTGCATGAGCGGTTGCTCATGCACGATCGTCCATTATGGACGATCAGCAACGGTTGCTGATCGTCCATTGATCAGCAACCGTTGCTGGTCATTTTTAATATAAAAAGCAATTGAGGATGAGAAAAAAAGGTTGTTGAAAAACAGAGAAAAGAGTTAGTGTGTTTTTGGTTTTGTTCGAGAGAAACACAAGCGAGAAATCAGTGATGCTTTGCTGAAATTAGAAAGCAAAGTGTGTGCATGTTCTTTTGTCTTTGAGACACGAGGAAGATAAACAATTCTCTCATTCGGGCCGTGACTACTATACACCAAGAATACGACGGATTCTTTCCACGTGATTGCTAGCACGATCGAAGTGGTGGATATCCGAAAGTTCTCTCTTCCGTTCGACGTTTGTTGTTGGTGTGTCTGAACTAGAGGTCCGACGCTTGTGGGACTCGTACTGTAGAACATCCGAACCGACTTGTTTCAAAGCGCTTCGAGAGGTATTTCGTTTAACTCCCTTTTATGTTTAGATTTTTGATTAAAACGCACGAACAACGCCTAAGGAGAATCATGTGTAAAATATATCTTTGTTTCCGCTGCGTTTAAGAGAATCGGTTCTCTTACCTTTTATGTGGCCTATAGAAGTTGATTAATTTATGTGATAAATTTAATCAACTAAGCAAAAATTAGAACTAAATCAATTTTGAATCAAAAATTCGTAACTTGTTATACTTGATGTTTATATTTTGCAAATGATATGCAGAATTTTATGCATGCCTTCCAGAGCTTTAAATTTTGAATTTATGGCTCGTAAGGAAGGGTGGTGATCATGGAAAAATCCCTAATTGTTGTGATTGTTGTATGGATGAATGTATGATGATTACAGGTATTCTTTTTGGGGATGTAATTATTAAATGGAGGCTGCGTCATTCCTTTTATATTTATTTTATGAAATGTAATTTTAGTATAGTTTAGTATTTCAATTGTTGATGTAAATACTACAAGAGAGGAGGAGGAGCCATTGGAGGAGCCATTAAACCGGTGAGCTCTTTGGGCCCGGTCTTTGAAGAGTTCAAAGATTGAAGAAAAAGTGAAGAGCAGGTCCATATAATTAAAACATTAAAATGGCTAAATGGGTCTCTTTGGCTCGAGACCCATTGAACCATAATTCCATGATCACCACATAGGATAGATGTTTATGTGATATCTATTTATTTATTGTGTTTATGATATCATGCATGTTAAACCGGTTAATGTGCAAAGTGAGACCATTAATAATGTCCCAAATCTCCTTACAAAGAACATTAAGTCGAAACGGGTTTCAGACTCGTGGCCTTCCATCGTCGTGGTTTGATCCAATATTATAGTGGTTAACTAACCGGTTATGGATACATAGGGGTTAATTACCATTTATAATATTGGACCACTCCATTATGCATATGATGCTGTGGGGTTGGAGCCGAATGATTTCTAATAACTGTCAGGTGAGGGAATCATTTGTGTTTTCAATACTTGCATGAGACGATGGGCTAGACTTAACTATGATCGTGATGCCAATAACTGTTAGGTGAGGCTTTCATGGTCTAGAGGCCGAAGTTATGATTGGGACTCGCATATGATGCGTTGAACAAGCTGGTTCACTCACTAAGTTCATAGGACACCAATAACTATTAGGTGAGGTGGACTTTGGACTGGTGGGACTCAAATCCCCACTAGTAATCTTTACCCAACAAAGATTACCGCTTCCCATCTTAAGGAGTATGGGATTCGAATATAAATTTAGTGGGAGGATCTATTTCATTTAAAGGCCAAAATGAAATAGTTACTTTGAAAGATACAACGGCTAACAATTTATTTTCTGCAACAGATATATTATTACTCTGAAAATGGTGACCACAAACCCACTCGCTTCTATACTTGACAAGAATTGTTTGACCGGACCCAATTTCACCGATCGGGTGAGGAATTTGAGAATTGTTCTCAATTCAGAAAAAATTAGGTATGTGCTTGATGAAAAGATGCCAACCTCCTTTCCCGAGGGTGGGACCCAAGAGGAGCGTGTCACTTATGATAAGTGGCGTGACGATGACTTAAAAGTTAGGTCATATATGCTTGCTTCTATGAATAATGAATTACGAAGAAGTATGAATCTATGGAAGATGCTTTGGGTCGATCATTTTGCACTTAAAGGAATACTTTGATGAGAATGGTCGAACCTCTAGATATGAGATATCTAAGGCATTGTACCGTATGAGGATGGCTGAAGGATCATCTCGTTAATGATCATGCTTTGAAAATGATCTGGCACATTGAAGAATTGGCTAGGCTGAATCTCGTTATGGATAATGAGTTAGCTGTGGATTTGATCCTCCAATCTTTACCCGATTCCTTCTCTGGTTTTGTCCAAAACTTCCACATGCATAAGATGGATAAAACTCTTGCGGAGTTACATAGCATGCTGGTAGTTTATGAGAAGGAAATGCATAACACGAGGCCAAATGTAGTGGCTATGGCTTAGGCTTCTTCTTCAAAGGGTAAGACTGTTTTAAAGAAGAATAAATGGAAGAGGCACAAACTGTTGTGCAACCAAAGCCCATGATTGATAAAGGGAAATGTCATTACTGTGGTGTCAAAGGGCATTGGAGGAGGAACTGTAAGAGGTACCTCGTGAGCTTGAAGGTCAAGCCCAAGAACCGACCTTATGAAGGTATGGTGTCTATGCTTATTGAAACTAATCTTATGGTTAGTGCTGAATCCAGCTCATGGGTTCTAGATTCTGCTGCAACTTCACATATTTGTATGTCTTTGCAGAATCTGGAAATAAGCAGGATGCTAGGGCGAAATGAGATTGTCCTGACGTTTGCCAATGGAGCAAGAGTTGCTGCATTAGCTATAGGGACTTTTCGTTTATGTTTCCCTTCGGACATGTAATGGTTTTAAAGAACTGTTTGCATTATAAGAATGCTGTTAGGAGCATCATCTCTGTACCTCGTTTGGGTAAAGAGAATTATGAATTTTCTTTTGCTGATGATGTATGTTCTATTTATCATAGTAGAATATGTGTTGGTTCTAGTTTATTAACCAACAATCTTTATACCATTACAATGTCCGGTAATGCGATTACCAATGTCAATAAGCAAAATAGAATTGATATAAATGCCATAACAAATAAACGCCCTAGAGATGGTCCAAATAAAAAATATGTTTGGCATCTCCGATTAGGTCATATTGGAGAAGACAGAATTAACAAGTTGAGTAATGTTGGATACATTGATCCTTCAAATTTTGAGTCATACTCGACTTGTGAGGCATGTCTTCTAGGAAAAATGACCAAAGCGCCTTTTGTGGGACAAAGTGCGCGAGCTGTCGACATATTAGGATTAATACATACAGATGTATGTGGACCAATTAATGAATCTGCTAGAGGTGGTTATAATTACTTCATTACCTTTACCGATGATTAGTCACGGTATGGTTATTTATACCTCATGAAGTATAAATCTGAATCCTTTGAAAAGTTCAAGGAATTCAACTCCAAAGTTGAGAAACAAATAGGAAAATGTATTAAGGCTCTTCGATCGAATCGAGGAGGTGAATACCTTAGTACTGAATTCCTGGACTTTCTTAAAGAGAATGGCATTTCATCATAATGGACACCTCCCGGAACTCCAGAACATAATGGTGTATACGAACGAAGAAATCGTACTTTATTAGATATGGTACGATCTATGATGAGTTACACCGATTTGCCAATATCCCTTTGGGGATATGCCCTTGAGACAGTTGTATATATACTGAATAGAGTGCCGTCCAAATCTGTTCCAACTACGCCCTATGAGATATGGCATAGTAGGAAACCTAGTCTTAATCATATTAAGATTTGGGGTTGTCCAGCTTTTGTGAAAAAGCTGAAAGTGGAAAAATTGGAGGCAAGATCTGAACAAGGTCGCTTCATTGGATATCCAAAGGAAACTCTTGGATATTATTTCTATTTTCATTCAGACCAAAGAATTTTGGTATGCAAGCACGCTTCTTTCTTGGAGAATCAGTTCATCCAAGAAAGTGGTGCTGGGCGGAAAATAGTCTTACAGGAAGAAAATAATGAAGTACCAAATAACCGAGTTCAGATACCAACCTCTGATTCAGTGGGAGCTTCTGATACACAACCTCTTAGGAGAAGTGCGAGAACGTCTCGCCCACCTGCTCTTTATAGACACTCGGCTGATCATATTGAACCATTATTCATTGTGAATGATAGTGATCAACCCGGTGATCCTAAGACCTATGAGGAGGCGATGTTGGACATCGATTCTGGTAAATGGCTAGAAGCCATGAAATCCGAAATGGATTCAATGTATTCCAATGAGGTATGGACCTTGACCGACCTGCTTGATGGTATTGTACCAATTGGCTGTAAATGGATCTTTAAGAGGAAGATGAATGCTGAAGGTCAAATTGGAACTTACAAAGCACGGCTGTTGGCAAAAGGATATCGTCAAAAAGAAGGAATTGATTATGACGAAACTTTCTCACCTGTGGCCATGCTAAAATCCATTCGGATTATGTTGGCTATAGCTGCACACCTTGATTATTAGATATTCCAAATGGATGTCAAAACGGCTTTTCTAAATGGTTTTCTCGATGAGGACATCTATATGGAACAGCCACAGGGTTTTGAATTCAATAGTGAAAAACAGAAGGTGTGTAAGCTTAAGAGATCCATTTATGGACTCAAACAAGCCTCCAGAAGTTGGAACATCCGTTTTGATGAGGTAGTCAAATTGTTTGGCTTCATCAAAAATCCGGATGAACCTTGTGTATATAAGAAGATCAGTGGGAGTGCAATTGCATTTCTGGTTTTGTATGTCGATGATATACTTTTGATTGGAAATGATGTACCAATGATATCATCGATAAAACTATTCTTGTCACAGAAATTCTCCATGAAAGATTTAGGAGAGGCAACCTACATTTTAGGTATCAAGATCTATAGAGATAGATCAAGACGATTGATTGGCCTCTCACAATCTACGTACATAGACAAAGTGTTAACACGGTTTAACATGCAATGTTCCAAGAGAGGATTATTGCCTTTTAGGCAAGGGATCCGTCTTTCTAAGGAGATGTGTCCCAACACTCCTGAAGAAAGAGAGCGGATGGCAAAGATACCATATGCATCCGCTATTGGAAGCATAATGTATGCTATGCTATGTACTAGACGATATTGCGCATGCCGTAAGTATTACTAGCGGATATCACCGATCCAGGAGAAGAGCACGGATAGCAATCAAGAATATTCTTAAGTACTTGTGAAGGACTAAAGATTTATTCTTGATATATGGAGAAGGAGAATTTAAAGTTGTAGCTTATACCGATTCCGATTTTCAATCGGATCCTAATGATTATAAGTCTACGTCTGGGTTTGTCTTCACATTCAATGGTGGTGCAGTTAGTTGGAAAAGTTCCAAACAAAGCATAACTGCTGATTCCACCACTGAGGCAGAGTATGTAGCTGCTTCTGAAGCAGCAAAGGAAGCCGCTTGGATGAAGAAGTTCATTTCTGAACTTGGAGTCGTTCCTTCAATTGAGCAACCGATCACATTGTTTTGTGATAACAATGGGGCGATAGCTCAAGCTAAGGAACCAAGGTCTCACCAGAAGTCCAAGCATATTGAGAGACGCTTCCATCTCATCGAGAAATTGTTGGGAGAGGTGATATCGCCTTGCAGAAAATTGCCTCAAAGCAAAAAACGTGGCAGATCCCTTCACTAAGGCCTTACCTCGTCTTCTTTTGAAAGACATATTGACAAAATGGGTTTGAGGTACAGACAAGTTGGCTTTAGTGCAACTAGGAAATTGTTGGATGTATGCCCTAAAGCTACTATGTAATAGTTACATATTAGGGATTTCAGTTGTACTTTCATTATTATTATTTAATTAATGGCAACGACGTATTCATTCATTTGTCCAATTATTTTATATTGATGAATGATTCCATAAGATCAGTTGCAACTAGACCTATTCTTGAGACGTCAAGAATATATGTGACGGGTTCATAGTTAGACTGAATCTTTAAATTGTTCCCGGTCGATGGATTATTAAGTGGATATTAATAATCCTGTTGAGACCGGTGTGTTCTTAACTTCGCCATTAAGTATTGGATACTTAAGGGAATGATGAGTCACATGTCATTGGGTATTATGATGCCCGAGTTAGAACACAGTGTTTGTATTAGACAAATTCACTGAACGTGACGCATATGGAACGATTAGCGACATGGAAGCTTTTAGCGTGGTCAATGTCTAATTGTTCATGCTTTGGTCTTGTGTAAATAATCCTTAGACCTCGAGGCACAAGTGTTAACTTGTGTATCGAACAACTATGGTTCACGGGTGCACATAATGCTGGGTCGTCGATCCGTCTTTATACCTGATGGTCATAGTTTGTTCATATACGAAGTTACACGTGTGCGCAATATGGAATCTATCTCCTTGTTATATGCAAGGTATGATAATGATGTCCTATGCGATCTAATTGTGACACTGCATTGAAATCCTCGGCCGGGGTTGTAACAGAGAATAAATTGTTTATATCTCGAATAAAATGCATGTCAATTAGATTTGTGCATATGATCGAATTAATGACTTGACAAATATTCCATGGTCTTTGTTTGATCGGGACATAGTAAGACAGAGGGATTGAATTACACCTGTAGCCAAACCGACGGTGTTCATTACGTTCTTAAAGTATTCACACTATCTGGGTAGCCATGACATATTGCTAGATGTCAATCGTGGCTTGTAGGACCTAAAAGATTAATCGGGACAATTAATTCTTTTGGAAGTACTAATGTGTTAGTACAAATCTTACTACCAGCTTAGTGATGAACCTAGGGATGTCACACACCATAAACAACTAGGATGACGTGGAACAAGAGAGAAATATTATTGCAAATGTGTTTGCAATTACTGCAATCGAATTGAGTCGATTTGAAATTAAATTAAATGAGATTTAATTTAATTTGTATTATAGTCACGAGCCTACTTGCATATGATGCACACGCATGCCTAAAGTGGATATATGTTAACATACCAAACAAGTTAGCTTTAGTGCAAGTGGGAGATTGTTAGAAGATGCCCTAAAGCTGCTAACGATTATGTTATTTTAATTAATCAATTATCCGTTTAATTAATTAATTAAAGCTTCATGCATGTGCACGAATTCGTGCACATGCACGAAGCGTAATGGTCAGCGGTTGCTGACCATCATGCTCATGCACGATCGTCCATTATGGACGATCAGCAACGGTTGCTGATCGTCCATTGATCAGCAACCGTTGCTGGTCATTTTTAATATAAAAAGCAATTGAGGATGAGAAAAAAAAAGGTTGTTGAAAAACAGAGAAAAGAGTTAGTGTGTTTTTGGTTTTGTTCGAGAGAAACACAAGCGAGAAATCAGTGATGCTTTGCTGAAATTAGAAAGCAAAGTGTGTGTGTGTTCTTTTGTCTTTGAGACACGAGGAAGATAAACAATTCTCTCATTCGGGCCGTGACTACTATACACCAAGAATACGACGGATTCTTTCCACGTGATTGCTAGCACGATCGAATTGGTGGATATCCGAAAGTTCTCTCTTCCGTTCGACGTTCGTTGTTGGTGTGTCTGAACTAGAGGTCCGACGCTTGTGGGACTCGTACTGTAGAACATCCGAACCGACTTGTTTCAAAGCGCGCTTCGAGAGGTATTTCGTTTAACTCCCTTTTATGTTTAGATTTTTGATTAAAACGCACGAACAACGCCTAAGGAGAATCATGTGTAAAATATATCTTTGTTTCCGCTGCGTTTATTCTGTTGATTTTTCTTATACATGATTCATGAAACCCCAACAGGAAGTTGATAAAGCTCTGGAGGGCCTCTTTGAGAAGGTGACGGCCGATGATGTTA
The DNA here is from genome assembly GCA_017140255.1 of Eucalyptus paniculata subsp. matutina. NCBI lineage: Eukaryota > Viridiplantae > Streptophyta > Magnoliopsida > Myrtales > Myrtaceae > Eucalyptus > Eucalyptus paniculata. The sequence continues at coordinate 46,912,933 of CM029436.1, read as the reverse complement.
ATAAAGGGCTTGGCTATGTGTGTGTGAGGAACCGGATTGGTGATGAGTCCTACGGAGAAGGGAGGCTGGATTGGTGATGAGTCCTACGAAGAAGCAAGGCTGGAAGAGGTGAAGCTGTCCAAAACACACCCTCAACTGAGCAAGATTGACAAGTTCATCGAGGAAAGTACATTAAAATGCCAAAAGTTGTATACGGCACTCATTTTGGTGTCATAAGTTTCCGCCAAATCACTTAAGTGCTTAATCGGAGAAAAACGATTACTTTAGTGCCACCGACGAAAGATTATAGCCAAATTAGTTAAATGGCTTAATTAAAAAAAAAAAAGTTGACATGGCGTGGACGACCTTACAAAAACGACGCCGCAAAACTCATATGGGAACTGAAATTAGGGTTTTTCGTCCGATCCTCACGTGGCGCCTACTGTAGCTCGCTCGCCCACCATCGCTCGGCCGCTGTCGCTCAGCTAACGTCGTAGTTGCTCGACTAGGTGAGCGACAATGAGGTCATTTATGGTGTGCGTGCCCCTCCTATACAAGATGCTCATCCCCTGCAATGTGAAGTGGTGCTTGGAGCTACCTTTTTGGGCTTGGCCCGCCATGAGAAGGTGGGGAATGACCAAAATGACGGAGGTACATAGTTTTTATGGGGCTTGGGAGCAAGGAGAGGCTGAAGTTGTTTCTCAAGCAAGAAGCGATGGAAAGAATAGTAGGTGAGGACGGAGGAGGAGGAGGAAGAAGGGGGAGGTCAAAGGTGGAGAGAGTGAAATGAGGAGGGTGAGGGAGACAAGGAGGGCACAAATAAAGATGGTGGACTGGCCTCTACTTAGGAGGCGGCTAAAGTGGGTCCTTTTGAAAGGGGAGGGGGGAGGAGGAGAGGAGGAAGAGGACAAGAGGTTAGGCTTGTCGATAATGTCAGATGAACCAGAGGTGGAGCGGTGGCGATGCTGGTGCTGGTGCTGGTGCTGTTCTTCAAAGAAGAAGAGGAGGAGGAAGCCTATGCCCACTCTCTCTTTCTTTCAATTTGGGGATTTAGGGTTTTTACTTAGGGGAACCAAATGGCATCGTTTTGTTGTTCAGATACTGACTGTACTTTCTGGCAAGCAACGTTAGCTTCAAAAATTAATAAAAAAGTGCCACCGACGAGATCACGGGCCATGGGAAGGGCATATCAAACTCCCCACTGACTCTAGTTGTCAAGAAAGATGGCGTCCCAAACTTGACCATGGTTGACTTGCCTGGAATCACTAGAGTGCCCGTGCACGGCCAGCCGGAGAAAATCTACGAGCAGATCCCGGATATAATCACGGAGTACATAAGGCTTGAGGAGAGCATCATCCTCAATGTCTTGTCCGCAACCGTTGACTTCTCCACCTGCGAGTCCATCAGGATGTCGCAAGTATAATGTAGCCGCACTCGTCTCACATATCAATTAAAAACTCGAATGATTTATACGACTCTGGCACATGGGTCAATATGATAATTTGATTTTGGTGATTGCAGATGGTGGACAAGACCGGCAAGAGGACTCTGGCCGTCGTCACAGAGGCTGATAAAGCTCCTGAGGGCCTCCTCGAGAAGTGATGGCTGATGATGTCAATAAAGGGCTCGGCTATGTGTGTGTGTGAGGAACCGGATTGGCGACGAGTCCCATGGAGAAGTGAGACTGGAAGAGGCGAAGCTGTTCGAGACGCCCTTCGTTGTTCAAGATTGACAAGTCCATCGTTGGCGTGCCTGTTGTGGCACATAAGCTGACGCAGATTCAAGCCACCATTATGGCCTAGTGTTTGCCAGAGATTGTCAAGAAGATCAATGACAATTTGAAAGTGAATGTCGCCGAGCTTAAGACAATGCCCAAAGTATCTGTCCTCGGTCGTAGAGGCCCAGCCTTCCTTCATGCAGATCCAACGAAGGAATCGCTGAGGAAAATCATGCTGAGAGGCGAGTTTGATGAGTACCTAGAAAAGAAGAACATGCACTGTACGGCCAGGCTAGTGGAGATGCTGAACCAATACTCCGATGAGCTCCAAAATTGCGTTGAGAATGACCCGAGGACTAACTTCCTTTTGGAGGAAATGGAGGTCTTGGAAGAGGCCAACGGGATCGGGCTCCTGGACTCCCTCCCGCGCACTGCCTTTCTCACCCTTCTGCAGCGGAAGGTGAAGGAGATATCAAGCAAGCCGCAAAGTTTTGTTGCTTGTGTTTGGGAATATATAGAGGCAGTTGTGATTCGGGTGTTGATGCGACCCTCAGAATTATCCTCAGCTTCAGTGGTCGACAAGAAGAGCATTGTCCAGTCTGATCAACAAGATGAAGTAGAAGGCGATGGATAGGATGATGGAAATTGTTGAAATAGAGAAACTCACTCACTACACATGCAACCCTGAGTACATGTTGGAGTGGAATAACTTGATGTCCCAGCAGAACATATTCTTGGACGCAATCAACAACATGCTGAAGCCTAGCAACATTGTCCTCCACGGGATCGGGCAGGTCAACGTGGGCAACCTGAGGCATCGCAAGCAACAGATTCAGGAGGCATTTGATCTGAAGATGAGAATTGCCCTGTACTGGAAGATTGTGCTGCGCAAGTTCGTCGACTCAATGGCGCCGCATCTGCTGTTCTAGGAATTTGCTTTTAAATGTTGGTTTTTCTGGTTTTTGTGTGTCTGCAAATGGGTTTTATGGACTTGCAATGGTTCTATCCTTTTTTTGGACATCAGAAGAAACGTGAGTGGTGTTGGATATATTATTAATATAGTCCAAAATAATATGTTCACATACAAGCCCAATAGGTAAAAGCATGGTTATTTGGGTCAATATGGGCCGGAGCCCAATAACTTTCATATAAAAATTCTAGGGTTTCCCTATGCTGGAGGTAACACTGTTGAGTGTTCCAAACTTGACGTTTCTTGGTGTAATACTTCAAGCAATTACTTCTTCTCTCTCAAACCTATTACCTCCAACAATCTTGAAGTATTAAGTTCGTGTGTCGGATTTGACCGAGTAAAGTGTCTTCTTGAAGATTTCGTCAAGACGAACTCATGGCTGTAATTTACTTTTGATTTCGACGGTGATATTGGCCGAGATTTGAGTTTAAAGATTTGGGTGACCGAAATCTTTGATTCAAAAACCCAAAAATTATAGCCAATTTTAGAGGGTGAAATCACTTGGGCTTTGTTCTACTCATCGATACGAACATTTTGAGTGGTCACTTGCATCAATCGGAGGTCGGACGAAGAGGTTACGGCAACCGGAAGTTTCCATATGAATTTCTAGCGAATTTCGGGGACGAAATTTCTAGCGAATTTCGAGGGCGAAATTTTTCAGCGAGTTTCAGCGACAAGGGCAGTCCATCTTAAGGTTTTTGGGCGCTCTAGATCCGTTTTTGGGGTTTGTTTTGACAATTTCTATCTCTACAGAGTGGTTTGATCAAGGTTAGGGGAGTTATTCGACTTTGTTCCTCTGAGGACTTCAAGGTGCGCTCTTTCTAACACTTTGCTTTGATTAAAATGGCAAAGCATAGTTCCTATGATATTATAAAGTTGCAATCTTTTGATGGTTGGAAATTACATGTTCAATTTGGCATGAAAGAACGTGACATATTCTATCCTGTATTTACCGATTTTGCATCTACCACTGAAGATGTTAATGAATATCAATAGAACAAAGATGAGGATTTTTGTAGAGATTACTTGTTGAACTCTCTAAATCCTAATCTGGCTATGACTTATAGTGAGTATAAGACGGCGAAAGAGATATGGGATCACTTGAACGCTCAGTTCCAAAAACAAGAGGGGCTATCTAAAACTCTCCTAGCGGAGAAATTCTTTGACTTTAAATTCACTATGAATTCAAGCATCACTTCTCAGTTAGTTGAATTTGAGAACATGAGGAACAAGCTGAAAGATGATAATTCTGATATGTCCGATAATCTCTTTATCGGTCTTGTGTTGAGAAAACTACCAACTGAATGGAGTTCTTTCAAGACTGAAATGCACAAATTGAAGGTACAAATGAGACTGGATGAATTAAAGAGGTATATTCACATTGATGATCAAAATATCACTAGGAAGAGTTTAGAACAAGTGGGACAACAAAAGTCAGTTGCCAACTTAGTTTCACACTCCAATAAACCTTAGAAAAAGTCAAAGTCACCAAAAGGTAAATCATCTTTACAGTTAGAGGCCAAAAAGACTATCTTCAAAAAGAAGAAGAAGGGCAAGTGCCATAATTGTGGAAAGTGGGGTCACTGGGTAGCAGAGTGTAAGTTGCCGAAGAAGCCAAATAATGACATACCACATAATGAGGCCAATATGCTAATTAGAGGATCTGAGCCTCGAGCCTTCATTGGAATGATGAATAATGGAAAGGCCAGCATCTCTCTTGAGTGGTGGTTGGACAGTGGTGTTATTTGTCATGCTACAAATGACAAGAAATTACTCACTGAGGTCACAGAACTGAAAAATACTGTGGAAAATTGCAATGGTGGTGAGGCAAAGGTGACTCATGTTGGAACTGCAAATTTGGTGCTTTCTTCAGGTAAATTACTAACTCTGAAACATGTTAGAGTAGTATCTTTACTTAAGAAGAATTTGATATTGTTGGAGAAATCTTTCTGGAATATTTTGAAGCTGACAAAACGTTTCTATCAGTCTAGTCTGAAAGTTTGCAAGACTCTGCTGCTTAAAGTCTGAAGACTCTGCTGCTTAAAGTCTGAAGACCTCCGGATTGCCAGACTCAAGACTTAAAGTCTATTCTCAGTGACAGTTTCTATCCGTTGAAGTAAGGCTTTCCAGATCTGAGTGATTCATTGAGGATTTAGCCTTATCAACTGGAGAAGATCTCCTGGCTGGATTTGGCATAACGGATTCTTTTATTCGAATCAAGATTGATTAAGGATCTGATGATTGGCAAAGTATTCTTAAAAGGTTCTACTTATGGAAACCTAGATCCTGAGTGTATGGGAGAGCATGATTGATGGGCTATCGACATGTTCCTTTAATAGCTCGGATGATCTTCCTAATTGATTCTGTCCAACGGAAGATTTGAAGAATTCATTTGGTAACTGCCAATGGGTATGATGGCATAAAGGAGTATAAAAGGAAGACGTTCCAGTTCGAGAGTGTGCACGATAGAAGAATTCTAAAGTCTGAAGCTCCTTGATTCGTAGTCAATTCATTTGCTGAGCGAAAACCTTGTTTACTAAAGAGAGCTTATATTGTGAGATACCTTGAGGAAGTGTGGTAGAATATCCATACTATGGAATTAAGGAAGAGCATTGATGTAACATCTCTTTGATCATAGTGAAATCCAGCCAGTGAGCTGTCAGTGCAGAACAGTGGACGTAGGCTTGAAACAAGCCGAACCACTATAAATCTCGTGTTGAATTTTCTCTTCCCTACTCTTTGTTTTTACTTTGATAACAGTTCGTTCTATTAACTAAAGAGGAGTCTCCTTTCTATTCACTGCCTAATATTGCTTTTATATCTCGAGGAATTATTTTTATACCTATTCACCCCCCTCTAGGTACTCATACTAGCTATATCGTATCAGAGCCTGTGTACTCACTTTGTTTGAAGTGTTTTACTTCTGAGTTAAAGATCCATGGCTAGTATGCTAGCTCCAGGGCTGGTGGAAGGGCAAAGCAATACCAGACCACCCTACTTTGATGGAAAGGATTACAACATCTGGAAAAACAAGATGAAAGCGTTCCTACGATCAAAGGATCCTCTGGAATGGGACGTTATAGAAAAAGGAATTACTCCTAAAGCTGCATTTGTCTCAGAGAGAGCAAAAAGAAACTATTGAGTCAAGAGAAATGACTCAGAAAGAGATAATCAAGAGACAAGCACTCGATGCAAAAGCAATTTATTTTTTATATTGTGCTTTGTCACCTACTGAATATAACATAATATCTTCTTGTGTTACAACAAAAGAAGTCTGGGATAGATTACATATCACCTATGAAGGAACAGATCGAGTGAAGGAGACCAGAATCAACATTCTCCTCGGTCAATACGAAGCCTTCAAAATGAAATTAGGAGAATCCATAACTGACATGTTTAGCCGTTTTACAGATATCGTGAATGGTCTTGAAAATCAAGGTTAACCAATTTCTGATCCCATGAAGGTAAACAAGCTACTGCATGGACTCTCCAAGGATTGGAATCATATAAAGACTTCAATAAGAGAGACACAAAGAATCATGCCATTATCTGTCGATGAGTTGGTTAGAACTCTTCAGTCTTATGAAGTGGAGCGAATCAACGAAGATGAAGATCCTAAAGGTAAGAAATCCATTACATTAAAATCCAATGACGATTCTGATGTTACAGATTCTGAAGACGATATGGACGATGAGGAGCTTGCTCTTATGATAAGAAGGTTCAGAAAACTAAACAGAAAATGAAGAAGATTCAATCCTAAGAAACAGAGCTTTCAAAAACAACAGACCAAGTCTGTTGATGACGATGAATCAAACAAAGACGTAGTCTACTTTGAATGCAAGAAAAAGGGACACATCAGACCCAACTGTCCTCTTCTAAGAAAGAAGAAATGAAAAGCTGAAAGGTATCAAAAGGCTCTTAAAGCAGAAACCTGGAGTGACACAGAGTGTGAAGAAAGTGATGATGATTATGCCAACATATGTCTGATGGCATAATCAGACTCAGATTCAAACTCTGAAACAGACTCAGACTCAGACAGTGAATTAGAGGTAAGTAACTTTAAAATCCCTGTTAAGGTTTCTAAATACATTGATGAGCTGTGTCTTAGTCTTAAGACTTCTCTCAAAAGGATTTCCGAACTAAAAAGGGAAAACTCTACACTAAAACAACAGGAGCTTGTTTTGAAAGAAAAGTTGAAATGTTTAGACATGAATGTTTCTTCTCTTAAAGAAAGTGAAGTCAATCTCTTAAAAGAAAATGCATTTTTAAAAAATGATTTATCAAATGTTTCAAAAATATTTTCATTAGGATATGAGAAACTTGAGAAAATTCTTTCTGCACAAAGACCCTATTTCAATAAATCTGGTTTAGGAATGACAGAAGAAACAATTCCTTTAATTGATTTTCCTAAAGTAAAGGAAAGAATTAAGCAAAGGCCTACAAGAGATACTTATAAAAAACATTTCAAAAAGGTTTTTGTAAAACCAAAGAGGTCGAAATGCTCTCGATGTTCAAAGTGCAATAGTGCGAGATCATTTTGAAAAAGAGTGTCCTATGGTCTCGGAAACCTATTAAGAAAGTATGGGCGAATACTGCATATCATACTAACACAAATGGACCCAAGAAAAAATGGGTACCAAAGAAAGCTTGAGTCTCTTTTTTTAAATGCAGGTCACTATCAAGAAAAAAGGTAAAATGGTATATGGATAGTTGATGCTCAAGACATATGACAGGAGATTCAAATTGCTTCATAAAGCTCGTACAAGTAGATGGTGGAAAAGTCTCTTTTGGAGGAAACAACAAAGGAAGAATTGTGGGATTTGGAACTGTAAAGATTGGAAACCTCACAATAAGCAATGTTTCCCTAGTGAGAGGACTTAACTACAATCTGCTCAGTATCAACCAGCTGTGTAATACAAGTTTCAAAATCAGTTTTCAAGAGGGAATATGTTCAGGTTCCAGTAAAGACTCTACTTAGTCGTTTATGGGTCGAAGACATGGAAATATCTACCTCTTGGATATGAAACCAGATGAATCACAATGTTTAATCTCAATTCAAGACGAAACAAGCTTATGGCACAAAAAGCTTAAGCACATAAATATGAAGCAGATAGCCAAAATTTCAGCAGAGAAGCTTGTTCGTGGTCTACCCAATTTATCTTACCAAAAGTCTGATCTATGCACACCATGCGTATTAGGAAAGCAGAAAAATCAGACGAAGGCATCTTCCTTGGATATTCTACATCAAGCAAAGCGTACAGAGTCTATAACAAGAAGAGTCAATCTGTGGAGGAATCAATGAATGTCAAATTCCAGGATTCTATGCAAAATGAATCTATCCAGACTCACCTTGAAGAATCTGAACCTGCTCCAGACTCTACAAAGTCTAAATCTCAAGAAATAGCCCAGACTTTGAAAGAGCAGCAACAAACAATTATTGAAGATTCAAATGAAGGAAGTGATGATCAACCTGACAAATCATCCAGTAACTGGAAGCATAAGTCCAGTCATCCCAAATATCTCATTATTGGCGACATTAATAAAGGAATTCGCACAAGATCCAAAAGGCGCGAAGAGTCTAGTGCTATGGCTCTTATTTCTGAAGTAAAACCCAAAAGCATAGAAGAAGCTTTATCTGATGAAAACTAGATTGAAGCTATGCAAGAAGAACTCAGACAATTCAGCATTAATGATGTTTGGGAATTGACCTCTAAACCAAAAGGTAAATCTGTTATTAGAGCTAAATGGGTTTTCATGAACAAGATGAATGAGAAAGGAAAAGTCGTAAGAAACAAAGCAAGACTCGTGGCCAAGGGATTTACACAAGAGGAAGGGATAGACTATGATGAGACCTACGCACCGAGCTGTGTTAGAAGCAATTCGATTATTACTTGTTTTTTCTTGCTATAAGAATTTCAGGTTATTCCAAATGGACGTCAAAAGCGCTTTCTTAAATGGATTTATCCATGAGGAAGTCTATGTGGAACAACCACCCGGGTTTGAAGATCCAAAGAAGCCGACTCGTATTCGATTGAAAAAGGCCTTGTATGGTTTAAAGCAAGCACCTCGAGCTTGGTATGACAGGCTAAGTAAGTTCTTAATACAAACTGGTTTTGTCAAAGGTAAAGTTGATACTACTTTGTTTATCAAAAGAGAAAGTAAAAGTTTTTTGCTTGTTCAAATATATGTTGATGATATTATTTTTGGATCATCTAATGAAAGTCTCAGGCAAGAAATTCTCTAAGTCTATGCGGGATGAATTTGAAATGAGCATGATGGGAGAGTTAACCTTCTTTCTTGAACTTCAAGTGAAACAATTGAAGGAAGGGACTTTTATTTATCAAGAAAAATATGCTAATGATCTTGTCAAAAAGTTTGGATTGGAAAATTGCAAAAAGACTGATATTCCAATGTCAAGTTCCTTGAAGATAGACAAAGATGAAGGAGGAAATAGAAAAAGTGTTTCTGTTTTTCGGGGGAACAATTTTTGAATAAAAAAACGCGTTTGGTAAACTTGTTCCGGGAATAAAAATTGAACAGAAACATGTTTGATAAATTTTATTCTTTTTTTGTTTCTTTTAATTTTTTAATTTTTTAATATTTTAATTTTATTTTATTTTTCATTTTTCTTTTCTTTTTTATTTTTTCTTTTTTCGCCGGTCGCCGGCCTCCCGGTGAGGCAGAGCCTCGCCGTGGGTGGGCGAGGCTCAACCTCACCTTGGCTGGCGAGCTCGGCCTCACCATGGTTAGCCTTCTTCGGCGCATAGACCAGAAACGCGTTGCTTGTCCACGTAAGATCATCTGCAAGTTCTCCAGACACACCCTAACGTGTTCACCGAGCGACCAAGTTTTTTCATTCTAAGTTGCTCTTGCTAATGTTCCTCAATCTTGTTTAGGGTGTGACAAATTTACCCCAAACTATTTTTTTGACGTGCAGTGACACCCATCACGGAGCGACCAACCCTAAATTAGTACATTTATTTTCCCAAGTAACCCTACGTTCTAAGTTGCTCTTGCTGATATTCCTCAGTCTTTGTTTATTTACATCGCTCTTGCTTCCGTACACTCCTCTCTCTCTCTCTCTCTCTCTCTCTCTCTGGTTTTGTTTCTCTGTTCTAACTGATTAGTTCTGTTATCTTTCCAGTTTCCTTTGCACCCATTTGTTCAAGCGAATAATAAAAGGAGGCAACAAGAAGAGGAACAAAAGAGGGGGAAAAAGAAATTCTAGAAATTAAAGAAGAAATTATGGCCGAGGCATTTGCTACCCCCGTTGCGTCGAATCTAGTGTCGAAACTCGGCGAGTACCTGTTTGCTCCCATTGGACGTCAATTTGGGTACGTGCTGTGCTACAAGTGCTATGTTGAAGATCTCGAAAATGGAGTCAAGGAGCTGGAGAATGCGAGGAAAAGGGTGCAGAGCTCCGTCGATGAAGCCATGTATGACGGAAAACTTATACACGAGGATGTTGAGGCTTGGCTGGAGAGTGTGAAAAAGAAGGCTAAGGAAGCAGAAAACCTGTTAAAATGCGGCGAAAGTGCACAAAATACTTGCTTCCGTGGGTGGCTTCCCAACCCCGTGGTGCGCCATCTAATTGGCAGGAAGGTGAAGAAGATAACCAAAGTCATTCAGGACCTCTTTATGAAAAGCGAAAGTACTAAATTCCAGAAGGTCTACCATGAGAATCCTCCCATAGGAATTGTCGCTGCTAACCCTTTAACTGCAAGATCTGTTAACAACAGAGAAGCTGTCCTGGAGTCCAGGGCCAAAATCACGGAGGATGTACTAAAGGCTATAGTTGATGACAAGGTCTGTGTGATTGGGGTGTGGGGAGCAGGCGGGGTTGGCAAGTCAAAGCTTTTGGAGGACGTCGAAAGGAGAGTTAAGGAAGAAAACCTGTTCGATGTGGTTGCCACGGCAATAATATCACATACTCCAAATCTGAAAGAAATCCAGGGAGCAATCGCTTGGTCACTTGGTCTTAAACTAACAAATGTTGAGTTTGCTCATGAGAGAGCACAGCAGTTGCGAAAGAGGATAGAGGATGATTCTAAGAAAAACATTCTCATAATTTTAGATGATTTATGGGAGAAGTTAGAGTTGAAAAAAGTCGGAATCCCTTGCAGCGATGACAATAAAGTAAGAGGTTGCAAGCTATTGCTAACGTCTAGAAAACTAGATGTTTTGCAAATTGACATGGGCTCCGATCGAGAATTTCAACTCAATGTCTTAGAATATGGAGAAGCCCGAAGACTTTTTGAAAGGACGATCGGGGACAGAGTTAACAGTTCCGAGTTTGAACCTTGGGTGGACGGAGTGGTCAAAAATTGTGGAGGCATGCCACTTTCGATTGTTCCATTGGCAAGAATGTTGAAGCACAAAGATTTGGCTGCATGGAAAAATGCTTCGACCAATAGAGACCTATCGAACGTAAAATCAGTAGTGGAACTAAGTTACAATGACATAAAAGAAGAAAGGATCAGATCATTGTTCTTGGTTTGTGCTCCAATCCGCTAGATATAAGTTGATTGTTGATCTACATAGCTTGCGGGACTCTTCTTTGTTACTAGATAATGATGCCAATGAAATGTTAAGAATGCATGACATATTTGTTGAAGTGGCCATCTCTATTGCTTCCATGGAATGGAAAGCCTTGGTTGGGAGGAAGGGTTATGGGTTTAAAGTAATGTCAAAGGATGAGCTTAGAAAATGCACGTTATATCCTTCCCCTATGTTGGCATTGATGAGCTTCCTGCAAAATTGGATTGCCCAAACTTGAAGATGCTTCTAATATTCGAGCACAACCGTCTCTCGAAATCCCCGAGTCATTTTTTGAATCTATGGAGAAGCTCCAAGTCTTGGACTTAACTGGCTTATATATCACCACTCTACCTCCGTCGACTGAGTTCCTTGAAAACCTCCAGTCACTATCTCTTGATCACTGCCATTTGGAGGATGTGACTATCCTGGGTAAGCTGAAAAGATTGCAGTTCCTAAGTTTCTTCGGATCTACAATCGCTCGGCTGCCCAAAGAGATAGGCGAACTAACAGAATTGAGATTTTTGGACTTGAATAGGTGCTTCAAGCTCCAAATTATTGAACGTGGCATGCTCGAAAGCTTGGTTAAATTGGAAGAACTGTATATTAACGAATTTTGTCAATGGGAGGCCGAGGATGAAGCACCGAGAAGCAACGCCAGTCTAGCTGAGTTGAAGAACATGAAAAAGTTGAGTGCTTTAGACATTACCATTCCTCATTCTACCAATCTCTCAAGCGACCTGCCATTTGGGAATCTGAATGAGCATAAAATCCAAATTGGGAGCATTGGGGAATGGTGGGGTGAATACAAACAATCCAGAACTTTAAAGCTCAAGCTGGATTCTGGCAATCTTCTCCATGAAGTGTGGATGCAAGAATGTTTGGGAAGAACGCAAGATCTCCGCTTGAATGGATTGCAAGATGGCAGAGATAGCATTCACGATTTGTGCATCAAAGGTTTTCAGGAATTGAAGCATCTTCACGTAAAAAATAATCTCTCATTTCATTGCGTTGCTGACTCCACAAAGTGCCCTGCATTTACAAGATTGGAATCGTTGGTTCTCAATAATTTGAAAAACTTGGAGAAGATTTGTCACGATTGTCTTGCCCCAGAATCCTTCATCAAATTAAAGACTGTGAAAGTGGAATACTGCAATGAAATCAAATATTTGTTTCCTTCATCCATGATGAAAAGATTCTTGCAGCTAGAAGAGATTGAAATAACCAAATGCAACTTGATGCAGCATATTGTCGCAGATGCCGAGGCAGATGATTACATAGATGAAATAGATAATGATGCCAATGTGAAGTCATGCAAGTTGCGTAGGTTGACGTTACAAGACTTGCCAGAGATGACGAGCTTCTGTAAAACCGAGGACCATTCGGTCGTATTCCTGGATGGGCAACAGGTAAATTTCATGCTTTCCGAAAGAGTCATGTTCACATTCATCCAAACCATCCAAATTGGAAGAAACCTTCTCCAACTATTCCTCTAATGCATGAGTTACAAACGTGGATATTGCCTTCAATTGAATATGTTAATCATAGAAAAATACTTGTTTAAGCATGTGTTAATTCATTACTTAATTCTGTGGTACTCTCGATAATGAAATCTGAGGAAAGATAGACAAAATAACGTAAATAAAGTTTCCGACTTTTATAGCTTTTTCCAATTTCCTCCATACATTTAAAATATCAGTTGAAGTCCCACTTATTTTGCGGTCTTTAAAAAAATTGACTTATTGAAATATTTACTATGGAGATATAATGTAGAGAAATTTTGTGTAATTTTAACAAATGTGCATTTATAACCAAACCACAACAATTGTTTAGTAACATTTGTATCGTTTAGTGTTTTGTGTTAAAAGGCATTGAGTTTATTTCAAATTTGATTATTTAGATATTTGATTTATAAACACATGAAAGTATTGACTTTAGAATTTTCCTCATTTTTTTTTTTTTTTTTTTTTTTTGTGGAAATGTGGCTCTAAACAAACTTCCATTATATAATTTTTTTATCCTCTTATTGTTAATTGATGGATTATTATGTGACTACGAAATGAAAAATCAAATATAATATTTAATAGGCAAATTTGTTTTCATTACCCTGGTTGTAATATGGACCTTCTGTGGTGATCAAATCTACCGCAAATCTACATTTTAATTACCTTTCTAATATTACTAGTAGAATTTATGTGCGCTGTACATGTCTAAATTTCTTTTTTTTTTTGTAATAAAATATTCTTGAAAGTATTTATTAGAAATACATCTAGCATTCATTTGTTCACTATTGCTTGGATTTAACAGTTTCTGTAACTATTCCGTTTGTATATATTAAAAATATGGAAACCCTTTTTTAAATTATCTTAAAATTATGTTTATAGTGTGACCCAAACTGCAAAAGCATGATGCTCGACTAAAATCATTTATTAAATTAATTGCTACATGACTAACTCTCCACATAAATTAATCTTTTTTATGACGAGAAAGGGTATCTTAGGTTCTTATATAGGTAGAATTAAACCCATTGCTGAAATTGACTTTGATGCCCGTATGAGTGCTGCTGCGACCAGTTCATGGATCTTATGGCCAACCATGGATCTTAAATTGATGAACCCTTTTTGACTTTGGTTCGATAAGTCATCTATTCCGCATTACAGATATACTAGAATTTTAGCCCATGTTATGCACGGGGACAACAAATTTTTTCTGACTACTTCATAAATTTATAATTACTTTTTAGTTTCAATCTTTTGATAAGGCATGTTTTTTTTTTTTGGAATACTTTGAAGAAAAATGCCAGACTCAAATTTCACCTTTTAATCAATTAAAAGTATAGTTTTTATCGGTTGGTCAATCACAAGCCCTTTAAATAATGTTCATTGTTATGTTTAATGTTGTTCTATGTCTTTCTTTAACTTAATATGTTGTTAGTCCATGAGCATTTGGTAGAAAATAATTAAGATGGTTTTTTACATTGTTATTTGAGATATTATATAAGACCACAATTAATGACTAACAAGAATTAATTGAGTCTATGCCATTAATTTGTAAAATTTAGAAAGCACAAAATGTGAGCGTAAATTCAATAACCTCGATAACTCAGGGATTATAACTTCCTCCTCTTGTCATATATATAATAGAGCCCCAATAGACAATAATAGGTAAATGATAAGTCAAGTGTAAAAGTTGATAAAATTTAAAGAAGAAAAAGGTAAAATTCAAAAATCACTACTCGGCCTTTTTTTCCATCATCTTCAAATCTATTATGTGAGATTATTTCCTTTATTAATTTTTCACAAACAGTGCGTGTTCATAATTTTTAGTTATAAGCATTGTGAGATTATGTGGGGTTATCCACTCCTTGCTGCTAAAGAAAAATCAATGCATATGCCTTCATAACGTGATTCTCTGACTTTTTAAGGTTTCATTGCCCTTGTTGGAGTCCTTGACACTGTCTGAACTTCCCAAATTGAAAGAGATATGGAATTCTCAATTTCCTTCAGATGTGAGCAACCTAAAATTTTTGAAGGTAGAGGATTGTGCATTCCTCTTGAGCATCTTCCCATCAAATTTGGTGACAAAGCTACAGAATTTGGAAGCCATAACCATTGAAAGATGTCAGTTAATACGAGAAGTATTCGACCTTGAAGGACTTGACAACTAGTGGGGATGTCAAGATTCTATCGCGATTGACCACATTAACCTTGAGTGACTTACCAAGGTTGGAGCACATATGGAACAAGAATCCAAGAATAGCATTGTGTTTCCGAAACTTAAGGGTACTAAAGGTGCAAGGCTGTGAGAACTTGAGGTTTATTTTTTCTTCTTCCATGGCTAAAGCACTCCAACAAATAAAAGAAATAAAAATAGCGAGATGTAAACTATTGGAGGAAATTATGGATGTGCAAGAAGAAGAATCAAAGAAAGCTGCATCTATGCACACTTTAGAGTTCCCTCTATTATCCTCCTTATCTCTTGAGGAATTGCCAAATCTCAGAACATTCTCTCATGGAACACACCATATTCACTGTCCAACCTTAACAAGATTGAGGATATCTGGATGCCCTAAAATGATGACATTCTCTTCATTCGAAGGAAAGCAACAGACGATAACAGCTAACACAGGTTTACAACAAGCATTTGGTGGTGTCAACTCTAACTTGTCCTTGCCTATACTCTTTGATCAAAATGTGCGTAAATATCTCTGGAATTTTCTATTATATGTTTATTGTAGAAATTGTTCTTGGTAACTATAGTTTTATCGTTGATGAAGTAGTTGAAAACTCTGTCTACATGTCCTTTAAAGCCTCTTGCTACTGCATGCATTTGTTGTTTTTCTATGACGATGGTAATCTCGAGTAACCAACTTCATTCTTGAGAATATATTATCGAGCATATTATCATGGGTAACCAACTTCGTCCAAATCAGGATTTTTAGGAGTTCTTGGTTGAGAAACTAACATATGGTCGTTTCATACAGATTCTTTTTCCGAGCTTGGAGGAGTTGACCATTCGTGTCGTGTGGATTGATGAAGATATGGCACAATGAACTTTCTAAAGAATCATTCTGCAAACTAGCATCCATCACAATCCGAGATTGTGAAAATTTGTCTCATATTTTTCCATCAAATATAATAGAGGTGTTCCAGAGCCTGAAAATGATTGAGGTGGTCAATTGTACCTCTTTGGAATCATTAATGGAACATGTTGCTGTCAATACTAAGAAAAGGCCAAAAAGTCTGGTCTTCTTAGACTTAAACAAAGTGAAGTTGTGGGACCTGCCGAGGCTGGATGCGTTAGTGACAAGTAGCTCCCAAGCAACGTTGAGTCTTCCTAGTCTGACTACCATTAGCTTGCGCAATTGCCATAGTTTGAGATATCTCTTCACATATGACATGTCCAGGACTCTTGATAAACTTGAGATGCTAGATGTTTCTTATTGCAATAAGATGCAAGAAGTAGTTGCCATGGAAGAAAGTGAAGAGCAAAAGTTGAAGGCAGTGAAGTTCTCTTGTTTACATACATTGGAGCTTTGTTCCCTTAAGAGCTTGATTAGTTTCAGCTCAGGAAGTTGTGAATTTGAGTTTCCCTCCCTCACAAATCTCTCAATTCTGGAGTGCACTGAACTCAAGGCATTCATATTGAGGCTGCTAGGCCAAGAGTGGAGATGACGAATGAGGGAATCTGCCGGTTTCGATGAAAGTCCACATTCTTTATTTGACGAGAAGGTTTTCCTCTTTCCTTTATCTCAGCTGTATCTTTGCTCATGTGATTTGCTTTCTTCTTTGTGATGCTTTGGATACATGATCAACTTTGCTTCAATGCTAGTCATGTTGACTTTAGCCAGGTGATGCTTCTATAGGTTGTATTTCCCAAATTAGAAGAGCTACTTCTAACAGGAGTTCAATCAAGATTTTGCGTAATTTTAACAAATTTATATGCATTTATCAACCAAACGACAAAAATTGTCTACTAACATTTGTTTTGTTGGTATTGAGTTTATTCAAATTTGATTATTTAGATGTTTAATTTATAAACACAGTATTGATTTTAGAATTATCCTCAATTTATTTTTTGTGGAAATGTGGCTCTAAATAAACTTCCATTATATAAATCTTTTTATACTCTTATATGTTAATTGATGGACTATTATGTGACTAAGAAATGAAAAATCCAATATAATATTCAATAGGCCAATTTGTTTTCCTTACCCCTGGTTGTAATATTGACCTTCCGTGGTGATCAAATCTACTGCAAATCTATATTCTAACCACTTTTCTAATATTACTAGTAAAATGTTTGTGCGCTGCACATGTTCAATTTTTTTTTTTTTTTCAGTAATAAAATGTTTCCGAAAGTATTTGTTAGAAATATATCTAGCGTTCATTTGTTCACTGTTGCTTGGATATAAAAGTTTCTGTAACTATTCTGGTAGTATAGAATAAAAATATGGGAAACCTTTTTTTTAAATTATCTTAAAATTATGTTTATGATGTGACCCAAACTGCAAAAGCATAATGCTCGGCTAAAATCATTTATTAAATGAAGTAACTCCTTTTAGCTACATGACTAGCTCTCCACATAAATTGATCTTTTCATGACGAGAAGGGGATATCTTAGGTTCTTATATAGGTAGAATTAAACCCATTGTTGACATTGACATTGAAAAGGTAAGTTAGCATCTATTGTTTTTTTATTTTTTTATTCAGCATTCTTCTAGTTCTGGTCAGTGAAGCAATTTCTTATAAACTGGATCATTATTCTATACCAAAAGTTTAGCAATTCACGGTGCAAGAACTAACTCATGATGTTGTTCATTCCCAAAGATGTCCCTAAATTATCGACATAATAAATTCTGTACCAAATATTTCAGTTATTCAACATATACGAGGTTTGTATGCAGGTTCTTTTTCCAAGCTTGGAGGAATTGAAGCTTTCTTCCATGTGCCAACTAAAGAGTATATGGCACAATCAACTCCATGGAGAATCCTTCTGCAAACTTGCATCCGTCACTGTTGAACTTTGTGAAAATTTGTCACATGTTTTTCCATCAAATTCAATGGACAAGTTGCAGAGCCTAAGTAAAATTGAGGTGGTTGGGTGTCCCTCCTTGGAAGCATTATTTGAACCTGAGCCTTACCTAGAGAAAAGGCAAAAGCCATTGGAACTCTCTGCATTAAAAAAAAATGAAGTTGTTGAATCTACCAAGGCTGACAAACATTTTGAAGAGTGACTGCGAAGAAACCTTGACATTTCCTAGTTTGATGGAAGTGAACGTGAGACGTTGTCATAGTTTGTCATATCTCTTCTCAAGTACCACGGCCAAAACTCTTCATGAACTTGTAGTGCTTGATGTTTCTTGTTGCAATAATCTACGGGGCATAATTGTGATGGAAGAAGGAAAAGGGAAAACTGCAGAGACATTCAAGTTCATCATTTAACCAAACTCAAGCTTGGTGACCTTAAGAGTTTGATTTGTTTTAGTTTAGAGAATTGTGCTGGTGATGGGTTATATCCTCTATTTGATGAGAAGGTATCATATCCTGATTTATCTGATCCGTTATATTTCTTTGTTTTTTTGTGCTTTGGCCCTAAGTTATTTTGGGTATTTTCGGTTTATCCTATACATTTGTAGCTTGCATTTCCAAAGTTAGAAGAGCTACACATCGAGGGAGTTCAACAAAAGAACTATGGAACAATAAAATCCTTATGGAGTCCTTTTGCTGTCTAAAGGTCCTCAAGGTGAAGCAGTGTCACAACCTGGTGAATGTGATTCCTTCATTCATGTCAGAGAGGCTGCTTCACTATATGGAGTCCTTGACAGTTGAGGATTGCCCATGTCTGAGAAACCTTTTTACAATGTCTATGGCAAAAAGTCTAGGACAACTCCAATATTTGGGTCTCGGTGGTTGTGGAGAGATGGAGTACATTGTCGCCAAAGAAGAGGAGAAACCTAAAGAAGCAACCGACAAAATTGTAATTCCTCAACTTGTCACTCTGTATCTTCACAACATGCCAAAACTCATAAGTTTCTACCAAGGGAAGCATATTTCAGAGTGGCCCTCCTTGAAAGAGTTTACTATTGAAGATTGTAAAGCTGTGAAGGTGATTCTAGGAGATGCCAGTTGTAGAAAATTAGAGGGTAGCGGTCCAACACATCAACCGCTTTTACTCGTCGAAAAGGTTTGCACTCATTCTTCTCTAATGGCATATCTAGTTTGTTGTCTTGATGGTTTTAGCTAAGGGTTTGAGTGGTCACTTATGATAACTTATCATTTTCATTTACAAATCTTTGACCTCAAATAAGAAACATCTTTTTCATATAAAACATTGAAATATATATAAAAACCTCTTCATAAATTACAAAAACTTAATACTTTTTTTTTTTCCTTTTCAAGTCTTAGATTAAATTGTAGCTGAAGCACAAATATTAATGAGAGGCTAATCTTCAATTAACAACTTTTAATTAATCTAGAGTCTAGACAACGCCAAAGATGTCTACTTTAATTTGAAATATTGTTCAATGTATGATCAAGGATTAATGACACTATGAGTTCTAAAACTTGTGTTGGTTTGGCACTTAAGTTCTAAAATTTGCACAATTGATGCATCTCAAGACTTGTTAAGTCCATCCCTTTTTTGTGGATAAATACTGCATTTTTATCATATTTTTAAGTCTTGCATGGACTTTGACGTGGTGATGGAGCTTCCTCAAGCACAAAGGGAGCTGTTTCACCATTGCCACATCGAAAAATTGAAAAAAAAAAAAAGAGTAAAAATTAGGAAAAAAAATCAGCAGTAATATGAAACTAGAAATAAAAGAAAGTCCTACAAGAGATCGCCAGTCAAAGGGGGAAGGGCTGCATAGGGAGCACCACTACTGCTTCCCTTCCTACCGATGAGGGCTGGCCCTCACCATGAGCAAGCAATGGCTTGTTACCGCCCTTGGCAATTTGGGTGAAGGCAAGTGTGCTCACTCACGTGGTGGCGAGGAGCCAAGTTTGGCAACTGTTGGTGACCTGGCAAGGGTACCAAGCACCCTAGCCATGACCCGGGGTATGGTTATGGCCCTCGGCGGTGCAAAAGCCCTGAGACAAACCCTCCCTTCTCTCCCACCTTGTTTTTTTTATATGTACGTTTTAAATTTTTTGTCACCTTCTTTAAAAGTGGCATCACCACATCCGCACCACATTTTACAATTAAAAAAAGGAAAATTTGATGAAAAACAAGTTTTACCAATAAAGGAAAAAAAAAGTTTTAGTTCTTAAACATGCCAAACTGGAATAAGTTTTAAGAGTCATTTTGTCACTATTCATGAAGTCAATTGTAAATATTGTGACGGAAAAATCGTTCCATAGGTCCTAAAACGTTTTTATGAAATGCAATCAAATCAAAAATTTTTAGTTGGTGTAATGAACTCTTAAACCTTTATCAAAAAGTGCAATCTAAGTCCCAAACCTTTGGTTGGTGTAATTAAGTAATAAATTAATACAAACAAATGCAATTTGAGGTTGCCGCATAGGCAATCTAAGTTATCGTGTACTAAAAAACTTGATTACGCTTTTTCAAAAATATTTAAAACTTGACTACATTTTAAATATAAAATTAATACTTCCAACACACCTTTATTTCTTGGATTTGACTAAAACTGTGAGTAGTTGACATAATATTTTTCACTTTTGGGTCAAACCTAGTCAACTTAATCAAATGCTAACCAAAGGAGCTTTGGTGGAATCATGGACTAAATCTGCATTATGGCTCCACACGAGTCAATATTTTTTTCACTACATGCATTATATGTAAATAACTCAATTGACATGGAATCTATAATTCAATGTGTTGTCATTCAATCACAAAAAATTTGAGGAGCTTTTTACTAGGTTTATGATAAATATGTTAGCAACTATAATATAGAATGAAATTGCAAGGTTTTTAGAATCATAAAATCTAAAGGGAAACTAGATAGGAAAGAGAGAGAGAGAGAGAGAGAGAGAGAGAGAGAGAGATGCCAAATTAGGCAAGGAAGAAGAAACGCCAAATAGGCAAACTCATTAGTCAGTGAATTCATCCTCAAAACTAAAGAAAATTAGTATTTTGGCCGATATCATACGTAATTAAAACAAGAGTTTCTTACCAAAAGAAAAACAAGAGTTCAAAATAAGCAAGCATAAATAAAACAAATAAACATTAGGGTGGTTGAAGAATCATGTCATATATCAATCTCCACAAAAGGAGATTGAGTTATGCACCTCAGAATTATGAGGCCATACTAAGTATTTTAGTACAAATTTTAGCATCACGAATTTGCAATTCTATGAATGATCAACGGGAGAAATTAAGTTCCAAATTTTACTAAATTTCATAAGGTGTTTCTATAAATTCATCTAGGTTAGTTAGTAGAATTTTACTCCACTCACTTCACTATTCCCATAAGTAGAGTTCTTATTTAACTCTTGAAGACATTGAGAGCACTTATCCATGCTGTTTTGCTCAATAGCAAATTGATTTTGGACTATTTTCTTGTCTTCTTACGGTTTATGATTGAATGTAGTCAATTCTCACTAAAATTGTTGAAATATTCTCTCAGACCACTAAAATTTGTTTAACCTTTTCAAGATCGTTAAGGATTTATAATGATCACAATCATGACAAGTTGGATTACTTCTAACAGTCAACATTATTAGAATGACACGATAATCATAATAATAATAATCGCCGTACTAGTCCATGTAATAATCTTGATAGGCCCTACTCTTTTCAAATTTTGATATACCGGAGTTAATAAATATTGCAACATTATTCAAAGAGAAAATATACCAAACAGAAAGTAGATTCAAATCAGCGAGCATGGCGGCTGAAGTTTCAATGGGCATCATGCCATATATCTTCATGAGCATATCATATCAGAAATGCAAGTGTAGCAACTAACATAAAGTACCATAACATTGTCCCTTGGACTAAAATAGTTGCATAACGATAATACATACTTAAAGCGAAGTTTTGATACCAATTAATGTTGAAGATCTAGCTCAATGACCAATTGATGAAGAATAGATCTAGATCCGATACCAACTAATGTGGAACGAAAGCGTGAAGAAAGTTAGGTTTAAATTCATTGAAAGTGGAGGAGAATCAAATAATAAGAAAAAGACGGAGAAATTAAAGAGAGATGAAAGAGATAGAAATGCCCATTCAGATGGGGAAAAAGATACGTCAAATAGGTAAACTTAGTTATCAAAGATTCAAATCAATTAATCATTAGAACTTAAGAAAAATATTTAATTGGCTTATATTTATAGGAACTTTAATAATAGTGATAAACTAAACAGAAATAAATCAATATTAATATCCTTACTCTTGATAATTTCAAATAACAAACTTCAAAAGAAACAAATCAGCTAGTGATCGGAGAATCCTGTACAACATTATTTAAATAGTACATACCTGTACTCACCATCTTTTGATTTAATTGTTGGATTCTTTTCTTCAGTATTTGTTGTGTTTTCTTTGAGCCTATACTTTGTTGGAGAAGTTTCGAAGTGCAAGACCCATGAAGCATTGGTTTGTGCGAATTGGTTTTTGTTTTGTTGTCTGCACTTTAAAGAGATGGGACAATATATTGGCTATTGTGTTTTTTAGAGTTGTAATGAGCTAAATCTAACATGAGTTAAATTTGAGATTCACGGGAGACAAATTATACACGAAATGAACATGGTTGTCTAACTAAGAAGGCTATGGTTATGCTACTGCCCAAACATAATGCTTGATATATATTAGAAAATTTATATTTTCTACTTTAAAATTATATGACTGGAAAATGAATTTTAGGGGGTGGCATTTGCTAAAAAGAAATAATGTACAAGTAGTTTTCTTTTCTTTCTATTCTTTGATAATGTCCATCGTGTGATTTTCTTTGTTCTTAAAATTGAAGTATTCTCTTTTTTTGAGGGAATAGAGAATCGGCTCTAATTAATTAAATTGAAAAATAATAGGTTGAGTTTCCTAATATGGAGTCGATGAAGATCTTGCACATGGATAACATGGAGAAGATATGGCTTGATGATCTTGATTCAAATGCCTTTGGCAAACTCAAGACACTAGTAGTACAATATTGTGAGAAACTTTTGTTTGTATTTTCATCTTATAATATGCTCACAAGATTTCAAAACCTAGAAAAGATAACTGTGACTGATTGTGGATTCTTAGAAGTGGTATTTCAAGTCCAAGAGTTTGAATTTAGCGAAGTTTGTTCTACAAATGCTTTTCAATTGAGAGAATTAGTTTTAATGCGGCTCCCAAAAATGAAACACGTGTGGAGTGGACTTCCTCAAGGAGGTCTTACCTTTGGATGCTTACAATGCATGAAGGTTGTCAAGTGTGAGAGTCTCAAAAGTTTATTTCCAAGCTCGGTGGCAAAAAGTATGACACAACTCGAAAAAATTTTAGTACGGGATTGTGGGGTGGAGGAAATTATTGTGGAGGAAGACGGAGTAGGGATGAGTGCAAGGTGATCTCTTCTTTCCGCGATTAATCAACCTAGAGTTACTTGAGTTGCCGAAACTGAGGAGTTTCTACTGGAATAGTCATACTTTAGCATGGCCACTCTTGAAGCAATTGAAAGTGAGACATTGCGGCAAGATGAGGTCATTCTCATTTGCTTGTGAATCCCAAAGCTGCCAAGGTACAATTACCAGTGAGAACCAATCTGCACTCTTTTCTTTTGAAAAGGTACTTCCCTTATTAATGATTCTAGCTCTTTGCTATTGTCTTCATTGGTTTATGTGCATAGCTCTTGATGCATTGTTATTTTCTCTCGGAAATTGAAATTGTCAAACATTTCATGCTTGATACTCGCCTAACCACACCTGTGAATTGCTTAGAAATTTAAAGATTGTTTACAGTTAATTATTTCCGGCTTATATTTTTTGGTATATAAATTTATTGATCCCAGATTTTACTTTGACGAATTTTTTTTTATTAAATTAACTTGCATAGACAGTCATGCTTCTAATGAGCTGCTCATATCTTATGATTGAGATTTACCTATTTAATTTAATTTGACCAACCCTGTCCACCAAATTTTTTTTTAAATGGTGTTATGTTCATTTGGTATATTGTTAGCTTAGCTACAAAACAAATTTCCATCCTCAAATATCTTGAACATTGTCTGTAATTGTCAAGCACCATAGGATAATTTGCTTATCTAGTCACATGTTAGTAATTTATCAATAGGCTTTAAAAAGGACAAACTTTTTTTTTTTCTACTTTCAAAAATCACCAACTACTTTAATAATTTACCAACTTTTATTCTTGTGGCTCACCAACATATTTGAAATTACTAACTTTATTTGAATTTACCAAACTTAATTTGATTGGTGCACCAATATTAGTCACATTAAAGCTCCATTCGTTCACAAAAAAAATGGATGTTATGGAAAACATTTTTTGAAAAATGATCGCTCGTATCACTTACAAAAATAAATGAATGAAAATATTTTCATAATCCACAAAAATATTTAGATATAAATTGTCTTCAACAATGAAAAGAATTTTCATTGACTAATTGTTATCGAACAATATAAGCGATCATTTTTAGGAAAATATTTTTCAAAACATTCATTTTCTATAAAATACAAACTAATCTTAGTTACTTGCCACCTTATTATCTTGTTAGGTTGGAAAGTACCAACATTTCCAAAATTATGACTTACTTTAATAATCAACCAATATTTATTCTCATGACAAGCCAACACCTCTCAAATTACTAACTTTAATTTGAAATTACAAATAAAAATATAATTGATGTACCAACAACCATCAAATTAAGATATCAACGAATTTTACTCATTGACCAACTTTTTATTTTATAGATCTAGAAAAGTACTAATATATCTTTATACTTTCAAGATCACCAACTACATTAAAAATCTACAAATTTATTCCTATGGCTAACCAACAATGCTTTTCAAGTTACAAATGTTTAATCAAAATTACCAAACTTAATTTGAGTGGTATATCAATGATATACCAACACGGAATTAGGTTCCTTTTTAATTGCACAAAATGCTAAAAACATCACTTTATTTGGGGTTATGTACTTTTGGTTTGTTTCTTTGCTCATATGATGTTTTACTTTGCTTTTGTAAGAATGAACAACTTGTCTTCATTATTTACTCTTTTTTTCCATTGAAATTTTAAGCCATAATCTCTATCTTGCTTTATTGCTTTTTCACCCATGTCCTGTCATTTCAATTTTTTTTTTCTTTTTTTGCCAATCATTTGTTGAGTACGAATGCATTCTTCTCAAAGTTACATAAAGTTGAAGTCATATGGTACTTATGATCTATAGTAAATAGAAAAGAGAAATGTAGCTTCGAAAACAATGCGCAACATTAATACAACATCTTACTATTGAAACACATATACTAGCTATAAAAATAACATGATTTATTAAAACAAGCAAATGTTATTTTGCCTTTTGAATTTGATTAGTTGACAATTGAAATAGCTGAAGTATCATTAATTAATAACTTTCTTTATCAAAATTCACGAAATATATTGTGATTGAATTAGGCACACCACATCGACCCAGAAAAAATAAAAATAAAAATGGGCACACCACAAACGACAATCATCCCTAATATAATGGTGATTGATGCTTGCTCGTCTGCTTCTGAAAAGTTGTGTTTCTCATTCTTCCTAAACATAAGGACATCTTAGTCATTGAACTTTTGGTGGCCTAATTAAATGGATTCCTTCCCGCAGGTCATTCCACACTTGGAGGGATTGACATTGATGATGGAGGATGTTATGATGGTGATGCCGCGGCATTACGTCTTTCGCAATCTCAAAGACCTGACTTTGGCATGCTACCATGATGAAAATGTTGCTTTTCCCTCCAATTTTCTTCTCCACAGATTCCCCATTCTAGAAGAGCTTGATGTGAGATGTAGTTCTTTTGAGGAGATATTTCCAGAAGATTCGTCTAGACATGGGGGAGCGACTCCCTGTGGAGAACTAATTAACATGGAAAAACCTCTCCAAGAACTGCGAAATCTGAAGCGACTTGACTTGTATAACCTACGTAACTTGAAGCGAGTTTGGAAAGATGGCTCCTTGATGGCTGAAATTCTCAAAGAGATTGAAGTTTTGTGGGTTGAGGAGTGTCCGACATTACTAATCATACTTCCATCCCCAATTTCATTCCAGAGATTAACACATTTAGCAGTGGAGGATTGTAGTGGTTTAGTTCATATGGGGACTTGCTCATCAGCAACAAGTCTGGTGCACCTTACTTGGCTATCCCTAAGAAATTGTGGTGCGATGGAAGACGTGGTAATAGATGATGGAAATGGAGTAGAGGAGATCTCTTTCCCCAAGCTGCAACGGTTGACACTTGACGGTTTACCAAGCCTTGAGAGCTTCTCCCCCACTAATTGCACCTTCAGATTCCCATCATTGGTGCGTATTGTCGTCATGAAGTGCCCCAAGATGAATATATTTTGCAAGGGTGCCTTGAGGACACCGAACCTAGATAAAGTACTCCTCTCCAATGAGGATGATGAATGGCATTGGGAGGGCGACCTTAATACCACCATCCAAACCTTATTGGCTTGAAACGATCCACTTTGAATTTAGCAAGACAGGTAAATCTGTGTGCCTAATCATGTTTGCCTGAATCTAGTGTCATAAGGAAGAAATTTGCGTTCTTCAAATTCTATATTGGCTCATATGAAGTCAGTCTTTCTGAAAAGAAAGTTCGACTAGGTTTTAAAGGAATTGTCACACGATTCGACAATTAGGGTTTGTTGAGCACTTACTCACCCATACATTCTAGCTGTTTGATGAAATGCATAGCATGACCTCTGTCAGTGCAGCTTCGAAGATTGTGAGGTTTTGTTGTATGGCGATGTGTTCTTACCCACCTCTCTAGTTAATCTTGAGGATTGTCAGTAGTTAGACATGTCTTACAGAAAATAGTTGTTTCTTTCAGGTGTCATGCTCACTACAATCTAAGTGGCTGCTTTCATTTGCTAGAAAGTGTCTCTTGTAAGAAGATGTTGAATGGAGCTTTTTGCAACGTGTTCACTAATAGTGTTCTGATCATGGTGTTGATGCCTCTTGAGATGGTGTCTTTGTGCCTACATGTGGTATTCACAATGGGCAGGTGCTTCATTGAATATTTCATTCTTTTTCTAGTTTGGAATGTCCTCTCTATGTCATTTCCTTGATAATGGTACTGGTGTAGCATAATGGTTAGAATGTGGGGGTGCTCTATCCTTTATCGAATTGTATAGAGATTTTGTATGAGTGTTGGCTTGTGGGTAGCATCGTTTAGCACCAAGTTGTTTTTTGGAGTTAGACCATTTGGATGATGACAAATGCAGCCATACACTGACCAAAAGGGGAAGAAGTCCAAGAATCCAAATAAGCAGGTGTCCTTCAAGCAGCAGAACATAGCCTACATGGAGCCATTCGCGCTAAATGTTTTCATCTCCAAGTGCCTCATCTCGGCTTCACTCACTCACAAGGTCACGTGCAAGCAGATCGCCATTGCAGGTACCAATTCTAAGGACATCAGAGCCGTGCTCAAGTCTCAATCGGACATACCAGCATGTTTGGCTGTAGGCCGGGTTTTGGCAGACTGGGCAAGGGAAGCTGATGTGTGCAAGCTTCCTATACTCCAGGAGAGAGGGACAAGTTTGAAGGGAGAACCAGGGCAGTAGTTCAATCTCTGATTGACAGTGGCATTGATATTACAATTTAACTGTTTTTATCTCCTTCAGCATGATCTTGTTAATGTGCACTACTTCTAATAGGAAGATACTGACATCTTTGACATTGTTTTGAGAATATGCAAGATGTAATGCTAGTTCTTTTGCTGCTCTTGAAACGTTTTGGATGTCCATGCCAGGATGGTTTGTTTGGTTCATCTTCTTTTAGCAGACAATTGTTACAAGGTTAGGTCCACAGTTGTTGATTATCCAAAGTACTATCATAACATGGATTGGCAAGTAATATCCCACATGAATTATCATAACTTAAGTTAGTTTAGCTGTCTACTGTTCAGTTGTTTTACTAGAGTTCATAAAATAGAGATACATTGATATTACTTTGTCTGCCTTTGTGTCGTGATGATAAATAATCAATTGACTCAATATAACATGATTTAGTTATTTTATTCTTGTAGAAAATTTTGACACTGAATATAACGTGTTGTTTAGTCATTCTTTTTGTTCTGTTTCTGAACTTATCTGATCTACTGCTTTTTAAATGTAAATTCTTGCCAATTTTACATTGGTGGGAACTGAGAAAAACATTCTTTAAAAGTTCGATGCCATTCTAATATCCCTGTGGGTTAACCATAGCAGTAGTGTCAACCATGTTGATATGAGAGTCTCTAAATTGCAATGAGTTCAAGCTAGAACTTCTTTAGACCATCAAAGAGAGAGAGAAAAAAGGCATTGGATCCAGTTTTCCGCAGAATTCCTTTATGAACCACCCATCCCAGCTTTTTGAGATTTACTAATCGGATGCCAGATTTTACTCTGATCCTCTTCCCTGGAGGTTGGGCGATATATTAGGTAAAATAGAGATATGTCCAAAATCCTATGCTCACAGGTAGCGTCCAATCTTTCCCAAAGAAACAGCGAGAGTGAGTTAGTTGATTGAAAGTGATATAATTGCTTTGCGAATCACCTATTTTAGATGCATCCACTGCAAAAGCAGATTATCTAAGGATCACTCAGCTACTGAGCATACTGTAATTTCATATGTTCTTCAGAAGGTTAGTTTGGAGAAGAAAGGCTCACTTGCTAGTTGCTATTTACCAGATAATGTTCAAACTCTGCTCTTCTGCTTTTGTTGGAGTTTAGTCGTATTCAAAGCTTCTTGGTGCTTCATCCTCATAGCTCTTTCCATAAATGCCAATATGGACTATTCAATTGTTTTTTAATTGAATTTGGAAGTAATATCCTCGCCTAGCTAGGAAAAAATATCATTTGGGGTCCACAATCTTGAGAGTTCTTAGTAATCTGACTCTTCAATTGTTTCGAATGAGTTCATAAAATACATCAAATAGCTCACAAACTTAAAGCACCATATTCATTACCATGACATGTTTGCACTCAACGTACTGCATATCTCTACACTAGTCGAATCTCCACATTTTAAACATAATCTGTATATAATAAGATTGTGCAGTAAAACATTATTCATGAGTTCCTAGGGGAAGCTAGCTTTGCACCATCAGAGGTATTTACTCCTAAATTACATTATGAACATGTCATTTTCCATGCACTTGGTTTCAGTGAAGTACAAGTGGAAGCCATCTAGATCTTGTCCGAAGCATCTTCTCCTTTCTATTTTCTGCAGATAATCACAAAGCAAAGTCGGAGTTTGACCCTGTCACTTCTTATAAAAATGTACAAGCAGGCTCGAGAAACCTAGTTATTGATAATCCATGCTGAGGAATCTGTTGCTTAATTTGTTGTTCCCAATTTTGAAAAAAAGCTCTATTTTCTAAAAGTGCAAGCTGTTCAAAATCTCCCATCAAATGTCCTGTTTGATATTGTTCCTTGCTATATTTTTCATGGCTTTATCTTCGTACTCGGGTTTCTTTAGGATCTTTTCCTGAGAATATCCAGAGGAGTTAGTGTAGGGCTTCTCGTCCTATTTCGTTGTCACCATATCCTCTAATATGTTACTTGAGGCATGAGTGACTTGACATACTGTGAGACTTGCTGCGGGAGAATTCATTAGTCATTGAGTGCTTCGACTTCAATACTAGATCAACCATGCACATGTAGGGTAAATGCCTTTCCTCTCAACACCACCTTAGACTACAGGTCGCCTCGCGACATGTAATGGCACGGGACCCACACGGCCTCCACAGTCAGAGGCCGGAAGGTTCTGGACGTCTCAGCCTTCGGCAGGCTTGCTTGGGGCACCGCCCCAGGCAGCGCTGCTTGCCCACCTGACCATAAACAAGGTGTGTTGGGCGATCCCTGACGTGACCATGGAAGCCACTTGCTCTGAGGAGGACATTTTAGCAGCTATAGATGACACCATTGGTGATGGAGTTGATGTACTGAGCATCTCCCTAGACATCGGCAAGCCTCTCCGGCTCTCCCTTACACTGAGGACTCTCTAGCCCTTGGCACGTTCCAGGCGATGAGAAACGGCGTCATGGTGGCATGCGCCGTGGGGAACGCCAGCCCTGCCAGGTCAACTCTATCAAACATGTTAATTTGCTCCTCGTTTATTACAGTAAACCTCAGAAGTCCATGGCAGATTTGGAGAAACTTCACAGAAAGATATGGTGCAAATCTTGCTTTACCAGCTTTTCATCAAGGCAGTGAAAAGGTGTCTGTCATTCTTAAATAGCTTAATACTCTGCATTCTAACGAACTCTTTGATCATATTCAACGTGAATTTTGCAGAAGTTGCCAGTAAAGAAGATGATTATGTAGGTCCCAAGGAGTAGCATCATGTAAAAGTTCATTTCTAGGATGGAATCTTGAATGTAACATCTTATTGATTCTTTTTTGGTGAAAGACCTAAGTGTTGATTAAAACGCACTAAGATAAGTTAATTTCCACAATGCACTTAGAGCACATCTTTCTTAATATTTACATGTTTTTTTCTCTGGACAGGGTCACTATTCTTGTCTTACTCGGCATCACCATCTCTCTTATCGCAGCAAAAGAAAAATGAAAAATGAAAATGAATGTCCATGGTCGCAAACCTGCTCATAGCAATCACATAAGCGGTGCTGGTGATCACCATCGAGATTGCTTGCAAGCCATGTCTTGACAGATCAATTAACCCCGATTATGACCCTACAGATCACGATGGCATGCTCACTCTTGTACTCTGACCCTCGCAACACCAGTTACATGTGAATTTCAAATGACACTTGTCCCCGCCATGGCCACTGGCCTTAGGGCTCATTGTTAGAAAGTAGCTATGTCCAAGTCGCAATAGCACAATCAATGAAAAAAATGAAAAAGAAAATGAAGTACTGTCACTTTTCATTGGATGACATCATGTCTAATATCTTCTTGTTGATAGCCTAGTCTGCAACTTGAAAATCATAGGGTGATGTTGGAAAATTTTATTTTTACTCATTGCAGAACTCCTAAAATACTTTGAAGCATGCAAATATATACTTGTGAGTTTTCTCATGACATTTTCAAAATCATCAATTCAAATGTTGCTTATTTTTTATGCTTCATTCTTTATATTCGAACCATTCGGCATAAGTAGTTGGACCAGATGAACCAGTAGAACCACATACTAGCCCATACTCTGGTTCAGCCTCCGGTTCCATTTTCAAAAAATTGGCTTTAATCAGAACTGGAATAGTTGACTAAAAGCCATATGTTCTTTCTTGAAAGGTGGGTACATGAAAATCTTTAATTAAGAGCCCTCACCTTTGATTCATATTTCTATTCATCAAATTTCTTTAATGGATGACCTCACTTTTAATTTATTAGAATACCATTCGAAGTAAAGTGCAAGTTTATATGTAGATTATAACAATGGGGAATTGGAGGGAAAAGTGCCAAAAAAGTCCTAAACCTTTGGTCTTTGTGCCGATTTAGTCCTAAACTTTTTTTTGGTGCCGATTTAGTCCTAAACCTTTGTATGTTGTGCCGATTCAGTCCTTTCCGGCCAATTTTGGCCGGATTTTGCTGACGGACGCCGACCGGCTGACGTGGCATAATCGGCGCGACGTGGACATAATTTAATAATAATTTAATATTTTTAAAATTTTTTTCTTTTTCTTGAATTTTTTTCTTTTTTCGTTTTCTTTTTTTTTTTTTTCTTTTTCTTTTTTCTTCCCCTCTTCTTCCTCCGGCCGGGCCGCGGACCTCGGCGACCAGCCGAGGCGATCGCCGGCCGGCCACCTTGCGGGCGAGGGTCGAGCCTCCCGGCGGGCGGCGAGGCTCGCCCTCGCCGGATCTCGGCGAGCCTCGCGGCAGGCGGCAGCGGGACGGCGCGCCCGACGTCGGGGGAGGAACAACGGCAGCTTGCGTCGGGCTCCGGCGTAAGAACGGCGGCAGATCTGCATCGGGGTAACGGCGAAGCGAGCTCCGCACGGCGGGGCTCGCGGCTGGTCGACGTGGAGGCAACAGGTGAGGCCGCGCAGCAACAGGAGGCGTCGGGCGGCGGAGGCCTCACGCGGACCGGGGTCTCCCTCTCTCTTCGGATCTGCCCTCCCCCGGGCTTTTTTTCTCTCTCACAGTTCGGATCTCGCTCTCGGGCCTCCCACCTCGCCCGGCCCGGCCGAGGCTCGACCCTCGCCGGATCCGGCGAGGCTCGACCCTCGCCGATCCGGCGAGGGTCGAGCCTCGCCCATGGCCGGCGAGGCTAGACTCGCCGGATCCGGCGAGGGCGAGCCTCGCCCATGGCCGGCGAGGCTCGACCTCGCCAGATCGGGCGAGGGCGAGCCTCGCCCATGGCCGGCGAGGCTCGAGGCTCGACCTCTCGCCTCGCCGCCCGGCGAGGCTCGACCCTCGCCCGCAAGGTGGTCGGTGAGGGCGGCCTCGCCCTGGCCGGCCGTCGCCTCTGGTCGGTCGCCGAGGTCCGGCGACCGACTGGAGGAAGAAGAGGAGAACAAAAAAAAAGATAAAAAGAAAAAGAAAAAAAATTGAAAAAAGAAAAGAAAAAAATTCAAAAATATTAAAATATTATTAAAATGTGTTCATGTCAGCGCCGATTAGGCCACGTCAGCCGGTCGGCGTCTAGTCAGCAAAATCCGGCCAAAATTGGCCGGAAATGACTGAATTGGCACAACGTACAAAGGTTTAGGACTAAATCGGCACCAAAAAAGGTTTAGGACTAAATCGGCACAAAGACAAAAGGTTTAGGACTTTTTTGGCACTTTTCCCATATCTGGATATTGTTACTTAAAACATTGCTTCGTCCTTTTACTAAGCGAGTGGATCCACCAAAAATATACATTTCAAACATGTGTAAGGAGAGATAGAGTCCTATGCAAACACGTGCTAACCAAACTTCTTTGATTTGAAGACAAGAGTAAAAATGAAATTTACCATACTTGATATAAATGGCTATCTTTTTATATATTCCTAATTGTAGGAAATTTTCTCAAACCATGCCTTTAGTCAATGAGTTACAGATTATGGATCACCTACATGCAAAGAAAAATATGGGTGATGTTCGTGCTCTCTTGACTCATACTTCATTATACTTAGCACATGAAATTGCACATGACTACATTATCTAACTAAATTCAACCCAACTTGTTGGGACTTTATTTACCTCTCAACCTCACGTAATAATTGATGATAGATAAAATGTTGAAAATTCTAGTTCAACTTTCAGCTTGATTGTTTTGTTTAATACATTTGTCATCCTTTTTTAGATCAAGGCATCATCCTCTTTATTCTGAATAAAGATCACTAGGTACCCGGTTACAATTAATAACTTAAAAGAAAAGAAACTTCTTACTTCTCCATAAGCAAGAGAATATAGTAAGCATTGTTGAGCTTTAGGGAAAATCATCCGTATCATAGCAAATCATTGATAACCTCAATTATCTCAATAAGTATCACCAACTCTATACATGTCGTGTCCACCATGGAACAAGAGATGTGCATGATCGCAAATACATCTCCTATTTTTTATTTTTTTTGTCTGTAATAAATTTTCTTAGCACGCATTTAATATTGATGATTATCCAAGTGAGATTTCTAAGTTATCTCCAATATTGAAGGACATTTGAGAGAAAATTAAAGGGGACAATTTATTTTAACAAAAGACAACTCAAAATTTTGATCAATATTTATTAAAGCAATAAAAGAAATAGTGCCAAGAGCAACCGAGATCGCTTCACAGTTACATACCTCACTCCCAAAGTGCACGAAGCAAGAATTCAACGAAGTGTGAATTAATATGGAGATTAGTGTGGAGAAAAATTCAAAAAAAAAATGCAAGAAATATGTAAATTGCATTGAAAAGGCATATTTCAAGGAAAACAAAATGGTCTATTAAAAAGTAAAGATAAACATAGATTGTAGATATGCTTGATTGTGGAAAGAGAGAGCTTTACAATCCCAAAAACATTGGTATTTACAATCCAAATACTAAGAATAACCATTCCCTCCAATACGTACAAGAACCACCCACATAACTCCAATTTTTCCACCTCTTTGGAGACTCCAACTTCAAAGACGAATGCTACCACGTGCAAACTCAATCATGAGCTCTCCCTAGTTACTTACCCCGACTTGCCTGTACATCTACCTGATTTGTTGCTTGCACTTTCTCTGCTTTTTTCTTCCCCTCTCATAAATTTTGGATTAGCATCTATTATACTTAACTATATTTGGTAATGATAGCTAAGATTTTGAAATTGTTAAATTTTCATCACAGGTGTAGCTTCTCTCTCACTTAGTGCTTATGATTTTTTTTTTTTAATTTCCTAATAAATTTATCTTCGACAAAAGAGTTCCATCTCATCTTCAGTTCATCCGATCAATCTAAATGTGGCATTAATGGATGATACTTCAGCAACTTTGCAATTTTAACAAAAGGACTAACTCGATAAAAATTATATATAAATTAGAGACCATATTAGGAAAAAAGAGAATATGTGGACAATATTGAATAAATTGAAGAAGTAAAGGCACTAGCTCTTCCATTATCCCTTAACTTTTCATATAAGTTTTATGAAAAGATTTTTCTAGAGGCTATGTTATATGCTAGTGTATTGCTCCAAGTTCTTTTCTACAATTGTGAGTGGTCTGAGACTTTCCAGTTCAATAATTGGAAGCCACTAATTCGAATCCCACCAACTGCATACAAACCACTTTAAATTAAAACCACTTGCATAGGCAAAATGACTAAACTCAATAAGTTCATGACACTTGTAGGTTCTTTCATGGACCTCCAGATAATTGGGTCTGCATGTTCGTATTCCCTAAATTATCAATAGAAAAATGATCAATCACAACTTTAAAGTCATCTATCACAAAATAAAATAAAAAAATTTACCAACACATCCCAATTTATTAAATCACTTATTAAAATCATCAAGCACAAATTAATAAATCCTCAATAATGAATGATTTCACGCTAATAATCAAGGTAAAATGTAAACCTCATGGTCCTCCCTATTGCTTTGCACTTCCCCCTCCACAGTGATTCTGAGTCAAATTCGACATTGACCTTACCCAAGCTTCTTCCTAGAGATTTCCACAAAAATCTCAAACACGACACAACTTTATTATATTTTTCAATTAATCCATCATCTTCGAAGCATACTAATCATCACCAGCAAAATTTGCCAGTAAAGCAGATGATTACGGGACCATAACATAAGTATTGTGATACATTTCTTTTTTGGCCAAAGACCCAAGCGATGACCAAGAGGTCTTTTAGCAAAAGACCAATTATTTAAAAAGGTTTACAGGCAAAAAACCAATTTGCGACCATGTGTTCAAATCAAACTTCTTGATTGCAAGTTGTTGTGTATCGACAAAGTTGTGGTTTCTTGTTGCCTTGTTCCGCTTGTCTTTGTACGATATGCAAATAATTCATTGGTGCAAAAATCGGACAAAACCGAAATTCCGAATTCTATCCCCATCAGAAATTTTTTTCATTTTGATTTCCATGGCAATGTGATCCAATGAATATCCTTAAAGTCTACGAGATGGGGCATTCTCGTATAATCTTGTGTTAATGAGCACAAGGTAGCATTATATGATAGGAATTTTCCAACAACTTGGTAACTTGTTAACGAGTGTGAATGATTTTGTACAGGATAATTATCCAAAAAATCTTAGACCTATTATATCTATGTTAATTTAGTTATAAACCTTTCAATTTTATCAATTTAATCTAAACATTTTCACATTTTTCCAATTCGGTATATCCAATTTTTTAGTTGAAAATTGATGATGTGGAGATCGATCGTCCGATTTACAAATGCGACACAACCATCATATTTTCAAAATATTTTAATAATTTTTAAAAAAATTAATATTTTTTATTTTCTTTCTTTATTTAATTTATTTTTATTTTAGATTGAGGGCTAGCAAGGGTGACCAGCCGACCTCGCCAGCTAATATTGTTGCAACTCAAGAATTATCCGCAGCAAGTCCTTTGAATACACGAATCTTCTTTTTCTTTCTAGTTTCTGCATTAGTAAATCTATTTAGTTCCCAAAATGCCAGCTCCATTTCACTCTAGATTAAGAATTCCAATAAATTTCCTGTTTCGTGGACATCTGCAATGTAGCACCCTTCTATAGAGCTCAAGATTTGGTCGCAACTCTCTAATCAATGATCGGTCTCCAAAAAAGATACTCTAACAGCACATTCTCATTATTTTTCTAACGTGCATGTTTTCCTAAATAATAGATTGAATATTTATTAAAAATAATGGATGTCAAGATTCAATCTTCGAAAGATGTCAAACAGTAACTATGTGCCCCTCCATGTCATTAACCAAGTGCTTCTTATTCATGTGTTACCTTCAATTCTTTTGAAATACTAAATTCGGATGATGTTTTGTACCTGTTGGAAATCGATTAGATTAGAAATTGGCCGGTCCCATGTAGAAGAAGTTGCACTCAAGCTCTTCCATCACTATGAGGTTAACACTCTCTTTTAGCATGATCCCATTGTTAACACCTAAATTTTGATTAAATATTTAATATCAAAATTGCATAGAAAATTATGGACCAATTTGACTCTAACAAAAAAGATTTTCACACCACATAGGCATTAATATTATTTGCATCTACTAAGTTTTATTTTTCTTTTATTTCCCGTATTTTACTGCATTTTGAATAAATAGAATTTTAAAAAATATATTATTACTAATTAATTAAAAAAAAAAAGTTGGTTTTGGGGGGGCTGAGCCTAATCCCAGCCCCTTTTCTCTTTTCCGCGCGTGCCCAGGGCCCGTCTCGCCCGCCAGCTCGGCGACTTCGCGGCCTGGCCCTCATCTTCTCCTTCCTTCAGTCCTTCCTTCCTTCCTCGTATTGAGGGGGTGGAGAAGAGAGAAATCGGGGGGTTTTCTAGACAGCGAGGCCGAGAGAATAGGAGAGATCCAAGGGCGGAGAGTGAGATTTGAGAGATAGAACCGAGAGCGAGGCTGGGAGCGAGTGTTCTCCGGTGACAAATACACTTGAAACCCGGCAGAAGATCCGTCGACGTTACCCACTTCCCGAACCAAAACCACGGTAGGTTGAGTTCCGATTCTTTTGGTTGTGCCGACTTGGGGTCGGCTTCCCAAGGATCTCGGCTCGGGGGCGCGCGAGGCGGACGGACGTACCCCGATCTTCGGGCTCGTCCGCCGTCCGACGCCGTCAGCCGGGTAGGGACCCTCGGCCGAACCTCCCCAGTTTCGTGCCCTGTTTTGCCGCGTCGCGAGTTTCGCCGTTTGTCCAGCGCGCATGATTTCCGGGCCCGTTCGTGTGTATGCTGCTACTCTTGGGTTGTTGCTTGCCAATTGTTGTTAGCTTCGGCGTGAGTCGGGGCTCTGTTGGTTCGTTTTCCCCCTCTTTAGTTAATGCGACTTACCTGTTTGACGAAACGCCTAACGGAAGTGCGCGCGCTTGTTCTCAGTCCTTCGTCAATTTTGGGCGTTCGTGGTTGGTGAAATGCGTTTTGATAGATCCACGCAGCTGTTCCTCCGCTTCTTACGTTCTTGTTTCGACGTTCCTTTTGCGCGTCGTGTTTCCGCAAGCAACCGACTCTTGGCCGGCGAGATTGAAGGGTGGTGGCGGCCCCGGTCACAGTGATGGCCGTGCGATGATTGAACACGACCGGCAGCGGTACCGGAGCTTTGGTTGAGTTTTGAGTCCCTCTTACCACTTGAATTTGCTCGCGTTATTGGTCCGGTCGTAAAGAAGATGGTCGCGGAGGAGAGGGAAGCGTGAAAGAAAGGAATAAAATGAAAATGAAAAGAAACGGAGGGGGCGACAACCTTTATCAAATAAAAAAGTCTCCCTTTTTGTCTCTTGGTCACTAGAGTACAAAAGCGCGGGTCTGTATGACCACCCGCACAAGATAGGACAATACAAGAGACAGAGAGCTAAGAAGAATAAATGAAAAGGGACGACAAGGGGCTCTTCTCTGGCCATCCGGATGAGCGATCCGGGCCAGGTTTATATTATCTTGTTATTTTAATTTTTTAATAAAAATTAATTAAAAGTTTTAAAAAAATCAAAAAATTCTCAAATTAGGGAATAGCCTAAAAAAAATATTTTTTTGGAGTTTTTTTAATGCATGAAAAATTTGTCAAAAAAAAAAATCAAACTTCAAACTTTAAACAAAATTAAGTATCGAAAGGACATTAGTTGATACATAGTGTGATCAAATTCTTAATCATAGTTTCTTTGAATGCGCAGGAGTAAAATATTTCTTCCAATATTTTATTTAGATTTTTAATCAACTCAATCAAAATTAATTAGTGGCAACTCCTTAAATAAAAATGACTTGCAAGTTAAAAACTCAGATCATAAGTTGCAAATTAGTGGGCTTGGGACAATCCGAACTAAGCCATACTTAGCACTAGTCATTAGCCTCTATGCCCATGGGAGGGCTTTGGGAGGTCGCAACATCCATTAGTGGTTTTTGCATGCGGATGCAAGAGGAGCTTTGCACCCCGAGTTTGTCGTTGACCTATATTGCAGATGCATTTTTGGAAATATAATGGAATCTCTTTTCTTATCGATCATCTAGTTCTTTTGTCACAATAATACTAAATTGTGTACCTATACTTAGTTATTTTCCCCTTTTAAATATGTGCCTTGTAAGGCCGATTTTTGAGTTAGATTCAGCAGAATTTAGCGAAGGTCGGGCTTTGATATTAGGTGGCAATGAAATCATCTAGGTTGGTTTGTCTCAAATGCTCATTGCTTTTGGTATTTAAGAGACTACATTGAACCCTCCCACTATGTTCCCCATTGCCATCGGTATACTTGTTTGTGGGATTGTTCTTTCATGAGGAGAATATTGGTGATTGTGAAAGAAGAATGTCCTAGATTACGTGATCATTGCTTAATTTTATTGCTCGAGTGCTATGCATTATCATCTTTCTCATATTAGAGGATTTAGGAAAACAAAAATTGAAGAGACTGTATGCAAACTTTTTTATGAAATGTATCGAAATAGCATTAGATTAATCTAGCATACTCAAGTTCCGGGACATGTGAGTCTTTGGTTCGTAGGCTCTCACATCTTGCCTAAGTTTCTAACTTACTCATAATAGGTTAGTGGTGACTCTTTAGCCTAATCTTGAATGAATGATTAATTGGAAAAATTAAGTTACGATTGGTAAGACTTGAAAGGGCACATGCTAGGTATAGGCCCCATCTACTGAGAGGAACCATTCCCCATTTAGCAATCCATCAAATTTCCTCAGACGTATCTAATATCACCCTCGGGAGGGTGGTGACAATTCGTACTTAAAGTATTGCATATTTTTGTATCAGTCAATGTTTGCATGTTACGTGAGAATGAACTCCAAAATTCAATACAATCAATGTATGGCGAGATTTGCAGTGTAATGTTATTAACAAATATTTCATAAAAAATTTGAATTAAAAAAAATTGGAAGCAAATGAACACAAACGATGAAAAATACAATTATGAAGACTCCGTCGTAGGTCAAAACTGGGGCTAGAGATGTAATTTCAAGGAGGGAACAATTTACAGTTCCAATCATCCGGGCATGGCTCAAAACACATCTCTTTTCTCCATCTTGCACATTCCCCCTTGGCTAGTGTAAGCGTAACAACAACTTAGGTTAGAATTTTTTTTTTTTTTTTTTTATGAAATGCAATCCTTAAAATTTAAATTCAAGCGAACATTTATCCTTTCATTAAAAAGTCTAATACTAATGATGTTAGCAAATATGGACATCAACTTATACAATCAGCTTTACAATTAATTTTACAATTGCCATCCACATGGCAATCATGTAGATAGAATTCACATTACAACTCTTATCCCTTTTATAATAGTTCGTATATCAACACTAAGCAACTTTGGTTCCTCCACTCCATAATGGTGCCAAAGTCAACCGCCCATTGTCACAAGATCAACCACCACTTAACTCGACATCACCGCATCAAAAGATACCACCATTTGAACATCAAGACCACTGTTGACACCTGAATTTTTACCAACGATCCAAGTGTCTATTTTATGCAAAAATATAAAAAAATGAAAAATAAAAACTAAAAAAGGATATAAAAATAAAATCCCACTTGGCAATTTTCGACCTTTTAATTCCCAACCCCTCTCTTTCGGCCCATTTTTCTCTGTTCTTTAAGCCAACAACTTGAGCCCAAGAAGACATGAAAGGAGCCCAGCCCCTGTAGCCCCTGTCTCCCATCTCTTGCGCACAGTACGCCTGTGAGCGTTTGAAAAAAAAAAAATGAACAGTGACGGTCACCGAAGAAGACCCGGCGAGCGAGGGATGAGTAACGAGCATGTGACGGAAGCGGATCCGAGAGAAACCTTCTAGAACCGTGAGCTGGCGAGGGATAACAGAGAGAGATAGAGAGATGTGCAGGTGTCTGCTCTCATCTCCCTCCACGTCGAGGCCTCCACCTGATCACCATCTCCGCCTCGACTTCAAGAGCTTCTTCCCTTCCTTCTTCTTCTCGAACGCTCTCTCGTCGCCGCCTACTCGGCTACGACGGCGCTCTCAAAGTTCCGAGTTCTCCTAGCCGCGTAGAGTCTCCCTTCTCTTGATCGGCGCGTGGCGACGTTGCTGATAGTAGTTATCTGGCGGCGAGAGCGAGCTCGAGAGTTCGAGTATCGAGAGCGCGAGATGTTGTCGATTCTGAGACGAAAAGCCGCCGCCGGAGGCTCGGATGCTGTGCTGTTAAAAAAGAGAGGCTGTGGAAGAGTTGCGCGCCACGGCGGCGACGACCCGGTTTCAGGGCTACGCTACTGCGGCGAAAGAGATGATGACTGTGAGAGAGGCTATGAATTCGGTGCTTGACGAGGAAATGTCTGGAGATCCTAGAGTCTTTCTAATGGGAGAGGAGATGGAGACGACGCACAACAGAGAGGGGAGGATAGGCTGGCTGAGGGTTTAGCTCGAGAGGAAAACAGAAGGAAAGAGGAGAGAGAGAGAGAGAGAGAAGAAGAAGGGACGTCGGCCATTGGAGGTTTCAGGAGAGCTTCGCTGGAAAGAAAGGAGAAGCCAGAGAAGAACGAGAAAAGAGAGGATGAGAAAGGTAAAGTTTCTGGAGAAGTTGAGCCTTCTCATCAGTCGACGTCCATTGCAGCCGAACGCCATCTTCATCGATTTTGGGTTGCTGCAACTTCTTCGTGAACGCAGGTAATGTCCTCTACTTGCTCAAACCGAGAATGAACTCTAGTTGATGTTTGCAATTCGAACGTGTATTGATCCGAAATAGGTTTTCATCTTTTGTGATGGCCGAGAATGAGCCGTTTGTTCTGGAACTGGATATGGGCATCGCGGATGAAATGCACATAACCTGTTTGATTAAATGCCTCAGGGGCACAAGCAGAAAATGATCTGTGATCTTGTTCAAATCTGGGAATATGTGGATGTAGGTTGATTACTATCGATTGATTTGCTAGCCTCTAGAGTCGATATCAGTCTTGTTTCATTCTTACTACGACCACATCCGAACGTTCCTTTCTTTTTATTTTTGGGCATCTTTATGCATTCCTGCGGTGGTCGCCGGTGGTGTTATTCCGGCAATTAACGGTGGAGGTCCGGCGATAGGAGACGGTGAAGAGCAAGCGTCGAGTGTGCGTTGATTACATGCTGAGATACGTATGTCTTCATTCCTGTGTTTTTAGAGTGCTGAGTCTTGATTGAAGATCAGTGTGGTTTCGGCGATGATAGCGTCTTCGGGAAGAAGACCTGCACAGGATGAAGACGTCGCTTGAAGAAGACCTGCAAAAGGAGATGAAAAAAATAAAATACAAAAAGAGGAAAAAGATTTTTCTTTTTTTTTAAAGGAAGAAAATACTTTTAAAAAATCGGTTTTAATCCGACGCAGGGCAGATCCAAGTAGAGGGGCTGGGTCAGTGATTTGGATCGGGTAAACCCAATCCGAACCTATATCCCGAATATAATAACAATAATAAAAAATCAAATTTAAAAATTAAAATCACGAAAATCATTAAAAATTTCAGAAAATCCGAAAATATTAAAAATTATCAGACTCTTATCTCCTTTTATAGCTAGAGAGAGAGTGAGGGGTTCCTTTTCGGATGCAAGAGGAGGCCAAGAAGCTGTTTTTTTTTTTTTTTTTTTGGGGTAATCATCCATTTTATATTCTTTATTGCATTTGGACATTTGAAACATTTTCTAGGTTTAGACTAATGCATTTGCATCAAGTGAAGCCTGAGGCTGATGTGAACTCCTTTCGAATCAACCGATAGACAGCCCTACATTCACGCCAAGTCTAGGCTCATTCCCTCATTTAAAGTGGAGCCCACGAGTTTGGTCCCTTCTCTCTCTCCCCCAAATTCAAGCACTTTCTGCTAACTCTATTTCTTTGGCCGAAATGTCATTTGATCATGCCAAATAAGTATGACTCCATTTCTTGCCACCTTAGACCATTTTAAGCAAAGCAGTAACCAAGGCATCTGAGATGATGGGGATGCTGAAATTGACAAGGAAAGGATTAAATTTTGTGCACTTAAAAGGGGGAAAGAATGAATAAGAGCTGGACTGAAATTAGAAGGGGAAAGCTGGAGATCTCGGGCAGAAAGCAAAAGGAACGAGGCCCTCACGTTTTTTTTTTTTTTTAAATCCTGCATCATCACTAGACAAATGAGTATCTCCTCACTTAGTGTTTTACACCAAAATTCCTCGTCTGCAGATCTTTCGTCCACCCGTTCGTTCTTCCTAGGAACTCAAATGGTGCCGTAACACAAGCAACACTTTTGGCAGTTTTACAAGGAGGACGCCAATCTAGCATTGTAAAGAAGGAGCGATGGAGGAAATGGAAAAAGATAGGAAAGGAAACGGATTTGGTGGCTCAGCAGAACGTGAAAAAAAGGACAAGAAGAATGTGGGAAGGTCGTGGGATGAGGAAAATAAGAACAAAGATGGAAGGGAGTGGGAGACTCGGTGGAGGTGCACAATCACTCACATTCACGATTTCATATCCATTCTCTCAGTCTCGCGCATCAGAAGCCGAGGAGACTCGGGCCAGAAGAAGCAGCGCTTCCAACTTCCTCCGTTGTCCCCGGAGCAAGTCATGTGAGAACCTATATTCCTTAGCTATGCGATGCATGTCCTTGCGTTTGCTCAATTTTCGGTTTATTTTCTTTATGCTGGGTTCGTTGTAATCTCATAATTGAGTCTTTTTCTAGGTATCAGTTCGTGCCGATTGTTCTCCATGTTTCAATAAATGTGGCATAACATTATAGGAAAAATCTGCATCGTGTAGTCCATATTTTTGCACAGTTTAGTACCCCTATTCAGGCCAATCCATGGCCGGAGAAGGAGTAGTTATTCATTTTTTGCCCCAAAATTGGTTTCTGTTCCCATAATTCGCCTTTACAATTGAAATAGTTGCACGCATCGCCGTTGGTTTTTCATTGCATTGGTTTGAACCTAATGCCCTAGTCTGTGTGAACGTGCTGAACACCACTGTCCGATCCATGGATAGTAGGAATTCAGATATTTTTCACCTGCATAATACCTCCCAGGCCTCTACCAACATGCATAGTCATGGAAAAAGCTGCCTAAAAAGTCCTAAAATTATTATCCTACAATATATTCAATCTTAAACTTTTTTAATTTTGGCAAATTGTCATAAGGTTTAACATTTAAAACTATTTGGCAAAATTGAAAATTTTACTTTGGTTTGGATTTTTTGAGACAATTATCCCCTATAGTCATGTTATCTTGCATGTTTACTCTGGTTATTTTCGCTTCAATTTCCAGCATCATTTTATATTTATTTTCATCACTTTCCGGTGTCACTAACTTCGATTGAGCTGAACACGACATTCTAATGTATTAAGGTATGAGTCAATCCATCATTCTAATGTATCAAGGTGACTGGAGATGAACCACATACTTACATGCACCCAAGGACCATCAAACCAATCAACAAATGGCAACAATATCATTCAAATTCATGCCCAAGAGGATTCGCTACATGGTCCAGCTCATTAAGCTTGCAAGATTTACAACTTACCCACTCCAATAATACCCAAACATGTACCAATAACTAGCAAATCAAGTATACATTGTCACATTATCATGGGTTATCAAAACCACACTCAAATGAGTCTTAAAATAGCACAACTCGTAATTAACACGATGAAGTCAGCAAAATCCAAAACAAAATCAGAACAGTAAAGGTCGAGATTCATGATTTTTTTAGTAATGGACTTGAAACATATCTTCTTGCAAGTGTATATGCACTCACGCGATCAAGATGAGTACAAATTGAATTCAAATGAAGATCAACGATGCTTGTATAGTGGATACATGTTTAATTTCAGCA
The DNA here is from genome assembly GCA_017140255.1 of Eucalyptus paniculata subsp. matutina. Classification (NCBI taxonomy): domain Eukaryota; kingdom Viridiplantae; phylum Streptophyta; class Magnoliopsida; order Myrtales; family Myrtaceae; genus Eucalyptus; species Eucalyptus paniculata. The sequence goes on along the minus strand of CM029436.1, from coordinate 46,868,731 downwards.
ATTAAAGCATGACAACATAATTATCTCCCTCGAAAATTAACATGGATTCATCATGTCAACTCATATGACTAGGATAACACATACACAAGTCTCGGTGATCATTGTTTGAACAACGAATGGATATGGACACATGAAAATGAATCCAGAAAATTTAAGTCACAGAAAAAGTTATAACCATGACTTAAGCATGTTATAAACATACACAGTATTTATAGTCAAGAAATCGGCATATTTTTGTTCAACACTCATAGCCAAAAGATCAACATATTTTTTAACATGTACAACAAGGATAACAATGACTCTAGTAAATTTGAGCCATGTACCATAAGAATATACATATTTAGCAAGTCTACGATGTGGCGAGTGTACAAATTCAACAAATAGCACATCATGAAATGGATATAGTGCAAGCTAATGGTGACAACCAAGATAAACCACCATGTACCTACACGTACATTGCAAGCATGACATAAATAATTCTCCAGGGCATCCAATGCATGCAATGTGGAGTCTCAACCAAGCGCAAAACAGGGCACCAGTTAGTATGTGAAAGAAAAGCTACAACTCCAACATATGAACAATTTGCGGTTATAGAGGATTTCTCTACATTAACAACTGGACGATTATGATACGTGCACTTTGAACAATTCAAGCTCAAAAATAAATCCAGAGGCTCTCGGTTTAGAGGAAAATTCAACCATGCTCCCGGTATTTAATTCACTGAGAACAAGTAAACGGAAGCACCAAGGGAAGGAGAACTCTAGGCCATCAAAGGATGAAGCATCAATTAGCAATATATGATCAGCACACTAAACAACAACATACAAATCACTCCTATGCATTCTCAAATTGATCAATTAATTCAACATTGTCATCTCCAAGGCAAAACGTCGAACGGGTGGTGAGCATGAAGGGTGAGGTGTTACAGTAATATTTATGACAATGCAGAATGCATGGTGTGATAAGGTAGTCTTACTGTGAAACTCATGTCTATTATCCAGCCGCACTATTCTTTCCTTTACAATGTTCATCCAAGTTTTATTCTGTACAAGTTTTGAGTTCTCAATAAATCTGGAAGATTCTGTTCGCAAAAAAAGGAACTGGAAGATAAAATTCACAAATGAAAGAACTATTGATAGCTTACTTCTCGTTTGAACATATCCAAAGGAGCACCCCGAGAGATCCTGATCCTAAAGTTTCTTCATAGCCACCTCCTGGTGAACTTGCAAGTCGAGCCAGATGTAGACTCAAAGATACATTGCAATTTATCTTAGGTCTCATGATACATTATAGAATTTTAAATACTAAGAGCACATCACCAAGTATTTTGCAAGAGGTAATGTCTAAACTGCAAAGTACTGATAATAAGTGCATAAAATTCTTTGGAAAATGTCAAAAAGAGAAAAAGAGTCATCTGCTGCTTCTCTTTCCATTTCTTGATAATTAAGAGTATATAAAACCATAAAAACGATAAACCTAAACAACCCAGTGTTTAAAGTGCTTCTACCAAATGAATGGGGTTCGATTGAGTCACAGACTAACAATATACAAAAAGACTTTGCAACAGCCTATTCATTGTGACTATTTGTACAAAAATCTTCAGTCTTCACAATAAGGATTCAATTACATCTAGAGAACTTGCAACTCTTTACCGAAGAGCTAAACATGGAAGCAAAATCTCAACAGCACCTAATAACAGAGTAGCAAGGGAGCCAAAAGTAAAACTTCCTTTTGCTTATCCAAATTACAAAAGAGAAAGTAGCAAGACGAGGCCATGAATGGGTAGCGAGGGATTAGTTATTATGGTTGGCATCGGTCCAACAAGTCATGTGCGTATGTCAAGGTACCAATTCTGGAGCTTTTTTTACCAACCCAGTTTTTTTTTTTTTTTTGGGCAGATACCAACCCCAGTTGAAATGCCAAATTTTGATACTATCTGATGTCACTATTACACACTAGCTGCTTACTCTAAAAATCTAAATCATTAGCCCAAAAGCAGGACACTGAAGTAGTACTAACTGTCATTTCTTTTGACTGAAAGACGTCATATTCAAGCAGGATCTTTTGCTTAAAAGCAATCATATAAAAGGATCAACGGATATAATCACATTCCATAAATTCAGACAAATGGAATTCACAACCGAAAATAAAGGAACTCTTCAAGTAACTAATGCAATGACAATTCTTGATTTGCAAGAATTTAGAAATATTTGAAACTGACCTTGCCATTCCAGCAAGCATGATAGACCTCTCCACAAGAGCCTATTTGGAAGACGATGAAATGGGGTAAAATTTCTGACATAATAAATAGTAAATGCAATTCAATGAGACAACGTTGCACTGCATCCTATAATAACTACTGCAATTATGCTTACATTCGGATTGCCATAGATAACTTTCTATCAGAAGACATGCACTTCTTTTTACGTGGCTAGCTAGCCATCAACATATTAGGCGATAAAGTAGTGATAAAGCATATCTCATAGTACTAGACAAATGTCACAAAAAATGCAGCAACGGGATCAACATATATGTATTCATGAGTCTTGCTCCCTAAGCTAATGTGGACCTGCATAAGGACATGAATCTATTCAACCAGTGACCTAATCAAAGCAATACCTAGTCCAATCCTTTCACCAATGAGCAAATGTTCCCATTGAATCTCATCACCAGCATCAACATTTATCAACTTTATTTGTATCACTATCAATTGATGAACAGGGGCCTTTTGAATTCTTCAACATGAAGTTTGTGTCCATGAATCTATCATTAGTGCACTTTTTCGGATCAGGAAAAGAAATTTCATGACCACCACATCCACTCGGAAAGTCTAGTACGCCATGTTGCCAATTCTCTAGAGTCCTAAAAGGGTCTTCCTTGACTTGGGCATTCAAGTGCTCTTTGCAAGGCATCGTATTATACTGGCCTGTGTTACATCCCGACATCGGACTATTCTCACTGAAAGGATTCCAATGACTACTTTTTTTGATCAACTGATTTGATTTGTTTGATGACTTGATGCCACTGCTCTCTTGAGCTGAATGATTAAAATAATTACATAACTTAAAAACTGTCCAGATTGACATCAGTTGTAGAGCTGCCAATGGATGATGACACATCATGAGCATTAGGTTCCCAATTGCTTCTTGGAAATAGACCTTTCTTAAAACCATATTCTTTCTTTCTTGCTACTTCGTTGAGAGAAAGTCGATTTGTTAGCATCGATGGGACAGGAGGCTGACCAAGAATGGAGTTATTTTTCTGTCTCGGCATCTCATTGATTTTGTTTTCTGTACTGTTACCTAGGGCTTTTGGAAAGCCTACCATTAAGACAGGATAGGGATCTACAAAAAGATTTGTGGGGTGCTTTGAACACAGCATAATAACAGCATTGATCCTCCTCGATGATGATGATGGCTGGTGGTTGTCCCGCTCCTCGGCGTACCCCGCTTCGCACTTCCTTTTTAATTAGCTTTCAGCGACAAACCGGCGACCGAGTAATCCAATCATTTTTTCGGGTGGCAGGGACGGGGGGGATGGATGGTTCGATAACTTCGACGCGCCGATCTCCTCTTACCACAGAACTGTCCGCCGGCTCTGCCAGTGCCCTCTCGGGGGCGTCTCTGTCCAAAAAATCGCCGATTCTCTCAAAACACCACGGCCAATCCAAACGCTGCCGGTCGACAGTTACACCGCACATTCTCTATTTTTCTTCTCATTTTCTCGGGAAAGAAAACAACGAGAAACTCTCGTTTTCTCATATCTCCCTCTTTCTGCCTCTCTGCGCACGGACAGAAGTGAGAGAACAGAGGAGGACGAGGGAGAAGAAGAAGTCGGGAGCTCATCGGCGTCAAGCCGCGCGCCGGGCCCTTAGCCTTTCGGATTTGCTGTGTTCTGAAGCAAATTTTATGTATTCTCAGACTACTTCTTAATGAGAATTTCATTAATTTCATCTAGGATTGCATCTCCATCGAAAATTTCACCTAGGATTGCCTTTAAGGGTATTGAAGCAGATAGCATTACATTTGAATAGCATTTACATTTGAATAGCATCAATTAGATTCTTATATCCATATATCATAGTTCATTTTATGGAAATAATTCATTTAGTATTCATATAATACCTCATGTTTTCATATTTGTTTTTTTTTTTTTTTTTTTAAGCAACGGTTTATTTTGGAGAGTTTATATTGAGTTTCTATTTACAGCTCACAAGAGTCCTGTCCGGAGCTTTAATAACATAGCTTTATAAAATTTTACCCTATACAGCTCAGGTTATTTATTTCTCTGCACCTTTTATTTATTAGTATGGTTAATATTTATTGTGGCTTGCTTGTTTATCTTTTACTGCTCAAGCACCATGCATTATCATCTTTCCCATATTAAAGGATTTAGGAAAACAAAAATTGAAGAGACCGCACGCAGACTTTTTTTTTTTTAAATAAAAGATACCGAAGTAGCATTAGATTAATTTAATGTACTCAAATTCCAAGACACGTGAGTCCTTGGTTCGTACGCTCTTACATCTCACCTTAGTTTCTAGCTGGCTCATCATAGGTTGGTAGTGACTCTTTAGCTTGATCTTGAACAAATGATTAATTGAAAAAACTAAGTGATGATCGGTAGGACTTAAAAGGGCATGTGTTAAGTGTAGGCCCCATCTATTAAGAGGAACCATTCTCTGTTTAACAATCCATCAAATTTCCTCTAACGTATCTAATATCAACCTAAGGAAGGTCACGACAATTCGCACTTAAAACAATGCATATTTCTATATTAGTCAAATGCCTGCGTTATGCGAGAAAGAATTCCAAAATTTAATACGATCAATGCATGGTGAAATTTGCAGTATAATGTTATTATTAAATATTTTATAAATAAAAAAAAAATTGGAAGCAAATGAACACAAAGGATGAGATGATGTATATCACCTGAGAGCGCCGAAAATTGCTGCCACATATTGCCTCTATATAGCGCATAAAGGTCCTCTTGATGCTACGACCGTGCATTGGCCACAATACTAAAATTTACTGATGAGATCTATTCTGGCACGAAAAGCTTCTGTCAACACTTCTTTAAAAAAATACGAGATCAAAATATAATACAAAAAACTTAGATCCATTCCGCAAAATGAAGATAATCACCTGACCTCCATGCCCTCGCTTTTCGAAAGGTACAATTTAGGCAAGTTTTTAAAGTCTATAATACTTACGTCATCATTATATTTAGGACAGTACCGATCCCCTCTTGATTTAGATCTTACCAAAAATTTAACATCATTCTAATAGAGGCATGGACTATTTTAAATATGGACTTATCAACTATCCACGCCTTTTGCTTATGCATGAGTGGCCATGGACACAAAACAATTTGCACGTGTTTGGTTGTATTGAATTGGTGACCTTCTCCTGATGTCTTGACCAACTATACCAACTTTAACGGTTATATTAAAAATAGAAGATGCGGATAAGGGAGAAAGCCCCGTTTGGTTCGACATTTGGAATGGACTTTGGAACTCTAAAGTCCTTAACAAAATGCAAACGTGTTTAATTCGTGTTTTTGCTCAATTTTGAGAAAATACAATTACATCTCCAGAGGACTCTAAAGGCCTTTAATTCAAAGTAGGTCTGAGGTATTTTAGGAAGTTGCATTTTCAAAATGTAAGTCTTAACCTTGGTTATTGTTCATCTTCTCCAAAGACTGCTACACGAAAAGGATGATTGAAGGCCGACGACCACCGGCCAAGGGGTCGCACGTGCCAACAACCGTCGCCTAAGGGTTGCTCGACCTCGGCGACCATCATCGAACCTTAGGCAATGCTTGGGTCGCGCCACCCCAAGTGATGGCCGTTTGAGGTTGCGTGACCCTAGGCATTAGCGGCCTGAGTTTGGCCATCATGCAACCTCAGGCATCGGCCGCCTAGTTTGGCCAACGCTTGAGGTCAACCGACGGTCTCCTGGATCAAGCCACCTTAGGGATCGCCGCCTAAGGTCGCACGACCTCAGGCGAGGGCATCTGGGGGCCAGATCCGATCAATCAATGGCTGGACTTCAAAAAAAAAAATTAAAAATCTTCTTCTTTTTTAATTTAGTAAAAGTCCTTTACAAATGCAATTTTTACCAAACAGCATTTTGGCCAAAATTGTTTCTCAATACACTTTAGAATTACAATTCATCAAATGCTATTTGCATTTCAGAAAATTCTCTTAATCTAAAGGTATTTATATTTTCCCAAAGACATTCCCTAAAACCAAACCAAACGAGGCCAAAAGGTTAATGAATTGAGTATAAACTTTTTTTTTTTTTCATTTTCAAGGATCTATTTCATAATTAAGACTAGGTTGAAAATCGTTGATTGATTGAATGAATAGAAGTAACAACCACAGGTAATTCTCCTTTCTCTCTCATCAAATATGAAGTTTAAAATTTACAAGTTGTGACTATCGGGCTCAGCCCAAAAGCTCATAGGCCCACAAGTTATGCCTAATTCTGAGCCCAAATTAAGATTTTAGTACAGAAAACTCACAAAACCAAAGAGGCCTAAAGTTGAATTGGATTTACAGTAGTTCAGTGTCTTGCTTTGTTTGAGACAAGGGGGTGAGGAATATCATGGGAGAGAATTCCAAAATTTCACGCGCTCTCTTTTTCTGAACATATTTATAAAATTTTATGCATTTTCCACCCAAACTTTCGGTTTCTCCATTTCCTTCCTTTCCCAAACATTAAAGAAGTAACTATAACATCACTAATAAAGCCACGCTAACCTTTGCCAATCAATTCTATGACCTCCTCTTTTGAGAATCATTGAATCTTTTTTATATCGAAAATGTCATGTGGCTTTTTCTTTTTTACTTCACATGTGCACTCATAAATAAAAAAAAAAAAAAAAAAAAAGGTTTCAAAATGTATATACTAATGCCAATTTTAAAAAAGAAAAGAAAAATTTTCAGTGGGCCATACATTGATTTGTATTGCTGACTTGCAAATGTTTCTTCTTTTATTTTGGATTTAAGGGGAGAGATCTAACTAGGCACTCGAATGATTTAAGTGAAATTCATTTGTTGTGGAACCAAAATAGCTAAGAAGCTTCACATGAGTCCATATGGTCAAGTAGAATAGGCATGCTACCGATTACAACAATTGTTAAAGTTCCTAGCCACGAACCATCCATTAACTATATATTTTCAAACATAGTGTAATTAATTAATAAACTTATTCTCTTGTGCAGGCTAGTGTGAGCAAATGTAAATGGTGATGAAGAAAATATTTCTTAGGGCCTTACAATTATGTTTTGTCTTGCACGAGTCGAAGCTTACGAAAAGAAATATTAGTCTCTTTCCACACATTTGTAAGCGAGAAGAGGGAAATCTTATGGTGCGCTCACGTAAATATTGCTCACTAATCAAAACTATTCCTTATTAGATGGGAACCGGAGCTCGCGGCCACCCAGCTCACGCGAGCTCCGGCCACTGGTCGTCCCCTCTTTACGCCATCATGCGTATTCTGGTTCGTCGACGAGAGCGCCGTCGCAGGTTCCGACCCCGTTAGGGCTAGGGATCTCTCGCTTCGGTAGCGCACTTAAGCCGTTCGACAAAATGCCACAATGAGATCTGGATCTTATTTCCCTGTTTTGGGCGGAGCTGAGTCGTCCTTGCTTGTCATGCTCCCCGGTGGCCTTCCTGCGATGCCAGATTCCCTGAGTGTTGGCCGTTCATTTGTTTCGTTGCCTTCGTCGCTGTTATCGTGTGTACGGCCGAGGATACCGGCGGCGAGAGCGCCGGTTGAGGAGGGCAACTCGGGCAAAGACCAAGCCCGCGGCTTGGGCCACCCAAGGCGACGACCGAGTGGGCGTGCAGCACGGCCAAGGCGAGCGGCGCCGCTGTCTCAGCCGGCCAAACCGCGGAGAGCAGAGGGTGCCGCGAGGAGCGCGGAGAACGCCAGGGGGTGTCGGGTCGGATCCGGGTCAGGAACAGGATCCGATCGGATCTTTAGGGTTTGGTCTTTGGGCTGAGATGAATTACGGATGTTGGGCTTATTTTGTTTTCTTGGGCTAGATTTAGTTTATTTGCTTTTTAGGGGCTGGGGGATCCATTTCTTTTCAGCTGGACTGGGCCCGCAAATCAGGCCCAGTCCGGCTGGGGGTCTCGCTACCCAGGCCGGCGGGCCCGGGCTGCCTTCGACCTCCCCTAATGTAACATTTTATTTTCTGTATATCAAAATATATTTTAAAAATAAAAAAAAATCAAAAGATTCTGAGGAGAGGAAAGGCATTAAAAATAACTCTTGAGTAATTTTCTCCAAAAAAATGTATGAAAAATCCAAAAAAAAAAAAATCAAATCTCAAGGTTTAAATAAAATTAGGTACCGAAAATGCATTAATTGATTAATTGGTGTAATCAAGTCATTAATCCTAATTTCTCTTGTTGTACATGAGTAAAATGTTTTTTTCAATATTTTATTTGGATTTTAATTGACCTACCATAAATTGATTACCGACAACTCATAAATAAAATGACTTGCAAGTTAAAAACTCGAACTATAAATCGCAAATTAGCGGGCTTAGGAGAGTTTGGACTAAGCTTGGACTTAGCCACCCATTAACCTCTGCGCCTACAGGAGTGTTTGAAGAGGTCGCAACATGTGCATATCTCCTTTTATTTACCTCATATATGCACTCAACAAAGGAACACTTCAATATGTATTTAGTAATGCCAAAAAAAGAGCAAAGTTTTCAATGGGCCAAAGATCAGTCTGTATTGTTGACTTTTGAGCACTTGTTAGGGAAGTGCTCACACGAAGCACTACGATTTAAGGGCCAAATTAACTAATGAAAAATTCACATGAGTCCACATGATCAAATACGATATGGTTGTTATCAATTACATTATGGAGGAAGTTCCTAAATACGAGCAATCCATTAGTTAGATATTATGAAAAAATAAAGTAAATTCTATTGTGCATATAAGTGTGAGTCTGTGTCTGGTCCATAATGAAAGAAAAATAATGCAAATCACTGTGGCCAAAAGTAATGGCCGACAAAAATAAAAGCACCCTTTGAACAACACTATCAAATTTTCTAGAATCGTTTTTGAGGGATCAGCATCACCAAGCTTAGCCAACCACAGAATTAGCTTTACAAAGAAAAGGTGGAGGGCATTGCAGTCTTTTACATGCTTGATGATGCGATCACATTGGCATCTGCGCAATGCTTTCTCAGTAAATTGAAAGGAATAAAGGGGAGGAAAATGCGACAATTGCTTTTGCTTCAAGATTATGTTACTTTGTTCTTTTTTTTTTCTTTTCTCTTTGATAAAAAAAACATTTTATTTTGCGTTTAAAGTCATTAAGTTTTTTCTGTTTTACTTTTTCAATGATAAAACGAGGCCACATCAGCTTATCATATAAGCATTGTTTGCCGCGTAATCGATGAAGAGTTCATTTTATTGGTTAAAGTGAAATTATTTTTATTCCTTTCATATAGATACATGATTTTTTATTGATTTGGCCTGAACTTCAAATGATATCTATCTACATCTTATGTGCTATTGGCATTTGAATCACGTTCAGCCACCCTCTTTATTAAAATATATACACGAAAATGAAAATTAGGAAGAATAAACAAAAAATGGGTATAATAACTACAACATAAACTCATTTCAGTGGCACCAATATTGGTCTCTCTAAGCTTTTATATGTCTGTTAAATGGTAATTGTATGACATCATGTTTAACTATCTTCTTGTTGGTACCCTAATATGCGACTTAAAAATATTTGGTAAACTTGGAAAATTAGCAAGTCTCTTCGCACTTTTATTAAGACAATTCAGCCTATGACAATTGATAGGGAAAAAAAAAAGATTTCTACTCATTGGAGAACATCTACATGTGAATTCACACATAAAATTTTCAAAATTATCATCACATATAGTGCTTATTTTTCTTTCTTCATTCTTTATTCAAACAGTGATTTTCAATGGTTGGACTAGTTGAACTGATGGAATTGTTTACTGACCCTCGCTCCTATTGAACCTCTAATATCGTTTTCAAAGCATTACCTCTAAATGGTGGACTAAAAATCATCAGTTTTTTTTTTTTTAATTTATTGAAAGATGGGCATGTGGAAATCTTTAATTAAGGGCCGTCAACTTTGGTTTATACATCTATCTATAGAATTTCTTTAATGGACAACCTTATTCTTACTTTAATAAAATTCCATCTACTTTATTCGAAGAAAGTGCAAGTGAATTTGGAGAATATATCCATGTGAAAATGGATATGGTTGCTTTAAACCTGATTCGTCCTTTTCCTAGAATTCATTCTTCGTCCTTTTAAACATGGGAGAGGAGAGAGAGAGAGAGAGAGAGAGAGAGTCCCATACCAACACATGCTCACCAAACTTCCTTGATTCGATAACATATTTTATCAAATAAAATTTATCATATTTTATGTAAAGGGCTATATTTTTCTCCATCCTTAATTAAAAGCAACTTTCTCAAACCATAATTTTGATTGGTGGATTACAAATTATAGACATCACCCACATACAAAGATAAGTGTGGATGATATACATGTTTTTAAAAAAACTCAGTGACCGTTACAAACTTGTTGAACTAAAAAAAATTAAAATTAAAATGCATATCTTCTTCTTGAACAAGAGATTTTAGTAAGCACCATTGAGCTCAAGGAAGTGTCATTTGGATCATAGCAAATCATCCATAGTATCAAGTTTTCTCGATAAGTAGCACCTGTACTACATTTATGGTGTCAATCACAAAACAAGGGATGCCCATGGTCGCAGATGCATCTCCTAACTTTTTACCAAGAAATCAATTTTCTTATCACAAGCACAAAATCAGGGACAAAAAAAAAATGATATTTATCCAAGTAGGATTTGTAAATTTATCTTCCAAAGTTGATGGACATTTGAGAGAAAATCAAAAGGGACAATCTATTTTGACAAAAGGCAGATAAAAATTTGATCAGAATCTATTAAATCCTTCAAACCCCATGTACCAAAAACTCAAATTGCTACCAATCGCTCCAAGGTTCCATACCTCGCCTCACAAAGTGCACGAAGTGGAGGTTCAACAGAGTGCGAACTTATGCGAAGCTAACTGCGGAGAAAAATAAAAGACGAATGCTAGCAGGGGAAACTCCTCATGAGCTCCTCCTTCTAACTTCCCCAAACTTCCCTGCACATGTGCTTATCTGTTGTTTCCACTTTCTCGGCTTTTTCGTTCTCTTCTGATAAATATGAGATTAGCGGCTGGCCACATTTTGTGATGATAATCAAGCTTCTGAATGACTTTTTGGGTGGGTTTTGGTGTTATATCTTAGAAATCCTTACAATAAATATTCGACAAGTAAGACTTTGCTAAGCGGGTCCAATTTCCCGTTTACCCACAATGGAGGAGGCCCCTCCAGCACCAATAAAAACACCAGAATAAGCGGGCAATCGCACCCCAGAATAAAATTGAATCACGGCCACGAAGCAAGGTACGTTTTTAATTAGCACGTGTTTTACCAATTAATGAATACTAAAAAAATGATAACAATCAATAAAAAGTCAACAAAAAAGTTAGCCTGTGAATTTAAAAAAGCTGTAAAACAAAAATATGCGTCTTTAATTATTGCTTCACCCAGAAAAATGAGATGCCTACGTATTAAATTAGCATCTAATATACCTAGCCACATTTAATGATGACGTGGCACCGATGGCAGCCGCAATTACATTTCTATTTGCAATTTTAACGGAAGAACTGACTTGAGTAAAAAGCGTCTTAGGAAACACATTGGTAAAAAAGAAGCATATAGACAATACTGAACTCATCGAAAAATTACATCACTGATGTTTTCGTTAGCTCTAAATTTTTGGCACAAATTTTATGAAGAGAGATTTTAAAGAAGTTTTGTTTTGTCGCGGTGTTTCGTTTATCTTTGCCAGATGGTCACTTGCAATCATGGATGTGCGCAAGTTGGACAAAACTAGAGTGATGAATTCTGTCCTCATCATTTCTAAATGTCCTTGACTTTGATTTTGCGTGGCCTCGATTCAGAGGAAGGGATTGTTTTGCTGGTGTTGGAGGGTTTAAAGAAGCAAATTGACTCATCAAAGAAACGCAATCCATCACAAGATCTGGTTTAAGTGCAAGAGGGCTTGGGCTTGACGAAGAGAAACGAGAAATAACGGAGAATTTTAATATTTCTTCCCCAAGAAAGATGAAATACATCAATATTGTATTAGCATTTAATGTACCTTTGCTACGTTGGTGATGAAAACTAAGACTTCGATGTTGTTAAATTTTCATCGCCGGTGTAGCTTCAGCCATTCTTCTCTCTCACACACTAAGTGCTTGTGTTTTTTTTTCTTTCTAATAATTTTATCTCAGTCAATAGAAAAATTTCCATCTTATCTTTAAATTATCCAATCAACACTGAGACGTCACTGAGAGCAGACATTTCAGCATCTTGATTTGCAATATATATAGGAACCACATTGAAAAATAAAAGTACATGGACGACATCAAACAAATTAAAAAGTATAGATACTAGAGATTTCATTTTCTCTAAACATTACGCGTAAGCTTTATTAATAGATTTTTTTGGATGCTTTCCTCTCTAATCTTCTGCCACTGGGGCCGCGAGGGATAATAACATTTTTAAGAAAGTGATCTACAAGTCTCAAAATCTATTCCCCTTTCCACATCTGTATCATCTTTTCTAACGTTACATAACTCTCAAAGAGCAACATGTCAAAAGTTTATTTCCACTATGGACACCTTGACACTAACGCAAGTATCGATTCTTTCCACTAATGGGGAGGGAAGCCAACAGGTCGCCCATCTTCACTTTGATTTGTGTGGCCACCGATCCTATTCCAAAGACAACTACCAAAATATCTCTGGAGTCTACCATAGGGGTGGTATTCTTGCCAATTTAGAGGAAAGGATTGTTTTGGTGGTTTTGGACAAAGTGGAGGGCTAAAGAAGTGAATTGCCTCTTTAAAGATTGTGTGGATTCCAAGCATACGTGGATCATCCTTTGGGGCAAGAGAAAAGGCAAAAGCTTGTTGAAGTGCCAAGGGCTTGTGCTTTAAGAGGAGAAACACATCGGTAAGAACACCATCGCCAATCACCAGAAATCACCGAGAGGCTCCTTTTATGTTCTGAGATATTTGGTTTGATAGCTCGAAGAAGAGGCGTGAAGATAATCCTTTGATTGCACCACCTTTCGGGACTCGGACAAATTGATCTGCTCCAAGGTAATTTATTCTCAAACACAAAACATTTGATTATTACTCGTTGCAGATCATCTAATATCATTTAAAGCATAAAAATGTTAGGTGTGAAATTCGCATGTGACTTTTTTGCAATTTTCATTACATATATTACTTATTCTTCTTACCATATTCTTTTTATTCAAACTGGTTGGTATAAATTGTTGGATTGGTTGAACCTGGTGGAATAGCATACCGGCCCTCACTCCATGGTTCTATCCTCGCACACAAAGTGCATGAAGTGAGGATCCGAGGGGGTCCAAATTTATGTGAAGCTGAATATTGAAAAATAAACGATTACAACAAAAATATAATTGTATGGAAAAAATATATTACGAGATAGGTAAATTGATGTAGTGAAGAATAGAGATAAACATAGATTATAGATTTGTTTGATTGTCGAAAGAGAGAGCTTTACAATCCTCAAAACACTGGTATTTATAAACCTAATATTAGTAATAAGCGTTCCCTATACTGGACAACAATCGCCCACACAACTCCATTCGTCATTCCTCCTCTTTTGCAACTTCCAGCTTCAAAGGCGAATGCAACTCATCATGGGCTCCTCTCAGTTACTTCTATTATCGTGGCCAAGTTCTCCGAACTTTTTACAATTCGGCCTAGCTTGGGCGAATTGCATATTCAACTTAGCTAGAACGAGGGACCACCATTCTATTAATATTTCTTTTTTTAAGAAACACTTTTCAATTGGCTGTAACTAACTACGATTTAAGTATTTCTTTAACCAATTTTTTGGCGATTTCTCAATAGAAACCCAGTTTGTGTTTTGGTGGAAAGATAGTTTTCATTACTAATATGTTGCAGAGCCACAACTAAGTTAAAATCATTTTTCAACGAAAATCAAACCTAATGAGCTTTTTAACGGCTGGTTTGATGGTGTTTTTTCAATTGCTAAATCATTGGCACTGTTTTATTTCTATTTCTAAGCTTAGATAATAATTTACCTCACCATAAAAAAATATGTTGCTCTTATGAGTCAAGCGAGACTTGCCCTCGAGCATCAGGTTGAGCCATTGACAACGATGTTAGATTACTCATTTTGAATAAATATTCATCATGATCCTCCGTTTTTTCTAAGGTTAAATAACATATTGACATTATTCCCTTAATTTCAGGTCATGAAAGCATTTTGACTAAAAAAATCCTGTATGGTAAATCAATATATAGACCATTTTCATCCATGCAAAAGTTTCAAGCCAATTTTTCGTACACATGATTTTCCAATGGTAAAGATTTTCATAATTCTCTTAAAACATTAAGGTGCTTGACCGAGTTAACCACCAAAAAGATTTTCACACAAACAATATATGAAATGCTTGGCATGAATAAATTTAAAGAAGTTAGGGAAGACAGATGGTTAACCAATTTATAGTGGTAATCGGCACCTACTTCACTTCTTAAGACCATTCGGGATTTATGCCCATCCCACTATTTTTGAAGTCTTGTATAAAGGTTGGTTTATAATGGAGCCAACACTCCTCTGCAAGCAAGGTGAACTCATTTACAAACAATTTCTCTCACAAGAAGTTGATTTGCAAAGTGAATACAAGAGAGATTTTGCAAGTATTTTCATGTACACACATGCCCAAGACAATGGCTGCCTTATTTTTAGGAATACAAACTCTCACGTCTGAATTTCCATTGGTGGTAGCAGTTCCCAAGCTGTTAATAGCACTTCTAATGACTAAATTTTCAACCATTTAGACTTTCGAATGTCCACACAAACTCATAAATGGCCAAGAAATCGGCTTGAGATTGGGCGAACGAAATTCAAATTTAAATTGTAGAGCCGTGTATTGGGCCAAATCTGGCCAGCTATCCCGCCATTACTTAGCCAGGCACCTAGATATGTTTTTAGACAAGCCCACTATTTTTTAACCCTTTCCAACTTGCACAAACTTGCAGAAAACATTTCCATTGTGACGATTATAAACATACAAAAAAGAGTTTTGGACTCATCAAAATTGATTTAGGATCAATAGTGGCAACTTATAAATAAAAGGTGCAGCTTAAAATTATGTTTGACTGCCAAAAATTTGAATTTGATAAATGTAACATTTTGACAGTTTAATCTATTGATGAATTGGAGAAAAAGTAATCGAGTATGTTAAAATAACATATCAGGTAACGATTGAGGGTTTTTGTGATGGGCTGTTTGCACTTCATCTTCACTAATGAGTAATGATACAAAGAAAAAAAATTATAGAATTGTGAGGTTATGGCTATTTACAAAAATTTAAGTATTTTAAATTAGGTTTAAGAACCTTTTGCTTCGGTTAAATTATATGAATAAAAAAGGTATTTGTCTATTTTTCTTAACTTGATTGATAATAAAATTTCGAATTAGCCCATTAATTTGATGCATTTACTTAAATGTAGAATATAATTATGAGGAGCATATGTCGATAACCCTCTTATTTAGGATGTCATCAGGCCATTTGGTCGGCGAGGGTGTATAGCCCTCACCTTGGCATTGGCAACTTGCTAGCCTTCGCTGCTACCCCACCAACGATAGGGCGGTGGCCATAGGTGGGAGGGAGCAGTGTATTTTCCTTTTTTACATTTTTTTTTATGAAAAGAACCTACTCAACTAAAGCATAAGAAATGTCTTGGAAGAATACATAGTTTCCTTGGATGACTATGTCCAGAAAGAATGGGTGTCACCCTCCAAGTAGAGAAAGATAAAGGAAAAATTTTAAAATTTTAAAAGATGAAATTGCCCTTTACAGAGGATGAATTTAAGTCATCCTTTGAGATTGATATGAGCACTCAAACTCTTATTTAAAATAAGATTTATTCCATATCCTTATTTAAGAAAATAATGATTATTTTGACTTCAAATTTTTTGAAAACTTGATTATTTTAGATTTTTATAAATCAACTAATACCATTTCAATAATCATTTATATCTAATTATTTAAACATCAATATTTTATTTTTATTTATTGGATTTTTCATGCACTTTCAAGAGAAAAATACTCAAAAGCCATTTTTAAGCCTTTTGCTAAATTTTTAGAAAAAAAAAATTCTTCTGATTTTTTTAATAAAATATTTTTAAATATTAAATAATATTATAATATACAAAAAAGGACCCGGAGTTGGAACCCTCGGTGGGAACCGACCCGGGTCGCCTACCAGGGGCCCGTCTGGGCCTGAAATGCGAGCCCAGTCCGGAAAACAAAATGAACTAAGCCTGGCCCATTAAAGCAGAATAAGCCCAATATGCCTAAATCATCCCAGCCCGAATACCAAGCCCTAAAGACCTGACCCAGATCCGAGACGGTACCCAGGCAGACCCGACTTGCTATCCTGCCCCTGCCTCTCGCGGCCCTCTGTCGACCTCGCCCCGACGGGGGCGGCCGCGGCGAGTGCGGCCGCTCGCCTCGGGCTAGCCACGCACCCAGTCCGGCAACGTCTCGGCCAGCCCAGCCCGAGGGCCACTTCTCGGCCGACCACCGTCGCCAGCCAAGTACCAGCTCGGCCTCCCCTACTTCGGCCGAGATCTGGCTCGGCCAGGCATGGCCGGCGGAAGCTGCTCGACCCAAGGCCTCCCCAACGCCGTCTCCCCTGTCTCGACCCTCCGCGTGACACCCAGACGGCGAGTAGACAATCGATCGGAGCTCGGGAACGGACTTTCTCAACACGAACTTTTAGATCTAGCTTAGGCATTTCGTCGAGCGGATGGCGCGCGACGCGGAACGAGGATATCCCGACTCAACTCGCGCCCGCGCCCCTTTGACAAACGACATATGATGTCCAAATAAGAGGCGACGGGCCGGAATCCGCGTGAGCCGGCCCACCACGAGCTCCGGCCAGGTGAGCCCCAAAAACAGGGCAAGAATAAAGGGACTAAGGGCTACCGGTTCGGCTCGGGAACGGCTCGTCGGCGGCTCGTCGGCGAGGTTCAAGCGCGGTGGTCACCGAGCTCGTTCCCACTCTCACTGTTCCGGTCGCTCTCTCTCTCGGGTCTCTCTCTCTCACCGATCTCCTCTCGGCCCCCCTCCCTCTCTCTCCCCGTCCTTTTCACGGAGGCGGACGACTCATGCGTCCGTACTCGTGGCAGGTGGACTGGCTGCCGTCCGTACGTCCGGCCAGCTGATCCGGTCATGTCGCCCACCTGCCCGCTTGCTCCTGCTCTGCGTTTCCTGCTCCCTCCGCTTCTTTTGCCGCTGCTCCTCGTCCTTGTTTGCGTGAGGGAAGGGAGAAGGAGAGGGAGGAGAAGGCCGGGCCGGCGGAAAGAGATAAGATATGGGCCCCGGCCCGGCGAAAGGAAGAGGAAAGAGTTGGGGTAACCCCGGTCTTCTTTCTTTTTTCGATTTTTATAAAAAATAATAATTTTTTATTTGTCCGAAATAAGGTAAAATAAGGGAAAATAAAATAGAAATAAAACTTAGTTGATGCAAATAACATTAATGTCAATGTGATGTGAAAATCATTTTTTGTTAAGGTTGAATTGATCCCTAATTTCATATGCAATTTAATTCTAAATATTTAGTTAAAATGTAAATGTTGACATTAATATCAGTGTAGGAGATCAATAGTCCGGATCTTTCCAAACCTCTTTGTCTGTCCATCATATAATTCCACACCCTAGTATTAAGCTAAAGTTTAGCCTATGTGTGGGGGAACATATTTAAATGTTGAATCATATATTCATTGAACAACTTAAACTTTTCAAACAATTAATGAAAGAACGTTGGCAACATCACTAAACCTTGTCTAGTCTTGTTTTTTAGAGTGCTAGTATGAACACCTAGAGGGGGTGAATAGGTGTAAAAACAGATTCTTTCTTTCTTTTAAGACTTGAACCAGAACAATAATATAATTAAATAGATTAAAATACGAAATACGTAAAGAGATAAGGAAAGAGAATTGAAACACAAAGTTTATAGTGGTTCGGCTTAGATCAAGCCAACGTCCACTCTCCCACGCTAACAGCCCACTGGCTAGATTTCACTAAGAATCAAAAGAGATGTTACAATCTCACGTCCTCGAATCCACAGTGTAGAGACTCTACTATACTTTATCGAGATCTCACAAAATTCTCTCTTTTGAGTACAGTTGTATGCTCAACAAATGAAATAGCAAAGAATAAGGAGCTTTAGACTTTGGAATTTTTCTATCTCGCACTTCCTCGAACAACTAGAGTGTCTTCATTTTATACTCCTCCATGCCTATATAACCGTTGACACCTTCCAAAGGAGTTCGGCCAATCTACCCGTTGAACCGAATCAATTAGGGATATCTCACGTTACTTAAGGAATATGAAGATAGCCTATCAATCATGTTCGCCCATACAATCAAGATCTAGGTTTCTATAAGTAGAACCTTCTAAGTATACTTTGCCAATCAACGGATCTGTCTTACTTGATTTACTTGTCATACGAATAATAGATCCAGAAAGTGTCAATGCTTGTTTGTTTGTCTTTGTCCGACGGTCATTTGCAATGATTCGACAGAGTAAATGGGACAGAACCACGTGATGATTTCTGCCTCATCAGTTTTTCACTAATATTATATTTCTCAGTTAATCGATATCTTAATTACAAGCTGTTTGTCGATGAACAATGCAAGAGGAGAGTTTGGACAATGCAACTTTGCTCAAATCAAAAAGTAGGAGTCCGCACTGCTCGGTATAAAAATGGCCTAGCGCCATCCCATTACAATTAAGATGAATAGAAAAGCTACGTTAAAAAATTAACAATCTAAGTAAAGTAGCATTTTATTGACCAAAATTAGAAACTTAACAATTTCACAGAACTTAACCAATCCAAAATTACAAAAAAAATTGTGTTTAATTAATGATTAATTGATTTTCAAATATAGGAGGATATTTTAGTCAATTAACAATAAACATAGAAGATGAAGAGGAGATGAGAGAGAAAAAAAAAGTAGGATGAATTAGTTATTGACCTTGTTTCCGAACATAAAAAATTATTTTGGTCAATTAATAATAAAAATAGCCTTAATAATAAAAATAGCCCCACCCTATTTATTTTATTTAAAATAAAGTAACAGAATCACAATTTTTACTTTGTGCAATGTTGTGAATTTCTCATATTTAGATGTAGACCTTTTAAAGAAATTCTCTTTATCTTCTGGGTGACACGGCATCTGTTAAACTCTAAAAAATACCGGCTATCAAAACAAGTGGTGGATGTTACAAACATCAAAACAATGATTAGCTATCTAAGATGTACATGGTATCTTTTGATTTGTAACCACTACTTATTGCTTTCTTGCGAAATCATGAAAATGAAAAGAAATTATTTTAGCTTTGAAATATAAAAAGTCCTAAATGATTCTGATTGTCGATATTCAAAAGAATCGACAACTGTTGAACGAGTATGAAAGAAAACATGGACAAACGGGAACAAAAAATGGAAATAAAATTAGGCTTCTAGTGCACGTGGTAGACAAGTAACATGTTGCTTGAACTAGCGTGAAAGAAAACATGGACAACGAGAACAAAAGGTGAAAAATAAAAGTAAAATGAGGCTTCGAGTGCACATGGTAGATCAGTCACGTGTTGCTTGCCCCCTTAAGATCATCTACAAGTTCTCCACGTAAACCAGTAACGGGTTACTGGGGTGCACCGAGCGCGGTGAGCCATCATTGAGCGACCAAGTTTTTTTCCCAAATAACTCCACGTTCTATGTTGCTCTTGCTGATGTCCCTCAGTCTCTGTTTATTTACATCGCTCTTGCTTCCATACATTCCGGTCTCTCTCTCTCTCTCCCTGTGGTTTTGTTTCCCACTTCTAACTGGTTACTTCTGTTCTCACTTCAGTTTTCTCCGCAGCCATTTGTTTAAGAGAATAATAAAAGGAGGCAACTAGAAGAGGAACAAAAGGGGGGGGGGGGGAAGGAAATTCTAAAAATTAGAGAGATTATGGCCGAGGCAATTGCTTACCCCGTTGCATCGAATCTTTTGTCGAAACTTGGCGAGTGCCTGTTTGCTCCCATTGGACGCCAATTTGGGTATGTGCTGTGCTATAAGAGCTATTTTGAAGAACTTGAAAATGGAGTCAAAGAACTAGAGACTGCGAGGAAAAGGGTACAAAGCTCCGTCGATGAAGCCGTGTATGACAGCAAACTTATACACGCGGATGTTGAGAATTGGTTGAAGAGTGTGAAGGAGGAGACTGATAAGGCAGATAACTTGTTAAAACGAAACGAAAGTGCAAAAGATGCTTGCTTCCGTGGGTGGCTTCCCAACCCCGTGGTGCGCCATCCAATTGGCAGGAAGGTGAAGAAGATGACTCAAGTCATCCAAGGACTGCATAAGGAAAGCAAAAATAGTATCTTCCAGAAGGTCTATTATGAGAATCCTCCCTTAGGAATCGTCATTGCTACCACTTCCGCCACAAGATCTGCTCACAGGATGGAAGATGTCTTGGAGTCGAGGGCTTCAATCACAGAGAATGTAATTGAGGCTATAACTGATGACAAGGTCTGTGTGGTTGGGGTGTATGGACCAGGTGGGGAATTTCAGCTCAACATGTTAAAGCATGGAGAAGCACGAATACTTTTTGAAAGGATAGTGGGGAACAAAGTTAACGACCCTGAATTTAAAAGCTTGGTAGATAGAGTGGTCCAGAATTGTGGAGGCTTGCCTCTTTTGATTGTCTCGGTGGCAAAAAGGTTGAAGCGTGGAGATTTGCCTGAATGGAGGAATGCTTTGACCTATACAGAAGGGACAAGTGTAAAATCAATAGTGGAACTAAATTACAATGACCTAAAAGATGAGAGGATCAAAGCGTTGTTCTTGGTTCATGCTCTAGTCTCTCGGGGACTTGGCATAAGGGATGCCCTTATCTACTGCATGGGCTTGGGTTTATATAAAAAATTCAGCAAGACCATCGAAGACACTAGAAAGAGGTTGATTATGGATTGACGTCGCCTCCTTGACTCTTCTTTGTTGCTAGGCAAGTGATGGCCGGGCCCAGTTGAGCATGCATGACCTAATTATTGACGTGGCCATCTCTATGCATGACAAATTTATTGACACGGAATGGAACGCCTTGGTCGGGAGAAAGGATTTTGGGTTTAAAGAATGGTCACAGTATGATCTCAGAAAATGCACCGCAATGGCCTTCTACTATGTTGACATTGATGAATTTCCTGAAAAATTGGACTGTCCGAACATGAGGATACTTCTGTCATTAGAAGAAAACTTTCTCAAAATGCCCGACTCATTTTTCGAATCTATGGAGAAGCTCCAAGTCTTGGACTTGACTGGCTTATCTTTTATCTCCCTCCTTTCGTCGATGGAGTTACTTAAAAACCTCACATCACTATGTCTTGATGGATGCCATCTAGAGAATGTGACTGCTCTTGGAAAGTTGAAAGGATTGCAATTCCTAAGTTTCTTCAATTCTAGAATTGCTCGGCTGCCCAAAGAAATTGGTGAACTAACAAAATTGAGATTTTTGGACTTGAGATTGTGTTCCATGCTTGAAGTTATTGAAAGCTTGGTTAATTTAGAAGAATTGTCTATGGAAGAGAGTTTTGATCAGTGGGAGGCCGAGGATAAAACCCCGCGAAACAACGCTAGCCTGGCTGAGTTCAAGAACATGAATAAGTTGAGCACTTTATACATTGTCATTCCTCGTTCAGCCAATCTCTCAAGAAACCTACCATTTGGGAAAGTGTGTCAAAGGTTTTCAGGAGTTGAAGTATCTTCACGTACAAAATAACCCCTCACTTCAATACGTTGTTCACTCCGCAGAGAATATCCAGTTCACTGCATTTACGAGATTGGCGTCGTTGTTTCTCGAGAATCTAAACAACTTGAAGAAGATTTGTCACGGTCGTCTTGCCCTAGAATCTTTAGTGTGCTAAGATCGTGAAAATTGATAAATGTGGTGGAATCAAACATTTATTTCCTTTATCCATGCTGAGAATATTCTTGCAGCTAGAAGAGACTGAAACAAGTAGATGCCACTTGATAAAGCAAATTGTCGCAGAGAACGGAGATGAAAAGGATGTTGATCCCAAAGTGAAGTCCTGCTATTTGCATAGGCTAATCAAAACTTGCCAGAGATCATGTTTTCTAAAATGGTCATATTTTCCTCCATCCAGACCGTTCTAATTGGAGAAAACTTTCTCCGGCTAGTCTTAAGATCCATGAGTTATAAATATGAGCATTGCCTTCAATTGATTTGGTTCCCATTCACTGTGCGGACTTTTAAAAATATTGACTTGTTGAAATATTTACGTTGGAGATATAATGTAAGGAGTTTTGTGTAATTTGACAAGGTAATATGCATTTATCAACTATACGAAAAAAAATAAATTAGAATCGTTTGAATCGTTTAGTATTTTGTGTGATTAATTAAACATTTGATTTATAAACACATTGAAATATTGACTTTAGAGCTATCTCAATTTGTTTTTGATATGTGGGTGAGGTGATGCGTTTTGCATTTTATAGTAAATGAAATTTCATGCATGGGTATTATAGAGGAGTCTAATAGCACATAGGGGAATTGGAAATATATTAAGATTCTTTTAATTATGACAAAATAATGATTTAATTTTTCAAAATGTAATTGCTATGCGATATGTGAATGCATAAAAACATCTATATAAGTTAATTACATCTCATTTTATATGTGCTATGTTATCAAAATATCTAAAGAAGCACCGTGCAATGTATCGATTTTTTAAATAGTCTAAAAGTTTACCACTGCTTTATGGTAAAGAATATACACATACATTTATGGATATAATCGTAACTTAAAGAAAGTATATACGAGCTATATAATTTGTATGACCTTCATTTAGTAATTATGGAAAATTGTAAGATTATATCACATCGGCTTGATTAAAGGGGGAGAACTAAAAAAAATCCCGGTGAATTTAACGTGTTTATGTGGGAAATATTGATTACATTGAATTATGTTGCAATTTTCATCTTAAGTACATTTCCCTGACCAGAAAAAAAAAAGTTGCTGTTTTTATCTTCCAATAATTGTAAAAAGTTGGAGTAGGTGAATGGACCTTAGTAGAATTGTGGTTCTCCACAAAGATCCATCATATAAAATTTTCTGCACTCTTATATGTTAGTTGATGGAACTATTATGTGACAACTGAATGAAAATTCAAATATAATAAGGCCAATTTGCATTTGTTACTCTTGGTACATTAATGAGATGTTAGTGGAAAAATTAATTGTTTTTCTAATTTATGTGAGCTTTGGACTTTTTTGTAGTGATTAAATTATCACAAATCTTCATTCTAACAACTTTTCTAATATTATAGTAGAATTTATGTGTACGGCACATTTTAAATTTCTTTTTTTCTGTAATAAAATGTCGCTTGAAAGTATTAACTGGAAACACATCTAGCATTCATTTGTGCACTATTGTTTGGAATTAACAAATTTTATAACTATTCTGTTAGTATAAAATAAAAAATTGGAAACCCTTTTCTAACTATTTTTTAAATTCATGTTTATCACGTAACCCAAACCACAAAAGCATTAAGCTCGACCGAAGTCATTATTAAATTAAGTAATTCTTTTCTTGGCTACATGACTAAAACTTTCTACTTTCGACATAAATTAACTTTTTTATGACTAGGAAACGTATCTTGGGTCCTCATATATCTGAAACTAAATCCTTTGCTGAAATTGACTTTGATGATTGTAGGGCGCCGTTGGGACCAATTCATGGATGTTATGGTCACCAATGGATATTTTGAAGATGAATCCCTTTTTAACATTTGGTCAATGTGGCTTCTATTCCGCTTTACGTCAATACCAGAAAATAATCGATCTTATAGTGCCATGCATGGGGACATTAAAATCTTAGGACTACATTATTATTTCTCTAATAAATTTATAGTAACTTTTTACTTTCACTCTCTCGATAAGAGATACTTCTTTTTCTTTCCTTTTTTTTGGGAATAGTTTGGAGAAAAAAGCTAGGCTTAAATTACACCTGTAAATCAACGAAAAGTATACTTTTTTTTTTTTTTATCAATTTATCAATAGAGTTGATAATTATTTCAGAGAAAGTAATCCAGATTGTTTGTTACACTATCGATTGAGATAATATATCATACTATCGAAAAATCAATTGAGCTTATGCCAAAACTTTCTAAAATTTAGGTAGATTGCACAAAATGTGAGGGTAAATTCGATAACCTCAATAATTCGTTCTTGTTATTATATGTATAATAAAGTCCAAATACATAATAGGTCAATGATAAGTTAGTGTAGAAAGTAGATAATTTTAGAGAAGAGTAAGGGAAAATTCAAAATCACTACTTTTATCAAACATTATCTCTAGATCTATTATGTGAGATTATTTCTTCTCTTATTATTTCACATGCAACTCGTATTCATGGTTTCTAGTGAGGCGCGTTCGATTGGGGAGAAGGCCTCGCCGGAGCCTGGAGCGATGGCGTACTCGGCCATTTTCCACGGCTGCCTGAGGGCGGCGATGTCCGCGCGGCCGCCCGCCGTCGTCCAGCTTCGCAGGGCTTGCAGGGCCTCCGCGGCGGTGCCGCTGCCTTCGGCTCTCCCGCCCGCCGCCGAATTGAGGGCTCGGGCGGCGATGCTTAGGTCGGCGCGCCCGCCGACTTTGTTGGAGCGGCGGATGATCGCGTGCTTGGCCGTGGAGGTGGACCGGAGGCGGAGGAGGGGCGGCGGCGGCGGCGGCGGCGGCGCGTCGCCGTTCCTGCGCTGGCAGAGCTCGAGCTACAGCCGGTTTGCTTATCAGGACGTGTCCAGCGACGAGTCGGACCTTGAGGTCGGTTCATCTCAGCAACAGCAGCAGCAGCAGATGGTGAGTTTGGAGTTTTGGTGATTTTAGTGGAGTGAATGAGTGTCGGTCGTGGTTCTGATTGAGCTTAGTATAGTAAAATTCGGTGAGAACGTTCGGGTACGGCAAGTTTCTGATGGTGTTGCTTGGGATTGAATTGGGGTGGTTACTATGTGTTAAAGCAAGCCCGAAGTGAAGAATTTCTGCCATTTGGTTTAAATTCCTTCCTTGTATGCTTCCCAGTAGTTGGTTTTTGAATCGTGCTTACGATGGAACTTGGTTAGACTATGCTTCCACTTTTATTCATGCCACCAAATGCCCTTGTAGGACTTTGTGTACAATTTGTTCCACAATATGGTTTAAGGTGGAGTCAGTGATGAGTATGCTAAAATATGTGGATGAGGAAACCGCAGTGCATGTGCTGTAAACTAAAAGAGTCCGAAAGTTTGAAGTATGAAATCCCATGTACACCTCAGCTTCTTCAAGGTGTGGTATGGACTTGGAAATAAGATACATTCTGGATGCCTACAGCTTGAGCACTAGAAGGAGTGCCTTTCCATGGCTAGTTTTTTGTAGACATAAGCAACAATCAGAAATGAGATTAATGGGAGGGCAATGGCTATTGTAAATAAGCACATTCTATCTAGCATGGTGGTGCCATTTACGACTCGATCAGTCACATTTTAAGGAGATTATATGCCTTGATCAGTTATGTTTTGAAGAGTTTATATGATAAAATGATATACAATATGATCAAAGCTGCGAGGAATATGCAGGTAGTTTTAAGTATTTGTCTGTTTAAATGTAAAAGGGCTTTGTCAATGAGGATCTCCAGGACACTGATTAAGGACACTTAACAAAGAAATGTTTGATTTTCAATGCATTGCTACCCTAACACAAGATGAAAAGTGCCGTGGGAGTTAGATTGTTTCCTTAGATAGGTGTTATTCCTAGGAGCACTCATAAACAAAATCCCATTTAAAATTAGATGGTTTTGTCAAATATCCCTAGTATGCTTGTGCCAATCTCTTGTTTAGCTGTGACATTAGATTTGCTTGTATACATTCACTGCTGTCTTTAGGAGGTTTGAAAAAGGCTAGAATTGTTCCTTTAAATCCATATCGAACAATTTAATCAAAGCAGTCTAATATGCAAAGATTTTACATTATTTTATATTAAGAAATCGGTATAAGAAGTCTAGAACATGACAATAACGTGTTACTTGTGGACTTTCACTATTGTATCATTTCAGCTAATTTGCTGATGAATGTCATTTTCGGGTAAGTTAAATCAACAGTCCTAATTCTGATGTCACCCTGCCTCTTAATTTAAACTTATTAGGTTAATAGATAAGCTTAGCAATTCTAGGGAATTTATTTGGTATGTTGGAGTAGTAGCCTACTGGTCTTTCTGTTGCCAGTAAAAAAAGAAGGTTGTGGATCCTTTGTGCCAAGCAACATGGCCCTTGTCTTAAGTGTCAAACGATAATTGCACTTCATAATTAACAAAAATTTGAAGCATCTCGTGAAATATTTGTAGCACATAGCCCCCTCCATGTATACACCTGGATAGCAGATGGTTCTTGCTGGCTTTTATGCCTTCTCTTTTTGGGACTTTTCCTATTTTTGCTTTGTTTGTGGAGTAGATTTCTTGTTTAATCTTGATTTATATTGTTTTGGTGTTCTGTCATGTTCTAGCACACATCAACCCTTGACAATGTGGAAGAGTGGAAGTGGAAGTTGACCATGCTTCTTCATAATAAAGAGGAGCAGGAGATGGTATCTAGGGAGAGGAAAGACAGACGTGACTTTGATCAACTTTCAGCCCTGGCAACCAGGATGGGATTGCATAGGTACTTAAGCTTATTGCAGATTACAGATTACAACTACTTAAGGCCAGTCCTCCCCTGATATCAATTCTGCTATTTCTGATAAGCAATTTCCATTTGCAGCCATCAATATTCAGAAGTAGTTGTCTTTAGCAAAGTCCCTCTGCCAAATTACAGATCTCATCTTGATGACAGGTGCCCACAGAGAGAGGTAAATCCCTGATATACGTACTTTGTTCCTCTCTTTATAACTTTATTTCCACATGCTTATAGGAAGAGAGATATATGGATGAAGTGCCTGGCTAAAGTTGTATTAATAATGTAGTCATGGTTTTGAAACTTGGTGCTTCCACATGGTGAATTTTCTTGTGCAGTGAAAATGTAGACTAATGCTTTTGTGGCATCCAGGTGGTATTAGCTTATAGATTGCAAATGGAAGTGGATACACACCTCCAAGCACACCTTTCCCGAAAGCCCAAAAGTAGGGATAAGTTATTGTATTCACCAAAATCATCTGGCGTTGATGGGAGTATTGCTGTTGATGATCTTTATGACAAGCAGGAGCGTACCAAACAGTGTAGTTGTAGAGAGAAAATTCAACACCGGAGAAGTTTACAATTGCGTAATAAACAGCAAGATTGGCAGGTGAATTTAGCAATGCATTTTGTGGAATATTTTATAGATTGCCACATCTGTTTGCATAGTAAGTCGGGTCTTGATAATTTGCAACTATTCTTATAACTGATAAGTACTATTAATGTCCTAGGAATCTCCTGAAGGCCAAAAGATGCTTGAATTTCGTCGAAGTCTCCCTGCATACAAAGAGAGGGATGCCTTGCTGAAAGCTATTTTAGAAAATCAGGTTGGTAGGATCTATAAGCTGGTTTCTGGTTTTGCTAAATTTTCATTTGTTCGCCTGAAGTGGAAGTTACGTTGTTTGCTGGGGCCGCCTACTAAAATTTCATTTGTAGCATAAAAAAATAATTTGAAATGCTCATATCTAGTAAGTCCACGTTGGCTCTCTAAAACGTTTGACATTAATGGACCTTTTGCTTGATTGTGTGCCTCGGAGGGAGACAGTGACAGTAACTATGATAAACAAATAAAGTTTTCATCACACAGGTTGAAGCTGTAGTTATTTACCACACGGTACTTGCTCTCCTAAGATGCTCCTTCAAATTCCTCTTTTGATAATTTCTTAGTGCAAACTAAGCCAATGGTAACAATTAAACGTTTCATAAATTACAGACTAGATACGAGAGGATGGCTTGAAGGATCTCCCATTGTTGCAGAGTCTGTTTGTAAAGCCTTAGAGGAAAATGTCATTACCTGCTTTATATGACGAAAAATTAGGATTCCTCTTCAGCATTTTGGTTGCATGTTGTTCTGATCTCCCTTCATGCAATATGAATTGGGCCCTTTTTGAAACCTCGCTTATCTAATCAATGAAGTGGCCATGAGCTTGAGGAACATGCCTACCCATGCATCTTATCTTGACAAATTTGTTTGGTATGCCTTTGTTGCTGAGGTGTGTATTGCATACAACAGTTGGGCAGAGCACGAAAACAATGAGCAGAAAGAACAGTTTTGGCATCATACCTCTCCTTTTATCTTTTCATTGAAAAATTTTGAACTTCTTGGTGGTGTAATGGTCTCCCATGTCCCTGGAAAAATCCAAATTTTCTTTTTCAAAAACACTTATATTGATGAGTTCAACTGGTACAGAGGCTTGCTTGAATAGTATCAAGAAATTTACAACCAGGTATACAGTGGTTAGAATATGTCAGGTATGGAGGTATTACATGATTTCCTTTTTACACTATTTTCACGAATAATTGTTGCTGGAAAAAAATATGTGTATCATATAGGTGGTGGTTGTCTCTGGTGAAACTGGATGTGGTAAAACAACTCAACTTCCTCAATACATACTTGAATCTGAGATTGAAGCTGCTTGAGGGGCTGCATGTAGTATAATTTGCACTCAGCCAGGAAGAATATCTGCTATGGCTGTTTCTGAAAGGGTTGCTTCAGAGCAAGGAGAGCAACTGGGAGAATCTGTTAGTTTTTTCATCTGGCTATGTGAATCTTGCTTTTAACTAGTTATGCAAGATGGAGTATTTACTGTCCTGTTGCTGAAGCATTTGTTGTTTTTTCCTAACATAAGGTTGGGTACAAGGTTCGGTTGGAGGGGATGAAAGGGAGGGATACTTGCTTACTTTTTTGCACCACTGGCATATTGTTGAGGAGATTACTTGTTGACAGAAACTTGACTGGTGTAACTCATGTTATTGTTGATGATATTCATGAATGTGATATGAATGAAGGTAAGTATGGAACTTAATTTTTTTTTGGGGCTATTTGGATATTCCTTGATTGCTGTTCTCAGCTGAATTCTGCCTGTTTCAGATTTCCTTCTCATTGTGCTCAAGAATCTTCTTCGTCCCCGACCTGAATTGAGGCTGATTTTGATGAGTGCAACCCTCAATGCTGAGCTTTTTTCTAATTACTTTGGTGGTGCTCTAATGATCCACATACCTGTGAGTTTGAGAAATTAGATATCAAATACTGTACCCTTTTTTTTTTTCATTGGATGCAGTTTTTACTGTCTTATTGTGAGCTAGAGGTGTTTTGGCACCTATATTAGCCTGTAGGTTGCTTTTCGAGGATTAGTCCTACGTTTTATGACATGATACAGGTACCCGTTTTTGTCATTGGGGAGATTATAACTTGATACTGCCTGAAAATTAAATGGCTCTATTATTATTATTATTATTATTATTATTATGGGTGAAAATGGCTCTATTATGTTATTAAATGGCAAGCATAAAACTCTGTGTCAAGATGCAACTTGAGAAGAATTTACAGTAATTTGGTGGGCTTTGGAAAAAATTTCAAAATATGGTGGTTCGTTCTCTTTACTGTTGCGCATTTTAAAAAAAAGGTCTCAATCTGTGTTTTTTTGGGTAGCCGTGAATTTTGTGGTCACAATTTTGTTTGTGATATTCTCCTAATGGCTTAATATTTTCATTGTCTCCCTTACTTTTTTCTGGCTGATCCGCTTAATTAGAATTGCGTTCTTGTTTGTTCTGTGTGCTAATGTAATTTTCTTCAGGGTTTCACCTACCCTGTCCGAGCTCATTTTTTGGAGAATATTTTGGAGATGACTGGATATAGATTGACCCCACATAATCAGATTGACGATTATGGTCAAGACAAAAGTTGGAAAATGCAGAGACAAGCTGTTAAAAAGAGGAAGAGCCAAATCGCTACTGCTGTCGAGGTATGTAAATTAGTTGAGCTAGTTTAGTTATTTCATCACTGTTAAATTCTCAGACAATCCAATCTGTCTGCTTTCGCAAAAGGATGCACTTGAATCCACAGACTTCAGAGGGTACAGTCGGTGGACGCGTGAATCTCTGTCTTGTTGGAACCCCAATTCCATTGGCTTTAATCTCATCGAGCATGTACTTTGACACATAGTTCAAAAGGAAAGGCCTGGAGCTGTCTTGCTTTTTATGACTGGTTGGGATGACATAAACTCCTTGAAGGACCAGCTGCAAGATCATCCTCTCTTGGGTGATCCAAGCAGAGTTCTGTTGCTTGCCTGTCATGGATCTATGGCCAGCTCCGAGCAGGTGATACTTCATCCTCCGTGCATCTTTCAGTCTGTTTGTAACATTGGTATCCTATTTTCATCTTTTGTGACACTTTCAAACTATTTTTATGTCCTTCAAATAATTAAATTGGTGATTACTCTTCTCCTTTTTCTTCACAGAGGTTGATATTTGATAAGCCTCCAGATGGTTAGGAAAATACTCCTAGCTACCAATATGGCTGAGACTAGTATCGCCATCAATGATGTAGTCTTTGTGGTCGACTGTGGAAAGGCGAAAGAGACTTCCTACGATGTGCTCAATAACACTCCTTGTCTGCTTCCATCTTGGATCTCAAAGGCTGCTGCTCGACAAGTAAGATGATTCCTATTTATCTACTTTTAGGCTTTGGGAGAAGTGGTTCTTTATGCTTTATATATTGCTCATACCTTATTGGCATGAATCTCTTGCTTATAATTGCAAGTTCTGATTGGGCTCTTGACCTCACTTTGCATCTGCAACGTAAAGTTATTGGGGATGTTCTTGCCATTATCATTTATCTTGTCAGCTGATGTTCTCACGATTATCAGTTGTCTTGTCAGCCTGCTATGTGTCCTCTCCTTTCGCCCATGGTCTTCCATACTAATCTTGCATATGATAGGGATATTACAATTTGCTTGCATTTTATCCAAGAGATTGACTGAAATATGCATTGTTTGGCAGTCTATCCTTATTACTGCGACACTTCTATTGAGGACTAGGACTTGGTGATTGGTATGGGTTAGCGTATGGATATTCATCTCTAATCTCTACTTCAAACTGGCTAACTTTCACTTCTTGTTATTGCAGTACCACTCTTGCCACTCAACCATCAAAATAAAAATTGTGAAAATGGATAGAAATTGGAAAGTTTTATTACTGTACATCCTAGATATTATTGAAATTCCCCCATATGTGCATTTTGATGGTGAACCTTATAGTTCCTACATGGATAATATTTCCTATCACCAGCTTATGAGCATCACTCCCATGTAAACTTATTAACATTGAATGTGGGTGAGATCCATGCTCATAATCAACCAATTAAAGGCATGGTTCCTCCTACCAGGGATGCAGGAAAACAGAACGCCTTCTATGTTGTTATTTTTTGAAGACTTCTAGTGTTCAATTACGATAAATACACATGCAAAGTCATGGACATGGCAGACACCAGGACACATGTTCTTACCTGATGTTCAGTTAGCATATGTGCAATTGGTCCAAGCCATTTGTTTCTGGACTCTACCTATCGATTCTGCTGTCACCACTGCTTTGAGAGTCAGAAACCAGGATACACATTCATATCTAAAATTCAATTCCTGAGTTTGACTAGAGTACGTGCAATTGATCTGAGCCATTTGTTCCTGGCCTGGACCTATGTATTCTGCAGTTGCCATTACTTTGAGCTTAGCTAACTTGTCTAAACTTTGAAGTGACTGTTGCTGGCACAATTCTGATGTTTCTCCATAGAGAATTTGATAAAAAGGCATTTGACATTCTAAGGGTTTGAGCAGGGAAGTGTAATCAGTCTGGCGCTTCTTTTAATGTAGCGGTCATAGGTTTGAGTTAGTCCTCCAATTCTTTAGCAGCATGTGGCCTTCTTTATTATTATTATTATTATTTTTAATTTTCTTTTTAATTTTAATTTTAATTTTAATTTTAATTTTTTTGAGAATTTTCACATTCATTTCGAGTCTGATCTTTTGTTCGTAGAGAAGAGGAAGAGCTGGTCGTGTTCAATATGGAGAGTGTTACCACCTCTATCCTAGATGCATTTATGATGCTTTTGCTGACTACCAGTTGCCAGAACTTCTGAGGACACCATTGCAGTCCTTATGTTTGCAAATAAAAAGTCTGCAACTTGGAAGCATCACAGAATTCCTGTCTAGGGCATTGCAACCGCCTGAATCACTTTCGGTATCAGTTTCACTTCCCTGTTCTTATTTGTTTGTTTCTACAATTTCTCGTGCTTGCTAACAGTTTTCAATTCATGCGATATGCATATGGCTTCTGTCTTCTAGTAGATTTATATTGATAATTTCTGTGTTGCTTTAAAATTGTCTCTCTTGTAGGTCCAAAATGCTGTAGAATATCTGAAGGTGATTGGAGCTTTAGATGAAAATGAGAATTTGACGGTGCTAGGTGCTGAAATTATATACTTCCTCCTTATGTTAATTGTTTACTGCGTATGCAACTCTTCCTTCTTTGCAGCTGAACTTTTGGAAGGACCTGATCATGCTTGTTTCTTAATAGGTCACCAGCTTTCAATGCTTCCAATTGAGACCAAACTGGGAAAGATGCTTATACTGGGGGCCATTTTCAACTGTCTAGACCCAGTAATGTCAATTGTTTCTGGTCTCAGTGTTAGAGATCCATTCTTGATGCCATTTGACAAGAAGGATGTAAGTTTGTTCTCTTTTCTAGCCATATTAGTATTGGATGCTTCCTCTGGCCATATTGCTTTAATGTTTAGTTCCCCATCACTTAATCATGTCGACTGTTTTGGGAATATGCTTAACATCCTCCCTTGTCTTCAGTGATTTTAAATCCAGACCAAACTGACTGGTTCAAATGGTCAATGTGCTTGACCAGATCTTTAACCATCCTAAATTTTGGACTTGCTCTGGAGATGGTTTGAACCCATAAGCCGTGATATCTGGCAAGAGATGTTGCACTTTGCCTCTTGACTTTGAGGATGCTTTTAGTGTTAGATGCACAAAACAATTTACTTAAAGAATGAGGCAGTGAGGGTAATCGATTGCCTGACCTCTTTCATGGGTGCTCAGCGCCTGATCTTGTGCCATGAGTACCTCAACATATGATTTGAATATTTTAATGGTTAAGTGTGCAACCAGCTCAACTGGCTGACCCAGCGGGACCTGGTCTTTAATCAGCGTGGGTTAAAAACGCTGCCCATTTTCAATTAGGTGGGAAGACAAGTCTGCTTTAAAAACCCTGTTTTCATGGAATAATTGCTCTGGGAAAGCCCAATATGAAGTTTTTCAGCCATTTTCTGGCTGCTTGTGGAAGGCAAGGATCAGTAACTAGAAGCTTACTCGAGAGGAATTGGCAGTTCATCATAAGGAAACATGTTAATTCCTGTGCTGAGATGAGTGGTTTGAGAGTCGTATTGAGCAGAAGTGCAGTGGCCTGTGGTAGCTTGCAGTTCAGGCAACCCCACGGTCATATGATTGGCTGAGAAAATTTCAACCTTCTGTATTCTAATTTTATTTGGGTTGATATCTCCTTTTGACTGTGCTATAGAATTGTTGATGATATTCTCATTGTAGTTTCAACTCACTGTAGCTTGCAGAGTCTGCAAAAGCCCAATTTTCTGGCCGTGACTACAGTGACCATCTTGCACTTGCTCGAGCCTATGATGGTTGGAGAGATGCTGAAAGACAACAGGCTGGCTATGAGTACTGTTGGCGAAATTTTTTATCTGTGCAAACTATGAAAGCAATAGGCTCTCTGAGGAAGCAATTCCTTTATTTGCTCAAGGATAGTGGCATTGTTGATCAAAATACAGAGTTTTCTAATTCATGGAGTCATGATGAGCATCTTATTCGGGCAATCATTTGTGCGGGTTTGTTCCCAGGAATATCTTCTGTTGTGGTGGGTGAATTGTTTTAACATTGTTTTTAAGTCCACATTGAATTGATTTGTTCTGCTTGTTTCCCACCCCAGCACTTTATTTAAGTTTCCTTTAGTAATTCTATTATATAAATCTGGGGTCATTGATTGACCAAACTTTGACAGAGGAATAGTTGACACCACTTTAATTAAAGCGACTGCACTTTTTTTTTGGGTAAAAGTGAAGAAAAGAATCTGTCTTCTTATATTTCATAGAGTGATTACAATGTGTATAAATACATGAACAAAGAACCTAAATTAGGTAAGAAACCTATTTAGGTAAAGATCCTAGTTAGTCTCTAATCTCTATTACTAGCTAATCTATTGCTAACAAAATCAAATCAAATCACATAATATCGAGAAATTATAGTAGATTTTCCACTATATTCCAACACTCTCCCTCAAGCTGGCTTGAAGATATCTTCCATAGATAGCTTGTTCACTAGATGAACAAATTGTCTTTTATGTAATCCCTTGGTCAGAATGTCAGTAGCTTGATCATCACTTGAAATATACGACATACAAATTAGTCCGCTATCAAGTTTTTCTTTGATGAAGTGTTTATCAACTTCCACATGCTTTGTCTGTTCATGTAACACGGGATTATGAGCAATTGCAATTGCTACCTTATTGCTGCAATACACTTTCAGTGGTATGGAACTTGGGATCCGTAGTTCATCCAAGATATCTTTAATTCACATAACCTCGCATAAACCATGTGATACTGATCGAAATTCAGCTTTAGCATTGCTTCTTACCCCTACACTTTGCTTTTTACTCTTCCAAGTGACTAAATTACCACCAACAAATGTGCAGTAGCTTGAAGTAGATCTCCTATCCATATTGCTTCCAGGCCAATTTGCATCGGTAAACACCTCAATTTCTAGATGTCCATGTTTTTCAAACATTAAACCCTTACCAGGATTTCCTTTCAAATAGCATAAAATTCTATATATTGCTTCAAAATGCCTTGACCCTGGTGAGTGCATGAACTGGCTCACCATACTTACAGTAAACGATATATCAGGTCGAGTATGAGATAAGTAAATAAGTCGACCAACAAGCCTTTGATACCTTTCTCGGTCTATAACTTTTTCATCCTTGGCAACTTCAAGCTTTATATTTGGTTCCACGGGTGTCTTTGCCGCTTCACATCCTAATAGACCTGTCTCTTTGAGCAGATCAAGAACATATTTGCGTTGGTTTATAAAAATGCACTTCTTGGATCTTGTAAAGTCTATTCCAAGAAAATATTTCAAGACACCCAAATCCTTAACCTCAAACTCCTCAGTCAGCTTCTCTCGCTAGCTTTCCAACTCAACTATGTCATCACCAGTCAATATTATATCATCAACATAGACGATTAGAATTGCACGCTTACATTCCTTTGAGTGTTTATAGAATAGAGTGTGATCTCCTTGACTTTGGTGATAGTCAAACCTTTTACCCACCTTTTGGAACCGTTCAAATTACGCTCTTGGAGATTGTTTAAGTCCATACATCGACTTTTTTAATCTACAGACTTTGCCCTTAGTTTTTGCAAAACTTGGTGGTAAACTCATAAACACTTCCTTCTCCAAGTCCCCACTCAAGAATGTATTCTTCACGTCTAACTGGTGTAAGGGCCAATCAAATGCAGCAACCAAAGATGGTAGAATCCAAACAGAATTTATCTTGGCAACTAGGGCAAAAGGCTCCTGATAGTCCACTTCGTAAGTCTGAGTGAACCCCTTCGCCAATAGCCTTGCTTTATACCGCTCAACACTCCCATCAGGTTTATATTTTATAGTAAATACCCATTTACAACCAACAATCTTTTTTTCTTTTGGTGTATCAACCAATTCCCATGTGCCATTCTTTTTAAGTGCAAGCATTTCATCCTCAACTGCCATCTTCCATTTTGGATCCTTCAAAGTTTCATGGATATTTCTAGGAATAGATATGTGAGACAGGTTTAACACAAATGCTCTATGATGAGAAGACAACTTTTAGAATGACATGTGTTTTGATATAGGATGCTAAGTACATGATCTAACTCCTAAACTAAGAGCTATAGGCATATCAAGATTAGAAGTATTAGTATTAGAATTTGAGATAGGAATGGAGGGAAATTGAGTACTACTAGGATCACCTGATGACGAAGGCAAGAGATCATCTCTCGGGGCTGTAGAAGGATGAGGCTCCAAGACAAAGTTCTGATCTATAACCTTTTGAAGAGTTTTTCTTCTAGTATAAACCTGAAGCTCAAGCTTGTTGATCACATTGTGATCTTGAACTTTTTCTCCCCCTATCCTTGACACATCAAGATTTGGCGGAGGTGTTTTTGAAGATTCAAACAAAGGAGTAGGAAGGACAGGCGAGTTAATCTCTTCACTAACTTTGGCATTCTCCCCCTGAAGAGATTTGTTAGGAAAAAAACGGTTGTGACTCTAAATGTTACATTCATAATGATATGAGTTTTGCCAATATGTGGATTGTAACACTTGTAACCTCTTTGATTAGGTGCATACCCTATAAACACACACTTTTCAGCCTAAGGATCTAATTTGGATTGACACTGAAATGGGAGATGGACAAATGTAGTGCAACCAAACACCCTTAGAGGAATATTAGAAAAAATATGGGCTATGGGCTACACTTGTTTGAAACAATCTAAGGGAGTAGTGAAGTTTAATACTTGAGTAGACAACCTATTAATTAGATAAGATGCTATTAGCA
Source organism: Eucalyptus paniculata subsp. matutina (assembly GCA_017140255.1). Taxonomy (NCBI): domain Eukaryota; kingdom Viridiplantae; phylum Streptophyta; class Magnoliopsida; order Myrtales; family Myrtaceae; genus Eucalyptus; species Eucalyptus paniculata. The sequence goes on along the minus strand of CM029436.1, from coordinate 46,831,855 downwards.
CAGCTTCCCCCCATAACTATTTAGGTACATGCATTGAAAAACAGAGGGCACATGATATTTCAAGGAGATGGCGATTTTTGCGTTCCGCAATGCCATTTTGTTAGGGTGTAGTTTAGCAAGTTGACTGGTGAAGGATGCCTTTTTCTTTCAAAAAACTCCCCAAAAAACTGGTTATAATATTTAGTACCATTATCAGTACGAAGAATATTAATAGTAGTACAGAATTGAGTCATAACCATTTGATAAAATTTTTTGAACAATGACTCAACTTCAGACTTGATGCTTATCAAGTATGTCCAACGTAAACGGGTGTGATCATCTATAAAGATAACAAACCATTGTTTCCCGGTTTTTGTTGGCACGAGTGAAGGACCCCAAACATCATTATGGATTAAGTAAAAAGGTGATGATGCACGATATTGTTTTGGACTATAATGAGTACCATGACTTTTAGAAAAAATGCAATTGTCACAATGTAGTGAAGAAACATCCATATCTTTGAACAAATGATAAAACAAATGTTTCAAATATTCAAAGCTATGATGGCCTAATCTATGGTGCCAAACCATTATTTTTTCTTGAACAACGGAAGAATTGAAAGTTCCATACACTTGAGCTTTTTTATCAAAGACAAACTCTTCAAAATAGTAGAGACCATCCCTCATCCTAGCATTGCCAATCGTCTTCCTCGAGATTTGATCTTGAAACTCACAATGGGAAGCAAAAAAGACAATACGACAGTGAGACTCTTTAGAAAGTTTACTAACAGACAATAGGCTACAGGTTAACTTAGGAACATGCAGTACATTACGAAGTGTAATGAAATCAGAAAGTGGAACTGATCCTTTGCCTGCAATAGATGAAAAACTCCCATCAGCAATCCGAATTTTTTGGTTGCCGGGACAAGGAATATAGGATTTAAACAAATATGGAATATTAGTCATATGATCGGATGCCCCTAAATCAATGATTCAAGGTATAGATTGTGAACAATAGGAGAGGGCATTTAGATCTCTACCTTGGTGGGCTATCGAAGCAGTAGGATTACCCGATACAGACCTAGCCTGAAGTAGTTGCAGAAGATGGTTTAGTTGTTCTTTACTGAAAGGGAATGCAATGGCCTCATTAGCTATAGGAGGCATATGCTGAGATGACTTATTATCACGGCTGAATGAAGTTGGTCTCCTTGCCTCACTAGAAGCTGGGCGGCCATGAATCCTCCAATAGGTCTCCCGTGTATGACAGGTTTTGTTGCAGAAATCACACCAAATACGGGGTTTCCCATCTAATTTTTAAGTTAATGGGGATCTTGCTTACATTTGCCTCGGAGACTATTGTTGTAGGAACATGGCCCTTCTAGTCTTCAAAGATAGTCAATGCTGAACCTTCCAATGATCCATCCTTTCTGCTAGTAGCTGCTTTGCCCTTCTTGTCTCCCGTGTATGACGGGTTTTGTTGCAGAAATCACACCAAATACAGGGTTTCCCATCTAATTTTTAAGTTAATGGGGATTTTGCTTACATTTGCCTCAGAGACTATTGTTGCAGGAACATGGCCCTTGTTGTCTTCAAAGATAGTCAATGCTTAACCTTCCAATGATCCATCCTTTCTGCCAATAGCTGCTTTGCCCAGCATTATTCCCCGTCTACTTTCTTCTCTCCGAACCTCTGAGAAGACCTCTCCAATAGGTGGAAGAGGCCACTTCCTAAGTATTCTGCCTTGTACTTCATCAAACTCATCTCTAAGCCCTGTTAGGAAAGCGTAGATACGTTCTACTTCTACAATTTTCCTGTACCGATTACCATCTTCAAGACACGTCCACTCATGATCATTGAATACATCCAACTCTTGCCACAAACGTTTTAAAGAGTGAAAGTATTTTGTGACAGTTTCCTCTCTTTGTCACATCTTCCCCAACTTCAAGGTTAACTCGTAGATTTGAGATTGATTACCCAAATTTGAATACATCTTACACACCACATCCTAGAGTTCCTTTGTGGTATAATAGCCTAGATAATTTGCACAAATATCTTCTTCCATGGAGTTGGTCAACCACGTCATAATCGCTGAATTCTTCGCATCCCAGACAGCCCAGGTGGGGTCATTTGTCTCTGGTTCTGCCTTATCTCCAGTCAGATAGCCAATTTTTCCTCCCCGTATATACATTCAAACGGATTGAGACCACTAAAAAAAAATTATCACCATTTAGCTTTATGGAAGTGATCTAAATGGGATGAGGTTCAGTGGACTTTATGAGAAGTGATGGGGGGTTAGACTGGGTGGTTGATGATTCGTTCGGCATAGTGATCGAACGATCAAAGAAAAAAAAATTACTCAAGGTAAATAGATGAAGGACCTTTGGGCTCTAATACCATGAAGAAAAGAATCTTCTTATATTTCATAGAGTGATTACAATGTGTATAAATACATGAACAGAGAACCTAAATTAGGTAAGAAACCTATTTAGGTAAAGATCCTAATTAACCTCTAATCTCTATCACTAGCTAATTTACAGCTAACACAATCAAATCAAATCACAAAATATCACGTAATATAATCAAGGAGAAATTATAAAAGATTTTCCAATACATTCCAACAAAAAGGTAAGAATATATTGAGCTTTGAACTAAATATACAAAAGTTCGGCGCCAAAAATTTACACTCAAAGAGACAACACGTCAGAATGAGTGGAATGGAGCTGAAGTAAAAGCAGAAGACTGTAAACAAAGCAGACCAAAACAAGCATAGAACAGCCTAAACAATAGGCAAAAGGAATCTAGCAAGAAATAGGACTAGGCAGCACAAGGCCGGATGGACCCCACAACCCCATCCCGCATCTGCCAACAAAAAGGAGATACCCGCACTTAGAGAGAGCAGCTATTCGGCAATCAAAACAAGCTAGGGCCCTACGGAAGCAGGAGAGTCCTCAGTAAAGAAGATAATTGGATCGATACCCTAGCTACGCTGCACCCTCTTGTTTCTAAAAGTATCGTCCACATTCTTGAAAGTGATGGCCTTATCTCTAACAACTTTAAAGAGATGATTCTTCACCGCTGGTATGGCTAAGTTTTGCTCCCTAAAGAGGATGTTGTTCCTGTGCTTCCAAATAAAATAACAGAGAGCACCAAAAGAGAACCGGGCAATGCATTTATAGAAGTTCTTGCTCACAAGAAAGGAAATGGCCCAATTGAGATTCTCACCCCACAATTTGTTCCGCCATGGAAGGTTGTATCTTGCAGCTCAAAAGAAGGCGATGCCAGCAGTGATGCTACATCAAAAAAATAGGTGATCAATAGAATCCGGCACCTCATTGCACTTTTTCATGCATGGTATGTAAAACTATGCCTTTTTGTTTGATGAGATGAATATTATCTATTTGTCCACATTATGTAAGTCAAGTCTCTAATTAGGTGGAAACCAATGCAAACCAATGCAACTTAGGATCCTCTTTTAGTAAGCAAGAGATGTGACCAATCAATAAACATGTAAAGTTGGATTGCCTTTTTCTAGATCTATTTAACTTCTCAATTTGTTTACTTGCAGAACAAAGAAAGATCGATTTCCTTGAAGACAATGGAGGATGGTCAGGTGCTTCTGTACTATGTAGGTCTCTTTGTCACTTTGGGACAGCAAATCTTTTTCTGTAGAACATCTTGGAATTGATACATCAAAGTATTTCTTTTAGTTTCTAAGGTGGAATATATTTGTGGATTATATTTGTTGACACATGAAATAGAATTCTGTGAATGCGGGGGGTCCCAAAGATTCCATACCCATGGTTGGTTTTCAATGAGAAGGTGAAGGTTAATTCAGTTTTCCTTCGGGATTCAACGGGTATTTCTGACTCTGTGCTTCTCTTATTTGGAGGAAACATTTCAAGGGGTGGACTTGTGAGTTCTATCATCTCAGTTTTTTCATCCGTTGGATATTTTATTTTATTTTTTGCCTTTGGCTAGTTTCATTGGATTCTTAGATGGAAATTCACTTCCCACTCTATGTTGTCTATCACACGATGCATTGTCTAAACTACTTGCATCTGATAGGATGGTCACCTAAAGATGTTGGGAGAATATTTGGAGTTCTTCATGGAACCTTCGTTGGCCGAGACATATTTAAGCCTAAAAGGAGAGCTAGGGGAACTCATCCAGAATAAGGTGAGGGTTTAACTAGTCATCATGAAGTTGAGTCCATTCCAACAAGCCTTTTTCTTTTCCAGGTTACAACTCCTTTTTGTGTTTCCCGTATTCCTTACCTCAAGGTGCATGTTTGATTGCAGCTTCTGAATCCCAAATTAGATATACAATCCTCCCATGATCTTCTAATGGCAGTAAGGTTTCTGGTCTCAGAAGACCAATGTGAAGGTAGATTTTTCTTTGGTCGTCAGTTGCTAAGAAAGTCGCAAAAGTAACGTTACAGGCCGCATCATCGAAAGGTGCAAATGGAGCTGCTGGTGATAATTCGAAGACGCAATTGCAAATGCTACTTGTTAGGGCAGGACATGAAGCACCAACCTACAAGACAAAGCAAGTGAAAAACAATCAGTTCCGTTCCACTGTGATCTTCAATGGATTGGATTTCACAGGACGGCCTTGCAGCAATAAGAAGCTTGCGGAGAAGGATGCGGCTGCCCAGGCATTGCTTTGGTTAAGGGGTGAGACTCATCTATCCTCTTCCGATATGGATGCTGTGTCTACGCTTCTAAAGAAGAAGAAAGTCAAGAATCAGAGGACAGTACGCAGCAGTAGGTGGGGTTGACTTGACTATAGTGGCTGCTATATCTGTACACATTAACACTGTCAGCCAAGAAGAGCAGAGTTCTTAATGGTATCGAAGGTTTGAGAACAAATTCTGGCTCTGAAAACTTTATCTCTTCAGTTGATGAAGTCACATCACAGAGTGTCCTTAGCACTCCATGACAGATGCTGAACTTCGTTCGCTGGAAAATGGTTTTACAGGTCAAAATTCTTTTGGTGCTAGAGGCTGGATGATCAATTCTCTTCAGACATCGCAAAGCTCATCAGCTGGTCCTAACTACTGTAAGTGGTATCTCTGCCTCCTGTCTGAGGCAAGAATTGCTAAGCAAGTCTGCCGGCAATTTCAGATCCGAGACTCCAACGACACAGCATACCTAAACCCCTGATGTATTCTTGGCATGGAGGGAATATTCTTCTCCCGATAGTGGTTTTTTTTTTCTTCCTGCAGTTGATTATCTTGTATATGAGTAATAGCACAGTTGAAAGTCTGGTGGATGGAAGAATTGCCTCCTCGCATCAAACCATTTGTCGAATTTAGATCGGCAGTGCTGTCCATATGGAAATGATGGATTGAACGGCAACTCGCCTTCAAAAAATTCGACACCCTGGACAGTTGTGTATAATATCGCTTTTTATTTCAAATTGTTCTTGGCCAGATTGACAAAATATATATTCAAGGTAAACTTCAATAAGTACTAGGCGGATGCGATTGCATAAGGGGCTTGTAAGTATTCCATCTCTCGAAGTATGAAATTATCATCTAACTCCATTTCAATTTAAATCTGTCGGCGGTTCCGCACTATTTTTATCCTTCCGTGATGCTCAATCTGTGCCAAAAGATAGTCACTAGATGATTCCGGAGGGGGCTAGGCGCCAGCAAGAACACCGTTGCTTTAGTCCTCATGCCCGAATTGTTTTGGAGACTCGTGAAAGAAAGCCACTTTCGTCGTGGTGTCAATTCCTGTGAGGCACTTTTCAATTACTTGCGACAAAGGAAAATTTCGTGATGCCAGGATGGAAGGATGTTACGAGTAACAAAGGTGCAAAGCATGAATTCAATCCCCTAGACAGAGTTCAGGGCCTAGTGGACCAACCTCTGCAATGAGCATGAAAAATTGAGAAACATCATTAAAATTATGAATACTAACGTCTTCTTCTCGCGCCCAACAAGAAAAAGAAGCAACCTCTTCCTATGAATGGACAATAAAAAATATGTTCACTCAACGCAAAAGCTCCATGGCTTTCACCAATGTCTGTCTGAACCTATTCACATCAAGCTCTACATTCTGCTTTTCCAAGTACATTGACTTGAACAAATTCCAATTATGCTTATGATATGCAACTGGATCCTTGAAAACCACATGGTTAAGTGGGAACTCCTGTATGAGACTGCTCTCCTTCTCCTTTATGTTGTACTCCAAATACCTGATGTTCATATGCCTTGCAGGATCACTAAAGCAAACCTTGGCATGCCATTCGAATTTTCCGATAGGGAGTATCTGAATGAGGACCACGTTTTCTGGGAGGAAAACCAGGTTCGTTAGGCCAGCTCCGTGAACTCCCATCATCACGTCGCAGGAGTTCATGATCACCGGGGTTCTCAACATGTTGGAGTCCCGACTCAGAAGCAACCACTTCGTACCCCAACGTCTCGGCCATGTTCGTGATTTCGGCAAGGTTGGTGAAGGAGCGTGACCGCTTTCTCAACACGATCAAGAGGCGAGGCCGTCTTTTGAGCTCACCGTCCTGTAATTTGATTGTGTTCTCCTTCTTTAGCGAGTAGGCGCTCCTGAGGAAGGCCCTGAAGTCGCTTATGGAGTGGGGAGATCTCGAAGGATCAATTGTCATCTCCTTGTGATGCTTTAGCCCCACAATCACTCTTGAGAAGCAATGGATGTTCTCCCCTGCACTGTCAATGTCGATAATTTCATACTTCGACAGATTTTCTAGTATGGGGAGGAACTTCTGAAGCCACCGAGGATTTCTATTTGTTACTAGGAAGAGTCACAACACGCCTGTGAGCGTTTTTTTTTTTTTTTGGTCGGAAAAACACCAATATATATTAATACGAGTAACCCATACAACCAGCGGCTATTGCATCCGCACAAAGCAAATTCATGAGAGGAAAGGGAGGAAAAAGAGCCCAACTACGGCTCGAAGGAGACCTATTATGGGCCTTGCAGGCCCAGTCGGCTGCCACTGCCACATTTGCCTCCCTTCGACAGAACCCTAGAGAGAGATTAGAGAATGGGGTTAACAAGAAGGCTGCTTCAGAGAAGAGAGCGCGATCTATCCATGGCGGCGATGTCCGACGATTCAACGTTTCTACAAGGGTGAGATTATCAGATTCCACCATGATCTTCGCTTGTTGGAGACCCTGATCAAGAAGATGCCGAAGCGCCAAGGAGAAAGCTTGGATCTCAACCTGCAGAGCAGAGGACGCAGCTACGACTTTGGAGAAACCATCAGTAAGTTTTCCCTAGTGATCCCTGCAAATACAAGCTATTTTGCCTTCATTGCTACCTGGTTGATAAGATCCATCAATGTTAACCTTCAGAACCCCTGGATCTGGGGGACGCCAGAGATGTTCTCTATTTTTGATTGAGTTAGGCTTGTGTGTGCAGGAGGGTGTAGACAACCGATCCACCTGTGTATGAGTCAGTGTAGCCGCTGCAACCTGGGTCGGATCAGGAGAAGTTCCATTGAAAAGGAATCCATTCCGAGCTCGCCAGATTTGCCACAGCACATTAGAGATTAACGCCAGTCGAGGTAATCGGTTACTGTTCCCAATAGTGGACACGATCCATGAGTCCAGACGCTGGATATTGCTGGGAGAGATGAGGATACCGATTTGGGGGTGAGACCACACCCTGTGAGTCCACGAACAGAGTAAGAAAAGATGTTCTAAAGTTTCTGGGACATTTTTTTTACATAGTGAGCAACAAGGGCTGTCAATAATGTGTCGTCGATGCAAGTTGTCTCTTGTCGCTAAGGAGTTGCTGCAAATGGACCAGAGAAATATTCAGATCTTGGGAACAGCGGGCATCTTCCATAGGTTGCGCCAAAACCAGGTAGGAGTTTGATATGATGTAGAAGCACCACTAGTTGGAATACCTGCTGTAGTCTTTGTGATTGAATGATATGTTGATTTTACCGTAAATGCGCCTTGATTAGTAGCTATCCATATGAGTGCATCTTTGGTGAAGGTAGGTCTAATCTGAATGTCTATGATTTGTTGTATGATCGGCAAGTCGAAAAATTTGTGCAGTAAATCTGTCTTCCATGAGCTGGTAGACTGATCAATAAGATTGGCTACTAGTAGGGGTTCTTCTTGGGCCTTGGGTCCACCTAGAATGCCCATACGTAACCATCTGTCTTCTCTAATGTTAATGAATTTTGCATCCCCAACTGACCAACATACGTTGGTTATAATGGCTTCCCTCCCACTCAAGAGACTCTGCCAGCCCCAAGATGGGTGAGAGCCCTTGACAGCTTTAAAAAAAGTTGAGGAATGAAAATATAAACCTTTAAAAAACTTCCTCCCATAAAGATAAAGGTTGTTGAAGAAGGCGCCATGCTTGCTTACCAAGCATGGCTGTATTAAAGCTTATCAAATCTCTGAAGCCTAAACCTCCCACTTCCTTTCTGTTTTACAGCCCCTTCCAACACTGCCAATGAATTCCAAACTTGCTTGTATCATTGTTCCACCAGAATTTAGCCATACGCTGTTCTATAGCTTTGCATAGTGAAATAAGAATCTTAAAAATAGATATGGCATATTGAGGAATAGCTTGAATCATAGTCTTAAGCAAAACTTCCTTCCCACCCTTAGATATGAGTTTCTCCTTCCACCCCTCCAATTTTGACTGAATTCTACTCATAAGCCAAGAAAACATATCATTTTTAGAGCGTCCCCAATCGCAGGTATTCCTAAATACTTACCACATCTCTGTAAAACAGGTACTCTTAATTCACAAGCCAAATTTTCCTGTAGAGGAATAAGACAAGATGGGCTAAAGAAAATTCCAGATTTATTTCGATTGATAGTTTGTCCAGTGGCCAGACAATACTGGTTTAATAGATTAGAAAGATTCTGGCACTCCATCAATGTACCATCAAGAAAAAAACATGGCATCATCAGCAAAAAATAGATGTGATAAAGTAGGACACCATTGATTCAACTTAATTCCTTTGAGGAAGCCCATATCCATAGCATTCTGGATTATAAAGGATAATAGATTGGCAATGAGAATAAACAAGTAAGGGGATAAAGGATCTCCCTGTCGAAGCCCTCTTGTGGGATGAAAATATTGCAAATACTCACCATTCATTTTGACGCATAATGTTCTTGTTGAGATGCACTGCATAACTAACCGGACCCAGTGAGAATGGAAGCCTAATTTGAGTAAATAATCCTGAAGAAAATCTCATTCAACATGGTCATACGCTTTCTGCATATCCAATTTAAGAACAGCTTGAAAATGACGCTTCCTTCTTCTTGAATTAAGCTGATGAATAACTTCCTGGACTAATAGAACATTGTCTTGAATCTGTCTTTCGGCAACAAATGCACTTTGTTCCTAAAAAATTAAGGTAGGTAGCAGAGGTTTTAACCTATTAGCAAGCACTTTAGAAATAATCTTATAAGCATAGTTGCACAAGCTAATGGGGCGATACTGATCTAAGCTTTTTGGGGTTGGGGTTTTGGGAATCAAAGTAATAGCAGTTCTATTTAAGTCAGAAGGTAAGGATCCAGAATTAAAAAATTGCTGAACTGTCCGAAAAATATCCACTTTAAGAACATCCCAATGAGATTGATAAAATAATCCGTTCAAACCATCCGGACCTGAGGCTTTTGAAGCACCTAATTGAAATGTAGCTTCTTTAACTTCTTCAAGTGTTACCTGTGCTATAAGAATTTCATTCATATTTGCATGAACCACTTGTGGACACTGCTCTAAAATTTGTGCATAACAGCGAGGGCCTGAAGTGGTATAGAGCTGTGAAAAGTAATTGGTAGTCATGTCTTTGAGCTCTCCAGGATCTCGAACCCATATCTGATTTTCATCACGCAATAAATTAATACGATTCCATTGTCGTCTTTGAATTGTGGTTGCATGAAAGAATCTAGTATTGCGATCTCCCCATTTTAACCAATTTATCCAAAAACGCATCGCCCAAAATTGTTCTTCCCTCTGCCAAGCTCTGTGAAGCTCATCTTTTAAAATGCGTTGCTGTGATTGATTCGAAGAAGTATCATGCTGATTTGTCAGAATTTCCGACTAATGCTCTAATTCTATTGCCTGTTGTTTGTTATGCGAGAACTTCTTACGACTCCAACTAGATGAAGCAGCAGCAACTACTTGAAGCTTAGCCGAGAGAGGAGAATCCTGCTTCGAAACAGAGTGCCAAGAGTTGTCAATGACTGAGCGACATTCAGCATCCTGATTGCAGAAAGCTTCAAAGGTAAAATGCCTCTGTCTTCGAACAGCACAGGTATAGTATCTAATACAATTGGACTGTGATCTGATCCTACTGCAGGAAGAGCAAACACTTGAGCATTAGGGAAAGGAAGTGCCATTTAGTATTACATAAAGCCCTATCAAGACACTCCTTCACTAAAGCAGCCCCATCTCGGTTGTTCGACCATGTGAAAGCGCAGCCATGAGTGGGGAGATCCAACAAGCAACAATCATTGAGGACATCTCGGAATGAAGACATACGGTAAGAGTCAGCAGGCCTAAATCCCATTTTCTCCCAACGGTTAAGAATTTCATTAAAATCACCTATGCAAACCCAAGGTAAGACATTATAATTGCTAAATTGCCGCAAAGTCTGCCAAAGATACTGACGCTCTTGAAAAATTGCAGGTGCATGAAGACAAGTGATCCTCATGGTTCTGCCCTCGGAGATTTTCTGGCAGATAAAGTCAAAAAGATGAGGAGTGGAGGTGATATCTGTCAACCGCAAGCCGTCATTCCAAAGAAGGGCCAAACCACCTGCTGAGTCGACAGAACTGAACACCTAAAGGTGCAAAAAACGCAAGGTACGTTTCAGGCGAAACAAAACTTCATCGACATTCTTCATTTCCATAAAAAATAACAGGTCGGGCTTTTCTTTAGCCACAAGGGCTTTTAAAGCTTGGATTGTCAGGGGATTGCCCAAACCCTGACGGTTCCAACTAATTAGTTTCAACTTTGAACAGGTGGCTGTTTAGGGCTAGCCACTGTCGCCCACGAGTCATCTTCACCCGCCTCTAAGATTGGCGTATCTAACAAGAGAGAATCATCATAAGTAGCCGTATTGCCTCCAGGTATGTCATACGGAGTATAGCGTTGTGGTTTCTTAGCAGGGCCAATTTTAATACTCTAACGAACACTTTTTCCTTTCTTTGCTTGAGGAACTGAGGACTGCACTTGCACTCCTTTGAGCTTCTCTTCAGCAGGAATTAGAGCAGTAGTTATACTGTGGCGAGTCAAAGGAACAGAGCCTGGTATATCATTGCAATCCCTTGGTATGATGGAAATAGCCTACTGAGGATGAGCAGTTACTTTGGGGGTAGGTGGTGGTAGAAGGGGGAGAGGTTAAGCATGGGTGGGAGGCGTTTTAGGTATGGTTTCCTCCCACTTCTCCTCCACAGCTGATCAATCATAATAGAATTTCCAATAAGGGCTATATTGCTGTACTTCTGCTTTTAACCAGGGGCCATAAGGAGTTTTCTCGGAGTCAGCCATCATATTCTCCTCAAAAGGTACTGACGGGCAGGAATCAGTATAATATCCCAATTGGCCACACGAGTAACAGTAGTGAGGTAATCGTTCATACCTAAAATCCAGCCAAAGAGTTTGATTTTTGAATTTAATTAATCTACCTACCTTCAAAGGTTCTGATAAAGCCAACTCTACTCTTGCATGGCCCACTCGCAGAGTGGAACCGGTTACAAAATCAGACTTCACTTGCAGAACATCACCTACAGTACTTACTGCCTTGCAAATCATGTCATCTGTACAACATTCTAAGGGCAGACCGACCACCTGGACCCAGAACGCACAAGTAGAGAAATCATAACAGTGAAGAGGTGTGTTTGCAACCCAAGGTTTAGAATTAATAAGATGTCCCGAGAATTGCCAAGGTCCAGTTTCTAGGATTCTCTGTTTTTCTGATTGAGACCTGAATTTTGCTAAATAAATTCCCGCTTCCCTTTGCAGGATATCAACTTACTCCGACCTCCATGCCCTCTTCAAGACCGATTGAAAAGCTTGGAAATTGAAAGAAGGATTGGAAGGGATTTTACCAATTAACGTTAACTTGCACTCCTCAACAGCTTCAGGTGCAGGTTCAACATGCCATTCTTCAATTTCTTGTTCTGAACATAATCTGCCCAATTTTTGACAGAGGCCAGCAACTCGAGATGCATCAGGATCTCCATCGCGAGCCATTACCAGAGTGGGGATGTCGCCTTAAAGGATCGAGGTCTTAAAAGAAGAAAATGGCGACATGCAGATCAAAATCCGAAAATCCTGTAAGGCAGGAGGAAAGAAATTCGGCAAAAGAGACACTGAGGAGAAAGCTGGGTTAAGATGTGGAATGTGGGTACGCTATACTGAGCATGGGATTCAAGAAACAAATAAGATGATGAAGAGAGGCAGCCTTCATGGCTACAGCAGAAAGATCGAGACTGAGGAAGAAACAGGTTTTAAGAGAAGAAGAAACTCTACCCGGCTGATAGAGAGAAACTCGACAAGACGAGAGATTTTTTTTTTTTTTTTTTAATTTTATCAAAGATCAAGTTTGAGAGAAAGAATTTGGTGATGCATGTTCTATGGGTAAGAAAGTGAAGCGCTCCACACGCCTGTGAGCGTTTGAAAAAATTAAAAAGAACAGTGACGGTCACCGAAAAAGGCCCGGTGAGCGAGGGATGAGTAACGAGCATGTGACGGAAGCGGATCCAAGAGAAACCTTCTAGAACCGTGAGCCGGCGAAGGATAATAGAGAGAGACAGAGAGAGGTGTAGGTGTCTGCTCTCATCACCCTCCACGTGGAAGCCTCCACCTGAGCACCATCTTCGCCTCGACTTCAAGAGCTTCTTCCCTTCCTTCTTCTTCTCGAGCGCTCTCTCGTCGCCGCCTACTCGGCTACGACGGCGCTCTCAACGTTCCGAGTTCTCCTAGTCACGCAGAGTCTCCCTTCTCTTGATCGGCGCGTGGCGACGTCGCTGATAGTAGTTATCTGGCGGCGAGAACGAGCTCGAGAGTTCGAGTATCGAGAGCGCGAGATGTTGTCGATTCTGAGACGAAAAGCCGCCGCCGGAGGCTCGGATGCTGTGCTGTTAAAAAAGAGAGGCTGCGGAAGAGTTGCGCGTCACGGCGGCGACCGGTTCCCAGTGGCTACGCCATCGCGGCGAAAGAGATGATGACTCGGGAGAGAGGCTATGAATTCGGCGCTTGACAAGGAAATGTCTGGAGATCCTGGAGTCTTTCTAATGGGAGAGGAGATGGAGACGACGCACAACAGAGAGGGGAGGATAGACTGGTTGAGGGTTTAGCTCGAGAGGAAAACAGAAGGAAAGAGGAGAGAGAGAGAGAGAGAGAGAGAGAGAGAGAGAGAGAGAGAGAGAGAGAAGAAGAAGAAGAAGAAGGGACGTCGGTCATTGGAGGTTTCAGGAGAGCTTCGCTGGAAAGAAAGGAGAAGCTAGAGAAGAACGAGAAAAGAGAGGATGAGAAAGGTTCTCTCGATGAAAAGTTTCTGGAGAAGTTGAGCCTTCTCATCAGTCGACTGTTGAAAAAGATCACCGCCTCTCTCTCTCCCTCCTAGAGTTCTCTAGATCTTTCTCTAGAGTTCTCCATATCTCTCTCTGGATTTCTCTAGATCTCTCCCTTCTCTAGAATGTTCTAGCAAAATCCATCAAGAAAAGTTGCGCCACTTCTAGACTTCTCCATAGAAATCTAGTTGTCAGGCTATAATAAAATAATACTTCTAGAATAGTGTAGAAAGTTAAGAAAGTCACCGACTTTCCACCCTATAAATAGGAGCAACTTGCTCCTCATTTGAGTGTCCAAACTAAGAGTGTGTGAGTAAGAAGTCCAAGGGGGTGTGTGGGTGTGTGTAGGGGTCTTGAGAGTGTGTTGAGTAGAGAGTGCTATGTATGCACATGAGTGAGAAAAATTGTGTATTGTATGTGGTGTGAGAAATTATTGTAATAGTGAAAGTTATATTTGAACCACGTTTCCGCAAGGTTCAACAAGTGGTATCAGAGCAGGTCGTCGGAGGCCGTGCAAAGATAGTGGTCGGGGACCATTGTAAGTGAGCAAGGCGGTCAGGGATCGTAGAGCCAAGGAGTGAAGAAGCGAAGGACGTCGGAGTTCTACCAGTGCGCAATTTGGGATTGTGAAGTCGGTTGGTCTGGGACCAGGCTTACTTGGTATAGTGCAGGGCATTATACTCAAGTCACCATGGTGGATTTCTCGAGTCCGGTGAACGGGATGGAGAAGCTCAATGACTTTAATTATAATAATTGGAGTACCCGCATGCGGTATTATTTGCTTGGACAAGATTTATGGGATATTGTTGGCGGCAACAACACTACACCACCCACAAATGATAGTGATTTAAGAAAATGGAACGTCAAGTCAGGTAAGGCTCTTTACATTCTTGCCGTAACGGTTGAAGATGAATTATTACAACACATAAAAAGTGCGAAGACCCCGAAGGAGGCTTGGGATAACTTGGCGACGCTGTTTGTGAGGACAAATGATGCCAAGTTACAATGCCTGGAGAATGAGCTCCTCACAATCTCGCAACAAAGTATGATGGTAAGTCAATACTTTTCTAAAGTTAAATCTATTTGCGAAGAAATTTCAAAATTAGATTCTGAGAATGCCATCTCTGAGACAAAAATGAGAAGAATAATAATTCATGGGTTAAGGCCGGAGTATAACGGTATTGTTACGGCCACTCATGGATGGGCAAATGAGCCAACTCTAACTGAGTTGGAAAATATATTGGCCAATCAAGAGGCCTTAGATAAACAAATGCCTAAGGTCTCAATTAAGGAGGATGAAAGTGCCCTCTTCAGTAATAAAAGAGGGTTCAAGGGCCAGAATAGAAATAGAGCAGGTGCAAGAGATGGCAAACCATGGAAAGATCATGGAGATTGGTGGAGGCAACCCGAAAATAAGGGTTATCAGCCAGGGGGAGCTCGTCAAGATCGTGACGACAACAACGACGAAAATAAGAGCAACAAAAGGTGTAGCAAATGGTGCTACGTTTGTGGCAAGGTAGGACATATTGCCAGATTCTGTTGGTACAGGCGAGAAGAAGGAAATGTCGTCACTTCTTGCAAGAAGGAGATTGAAAGCGAAGAAGAATGGACTTTCAAGTGCCTGTTGCAATGAAGGAACGAGAAGAGCTTGCAACAGCTTGTATAGTTGAGTTGGATAATTCAAGAGGTATTATCACAACCCCAAATAAGAGCAAGCTAAGGGACAACTTAAAGAAGCAACTAACAACGCCAACAAGTAGTCATGAAAAGAAACTGCAAGAGATGCAGGAGATGATAAAGAAGCTAAAAGTTGAGAAGGCAAAGATGGAGAATATGTTGAAGAAAAGAGATGAGATGATAAGGCAAAAGGATCGAGAGCTCAAGGCAAAAGAAAATGAGTTAGAGAAGTTCCGATGTGAGTTCAAGAAGTTGCAGAAGCTTCAGGATCTCAAGCCCGCTATTATGTTCCCAATTGGTTATACTGAGAGAGATATCAAACACATGAAGGAGAAGAAGAAAGGTCTCTTTGAGGAAAGGAGGTCATCTACACCCTACATCCCATGGTGCAAGGATAGGTGGAATAAGATCGAGGAGAATAAATTTTATGAGAAAAAGGATCAAGATATCTCCACTAAAGTGCTTCGGATGGGACTGAATCAGTTGAAGCACGAAATGAAAGTCACAAATGAGAGGCTTGATCGAATGAGTTCCAATCTCAAAATTGTCATAGAAGATATGTCGAATACGAAGATTGAGTTGAGTGAGACGATGGAAAATGAGACTAAAGGGCAAAATGAATTGGCATTGCAAAAATTCAAGGATCACAAAACTCAAGGGAAAATCGCAAGAGAAGCAACTGAAGATGGAGTCATAAAGCCATCCACGTACAAGGAAGCTTCGCAATATGCTAAACGGAGGGAGACAGTTGAAGAGTCTAAAAGCAATATCAGCACGGCTACTATATCTAAATTAAGAGAGAGTAGTCGGTGAGGGGGAGTGTTGAAAAAGATCACCGCCTCTCTCTCTCCCTCCTAGAGTTCTCTAGATCTTTCTCTAGAGTTCTCCATATCTCTCTCTGGATTTCTCTAGATCTCTCCCTTCTCTAGAATGTTCTAGCAAAATCCATCAAGAAAAGTTGCGCCACTTCTAGACTTCTCCATAGAAATCTAGTTGTCGGGCTATAATAAAATAATACTTCTAGAATAGTGTAGAAAGTTAAGAAAGTCACCGACTTTCCACCTATAAATAGGAGCAACTTGCTCCTCATTTGAGTGTCCAAACTAAGAGTGTGTGAGTAAGAAATCCAAGGGGGTGTGTGGGTGTGTGTAGGGGTCTTGAGAGTGTGTTGAGTAGAGAGTGCTATGTATGCACATGAGTGAGAAAAATTGTGTATTGTATGTGGTGTGAGAAATTATTGTAATAGTGAAAGTTATATTTGAACCACTGTCGCGACCAATTTTTTTGGTGGGTGGAACCACCTAGGGTTTGGCTAATAGATTGTTAAGCCTAGACTTAACTCGGGCTCTCCCAAGCCCATACCAATTCGCGACTTAGGTTCAAGTTTTTTAATATGCAATTGATATTTCAATCAGGAGTCGCCACTAATCTATTTTTGGTGGGTCGATTAGAAACCCAAGTAAAGTAATGGGAGTTTTACTTTACTCCTACGAACCAGAGATTTGTGAGTTCGGGGACTTGGTTACGTTAGATTTCTCTAACGCCCTTTCGGTACCTTTATCTTTTATTTTGAAAAAATTGTTTGGCAAGCAACTTGAATTGATTTTAATTCCTTAACATGTGAGGTGACCATGCAGGTACGCAAACCACCAATTTAACACTCAAGAAAGCAAATGAATAAATTGCAAGACTTACCTCATAAAGAACGAAAGCATCTGCGTTGTTAGTTTAGAATTCACATCAAGTAGTCCTAAATATGATTTCTAATTAACACGCAATTTTTGTTTTGTTTTCACTTAATTAATGAAAATCATGCAATATGCAATGCATGCCACTAATTTAACATGAAATGATACGACATGGCAACATGACTTAGCTATATGACCTAAGCAATATGACATAACTAAGCATGTAGTCTATCCTAAGCATGAGATGATTTATTCTAAATAATTTTTTTGTATTTTCTATGAGATTCGAAATTAAAGAAATGCAACACTTAAATATGCAATCTAAATTAATCTAATGACCTAATTCTAATGACGGGCAATTTCTAATTAAATGCATCTAACAAAAATCATTAAATGACGTGCATTGTATGAAACTAATTCTATATGACGTGCACATGATTTTTATTTTCCTAATAAGCATGCAATCTATTTAGGGGAAATTATCTAAACCTATAACATGCAATCTTAACATGCAAAGACGTGCAAAGAATGCCCTAATTTTACATGACATATGCATAATGACTTTTTTTTGTGTTTTTTCCTTTTTTCCTTTTTTTTAAAAATTTAAATTTCGAAATTAATAATTGCCAAATAGTTAAACATGCAATTTAGACTAGTGAAGCAGAAATCTAACATCCTAATTTTTTGTATTTTTCATTTTTTCAAAAATTCGAAATAAATAAGTTTCCTATTCTAGACATGCAAAATAATCTAAAACAAGTAACATCCTAACATGCATCTAACTCAAATATTTTTTTCTTTTACGGGAGCAAACAAATAAAGCATCAAGAACAACATGGCACCAAATCAAGCAAGACATCATCCACGTCCATTTAACTTTGGGAACTAAATTGATGAATCATATCTCGCGCATTTGAGATCGGATTGGCCAATTTTTAAATAAAATCACGAATCATATCTCGAGCGTGAGATCGGATTGGTGATTTCGACGATCATGCGGGTCGTATTTCGAGCGTGAAATCGGACCGTCAATCATATGTACGTTGTGAAATTAGGAAGATTTCCCAATTTAAAAGGCTAATCGTGTTGCGAATATCATGGCATATTGGGAATTTCCATCATGTGCACCAATGAGTATATCAAATAAGGAAACAAAATTTTCAGAAATTAACATAGACAAAATTCTTACCTATCCCAAATATTTGCTTCCAAATTTAGCCTACGAACGGCGGCTCGTGAATCACGATAGGGGCTCAATGTGATGGCGCAAGGACAGCTTGTTGTGGTGTTTGCTGCGACTAAGGAACGGTTCTGAACAGTAGCCGGGGCGTCGTGGAGTACAAGATGCGAATAACGGCCGTTGCTTGCTATTTGTACGCTGGTCCAACTCACATCAAGAAAGCGCGAGATGTGGCTTCGCAGGGATTGAATCGCCAGACTTCATTGATCACTGCGATAGGGAGAAGGTATGACATGCATGGCCTAGACGTCGCAACGAAGTCAGCAACAACGTTGGGATAAAAGCTTCGGCGTCACAGATGCAGCTGGAGATGACGGCCCAAAAGGATGAATCTCGGCACCACTAGGATCAGTAGAGGGCGACACCAGCAAAAGTCAGCGGCGTCCTTTGCAACGCTGAATCGTGAAGCTGGTAGACCCCAATTGCAGCTACGAAGACTCACTCTCAAGAAGAAAACCTCAACTCTCTCTCTCTCTCTCTCTCTCTCGTGTGTTCTCTGTGTATTGCTCCGAAAATCCTCGCGTCTCTCTCAGTTTACTGCTCTATTTATAATATGGCAGCTCCAAGTCGATTGAATACGTGCTGAATATTCCCTTTTTGATTTTATTTCTTCAAATTGAATATCAGCTTGCAAGTTTTGTCGATTTCTCCCCTTTCTTGCCGTGAATAGATCCATGGGCATATCCAACAATATTTCTTTCTCTGTCCTTGAGTTGATGCAGAGAATTCGTTTCCCTTTGCTCAAGCTTATGGACGCATGCGATTTCTTTGATGGTGCACTCTGTCTTGTTTTAAAACAAGAAATAATATACCAATATATTGACTCTTTCAACTTTCTCGCCCATATCCCTTTTCTTTCCTATTCTCTACCAGCTTTCGTTTCCACCGCATCCTTCCTTTCCTTAATTACTGAAAGTCGCGTGCCCACACAAAATTGAAAGAATTTTTGCATGGGTCAATGGGTCAAAACTTTCGCTTAACAGAATTAAAATTCTGGCATTAAGAGGGTGCGGTCATCATAACCTTTCAATGAGCTTGACCCTGTTTTTTCGTCCAGTGGACTGGAGATGTTTCGAAGTCGCAGCCCGCTGTGAGATTGTGTTCCCATTGTCATCGTACAAGGTCATTCGCATCTCCATCTTCGACAACTTCTTGGGCGCATCGGACTGATCATTCTCCACTTGATCCTACGCTTGATGGCCGCGTAGGGGAACGGTGTCCAGCCACCTTTGTTCTCGATCATGCAAAGATCATGGCCTACTATTAGAAGCTCCCTCGTGACTTTCAAATCCTCCGTGGCTAATCAATTGCAAATGTAATAAAAGAAATGCTCATAAAACTATATGTTATGCAATTTGTATAGGTTAAAAATTAATCCCTGATTTTTATGTAATAAGTGACTGGGTCGCCAAAATTTAGGTGTCAACAACCACGTTTCCGCAAGGTTCAACATCGACGTCCATTGCAGCCGAACGCCATCTTCATCGATTTTTGGTTGCTGCAACTTCTTCGTGAACGCAGGTAATGTCCTCTACTTGCTCAAACCGAGAACAAAAGCTAGTTGATGTTTGCAATTCGAACGTGTATTGATCCGAAATAGGTTTTCATCTTTTGTAATGGCCGAGAATGAGCCGATTGTTGTAGAACTTCATATAGGCATTGAAAGGCACATAACCTGTTTGATGAAATGCCTCAGGAGCACAAGCAGAAAATGATCTGTGATCTTGTTCAAATCTGAGAATATGTGGATGTAGGTTGATTATTATCGATTGATTTGCTAGCCGCCTCTGGATTCGATATCAGTCATGTTTCATTCGTACTACGACCACATCCGAACGTTCCCTTTTGTTTGTTTTTTTTTTTTTTTTTGCATCTTTATGCATTCCTGCGGTGGTCGCGGGTGGTGTTATTCCGGCAATTAACGGTGGAGATCCGGCGATAGGAGACGGTGAAGAGCAAGCGTCGAGTGTGCGTTGATTACATGCTGAGATAAGTATGTCTTCATTCCTGTGTTTTTAGAGTGCTGAGTCTTGATTGAAGAATGAAGATCAGTGGGGTTTCGGCGATGATAGTGTCTTCGGGAAGAAGACCTGCACAGGATGAAGACGTCGCTCTCAGAAGGAGGGAGACCTGCAAAAGGAGATGAAGAAAAAAATAAAATATAAAAAGAGGAAAAAGATTTTTTTTTAAAAAAGGGAGAAAATACTTTTAAAAAATCGGTTTTAATCCAACGTAGGTCGGATGCAAGTAGAAGGTTGGATCAGTGATTTGGATCGGGTAAACCCAGTCCGAACCCATACCCCGAATATAATAACAATAAAAAAATAAAAATCACTAGAATCATTAAAAAATTCAGAAAATCCGAAAATATTTAAAAATTCTCGGACTCTTATCTCCTTTTATAGCTATGAGCTTCACCATGATTCCCAAAACACACGCAAGGCTTTGAGCTTGATTCAATTTCGACGAATTGCCATTCGGAGCCCTCCAAAAGGAAACCAAATTTATGTCCCATTGCTGTGCGCGTGGATCATTCGACGCGTGGATAAGATCGTCATAATTTCGATCGAGGCGTGACAACCGACCCCACTCGCTAAAGGCAGAGAGAGAGAGAGAGAGAGAGAGAGGGGTTGCCTTCCGGATGTGAGAGGAGGCCAACAAGCGTTTTTTTTTTTTTTCGGGGGTAATCATCCATTTTATATTCTTTATTGCATTTAGACATTTGAAACATTTTTTTTAGGTTTAGACTAATGCATTTGCATCAAGTGAAGCATGAGGCTGATTGTGAACTCCTTTCGAATCGACCCGATAGACGACACTATATTCACGTCAAGTCTAGGCTCATTCCCTCATTTGAAGTGGAGCCCATGAGCTCGGTCCCTTCTCTCTCCCCCAAATTCAAGCACTTTCTGCTCTATTTCTTTGCCCGAAATGTCATTTGATCATGCCAAATAAGTATAACTCCATTTCTTGCCACCTTAGACATTTTAAGCAAAGCAGTAACCAAGGCATCAGAGATGATGGGGATGCTGAAATTGACAAGGAAAGGATTAAATTTTGTGCACTTTAAAGGGGGAAAGAATGAATAAAAGCTGGACTGAAATTAGAAGGGGAAAGCTGGAGATCTCGGGCAGAAAGCAAAAGGAGCGAAGCCCTCACGTTTTTTTTTTTTTTTTTAATCCTGCATCATCACCAGACAAATGAGTATCTCCTCACCTAGTGTTTTACACCAAAATTCCTCGTCTGCAGATCTTTCGTCCAACCGTTCGTTCTTCCTGGGAACTCAAATGGTGCCGTAACACAAGCAACAGTTTTGGCATTTTTACAAGGAGGACGGCAATCTAGCATTGTAAAGAAGGAGCGATGGAGGAAATGGAAAAAGATAGGAAAGGAAACGGATTTGGTGGCTCAGCAGAACGTGAAAAAAAGGACAAGAAGAATGTGGGAAGGTCGTGGGATGAGGAAAATAAGAACAAAGATAGGAGGGAGTGAGAGACTCGGTGGAGGTGCGCAATCATTCACATTCACGATTTCATATCCATTCTCTCAGTCTCGCGCATCAGAAGCCGAAGAGACTCGGGCCAGAAGGAGCAGCGCTTCCAACTTCCTCCGTTGTCCCCGGAGTCAGTCATGTGAGAACCTATATTCCTTAGCTATGCGATGCATGTCCTTGCGTTTGCTCAATTTTTGGTTTATTTTCGGTTTATTTTCTTTATGCTGGGTTCGTTGTAATCTCATAATTGAGTCTTTTTCTAGGTATCGGTTCGTGCCGATTGTTCTCCATGTTTCAATAAATGTGGGCATAACAATATAGGAAAAATCTGCATCGTGTAGTCTATATTTTTGCACAGTTTAGTACCCCTATTCAGGCCAATCCATGGCCGGAGGAGTAGTTATTCATTTGTTGCCCAAAAATTGGTTTCTGTTCCCATAATTCGCTTTTACAATTGAAATAGTTGCACGCATCGCCGTTGGTTATTCATCGCATTGGTTCAAACCTAATGCCCTAGTCTGTGTGAACATGCTAAACACCATTGTCCGATCCATGAATAGTAGGAATTCAGATATTTTTCCGGCAAATACCTCCTAGGCCTCTACCGACATGCATAGTCATGGAAAAAGCTGCCTAAAAAGTCCTAAAATTATTATCCTGTGGTTAATTCAATCTTAAACTTTTTAATTTTGGCAAATTGTCATAAGGTTTAACGTTTAAATCTATTTAGCAAAATTGAAAATTTTACTTTGGTTTGGATTTTTAGAGACAATTATCCCCTGTAGTCATGTTATCTTGTCTGTTTACTTTGGTTATTTTCGCTTCAACTTCCAGCATCATTTTATATTTATTTTCATCACTTTCCGGTGTCACCAACTTCGATTGAGCTTAACGCGACATTCTAATGTATTAAGGTCTGAGTCAATCCATCATTCTAATGTATCAAGGTGACGGGAGATGAACCACATACTTACATGCACCCAAGGACCATCAAACCAATCAACAAATCGCAACAATATCATTCAAGTCCATGCCCAAGAGGATTCGCTGCAAGGTCCTGCTCATTAAGCTCGCAAGATTTACAACTTACCCACTTCAATAATACCCAAACATGTACTGATAACTAGCAAATCAAGTATACATTGTCACATTATCATGGGTTATCAAAACCACACTCAAATGAGTCTTAAAATAGCATAACTCGTAATTTACAGAGTGAAGTCAGCAAAATCCAAAACAAAATCAGAACAGCAAAGGTCGAGGATTCATGATTTTTTTAGTAATGGACTTGAAACATATCTTCTTGCAAGTGTATATGCGCTCACGCGATCAAGATGAGTACAAATTGAATTCAAATGAAGATCAACGATGCTCGTACAGTGGATACATGTTTAATTTCAGCAATTAAAGCATGACAACATAATTATCTCTCTCGAAAATTAACATGGATTCCTCATGTCAACTCATATGACTAGGATAACACATGCACAAGTCTTGGCGATTGTTGTCTGAACAACGAATGGATATGGACACATGAAAATGAATCCAGCAAATTTAAGTCATAGAAAACAGTTATAACCATGGCTAAAGCATGTTATGAACACACAGTATTCATAGCCAAGAAATCGGCATATTTTTGTTCAACACTCATAGCCAAAAGATCAACATATTTTTGAACATGTACAGCAAGAATAACAATGACTCCAGTAAATTTGAGCCATGTACCATAAGAATCGACATATTTAGCAAGCCTACGATGTGGCGAGTATACAAATTCAACAAATAGCACATCCTGAAATGGATATAGTGCAAGCTAATGGTGACAACCAAGATAAACCACCATGTACCTACATGTACATTGCAAGCATGACATAAATAATACTCCAACATATCCAATGCATGCGATGTGGAGTCTCAACCAAGCGCAAAACAGGGCAGCAGTTAGTATGTGAAAGAAAAGCTACAACTCCACCATATGAACAATTTGCGGTTATAGAGGATTTCTCTACATTAACAACTAGATGATTATGATCCGTGCACTTTGAACAAGACAAGCTCAAAAATAAATCCAGAGGCTCTCAGTTTAGAGGAAAATTCAACCATGCTCCCGGTATTTAATTCACCGAGAGCAAGTAAACGGAAGCACCAGGGGAAGGAGAACTCTAGGCCATCAAAGGATGAAGCATCAATTAGCAATATATGATCAGCACACTGAACAACAACATACAAATCACTCCTATGCAATCTCAAATTGATCAATTGATCTCCAAGGCAAAACGTCGAACAAACAGTTAAAATTTGCTAGAGAGAAATTGCCATCTCAGTCTCTGTGTTGTGCTCTTGCTTCGCTCGGTTCTCCAGCAGAGCGTGAAATCATTAGCTTAAAAGGAATCTCCAATGCCTTAGACGAGAGAGAGAAAGAGCATGAGAGAGAGTTTTGATTGGTGGCGATGGTGATGAGCATCAGATGCTCTGCTCTGTTACGGCCGAGGCTGCGGCGGCCAGCAAGGGAGATGTGATGGCAGCTGTTACTGATCGGAGATGGTAGACCATCAAATTGATGGCGATGGAGCTGAAATATGGGCTGATTCATGGATGTAAGCTTTTAGCTCATATTTATTTCAGCACTTGGTTTCAATTTTGTGTTTAAAATGTATATAAAAAAATGGAAAGGTAAAAAAAAAACAAAATAAATAAGAATAGATTGCATCTCCATCAAAAAATACATCTAGGATTGCATTTAAGGGAACTATAGCAGATTACAGTGCATCACATTTAGATAGCATGAGTTAGATTCTTATTTCCATATATCATAGTCCATTTAGGGAAATAATTCATTCAGTATTCATATAGTTTGTCATATTTGCATATTTGTTTTTTTTAGTGGTGGTTTATTTTGAATAGTTTATATTGAATTTCCCTTTATAGCTCACGAAAGTCCTATTTGAATATTAATAACAAGGCTTTATAAATTTTTACTTGAGGCTCGGGTTCTTTATTTCTTTCCACCTTTATTTATTTATTTGGTTCATATTTATTATCGCTTGCTTGTTTAATTTTTACTGCTGGATTTGCCCCTTTTTGGGCTCGCTGGACCGGACTTCTTCGTTGTTCGGTTCTCGCGAGCATCGGCCCCATTCGTTTGTGCACCGCTACTTTGGGCCACTACTTGTTGATTATTGTGAGTCCCAGCACAAGTTGGTTGGTTTTTCCCTCAATTAGCCAGTGCGTTTCAAACTACGATGAAATATATGAACCAAATCTATTCGGTTGAATTTGGACTTTTGAATTGTTGAAAGGAGCCCGTGAACATGTGTGATGCATTGTAGCCTCTCTTGTGATTAGCAAGTACATTTTCGGTCATGTTTCATTTCTACCGAATTTTTTTGGGTTGCTTTGCTTCGTGCCTTGGTATAGCCCTGCGGTTGTCCTTGGTGTTCGGGGTGTGGCTGCAAACGGGAGCCTCCAGTGATTAGCGATGGAGACAAGTGATTGCTTGGTGGCTGAAAGTCGCTTGCTGTGAAGATGCAGGGATGTGGTCACGTCGTTGACGATGAGAATAATTTCTTCACGTTATGGTTTGGGGAGAGTCTCGGTTGTGGATGTGTGGGTTTATTCAATGATTGAGTAATTTTGGGCTTGAGTGGTTTTAATGAATTCGGGTTGGCTTCATTTTTGGAAGTGCTTGGGCTGAGTTCTTTTTAGTAATATGGGTTTAGTGCTCTTAGTTACAAAGGAATGAGCTTGGTGTAGCTTTGGTGGAGGCTCACTTGGGAGTTTTTTCCCAATTAGCCTTGGAAAGGGTAGAAATGGAGTGAGCTTGAGGATAAGATCAATCGTCCCCTCTAGTTTGAACTGTGAGTCCAAGTTCATCCATGTTCTGGCCAGGTCCCTATTTTTAGACTACTTATTAATTGAATAAAAAAATTTAATTTTATAAAAGTTAATTAAAAAGTCCGAAAAAAAAAATATTTTTCCTAAAGTCAGAAAATGCTTTAAAATACTCTTTCAAGGTAGCCTTCTCTTAAAGTTATGGGAAAATCATTGATAAGAAAATTGTGTTAAAAAATTAAACAAGCCCTTATGACTTTATCATAGGGTTCCGATTGTCATTAAAACAAATACCCTTAATTACACATTTTCCATATGTTGATTATGATTTCCCTTTAGCTTAGTCTAAGATGACAGGCTCCTTATTTGATATTGCTAGATTCTTGCTCTTCCGATTCAATTTATTCGATGCCACTTTAGTTGCTAATTGTCATGTTAATGATTGGGCATTCGCATGGTCACCTTATGTATTAGTGAATAGGTCTAAAATCAACACAGACTGCCTCATGGAAAATATTTTTGAAATGAACAAGATTAGGTATTGAAATTGCATTAATTATTTAATTAGTGTAATCAAGTCTCCAATCTTAGATTATTTGATTACGTAGGAAATGAGGTATACTCCCATACCTCATTTGATTTATAGCCGACCCTAATAAACTAGTAGCGACTCATTTGAAAATTTTTATGAACACTAAACATCACGGGAGGTGTGAACTTAGAAGAGCCTACATCTAATCATGGGCCATAGGGACGTCTTTTAGGCAATACTCCTAAACCTATTTCCTTTCATATCGAGGGGTAGGTCGAGACAAGTAAATATTGATCTTGCACTCTTCATCAGTCGGATGAGTACATATACATAGATTTATTCAGTGCTACTCTAGACTTAAAAATTTGATCATTGGTAATCTATCTTTATACACATAGAAGTGGATATTACTCGTGTGAAAGTGACCCATGTGGTAGCACATGCGCTTCTTCATCTGATCTAATTTTTATGGTAATTTTAACATATTTTTATTAGTTTATTTAAATTAACGATTGTTGTGAGTTTTCAAAAATGTTTAACAATATAGGGATACATATTATGCTATGATATTCATTTGACCTTAAATCGAGGACTATGAGGTTTTCGTTAAAAGATTTTTCACAATATTGAGATCCAATTTATGACATGATAGCCCATATTTGGTAGATGATATTAGCGAATCAATAAAAGAAAATCCATTGCTACCAGAAAATTTCATCACAAAAAATTAATAATATGTATATTACAAATAAATGAATATAAGAAAATGATGAAAATAATTATTAGCAAAAGAGTAGATAGAGTAATCCACCATTAAGAAAAATTTAACTTAGAAAAAAAAAAGCATTAGATGACATGATTGCACATAATTTCGTATACAAATATGATAGCTCTTGGTATTATATGCATAATCGTTATCACTAAAATCAAGCCATGCCCTAACACTTTCAACCGTTGAAGAATTTAGCTATTACAAATCAATTACCAAACCTCCACCTATTAGCATAGATATTTTCAAATGCAAGCCGGCCTTTGCAAAGACGGTGGAAATTCCTAACCACAAGCCATCTATTATCATAATTATTTTCAAATACGGAGTAATTAATAGATAAATTTTGTTATGTTAAATGGACATGATGGCAAGGAAATTATTGTGTAAGCCCTTTTGATTATGCTTTGTCTTTGTAGGAACCATAGCCTAGAAGAAGAAACGCTAGTCGCTTTTCCACGCATTATGTAAGAGAGAAAGGGGAATCTTATGGCGAGCTCATGTGAAGAGTTGCTTATCAATCAAAACCTGACCTTTTTAGATGGGAAGGGACTAAAGATAACATCTCAATTTCCAGGACCCACACCATCCATAGTCGTTGCCTTTGTTTTATTTTGTCTTCTGTGTCTGATTGTCGCTCGCAATTATTGATCTGGACAAGTTGGACGGACCCAAGAAAATAAAGAAAGAATTGACTCATGTGTATCATCCTTTGTGGGGCAAGAGAAAAGGCAAAGATCTTTTTTCGTGGGGTCAAAGAAAATTTTATTGAAATTGCGAACATGGTCAAAAGAGTCCCAAGCCAGGGGAATCTAAACAATGGAGAGAACAATTGGCTTATGGAGGAATAGAAAGGCAATTTTGTGGAAGAGAGCCAATCCGTCGAGTCTTCGCAACTTAATTTACAAAGCCCGCATCAGTAAGAACAAAAAGTGTAATAATCTGTATCTATATCACAAAATGGAAAGGGAGATCTATTTTAAAGGAAATAATCTATCAAAAAGTGTCAAAAATCCATAATTCCATAGACAAGTTAGTAGAATTTGGGGGGGGGGTGATTTCCATGTGGATCGAGGCAAAATTTAAACCTTAGGAACCGACACATCACTAGCCCCCCTCTCTCAACGGTGCATGAGAGTCAAATTTGCAATTTGTCAATATATTTGAGATGTTACTAATGAGAATATGAAATTTACAGTTCCCATGAGTGGTGCAAACGGTCAAGATATCAAAGAATTTCCAATTTAAGAATTGGAAGTCACATGTGTAAATCTCATAAGATACGTAATAAATTATTTTGGGTTATGGTCACCTGCACATGCAAATTGAAATCTTTAAATCATGAATTAAGAAATTTTAATTACTAATGCTTTCATGCTAACGTGAATGTAGGCAAGAATGTAAAAACCTCATGCTCTTGTGATAGCTCTTCGTGTCTCCTCTGCAAAATTCAAGAAAGAAATCAGCCAAGAACAAGTTGACGGAAGCCGCCTCCACGGATTATTACCAAAAAAATAAAAAAAATGAGGTGGCGATAATTTTATAAAACATCACATAATTAACAGTTTTATGCTTAAATGGTCCAAATGCCCATTTCTCCTTATAGGGAGGAGTAGAGGCAATTGAGGAATTCATTGAATAATTTATATCTACAAAAGCGTAGGAGTTTGGATAACTGACATCCCTCCATAACAGAGATACAGACCTCCCACTTTTCTACACCACTTTCAAGGATCGCTAGGCAAATATTATTGCCAATAATAATATCGCAATGATGGCCGTGCTATCTAGTTTTCTAAAGGGGCTTATTAAGCATATTTAATAGAAATTTTTGCAATTGTATTGGCATGAGATGATAAAGCAATCAACCACTCAAAATATTCATCGTAAGAATAGGTACATCTAACTATGGAGAAAAAAGTGCTCGATATCCTAGTAATTTTGCGCCAGCATTATGAGAAATACTTTCTCATTGCAAAAATTCAAGTGTTTTGAAAAATCTTATAAATAGAGTGATGGAAAAAAGGTGTCTTACAACGACCAAATTAAATGAGAGACAATCAAACTGATGGGTTAGAACTTTGAATAATTCAAAGAGTCTAAAAGCCGTCATACTTGAATTTTATTCGCAGTAGGCGGAGAAAACATGCAAGTTGTGACAAGTTAGTCAACCATCACCATTCTCCCCTAGACTTGGCCAAAATGGTACCAAAGGCAAAAGTGAAAGTGACCCTGTACCAAGAAAAGCACCTTGATTCTCTTTACCCTGCTAGACTACCCAGTAATAATCATTTCATGTCTTCTGACATTTGTTTTTGGGTTTTCACTTACATTGTTTTTTCTTTGTATCTTTGGTTCCTTTTCCCCTTTAAATTCGACATCATTAAGAATTTGAAGTCATGTTCCTTTTTACTATCTTCGTTTCTTTAGTTGGTAATGGTAGATTGGCTTCAGCTATCTTGTAGTCCACAGGAGCGCTATGTCCATGTAATCCTGGAAAAAAAAAAAACAAAATGAATGCATTGGAGGATCTAATGTTTCCGTGGGAATTCGAATGTCAAATGGCAATTAAGTAATCAGGACTTGAAATTACACTTGTGATCATGCTTATTGGGCAGATATCGACTAATGTTATCAGATTACTTTGGTTTTTGTTTGCCTTTTGTCTTTTTGTGTCAGGAAGAAGAAAACTCTATGGAATATTCATTGGAGAGGTTTTTAGGAGAAGCTAGCTATGTGCAGTCTCTAATGCTTTTAATTCCGTTAAATATTTTGAATAGACAAGGTACATGTCCATTTTTCTTAAGATGGCCGATAGCAAGAACTATTAATATGAAACAATAATTGAAATTTACAAGATAGTTATGAGGGTGAAGGTTGACAATGCTCAACTATTTAGGATGCCATCATGCCATCTAATTTTAGTCGGCGCACATGATCTGCTCTTTTTAATTGACTGCCTTTCCTCCTACTACACATGCACCTCTTTAAAAAAAGAAAAAAGTTGATGAGGCTTTATCAATTGCTTCAATCCTTCACGCTCCAAGTTTTTAGTGTGAGATTCTTCTTATTTTACACTTTACTGTGCACTATATATTCTCCCTCTGTGAGTCTATTAAGCCAAGGCCAACCGTTGCCAATTTATACATGACCTCCTCTTTCGATAATCATGGAATACTCCTTTTTATCCAAAATCTAAGATGGGGCATTTATTTTCACCTCATACGCGCACTCAAAATAGGAACACTTTAATATGTATTTACTAATTGCCAAAGTTAAAAAAAGCAAAACCTTCAGTAGGCTGTAGATTTGTTTGTATTGCCAACTTTCAAGCCTTTTGTGTTTAGATTTAGGGAAAATGATCACTCTAAGCCCTCAAATGATTCAAGTGGAATTATTTTTTTGTGAAAATAGTCAAATTAACTAACAAAAGCTCCACATGAAGTCCACATGGTCCAAATGACATAGGCTTGTAATCTATTACAATATAGCTAGAAATTTTCGACCAAAGAGCAATTAATAAATGATTTTAATTTATTGTGTGGGAATTGTAGCTTAGAAGAAGAAACAATTAGTCTCCTTCCACACATTTTGTAAGCGAGGAAAAAGTCTTGGTCATTTGCAATTATTGATCTGGACAAGTTGGACAGAACCACAGTGATGAGCTCCATCCTCAAAATTTCTGAATATCCTCCACCTTGTTTTGCGTGGTCCAATTACAAAGAGAACAAAGAAGATATCTTATATGTCTAGAGGTAGGGCTTGTTTTGCTGGTCTTGGTCAGAAGTTGAGGTTGAACAAGTCCATTGCCTCATCAAAGAGACGCAACCACCACAAGATTTCGTATATACCAACCACATCCGGTTCATCCTTCGGGACGAGAAAAAGTAAAGCTTTGTTCAAGTGCAAGGGCTTGTGCTTGGAGACACGAAATACATCGGTAAGAACAGTACGCTAATCCCAAAAAATCGCCGAGATGCCAGTTTCTTGTTCTTGTCCTAATATATTTGGTTTGATGACTCCAGATTGAGACGAGAAGATAATCCTTGGATTGCACTGCATTTCCGGACTCGGACACAACTTGATCTTGCTTCAAGGTAACTTATTCTCAAACACAAAACTCATCACTGTAACTTTCATCATCTTTGCCTTGCTCCATCAAAAAAGCCCAATCTTCATTCTCTAGTTTTTATATAATTGCTAGGATGAAAAATATCTGATTTCTACTCATTGCAAAACACCTAAGATCCTTTGAAGCATGCAAATCTTACGTGTGAAATTCATACATCACTTGTTCAAAATTATTGTCCCATGGATTGCCTTTGTTTTCTTAATACATTCTTTCCATTCGAACCCATTGATAGAAACAATTGGATCGGTTGAATATGGTGGATTTGCATATCGGCCCCCATTCTAGGACGGTTTTCAAAGCATTGCTTTGATCATAGACCAAAATGGTTGACTTTACAGTAACCCACTTATCTCTTGAAAGTGGGTAAGTTAAAAACTTCAACTTTTTCCCTTCCCTAATTGTTACACTGGGACTTTGTAGAGGGAATGCTATTGCCAATAATAAACAAATTTCATTTAGTAAAGTCTCCACTTGCACGACCAAAAAAAGAAAAAAGAAAAAAGTCCCCACCTGGATGCACGGCCAAGATAAACAAGTGCATCTCTAAAGCCACGAGTTCTTTATACTTCTTGGCCGAGTTCTCAATAAGATCGACTAAGTCGATTCATTTCATTCTTTTAAGGCTACACGACAACAAATTATCAAAGTGAGCGCCAACATTACATCAAACATATCTTAAATTGACACGATAGTAAAAGTTGGATTCCAACAATTTGTTCTTAATGTTTCTATCCACTTTTGTTTGTGCTGGCATGTGTTCAGTTCATATTAGATACTCTTGAACGATGTAACATCCATTTAGACTGTATTATATGTTTTTTGTTTGCGCATTTGTTCGAATGAACGTAGTTATTCCGTGTGAATTTTGTTTTTGTCACTTATTCAAAAAGACTAAGTGAACTAAGTGTATCTTGCTTACCAATTACTAAGAGAAAGAATTTTGTTTTGGGGATTTAGAACCCTTTGGATCTCCTCTTTTTAAATGCAGAACTTATTCATTTGCTAGCAAATTTTAACTTGATCCTGTGAACTAGGGCAAGGTGGCCCTAGAATTTTTTTGGGCTTTTATCATATTGGGAACTTATCACAATTTGGCCTAGCTTGGTCGAATTGCATGTTCAACTTAGCTAGATAGGGGGACCACCGTTCTTTTATGATTTCTTTTTCTCTTTCTTTTTAAAAGCCTTTCAATGTGTTGTAATTAATCACAATTTTACTTTTCCTTCAACCAATTTTTCGAGGATTTTTCAATAACAAACCCTGTTAATGATGGTGTTTTTTCGAACACTAGATAGTTAGCACGGTCTATTTATTTTTCGAAACTTAAATAATAATTTTCCATAACATCAAAGATATGTTGCTCTTGTGAGTCGTGTCCTCAAGCATCAGCTTGAGCCATTGACACCGATGTTAGTTCTCTTACTTGAAAATATTCATCTTGGTTGTCCAATTCTTTTAAAGGTTCATGAAAGCATTTTTATTTTAAAAAGAGCCGTAAAGTAAATCAATATATAGACCATTTGTTCGTACACATGATTTTCAAATGGGCAAGATTATAATAATTCTCTTGAAACATTGAAGTGCTCGGCCAACTTAGCCCACCAAAAAGATTTCCATACGAACAATATATAAAACATTTAGCATACATAAATATAAAGAGGTTAGGGAAGATTTATGGTGGTTCTACCCAAATCAATGCCTACTCCACTTCTCGAGACCATTCGGGAGTTGTGCTTGTTCCACTATTATCTGATTTCTCGTACGGAGGTTGTTTTACGATGGAGCCAAGACTCACTGCAAGCAAAGTGAATTCATCTACAAACAATTTCTCTCACTAGAAGTTTACTTGCAAAGTGAACACGATGGAGATTTTGCAAGTATTTTCATGTACACAAGTCCAAGACAATAGGCTACCTTATTTAAACGAAAACAAACTCCCGACCAATTTCCATCGTGGTGGCTGTCTGCAAGCTGTTACTAACACTTCCAATGCCTAGTTTTTCGACCGTCAAGACTTGCGAATGTCCACTCAAACTTAAAAATGGCCCAGACACTAGCCGGGTTGGGCGAGCGAAATCCAAATTTAAACTTCAGAGCTGGGTATTTCCTCTTTAAACTGCAGAGCGAAATCCAAGTTGAAAAGATTCTCTATTAATTTATAGGGGACATGGCATCTGCTGGGCGCTAAGAATTGATCGTAATCCCTCCTCACGTAAAAAACGTTAAGTGGTCCTGGACTTCCACGTCAGCCCCATCTCGTGTCTCTGAAAAGCTTTCACGGACCCAAGCTCATCGTCTTCATCAAGCATCAACTATGGGGAGGAGAAGAGACAAAACCCTGAATCACCCACTACCACACCCTCCCCTCGTCGCCTTCCTACTCCTTCTCGTCCTCCTCCTCCTCCGACTCCGAGTTCACCATATTTCTCGCCCCCCGCTCCCCCTCCACCCTCTGCGTCGCCTGCGAGCTCTTCTACAAGGGCCAGCTCCTCCCCCTCCACCTTCCCCCCCCCGCCTCTCCATGGTCCGTACCCTCCTCGCCTCCTCCTCCACCTCCCACTCCGCCACCACCTCCTCCCACGACTCCTCCTGCAGCTCCACCACCTCCTCCAACCAGATCTGGCCGAAGGATGTCGACGACGGCCATGGACAAGCGTCGGCGTCGCTTGCGGTCCGCTCATCCAGATCTGGGTCTGGAGAACTCCAGATCTCGAGATCAGCCCGTCACCGGGCTCGGCTGCTGGTTCGTGCGGCCGGGACGGGTGGCGAAGGTCTCCGACTTCTTCATGGAGTTTCGAAATTGGACGTTGAATAAAGCAGATGGGAGAGAAACCCGAACAGTGGGTCCACTCGGACACGTGCTACGTGCAGGAGCACCCAATACTTTTCTATTCAAATCCAAGTGGCGGATGGTATATGCGACAAATATCAAAATAATTACTAGAAGTCAAATGTTATCCGTTCCCTATCACTTTAAAAAGTACGCAATTGCTTTCTTGCGAAATCCGGAAAATGAAAGAAAAGCTTTAATCTTTAAATTATTGAGAAAAAGTTCTCAAGAGTTCTAACCGTTAATATTCAAAAGAATCGACAATATGCATCTAATGTTTCTTCCTAATGTTTTAGATTTAAATTTGGACACACTTGAGCTTAATCTCGAGAAAAACATTGAGCGCGTGGAATTGTGATGAAGACTGCAAAATTTGTTTGAGCCCTGGAAGAGTCATTCCATTGTCAAAAAAAAAAATATTAAAGGAAACGGGGACAACCGAAAAAAAAAAGTAAAGAAATTTAGCCTTCTATCGAACTTGGTAGACCGGTGTTTATTTACATTGCTCTTGCTTCAGCGCTCTCTCTCTCTCTCTCTCTCTCTCTGGTTTTGTTTCATGGTTCTCATTGTTTTTATGACTTCGCTCTTCCTTTCTTTTCATGCATCAAGTGATTAGTTCTGTTCTCTGTTCAGTTTCCTTTGAGCCCATTTGTTTAAGCAAAGACAAGGAGACCGAACAAAAGGTAAAAAAGGTAGGGAAAAGAAATATCTAGAAAAGAAGGAAGAAATGGCCGGGAGTTTTTTTACCTCTGTCGGGGTGAACCTAGTTTCAAAACTCGGCGAGCACCTGTTTGCTCCCATTGGACGTCAATTTGGGTACGTGCTATGCTACAAGAGCTATGTCGAAGATCTCAAAAATGAAGTCAAGGAGCTGGAGAGTGCAAGGGAAAGGGTGCAGCGGTCCGCCGATGAAGCTAGGTATGACGCAAAACCTATATACCCTTATGTTCAGGATTGGCTGGGGAGTGTGACAAAGGAGGCTGATGAAGCACAAAACCTGTTAGAACGTGGCAAAAGTGCAAAGAACGCTTGCTTCCGCGGGTGGATTCCCAACCCCTTGGTGCGCCATCCAATAGGCAAAAAGGTGAAGGAGACAACTCAAGTCATTCGGGGACTCCATGAGAAAAGTCGAAATAGTAACTTCAAGAAGGTCTACTATGAGAATACTCCGCCAGGAATAGTCACTGCCACCATTTCCGCCACAAGATCTGTTGCCAAGAAAGAAGAGGCCCTGGAGTCGAGGGCTTCAATCATAGAGGATGTAATGAAGGCTATAGTTGATGTCAAGGTCCATGTGATTGGGGTGTATGGACCAGGTGGGGTTGGCAAGTCGAAACTTTTGGATGACATCATAAGGCGAGTTGAGGGAGAGAAAATGTTCGATGAGATTGCCATGGCAAATGTATCACGCGCTCCAGATCTAAAAAGAATCCAGGGAGTAATCGCTGATGCACTGGGCCTGAAGCTAATTAATGTGGAAACTATTCGTGGGAGAGCAAATCGTTTACGTGAGAGATTAAATAGTGATCCTAAGAAAAACATTCTCATCATTTTAGATAATCTATGGAATAAGTTAGATTTGAAGGAAATTGGAATCCCTTGCGGAGATGATAATAAAATAAAAGGCTGCAAGCTATTGCTAACGTCTAGATACCAACACGTTTTGTGCATTGACATGCGCTCTGATCGAGATTTCCGAGTCTATGAGTTAAAGCATGGAGAAGCCCGAAGACTTTTTGAAAGGACAATTAGGGACAGAGTTAACGATCCGGAGTGTAAGAGCTTGGTGGATGGGGTAGTCAAGAATTGTGGAGGCTTGCCACTTTTTATTGTTTCATTGGCAAAAAGGTTGGAGCGTGGAGATTTAGCTACATGGAGGAATGCATTGAATGTAGAAGGGTCTGATGTAAAATCACAAGTGGAACTAGATTACAAAGACTTAAATGATGAGAGGATCAAATCATTGTTCTTGATTTGTGCTCTAGACACGGGGAGAATTTGGTTGAGGGATTCCCTTGTCTATTCCATGGGTTTGGGTTTATATGAAAAGTTCAGCAAGACCATCCAAAATGCTAGAGATAGGTTGGTGATGGATCTACATTGCCTGCAGGACTCTTCTTTGTTACTAGATAGCGATGACAAGGACTAGTTCAGAATGCATGACATAATTGCTGATGTGGCCATTTGTGTTGCTTCCACGGAATGGAACGCCTTGGTGGGGAGGAAGGGTGATGGGTTTAAAAAATGGTCAGAAAATGAGCTCAGAAAATGTACAGCGATATCCTTCCCTCATGTTGACATTGAGGAGCTTCCGGAAAAATTGGACTGCCCAAACTTGAAGATACTTCTATTATGGGAACGCAAACTGTCTCTCAAGATTCCTCCGTCATTTTTTGAGTCTATGGAGAAGCTCCAAGTCTTGGACATTACTAGCTTATCTTTCACTTCTCTACCCCCATCGATTGAGCTCCTTGGAAACCTCAAGTCCTTATGTCTTGATGACTGCCATCTAGAGGATGTAACTGTTCTTGGAAAGCTAAAAGGATTGCAATTCCTAAGTTTCTTAGACTCTACAATCACTCGTTTGCCTGAGGAAATAGGTGGATTAACGGAATTGAGATTTTTGGACTTGAGGGGGTGCTCTGGGCTCAAAGCTATCAAACCTGGCGTCCTCAAAAGCTTGGTTAATTTAGAAGAACTTTATATAGAAAATAGTTTTGATCAGTGGGAGGCCGAGGATAAAGTACCGCGTACCAATGCCAGCCTTGCTGAGTTAAAGAACATGAAGAATTTGAGCAGTTTATTTATTGCCATTCGGCATTCTGTCAATCTCTTAAGAGACCTGCCATTTGGGAAATTGAACATGCATAAAATCCAGATTGGGGAAGTTTGGGATTGCTTGTGCATGCACAAAGAATCTAGAACTTTAGAGCTCAAGCTGGATTCAAGCGATCTTCTTCTTGAAGAGTGGGTGCAGAAATGTTTGCAGAGAGCGCAGGATCTCCATTTGGGTGGACTGCAAGATGGGAACGATAGCATTCATGATTTGTGCATCGAAGGTTTTCAAGAATTGAAGCATCTTCACGTACAAAATAGCCCCTCATTTCAGTATGTTGTTCACTCTACAGAGGATGTGCAATGCACTGCATTTACGAGATTGGAATCTCTGTTTCTCGAGAATCTGAACAACTTGGAAAAGATTTGTCGCGCCTGTCTTGCCCTAGAATCCTTCAGCAAATTAAAGATTGTGAAAGTGGACAACTGTGGTGTAATCAAACATTTGTTTCCTTTGTCCATGACGAGAATATTATTGCAGCTCGAAGAGATTAAAATAAGCAGATGCCACTTGATGCAGCAAATTGTCGCAAATGCCGAGGCTGATGAAGAGGGAGATGAAACAGATGATGTTCCCCAAGTGAAGTCTTGCAATTTGCGTAGGCTGACATTACAAAACTTGCCAGAGATGACGAATTTCTGTAAAACTGCAGACCATTCGGTTGATTTCTTTGACGGGCAACAGGTATGTAATTTGTTTTTGAGAGTTTGTCCTCCAGAATAATTAAGACAAACAATAATTTAATTGTTTAAAAATGGAATTGATATGTGATATGTAAATACATAAAACATTTATACGTTAGTTGAAATTACATCTCACTTAATTTGTGTTATTTATCAACGAAATTAAAGAACACGGTATGATGATTAGGTTTTTTCAATTATGTAGAAGTTCATCGTTGCTCACTGATAATATTGAATATGTATACACAGATATTTATGGATATATTCATAAGTTGAAGAAAGTATACATGACCTATATAATTTTCTGACCTTTATTTAATAATGAATGGACTTATGTAGAATCCTATTATATCTGCTTGATTAAAGTGAAAGAAAGAACTAAAGAAATTTCAATAGGTGAATTTAACTATTTCTGACCCAAAAAAAAAAAAAAAAAGTAACTACAGCGACTATGCGTCAAGTAACGTCCAAATCAGTTAGTTAAAATTTTGTAATTTTAAACGTAAGTGCATTAGCGTTAGAGTAGTTGAGAACTTGAGAGGATTAATTTTTCTCCCCAAATGATTGTGAAGAGTTGTGGTAGGTCAATGGACCATCGTGGAATTGTGGTTCGACCCAATGTTCCATTATCAAATGAACAAATATGAGTGATCACATTATATATTGAACTAAATTTCAGAGACTATATTGCATAGTGGGCCAAATTTTATGGACTATTTGTGTCATTATCCTATTTAGTGATAATGCTCATGCTGGGTCTTGATCTTTATGCATGTATTTTTTGTTACGGGTGGGCCTGCACAATAAATTGGGCCCAACCTAAGGGTTTGGCCTAGTCTAGGCCCTCGTCGTCCCAAATTCCTATAGGTCCTTCAATGATCTATGTTGAGTCATTTTTACTTTCATTTTGAATTTTCGCTTTTGCTTCCGACATTCAATATTTCATTTGATTAACAGTAACTAATTAACTTTTTTGTTCTAATTCATGTAATCTATGGACTTTCAGTGGTGATCAAATCTACCACAAATCGTTATTCTTACCACTTTTCTAATATTACTAGTAGAATTTGTGTGTCCTGCACACGTTTAAATTTATTGTTTTCCTAATAATATAGTTTTTGAAAGTATTAATTAGAAACATGTCTAGCATTCATATGAGTACTATCGCTTCAATTTAACAATTCCGTCAAGTGTTCTATCAGTACAAAAAAAATGGAAACCCTTTTTTAAATTATTTTTAAAATGATAATTTTCATGTGAGCCACACCTCAAAAGCATGATGCTCGACTAAAATCATTTGTTGAATTAAGTAATTCATTTTCTTGGCTACATAAATAAATTTTGCCAAATGACTTTGCTCTTTATTGAGGAAGCGCATCTTAGGTATAGATAAATTAAATCCTTTAATGAAATTGACTTTTATGCCCATATGGTGCGGTTGTGGTCAGTTCATGGTCTCATGGCCGAGCAAGGATCTTACAGTGATGAACACTTTTTTTTTTTTTTTACTTTCGACCGCCGTGGCATGTATTTTGCATACTATGTTAGAAAATAATGGATCCTATAGTGCTATGCATGGGGGCAACAACATATTTTCAGTTTAATATAGTATTTCTCTCGTAATTTACAATAACTTTTTACTTTTCAATCTTTTGATAAGAGATGTTTTTTTTTTTTTAATACTTTCGAAAAAATGCCAGGCTCAAATTACACCTGTAAATCAATTGAAGTATAGTTTTTCTCTGTTTGTTAATTTAGTTCATGACTATTCAGTATAAAATAATTCGTTTTGAGGTATTATATAAAATCATAGTCTATGAATTTTTAATCAATTGAGCCTATGCCATGGATTTGGAAAATTTAGGTAGAAAGCGCATAATCTGTGGATAAATTTAATAACCCCGATCATTCAGGGACTATAAATTCACTCTTATTATTGTATATTCAATAAAGTCCAAAAAAAAAAAAAAAAAGCTAAATGATACGTAAGTATAAAGTTGATATATTCTGAAGACGAATAAGGCAAATTCAAAAATCACTACTCCGCTTTTTCTTCCATTATCTCTAAAGCTGTTGTATGAGTCCATTTACTTTATTATTATTTCATAGCAAATTGTATTTCTAGATAAAAGCATTGTTATGAGTTAATGTGGGATTACTCACCCCTTGCAGATAACAAAGCTACAGAATTTGGAAGCCATAACCATTGAAAGATGTCAGTTAATACGGGAAGTATTTGACCTTGAAGGATTGACAGCCAATGGGGAAGTTGAGATTTTGTCACAATTGAGGGAATTAATCTTAAGTGACTTGCCAAGTTTGGGACGGATATGGAACAAAAATCCACGAAAAATGTTGTGTTTTCAAAATTTAAGGGCACTAAAGGTGCAAAACTGTGATAACTTGAGGTTTCTTTTTTCTTCTTCCATGGCTAAAGCACTCGGGCAAATAAAAGAAATAGAAATAGTGAATTGTAAATTGATGGAGGAAATTATTGATGTGCAAGAAGAAGAATTGGAGGAAGCTACAACCACCGACGCTTTAGAGTTTCCTCTGTTAACCTCCTTGTCTCTTGAAGAATTGCCAAATCTCATGACATTCTCTTATGGAATGTGGTGTATTCGTTGTCCATCCCTAGCAAGATTGACAATATCTCGGTGCGCCAAAATGATGACATTCTCTTCATTCGAAGGAAAGCAACAGTCAATGGCAACAGATACTAGTTTACAACAAGCATTTGGTTGTATCCACAGTGTCTCATCCTTGCCTAGCTTCTTCAATGAAAAGGTAAGCATCTATAGTATATTTTTGTTTATTATTCTTCTAGTTCTAGTGAGTAAGGCAATTTAGTAGAAATTGGATCATTATTCTGTAGCAGAAGTTTGGCAGATCGCGGTGGAAAAAGTAACTTGCTGCTGGTCATTCCCAAAGTTGCCCCCGCATTCTGACATAATAAAATTCTGTACCAAAAATTTCAGTAATTCTACATATAACATGATTTTACGCAGGTTCTTTTTCCAAGCCTGGAGGAATTGAAGTTTTCATCCATGTGCCAATTAAAGAGGATATGGCACAATGAAATCCCTGGACAGTCCTTCTGCAAACTTGCATCCTTCACTGTTGAATTTTGTGAAAATTTGTCACATGTTTTTCCATCAAATTCAATAGATATGTTGCAGAGCCCGAGTAACATTGAGGTGGTTAGGTGTCCCTCCTTGGAGTCATTATTTGAACCGGTAAGTCTCAGCTCTGAGAAAAGGCAAAATCCATTGGTCCACTCTCCATTAAAAAAAATGAAGTTGTTGAATCTACCAAGGCTGACAGACATTTTGAAGAGTGACTGCAAAGTAACCTTCACATTTCCTAGTCTGATGGAAGTGAACGTGAGCCGTTGTCATAGTTTGTCATATCTCTTCTCAAGTGCCACGGCCAAAACTCTTCATGAACTTGAAGTGCTTGATGTTTCCTGTTGCAATAATCTGCGGGCCATAATTGTGATGGAAGAAGGAAAAGGGAAAACTGTAGAGACATTCAAGTTCCGTCATTTAACCAAACTCAAGCTTGATGACCTTAAGAGTTTGATTTGCTTTAGTTCAGAGAGTTGTGCTGGTGATGGGTTATATCCTCTATTTGATGAGAAGGTATCATATCCTAATTTATCTGATGTGTTCTTTTTCTTTGTTTTTAGTGCTTTGACCATATGCAATTTTGCATAGTTTTTATTTATCTCTGTACATTTGTAGCTTGCATTTCCAAAGTTAGAAGCGCTACACATCGAGGGAGTTCAACAGAAAGATATATGGAATGATAAAATCCTTGTGGAATCCTTTTGCCGTCTAAAGGTCCTCAAGGTGAAGCAGTGTCACAACCTAATGAATGTG
This sequence comes from Eucalyptus paniculata subsp. matutina, assembly GCA_017140255.1. Classification (NCBI taxonomy): domain Eukaryota; kingdom Viridiplantae; phylum Streptophyta; class Magnoliopsida; order Myrtales; family Myrtaceae; genus Eucalyptus; species Eucalyptus paniculata. The sequence continues at coordinate 46,790,748 of CM029436.1, read as the reverse complement.
ATTCCTTCATTCATGTGGAGGAGGCTACTTCACTGTGTGGAGTCTTTGACTGTTGAGAAGTGTCCACGTCTCAGAAACCTTTTTACAATGTCCATGGCAAAAGGTCTAGGACAACTCCAATATCTTGGTCTCAGTGGTTGTGGAGAGATGGAGTACATTGTCACCGAGGAAGAGGAGAAACCTGAAGAAGCAATTGATAAAATTGTAATTCCTCAACTTGTCACTCTATATCTTCACAACATGCCAAAACTCAGAAGCTTCTGTCAAGGGAAGCATATTTCAGAGTGGCCCTCCTTGAAAGAGTTTATTGTTGAAGATTGTAAAGCTGTGGAGTTGATTTTAGGAGATGCAAGTAGTAGAAAACTTGAGGGCAGCATTCCAACACAGCAACCGCTTTTACTTGTCGAAAAGGTTTGCACTCATTCTTATTTAATGGCATATCTAGTTTGTTATCCTGATGGTTTAAGCTAATACAATGTAACGATATGTGGGGTGACATATGATAACTTATCATTTTCTTTTACATATCTTTGATCTCAAATAAGAAACATCTCAAAGCTACTTCTTTATTATAAACATTTTGAAATGTATATCAAAACTTTTTCATAAGTTTCAAACTTAATATTTTTTTCCTTTCCTTTCCAAGTATTAGACTAAATTGTAGTTGGAAGTACAACTATTAATGAGAGGCTAAGCTTCAATTAACACCTTTTAATTAATCTAGAGTCTAGAAAATGCTAAATTGGTCAACGTAAGATCAAGGGTTAATGGCACTACGAGTTCTAAAACTTGTGTTGGTTCAACACTGAAGTTTTAAAATTTGCACAATTGATGCATTTCAAGACTTGTTGAGTCCGTCCCTTTTTTGTAGAGAAATTCTGCATTTTTATCATAATTTTAGTCCTGCATGGCCTTTGATGCAGTGATTGAGCTTCCTCGAGCATAAAGGGAGCTGTTTCACTATTGCCACATCGAAAAAAAAAATTAAGAACATACTAAAAATTAGATGAAAAAAATCTATACTAATATGAAGCTAGAAATAAAAAAAGTCCTACAAGAAATCACTAGTCTGGGGGAAGGGCTGCATAGGGAGTGCCACTATTGCTTCCCTTCCTGCCGACAAGGGCTAACAACCCTCACCATGAGCAAGCAATGGCCTATTAGCTATTACCGCCCTTGCCAATTTGGTGAGGGCAAGTGTGCTCACCCACATGGTGGCGATGAGCCAAGTTTGGCAACTGCTGGTGGCTTGGTGAGGGTGATGAGTGCCCTAGCTATGACCCGGGGGACGGTGGCGGCCCTGGCCAGTGCAAAAGCCTTGGGACCCCCTTCTCCTGCCTTGCTTTCTTATATGTACTTTTAATATTTTTTTGTCACCTTTTTTAATGTGGCATCATCACATTAGCACCACTTTTTTTACAATTAAAAAAAGGAAAATTAGATGAAAAATACCAAATATACTTTCTGTTCTCCTGAAACAAATTTGGGCTATGGAAAGACTCTAATGCTGAACCAGAACAAGTTTTACTAATAAAGGAAAAAAAAAAGTCTTAGTTCTTAAACATGCCAAACCGGAATAAGTTTTAATTTGAGCAATGAACTCTTAAACCTTTATCAAAAGTGCAATTGAAACCTAAACCTTTCAATTGATGTAATAAAGTCATAAATTAATACAAACAAATGTAATTTGGGGTTGCTGCATAGGCAATCTAAGTTATGTGTACTCAAAAACCTTTGATTACGCTTTTTCAGAAACATTTAAAACTTGAGTAAACCAATTTGAAGGTTTAGGACTTAACTACATTTCAAATATAAGATTTAGGACTTCCAATGCACCTTTATTTCTTGATTATGACTAAAACTGCAACTAGTTAACATAATACTTTTCGCTTGGGGGTCAAACCTGGTCAGCTTCATCAAATGCTAAACAAAGGAGCTTTGGTGTAAAATTTGAATCATGACTTAACAAATTTGTATTTGTGGCTCCACACAAACTAATATTTTCTTTGCATAGCAGGAGAGTGGCTACTACATGCATTACATGTAAATAACTCAATTGCATCGACATGGAATCTATAATTCAATATGCAGTCATTCACTATCACTAAAAATTTGGGGAGCTTTTTACTAGGTGTATGATACATATGTTAGCAACTGATTTTATAGAATGAAATTGCATAGCAAGGTTGGTTCAAAATCATAAAATCCGAAGGGAAATCAGATAGCAACAAACTAGGGAAAAATAGAGAGAGAGAGAGAGAGAGAGAGAGAGAGAGAGAGAGAGAGAGAGAGAGAGAGAGAGAGAGAGAGAGAATCTTGGTCGATATCATAGGTAATTGAAACAAGAGTCCCTCACCCCCCCCCCCCCCAAAAAAAAGAGTTCAAATTAAGCAAACATAAATAAGACAAATAAACAGCAAGGTCAATGAAGAATCATGTCATATATCAATCTCCACAAAAGGGAGATTTGGATATGCACCTTGGAAGTATAAGGCTATACCAAGTATTTTAGTACAAATTTTAGCATCACAAATTGCATTTCTATGAATGATCAATAGGAGAAATTACGTTCAAGATTTTACTAAATTTCAGAAGGTGCTTCTTTAAATTCATCCAAATTAGTTAGTAGAATTTTACTCCACTCATTATACTATTCCCACAAGCAGAGTCCTTATTTAAATCTTCAAGACATTGAGAGCACTTATCCATGCTATTTTGCTCAAATAGACAATTGATTTTGGACAATTTTGTTGTCTTCCTTACGATTTTTGATTGAATCTATTCAATTCTCACTAAAATTGTTGAAATATTCTCTTTGACCACCAAAATTTGTTTAACCTCTTCAAGATTGTTAAGGGTTTATGATAACCACAATCATGACAATAGTCGGATTGCTCCTGACAGTCAACATTATTAGAATGACATGATAATAATGATGATGATGATGATGATTGCCATACCAATCAATGTAATAATCTTGATAAGCCCTGCTCTTTTCAATTTTCGATATACCAGAGCTAATAAATATTGCAGCATTATTAAAAGAGAAAATATACCAAACATAGAGTGGCTACTAATAAGAAAGCATAGCGGCTAAAGTTTCAATAGGCATGATGCCATATATCTTCATGAGCATATTAGATCATAAATGCAAGTGTAGTAACTAAAACAAGTGTTGGCCCTTGGTCTAGAATAGTTGCACAACGATTTAAAGCGAAGTTCTAATACCAATTAATATTGAAGAGATCTAAGCTCAATGACCAATTGATGAAGAACATATCTATATCCAAAACCAACTAATGTGGAATGAAAGCATGAAGAAAGTTAGGTTTAGATTCGTTGAAAGTGGAAGATAATCAGTGGAAGATAATCAGATAATAAGAAAAAGACGGAGAAACTAAAGAGAGATGAAAGAGATGGAAAGGCCAATTCAAGTGGGGAAAAAGATACGTCTAATAGGCAAACTTAGCTATCAAATGATTCAAATCAATTCATCATTAGAACTAAAGAAAAATATTTAATTGGTTTATATTTATAGGCAACTTTAATAATAGTGATTAACTATTAATTGAAATAAATCAAGAGTAATATCCTTAGTCTCGATAATTTCAAATAACGAACTTATAAAGAAACAAATCAGCTAGTGATCAGAGAATCCCGTACAACATCAATTAAACTATACATACCTGCACTCACCATCTTTTGATCTAATTGGTGGGTTCTTTTTTCAGCTTTTGATGTGTTTTCTTTGAGTCTATACTTTGTCGAAGAACTTTTGAAGTGCAAGATCAATGAAGCATTGTTGTGCGAATTGGTTTCTGTTTTGTCGTTTGCACTTCAAAGGAATGGGACAGTATATGGGTTATTGTGTTTTTCAGTGTTGTAATGAGCTAGAACTAAGATAGGCTAAATTTGAGGTTCATGGGAGACAAATTATACATGAAATGAATATGGTTGTCTAGCTAAGAAGGCTATTGTTAGGCTACTACTTAAAATAATTCTTGATATATATTAGAAAAATTTATGCTTTCTACTTTAAAATTATATGACAAGACAATGAATTTTACGGGGTGGCATTTGCTAAAAAGAAATAACATACATCTCGTTTTCTTTTCTTTCTATTATTTGATAATGTCCATCCTGTGATTTTCTTGATTCTTGAACTTAAAGTATTCTCTTTTTTGAGGGAATAGAGAATCGGCTCTAATTAATTAAATTGAAAAATAACAGGTTGAGTTTTCCAAGTTGGAGTCGATGAAGATGTTGCACATGGATAATATGGAGAAGATATGGCTTGATGATCTTGATTCAAATGCCTTTGGCAAACTCAAGACACTAGTAGTGAAGTATTGTGAGAAACTTTTATCCATATTTTCATCTTATAACATGCTCACCAGATTTCAAAACCTAGAGAAGATAACTGTGACCGATTGTGCATCCTTAGAAGTGGTATTTCAAGTCCAAGAGTTTGAATTTAGCGAAACTTGCTCTACAAATACTTTTCAATTGAGAGAATTAGTTTTGATGCGGCTCTCAAAAATGAAACACGTGTGGAGTGGACTTCCTCAAGGAGGTCTTACCTTTGGACGCTTACAATGCATGGACGTTTTCAAGTGTGAGTGTCTCAAAAGTTTATTTCCAAGCTCGGTGGCAAAAAGAATGACACAGCTTGAAAAACTTAGAGTATGGGATTGTGAGGTGGAGGAAATTATCGCGGAGGAAGACGGAGTAGGGATGAGTGTAGGTGATCTCTTCTTTCCGCAATTAATTGACCTAAGTTTAATTGAGTTGCCGGAATTGAGGAGCTTCTACCAAAATAGTCATAATTCGGCATGGCCACTCCTTAAGCAATTGCAAGTGAGACATTGCTACAAGATGAGGTCATTCTCATTAGCTTGTGAATTCCAAAGCTGCCAAGGTACAACTACCAACGATAACCAACCTGCACTCTTTTCTTTTGAAAAGGTTCGTCCATAATTCTAGCTTTCTGCCATTATTTTCATTGGTTTATATGCACAGCTGTCAGTGCTTTGTTATTTTTCTACAAAAGATTAAAATTGTCACACTTAATGCTTATTAATGCTCACCATAACACACTTGTGAATTGCTTATAAATTTGAAGATTGACTGCTGTTAATTCTTTCCAGCTCATAGCCTTTGGTATATAATCTAGTGATTCCAGCTTTTACTTTGAAAAAAACAATATTGAATTAACTTGCATAGAAAGTGAAGCTTCTAATGAGCCACTATTGTCTTACGGTTAGGAATTACCTTAATTTATTTAATTTGACCTGCCCGTCTACCAAAAGTGAAATTTTTTTAGTATTATGTTCATTTGGAACAAAGTTCCATGCTCGAACATTGTGAATGTGGTTGATAACTGTGAAGTACAGTGGATAATTTGCTTATATAGGCTTTGAAAAGCACAAAACTTTTTTATTTTCTTTTTTTTCAAAACTACCAACTACTTTCATAATTTACCAACATTTATTCTTAAAGCTCACCAACGTATTTGAAATTACTAACTTTATATGAATATACTGAACTTAATGTGATAGATGTATTAACATTTGTCACATTATGATACAAACTGATTTTAGTTAATTGCCAATGTTTTATCTTGTTAGGTATTGAAAAGTGCCATCATTTCCAAAATTATGAACTACTCTAATAATCAACCAATATTTACTCTTGTGACATTTTAACGTATTTTTTTTTTTTTTGTCGACAATGCCTTTCAAATCACTATCTTTGATTTGAAATTACAAACGTTAATTTAATTGTTTTAACAACATTCATTAAATTAAGATACCAATTGATTTTTTTTTTTTTTCACCAAATTGATTTTAGTAACTTGCCAACTTTTTATCTTGTGGATCTTGAAAAGTACTAATATTTCTTCGTACTTTCAAGATCACCAACTACTTTAATAATCTACTAACGTTTATTCTGATGGGTTACCAACGCTTTTAAAGGTACTAATGTTTAATCGAAATTGCCACACTTAATTTTAGTGATATATCAATGACATACCAACACTGAATTGGGTTCTGTTTTTAAACATACGTAACATAAAATGTCTACTATTAGTTCTCAAAGTCGTAGAATTGTGAACCCACGCACTTCTTATAACCTATAGTAAAATAGGTACGAGAACAACTGCTTAGAAAAGAATGTAATATATTAATACGTTATCTTATGATTGAAATACATCTATTTAATATACAAATGACATAATTTGAAGTTTTGTTTTGAGTTTTTTCCGCAAACTAGTTGAAATTCACGTGTGTTTACTTTGCCATTTGGATTTAATTAGTTGACAATTGAAATAGCTGATCATCAACTAATAACTTCATTTCATCCAAATTCACGAAACATGGTTTGATTGAATTGGGCATATCACTAAAAAAAAAAGATCCCATTTTTACAATCCTTGTATAATGGTCATCAATTCCTGCTCATCTGGCTCTAGATTTTTTTTTTTAGGAAGGATAAAATGGGCCAAAAGCCTACAAGTTCTTTTTCCTCTTTTCCCTAATAAATGGAAGGACAATTTAGTCATTGCACCATGGCTGTGCCCCGTTTTACTTTTGGTGGATGGTGGCCTAATTAAACGGATTCCCACAGGTCATTCCTCACCTGGAGATATTGGAATTGAGGAGGGAGGATGTTGCGATGCTGCCGCAGCATTACATCTTTGGCAATCTCAGAGAGCTGGCTTTTGGGTGCTACCATGATGAAAATGTCGCTTTCCCCTCCGACTTCCTTCTCCAGGGATTCCCCAATCTAGAAATGCTTGTTGTGGGGTGTAGTTCCTTCGAGGAGATATTTCCAGAAGATGCTCTTGGACATGGGGGAGCGACTCCCTGTGGAGGATTGACAGACGTGGAAAAACCTCTCAAGTCACTTGGAAATCTGAAGCAACTTTGGCTAGTGTTGCTGCGTAACCTGAAAGTAGTCTGGAAAGATGGCGCCTTGATGGCTGAAATCCTCAAACAGATTGAATATCTGCGCCTTCGGTGGTGCCTGAGTTTATCGATCGTATTTCCATCTCCCGCCTCGTTACAGAGATTGATGACATTAGAAGTAGAGGAGTGTGCTGGTTTAGTTCATATGGGGACTTGCTCGGCAATGACGAGTCTAGTGCACCTTACTTGGCTAACCCTAAGAGATTGTGGTGCAATGGAAGATGTGGTAACGGATGATGGAGATGGAGCAAAGGAGATCCCTTTCCCCAAGCTGAAACAGCTAATACTTGATAGTTTACCAAGCCTTGAGAGCTTCTCCCCAACGAATTGCACCTTCAGGTTCCCATCACTGGAGTGTATTGTCATCACACAGTGCCTCAAGATGAATATATTCTGCAAGGGTGCCTTGAGGACACCAAACCTAGATAAAGTTCTCATCTCCTACGTGGGTGATGAATGGCGTTGGGAGGGCGACCTTAATAACACAGTCCGAATCTTATCGACTTGCAACAATCCACACCGAATTCAATAAGGCAGGTGAATCTGTTTGCTTAATCTTGTCTTGCCTGAACTTAGTGATAAAAGGAAGAAACTTGCATTCTTCTTTGAGTTGTATATTGCCTCAAAGTCGTTCTTAATATATATATGTTTGGCTGTGTTCTGACAGAATATTCCGTATATTAGGGGCTATTGTGCACTTTCTCACCAATGCATTCTAGCTGTTTGATGAATTGCTTAGCACAATTTCTGTCAATGTAGCTTCAAAGATTGCGAGGTTTTGTTATATGGGGCCGTGTGCTTGCCCACTTCTCTGGTTAGTTTTGGGGAGTGTCTTACTGACAATGTATGTTTCTTTCAGGTGTCATGCACCCTAAGATCAAAGTGGCTGCTTTTATTGCTAGAAAGTGTCTCCTGTAGTCAGATGTTGAAGCAATCCTTTTGCAACTTGTTCTCAAATAGTGTTTTAGTGCATGGTGTTGATGCGTCTCAACATGGAGCCTTTGTGCCTACCTGTGCTATTCACAGTGGGTAGGTGCTTCATTAAATATCTCGTTCTTTTTCTAGTTTAGGATGTCCTCTCTATGTCATTTCCTTGATAATGGTACTGGTGTAGCATAATGGTTCAGCAAACAATCAATCAAATTTGGGGGTGCTCTATTCTTTATCGAATTTTATGGAGATCTTGTATGTGGGTTGGCTTTTGGGCAGCATCATTTAGCACCAAGAAGTTTCTTTGGAGTTGGACTGTTTGGACTATGACAACAGCAGCCATACATTGACCAAAAAGGGAAGAAGTCAGAGAATCCAAATAAGCATGTGTCCTTCAAGCAGCGCAACATATCCTACATGGAGCCGTTCATCCTTCAAGTAGTTCAGTCTCTGATTGACAGTGGCATCGACATTAAAGTTTATCTTGACTGATTTTCCCTCCTTGTGCATGATCTTGTTTATGAGTGCAACTCCTTGTAAGAATATAATGACATCTTTGACATTGTTTTGTTGGTTCATTTGCTGGTTAAATACAGATGTTAGTGACTGTTTGTTTGACAGGAACAGAATCCGAATTTGTTTTGGTTTTGTCGAAACATTTACCTTCTGGATTCTTGAATGACCATGGTGATGGATATCATAGCTTCTATTATATCTCTCATTTTCCATGGTGTTGACATTAACTCTTGCTTTTGAAACATTATGGACGTCCATGCCACAATGATTAGTTTCATCTGATCTTTTAGTGGACACTTATTTACAAAGTTATGTCCACACCTCTTGACAGTCCGAAGTACCTCTCATCATGTGGATTGGCAAGTAATATCCTACTCAAATTAGCATAAGTTAAGTTTCTTTAGTTGTCTACTGTTCAGTTGTTTTACTTGAGTTCATAACATAGAAATACATAGATATTACTTTGCCTGCCTTTGTGACTTGATATAAAAATCAATTAACTTGATATCACGTGATTTTGTCATTATATTCTTGTGGAAAATATGACACTAGATATAAAGTGTTGTTTAGGCAAGATTTTTCTTCTGCTTCTAAGTTTAACTATCTTGGACAAGAAGAGAAGGCCTCATTGAAAGTGAATCTGTGTGATCTGTTGCTTTTTGAATGTTAATTCTTGCTGATTTGCTTTTTGATGCCATTCTAATATCCCTATGTTTTCACCACAACGGTAGTATAACCCATGCTGATATGAGACTCTCTCTAAATTGCAATGAGTTAAAGCTAGAATATCGTCGGACCATCAAAGAGAGAGAAAAAGGCCTTGGATCAAGTTTTCTGTAGAATTCTTCCGTGAACCACTCACCCCAGCTTTTTGAGATTCACTGATCACAATAATATCCACATTTTACTCGGTCATGAAAAAGTTGGGGTTTGACCCTGTCGCTTCTTAACAAAAATGTACAAGTAGGCTTGACAAACCCAGTTACTCACTGATTATCCATGCTGAGGAATCTGTTGTTTCCAGGACTGCTATTGACATTTGTTCACAGTTTGGAAAACAAAGTTCTGTTTTCTAAAAGTGAAGGCTGTCCAAAATCTCTCATCAAATGTCCTGTTTCATGTTGTTCCTTGCCAAATCTTTTCATTGCTTTATATCTTGTACTCCGGTGTTACCATTTCTTAGGAATCTATCCTGATAATATCCAGAATAGTTGAGTCTGGGGGTTCTCTTCCTATTGAAGCTGTCATCATACTGTCTAATATGTTCCTAGAGGCACTAGTGATTTGATATGCTGTAAAGCTTGTTGCTGGAGAAAGAAATGGTGAAAATTTTATTTTACCAGCTTCTCATTAAGGCTATGAAGAGGTGTGTCATTCTTAAATAGTTTAATACTCTTCATTCTGTCGAGTGCCTTTGATAATATTCAGCTTTCATCTTGCAAAAATTGCCAGTAAAGGAGATGATTATGTAGGTCTTAAATAATCTCATTTGAAAGTCCATTTTCACAATGAACTTATTGAATCTAACATAAGTATGGATTTTCTTTTGGCCAAAGACCAAAAGAAAATTGACAATGCACTTAGAGCACATCTTTCGCAATATTCACATGTTTCTTTTTTTTTTTTTATCAGGACAGGATGTCTTGTGTCTCTTATCACTTGGCAAAAGGAATGGCCATAATTGCAAACCTGCTCATAGCAATCACATGAACAGTGCTGGTAATCACCATCAAGATAGCTTGCAAGCCATGTCTTGACAGATCAACACCAGTTATGTGTAAGTTTCAGATGATGCCCCAACCCACCATGACCACTGGCCCCAGCCCTCGTTGTTAGCAACCAGCTATGTCCAAGTCGTAACAGCACAGTCAATGGAAAAAGAAAAAAATGAAGTGCCGTCTCTTTCCATTGCATGGCATTATGCTTTACTATCTTCTTGTTGGTAGCCTAATCTGCAACTTGAAAATAATAGGGTGATCTTGGAAATTAGCATGTCTCTACTCGCACCATTTAGACAATTCAGCCTCCTGCAAGTGACGGGAAAACACTCATTGCAGAACTCTTAAAATACTTTAAAGCAGGCAAATATTACATGTGAGTTCTCTTATAACATTTTCAAAATCATCATTTCAAATATTGCTTATTTTTCTTACTTCATTCTTTATATTCTGACCGATCGGTATAAACAATTGGGTCGATTGAACCAAAAGAATTGAATGCCGGTCCATACTCCGGTTCAACCTTTGGTAACATTTTCAAAATATTGCCTACAATCAGACTCAGAATAGTTGACTAAAATCATCTGTTCTTCTTGAACGGTGGGTATATGGAAATCTTTAATTAAGAGCCCTCACCTTTGGTTCATATATCTATTCATCGAATTTCTTTAATGGACGACCTCGCTATTAATTTATAAAATACCGTTCAAAGTACAAGTATATATGTATAGTACAACAATGGGGAATTAGTCATCGTTATTTTAAGCTCGCTTCGTCCTTCTCCTAAGCGAGAGGATCCACAAAAATTATACATTTCAAACATGTGGATGGAGAGATAGAGAGTCTTATGCGAACACACACTAACTGAACTTCCTCGATTTGATAAAAAAAAGAGTAAAAATGAAATTTACCATATTATATTTAAAAAGGGTTGTATTTTCCTACATCTTAATTGTAGGAAACTTTATCTAACCATGCCTTTAGTCGGAATTACAAATTATGGATCATTTAAGTGCAAATATAAATATGGGTGACGTCTATGTTATCATGACTTAAGACTTATATTTTATTATGCTTAGCATGTGAAATTGCACAACATTATCTAACCAAACTCGACCAAACTTGCTGCGGCTCCATGTACCTCTCAACCTCATATAATAACTGATGATAGATCAGATGTTGAAAATTATAATTTAGATTTCGGCTTGATTATTTTATTTAACACATTTTGTCATCCTTTTCTAGATCAAGGCATCATCCTTTGTATCCTGAATAAAGATCACTAAGTATCTGGTTACAGTTAAAAACTTGAAAGAAAATAAGCTTCTTACTTCTCCATGAATAAGATAATATGGTAAGCATCGTTGAGTTTTAGGGAATCTCATCCAGATCATAGCAAATTGTTGATAACCTTAGTTTATTCAATAAGTAGCACCAACTCTATACTTGTCATAACTATCACTAAACAAGGGACACACATGGTCAGAGACACATCTCCTAATTTTGGTTTTGTTTAAATCTTTTAGCACAAGTTCAGAATCAGGTCCAACATTATTGATATATATCCAACTGAGATTTGTAAAGTTATCTCCCAATATTGATTAACATTTGAGAGAAAATTATAAGAGACAATTTATTTTAACGAAAGACATCCAAAATTTTGATCAATATTTAGTAAAGACAAAAATAGCTCCAAGAGCAACCGAGGTCTCTTCACGGTTATATACCTCACTCCCAAAGTGCATAAAGAAGGGGATTCAATGGAGTGCGAATTAATGTGGAGATAAGTGCAGAGAAAAATGGAAAATTGCAAATAAAATGTAAACTGCATTGAAAGGGTAAATTTTGAGAAAAATAAAATGGTGTAATAAAAAGTAAATATAAACATAGATTATAGATTTTCTTGATCATGGAAGGAGAGAGCTTTTCAATCCCAAAACATTGGTATTTATAAACCAAATACTTAGAATAACCATCCCTCCTGCACGTAGAACTACTACTTACATAACTCCAAATGTTCCACCTCATTTGCAGCTTCTAACTTCAAAGACGAATGCTACCATGTGCAACACACCATGAGCCCTTCCTAGTTACTTGCCCCAACTTAACTGTACATTTGCCTTATTTGTCCGTTTCCACTTTCTCTGCTTTTTTCCTCCCTACTCATAAATTTTGGATTAGCATCTACTGTGCTTAACTATATTTGTGATAATAACTAATATTTCGAAATTATTAAATTTCCATTACGTGGGTAGCTTCTCTCTCACTTAGTGTTTATGATTTTTCTTTAATTTCCTAATAAATTTAACTTAGTGAATAAAAGAGTTCCATTTCATCTTTAGTTCATTCGATCAGCCTAAACGCAGCACTAATGGACAATATGTCGGCATCTTTACAATTTTTTAAAAAGGACTAACTTATCGGGGAAAAAAATATAAATTAGAGACCATATTGGCGGGGAGAGAGAGAGAGAGAGAGTACATGGACAATAATGAAGAATTGAAAAGTAAATGCACCAGCTGTTCCATTATCTGAACCTTTTCCAAAAGTTGTATGAAAAGAGCTGGAGGCATAGTTATACACTAGGGATGTATTGCTTCGGGCTCTTCTCCTATGATTGTTCAAATCCTACATACAAACTGCCTTAAGTTAAAACCACCTACATAAGCAAAATGCCCAAACTCAATAAGTTCATGATGCTTGCAGGTTATTTCATGAACCTCCGAATAGCCGGGTTTATACGTTCACATTCCTTGAATTATAATAGAAAAATGATCAATCATGACTTTAAAATCATCTACCACAAAATAATAAAATAAATTACCAACACATCCCAAACAATTAAATCACTTATTAAAATCATCAAGCATGAATTAAAAATCTTCAATAACGAATTATTTCATGCTAATAATCGAAGTAAAACGTAAACCTCATGGTCCTTCCTATTGCTTAGCTCTTCCCTCTCCACGGTGACTCAAAGTCAAATCCAACATTGATCTTACCCAATCTTTTTCCCAAATATATCCACAATAATTTTGAAACGACACAACTTTAATATATTTCTCAATTAATCCATCATCTTCAAAACACACTACTCAACTTGAGATGCTAATTATATCTCATGAGCAACTTAACTGATCATTGGCTGTGATCTTTATTTAAGATGAGAAGCATTTCATTCGAATAGACACAAAGCAAATGGACTAACCCTACTACAAGCATATTATTTTATCAATTAACTAGATTAAAACACCAGAATATCTATACAGACTCCGACATTCTCAGTCAAAACATGAAAATTCATTGGGGTCAAATGCACTTGCTGTAACAAATCAGAATGCCTCTGAACTGCAACAGTAGGTAGGGAGCTAGTCCTTCAATCCAAGTTCGTGTACTCTTCCAACATGCTTTACAATAACAATTTACAAGCCTCAGAAACAACCATAGAAATACAAAAAAGGACTTACAGGTTTCATTACCATTTTGAGAAAAAGCGTGATGCAAAAAAATTCATTTTCATAAACAAATTGCTCTTTGTTGAAGGCAAATTCTCAGGACCTCATGGTTTTCCATCAGTAATATTCACTTCCTTGCTCAATAATCTCCCTTGCAAGCATCAAATAGAAAAACTTGAATTTTGTTTACTGTAAAGGTTATGCAGGAAACACTATAACGACTATCACACGCTTGCAACTAAAACAATTCATCCCCACCTCAATGTAGCTCTCAATTCGTGAAATGTCATTGCCTCAATTTTGGCCAGGTCATTATTAGGCAACACGACTTCACCAATGCTTGTATCAGAATATTTCTGCAGAAAAAATGAATGCTAAATGGTCAAGTCCCCAAAACACAGGTGGAACGATAGGTTCGATTAAAAGACAATACCTTGACATGACTTTTGGTAGAACTAGGAACTGAAGCCACCATTCCTTTCGATTTCTTCCCTTTCTTGTCCTCAGAAGTTGCCGCTAACTCAGGTGTCAACGAATTCAACACACCCCTTTTGGACACCATTTTGCTCTTTCCGAGCAAGACGATAGAATGACCAACCTAGAATCTCGGAGCAGCCGCGAAGCTACAACGTGCGAAAAAGTCAGCGAATTTTTAAGGAACCAAAGCAAGGCTTAGTTTTGACCAAAAAAAAAGCAAGGCTTAGCATCACAGAGTGAAACCTAGGATTCAAAACTGCCGTCGCATTGTCACTTAGCAGTCGCTTTTGCTGAAGGACCGATCGAAGTGAAAAGGGTAGTCATATGGAAAGAAAGACTATAAAATTCACGCTTGGTTCACGCAAAAATGAGAGGTACCCGGACGAACTTAAAGAAGGGGTGGCGAAACCCTTGAACCCTAGTCGAAATGCTTGCCTCATGGATGAAAGAATGTAGAGAGACTTAGAGAGAGAGGTAGTATGGCATTGCTGAGCAAGGAAGAAGAGACACAGCACGAGTGCATACCCAAGACCTCACCGAACCGTGAGGGAAGAACTTCCAAAAGCGTGGAGGTCGTGGGAGAGGCGAGCGAAATCGGCCGTCAGGAGAGAGAGCGATTTAGGAAGAAGTGCGCCAAGAGAATGCAGCCCTGAGATGAGGTCGTCGAGTGGAGAGAGAAAGGCCGTCATTGGGAGGGAGCGACGGTTGTCGAAGGAACCGTTAGACCGGAAGGTTCAGTGCGTTGAGGTAGAGTGCAGAGAGAGCGTCAGGAGTCGGAGGAGGGAGAAAATATTAGGTATGCCTCGTAGTTCATCGGTTGCTGGTTCGCCGGTCAGAAAAGGGAGGGGGTGGAGGGAGTTTGTCAGACAGAGAGAGCGAGCGTAGAGAGAAGGAAACAGAGGAAGGCTCGTGTTTTCTTTTATGAGGAGAGAGGGAACCCGCCCATTCAAATGAGAAGAGAGAAAATTTTTTGAGCGGGAGGAATACGCTGACCGTCCTCTGGAACCAAGCCAAGCCGAGCCGAGCCAAAAATCAGCACCTTCCTTTTTCAGCGGATCCCGCTCGGGGACACGTGCTGGTTTTTCATTGGTATGTGCGCACCAGGTCAGCGGATGATGTGGCGCGCACATACCACTGAATATTTCCTCGTTTTCTTGAGGCCTGAGTCAATGTTTTCACTTGTCGGTATTTTACTCTTGTCATTTCGCGCGAACCGATGATGTGGCCAAAAAAAACCTGTCTTTCGGAGGATGGTTCGCAGAAAAACTGAGAAGCATTCTTCACAATGTGGATTCTACTCAAATCTCGCTATCTGAACGACATGATGTTAAATTTTGCACGTGATCGAAAGAAAACATGGTCGTCTAATTGGAGTTTTCTTCTTGTATTCCTCATTAGACTTGACTTCGGTAAATCTGATTTGTTTTCTTTGAACCAAATTTTGGTCTGCTTCTTGAGCCGTGGCCTTTTGGAACTCATGCATTGCATGCCGCAACAAGTTTAATCGGGATTTTTCGTCAGTTTATTCAAAAGGGGCTGCTTACATTGTTCATTCTGCAGAAACAGCTCTTAACTCAAATTGTGTCGCCTTATGAAATTTAAATTTGGCGTTGCTGATTAAGCGTAGCAGGGAGGGAGCTAGTACAAATTAAGCATATTAACTTTCCAGCAACAAACTTCTTGCATTGCATATGGTGTTCTACATGAGTATCAATCTTGAAATATAATGCCCACGGTTTGTATGATGTGCTCTATTGTCTTTGCTGCAGTTATCCTTACTTGCTTCAAAATTAAGTGATCCAGATGTCATGTCAAAGGTGAGAAACTTAGCATTTTCAGCAGACTTGGGTATACCGGAGATGAACCACATGCTTACAATCACTGAAGAACCATTAAACCAATAGATAAATGACAACAAAATCATTCAAATTAATGCCTAAGAGAATTCACTGCAGCATCCAGCTCATTAAGCTCGCAAGGTTTACAAATTACCCACTCCAACAATACCCAAACATGTCCTAATAACTAGCAAATCGAGTACACATTGTCTTCCGACCAAAAAAAAGAAAAAGTACACATTGTCACCTTATCATCTAAACCACACTCAAATGAGTCTTAAACTAGTATACATCATGTATAAAACGGTGATGTCAGCAAAATCCAGAACAAAATCAGAACATTAAAGGCCGAAATTCATGATTCTTTCTAACTAATGGACTTGAAACACCTCCTTCTGCGAGTGTATATCAGCTCAAGTGAAAATTGAAGTCAAATGAAGATCATCAATGCTTGTATAGCGGGCACATGTTCAATTTCAGCAAATTAAAGCATGACAACATGATTATCTTTCTTGAAAATTAACACGGATTCCTCATCTCAACTCGCACAACTAAGATAACACATAGACAAGTCTTGGCGATTGTTGTTTGAACAACAAATGGATATGGACAACAGGCATCAACATGAATCCAGCAAATTTAAGTCACAGACAACATTTATAACCATGACTACAGCATGTTATGAACATACACAGCATTCATAGCCAAGAAATCAACATATTTTTTAACATGTACAGCAAGAACAACAATGAATCCAGTAAATTTGAGCCATGTACAGTAAGAATAGACATATTCAGCAAGCCCACAATGCAGTGGGTGTACAATTTCAACAAATAGCACATCCTGAATTGAATGTTGTGCAAGCTAATGATGAGAACTGAGATAAGCCACCATGTACTGGCACGTACATCACAATCATGACACAAACAGTACTCCAACGCATCCATCACATGTGAAGTGGAGTCTCAACCAAGCCCAAAACAGAGTAGCTGTTAATGCGAAAGAAAAGCTACAACTCCAACACATGAACAATTTGCAGTTACAGATAATTTCTTTACATTAAACCTAGACGATTATGCTTTGAACACCTCAAGTGCAAAAATAAATCCAAAGGCTCTCAGTTTAGAGGATGATTCAGCCACGCTCCCAAAGCAGTATTTAATTCACTGAGAATGAGTAAACAGAAGCACCAAGGGAAGGAGAACTCTAGGCCATCAAAGGATGAAGCATCCATTTGCCATATACAGTTAGTACCTTGAACAACATACAAATCACTCCTATACAATCTCAAATTGATCAATTGATTCATCATGGTCATCTCCAAGGCAAATTGTCGAACAGGTGGTGAGCATGAAGGGTGTGGTGTTATGTAAACAGGAATTCCTATCAATTGGCGAGGAATGTAACATGAGAAACCCAGCTAAAGATTGCTAGAGAGGAACCGTCATCTCGGTCTGTGCGTTTTGTTCTTGTTTCGCTCAGTTCCTCAGCCCTCATGCGCACACCAAGCTTCAGAGAGTGCATTGTGGTTGTTGTTGTTGTTGTTGTTGTGAATTCTCCTAAAGACCGTGAAATCGTCAGCTTAAAAAGAATCTCCAATGCATTAGACGGGAGAGAATGAAAGAGCATGAGAGAGAAGTTCAATTGGTGGTGGTGATGAGCGTCAAATGCTCTGCTCCATCACGGCCAAGGCTGCGGCAGCTAGCGACGGAGTTCTGATGGTGGCTGTTATTGATCGGAGATGGAAGACGATTATCATCACCACCCATCTTTCTCAGGCAGCTATGTCAAAACACACTCTGCGACCAAGGAAAATTTGTGCAGAAGAGAGATTCTACCTGAAACTACCCGCGCTATAAGCGAGCAACATCCAGAAATCACTGAACATCTCTTCCTCGTGTGTCCCTGCACGAAGCAAAATTCGGGAAAACCCATCAATCAATATCAGAATCGACATTCGCGGACTGACCAACCAGGTTTTAGGCATGGCTAGCGAATCTTAAACACGCCTCGGTCTCGTTTGAACTCCTCTCCTCGTTACTCCGGCAGGTCTGGAAAGCCCGCAACAACTTTGTGTTCAGAGCTCAAAATCCAAACCCCCTGTTCATCATGGACTCAGCCCTTGGCGATGAATCGAAACAATTACCAGGTGGGTGACGGTAACTTCGTCAAGGACTCCAAAAAAGAAGCGATTCACCGCTGGTTTGGACAGTGCCAGCTCCTGGCGTGCTCAAACATCAATGTCGATGGGTCGGTTGTTCCAGAAACAGGGGAAGGCGCCATAGCTTTGGTGTGCCGCGACTACCACGCAACGCTGACCCGACGGTTGTGCCCACTCGGTGACCGTCTCCACGGCGATTCAAAGTTGAAGCAACGGCAATTCCTGCCCGAAACACTTTGTAAGCCCCGGCGAAGTGAAGCTACGTGAACTGAAGTGGGAACTCGAGACTGATCAATCTGATCTGGTAGCTGCAAATTTTTCTTACTTCTGCACACATTTCCAGATGATCTTTCCAACCAAGGGATCGACTTTCTTTGGGGATCTTGAGGCGGCGATTTTGAAAACCTACGTCACCTTCAACTTGCATTGGGTTCATCCCAGTCCAAGGTACTCTCAAAGTGGCAAGCTCCCAGAGAATGACTCCAAACTAAAAATGTCATATCTGCACTAATGGTTTTATTTATTTGTATGATGATGGGCTTAAGACACGTTCGCTTATGTTGGGCCTAAAAGCCCGGCCCGCAAGATAAGGGCCCATGGATGAAAGGTTGAGATATGAAGGGGTGTTACGTTGAGGGGATGTGTCTTTTGGAGAAGACGTATCTAAGGGGAGAAAAGAAAAAGAGAACGCACCTTTTTCAAGTGAACGTACGTCAGTTTCTCCCTCTCCTAAAAATCAACGTAACTTTTTCTCTCCCCTTTTGAATCAACAATACGCTCCTTAGTAGACCGGGATCAAATTCTTCTTCGAACTTCAGCATTGGTTTTTAATCTGTGGCTAACAAGGTACGCTCGATTCCGTGGTATGTCTTTGATCGGTGATACATGTTCTTCCTGGGCTCGTCTTCCGCATTCGTTTTAGGGGTTCGATTTAGTGTTGAATCCGATTTTTGAGAATCCGCTATTCCCTTCATTGGTATCAGAGCCGTAGTTCATGTTTTCCCGACCCCTTTCATGTTTAATGAATGATTTTTTATTGAATTTTCGTGAAAAAAATCAGCCGACACCGATAAGGGGCAGAAAAATCCCGACACCCGATTCTATTCGCCCCATTTTTTGGTTTCCTGTAAGTCGAAATTTTTTTCTAAAAGCGTAGGATCGAAGCCCTCGTGGAGACGAGAAAAACGAGTGGTGGATCGCCGCCGGGGGCTGCTGGACGCGCCGATTTGGTCCCCCGTAGCATGCGTCGCACTCGCTGTTTCGGCCACGCATGTGCCAGCTGACGTCATCGTGACGTCAGCCAGGCACGAACGTGGCATGTGCCGATCGGTTTGTCCGACCGGCTCGACCGGTTTGACCGGTCCGACCCGCCGCCTGTTGACTTTGACCATTGACCATTGACTTTGACTGTTGACCGTTGACAAAAAAAAGGAGGAGGAAAGAATGTGTTTCTTTTTCCAATTTAGTCTATGTAGATTATATGTGATCCCTTATTTGTTCTGCATTTGTTATAAGAACAATGCCTCCCCTTAGGTTGCGCACACCTATTCGCGCAATTATCGATGAACAAAGGGAAAGGCTTTCTAAGTTGATAGCTGAGCTGATTGATTTTCAATGGGAGAGTGGTGACTTAATTGATCACGTCCTTGAAGTCAACGGGAAAATTCAAAATGTCATATGCAATGGTCGTCCCTTGCTACAGTCTAAGATGGTGCGATTTTTCATGAACACTTTTCCACCAGAATGGTAAGGAGTGTTGAATCGCATATAGGATGTCAACAAAGCCGCATCATATAGGAAAATTGTGATGGATTTTATAGATGATTATTACTAGATTGTTACAAGGGAAAAGATCAAGAAATTGAACAAAAGAGGATCTTTCTCAGTTCATGTATTGACTTGGTGTTATATGTATTGGCTGGTCTTTATTTAGTGTGCTTTGTGGACATCTTATGTAATGTTTACTACTTGATTGTTGTTGATGTAGCAACTGATATGTAAGTTGTATTATGTGAAAGTATTATTATTCTATTGTATGTCAAATATTATTTGTTTTCTGTTATTGTTGATTGCTGTGGGTAGTTCATATAAGTTTTTGTAGCTTCATAAATTTATATTGCATAAGACAATTATATTAATGATAGTTTTAAGTTAGGATTTTTGGAGGATGATTGGAAACATTACTTGAAATTATTCATTAATATGATGGGTCTGTGCAAAGTGGATGCATAAATGATAGACATTAATAATTCGTGCATATATGCCTAATATGTTCAGATCAATGGCTTCAGCCACAAAGAGCATAGTTACCGAGCTGAACAAAGGTGAAAAGCTCAATGGCGATAACTATGAAATATGGCACATGAAAATCCAATATGTGCTGGAAGAGCAAGAGGCACTAGAAGCTCTTAATCTGACCATGGTAGAACCTGAAGAAGAAAACACTATACAACATAAGAGAGATAAGGAAGCATTTGCTGCATGGAAAAGAAAGAACTCTCTTACTCGCATTACGTTGCTGAGTAGCATGGAAAATGACGTCATGTGAGAGTTTAGGCGTTTTGAGAATGCCAAGGAAATATGGGAAGCATTGGCAGCAAGATTTGGTCATACTTCGGTGACTAGACTAAGGCAACTTACTATTAGGTTTGACTCTTATAAGAAACCTCATGATCAAACCATGAAGCAACATCTTAGAAAGATGTCAAACATGATTAATGAGCTGAAAGATGCTGGCCATGTCCTGACTAATGAACAGCAAGTGCAAGCAGTGATTCGTTCATTGCCTTAGAGTTGGGAGCATATGAAGGTGCACCTGACCCATAATGAAAATATCAAAACCTTTGATGATGCAGTGCGTCATCTTGAGCTGGAAGAGAACCGCCTCTTGACGGCTAAGCCGGAAGCTGAAATCTATTATGCTGGTTCTAGCTCACATGGAGCCTCGAGCTCCAAGCGCAAATGTCTTAACTGGTTTGATAAAAGGAAAGGCAATGAAGCAGGTCCTTCAGGGAAGAAATCTAAGCTTAACCAACATGAAAGAGGAAAGCGTTCTCGAATGAAGAAGCTTACAAGGATGAAGTGTTACAATTGTGACAAGAAGGGTCACTATGCTCGCGACTATCGTGAGCCAAAGAAGGTATACACCCCTTGTGCTTTTAAAAACTTTGTCTATGTATCAAGTTATGTATTCTTGACTAAGTCTAATCCTTTGTGGACTGTAGATTCATGAGCGACAGACCATGTAGTAAAGGATAGAGAATCCTTCGTGGAATTCCGACGAGTACTAACTGGAACTAAGTGAATCTATGTGGGAAACAACTCCAGAGCTGAACTTAAAGGAATTGGCACATGCCAACTGAATATGCGTGGTGGACGCACTTTATTCCTACATGATGTATTGTATGCTCCGGAGATTCGTCGGAATTTAGTGTCTATTTTAGTGTTGGTCAAGCTAGGTTTTAATATGAACTTCCATAATAGAGGCGTGTATTTGTTTTTGGATACAAATTACTATGGTTATGGTTATTTTCTAGATGGTTTCATTGTATTAGATATTGATTATGTTAATGCAAATGTTTGTTATTTCCTTCTCTCGTCTCCTAATTCATATGATAATGATGTGAATGTGTGGCATGCTAGACTTGGTCATATTGGCCAACAACGTATGAATAGACTAGCCAAAGAGGGCTTGTTGGGCAACATTGAAAAAGTCGATTTGCCCATATGTGAGTATTGCATAGTAGGGAAACGATAAGGAAACCATTTGGAAAAGGTAAAAGAGCTGAATTTCCTTTGCATTTAATC
Source organism: Eucalyptus paniculata subsp. matutina (assembly GCA_017140255.1). Taxonomy (NCBI): domain Eukaryota; kingdom Viridiplantae; phylum Streptophyta; class Magnoliopsida; order Myrtales; family Myrtaceae; genus Eucalyptus; species Eucalyptus paniculata. The sequence goes on along the minus strand of CM029436.1, from coordinate 46,768,878 downwards.
CATTCTGACGTCTGTGGTCCAATGAATGTGAGAGGAAGGCATGTGGCCGTTTATTTCATCACTTTTATAGATGATTATACTCGATTCGGATATGTCTATTTGATTTCTCATAAATCTGAAGTATTGAGTTGTTTCAAAAGTTTATGAACTTGGTAGAAAATCAATTAGACAAGAAAATAAAAGTATTAAGATCCAATCGAGGTCGTGAATATTTATCTGATGAGTTCAGAAAATTATGTGATGAAAAAGAAATAAAAAGACAGTTGTCTATTTCATATATTCATCAACAAAATGGTATTGTGAAAAGAAGAAATAGAACTCTATTAGAAATGGTTAGGTCCATGATGGCACATGCTAACTTACCTATCACTTTTGGAGTGATGCGTTGTTAACTGCTAGGGGTGAGCGGTTCCAGGTTCTGGTTCGGTTCCGTCTGGAACCTGGAACCTACCCGTGGGAACCGAGAACCTGGAACCTACCCTGTCACAGGTTCCAGGGTCGGTTCCAGGTTCCAACAGGTTCCTTTTTCTTTTTTTTTTTTTTTGTTATTTTCAGATTTGAATTATAACATATGCGCACGTTACCCAAAAAAACTATAACGTACGCGCACGTTACAAAAAAAAAAAAAACTATAACATATCCGCACGTTACCAAAAAAAAACTATAATGTACGTGTATATTACACGGTAACTTCCCATTGACATGCACTACACAACAATAATAGAATATAATTAGAAATTTCAAAACAAATAGCAAACTGGAAAGTAGAAATAAAACACCACTAGAACAAGAATGTCTAGAGGTACAAGTTTTGAAAACAATTTCGATTAAACCCTTAAATGAATTCAGAAAATTCTGAAATTTGGACACGTTGTATTTAAGACCTAGAGGTACAAGTTTCATGAAGAAATTGTAGTCCAATTCGTTCTGGATTAAAAGATAAAATCGATTTACTTTTCCTATTCTCTACTTGCACAGTTTTTGAAAATTTTTTGGTTAAATAGGCAAATGAACTACAAAAATTACGAAATTTAAATATGTTGTAGGGAAGACATGAAGAGAGATATTTCATGCAGAACACATTTCCAAAAGAACCTCATAAAAAAGGATATAGTCCACGCATTGCAACTTACAAGATTCGAACACATCAGATTGCACAGTTTTAGAAACATTTCCGATTAAATACCCAAATGACCTTCAAAAATTATGAAATTTGACTATGTGATAGCCAAGACCATAAGGTAGATACTTCATGAAAACATAGAAGTCAAATTCGCCCTAGATAATTAAATATGGACGGTTAAAATCCCTTTTCGTAGTACCGTAATTCCAGATCTAACCATCTCCAAAGGACCACAATTTCACCTACTTATTCTTGTTTGTTTTCTCTAAATGTTTTATATGTGGTACCTCAGGATGTCCTTTACAACTTTTGTTAAGAAACTGAAGTGAAATTTCGACAAAAAGGTTGCCTTACAGTCCATGCATTCATCAAGGGTCGGTCCCAAAATCTCCAGATCCAGTCTTTTCAAAGAATAATGATTTCACCCACTTATACTTGTTTGTTTTGTCCCAAATTTGAGTATGTTATACTCCAAGAAGTCCTTTACAACTTTCATTTAGAGGCCAAAGCCAAACTTCAACTAGAACATCACATACAAGTCACTAGAACATCCAAGGTCGAGTTTTTTCTGCCCTAAGTAACCGGTTCCAGTTCCGGTTCCGAAACAGGTTCCGGTTCCAAAATCGGTTCCGGTTCCGGTTCCAGGACCGGTTCCGGTTCCGGTTCCGCTTGGAACCGGAACCGGAACCGGAACCGGAACCGGAACCGGTCCCCCTTGGAACCGGGAACCGAACCGGACCCTCCTCCGGTTCGGTTCCGGTTCCCGGGTAACCCGGGAACCGCGCTCAGCCCTATTAACTGCTGCCTATATACTTAACCGGGTGCTTTCCAAATAAGTTATTTCCACTTCATATGAGTTATGGACAGGTAAAACCGGACTTAAGTTTTCTTAAGTCATGGGGTTGTGCTGCCTATACTCATGAGTCCTCTCACAAGTTTAGGAAATTTGGTCTCAGAGGAAAGAAGAGTATTTTCATAAAATACTCTGAACACTCGAAAGGGTATGTGTTCATAAGTGAGCAGGAAAGTGGGAGTATAACTGAATTTGAATCACGGGATGTCACATTCTTAGATAATGAATTTCCTAAGAAGGGCAAAATAAGTGAAAATTACTTCCTATTTGAAACATTGGATCAAGATAATAATATTAGTAGATTTTGTCCAAGTGAGAGTAACATGAGAAGTGATGAATTAAATTCAACTCATTCTCAATTACAACAACATAATGAGACGACATCATCATTATCTAATCCTAGTGGGAGTATAATGGGGAATGATATGCACAGTGTACAATCTCTCATACGGCGAACAAGTCGCAAAAGTATTTCCCGTCGATGTTTTGACATTAAAGATAGAACTTTTATGATTGCTCCGCAAGATGATGATGAGCTAAGAAATATTAATGAGGCTCTAAATTGCCATAGTAAGGAAAAATGGATTCATGCAATGGAAGAGGAGATTGAGTCAATGAAGTCAAACCAAGTTTGGGAACTGGTTGATTTTCTAAAAGGACGCAAAGCTATTGGGAATAAGTGGGTTCTTAAAATAAAACAAAAAGCTAATGGCTCGATAGAAAGGCATAAGGCTCGCCTTGTGGCGAAGGGGTATAATCAACATGAAGGAATTGATTATGAATAAACATTTTCTCCTGTAGTGAGATTTATCTCGATTCACATTATTCTGGCAATAGTGGCTAGTATGGATCTTGAGTTACATCAAATTGATGTAAAGACTGTTTTCCTCAATGGAGAATTAAATGAAGAAATATATATGGAACAACCTGCTGATTTCATTAAAGAAGGCCAAGAAGGAAAGGTATGTCGATTTTTGAAATTGATATACGGCCTTAAGTAGTTATCGAGACAATGGTATATACATTTTTATAATGCCATAATGGCATATGACTTTACAATGATAGATGAGGATCATTGTGTATATATCAAAAGATCCAAAGATCAATTTGTGATCATATCATTATATGTTGATGATATACTAATTGCCGGAAGCAATATGGAGTTTATTAATACTGTCAAGAGTTGGTTATCTTCCAACTTTGAGATGAAAGATATGGGTGAGGCTGCATACATTCTTGGAGTTAAGATTTCAAGAGATCGTTCGAAGAGATCGTTATCTCTTTCACAATAAACATATATAAATAAGATTCTTGAACGATTTCGTATGCAAGATTGTAAACCCATAAACACTCCTATTGCAAAAAGGTGAAGGATTATGCCATAAACTGTGTCCAAGGATTCCACAAAATAATGAACAAATGAAACATGTTCCTTATGCTAGTGCTATGATGTGTACAAGACCTGACATATGTTTTGCAGTTGGAATGATGAGTAGATACCAATCCAACCCAAGTCAAGCGCATTGGAAGGCCGTTAAGAGAATACTGAGATATCTGAAGAGAACTATTGATTACAAGTTGAATTACCAAGGAAAGGATCTACGACTTGAAGGTTATTTAGATGCTGATTGAGGAGGAGATTTAGATGAAAGAAAATCTACCTCTGGATTTGCCTTCTTATTGAACAATGGTGCCATATCATGGAGCATTAAGAAGCAAACGTGTATAGCCTTGTCCATGATAGAAGCTGAATTCGTGGCATTGTCAGCAGCGGTACAAGGAGTTTGGCTTAAGAGATTTTTGGATCATTTAGGTGTTATTGAGAAAGTTGCAAATCCATTATTGGTTAACTGTGATAGCTAAGCAGCTATAGCGTACACCAAAGATTCAAAATATCATGGCAAGACTAAACATATAGATACCAAGTATAATTTTGTCAAAGATATGGTTGCACAAAAGGATGTGAACTTACAATACATATCTACGCATAGAATGGTAGCAGATTCTATGACAAAGCCAATACCTAGAGATGTGTTTTGTGATCATGTAAAATCTTTAGGATTGCGTAGAGTCTGATGTATTCGATTGTAATTTCCCTAAGTTGTTCACATTTATGAACTAATTTTTTTTTTCATTATTAATGCCTATGAATCTTTGTTTGATCTTTATGCATCTTAATGCTCAGTGCATTACTTTAAGTTGAGAAAATATGTCGGATAGATATAAGATTGGCCCACTCACACGGGTAATCGCCTCTATTTACTATGTGATAAATAGAGATGAGACGGTTTTGAAGCTTATTATCTATGTGATAATCGAGAGCTCAAACTTAAAATATATTTGTCGCCTTAACTAGGTGTTAAGATGATGACATAATATTTACTATGTCCGAAAATAAAATAACCCACATATTTTATTTTATCTGTCTAAGATGCTAGATGTGAGTTCTAATGAATTTTGTGAATGAGTAGATACGTGAACTCAAGTTATATATTGGGTATGTCTGAACTATCATCTGTACGGTATTGAAGGTGTAGACATACGCTCCATGGGAAATGAATTAATACCGTAATACGTATTTCATACTATGTATGCATGAGACGACCAATAAGAGTAGCAAAAGTTTGATCTCAACTTTTATGCCGTGTGAGACTCTTGAGGAAAAAAGTTCCTTAATTTTAGTGCCATTATGACTTTTACTTATTCTCAAGATTTATATTTAGTGTTTGCTATCTTAGGATGTTGCCAATGGTCATGGTTGATTCGATCTAGTGGGACATTTCTAGAAAAGCAAGTTGAACTGAAATTGAGAGTTTGAAGGAAAGATGAAGATCGAATTTGGAGAATCACATTATAGTTTTGTATTCACTGGTCGACTAATTATGACTGTCTTTAGGATAGTCATAATTGTGAATACAATATATATATGATCGATTAATTTAGGGTACTGCATACTAAATCTACTCAGAGTGTGATGCCCATTATGAGCTACTATATATTCCTAACAGATGTATAGCAACGAGCTCTCAAAGTATGCTGGTCGCACGGATTATTCACCGGTATAAATGTTGAAGAGAGGTAAAGAGGATCTTGTTCGACCCACCATGTGCGAGTGGGAGATGATAGTTTTATTTATTTGTATGATGATGGGCTTAAGGCCCGTCCGCCCATATTGGGCCTAAAAGCCCGACTCGCAAGATAAGAGCCCATGGATGAAGGGTTGAGATATGAAGGGGTGTTACATTGAGGGGATGTGTCTTTCGGAGAAGACGTATTTAAGGGGAGAAAAGAAAACGAGAACGCACCTTTTCAAGTGAACGTACATCAGTTTCTCCCTCTCCTAAAAACCAACGTAACTTTTTCTCTCCCCTTTTGAACCAATAGTATGCTCCTTGGTAGACTGGGATCAAATTCTTCCTCGAACTTTAGCATTGGTGTTTAATCTGTGGCTAACAAGGTACGCTCGATTCCGTGATGTGTCTTTGATCGGTGATACATGTTCTTCCTGAGCTCATCTTTCGCATTCTTTTTAGGGGTTCGATTTAGTATCGAATTCGGTTTTTGGGAATCCGCTATTCCCTTCATGCACAATCCATGAAACACCGAATAAAGTTTTGTAGCCCCTACAACTTAAGCTTATGAAAAGGAAGTGTTGTGGTTAACCATATCATCTCAAGTAGCGCGTATATAGAGCGAATAACATCAGTTATACAGCTCTTATAAAGCTCTTTTTCCCTAACAGTCACATCCAAGTAGAGTCTGATCAAATAAAGTTCCATCTTCTCAATTTTGTATGTCCTGTTCTCCAGACATCAAAAGATACACACTTCAATCGAAAAGAAACTTTGCTTAAGGTGCAACTTTTTTTCTCTTTCCTATATATAATATCGTGTAAGGTATCAGTGATAGGGTCAATCAGAAGGACATTATCCAAGTCCATCCAAATCCCAATATCGACAAAAAAGTAGGCCAGGAAGAATGCTTTCCAGCTTAAGCAATGAAAAACACAAGGCCTAATAGTATAATTACAACATATGATCACAGCAACGCTCATAAGTGAAATCATTTAGGCTTGACTATCGCAAAATCTAAGCAAGACAAGCTTAAGAAACTTAGTTTGGACAAAATAATTGAAGCTACCTCATATATGCACAATTCACTTCTCATTCGACAGTTCATTACGGAGAACTTCTGGTGCCATCCACTCAGCCTCACATGACCAAAAACTTCACATTAGGAACAGCTCAAAATCTCAAGAAACATCAAGAATGGTTTCTTTCAAATCCAAGTATAAAATAAAAATGGAAAACAAGACTCTGGACTCTTAGGGCATTGTTTAGTAATGCCATGGCAAACTGTTTTCTAATTTCACAAATTGAATCACTATGTACATGCTTGTTCGACTGTTTAAGATTGCATTAGAGAAGAAGTCTAATTCTGAAATGACCAAAAATAATGTTTCTTGTTGTTTTCTCTTTGTTTCCTCTTTTGTTGCTAATTGTCCATTTAACTTCACTGAAAGCTATTAGTAGAAACCATCCAAATGTCTTTACCTATTTCAATATAGTTGGATATCGTTCTCTCTCCATCCTTGAAAACTCTTCAAGAATGATTTTCAAGAAAGCTTCCAAATTTACTGTTCTAGCAGTTGACTTGGATGACAAGAAAGTATTATGCTTCAAGCGTGACAACCCAAAGTCACAAACCTGCACAATGATAATTTTTAGTGAGGACGCAGATGACATTTTACTGCAAACTTTGACTGTCATTCACATCGAAATCACAGAGCACATTTCTGATGGAAATTGCATTGCATCAGCAAGTTTGGTAAATCAAGAATCATCCACATCTGTACAAATGTAAGTTCATGTACGGCAGTGAAAAGAGAAAATGAGAAGTCAGAGTCTACAAGAAATAAAGTTAACATGTTATCCCAGAATAAGCTAATCCCAGAATAATCTGAGGTGCTCACATTGTCAGGGAAAAGAGTATCCAAGAAAAAGAGAAAAAGGCCAAGCAAGATGTTAGTAGCACGTAGGAGATGGATGAATGATATGTACGCAAGAGAATAGCTTGATTTGCTATTTAAAGAAGTGAAAGAAAGAAAACGAAAGTGTCAGGCAACATTAATAAGTTTTATGCACTTTGACAATCCAGTTTTTGTCAACAAGAGGATTTGGTGATTTCAAATCTCGATGAAATATTGTCGGGAGGCTTGTATGCAAGCAATTCATTCCCCTTGCCTGTAAAATTTCCATAAGCACTTAAATCGATTTCAGAAAAGGAAATCTCTATATCTCCAGCACCAAAGAGAAGGGAGACCAATTATTTCATACCACATCAAGGGCCATTTCTATCCTGCGTTTCTCATCAATATGACAGGACGATGTATGATACTATACAAGCTTCCCCTGGAGAAGTAAACAAAATTAAAAATCAGACAGCAAAATGAGATTGTCGCACACCATCAAAATATTAACACCTTTAACAGTAGATAAATGAGCTGCATCCCCCTAACAATTGATGTCGTTCCCATACTACCAAGGTTTTTTAAGGTACAGAAAATTGTACCTTGGAAGAAACTCCATAATGATAGACAGATGTGGAGGATGAGCCGCAGCACCCATGAAAAGAACAACATTTGGATGACGCAGTCTACGGATCATCTGCACCTTGGAACAGAAGAACAAGACATATGGTCAGTTATCTTCCTAGATATATTGGAAAGCATTTGTTGACTCATTGCTCTGATTAGTCCTCATTTCTTTCCTTGCTAAATAAGCAAATCAAGCAAACATATTAATCCTTGAACACAATTATTTCCATAGACGCGGACAGATCATGGAACCCGTGAAAAGTACGACATTCTGATGACACTGTCTACGTATCATCAGTAACCTTGGGACAGAAGCAAAAAACATGGTGCATAGTCATTTATCTTACAGTTGCTGGATAAACGGGGAAAGCATTTCTTTGTCCTCAGTTTTATTCTTGCTCAAAATGCAAATCAATTACTGAACAGGTAAGTTCCTTCCTTTTCTTGTAAATATGTAAATATGTACATAGGTTGTTGGAATATTAGGGAGCTTATGGCTCCTCTCAAGCAAGCGGAAGTGAGGAACCTTGTCTTGGCGAATTGGTTATCTTTGATCGGGATTGTTGAGACTAAAGTGCCACACAACCTTTTTGATGCCATCTCTGGTAAGCTGCTAAACAACTGGTGTTGGAAAGCTAATTTGGGCTACTCTAAGAGGGGTAGGATCTGGGTTGGTTGTGATCCTTCTGCAGTTTTGTTTGAGGCTATATCCATTTCGGATCAGGTCTTTCATGGGGAGCTTCGTTGGTTGGATTTTGGCATGACCTGTATGATCTCTATTGTCATGCCGAGCACTCGTTCACTGCACAAAGACCTTTATGGGAGGATCTTGTTGTGAGAAGCCCTTCCCTGCAGGATGTGCCTTGGCTTGTAATGGGTGATTTTAATGCGATCAAGGACCCCTCGGATAGATTAGGTGGCTCAGATGCGTGGCTACCGAGTTTTGATGAGTTTGGGCATTGCCTCGACCAGGCGGAGCTAGATGACCTGAGATATGTTGGGTTCCGATACACTTGGTCTACCTCTTCAGGCTCTCTACGCAAGATGAGGAAGATTGACAAGGTCCTGGTCAACGCTTGTTGGAGTCAGGTCTTTTCCTATTCGGAGGCTTCTTTCCTTGCGCCTGGGATCTTGGATCATACTCCTATGGTGGTTAAGGTGGAGAATCCGGTTCTGAGAAGAAAGCCCTTTAAGTTCTTTGATTTTTGGATGCTACACCCGAGCTTTGAACCACTAGTGAAGCAAGTTTGGGAGGCTCCTTGTTTAGGGGTGCCTATGTTTAGGCTTGTCAGCAAACTGAAAGCCCTCAAAGGTCGTCTCAAGTAGCTGAATAGAGAGTCTTTTGCTAACATTTCTACTAGAAGTTTTGAAGCGAGGGAAGCGTTGAAGCAGACTCAAGTTCGCCTCCTTCAGGATCCCACCAATGAGGTTCTTGTCGACCTAGAGAAGGAGCAAAGACAATCCTTAGTCAAACTCTGGTCTCAGGAAGAGTCGTTCTTTGGGCAAAAGGCTAGAGTAAGATGGCTAAAAGAAGGTGATCGGAAAACGAAATTCTTTCACCACTATGTCATTAAGAGGCAATTGAGGAATAGAATCCTCTCTATGACGGATGCTGCAGGGTGCCAAATTTCTGAGCCTCAATTGATCCAGCAGCACTTCGTTGACTATTTTCAAGGTCTTTTTTTGCCTCGGGAGGCGCAGGAGTCCTCGGCGGTCCCGGATATTAGGAAGGTTATCCACTCTACACTAAATGATGACCAGACCTCTATCCTTGATCGCCCGATTTATGATCTAGAGGTTCGAGACACCCTCTTTTCCCTAGCTTGAAATAAGGCGCCCGGTCCGGACGGCTTCATGGTGGAGCTCTTCAAGAAGAATTGGGATACAGTGGGTTAGCTGGTCACGGATGCTGTGCAGGATTTCTTCATTTCAGGGAGAATCCTGAAGGAAATTAATAATACCATTCTGGTGCTGGTTCCGAAGGTGCCTAATGCAACTACTGTCGATGATTACAGACCTATCGCTTGTTGCAATACGGTTTATAAGATCATTACTAAGGTGCTTGCAAATAGGATTGCGGGTGTTCTTCAAGACCTTGTGAGCCCTTCCCAAAGTGCCTTTGTTGAAGGACGTCGCATCGGGGATAACATCCGTTTGGCACAGGAGTTGTTTGCTGGTTTTCATGTGGAGCCTTACACACCCAAGTGTGCTATAAAAGTCGACTTTAGGAAAGCATATGACACTGTTGATTGGCATTTCCTCGAGAGTGTCCTTCTTGCTTTTCGATTCCCTGATCGGCTGGTTCACCTCATTATGACTTGTGTGAGGACCCCTCGGTTCTTCATCACGTTGAATGGAGAGCTGCATGGATTCTTTCCCAGTGGGAGGGGCTTGCGCCAAGGAGATCCATTGTCTCCCTATTTATTCACACTGGTGATGGAGGTCCTCTCTGGGATTCTTGGGAGATGCTCGAATCAACCGGACTTTAGATTCTACTGGAGGTGTAGGCCTACTAGCCTTTCGCACCTTTTCTTTGCTGATGATGTTTTTCTTTTTTGCGAAGGTCATTTGCCTTCTATTAAGCTTCTCAAAGAAAGAATTCAGCAGTTCTCTTCTTGGAGTGGCCTTACTCCAAACCAGGGGAAGAGCGAGGTGTTCCTATCGGGTGGTCCTTCCACTCTCCGGCAACAAATATTGATGGAACTTGGCTTCTGAGCGGGATCCCTACCAGTTCATTATTTGGGAGCTCCAATCATCACGTCGAGGATGAGACAAGTGGACTGTGCTGCTCTTGTCAGGCGTATCACTACCAGGGTTGAGTCTTGGACTCATCGATTCCTTTCCGTTGCTGAGCGTCTTCAACTGATTAGATCAGTCCTTCATGCCATACAGGCCTATTGGGCGAGTGTCTTTATTTTACCTACAGCTGTGCTAGAAAAGATTGAGTGGATCCTTAGACAATTTCTTTGGAAAGGACCTCAATTGGGCAGAGGAGGAGCCAAAGTATCCTGGGAGGATGTTTGCCTGCCTAAAGTGGAGGGGGGTCTTGGTATTAGGAGATTACGAGACTGCAACAAGGCGGCTATGCTCAAACATATATGGATTCTATTTTCAGATAAGGAGTCACTCTGGTGCAAATGGATCCACTCAACCTTCTTAAAAAGAGGGAATTTTTGGGTGGTGAAGAAGCCGACTATATGTTCTTGGGCCTGGAGAAGCTCCTACAACTAAGGACAGAATTCCGGCTCCGCTTCCACTGGAGGATAGGCGATGGACTCACCACGTCACTCTGGTTTGATAATTGGCACCCTAGGGGTCCACTGAACCTCTTCTTTTCAGATTCACTCATCTATAACTCTAGCCTATCTAGGCAGGCAAGGGTTGTTGATCTCTTTGCTGAGGATGGCCGAGCGATTAGGTCAGTGATTGAAAGCTGGGGTTCGCCACTTCCTTCCTTGACTAATGCCTTGGATCGGTTTTGTTGGAGGGAGGATTCGTTCGGTAGGTTTCGGTTGCCTCGGCCTGGGAGCTTATTATATGGAAAAAAGATCGAGTCACTTGGCATGGCTTCATTTGGAACAATGCCATTCCGCCTCGTTACCAGCTCAATTTGTGGCTCATCACCAAACGGAGACTACTACTCAGGCCATCCTCATGTCCTATGGTAGGATCGCAGCTGCTTACTGCCCCTTTTGTATTGATGTGCCTGACTCGGTTAATCACCTCTTTTTTGGCTGTCGGGTTACTTCGAGAGTTGCCTCCTTTTGGGTGACTAGGTGTGGTATTCCTTGGAGGAACAATCCGTCGGAGGAAACAATTATCTGGGTCTCGGCCTTGATATCCGGCAAGGACTTCCATAATTGCATCGCTCGCTTTTCCTTTGGTGCTTTATGCCACATTGTGTGGAAGAACAGAAATGACATACTCTTCAGGGGTGCGCAGATCTCTACTTCTGCTATGAAGATGCATCTCATGAAGGTGGTCAAAGACAAAGCTTGCACCTTCAAAAATGTGGAGGATTCCCCTAGAAACAGAAGATTACAACGCTCCTGGGATTTGGACCCTGCTATCTTCACAGTTTGATGTGTAGCCTGGGTTTGTGGTCTTAGCATGTGTTGTTTGTTTTTTGTTGTCTTTTGGCCGCTGGGCCTTTGCCTGGCTTCCTTTCACTCTTTTGAGACTGTTCTTTTGAGTGCAAGTCTTTGAAGCCGGTTCTTTGTATTTTTTTCCCCCTCTTTTATATTTATATTACTGCTTACTTACCAAAAAAAAAAAAATTACTGAATACACTAATTCATCAGCTTCCAAAATACATACATATACCCATAAACTGAACTGAACTCGTGATCCATAAATATTTCTCTTTTGTTTTCAACTATCAGACTTTATGTGTCATTCGGATCTTATGTAAAGAACATTAATTTAATGTCTCGGCATTATATAAATCACCAAAAAAAGCAGACTAAAACACCAATTCTACACCAAGATCAACAAAGCAACAGGAAAGCATATTGCCCCTTTCCTCCTGTAATATTTCTGACAATGCAGAATGCATGGCGTGATAAGATAGTCTTATTGTGAAACTCATCTCTATTAAGCGCCCGCTAATTCTTTCCTTTACAATGTTCATCCAAGTTTTATTCTTTACAGGTTTTGAGTTCTCAATAAATCTGGAAGATTTTGTTCCCAAAAAATAAAAAGAAGAACTAGAAGATAAAAAGCACAAATGAAAGACCTATGGATAGCTTACTTCTCGTCTGAACTTATCCAAAGCAGCACTTGAGAGATCCTGATCCAAAAATTTCCTCATAGCCACCTCCTGCTAAACAAGCAAGTCAAGCCAGATGTTAGACTCAGACATGCATTGCAATTTATCTTAGGTCTTATACATCATAGATTTTTAATATTAAGAACACATCACCACCAAGTATTTTGCAAAAGGTAATGTCTAAATTGCAAAGTACCGATAATGAGTGCATAAAATTCTTCGGAGAATGTTAAAAACTGAAAAAGTCGTCTGCTGCTTCTCTTTCCATTTCTTGATATTTAAGAGTATATAAAACTATAAGAACGACAAACCTAAACAACCCAGTGTTTAAAGTGCTTTTACCAAATGGGTGGGGTTTGATTGAGTTGCAGACTAAAAAATTACAAAAAGACTTTGCAACAGCCTATTCATTGTGACTATTTGTACAAAATCTTCAGTCTTCATAAAAAGGATTCAATTAAATCCAGAGAACTTGCAACTCTTCACCGAAGAGCCAAACATAGAAGCAGAATCTTGCCAGCACCTAATAACAGAATAGCAAGGGGGCCCAAAGTAAAATTTCCTTTTGCTTATCCAAAGTACAAAAGAGAGAGTAGCAAGACGAGGCCATGAATGAGCAACGAGGATTTAGTTATTATGGTTGGCACCAGTCCAACAAGTCATGTGCGTATGTCAAGGTACCGATTCTGGAGCTTTTTTTTACCAACCCAGGTTGAAATGCCAGATTTTGATACTATATCTGAAGTCACTGTTACACAGTAGCTGCTTAGTCCAAAAATCTAAAACATTAGCACAAAGCAGGACACTGAATTAGTACTAACCGTCATCTCTTTTGACTAAAAGACTACTTGTGATTTTCAAGGAGGATCTCTTGCTTAAAAGCAGTCATATAAAAGGAGTCAACGGATATAATCTTATTCCATAAATTCAAACAAATGGAAGTCACAACCAAAAATAAAGGAACTCTTCAAGTAACTAACGCAATGCTAGTTCTTGATTTGCAAGAATTTAGAAATATTTGAAACTGACCTTGCCATTCAGTAAGCATGATAGACCTCTCCATAAGAGCTTGTTTGGAAGACAATGAAATGGGGTAAAGTTTCTGACACAATAAACAGTAAATGCAATTCAATGCGGAAACGTTGCAGTACATCCTATAATAACTACTGCAATTATGCTTACATTCGGATTGCCATAGGAACTTTCTATTAGAAGGCATGCCCTTCTTGTTATAAGGCTAGCTAGCCATGAGCATATTAGGCGGTAAAATGGTGATAAAGCATATCTCATAGTGCTAGACAAATTTCACCAAAAATGCAGCAACAAGATCAACATATATGAATTTATTAGTCTAGCTCTCCGAGCTAATATGTGGACCTGCACTTAATCAAAGCAATACCTAGTCCAATCCTTTCACCAATGACCAAATTTTCCCATTGAATCTCATCACCAACATCAACATCATCAACTTTATTGGTATAACTATCAATTGATGCACTGGGCCCTTCTGAATTCTTCAACATGAAGTTTGTGTCCGTGAATCTGTCATTAGTGCACTTTTTCGGATCAGGAAAGGAAATTCCATGACCACCACACCCGCTCGGAAAATCTGCTACACCATGTTGCAAATTCTCCAAAGTCCTAAGAGGGTCTTCCTTGATGCGGGATTTCGAGCGCTCTTCACAAGGCATCGTATTATATTGGCCTATGCTACATCCCAACATCGGACTATTCTTACTGGAAGGATTCCAGTGACTACTCTCTTTGATCAACTGATTTGATTTGTTTGACGACTTGACGCCACTGCTCTCTTGACCTGAATGATTAAAATAATTACGTAACTTAAAGCTGTCCAGATTGACATCAGTTGTAGAGCTGCCAATGGATGATGACACATCATAAGCCATAGGTTCCCAATTGCTTCTTGGAAATAGACCTTCCTTAAAACCATATTCTTTCTTTCTTGCTACTTCGTTGAGAGAAAGTCGATTTGTTAGCATCGATGGGACAGGAGGCTGACCAGGAATGGAGTTATTTTTCTATCCCGGCATCTCATTGATTTTGTTTTCTGAGCTGTTTCCTAGGGCTTTAGGAAAGCCTGCCACTAAGAAAGCATAGGGATTTACAAGACGATTGTTGGGGTGCTTTAAACACGGCATAATAACAGCATTGATCCTCCTCGATGATGATGATGGTGGTTGTCCCGGTCCTCGGCATACCTGCTTCGCAATTCCTTTTTATTTAGCTTTCTGTGACAAACCGACGACCGAGTGATCCAATCATTTTTCTCGATGGGGGGGACGGGGACGGACGGTTCGATCACTTCGACGGGCCGATCTCCTCGGACCACAGAACCGTCCACTGGCTCTTCCGGTACCCTCTCTGGCGCGTCTCTGTCCAAAAAATCGCCGATTCTCTCAAAACACCATGGCCAATCCAAACGCTGCCGGTCGACAGTTACACCGCACATTCTCTTTTTTTCTTCTCATTTTCTCATCTCTCTCTCTCTCTCTCTCCCCGTGCCTCTCTGCACACAGACAGAAGTGAGAGAACAGAGGAGGACGAGGGAGAAGAAGAAGTCGGGAGCTCATCGGCGTCAAGCCGCGCGCTGGGCCCTTAGCCTTTCGAATTTGCTGTGTTCTGAAGCAAATTTTATGCATTCTCAGACTACTTCCTAATGAGAATTTCATTAATTTCATCTAGGATTGCATCTCGATCGAAAATTTCACCTAGGATTGCCTTTATTGAAGCAGATAGCATTACATTTGAATAGCATCAATTAGATTCTTATATCCATATATCATAGTTCATTTTATGGAAATAATTCATTTAGTATTCATATAATACCTCATGTTTTCATATTTGTTTTTTTTTTTTAAGCAACGGTTTATTTTGGAGAGTTTATATTAAGTTTCTATTTACAGCTCACAAGAGTCCTGTTCGGAGCTTTAATAACATAGCTTTATAAAATTTTACCTTATACAGCTCAGGTTATTTATTTCCTTGCACCTTTTATTTATTAGTATGGTTAATATTTATTGTGGCTTGCTTGTTTATCTTTTACCGCTCAAGCACCATGTATTATCATCTTTCCCATATTAAAGGATTTAGGAAAACAAAAATTGAAGAGACCGCACGTAAACTTTTTTTTATAAAAGATACCGAAATATCATTAGATTAATTTAATGTACTCAAATTCCAAGACACGTGAGTCCTTGGTTCATACGCTCTTGCATCTCACCCTAGTTTCTAGCTGGCTCATCATAGGTTGGTAGTGACTCTTTAGCTTGATCTTGAACTAATGATTAAATGGAAAAACTAAAGTTATGATCGGTAGGACTTAAAAGGGCACGTGTTAAGCGTAGGCCCCATCTATTAAGAGGAACCATTCTCCGTTTAACAATCCATCAAATTTCCTCTAATGTATCTAATATCAACCTAAGGAAGGTTACGACAATTCGCACTTAAAAGAATGCATATTTCTATATTAGTCAAATGCCTGCGTTATGCGAGAAAGAACTCCAAAATTTAATACGATCAATGCATGGTGAAATTTGCAGTATAATGTTATTATTAAATATTTCATATAAAAAAAAATTGGAAGCAAACGAACACAAAGGATCAGATGATGTATATCACTTGAGAGTGCCGAGGATTGCTGCCACATATTGCCTCCATATAGCGCATAAAGGTCCTCTCTTGATGCTACGACCGTGCATTGGCCACAATACTAAAATTTACTGATGAGATCTATTCTGGCACGAAAAGCTTCTGTCAACACTTCTTTAAAAAAAAATCGAGATCAAAATGTTGAGAGTGCTAGTATGAACAAAATAAAGGAGTTAGGGAAGAGAATAAGAACACAAAATTTATAGTGGTTCGGCTTAATCTAAGCCTACGTCCACTCTCCCACGCTAACAGCCTTCTTGGCTGGATTCTACTATGCAATCAACAAGAGATTACAACTTCGAGTGCAAACACTTAGTAGTAGATCACACTATCTCACTAAGTCACTCTTTTGGTATTTCTCTCATGATTACAAACGTTTAAGCTCTCAAGAGATAAGTATATGATCGAAAGTCGCTCAGACTTTGGAATTATAAATTCTACGCTCCGTCTCTTACTTGCTCATCAGTCCATGATCTCCTTAAATACTCCTCCACTTCCAAACTACCCGTTGGACAGTATCCCGGAGAATCGTCTTCCAATATACCCATTGGACAGCTCTGTATCTAGAAGATTTGGTAGCCGTTGAGTGACAAAGGTAAAATCCCAAATTGATTCCGATCGCCCATACAAACGAAATCTTGGTTTCCATAAGTAAAGCTTCTTCGTGTAGAAAGTTCTTGTCTTCAAGATCCAATCGTCAATCAATTAGATTGAATCAATCAAATCAATCTTGATGTGGAATCCAAACCAGATCACTAGCCGTTATATGATTGGGCTTGAGTTACGATTCATCGAATCTGGATGTAAAGTCTGAGTCTGTAGACTTTACAATATGAGTCTGTAGACTTTACAATCTGGGTTTGTAGACTTTACAATCTGGGTCTGAACATATCTGCTTCTGAACAGATTTAGCTTTAAGGTCTGTACCCAGTTCAGCTTCAGCATAGAGTTTGTCTTTTGGTTCAGCTTCAGCATAGAGTCTATCTTCTGGTTCATCATTCACGTTCAGTCTGGAATTTGTCAGAGTGAGCAGACTTCTGATGTAGAACAGACTTTGACACTAAAGTCTGTCAGTCTTCAGACTTTGAGTCTTGAGTCTGGCAGTCTTCAGACTTTGACACAGAAGTCTGGAAATCTTCAAGAATATACTTTGGACATGAGTTACATTCAGTCTTCTGGTCGTCTTCGCACTTTGACAATATCCTTTACATGTTCTGTCATCTGCATGGTCTATTACTCAACCATCAAACATATTAGTAGCCTTTGATTTATTTTGTCATCTTCAAAACATCATAAGGGATTTCCCTAACAAATGTAAGTCTTAACTTTGGTTACTGTTCATTTTCTCCAAAGATTGCTACACGGAAAGGCTAACCGAAGGTTAACAACCACTAGCCAAGGGGTCACGCGTGCCGACAACCGTCGCCTAAGGGTCGCCCGACCCCGAGAACCATCGCCGGACCTTAGGCAATGCTTGGGTCACACCACCCCAAGTGACGACTGTTTGAGGTTGCATGACCCCAGGCATTAGTGGCCAAGGTTCAGCCATCACACGACCTCAGGCATCGGCCGCCTGGTTCAGCCAATGCTTGAGGTCACCCGACGGTCACCTGGGTCAAGCCACCCTAGGCGACCGCCGCCTGAGGTCGCGCGCGACCTCAGGCGAGGGCATCCGAGGGCCAAATCCAATCAGTCAATGGTTGGACTTCAAAAAAAACAATTACAAAAATCTTTTTTTTTAATTAGTAAAAGTCTTTTACAAATGCAATTTTTACCAAACAGCATTTTTGCCAAATTTGTTTCTCAATACTTTATAGATTTACAATTCACCAAACGCTATTTGCATTTCGGAAAACTCTCTTAATTCAAAGGTATTTATATTTTCCCAAAGACATTTCCTAAAACTGAACCAAACGGGGCCAAAAGTTTAATGAATTGAGTATAAACTTTTTTTTTTTTTTTTCATTTTCAAGGATCTATTTCATAATTAAGATTAGGTTGAAAATCGTTGATTGATTGAATGAATAGAAGGAACAACCACAGGTAATTCTCCTTTCTCTCTCGTCAAATATGAAGTTTAAAATTTACAAGTTGTGACTATCGGACTCAGCCCAAAAGCTCATAGGCCCACAAGTTATGCCTAATTCTGAGCCCAAATTAAGATTTTAGTACAGAAAACTCACAAAACCAAGGCCTAAAGTTGAAATGGATTTACAGTAGTTCAGTGTCTTGCTTTGTTTGAGACAAGGGGGTGAGGAATATCATGGGAGAGAATTCCAAAATTTCACACGCTCTCTTTTTCTGAACATATTTATAAAATTTTATGCATTTTCTGCCCAAACTTTTGTTTTCTCCATTTCCTTCCTTTCCCAAACATTAAAGAAGTAACTATAACATCACTAATAAAGCAACGCTAACCTTTGTTAATCAATTCATGACCTCTTTTTTTTAGAATCATTGAATCTTTTTTTAATCGAAAATGTCAGAAGTGGCTTTTTCTTTTTTACTTCACATGTGCACTCAATAAAAAAAAGGTTTCAAAATGTATATACTAATGCCAATTTTAAAAAAGAAAAGAAAAATTTCAGTGGGCCATACGTTGATTTGTATTGCCGACTTGCAAATGTTTTAACTTTTGTTTTGGATTTAAGGGGAGAGATCTAACTAGGCACTCGAATGATTTAAGTGAAATTCATTTGTTGTGGAATAAAAATAGCTAAGAAAGTTCACATGAGTCCATATGGTCAAGTAGAATAGGCATGCTACCGATTACAACAATTGTTAAAGTTCCTAGCCAAGAACCATTCATTAACTATATTTTTTCAAACATAGTGTAATTAATTAATAAACTTATTCTCTTGTGTAGGCTAGTGTGAGCAACTGTAAATGGTGATGAAGAAAATATTTGTTAGGGCCTTACAATTATGTTTTGTTGTGCACCAGTTGAAGCTTACGAATATTAGTCTCTTTCCACACATTCGTAAGCGAGAAGAGGGAAATCTTATGGTGCGTTAACGTAAATATTGCTCACTACTCAAAACCATTCCTTATTAGACGAGAAACGGAGCTTGCGGCCACCCGGCTCACGCAAGCTCCGGCCACTGGCCGTCCCTCTTTACACCATAATGCGTATTCTGGTTCGTCGACGAGAGCGCCGTCGCAGGTTCCGACCCCGTTAGGGCTAGGGATCTCTCGCTTCGGTAGCACATTTAAGCCGTTCGACAAAATGCCACAATGAGATCTGGATTTTATTTCCCTGTTTTGGGCGGAGCTGAGTTGTCCATGCTTGTCATGCTCCCCAGTGGCCTTCCTGCGATGCCGGATTCCTGAGTGTTGGCCGTTCATTTGTTCCGTTGCCTTCGTCGTTGTTATTATGTGTACGGCTAAGGATACTGGCGGCGAGAGCGCCGATTGAGGAGGGGCAACTCGGGCAAAGACCAAGCCCGCGGCTTGGGCCACCCAAGGTGACGACCGAGTGAGCGTGCAGCACGGCCAAGGCGAGCGGCGCCGCTGTCTCAGCCGGCCAAACCACGGAGAGCAGAGGGTACCACGAGGAGCGCGGAGAACGCCAGGGGGTGTCGGGTCGGATCCGGGTAAGGAACAGGATCCGATCGGATCTTTAGGGTTTGGTCTTTGGGCTGAGATGAATTACGGATGTTGGGCTTATATTGTTTTCTTGGGCTAGATTTAGTTTATTTGCTTTTTAGGGGCTGGGGAATCCATTTCTTTTAAGGCCGGATTTGGGCCGCAAATCAGGCCCCGGTCCGGCTGAGGGTCTCGCTACCCAGGTCGCGGGCCCGGGCTGCCTTCGACCTCCCTTAACGTAATATTTTATTTTCTATATATCAAAATATATTTTAAAAAATTTTAAAAAAAATTCAAAAGTTCTGAGGCGAGGAAAGGCATTAAAAATAACTTTTGAGTAATTTTCTCCAAAAAAAAATGTATGAAAAATCCAAAAAAAAAAAAATCAAATCTCAAGGTTTAAATAAAATTAGGTACTGAAAAGTCATTAATTGATTAATTGGTGTAATCAAGTACTCAATCCTAATTTCTCTAGTTGCACAGGAGTAAAATGTTTCTTCCAATATTTTATTTGGGTTTTTAATTCACCTAGCGCAAATCAATTAGCGGCGATTCATAAATGAAATGACTTGCGAGTTAAAAACTCGAATTATAAATCGCAAATTGGCGGGTTCATAAAAGTCTGGACTAAGCTTGGACTTAGCCACCCATTAACCTCTGCGCCCATAGAAGTGTTCGAAGAGGTCACGACATGTGCATATCTCCTTTTATTTACCTCATATATGCACTCAACAAAGGAACATTTCAATATGTATTGGAAGTTCTCCGCTATGGAGTTTCCTCTCTACCGAGTGTATAGTCCCCCTCTACCAGCTGGGTAGTTCCTATAGTTTTCTCGTATCCCACCTCGAAGCCTCTGCTTGCTTCGTTTCTTTGTCCTTTTCCCTTGTTGTTCCTCTAGTGTTGTGACGCCTTACCCTAAACCCCCTTGTGAAAGTCTCGAAACCCTAATTTCTGCCCTTTTCTCCATAGTAAGGTACTGCTCCAATCTTCACTCCTCTGAGCTCCCTTCAACCCTTAAATCCACGATCTATCACAAACCCCTTTCCCCTACAAACAAATATGGCAGATCAGAACAACGAAGATAGAAGACTTGCGACTCTTTGTAAAAGCCTGGGAAAACTCTGGAATGCAGTCGAAGTCGTCGATATCCCAAGTGCTATCTCTCCCGAAAAATTACTTGAGTGTCGCAAAACCCTATTTGGCCGATTTTACACAAACCCAGCTTTGAACTACAATGCTTTCTTAACCTTGATGAGGAAAGTTTGGAGGACGGAGAACTTTACCTGTGCAATGCTGGAACCAGGCTTTTTCTCTTTCTCCTTCCATTTAGAAGTTGAGGCACAGAGAGTACTCCAATCGAGACCTTGGTCATTCTCCAGCCATCTCCTCATACTTAGGCAGTGCGAACCTGATACACCAGAGTTCTGTTATGATTTTAATCACTGTGATTTCTGGGTAAAGTTCTTTGGCTTACCCTATGGGAGAGTTACCTATGATGTGATCGAAGAAATAGCCTCCAAACTAGGAGCAGTTGTTGAAGTTAAACTGGAGGAAAAGGGAAATAGCACCTACAAAGTGGGTAAAGCCAGAGTGACATTGCCTTTAGAAAACCCTTTGAAGACTGGTGTGATTGTGATTCTAGATAATAAGAAGCTTTGAGTCGAATTTAAATACGAACGACTGCCCTATTATTGTTATTCATGTGGCAGAATTGGCCATTACGCAACGGTGTGTGCAGAAATACCTTACAAGGAGTCAGGGTTGGAACAAAACTTACCGGCCCGATGTGGGAATTGGTTGCGAGCTGAGGTCAAGGAACTAAGTCCCTATGGTAAAATTTTCTATGGAAAGAAGGAACTTCCTCCTAAAGAAGTGGATGTAGTGCTTGAAACCCCATTATCCCCTGCACCTGCAACAGAGCAGAACAGTTCACCATCATCCCAGCAAACCCAAGTATGTGATACTCACCTAAAAGGAAAGGAAACTTACAAGCCTTCCTCAGCTCGGGAACTAATTCTGGTTGAAGTGAAAAGCCCCCAGAAGAGGGGAAATTGTTGCATTGATGAGGAATCAATCTTGACACTCCACGAGGAACAGATGCAGGAAGCTGAAGTTGGGCTGGATACGACCCCCTGCAAAGTCGAAAGGGAAGTGTGTGAAGTCGACTAATTCAAAAAAAGTAAAACGATTCTGTCCATATGGAGCACAACCATCATCTCAACATTCAGAGAACAGTACTCAGCTAGCGGAAAAACCTATTAGGGTGGTAGAAAAGTCAGATCAATGGGCTCTGGTGGCTAGCCCTAATAAGCCACCAAATTACCCATGAAACTCTTAAGTTGGAATTGCCAGGGGCTGGGCAATCCCCTAACAATCCAGGCACTGCGAGTCACTGTGACTCAAGAACGGCCCAACCTTGTTTTCATTATGGAAACAAAAAACCCAGAACAAAAAGTGCTCAGAATAAAAAGAAGACTCAAGTTTCAAAACAGTTACATAGTCAATCCGGAGGGTACAGCAGGGGGCTTAGCCTTATTCTAGGATGATCATCTACAGTTATCCATTGACTCCTCCTCAGCCACAGCCATCTTTACCCAATGTCATCTGAAAGATAGTAACCAGGAAATGAAAATTATTTTTCTCCATGCTCCAAATGTTTTCAGAGAAAGAATCCAGTTATGGGAAAATATTTCCTCAGTTAGTATGCATTACCGACTACCATGGCTTTGCTTGGGAGATTTTAATGAAATACTAAATCACTGGGAGAAAGCGGATAAGTACAGAGCTGAAACTTACAAGTTAACTGCTTTTAGAGACTTTGTCAATCAGTACTCCTTGATGGACCTGGAATGCAAGGGGTGCTCCTTCACCTGGTCAAACAAACGTGAGGGAGAGAATTTGGTGAAAAAGAGACTTGACAGGGCTTTCTGCTCACTTCAGTGGAGAATTACTTACCCCGAGGGTGAATGCATTGCACTCCCGGCGATAGGCTCGGATCATACTCCTCTCCTGTTATCCCTGGCTCAACCAAAGAGTAGAAAAAGAAAGCAGTTTAAGTATGAAGCATACTGGACTGATGATGTAGAAAGTAAAAACATAGTCACAAATACCTAGAACGACCCTGCTACATAGGATCTTAACCTGGTGGACAAATTGCAGCAAGTACAGCAGAAGTTGATACAGTGGAGTAAGAGCAAATTCGGCCATGCAAAGAAAAGGATCACCTGGCTAAAAGGTGAACTTCAGAACCTGATGAACAGCACACAAATTAATGGAGAATCAGCTCAAGAGAAAGAGATTACTAAAGAAATTGACAAGCTATGGTGACAAGAGGAGATGTATTGGGGTATGCAGTCGAGGATCAGCTGGATAAAGTGGGGTGATAAAAACACTCGATTTTTTCATGCGACGACAATTCAAAGGAGATGTCGAAACCAGATAACAATGCTGAAAAATGAGAGTGGAGTATGGGTTCGAGGGGATAAGCAACTACAGGGGATGACAGAATAGTTTTACAAAAGTCTCTACACATCAGTGGGCTTCCGCAAATGGCATCCTATCATACAACTTATTCCTACTTTAGTAGATGACCAGATGAATCATACCTTGATGGCTCCACTTACCAAGGAGGAAATCACCACAGCTATGCAGCAGCTGGGAGCCTTCAAGGCACCTGGTCCCGATGGGTTTCATGGCTTTTTCTATAAAGAACATTGGTCAGCAATCTCCAAGGATCTTTCAAGAAATACAGCTCTTTTTCAACTTTGGTCATCTAGATCCTGCATTAAATAGAACACTCATCACACTGATTCCCAAAATCCCACAGCCTGAAAAACTAGAGCAGTATCGCCCTATCAGTCTCTGAATTTCCTATATAAAATAATCTCCAAAGTACTCACAAACAGGCTCAAACCTATTCTACCACACATCATTGCAGAGGAACATAGTGCTTTTGTGGGAGGCAGGCAGATTCAGGAAAATATATTGATGGTTCAGGAGGTGCTACATAAACTACGAACTAGCAACAGGAAAAAGAAATTTCAAGCAGTTTTAAAACTAGACATGCAAAAGGCGTACGATCGCATCGAGTGGGATTTTCTTAAGGCCTGTATAACAAAATTAGGTTTCTATGACCTATGGGTACAGTGGATCATGCAATGTGTGAGCACAGTATCTTTCAGCATAAATTTCAATGGAGAGCCTTTACCTTTTTTCAAACCCACCCGTGGCTTATGCCAAGGAGACCCTCTCTCACCTTACTTATTTATCATCGTGGCCAATGTGTTATCCATCCTGATGAAGAAAGCTATTCAGGAAGGTACACTCACTGGAATCAAGTTGAACAACCACTGCCCTACTCTGTCCCATCTACTCTTTGCTGATGATTCCATCTTCTTCCTGCATGGAACAATTGTAGAATGTCAGAACTTGGCCGGCATCTTAAATCAATACTGCTTTGCCTCTGGTCAGGCAATCAATCTCAACGAATCGAACATCTACTTTAGCAAAGGATGTCCTACAGCTCTAAAGAGAAACATGGCATCAGCCCTTAGAGTTCCAAAAATCATAAAGACAGGCAAATATTTGGGCATACCTTCAGACTGGGGGCAATCCAAGAAGGATATGTTCACATGGATCTTGGCTCGGGTCAATTCTAAACTGGACAGTTGGAAGGAAAAATTGTTATCAAAAGTAGGAAAGGAAATACTTCTGAAAGCAATAATACAAGCAATCCCTCAATATGCTATGTTAATATTCAAAATTCCTATATCGATTTGCAAAGCAATTGAGAGAAAGGTTGCATCGTTTTGGTGGAAAAGCAATGAGAAAAAGGCTGGCATTCACTGGAAGAAATGGGATTTGTTAAAAACCAGGAAGAGTGAAGGGGGTTTGGGTTTTAAAGATTTACAGACTTTCAACACAACAATGCTAGCAAAGCAGATGTGGCGCATAATTAAAACTCCACTCTCTGTTAACTAAATTATTGAAAGGGCTGTATTACTCACATGGTGACTTCTGGAATGCTGGCAGAGGATCACGGCCCTCGTGGGGTTGGCAGAGTATCATCAAGGCAAGGGACTCGGTTGCTCCTTAGGTCATGCATAGGATAGGCAATGGAAAGAAAACATCAATTAGAACATATAGATGGCTAAAAAGTGGCCCCATAGGAGGCCCAGCAACAAACCAAGAACCAGGCAAAGTCTCAGATCTCATAAATCCAGGTACAGGCACATGGAGCGAACATCTTCTACACTCTATGTTTGATGAAAGAAGGGTACAAGAAATTTTAGCCACACCCATTGGCTTACCTAATGAAGAAGATAAACTGGTATGGATGCACACAAAATCGGGAGATTATTCAGTAAAAAGCGGTTATTTTATATTCAGGAACGTCTCTGATACATCACAGAATACACAAGCAACCTCGTCTTACAAAGCCAATCCCAACCTCTGGAAATACATTTGGCAGTCCACAACCCCACCCAAAATTAAAATTTTCCTCTGGAACGCATGCAATAATGCCCTAGCAACAATGGAAAATCTGTACCACCAAAAGATCGTACCTTCTCCTTTATGCCCCCTCTGCAAACAGGAAGCAGAAACGCTTGAGCACACTTTTCTCCTTTGCCCATGGACAGCCAAGGTCTGGAATTCAGCCCCTCTGCATCTACGGATATCCAGGTTTGGCTTTACCCGATTTGGAGACTGGATTTGCAACATAAAATAGAATCCAGTTATCTCGGGAAATTTTAACCACATAGCGGTGGTATTATGGAGTATCTGGAAGGAAAGAAATCGGTTAATTTTCAGCCATCAAAACCCAAGACCGCAAGCAACAATAGCGAGAGCAGAGGTGTTCGCAGAAAGCTACAGAGTTATTAACGATAAACTGAACAGCAAGAAGAGCACCGAATACTTATCTGAATCTTGGCGTCCACCTCCTCCAGGCTCGATTTGACTCAATATCAATGCATCTTTTGCTCCCGATCTGGATAACAACGCAACACCCAACGATGCGACAGAACCTCCTCGACACAGAGCTGCCATCGCTTGTGTTTGTCGAGATCACTGAGGCTTCCTCGTGGACGGTTTTGCGAAGCCAGTCGATGCTGCTTTGGCTTCTCAGGCGGAGGCGATTGCAATGGAAGAAACCCTAAATTTTATCGAAAGCCGCAGATTTCTCTCTCCTCAAGTACACTTTGACTGTTTCTCTTTAGTGCACGCGTTGAAGACTTCAACTGAACTGAGTTGGGAACTGCAACCAATTGTGAACCAGGCCCAAGCTAAACTCGATCATCTCCCGGGCCTCTCAGGGCGCGTTTGGTAAAGATTCTGTTCTCGGGAGTAGATTCTGATCAGAACTGATTCTTTTTTATTCTGTTCCCGAGAACTGATTCTAAGCATTTTAAGCCGTTTGGTAACTGTCCAAAATTTCTGATTCTAGAATAGAATTGCGTTTGGTACCGTGTTTATTAATTCTGTTCCAAATCAATTTCTTTTAATTTTTAAATAATTTTTTTACTTTGTTCCTTTTTATTTATTTTATTTATTTTTTATTTTTTATTTTCATTTTCCTTTTTTTCTTTTCATTTTCATTTTTTTTCCTTTTTTCTTTTCTTTTTCTCATCTTCTTCTTCTTCTTCGGCTAGTCGTTGGACCGGTGACCGGCCAGACGAGGGCCGGCGACCTCACCGAAGCGTCGCCGGCCCTCGGCGAGGCCGAGCCTCGTCGGCCGAGCCTCGCCGGCAGCTGGGCAAGGCTCGCCTAGCCCCGCCGAGGCTCGGCCTCGCTAGATCTGGCCCTGTTTCTTGATTTTGATTCTCAAATTCGTTCCCGGAACAAGAATCAACTTTTTTTTTGTTCTTGATTCTATTCCCAATCTGTTCCCGGGAACAAAAATTTTACCAAACGCGATTCTAGGCCAAAACTGATTCCGGGAACAAAGAATCAAAATTTGGCCCTGTTTGGATGGTTACCAAATAGGGCCTCACTGGCCCACTACAACTGGAACACAAACCGCCCTGCGGATTGGATAGCGAAGGCATGCCGAACAAACACCTTACCCCCGAACCGGATTTCTAATCCCCCCCCCCCGCTTTATTTGATCTTCTATGCACGATGTTCGAGTGTTATTTTCCCTCATATGAAATAGTAAATCAAGTGCTATTGTTTGTTGATCAAAAAAAAAAAAAAAGGAACACTTCAATATGTATTTAGTAATGCCAAAGAAAGAGTGAAGTTTTCAATGGGCCAAAGATCGGTTTGTATTGTTGACTCTTGAGCACTTGTTAGGGAAGTGCTCACATCAAGCACTACAATTTAAGGGCCGAATTAACTGATGAAAACTTCACATGATCAAATAAGATAGGGTTGTTATCAATTACAATTATGGAGGAAGTTCCTAAGTACGAGCCGTCCATTAGCTAGATATTATGAAACATAGGGTAAATTCTATTGTGCATACAAGTGTGAGTCTGTGTTTGGTTCACAATGAAAGGACAATAATGCAAATCACTGTGGCCAAAAGTAATGGCCGACAAAAATAAAAGCACCCTTCGAACAACACTACCAAATCCTCTAGAATCGTTTTTGAGGGATCAAGATCACCAAGCTTAGACAACCACAAAATTAGCCTTACATAGAAAAGGATGAGGGCATTGCAGACTTTTACATGCTTGATGATGCGATCACATTGGCATCTGCACAATGCTTTCTCTCAGTAAATTGAAAGGAATAAAGGGAAGGAAAATGCGACAATTACTTTTGCTTCAAGGTTCTGTTACTTTGTTTTTTGCTTTTCTTTTCTCTATTGATAAAAAACATTTTATTTTGCGTTTTAAAGTCATCAAGTTTTTTCTGTTTTACTTTGTCAATGATAAAACAAGGCCACATCAACTTATCATATAAGCGTTGTTTGCCGCATAATTGGTGAAGAGTTCATTTTATTGGTTAAAGTGAAATTTTTTTTATTCCTTTCATATGGATACATGATTTTTTATTGATTTGGCCTGAACTTCAAATGATATCTATCTACATCCTATGTGCTATTGGCATTTGAATCACGTTCAGCCACCCTCTTTATTAAAATATATACACGAAAAAGAAAATTAGGAAGAATAAACAAAAAATGGGTATAATAATTGCAACATAAACTCATTTCAGTGGCACGAATATTGGTCTCTCTAAGCTTTTATATGTCTGTTAAATGGTAATTGTATGACATCATGTTTAACCATCTTCTTGTTGCTAGCGTAATATGCGACTTAAAAATATTTGGTAAACTTGGAAAATTAGCACGTCACCGCCCACTTTTATTTAGACAATTCAGCCTATGACAATTGATAGGGAAAAAAAATAATTTCTGCTCATTGGAAAGCACCTACACGTGGATTCACACTTTAAATTTTCAAAATTATCATTACATATTGCTTATTTTTCTTTCTTCATTCTTTATTCAAATAGTGATTTTCGACAGTTGGACCAATTGAACTAGTGGAATCGTATACTGACCCTTACTCTTGTTGAACCTCTAATATTTTTTTTTTTGGTAAGTATTGAACCTCTAATATTGTTTTCAAAGCATTACCACTAAATGGACTAAAAATCATCAGTTTTTTTATTTATTTATTGAAAGATGGGCATGTGGAAATCTTTAATTAAGGGCCATCAACTTTGGTTTATACATCTATCTATAGAATTTCTTTAATGGACAACCTTATTCTTTAATAAAATTCCATCTGCTTTATTCGAAGTAAAGTGCAAGTGAATATGGAGAATATATCCATGTGAAAATGGATATGGTTGCTTTAAACCTGCTTCTTCAACTAAGTAAGAGGATCCACAAAAAGTTGACTTTTTAAACATGGAGAGAGAGAGAGAGAGAGAGACCTATGCCAACACATGCTCACCAAACTTCCTTTGAGTTGATAACATATTTTATCAAACAAAATTTATCATAATTTATGTAAAGGGTTATATTTTCCTTCATCCTTAATTAAAAGAAACTTTCTCGAACCATAATTTTGATTGGTGGATTACAAATTATAGACATCACCCACATGCAAAGATAAATGTGGATGATATACATGTTATTTAACTTAAGGCTTGTACTTATTACTGTATCAAAACAAACTTGTTGAACTCAAAAACCTTAAAACCTCTAAAATGATATGATAAAACATATATTGGAATTATATACTCCAACTTTAGGCTTGATTATTCTGTTTAACACATTTTGTCATCGTCTTCTAGATCAAGGCATCAACTGCTATTTTCTAAATATACATTAATACATATTCAGTGACCGTTACAAACTCGTTGAACTAAAAAGAAATTAAAATGCATATCTTCTCCATGAACAATTTATGGTGTCAATCACAAAACAAGGGATGCACTTGGCTGCAGATATGCATCTCCTAACTTTTTGTTTTACTAAAAAATCAATTTTCTTATCACAGGCACAAAATCAGGGACAAAATAAAAATAATATTTAACAAAGTAAGATTTGTAAAATTATCTCCCAATGTTGATGGACATTTGAGAGAAAATCAAAAGAGGCGATCTATTTTAACAAAAGGCAAATTAAAATTTGATCAGAATCTATTAAATCCGTCAAACCATGTACCAAAAACACCAATTGCGACCAATCGGTCCAAGGTTCCGTACCTCGCCTCACAAAGTGCACGAAGTGGAGGTTCAGCATGGTGCAAAGTCATGCGAAGCTAAGTGGGGAGAAAAATAGAAGATTGTACAAGAGAAAAAAAACACACACAACTTCATAAGTTCATTCCACCTATTTTGCAACTTCCTATGCCAAGGACGAAAGCTAGCTGGGGCAACTCCTCATGAGCTCTTCCTTCTAACTTCCCCAAAATTTTCTGCACACGTGCTTATCAGTTGTTTCGACTAACTCGGCCTATTCCTCGTCTTCTCATAAATATGAGATTAGCAGTTGGCTTCATTTTGTGATGATAATTGAGCTTCTGAATGACTTTTTTGAATGGGTTTTGGTGTTATATCTTAGAAATCCTTACGATAAATATTCGACAAGTAAGACTTTGCTAGGCGGGTCCAATTTCCCGTTTACCCATAATGGAGGAGGCCCCTCCAGCACCAATAAAAACACCAGAAAAAGGGGGCAATCGCACCTCAGAAAAAATTGAATCCCGGCCACGAAGCAAGGTATGGTTTTAATTAGCGCATGTTTTACCAATTAAAGAATACTAAAAAATGATAACAACCAATAAAAAGTCAACAAAAAAGTTAGCCTATGAATTTTAAATATTTGCAAAACAAAAATATGCATCTTTAATTATTGTTTCACCCAGAAAATGAGATACCTAAATATTAAATTAGCATATAATATAACTAGCCACATTTAGTGATAATGGCAAGATGATAGCTGCAATTACATTTCTATTTGCAATTTTAACGGAAGAACTGGCTTGAATTTGTGAAAAAATTTTCTTAATAAATCACATTGAAAAAATATTCCATATCACAATACTGATCACATCGGTACCGAAAAATGCAATCACTAATGCTTTTGTCAGCTTTAAAGAAGAAGTTTTGGAACAAATTTTATGCTTAGGAAACACATTTTAAAGAAGCATTTTGTTTTGTCACGGTACATTTGATTTTTCGTTATCCTAAACTTTTGGTCAAATTGCAATCATGGAGTTTGTGCGCAAAGTTTTGGACAAAACTCGTTTCATTTGTCTTTGTCGGATGGTCTCTAGCAATCATTTGTAAATGTCCTTCATTTTGATTTGCGTGGCCACGGTTCAGAGGAAGGGATTTGCTTTGCTGGTGTTGGAGGGTTTAAAGAAGTAAAATTACCTCATCGAAGAAACGCAATTTACCGCAAGATTTGGTTTAAGTGCAAGAGGGCTTGGGTTTGACCAAGAGAAACGAGAAATAACGGAGAATTTTAGTATTGCTTCCCCAAGAAAGATGAAATATATCAATATTATATTATCATTTAATGTACTACATTTTTGACTTCGTTTGATGTTGTTAAATTGATGAAAGCTAAGGTTCGATGTTAACCATTACCGTTTTTCATCGCCCCTTCAGCCATTCTTCTCTCTCGTACTCACTAAGTGTTTGTGATTTTTTTTTTTTTGTGTTTCTAATAATTTTAATCAACAAAAAAAGTTCCATCTTATCTTTAATTTATCCGATCAATGCTAATACGTCATTGAGGCAACACATTTCAGCATCTCGATTTGCAATTATATATATAGTTCAAGGATCATATTGAAAAATAAAAGTATGGGGACGTCAATGAATCAATTGAAAAAGATATAGGTTCACTAAACATTTCAGCATGAGCTTTATTAATAAATTTTTGTATGCTTTTTCATACAGTTGTAGATGTATTGCTTTATGTTCTTCTCCCAGGATATAACAATTTTGAATAAAGTAATCTACAAGTCTCAAAATCTATTCCCCTTTCCACCTGTACTATCTTTTCTCACGTTACGTAACTCTCAAAAGCAGCATCATGTCATAAGTTGATTTTCACTATGGACACCTTGACACTAACGCAAGTATCGATTCTTTCATTTAAAGGGGAGGGAAAGGAATAGGCTGTCCATCTTCACATAAAAGTATTGATTCTTTCATTTAAAGGGGAGGGAAAGGAATAGGCTGTCCATCTTCACATAAAGATTGCGTGGATCGCAAGCACACGTGGATCATCCTTTGGGGCAATAGAAAGGGCAAAGCTTGTTGAAGTGCCAAGGGCTTGTGCTTTAAAAGGAGAGACGCATCTGTAGGAACACCACGCCGATCACCAGAAATCACCGATACGCTCTTTTTATGTTTTGAGATAATTGTTTCGATAGCTCGACGTCGAGACGTGAAGATAATTCTTCGGTTGCATTGCCGTTCGGGACTCGAACACAACTTGATCTGTTCTAAGGTAATTTTTATTAAACTCAAATCCATCATTTGATTATCACTTGTTGCAGATCATCTAAATCATTTAAAGCATACAAAACAACAACAACAACAACAACAATTTTCAACAATAATAATAATAATAATAATAATAATAATAATAATAATAATTGATTATTACTCATAACAGAACATCTAACATCAATTAAAGCATACAAGAAAAATCCGGCGTCCAAAATTTATAGGAACCTAAATACGGAGAAAAATAAAAGATTACAAGAGAAATATAATTGCAGGGGAAAAAATTGCGAGAAAAGTCAATTGATGTAGTGAAAAATAGAGATAAACATAGATTATAGATTTATTTGATTGTCGAAAGAGAGAGATTTACAATCCTAAAACACTAGTATTTATAAACCTCTATAGTAGAAAAGCGTTCCCACACAACTCCATTTTTTTTTTTTTGGGTCGTAACACAACTCCATTCTTCATTGCACCTCTTTTGCAACTTCCAACTTCGAAGATGGATGCGACTTACCATGGGCTCCGCTCAGTAACTTCTTTTATCACAGCCGTGACCGAGTTCACTTGGCGGAGTTTTCCATCATATTACCTAAAACTCCAATCGCCTTACAAAAATAAATAATTTAGAAAAGATTTTCCTAAAATCGATTGCTTGTATCACTTTAGTTAATGAAAATTTCAACAATAATTTATGTCTAAACATTTTAATAGACAATGAAAATATTTTTTATGATTTATTCATTTGTGTAAACGATACGAAGTGATCATTTTTAGGAAAATTTTTTTCAAATAATTCATTTTTCTAGAAACATATGCACTCTAAGTCAATTCATTTAATTTTTTAAGGCCAACAATTTATTCTAAATAATTTTTATATAGCCCACTTTTGTTCGTGTTGACATTTGTTCAGTTTCTATTAAAGAATCTTGAACCAACATTCACTTGGACTGTATTATATATATTTTGTTTGTGCATTTACTCGAATCAACGTTGCCATCCGGTGTGAACTTTTTTTGTTATTTATTGAAAAAGATCGAGGGAGCTAGTGTTATCTTGCTTATAAAATACTAACGAGATTTTTTTGGGGGGGGGGGGGGGGGGGGTTGTTGGGGATGGGTTGTGTGAAGCTGAACCCTTGGGATCTCCTCCTTTCTAATGTCGATCTTGCTCATTTGTTAGAAAAATTTACTTGCTCCCCTGAACTGGGCAAGGTGGTCCTAGAAAGTTTTTTGTGCTTTTTATAAAATTGGGAAGTTTTTACAATTCGGCCTAGCTTGGTCGAATTGCTTATTCAACTTAGCTAGATCGAGGGACCACCATTCTTTTAAAATCTCTTCTTCTTTTTTTTTTTTTTTTTTAAGAAACACTTTTCGATTGGCTGTAACTAACTGCGATTTAACTATTTCTTTAACCAATTTTTTTGGTGATTTTTCAACAATGAACCCAGTTAACGATGGTGTTTTTTCAACTGCTAAATAGTTAGCATGGTCTATTTCTTTTTCAAAACTTAGATAACAATTTACCTCACCATAAAAAATATGTTGCTCTTATGAGTCAAGCTAGACTTGCCCTCGAGCATCAGGTTGAGCCATTTGACAACGATGTCAATTCACTCACTTGAAAAAATATTCATCAAGATCGTCCCTTTTTCTAGGTCATTCCCTCAATTTCGAGTCATGAAAGCATTTTGACTAAAAAAGACCCGTATGGTAAATCAATATATAGACCATTTTCATTCATGCAAAAGTTTCAAGCTAATTGTTCGTACACATGATTTTCCGATGGGCAAGATTTTCATAATTCTCTTTGAACATTAAAGTGCTTGGCCGAGTTACCCCAACAATTTTATTTTTTTTCATACAAACAATGTATGAAAAACTAGGCGAGTGTAGAGTTAAAGAGGTAAGGAAAGATAGACGGTTAGCCGACTCATAGTGGTTCCACCCAAATCGGCACTACTCTACTTCTCGAGACCATTCAGGATTTATGCCCATTCCACTATTTTTGAAACCTCGTACAAAGGTTGGTTTACAATGGAGCCAACACTCCTCTACAAGCAAGGTGAATTCATTTACAAACAATTTCTCTCACAAGAAGTTGATTTGCAAAGTGAATACAAGAGAGATTTTGCAAGTATTTTCATGTACACACATGCCCAAGATAATGGGTACCTTATTTTTAAGAATACAAACTCTTCGGTCTAATTTCCATAGGTGGTGGTAGTCCCCGAGCCGTTACTAGCACTTCTAATGACTAATTTTTTGACCATTGAGACTTTCGAATGTCCACTCAAATTCATAAATGGCCAAGAAATCGGCTGAGGTTGAGCGAGCAAAATTCAAATTTAAATTGTAGAGCCGTTTATTTGGCCAAATCTGGCTGGCTATCTCGCCATTACTTAGCCAGGTACCCAGATATGTTTTTAGACAAGCCTGCTCTTCTTTAACCCTTTCCAACTTGCACAAACTTGCAGAAAACATTTCCAAATAATTTGTAACGATTATAAATATACAAAAAGAGTTTTGGAATCATCAAAATTAATTTAGGATCAATAGTGACAACTTGTAAATAAAAGGTGCAACTTAAGAGTATGTTTGACTGCCAAAACATTTAAATATGATAAATGTAACTTTTTGACAGTTTAATCTATTGTATGAATTGGAGAAAAAAGAATCTAGTATGTTAAAAAACATATCATGTAATGATTGAGGATTTTGTGATGGGTTGTTTGAGCTTCATCTTCACTAATGAGTAATGATACTAAGAAAAAAATGATAGAATTGCGAGGATATGACTATCTACAAAAATTTGTTTATTAAATCAGGTTTAAGAACCTTTAGCTTTGGTTAAATTATATGAATCAAAAAGGTACATGTCCATTTTTCTTAACACGATTGATAGTAAAATCTTGAATTAGCCCATTAATTTGATGCATTTATTTAAATGTAGAATATAATTATGAGGAGCGTATGTTGATAACCCTCTTATTTAGGATGTCATCAGGCCGTCTAATTTTGGCCTGTCCACATGATCCATTCTTTTTGGTTGATCCTTTTCCTATGAAAGTATTATCAATTGCTCCAATCCTTTTTTTTTTTTTTCCAAATATGTAGTGTGAGATTTTCTTTATTTTCCGCCTCACCTGTGCACTGGATACTCTCCCTCTCACGGGTGAGTTTATTAAACCGGGGCCAATCATTGCCAATTGATACATGACCTCTTTTGTGAATCATTATACTTCTTTTTATCCCAAATGTCAATGTGGCATTTGTTTTTTTCCTCATATGTGCATTCAATGAACAAATGGTTCCAAATGAAATTACTAATACTAAAAAGAAGGGATAACTGTCTTAGAAGTTCTAAAATTTATCATGAAAAATTAATTGAGTTCTAAAATTTCAAAAAATGAAATCAAATCCTAAAATATATCTTCAAAGTACAATCAAGTTTTAAAACTTTGAAAAAGTGCAATTTACAGAAGGAGTGGATGGAGTTGATTTGATTAATTTTTTGACAAATTTTAGGATTTTTAATGTACTTATCCCTAATAAGAAAAAGCAAAATCTGCAGTGAGCCATAGATTGGTTTGTCCAGTGGTCTTTTAAGCAAATTTTTTGTTTTGATTTAAGGGAAGTAATTTAATCACTTCTTGTGAAAAGTGCCAAATTAACTAATAGAAGCTTCACATGAGTCCATACGGTCAAATAAAATAGCCTTGTTATCAATTACAACAACAGTGGAAGTTCCTAACTATGAACCATTCATCAGCTAGAATTTTCATACATAGAGTAATTAATAAATAAATTTATTTTATTGTGCACACTAATGTGAGAAAATGTATATGATGATGATGTAATATTAGTCTCTTTCCACACGTTTGTAAGCGAGAAAGGGGAATCCTATGGCTAGCCTTTAACTTATTGCTCATTAATCAAAAGTTGTCCTTATGGGAAGGTTTGAGGAGAACGTCTTAGTTTACCGGACCACACCGCACCATAATTTTCACAAAAGCATGGTCATTAGTGAATAATGCCTTTTGGATTGAGTTGAAGAAAATAATTTGAAGCATAAGTTAGGAAATGATTACATAAATAATTACCCAAAAAAAAGCATAAACCTAGTACAATTGTGTCAATTTAATCTTTTTTTTTTTTTTGCTAGTTATAAACCTTTTGTATTTGTGCTAATTTAATTCATCCAACCATGACATGGATGTCAATTGTTCCTGCAGGCATGGCGCGTTAAGATAAACATTTTCAATAATATTTTAGCAAATTTTCTATTTTACTTTTTTAAAACTTTATTTCTTTTTCTCCTTCACTTCTTCCCAATATTTTCTCGGTAGACCGGTAACGTGCTGCTTTTCCACGTACGATCATCTGCAAATTGTCCACGTAGACCAGTAACGTGTTGCTTGGGGCACTGAGTGCAGTAACTGTACGTTTTCTGTTTTTTACATGCACTGTGCTTCTCTCTCTCGTCTTCGGTTTTGTTTCGTTGTTCACATTTTTTTTTTGGTAAAGATCGTTGTTCACATTGTTTATCACTTTGCTCTTCCTTTCTTTTCATACATCGCGAGTGATTAGTTCTGCTCTCTGTTCAGTTTCCTTCGCACAGATTTGTTTTAGCAATTAATCATTGGAGGCAACAACAAAAGACACAAAAGAGGAGGGGAAAAAGGAATTTCTAGACATTAAAGAAGAAATTATGGCCGAGGCATTTGCTAGCTCCGTTGCGTCAAAACTAGGTGAGTGCCTGTTTGCTCCCGTTGGACGCCAATTTGGGTATGTGCTGCACTACAAGAGCTACGTCGAAGATCTCAAAAATGGAGTTGACAAGCTGGAGACTGCTAGGGAAAGGGTGCAGCACTCTGTCGATGAAGCCTTGTATGATGGAAAACCTATACATGCTGATATTAAGAATTGGTTGGAAAGTGTGGAGAATAAGGCTAAGGAAGCACGAGATTTGTTAAAACATGGTGAAAGTGCAAAAAATGCTTGCTTCCGTGGGTGGCTTCCCAACCCCATGGTGCGCCATCCAATTGGCAAGAAGGTGAAGAAGATGACTCAAGTCATTCAGGAACTCCATAATGAAAGTGCAAATAATAACTTCCAGAAGGTCTACTATGAGAATCCTCCGATAGGAATTGTCACTGCTACCACTTCTGCTGCAAGATCTGTTGACAAGAAAGAAGATGTCCTGGAGTCGAGGGCTTCAATCACAGAGGATGTAATGAAGGCTATATCTGATGACAAGATTTGTGTGGTTGGGGTGTATGGACAAGGTGGTGTTGGCAAGTCCAAGCTTTTGGAGGATGTACAAAAGCAAGTTAAGAAAGAGAAGCTGTTTGATGTGGTTGCCATGGCAAATGTATCACGCAATCCAGATTTAAAAACAATCCAAGGAGAAATTGCTGATGCTCTAGGCCTAAAGTTAATGAATGTGGAAACTGTGCGTGGGAGAGCCGATTGTTTGCGTGAAAGGTTAGAGCGTGATTGTGAAAATAAAATTCTCATAATTTTAGATAATTTGTGGAGAAAGTTAGAGTTGAAAGATGTTGGAATTCCTTGTGGCGACGATAATAAAGTAAGAGGTTGCAAGCTATTGCTATCATCTAGAAAAGAGAAGTTTTACGTGTTGACATGGTTTCTAATCGAGAATTCCAACTCAAGGAGTTAGACGATAGGGAAGCAAGAAGACTTTTTGAAAGGATATTGGGGAACAGAATTTATGATCCTGAGATTAGACCCCTGGTAGATGGAGTGGTCAAGAATTGTGGAGGCTTGCCACTTTTTATAATTTCATTGGCAAAAAGGTTGAGGAGCGGAAATTTGGCTGCATGGAGGAATGCTTTGACTATAGAAGGGTCTGATTTAAAATCACTAGTGGAACTAAACTACAAAGACTTAAAAGACGAGAGGATCCAATCCTTGTTCTTGGTTTGTGCTCTATCACATGGATGGGAAGAGGTGGATATCTTGGTCTATGGCTTGGGTTTGGGTTTATTTAACAATTTCAGCAAGACCATCGAAGACGCTAGAGATAGGTTGAGCATGGATCTAGATTGTCTGCGCGACTCTTCTTTATTACTAGATAGTGATAATTCTAGCGAAAAAGATATAGATAGTGATCACTTTGTAAAAGTCAGAATGCATGACATAGTCAATGACGTGGCCATCTCTATTGCTTCCACATAATGGAAGGCCTTGGTCGGGAGGGAGGATTGTGGGTTTAAAAATTGGTCAAAGGCTGAGCTTAGAGAATGCACTGTGATATCCTTCCTAATCGTTCTTGCATTGATGAGCTTCCCGAAAAATTGGATTGCCCAAACTTGAGGATGCTTCTGTTAGTCGAAAGCAACCTGTCTCTCAAAGTTCCCGATTCATTTTTTGAATCTATGCAGAAGCTCCAAGTCATGGAGTTAGGAGTAATATCTGTCACCTCTCTACCTTCGTCGATTGAGTTCCTTGAGAACCTCAAGTCGCTTATCTTGCCGGTTGCCATCTCGAGGATGTGACTCTTCTTGGAAAGCTGAAAGCATTGTAGATCCTACATCTCTGTGGATCGACAATTGCTCGGCTGCCTAAAGAAATAGGTGAACTAACAAAATTGAGAATTTTGAACTTAAAAAGTTGCACTAGGCTCAAAGTTATTGAACCTGATGTGCTCGGAAGCTTGGTTAATTTAGAAGAACTGTATATGGCCAACAGTTTTGATCGGTGGGAGGCTGAAGATGAAGCACCGCGAAGAAACGCCAGCCTGACTGAGTTAAAGAACATGAATAAGTTGAGCACTTTGGACATTGCCATTCCTCATTCTGCCGATCTCCCAAGAGACTTGCCGTTTGGGAAACTGAACAAGCATAAAATCCAAATTGGGGGCTTTTGGGATTGGTCGGTTGAATATAAAGAATCTAGAACTTTAAAGCTCAAGCTGGATTTGGGCAATCTTCTTTTCGAAGAGTGGGTGCAAAGATGTCTGCAGAGAACACAAGATCTCCACTTGGATGGATTGCAAGATGGCAATGATAGTATTCACGATTTATGCATTGAAGGATTCCAGGAATTGAAATATCTTCACGTGCAAAATAGCCCCTCATTTCATTATGTTGTTCACCCCACGAACAATGTCCAGTGCACTGCATTTACGAGATTGGTATCTTTGTTTCTTGAGAATCTGGGCAAATTTGAGAAGATTTGTGGCAGCTGTCTTGCCCTAGAATCCTTCAGCAAATTAAAGATTGTGAAAGTGGACAACTGTAGTGAAATCAAACATCTGTTTCCTTCGTCCATGATGAGATTATTTTCCCAGCTTGAAGAGATTGAAATAAGCAGATGCCACTTAATGCAGCAAATTGTTGCAGATGTCGAGGTTGACAAAGATGAAATATATGACCCCAATGTGAAGTCCTGTAATTTGCGTAGGCTGATATTACGAAACTTGCCAAAGATGACAAGCTTCTATAAAACCGCAAACCTCTCAGTTGATTTCTTTGACGGGCAACAGGTATATAATTTGTTGTTTAGATTTTATGCATGGATTTTAAATGTGAGAGTATAATAGGACGGAGAAAAAATTGGATAAAGAATCGGTTTTTGAGATTTAGATTTCCAGAATAATTAAGACAAACAATAATTTAATTTTTTAATATGGAATTGCTATGTGATATGTGAATATATTAAAACATTTATACAGTAGTTAATTGCATCTCTTTATTTGTGTAATGTTATCAACATAGTTAAAGAAGCACCATACGATTTGTATGTTTTTCAAATAATCTAGAACCTTATTATTGCTTAATGGTAAAATCGAATAAGATACATAAACATTTATGGATATATTCATAAGTTGAAGGAAGTATATACGACCTTTACAATTTTTATGAATTCTGTTTAATAATGAATGGACATATGTAGAGTCATATTACATCCGCTTGCTTAAAGTGAAAGAAAGAAATAAATAAACATTCAATAGGTGAATTTAACTACACTGACTATGTGTCAAATAATATCCAGATCAATTACTTATAATTTTGCAATCACAATCCTAAGTACATCAGCGTTAGACTAGTTGAGACAATGAAGTTGCTTTCTTTCCCCAATGATTGTAAAGAGTTGTGGTGTTTGAATGGACCATTGCAGAATTGTGTTTCTACACACAGTTCCATTATGACTGAACTATTATGTTGGCTACAAATGAAAAATCAAATATAATATCCGATAGGCCAAATTGCTTTTGTTACCTTAGTACATCAATAAGATTTTAGTTAGATAATTAATTTTTTTGTTCTAATTCATGTAAGCTATGGACCTTTCGTGGTGATAAAATCTACCATAAATCTTTATTCCAACCACTTTTCTAATGTTACCAGTAAAATTTATGTGCCCTGCACATGTTTATATTTCTTTCTTTTTTTTTTTTTTTTAATAAAATATTCCTTGATAGTATTAACTATAAACACATCTAGCATTTATTTTTGCACTGTCGCTTTATTTAACGATTCGTTTAACTGTTTTGTTAGTATTTTTTTTTTTTTAAATGGAAGCCCTTCTTTAAATTATTTTTTAACATTTTGTTTATCACGTGAGCCTAAACGCAAAAGCATGATGCTCGAGTAAAATCATTTGTTGAATTAAGTAATTCATTTTCTTGGCTACATAAATAAAATTTGCCATATAATTTTGCTATTTGATAAGGAACTGCATCTTAGGTGCTTATATAGGTAAGTTAAATCCTCTAATGAAATTGACTTCGATGCCCATATGGTGCTGTTCGCTCAATTAAATCCTTTTATGGCCAACCATGGATCTCACAGTGGTGAACCTTTTTTTTTTTTTTTTAATTACTTTCGGCCAATGTAGCATATAACATCGATTTTAGAAAATAATGGATCTTGTAGTGCTATGCATGGGGACAACAAAATTTTTTGACTGCTTTGGCATTTCTCTCATAATTTACAATAACTTTTTGCTTTCAATCTTTCGATAATAGGATTTTCTTTAAAATACTTTGGAAAATGTGGCAGGCTCAAATTGCATCTGCAAATCAACTAAAAGTATAGTTTTTTCTCTGTTTGTCAAATAAGCTCACGACTATTCGGAAGAAAATAATTCGGTTGACGTATTATATATAATCACAGTCGATGACTAAAACATCAATTGAGCCTATGCCATGAATTAAAATAATTTAGGTAAAAAGCACAAAATCTGATCGTAAGCTTAATAAGCTCAATAATTCAAGGACTTTAAATTCTCTCTTGTTATTATAAATTCAGTAAAGTCCAGATACACAACAGCTAAATGATTAGTGTAAAGTTGATAAATTCTAAAGAAGAATAGGGTAAAATTCAAAAATCACTACTCTGCTTCTTCTTCCATTATATTTAAATCTATTGTATGAGATTATTTCTTTAATTATAACATCACTCACGACTTGTATATCTGGTTACAAGCATTACAATGAGATAATGCGAGGTTTTCACCCTTTGCAGCTAATAAAGCTACAGAGTTTGGAAACCATGATTATTGAAAGATGTCAATTAATAAGAGAAGTATTCGACCTTGAAGGACTGACACGCAGTGGGGAAGTCGAGATTCTATCACAATTGAGAGAATTAACCCTGAGTGACTTACCAAGTTTGGGATGCATATGGAATAAAAATCCACGAAAAACAATGTGTTTTCGAAACTTAAAGGCATTGAAGGTGCAAAATTGTGAGAACCTGAGGTTTCTTTTTTCTTATTCCATGGCTAAAGCACTGGGCAAATAAAAGAAATAGAAATAGCAAATTGTAAGCTAATGGAGGAAATTATTGATGTGCAAGAAGAAGAATTGGAGGAAGCTACAACCGGCGATACTTTAGAGTTTCATTTGTTAACCTCCTTGTCTCTTGAGGAATTGCCAAATCTCAGGACATTCTCTCATCAAAAGTATTGTATTCATTGTCCATCCTTAACAAAATTGACGATATCTCGGTGCCCCAAAATGATGACATTCTCTTCATTCGAAGAAAGGCAATGGTCAATCACATATGACATAGGATTACAACAAGCATTTGATTATATAAATTCTGGCTTATCCTTGCCGGGCTTCTTCAATGAAAAGGTAAGCATCTATAGTACTTTTTCTCATTCATTATTGTAGTTCTTGTCAGAGACGCAATTTAGCAGAAACTTGATCATTATTCAAGTTTGGTAGTTGGCAGTGGAAAAGCTAACACGCTAGGGATCATTCCCAAAGTTGCCCACAAATTTCGACACAATACAATTTTGTACCAAAAATTTAGTCATTCTACATATAAAATGTTTTTATGCAGGTTATTTTTCCAAGCTTGGAGGAATTGAAGCTTTCTTCCATGTTCCAATTAAAGAGGATATGGCATAATCAACTCCATGGACAATCCTTCGACAAAATTGCATCCCTCACCATTGAACTTTGTGAAAATTTGTCACATGTTTTTCCATCAAACTTAATGGATAGGTTGCAGAATCTGAATAAAATTGAGGTGGTTGGGTGTCCCTCCTTGGAAGCATTATTTGATATAGTAACTCTCAGCTCTAATGAAAGGCAAAAGCCATTGGTCCTCTCTTCATTAGAAAAAATGAAGTTGCTGAATCTACCAAGGCTGAGAGACATTTTGAAGAGTGGCTGCATAGTAATATTGGAATTACCTAGCCTGGTAGAAGTGAGCGTAAGGCATTGTCATAGTTTGCCATATCTCTTCTCAAGTGCCATGGCCAGAACTCTTGATAAATTTGCGGTGCTTGATGTTTCCTGTTGCAATAACATGAAGGGCATAATTGCAATGGAAGAAGGAAAAGGGAAAACTTTAGAGACGTTCAAGTTCCGTAATTTAAGCATACTCAAGCTTGGTGACCTTGAGAATTTGATTTGTTTTAGTTCAGAGAGTTGTGCTGGTGATGGTTTACATCCTCTATTTGATGAGAAGGTATCATATCTTGATTTATCTTATCTGTTATATTATTTTTCCTTTAATGCTTTGGCCCTAAGCTGTTTTGTATTTTTTATTTATCTATGTACATTTGTAGCTTGCATTTCCAAAGTTAGAAGAGCTACACATCGAGGGAGTTCAACTAGAAGAACTATGGAACGATAAAATCCTTGTGGAGTCCTTTTGCCGTCTAAAGGTCCTCAAGGTGAAGCAATGTCACAAGCTAATAAATGTGATTCCTTCATTCATGTGGAGAAGGCTACTTCACCGTGTGGAGTCTTTGACTGTTGAGAAGTGCCCGCGTCTGAGAAACCTTTTTACAACGTCTATGGCAAAAAGTTTGGGACAACTCCGATATCTTGGTCTCGGTGGTTGTGGAGAGATGGAGTACATTGTTGCCAAAGAAGAGGAGAAACCTGAAGAAGAAACCGACAAAATTGTAATTCCTCAAATTGTAACTTTGTATCTTCACAACATGCCAAGACTTAGAATTTTCTATCAAGGGAAGCATATTTCAGAGTGGCCCTCCTTGAAAGAGTTTACCATCAAAGATTGCAAAGCTGTGAAAGTGATTCTAGGAGATGCTAGTCGTAGAAAATTAGAGGGCAGCGTTCCAACACAACAACCACTTTTACTCGTCGAAAAGGTTTGCACTTATTCTTCTTTTATGGCATATCTAGTTTGTTATCCCAATGGTTTGAGCTAAGACAATGTTAAGGGTTTGTGGGGTCACTTATGATAACTTATTATTTTCTTTTACAAATCTTTGACCTCAACAAGAAACATCTCAAAGTTACTTCTTTAATATAAACATGCCGAAATGCATATCAAAACATTTTCATAAGTTTCAAAAACTTCATAATCCTTTCCTTTTCAAGTCTTAGACTAAATTGTAGCTGAAGTACAAATATTAATGAGAGGCTAAGCTTCAATTGACAACTTTTAATTAATTTAGAGCCTAGACAATGCTAAAATGTCAGCTCAAATTTAAATATTGTTCAACGTAAGATCAAGGGTTAATAACACTACAAGTTCTTAAGCTTGTGTTGGTTCGGCACTTAAGTTCTAAAATTTGCACAATTGATGCATTTCAAGACTTGTTAAGTCTGTCCATTTTTTGTGGAGAAATTCTGCATTTTTATCATATTTTCTATCCTGCATGGCCTTTGACACGGTGATGGAGCTTCCTCAAGCACAAAGGGTGCTGTTTCACTATTGCCACATTGAAAAATTGAAAAAAAAAATTACAAGAGGGTAAAATTAGGAAAAAAAAATCAGCATTAATATGAAACTAGAAATAAAAGAAAAGTCTTACGAGAGATCACCGGTCAAGGGGAAAGGGCTGTATAGAGAGCACCACTACTGGTGGCCTATTATCGCCCTTGCCAATTTGAATGAGGGCAAGTGTGCTCACTCACGTGGTGGCGAGGAGCCAAGTTTGGCAACTACCGGTGGCCTAGCGAGGATGCTGGGTGCCCTATTTGTGACCTAGGAGACGGTTGGGGATCGTTGCCAATGCAAAACCTTTTAGACCCCAATTCTCCCACCTTGTTTTCTTATAAGTACTTTCTAAATTTTTTGTCACCTTTTTTAATGTGGCATCATCACAGTAGCACCACATCTTTACAATTAAAAAAAAAAGAGAGGAAAATTCGATGAAAAATGTCATATACACTTTCTGTCCTCCTGAAACTAACTTGGGCAATGGAAAAACTCAAATGCTGAATTGGAACAAGTTTTACTAATAGAAAAAAAAAAGTTTTAGTTCTTAAACATGCAAAATTGGAAAAAATTTTAGGAGTCATTTTGTCACTATTCCTAAGTCAATTGTAAATATTGCTATGGGAAAATCATTCCACGGGTCCTAAAACATATTTATGAAATGCAATCAAGTCATAAATTTTTCAATTGGTGCAATGAACTTTTAAACCTTTATTAAAATGTACAATCGAGTCTCGAACCTTTCAGTTGGTGTAATTAAGTTGTAAATTAATACAAACAAATGCAATTTGAGGTTGCTGCATAGGCAATCTAAGTTGTCACGTACTAAAAGAACTA
The DNA here is from genome assembly GCA_017140255.1 of Eucalyptus paniculata subsp. matutina. Lineage (NCBI taxonomy): Eukaryota > Viridiplantae > Streptophyta > Magnoliopsida > Myrtales > Myrtaceae > Eucalyptus > Eucalyptus paniculata. Next base: position 46,724,344 of record CM029436.1, on the reverse strand, counting down.
AATTACAGTTTTTCAAAAAAATTTAAAACTTAAGTAAACCAATTGAAAGGTCTAGGACTTGACTACATTTCAAAAATAAGATTAATACTTCCAAAGCACCTTTATTTCTTGATTATGACTAAAATTGCAAGTAGTTGACATAATATTTTTCACTTTCGGGTCAAACCTAGTCAACTTAATCAAATGCTAATCAAATGAGCTTTAGTGTAAAATTGGAATCATGGACTCAGCAAATCTGCATTTGTGGCTCCACACGAGCCAATATTTTCATTGTTACATGCATCATATGTAAATAACTCAATTCCACTGACATGGAATCTATAATTTAATGTGCCATCATTCACTATCACAAAATTTTGAGAGCTTTTTACTAGGTGTATGATACATATGTTAGCAACTAGTAATATAGAATGAAATTGCATAGCAAGGTTGGTTCAAAAAATCATAAAATCTGAAGGGAAATCAGATAGCAATAAACTAAGGAAAAACTAGGGAGAGAGAGAGAGAGAGAGAGAGAGAGATGCCAAATTAGGTGAGGAAGAAGAAACCCCAAATTAGGTGAGGAAGAAGAAACCCCAAATAGGCAAACTCATTCAATGAATTCATTCACAAAACTGAAGAATATTAGTATCTTGGCTGATGTCATAGGTAATTAAAACAAAGTTTCTTACCAAAAGAAAAACAAGAGTTCAAACTAAGCAAGCATGAATAAGAGAAATAAACAGCAAGATGGTTGAAGAATCACATCATATATCAATCTCCACAAAAGGAAGATTTGGATAGGCACCTTGGAAGTACAAGGCTATCCATACGAGAAATTGCATTCCAGATTTTACTAAATTTCAGAACGTGTTTCTATAAATTCATCTAGATTAGTTAGTAGAATTTTACTTCATTCACTTCAATATTCCCACAAGTAGCATCCTTATTTAACTCTTGAAGACATTGAGAGCACTTATCCATGATGTTTTGCTCAATAGTGAACTGATTTTGAACTGTTTTCTTGTCTTCCTTACAATTTTTGATTGAATCTATTCAGTTCTCACTAAAATTGTTGAAATATTCTCTCAGACCACTAAAATTTGTTCAACCTCTTCAAGATTGTTAAGGATTTATGATAACCACAATTACAACAATAGTCGGATTACTCTTGACTGTCAACATTATTAGAATAGCATGATAATCATAATAATAATAATAGCCATACCAATCGACAAAAATCTTGATACCTACTCTTTTCAAATTTAAATATAGTAGAGTTAATAAATATTGCAACATTATTCAAAGAAAAAATTTACCAAACATAGAGTAGCTATAAATTAGCAAGCATGGCGGCTTAAGTTTCAATAGGCATGAATGCCATATATTTTTATAAGCATATTAGATCTTAATTGCAAGCATAACATCTAAAATAAGTACCATAGACTTGGTCCTTGGTCTAGAATAGTTGCACAATGATAATACATATTTAAAGTGAAGTTTTGATACCAATTAATGTTGAAGAGATCTAGCTCAATGACCAATTGATGAAGAACAAATCTAGATCCGATACCAACTAATGTGGAATGAAAGCATGAAGAAAGTTAGGTTTAGATTCGATGAAAGTGGAGGAAAATCATATAACAAGAAAAAGACGGAGAAACTAAAGAGAGATGAAAGAGATAGAAAGGCCAAGTCAAGTGGGGAAAAAGATACATCAAATAGGCAAATTTAGTTATCAAATGATTCAAATCAAATTATTATTAGAACTAAAGAAAAATATTTAATTGATTTACATTTATAGGAAACTTTAATAATAGTGATCAACTATTAATAAAAATAAATCAAGATTAATATCCTCAGTGTTGATAATTTGAATAACAAACTTATAAAGAGACAAATTAGCTAGTGATTTGTTGGATTTTTTTCTTCAATATTTGATATGTTTTCTTTGAGTCTATACTTTGTTGGAGAACTTTTGAAGTGCAAGAAACCATGAAGATTGATTTGTGAGAATTGATTTCTGTTTTGTCGTTGTCACTTCAAAGAAATGGGACAATATATTAGCTATTGTGTTTTTCAGTGTCGTAATGAGCTAAATCTAAGATGGGCTAAATTTGAGGTTCATGGGAGACCAATTATGCATGAAATGAATATGGTTGTCTAATTAAGAAGGCTATGGTTATGCTACTGCTTTAACATAATGCTTGATATATATTAGAAAAATTTATGCTTTCTACTTTAAAATTATATGACAGGAGAATGAATTTTAGGGGGTGGCATTTGCTAAAAAGAAATAACGTACATCTAGTGTTCTTTTCTTTCTATTCTTTGATAATTCCATCTTGTGATTTTTTTTGTTCTTGAAATTATTCTCTTTTTTGAGGGAATGGAGAATCGACTCTAATTAATTAAATTAAAAAATAACAGGTTGAGTTTCCTAGTATGGAGTCGATGAAGATCTTGCACATGGATAATATGGAGAAGAATGGCTTGATGAGCTCAATTCAAATGCCTTTGGCAAACTGAAGACACTAGTAGTGGAGTATTGTGAGAAACTTTTATCTATATTTTCATCTTATAATATGCTCACAAGATTTCAAAACCTAGAAAAGGTAATTGTGACCGATTGTGGATCCTTAGAAGTGGTATTTCAAGTCCAAGAGTTTGAATTTGGCAAAGCTTGTTCTAGAAATACTTTTCAATTAAGAGAATTAGTTTTGATGCGGCTCCCAAAAATGAAACACGTGTGGAGTGGACTTCCTCAAGGAGGTTTTACCTTTGGACACTTATGCTGCATGAAGGTTGTCAAGTGTGAAAGTCTCAAAAGTTTATTTCCAAGCTCAATGACAAAAAGTATGACACATCTCCAAGAACTTTTAGTAAGGGATTGCGGGGTGGAGGATATTATCGCAGAGGAAGATGAAGTAGGGATGAGTGCAGATGAACTCTTCTTTCCACAATTAATCGACCTAAGATTACTTGAGTTGCCGAAACTAAGGAGCTTCTACTGGAATAGTCATAATTCAACATGGCCACTCTTAACGCAATTGCGAGTGAGACATTGCGGCAAGATTAGGTCATCCTCGTTTGCTTGTGAATCCCAAAGCTACCAAGGTACAATTACCAGCGTGAACCAATCTGCACTCTTGTCTTTTGAAAAGGTACAGCCTTATTAACGATTCTAGCTCTTTGCTATTGTCTTCATTGGTTTATGTTCATAGCTCTTGGTGCACTGTTGTTTTCTCTAGGAAATTGAAATTGTCAAACATTTCGTGCTTGTTGATACTCACCTAACCACACTGTTAATTACTTAGAAATTTAAAGATTATTCATAGTTAATTATTTCCGGCTCATATTCTTTGATTAATAATCTATTGATCCCAGCTTTTACTTTGAAGAAAAACACTTTTTATTAAATTAACTTGAATAGACAGTCATGCTTCTAATGAGCGGCTCGTATCTTATGATTAAAATTTACCTATTTAATTTAATTTGACCAACCCCGTCCAGCAAAATTTAAAAAAGAAAAATTGGTATTATGTTTATTTGACATATTGCTAGCTTAGCTACAAAACAAATTTCTATCCTCGAACATCTTGAATATGGTTGGTAATTGTCAAGCACTATGGATAATTTGCTTATCTAGTCACATGTTAGTAATTTATCAATAGGTTTCAAAAAGGATTAATTTTTTTTTCTACTTTCATAATCACCAACTACTCTAATAATTTACCAACTTTTATTCCTGTGGCTTACCAACATACTTGAAATTACTAACTTTATTTGAATTTACTGAACTTAATTTGATTGGCGTATCAATATTAGTCTTTAAGATTCCATTCATTTCACGAAAAATGGAATTTATGCAAAATGTTTTCTGAAAAACGATTGTTTATGTCATCTCCATAAAAGAATGAACGAAAAATATTTTCAAAATCCACAAAAAAATATTTAAATGTTGTCGATAATGAAAAGAATTTTCATTAACTAATTATTATTAAGTGATACAAGCTATCATTTTTAAGAAAATGTGCTTCAAAACATTCATTTTCTATAAAATAAAAATTAATTTTAGTTACTTCCCACCTTATTATCTTGTTAGGTTTGGAAAGTACCAACATTTCCAAAATTATAACTACTTTAATAATCAACCAATATTTATTCTTATGACAAGCCAACACCTCTCAAATTACTAACTTTAATTTAAAATTACAAATGAAAATCTAATTGATGTACCGACAATCATCAAATTAAGATACCAATGGATTTTATTTGCCAACCAACTCTTTATCTTATAGATCTTGAAAAGTACTATTATATCTTTATACTTTCAAGATCACCAACTACATTAAAAATCTACCAACGTTTATTCCAATGGCTAACCAACACTTTTCAAGTTACAAACATTCAATCAAATTACCAAACTTAAATTGAGTGTGTTGCAACCTAATTTTTGGGGTTTGGACCACCTAAAACTAGGTTAATGGATTACTAAGTCTTTAAGCTTAGCTCGGGCTCTCCCAAGCCCATACCAATTCACGACTTAGGTTTGAATTCTTAACATGCAAATGATTTTCAATCAGGAGTCGCCACTAATCTATTTTTGGTGGGTCGATTAGAAACCCAAGTAAAGTAATGGGAGATTTACTTTACTCCTACGAACCAGAGATTTATGAGTTCAGGGACTTGGTTACACCAGACTATCCTAGTGCCCTTTCAGTACCTTTTTATTTCATTTTCAAAAAAATGTTTGGCAATTGAATTGATTTTAATTTTAACTTCTTAACATGTGAGGTGATTATACATGTGCGCATACCACCAATTTAACACTCAAGAAAGCAATTAAATAATGCAAAACATACTTAGAAGCAACGAAAGCATCTGCATTGTTAAGTCATAATTCACCTCAGCAACCCTAGATATGATTTCTAATTAACACTCAATTTCAATTTTTGTTTTCACTTTATTTAATGAAAATCATGCGATGCATGCTAATAATCTAATATGACATGGCAGCACGACCTAAACTATATGACATGAAGAAATGCAATAATTAAATGCAATCTAAATGACCTAATTCTAATGACATGCAATGCGATGCAAAATTATTTAAACTAAAATGACATGCAGCGTACAATTTAGTATGTGAGTTATATGTCATGCGGCATTTATTAAATGATTTAGTCTAATGACGAGGAAGTTTTAATAAAAACTAAATGACGTGCATTTGATATTTCTATTTCTAAAGAATGCAAAAATTATCTAGTTAGATTAAAATTTTATCTAGTTTAAACTAAGGATTAAGTCACATTAAATCCTAATTTAAACTAAGACATTATCTTAATCTAACATGCAATCTATCTAATATGCAATGACGTGTGGGGCATGCCCTAATTCTACATGACATATGCATAATATTTCTTATTTTTTTATTTTTTTATTAAAAATTCGAAATTTAAAATTGCCATGTAATTAAGCATGCAACTTAAATTAAACAAAAACTAAAATCCTAAATGAATGCATTTTTAGTTTTTTTTTGTTTTTATATTTTTCGAACTGAAATCCCTATCCTAGATATGCAAGATAACAAGAAATATTCCAAAACAAACTGAATCCTAATTCAAATATTTTTTAGATTTTTTAGTGGTTTTCAAAACAATGCAATTACCAACTAAACATTAAATCTAAACTAATCAAGGCATCCAATCAAATAAAGGATCAAAATAATCGAAAAAATAACATGTTGTCTCACAGGTCAAATTAACGATTATCCTAATCCTAATTATCACGACAAAGAGTTCAAAATAACTAAAAATCTTATCCGAATTCTTACGGATCAAATTAATAATTACATTGAACAATTAATATACTATTAACAAATCCCAATAATTAATATAATTAAAAAAATGACCCGACATCTTACAGTCGATTAATAATTACAATAATTTTAGGGATAACTCTTGTCGATAATGCCTAGAATATCCATAAAAGTTACCTCACAATATTCAAACTTAAACAATAATAACAAAACTAACTAAAAATAAAGTAAAATAACATAAAATAATAAAAATAAACAACCTAAGGAAAATGGACGGGCAGCCAATTCGTAGACACCGGGCAGGGGGTTTGGGTCGCCGGTGTTCGGGGTTCCGACGAGGTGAGTCGCCGGTGCGGCTGGACGGCGACGGCTCAACTCGACTTGGGCATGGGCGGAGTAAGGCGGACAGGCGGTTGCTGTGGCGTACGTCGCTCGGAGCAGCTCGTTGGGTGGTGGGTGGATCGCGAACGACTGGGCTGGCGTCGCGGGTTGCTCGCGAAGGAGAGATCTGCTGGGCAATCACGGGCGAGTGGCAAGAGCAAAGCGCAGAGCGGTGTCGGCAGGGGAGTCGCGCACGACCGGGGCTGGCGTCGCGGGTTGCTCGCGAAGGAGGTGCGACGAGGCTCGGCGTCGTGGTGGCACGGGTCGTCGGGGCTCGCGGACGGAGACCGGCGGCTACGTCGGCGCGAGAAGGAGGCTCGGTTGTGGCACGGCTCGGGCCTACTCGCAGAGGGTGGAGCGTCGAAGCTTCGGGTCGTCGGGGCAGGGGCGCTGACCGAGGTGGAGGCGCGCAACGGATCGGCGACCGGCTCCGGCGTCGGGACTGGTCGCGAAGGCAGGGAGCGGCTCGGCGTCAGGTCATCACTGGAGATGCGGCGTCGACGCGGCGGTGGCGGTGGCTCGGTGGGCGGCCAGCCAACAGGAGGAAGAGTCGAAGAAGATGATGAATAGTGCTAGGTTTTCCCTTTCTTTTTTTGTGTTTTTTTTTCTCTCTCTCTCTCTCCTGTTGCACGTCCCTTCCTCTCTGCCCCTTCACTTTTTTGCATAAGCTTTTTTCTTTTTGACCTTTTCTCTTCTTTCCTTTCAACCTCCATGGATGGCTTCTCTCTCCTCTTTCACTTTTTACTTATTTGTCTTCTTTTCCTTCGAACAGAGAGAAACCCCCTTTTATAGGCCAAGATAAAATGCAATCCTTTTGTGAATATTTCATCCGACGAAAAGATTGTCTATAACCTCCTAATCATCAAAATATTTTATTCTCCTTATCTTCAAAATATTTTCTACTGATTTTTAAAGATAAGATCATAACCCCGATTTTCTTAAATTCTAAAAATCCTCATTTCAAATCTCAATTTTAGAAAATGGGCTTGGGCCAATTTGTACTCTCCATGGGCTTAGTCGGACCTGTTAATTTAAAACTCAAAAACACCAATTCAACCCATCCGCCACCGGTCCAATAAATAAAATGCAAAATATGCAAACTAAATGTAGCTATGCAATTAATATTTTTTCAGGGATAAAATTAACCCCTAATTTTTTATGCAATAAATGACTAAATGGATCGCCAAAATTTAGGTGTCAACAGCTGCCCCTCTTTAAAGGTGAGCTCGAAGAGGTTGCATTCAAAGACAAATTGAGATCTAAATTTTGACCATGCAAATGCACTGAATGATTTTTTTTTTTGTTGGAAAATGAATTCCATTTTTTAATGCAATTTATATGATGCATTTTATGCTAATGCAAATGCATGATGTCAAAGGAAAGAACGTACCTACAATTACTTCCAAATTAGTGCGGTAAAGCATCTTGAGGTACATGATAAATCCCTATTTACTCCACAAGTACCCAACTCTCACTCAGGTTTCTTGAAAAGTGTAACAGGCAATAGATTGAGACATCTAGATCTAGACTGAGATGTCAAGATTTTTAAAAAAACTCAAAATACCTAGATCCAAACTAAGGTATGACGAGGGAAGTCGAAGAACATTCACATCCAGAGTGAAACATTCAACGAATATAATTGAGACATCCAGATCCAGACTGAGATATCGAAATTTTGGACTGCAATTTGTATGCAAATGGTAAAGGAACCTACCTGGAATATCTTACCTTCAAAGGGGATAGGGTGATTCAAGATAGTTGGTGTTACATGTCCAAGACCTGTACCATTTTACGGTCGCCCAGAATAGTAACATGGCTTTGTAAAGAGACTGCTTTCCCAAGGCTCGTACCATTCTACAGTCGCCCAGTATGACAGTGTTTGGTTGTGTCTAGGACCCGTACCATTCTACGGTCGCCTAAATGGGGATTTACCTTCCAAGACCTGTACCATTCTACAGTCGCCTGAATAGGGAAATAGGTTTTGTCTAGGACCCGTACCATTCTACCCTTGACGGAAATTTACGGACCCGTACCATTCTACGGTCGCCTAAAATAGGGAATAGGTGTTGTTGAGGACCCATACCATTCTACGGTCGCCTTGACGGAAAATTGATTTTTCAGGACCCGTACCATTCTACGGTCGCCTGAATGGGGAAATTGCTTTTCCAGGACCCGTACCATTCTACGGTCGCCTAGACTGAGATTTTGCTTGGCTAGGACCCGAACCATTCTTCGGTCGCCCAGCCTTGCGACAGAAATCATCCGACCAGGACCCGAACCATTCTTTGGTCACCTTAATCAGATTGAATCTGGAGAAAAATCTTTGGGGGACAACTCCATCGAGTGTTGATTAAAAGGGACTCTGGGCTACAAAAGCACGCCAAGTCAATATAAATGGACATCAGGCTACAAAAAGCACGCCGAGTCGATAAAGAGGGACTCCGGGCTACGAAAGCACGCCGGGTCAACATTAAGGGACATCGGGCTACAAAAGCACGCCGAGTCGATAAAGAGGGACTCTGGGCTACGAAAGCACGCCAGGTCAATATAAAGGGACTCTGGGCTACGAAAGCACGCCAGGTCAATATAAGGACACTGGGCTACGAAAGCACGCTAGGTTAATAAAGAGGAACTCTGGGCTACGAAAGCACGCCGGGTCAATATAAAGGGACAACTTGACCAAGTCAAGTGTCGATGCAGTCGAGGGAGAATACCTGCACAATGACAAGTATTTTAAAGTATGGTAGAGATACTTACCTGGTGATATCTCTAATTCTTCGGGATATGCCTTTTGGAATTTAGATATCCTGTGGAAGTCTTTCACCTCATGGTGGAGGTTTCTCATATTCTAATATCATGAAACATTCTGAAAGGAACTTGAATTACCTATCAGACATGATTTAGAGCAAAAACTGATATGCATTCATCAAAGAGATAAGCAATCTAAGCTACTCTAGAATGCACATTTCAAAATTCAGTGAGGTTTTCATCAACTCAATCGGGGTTTATGCATAATGACTTTTGCATCACCCAAATTTCCACTGGAGAGAATTATCATTCAAGACAATCTTCACTCATGACATGGATTTCTTAAGAATACTAAATGAGAGACTTTCGGTTAGAAAGGACTTTCACTCACTCTCATTTAAAATGTCTATTTTATGCGAATCACTCAATTTTGTCATATCGATGTGGGTTCGAGTATTCTCGCAAGTGGTACGATATTACCAATCTGAGAGGTCTTTAACAAGGACCATAATGTGGGCTTGGTCAACGGCTTAACAAAAGGACTCTTTGAGTCAAAGCTATTGAATGAACAGTCTTGTAATCATCTCCAGGTTTACAAGTCAAGAACCCTGCAAAATGAATAAGAAATAATATTGCTCGCACTTCTTCGAGCGATGCTTATAAACATATGAACTCCTACGTTAATTCAAATGCCCTAATTAGAAAAGACTTTGTAAGGGACGTAACGTAGGTTGGGTTCATGGGTTGAGAAATGAAAGGATCATTAGGCTCAAAATGTGTGTAAAATGTGAGAGTTGATGATCATCTTGGCATTGCCACCAGTTTTCTTTTTCATCATCGGGGATTGTCTTATGAAATGCCCCATTGATGGTAAAAACTCACCATTTGAGTTCTTTGAGTATTTGCTCCATTGGAATTCAATTCTTGCAATTGTCAGTTACCTATCTTGACTCTTTTTTTTTTTTTTTATCTATGGGCATTGGCCTTGCTTTTACCAGGCACACCGCTTTTTCATGCCCCTAGTTTTCATTCACTTTTTGAATTCAATTCTTTTTTCATGGGCATTGGCCTTGCTTTTACCAGGCACACTACTTTTCACGCCCCTTAGTTCTATTTTGAATTCAATTCTTGCGCACAATGCATGCGTCAAGCAATTACACTTTGAATGGCACTTGAACTTTCAAAGGTCCTCATCTGCCTTTTGCCTTGCCCCAGTGTGGGGATGATCACCAACTAGGTTTGAAGAAATGAAATTGCAGGCTCAAGTGGGCTATGCAAATGATATAAATGTATGGGATAGAGAAAGAAATGCTCTTCGTCATCCTAGGGCACTTAAATTAACACATGAATTCAATGTAATAGCATGACTTGAAGATTGATGCAAGTGAGAGCAAGAAAATTTCAATTCATTTTCCTCACCTCATGATGCCATTTGATCTCTTAGTTGCCCCGATGTGAGGTGATTCTTGACAGGGGTGATTTGAAAAGAATATCCATAAGTGTATGGGCTCAAAGGGGTTAAGCAATGGATCACCTATAGTGTTTAGGATAGAAAAATGAATTGCCTCTCATCATTTCGGTTGTCGTACCTCTTGTGAGAGAACTCTTTACCTTATGGATGTGAACCTTCCTACACTCATCTCACAAGTGTATGAATAGGGGACTGTGTATAGGATAGGGTTTGCCTTTCATCATCCCGACTCGTCTCATTTAGCATGCTCAATCAATTCCACATCATTCATTAAATTAGTCCATCTTGATGTTCTTTAGTGGAATTGGTGGATAAAACATGTAAGAGTCATCATGCAAAACCCTTTTAAAAAAAAAAAAAAAAACTCAATAGCTTTAAGCATGTCAACTTCAAACAGCTTTCTATACTGCAAAATGGTTTTAAGCATTCATTCAAGGATTCCTCTACAATGGGAATTGCCTCAGCAGTTGATGTCTTTGGATTGTCCTTATCATTCAAGATTGAAAATCCACTTTTGCCCATTATCCCAGTCGGGTCACTACCAAAACCCGTCATCTCTCCAATTTGTCAACTCTTCCACCAGGGAATGATGGTCCTCTTTTACTTGCCCCAAATTTGGTTTTTTTTTTTTTTTTTTACTGCAAGTGCGCTCTAAGCCCATTGATCACAAGTCGAGTTTATGATCATTGAAACTTGATACGCTATTTTCAGATGTCCCTTGTCATAACAAGTTATAGAACTATGCACTGAGACAATAAGCAAATGGGTCAGACAAACAAACAGGTTTAATCTGCTACAGGCTTTGTAAAAAAAAAAAAAAAATTGTTCCTTTTCTTTTAGCGGTGAAACACTTTTGTTTTCAAAAAAGTTGTTGGGAGGAAGCATGAGAAAGTCCAGCCCTCAGGATTTCTCCGTGGATGATATTTTTCTTTTTCATGGTTGGATATCGTCATCGGACTAGTTTGGTATACTCCATCATGTCCTCAAAATTTAAAATAAAATTGTAATTTCATATAATCAAATGAATTACATTATTGGAATGGAAAATGCAAACAAGCCAAACCCTAAAAGCAAAAGCGATAATTGAAATTTCAAAAAGCAGAGAATCCTAAACAAAACTTGAAATCCTAGGAGATAAGAACTTCTTCACTCAGTGACAATGTTTGCGCCTTCATCATGGTTAGGCAGAGGATTTTTCTGATTACTGCTGAAAGAGAACGCCTTTGTATCCAAGAGGTCTTGGACCTTATGCTTCAAAACATAGCAATCATCAGTAGAGTGACCAATCTCTCCCATGTGATAGTCACACTTCTCAAAGGGATTATATGCAGGATAACGCTCGGGATTTGGTCGCTTCGGCTCAGTAGAGAGTAATCCCTTCTTTTGGAGAACAGACAAAACTTTGGATAAGGGTCCAGGAAGAGGTGTAAGCTGCCTCCTAACATTACGTCGTTGACCCGAGAACTGATATCCTCCACCTTGTTGCTAAGTAGAAATCTTAATTACCGGAGCGCGATTGGATGTATCACGATTCAGTTGAGAGTAAGCCATATTAATTTCAGCTTCAGGGTCCCTCTCCTTCTTGGTAGAAAACCTCTTGTTAGATGGCTCAGTAAACCACCCTTCTCTTATTCCCATCTCGATTTGTTCTCCTACAGGAATAAGTTGATTGAAGCTTTCGACGTATGTACTGGCCATTCTGTTACGAAACTCGGACGGGAGGGTTTTCACGAATAACTTCATCAGCTCTTTGTTGGTAGGCTTAGGAGCAATTTGAGCCGCCAGGTTTCTCCATCTCACAGCATATTCCTTAAATGATTCGGTCCTTTTCTTTTCCATCCGCTCCAGGTCTTCTCGAGAAGGTGCGATGTCCATGTTGAACTTGTACTTTTTGAGGAACGCGTCGGCCACTTCGTTCCAGGTGTCGAGGAGGTTCACATTCTTCATCACATACCAATTAAGAGCGGGCCCAGTCAAACTTGCATGAAATGATTGGATCATGAGAGGCTCATTCTTGACATACTGGGCCATGCGTACGTGGTACATCTGCAAATGAGCTTTTGGGCAGGAAGTACCATCGTATTTCTCAAAATCCGGCATTTTGAACTTGCTCGGCATTTTGACCTTCTCATAGACCGAGAGGTCGAACGGAAGGGATCTTTGTGACTCCTGCATCTGTCTCATTTTCTCTTTTAGCTTCGCAACACGCTCATCCTGATTTGTCTTGGGAACGCCGTCAAGCTTGGCCTTTCTAACAATGACTGGGTCATCTTCCAGCCCGGGCATGTCGTCGTCAATCGTTTGAACCTTGTTTGCTTGCTTCGAGATAACTACTTCAGGAAGAGCAGGTGCGGCTGTTGGATTCGCTTGGAGGAATTGGAGTTTATCCGTCACAAGTTGTAAAGAGGCGAGTACTTGTTGGAGTTGAGTCTCCACAGCTGACATACGATCACACATTTCATTTTGGTAAGCCATTTTAGTCCTTGATCGTGTAATAATAGGTGATCGCAGTGGATCCGTTATAACCTAATTGGATAAAATTAATGTAAGAACTAATGACAAGATAAGAAAAATGGCCCATGACAATGGTCTAAACGCTTGATTTTATTTGAAATTTTAACCAAGTTTCCTAACAACGAACTAAGAATTGAAATCCAAAATCCCTAAACATTGAATCTAAAAATTGAAAACATTGAACTAGAAATCAAAGTCCTTAAACATTGAATCAAAATTCAAGACGTCTCATTTTATATGCTTTCGGGATTTCAACGCCTTGTGAAGCTTCTTATTTTCCGCTTCAATCATTTCCACTTTCCGCTTAAGATGCTCAATTTGCGCTCGTTAGGTTGGCTTTTCGGTCACATCAGGGACCACTAGACGTAGGGTGGCAGAAATCCGATGTTGTTGGATGTAGAATGTTGACGCATGGTGAATCTCCTCCTCGCCTTTTAGTCTCTTGGGCACCAAAATCTTCTCTGGGTGGCATTCATTCCATGCAGCAATGATCATCTGGATCTCCTTGAAGTAATCATAGTTTGCTTGAATAAAACGAACTTGGAACAACTCTATCTTGAGTGGCGGAGGAATTTCTTAAAGAGCATTGTATTGACGGGCCACCCTATATGGGTAGTAAGAAGTTGCACCAGAAAAGCCCAACAACGGAATTGGCTCATCATGCTTGTGTGAGAAACGAGCTTCCTCAACTCGGAACCATTTAGTATGCCATAGGAATGCCTTAGGATCAAGATTTTTCAAAAAATTAATCCAACGGGCATACTGTTTATTTGGGGAAAAACGTTCTAAGACTGCAAACTTTTGTATGGGGTGCCTAAAGTCATCAATCTTAAATTGTTTCATAAGGTGTCCAAACCCTCTTATGTGGGAGAAAAACCATATTTGCAAAAGTTCGGGGAGAGCACGCATGGTCTTTTTCTCATTTTGTTTGAAACGGGTTAATGACAAAAATGTTTCGGCTAAAACCATATTGACATAATTCAACCCGTCGCAGACACGATTAACCACCCATGAAATTGAAGGATTAATGGCATTTTTTCGATAAGGAAAAACGATTAGTCCAAAAAATGCTAAGATGAAAATCCTAGCTTTTGAAATCATCGGTCGGTTTGAAAAACGGCCTTCCAAAAATGATAATGGGCATGCATAGCAATTGGCTTTAACAACCTTTCTTACTTCTTCGGCTTCGACTTCTAAAAACTGTGATAATTCAGAAATAGAATCTATACCGATAGGCGGTCTAACAAGTTCCTTTTCCAAGGGCATTCCAATGGCGACACTATATTCTTCAAGTGTTGGAGTCAATTCAAACTCACCAAATATGAAGGTGGAAGTTTGTGGACACCAGAAATGAAGGAGTGCCTGAATCACACCAGAGTGGACGTTGATCTCTAACAGTGGGAGAAGTCGGGCGATCCTGGTTTTCACATATCTCTGGCCATCTTGATCCAACTGATCCAACCACCTCTTGAGCTCTTTCTTTGGAGTAGAAATGAATTGCACATCGGTTTTCCCCATCGCATATAAAACAAGACCGACGATGAAACCTAATTGTCATGGACCGACCAAAAGCATGACAAAATAAATTGCATGGTATAGGGATAGAAAACTTACTTTACCAAGAAAAATCAACGGCAATCACATAGATATGCATATGAGATGTGAGGCTCGATTTCTACCTAGATGGCTTAACAAGGTGGAGCTAAGAGGATGATCTGACCGTTGCAGTCTCGCATTAACGTGTCAGGTCCCCCTAACTCCGGCTCAGTCGAATGGAATACCCAATAATCACGCAGTCTCACGGATATGGACAAACACATTCGACACCATGAAAGAAATTTCAGGGAAGAGAAGGTCAACCTCTACATAGCAGTCTCGCTTTGGAGGAAGTATCCTTCTCAACACCATCCTAGAAATCCTATCGCAGCCCAGGTCCGACCGCAGGTTGTGTGTGCAATAGTGTAGTGCTAAAGCAATAAAGCATGCACAACAGTTTAAATGCAAACAACACTTCTGTAGTTTTAATTCAAACATTCATCCCTACTCCAACCTGCAAGATAGGGGTTAGCAAAGACTACTCCCCTTATACCTCCCATCTGTAAGAACATTTAACACCTTAGGAATGTTAAGGACATACCTGGGATCCTCGCTGCCAAACAAAAACATTTTTAAAAAAATTGGCCTAAGTCCACTAAGTGTTTTAACACAAGTCCCCAGCGGAGTTGCCAAGCTGTTGCGACCTAATTTTTGGGGTTTGGACCACCTAAAACTAGGTTAACGGATTACTAAGTCTTTAAGCTTAGCTCGGGCTCTCCCAAGCCCATACCAATTCACGACTTAGGTTTGAATTCTTAACATGCAAATGATTTTCAATCAGGAGTCGCCACTAATTTATTTTTGGTAGGTCGATTAGAAACCCAAGTAAAGTAATGGGAGATTTACTTTACTCCTACGAACCAGAGATTTATGAGTTCGGGGACTTGGTTACACCAGACTATCCTAGTGCCCTTTCGGTACCTTTTTATTTCATTTTCAAAAAAATGTTTGGCAATTGAATTGATTTTAATTTAACTTCTTAACATGTGAGGTGATTATACATGTGCGCATACCACCAATTTAACACTCAAGAAAGCAATTAAATAATGCAAAACATACTTAGAAGCAACGAAAGCATCTGCATTGTTAAGTCATAATTCACATCAGCAACCCTAGATATGATTTCTAATTAACACTCAATTTCAATTTTTGTTTTCACTTTATTTAATGAAAATCATGCGATGCATGCTAATAATCTAATATGACATGGCAGCACGACCTAAACTATATGACATGAAGAAATGCAATAATTAAATGCAATCTAAATGACCTAATTCTAATGACATGCAATGCGATGCAAAATTATTTAAACTAAAATGACATGCAGCGTACAATTTAGTATGTGAGTTATATGTCATGCGGCATTTATTAAATGATTTAGTCTAATGACGAGGAAGTTTTAATAAAAACTAAATGACGTGCATTTGATATTTCTATTTTTAAAGAATGCAAAAATTATCTAGGTAGATTAAAATTTTATCTAGTTTAAACTAAGGATTAAGTCACATTAAATCCTAATTTAAACTAAGACATTATCTTAATCTAACATGCAATCTATCTAATATGCAATGACGTGTGGGGCATGCCCTAATTCTACATGACATATCCATAATATTTCTTATTTTTTTATTTTTTATTAAAAATTCGAAATTTAAAATTGCCATGTAATTAAGCATGCAACTTAAATTAAACAGAAACTAAAATCCTAAATGAATGCATTTTTTAGTTTTTTTTTTGTTTTTATATTTTTCGAACTGAAATCCCTATCCTAGATATGCAAGATAACAAGAAATATTCCAAAACAAACTGAATCCTAATTCAAATATTTTTTAGATTTTTTAGTGGTTTTTCAAAACAATGCAATTACCAACTAAACATTAAATCTAAACTAATCAAGGCATCCAATCAAATAAAGGATCAAAATAATCGAAAAAATAACATGTTGTCTCACAGGTCAAATTAACGATTATCCTAATCCTAATTATCACGACAAAGAGTTCAAAATAACTAAAAATCTTATCCGAATTCTTACGGATCAAATTAATAATTACATTGAACAATTAATATACTATTAACAAATCCCAATAATTAATATAATTAAAAAAATGACCCGACATCTTACGGGTCGATTAATAATTACAATAATTTTAGGGATAACTCTTGTCGATAATGCCTATAATATCCATAAAAGTTACCTCACAATATTCAAACTTAAACAATAATAAAAAAACTAACTAAAAATAAAGTAAAATAACATAAAATAATAAAAATAAACAACCTAAGGAAAATGGACAGGCAGCCAATTCGTAGACACCGGGCAGGGGGTTTGGGTCGCCGGCGTTCGGGGTTCCGACGAGGTGAGTCGCCGGTGCAGCTGGACGGCGACGGCTCAACTCGGCTCGGGCATGGGCGGAGTAAGGCAGACAGGCAGTTGCCGTGGCATGGGCGGAGTAAGGCGGAGCAGCTCGTTGGGTGGTGGGTGGATCGCGAACGACTGGGCTGGCGTTGCGGGTTGCTCGCGAAGGAGAGATCTGCTGGGCAATCACGGGCGAGTGGCAGAGCAGGGCAGGAGCGGTGTCAACAGGGGGAGTCGCAGACGACTGGGCTGGCGTCGCGGGTTACTCGGGAAGGAGGTGCGACGAGGCTCGGCGTCGTGGTGGCGCGGGTCGTCGGGGCTCGCGGACGGAGACCGGCGGCTACGTCGGCGCGGGAAGGAGGCTCGACTGTGGCATGGCTCGGGCCTACTTGCAGAGGGTGGAGCGTCGAAGCTTCGGGTCGTCGAGGCAGGGGCGCTGACCGAGGTGGAGGCGCGCGACGGATCGGCGACCGGCTCTGGCGTCGAGACTGGTCGCGAAGGCAGGGAGCGGCTCGGAGTTAGGTCATCACTGGAGATGCGGCGTCGGCGCGGCGGTGGCGGTGGCTCGGTGGGCGGCCAGCCAACGGGAGGAAGCGTCGAAGAAGATGATGAATAGTGCTAGGTTTTCCCTTTCTTTTTTTGTGTTTTTTTTTCCTCTCTCTCTCCTGTTGCACGTCCCTTCCTCTCTACCCCTTCACTTTTTTGCAGAAGCTTTTTGCTTTTTGACCTTTTCTCTTCTTTCCTTTCAACCTCCATGGATGGCTTCTCTCTCCTCTTTCACTTTTTACTTCTTTGTCTTCTTTTCCTTCGAACAGAGAGAAACCCCCTTTTATAGGCCAAGATAAAATGCAATCCTTTTGTGAATATTTCATCCGACGAAAAGATTGTCTATAACCTCCTAATCATCAAAATATTTTATTCTCCTTATCTTCAAAATATTTTCTACTGATTTTTAAAGATAAGATCATAACCCCGATTTTCTTAAATTCTAAAAATCCTCATTTCAAATCTCAATTTTAGAAAATGGGCTTGGGCCAATTTGTACTCTCCATGGGCTTAGTCGGACCTGTTAATTTAAAACTCAAAAACACCAATTCGACCCATCCGCCACCGGTCTAATAAATAAAATGCAAAATATGCAAACTAAATGTAGCTATGCAATTAATATTTTTTCAGGGATAAAATTAACCCCTAATTTTTTATGCAATAAATGACTAAATTGATCGCCAAAATTTAGGTGTCAACAGAGTGGTAATTAGCGATCTACTAACACGGAATAAGGTTCCTTTTTTAATTGCACAGAACCCTAAAAACATCAGTTTATTTGGGGCTATGTACTTTTGGTTTGTTTCGTTGCTCATGATGTTTCACTTTGCTTTTGTAAGAGTGAACAACTTGTCTTCATTATTTATTCTATTTTCCATCAAAATTTTGAACTATCATCTCTATCTCATTTTATAGCCTTTTCACCCATGCCCCGTCATTTCAGTTTTCCCTCTCTCTCTCTCTCTCTCTCTCTCTCTCTCTCTCTCTCTCTCTCTCTCTCTCTCTCTCTCTCTCTCTCTCTCTCTCTCTCGGCCAATCATTTATCGAGTTTGAATGCATTCATCTCCAAGTAACACAACAGTGAAGCAATATGGTACTTGCGATCTACAGTAAAATAGATATGAGAATTGCAGCTTTGAAAACAATGTGCAACATTAATATAACATCTTACTATTAAAACACATACACTAACTATAAAAATAACCTGATTTATTAAAACAAGCAAATGTAAGTTTTCCATTTGAATTTAATTAGTTACAATTGAAATAGCTGAAGCATCTTTGATTAATAACTTTCTTTATCCAAGTTCACAAAATATATTATGATTGAACTAGGCACACCACATTGACCCAAAAAAAAAAAAAAATTGGGCACACCACTAAACAAGAATCATCCCTCGTACAATGGCCATCGATGCTTGCTCATCTACTTCCTGAAAGTTGTGTTTCTCCTTATTTCCCTAAACTAAAGGACATTTTAGTCATTGGACTTTCGGTGGCCTAATTAAACAGATTCCCTCCCGTAGGTCATTCCACACTTGGAGGGATTGACATTGGCAAGGGAGGACGTTGCGATGATACCACAACATTACGTCTTCCACAATCTCAAAGAGTTGGCTTTGGCATGCTACCATGATGAAAATGTCGCTTTTCCTTCCAACTTCCTTCTCCACAGATTCCCCAATCTAGAAGAGCTTGTTGTGATATGTAGTTCCTTCGAGGAGATATTTCCAGAAGATTCGTTTGGACATGGGGAAGCGACTCCATGTGGAGAACTAACTGACATGGAAAAAACTCTCCATGCACTGCAAAATCTGAGGCGACTTTGCCTATTTACGTTGTGTAACATGAAGCGAGTTTGGAAAGATGGCTCCTTGATGGCTGAAATTCTCAAACAAATTGAAGTTCTGCAGGTTGCGGAGTGCCCGAGTTTATCAATCGTACTTCCATCCCCGACTTCATTCCAGAGATTGACGAGTTTAGGAGTAGAGGATTGCACTGGTTTAGTTCATATGGGGACTTGCTCAGCAGTGACAAGTCTAGTGCATCTTACTTGGCTAACTTTAAGAAATTGTGGTGTGATGGAAGACATGGTGACAGATGACGGAAATGGAGTAGAGGAGATCTCTTTCCCCAAGCTACAACGGTTGACACTTGACGATTTACCAAGCCTTGAGAGCTTCTCCCCCACTAATTGCACCTTTAGATTCCCATCGTTGGTGTGTATCGTCGTCATGAAGTGCCCCAAGATGAATATATTCTGCAATGGTGCCTTGAGGACACCGAACTTAGATAAAGTACTCCTCTCTGACGTGGAGGATGAATGGTGTTGGGAGGGCGACCTTAATACCACCATCCGAACCTTATCGGCTTGAAACAATCCACTCTGAATTTAGCAAGACGGTAAATCTGTGTGCCTAATTATGTCTATCTGAATCTGGTGTCAAAAGGAAGAAATTTGCGTTCTTCAAATTCTATATTGGCTCATAGTAAGTCGGTCTTTCTTAAAAGAATGTTCGACTAGGTTTTAAAGGGATTGTCACACGATTCGATAATTAGGGGCTTTTGAGCACTTATTCACCCTTGCATTCCAGGTGTTCGATAAATTGCTTAGCATAGCCTTTGTTAGTGCAACTTTGAAGATTGTGAGGTTTTGTTATATGGGGCTGTGTGCTCACCCACTTTTCTCGTTAAATTTGATGAGTGTCTTACAAACAACGTTTCTTTCTGTCAGGTGTCATGCTCGCTACAATCGAAGTGGCTACTTTCATTTGCTAGAAAGTGTCTCCTGTTGTAGGATGTTGAAGCAAGATTTTTGCGCCGTGTGCACTAATAATGTTCTAGTGCACGGTGTTGATGCCTCTTAACATGGTGTCTTTGTGCCGACATTGGTATTCACAGTAGGTGCTTCATTGAATTTATCATTCTTTTGCTAGCTTGGGATGTCTTCTCTATGTCATTTCCTTGATAATGGTACCGGTGTAGCAGAATGGTTGATCAAATAATCAATTGAATGTGGGGGTTACTCTAACATTTGTCGAATTGTATAAATATTTTGTATGAGTGTTGGCTTTTAGGCAAAAGTTTCTCTAGAGTTGAACTATTTGGATTTGGATGATGAAAATAGTGGCATGCACTAACCAAAAGGGCATGAAGTCCAAGAATCCAAATAAGCGCATGTCCTTTGAGCAGTGCAACATAGCCTACATGGAGCTGTTCACGCTATATGTTGTCATCTCCAAGCATTTCATCTCTACTTCACTCACTAACAGGGTCACGAGCAAGCAGGGCGCTGTTGCAGGTACCAATTCTAAAGCTGTGCTGATGTCTCGATTGGACATATCGGCATGTTTGGCCGAAGGTAGATTTTGGCAAACTAGGTGAGGAAGCTGATGTGTGCACTGCTTCCTATACTCCAAGAGAGAGGGACAAGTTTGAAGGAAAAATCAGAGCAGTAGTTTAGTCTCTGATTAACAGTGGCATAGATATTGAAGTTTATCTTGACTCATTTTCCCTCCTTGAGCATGATCTTGTTTGTATGCACTACTCCTAATGGAAATATACTGACATCTTTGACATTGTATTGAGAATATGCAGAATGTAGTGTTGGTTCATTTGCCAGTTACATATAGATAACTGTGACTATTTGTTTCAGTAGCATAATCAGATTTGTTTTGGCTTTGTAGAAGCATTTACCTTCTAGATTCTTGAATAAGAGCATTCTGATGGCTATCATAGCTTCACATATATTTCTCCAATTTTACATGGTGTCTGCGTCGACTCCAGCTTTTGGAACATTATGGATGTCTATGAGAGGAGGGCTAGTTTCATCCATCTTCTTTTAGCAGACAATTATTTATGCAGCTATGATCAAAGTGGCTACTTTTAGATGCTAGAAAGGTCTCCTGTAGCAAGAGGTTGAAGCAAGCTTTTCACAACCCGTGCACTAATAGTGTTCTAGTGCACAGTGTTGATGCCTCTCAACATGGTGTCTTTGTGCCAACATGTGGTATCCACAGTGGGCAGGTGAATTCATTGAATATCTGATTCTTTTACTAGTTTGCAATGTCCTCTCTCTGTGATTTCCTTGATAATATTACTGGTGCAGCATAATGGTTGAGCAGATAATCAATTGAATGTGGGGTTGCTCTATGGGGTTGCTCTATCCTTAATCGAACTGTGTAGGGATATTTTATGCATGTTGGCTTTTGGGTGACCATGTTTAGTGGTTAAGACTTTAGTTTTTAGTTTTTGATTTTTATAGTACTCTCCTAGGTCCTTCATGTCCTAAGATAGTGCTGGCTGGTAAGCTCGACACTATTTGTCTGAACAGCCTCATTTAGCACCAAGAAGTTTCTTTGGAGTTGAAGATTACTTGGAAGATAACAATAGCTGGCCATACAATTACCAAAAGGGGGAAAAGTCCAAGAAATTGAATAGCCGAATGTCCTTCACATAGCACACCATAGCCTACATGGAGCCGTTCATGCTAGATGTTTTTATCTCCAAGCACTTTGTCTCAACTTCACTGACTCACAGGGCCACATGCAAGCAGGTTGCTGTTGCGGGTACCAACTCTAAGGACATCAAAGCTGTACTCAAGTCTCGATTGGACATAATTGCCTGTTTAGCCATAGGCCGGATTCTGGCTGACTGGGCGAGGGAAGCTGATGTTTGCACTGCTTCCTATACTAAATCAAAGCAATAGTTCAGTCTCTAATTGACAGTGGCATCAACATTAAAGTTTATATTGACTGATTTTCCCTCCTTGAGCGTGATCTTGTTTACACCTTGTAGGAGTATACTAACATCTTTGACATTGTTTTGAGAATGTGCAGGATGTAGTGTTGGTTCATTTGCTAGTTAAATATAAATAATGGCGACTGTTTGTTTGACAAGTCCAGAATCCAAATTTGTTTTGGCTTGTTGGAACATTGACCTTCTCAATTCTTGAATGAGCATTGTGATGGCTATCATAGCTTCGTATGTCTTTTTCTCATTTTACAGGGTGTTGATATTGACTCCTGCTTTTGAAACATTAGGGATGTCTATGCCACGATGATAGTTTCATCCAAACCTCTTAGCGGACACTTTATTTACAAAATTAGAACAACAGCTCTTGAGAGTCCAAAGTACTATCATCACATGGATTGGCAAGTAATATCCTACTCAAATTATCATAACTTAAGTTACTTTAGTTGTCTATTGTTCAGTTGTTTCACTTGAGTTCATAACATAGAGATGCATAGATATTACTTCGCCTGCATTTGTGATTTGATGGTACATAATCAACTAACTCGATATCGCGTGATATGGTCATTGTATTCTTGTGGAAAATTTGAGACTAAATATAAAGTGTTGTTTAGTCATTCTTTTTCTTCTGCTTCTAACTTTGACTCTCTTGGACAAAAAGAGTAGGCCTCATTGAAAGGTGATATTATATGATGTGCTGCTTTTCTAATGTTATTTCTTGCCGATTTACTTTTGTGGATACTAAAAAAAAAAAAATTGTACATATTTGATGCCATTCTAATAATCCTGTGTTTTTACCACAATAGTAGTATCGCCCATGTCGACATAAGAGTCTCTCTAAATTGCAATGAGTTCAAGCTATAATATCGTCAAACCATCAAAGAGAGAGAAAAAGGCATTGGATCCAATTTACTGTAGAATTCCTTCATAGACCCCTCGCCCCAGCTTTCTGAGATTCACAGATCACGATGGTACCTTCATTTTACTCACTCCTCTCCCCTGGCGGTTGAGCCATATATTAGGATAAAGAGAGAGATTCGAAATCCAATCTGCTCACAGATGGAGTACAATATTGACATGTAAGGAAAGTAAGCTAGTTGATTGAAGATGATCTAATTGCTTCGCAATTCACCTATTTTAGATAAATCCACTGCAAAAGCAGATGATCTAAGGATCACTCAGGTGTGGAGCCTATTGCAATTTCATATGTTCATCGGATGGCTAGTATGAAGAAGAAAAGCTCACTTGCTAGTTGTTATTGTCAGATAAAGTTTGAATTCTGCTCTTGTCCTCTTGTTGCAGTTTTAGTTGTATTCATTGCTTTTTTGGTGCTTCATCCTCATAGCTCTTTCCATAAGTGCCAATGTGGACCATCAATTGTTTTTTAATTGGATTAGGAAGTAAGACTCTCCTAGCTATGGAAAAATGTCATGTGGGCATCTTAAGAGTTCCTAGTAACCTGACTCTTCCATTGTTTCAAACGAGTTCATAAAATACATCAAATAGCTCACAAACTTAAAGCACTATAGTCATTTCCATGACATGTTTGCACTTAAAGTGCTGAATATCTCTGTACTACTCAAATGTACAATTTAACGTAATCAATATATAATAAGATATTGTGCAGCAAAACGTTATTTCCGAGTCCCAGGATGAGGTAGCTGTGTTTGGTCGGGGGTATTTACTCCTGAATCATATTTTGAACGCGTCATTTTCAATGCACTTGGTTTCAGCGAAGTACAAATGCAAGCCATCTATATCTTGTCCGAAGCATCTTCTTCTTTATATTTCCTTCAGATAGTCACAACGCAAAATTCGGAGTTTGACCCTGTTGCTTCTTCATAAAAATTTATAAGTAGGATTGATAAACCTGGTTATCTGATTATCCATGCTGAGGAATCTGTTGATTCTAGGACCACTATTGGAATAATATTTCTCTGTTCCCAGTTCAGAAAACAAAGATCCGTTTTCTGGAAGTTTAAGCTGTCCAAAGTCTCTTCAAATGTCCTGTTTGATATTGTTCCTTGCCATATCTTTTCATTGCTTTATCTCTCGTACTCCGGTTTATTAGGATCTGTTCCTCAGAATGTCCAGAGTAGTTGGGTCTGGGGTTTCTTGTCCTGGTTCGTTGAAGCTATCATCATTCGTCTAATATATTACTGGGGGCACTAGTTGACATACTTTAAAACTCGTTGTAAGTGCAAATGCCTTTTCTTATGCAGTTCGTAGTACTTGGGCTATCTGTATGTTAATTTGCTTCTCGCTTATTACAGTATACCTCAGGTCCATGGCAGACTTGGAGAAACTTCACAAAATGGTGCGAATTTTACTTTACCAGCTTCTCTTCAAGGGCATGAAAAGGTGTCTGTCGTTCTTAAATAGTTCACTACTCTTCATTCTAAGGAGCCCTTCGATCATATTCAACATGAATCTTGCAAAAGTTGCCAATAAAGAAGATGATTACGCAAGTCCTAAAAAGTACCATCACATAAAAGTTAATTTCCACGAGGAACATCTTGAATCTGACGTTGTATCCATTCATTTTTGGCCAAAGACCTAATTGTTGATTAAAAGCTAATTTCCACAATGCACTAACAACACTTCTTGCTCCATATTTACATGTTTTTTTTTTCGCTCGGACGGGGTGTCTATTCTTGTCTTGCTCAGCCTCACCATCTTTCTTATCACTCGGCAAAAGAAAAAAGATTAATGAAAAGGAATTGCCATAATCACAAACCCGCTCATAGCAATCAGATGAGCAATGCTGGTTATTGCCATTGAGATCACTTGTAAATCTTATCTTGATGGATCTCTCAACCGCGACTATGACCCTACCGATGACGATTGCAAGCTCATGCTCATGCCCCCGTAATCGACCCTTGCAACACTAGCTATGTGTGAATTTTAAATGACACCATAACCCACTATGTGTTAGTAGTATGCCCTAAATTAACTTGTTAATTAAAAATAAATAATAAAAAAATAAAGCTTCATGCATGTGCACAAATTCGTGCACATGCACGAAGCGTAATGGTGCACGAAGCATTGATGGTCAGCAACCGCTGACCATCATGCCAAGATTGTGCATGAGCGGTTGCTCATGCACGATCGTCTACTACATCGATTAGCAACCGTTGCTGGTCGGTTTTTTCTATAAAACCATTGAGGGACGAGAGTAAAAGAGCTGCTGAAAAATTGGAAAAAGAGACTTCGTGTGTTTTGTCTTCTTGTTCCGGATCCGCTCTTCACCATGAACAAAAATTTAGAGTTCTCTAGTTGCTGAATATTGAGAAAAAGTGTGCGTGTGTTCTTGTGTCTTTGAGACACGAGGAAGAGAAACAATTCTCTCGTTCGGGCCGTGACTACTATACATCAAGAATACGACGGATTCTTTCCATGTGATTGCTAGCACGATCGAAGTGGTGGATATCCGAAAGTTCTCTCTTCCGTTCGACGTTCGTTGTTGGTGTGTCTGAACTAGAGGTCCGACGCTTGTGGGACTCGTACTGTAGAACATCTGAACCGACTTATTTCAAAGCGCGCTTCGAGAGGTATTTCGTTTAACTCCCTTTTATGTATAGATTTTTGATTAAGACGCACGAACAACGCCTTAGGAGAATCATGTGTAAAATATATTTTTGTTTCCGCTGCGTTTATTTCGTTAATTTTTCTTATACATGATTCATGAAACCCCAACACTATGTCCACTACTCCAGCACTCAATGTTAGCATCCGGCTATGTACAAGTCACAGTAGCGCGGTCAATGGGAAAAAAAATTGAAAAAGAAAACGAGGTGCCGTCTCCTTCCATTGCATGACATCATGTCTAATATCTTCTTGTTGGATGACCCCGGCGTGGATTTGCTTGACTTCGCGGAGGGATTTGCAGTCTTTGAACGAACGATGTCGGGCTCGGAGAGAGTGAGTTGGAGGAGGAGTTGAGGAAGCGTCTCGAACAGACGTGGCCGGGTGTCGGCAGAAAGAACGGGACTCTGACTCTAGCCAACATGTGCGAGGCTCAAAACTCTAGCAAAATTTGGGGTTTTATATACTAATGCAAAATGATGATGATGATGATGACGATGATATTCAAATAATGACCTAAAGTAGAACCGTTTTTTCATAAAATTGTCTAAAATGAATATTGTCTCAAATAAGAGCTTGAAGTTATTAATTTAGGGTGAGTTTTTATTATTATTAATTTTTATTTTTTTATAGAAATAGTCCTTTTATGTTTCTATTCTTAAGAACAATTTCTAAGTGAAAGAACACATTTGGTAACCATATAAAAAATCTGTTTTGAATTGAAAAAGAATAAGAAGGCATTTTTTATGCCATAGAATTTCTTTTTAAATTTTTTAGATTTTTTTCCCTCTCTTCTTCTTCTTTCTCCTCCTCTAGCTTGCGACTGGCAAACAATTGCTAGCGACCAATGACCAGCAGCAGACGGCAATAGAGGATGGTGGCGAGCAATGGGCAACAATCGAGGATGGCGGGGGGCGATGGGGGTAGCAAACAGCGAGGAAGAAGAAGAAAAGGAAAAAGAAAAGAAAAGAAAGAAAATGGTTTATTTATGAAAATTGTTCCCGAAAATAAGAAATTTGTTTCTACTTATTTATGTTCCAAATC
This sequence comes from Eucalyptus paniculata subsp. matutina, assembly GCA_017140255.1. NCBI lineage: Eukaryota > Viridiplantae > Streptophyta > Magnoliopsida > Myrtales > Myrtaceae > Eucalyptus > Eucalyptus paniculata. Next base: position 46,697,552 of record CM029436.1, on the reverse strand, counting down.
TATTCCATAGCTACATTCTATTTTGGATAATAGAAAAATTAACTGATGTTACCAAACAAATTTCTATTATTTTTCTATTTTGAGGAACGGGGAAAAAAAACAAAAAGACAAAGAAACAAGAACATTGCCATGCAGTGCCTTAGTCTCAAATAAAGACTTCAACTTAAAAGCCAGTCAAATCTTAATTGTAGCTAGGGGTATTTCCGTCTAAAGACCTTTTCTTTTCCTTTCTTCTTTTATTTCTTTCCTCTTTATTTTCTTCATCATCCTCGTGCCTCCACCTTCTTCGCTCTCTAGATCGCGTTCTGTAGAGTCCATCTCTATCTTCCCTACCAACCTAGCCATTGACACCCTCAACCTCCCCCGTTAGTGCCCTCAACAGCAATTCCAATACCTTTGTGAAAAGATGGAGGTCTATCCAAGCCCTAGATTGAGCACAAGTGGGCCAAGATGTGACACTACTTGGTTTGACCCCCACATCTTGTGGTCATGGTCAAGCATGGCGAAGTGTAATCCATTAGCTCGCTGTCCTCGTCGTCGCTGATGCTGGAACTCAAATTCGTCCTCACGCAAGCTATGATCAATCTCAACAAGGATAAGCCGGATTGAAGTCCCTAAGCCAAATTTATTAGAGGTGTTTTGAGAAATCCCTATGATATTCATGTGCACCAATTCGTTCAGTGAAATGCGCAATTTTGGGGATTTCTAAGTGATTTTTCATTTTTATATCTTATTATTCTCTCTCAAATCTATAAAGATAATATTGTAGAGTTAGAGATGCAAATTTGTTTCTACATGTGTGGAACTAGAGTCATCCGTTTTTGAGATTGAGTGCTCTCTAATTGGAATCGCTATTGACGGTGAATATCTTCAATCACGAATTAGAATTATTCAGCAACCTTTGTAGAAAACCAACATGCGCTACACAATTGGAACCCCCTGAGAAGCCACATATTCCACCTCAATGCAAGTTGTGTCTATCAATGTTATGAATAATCTAACCCAAACCCAACATAACATTCCCAAGAAACTGTGAGTGAAAGTTATTACGACATAGCCAATTTCATTAGTTGGGAGAACATGAAATTGTTGCTCTAATTACCAGGATAAGTTCTTACAAGCAAAAAGAATAAAAACAAAACTCATTTATGAATATTTCTCCATTCTCAAGTTTTTCATCATCATCGGAGAAGGTGACTAGTGGTGAATAACTTCAATCCGGCTTTTGCGAAATCGATGAGTGCTGGGTGAGGATGCGAAATTGCAGAATGCAAAGAACTCATGTTGAAGTTTGCTGATGAGGAGGTTGCAAAATTGAAGCACGCAATTTAAGTTTTGCAAAACTCAAATTGTTTTGCACCTGTGCAAACTCGTGCATGAGGAGTCTGATGCAGTTGTCAAGAAAGAGGGGATGCAAGTGAAGGAAGAGGCGCAAGCAAGACGATGAAAGAAAGAAAAGAAACACAAAAAGAAAGAAACACAAAAACATCCTTAGACAAAAATACCTCTAGCTACAAATAAGATTTGCTTGGCTTTCAAGTTGAAACTCTTATTTGAAACTAAATTTGTCATTTCAAACCCTTATTTGAGACAAAGTCCACTTTAGATCTTTTTTTTCTTAGAAAACAGTTACACTTCATGTCTTTATTTGAAATATTCCTTATAATATATGATCACAGCAATGCTTAGGCTTGACTGTTGCGAAATCTAAGCGACACAGGCTTAAGAAACTTAGTCCGGACAAAATAATTGAAGCTACCTCATATATGCACAACTCACTTTTCATTCAACGGTTCATTGCGGAGAACTTTTGGTGCCATCCACTCAGCCTGACACGACCAAGAACTTCACATTAGGAACAGCTCAAAATCTCGAGAAACATCAAGAATGGTTTCTTCAAATCCAAATATAAAATAAATCTGGAAAACAAGGCTCTCAGACTCTTAGGGCATTGTTTAGTAATTCTATGGCAAACTGTTTTCTAATTTCACAAATTGAAACACTATGTACTTGTTTGTCCGACTATTTAGATTGCATTAGAGAAGAAGTCTACTTCCGAAATGACCATGATGTTTCCAGCTGTTTTCTCTTTGTTTCCTCTTTTGTTGCTAATTGTCCATTTAACTTCACTGAAAGCTATCAGTAGAAACCATCCAAATGTCTTTCCCTATTTCAATATAGTTGGATATCTTTCTCTCTTCATCCTTAAAAACTCTTCAAGAATGATTTTCAAGAAAGCTTCCAATTTTATTACTTTAGCAGTTGAGCCAGATGACAAGAAAGTATCATGCTTCAAGCATGACAGCCCAAAATCACATACCTGCACAATGATAAATTTTAGTGAGGATGCAAATGATATTTTACTGCAAAGTTTGATCATCATTCAGATCGAAATCACAGAGCACATTACTGATGGAAATTGCATCACATCAGCAAGTTTGGTAGATCTAGAATCATCCACATCAAGTTTCTATACAAATGTAAGTTCATGTATGGCAGTGAAAAGAGAAAATGAGAAGTCAGAGTCTACAAGAAATAAAGTTCACATGTTATCCTAGAATAAGCTAATACCAGTCAATATCAAGCACATCTAAGGTGCTCACAATGTTGAAAAGAGTATCCGAGAAAAAGAGAAAAAGGCCAAGCAAGATGTTAGTAGCACCTAGGAGATGGATGAATAATATGCACGCAAGAGAATAGCTTGATTTGCTATTTAAAGAATTGGATGAATGAATAAAAGTGTCAGGCTACATTAATAAATTTTACTTACTTTGACGATCTAGTTTTTGTCAACAAGAAGATTTGGTGATTTCAAATCTCGATGAACTATTGTTGGGACGCTTGTGTCCAAGCAATTCATTCCCCTTCCCTGTAAAATTTGCATAAGCACTTCAATCGATATCAGAAAAGCAAATCTCTATATCTCCAACAACAGAGAGAAGGGAGACCAATTATTTCATACCAAATCAAGGGCCATTTTTATCCTGCGTTTCTCATTAAAATGACAGTGAGGACGATGTATAATACTATACAAGCTTCAACCGAGAAGTAAACAAAAGTAGATAGATGAGCCGCATCCCCCTAAAAACAAGTGATGTCGTTCCCATACTACCAAGGGTTTTTTAAGGTACAAAAAATTGTACCTTGGAAGATACTCCATAATGATAAAAAGATGTTGAGGATGGGCCACAGCACCCATTGAAAGAACAACATTTGGATGACGCAGTCTATGGATCATCTGCACCTTGGAACAGAAGAACAAGACAGATGGTCAGTTATCTTCCTAGATATATTGGAAAGCATTTGTTGACTCATTGCTCTGATTAGTCCTTATTTCTTTCCTTGCTAAATAAGCAAATTAAGCAAACAAATTAATCGTTGAACACAACTATTTCCATAGACGTGGACAGATCATGGAACCCATGAAAAGTATGACACTCTAATGACACTGTCTACGCATTATCAGCAACCTTGGCACAGAAGCAAAAAGCACGGTGCATAGTCATTTATCTTAAAGTTGCTGGATAAATGGGGAAAGCATTTCTTTGTCCTCAGTTTTATTCTTGCTCAAAATGCAAATCAATTACTGAACACACTAATTCATCAGCTTCCAAAATACATACAGATACACATAAACTAAACTGAACTTGTGATCTGTGGATCTTTCTCTTTTGTTTTCAACTATCGGACTTCATGTGTCATTCAGATCTTATGTAAAGAACATTAATTTAATGTCTCGGCATTATACAGATCACCAAAAAAAGCAGACCAAATCACCAACTCTATGCCAACATCAACAAAGCAACAGGAAAGCATATTGCCCCTTTTCTCCTGTAATATTTCTGACAATGCAGAATGCATGGTGTGATAAGGTAGTCTTACTGTGAAGCTCAAGTCCATTAAGCGGCCGCACTGTTCTTTCCTTTACAATGTTCATCCAAGTTTTATTCTTTACAAGTTTTGAGTTCTCAATAAATCTGGAAGATTTTGTTCCCAAAAAGAAAAATGAACTGGAAGAAAAAGAGCACAAATGAAAGACCTATTGATAGCTTACTTCTCGTCTGAAGTTATCCAAAGCAGCACCTGAGAGATCCTGATCCGAAAATTTCTTCACAGCCACCTCCAGGTGAACGAGCAAGTTGAGCCAGATATAGACTCAAAGATGCATTGCAATTTATCTTAGGTCTCATGATGCATTATAGATTTTTAAATATTAAGAGCACATCACCAAGTATTTTGCAAAAGGTAATGTCTAAATTGCAAAGTACTGATAATAGGTGCATAAAATTCTTTGGAAAATGTTAAAAAGAGAAAGAGAGCCATCTGCTGCTTCTCTTTCCATTTCTTGATATTTAAGAGTATATAAAACCACAAGAACGACAAACCTAAACAACCCAGTGTTTAAAGTGCTTCTACCAAATGGATGGGGTTCGATTGAGTCGCGGACTAACAATATACAAAAAGACTTTGCAACAGCCTATTCATTGTGACTATTTGTACAAAAATCTTCAGTCTTCACAATAAGGATTCGATTACATCCAGAGAACCTGCAACTCTTTACCGAAGAGCTAAACATGGAAGCAGAATCTCGACAGGACCTACTAACAGAGTAGCAAGGGGGCCAAAAGTAAAACTCCCTTTTGCTTATCCAAAGTATAAAAGAGAGAGTAGCAAGACGAGGCCATGAATGAGCAACGAGGAATTAGTTATTATGGTTCGGCACCAGTCCAACAAGTCATGTGCGTATGTCAAGTTACCAATTCTGAAGCTTTTTTACCAACCCTGGTTGAAATTCCAGATTTTGATACCATATCTGATGTCACTATTACACACTAGCTGCTTAGTCTAAAAATCTAAAACATTAGCACAAAAGCAGGACACTGAAGTACTAACCGTCATTTCTTTTGACTAAAAAGACTACATGTCAAATTCAAGGAGGATCTTTTGCTTAAAAGTAGTCATATAAAAGGAGTCAACGGATATAATCACATTCCATAAATTCAAACAAATATAAGTCACAGCCAAAAATAAAGGAACTCTTCAATTAACTAATGCAATGCCAATTCTTGATTTGTAGGAATTTAGAAATATTTGAAACTGACCTTGCCATTCCAGTAAGCATGATAGACCTCTCCATAAAAGCCTGTTTGAAAGATGATGAAATGGGATAAAATTTCTGACATAATAAACAGTAAATGCAATTCAATGAGAAAACGTTGCAGTACATCCTATAATAACTACAGCAATTATGCTTACATTCGGATTGCCGTAAAGAACTTTCTATCAAAAGGCATGCACTTCTTGTTACATGGCTAGCTAGCCATGAGCATATTAGGCGGTAAAATGGTGATAAAGCATATCTCATAGTACTAGACAAATTTCACCAAAAATGCAGCAACAGGATCAACATATATGAATTCATGAGTCTTGCTCTCTGAGCTAATATGTGGACCTGCATAAGGACATGAATAGAATCTATCCAACCAGAGACTTAATCAAAGCAATACCTAGTCCAATCCTTTCACCAATGACCAAATGTTCCCATTGAATCTCATCACCAACATCAACATCATCAACTTTATTGGTATTACTATCAATTGATGCACTGGGCCCTTCTGAATTCTTCAACATGAAGTTTGTGTCCGTGAATCTGTCATTAGTGCACTTTTTCGGATCAGGAAAAGAAATTTCATGACCACCACATCTGCTCGGAAAGTCTGCTATGCCATGTTGCAAATTCTCCAGAGTCCTAAGAGGGTCTTCCTTGATGTGGGCATTCAAGCGCTCTTCACAAGGCATCGTATTATACTGGCCTGTGCTACATCCCAACATTGGACTATTCTTACTAGAAGGATTCCAATAACTACTCTCTTTGATCAATTGATTTTTGATTTGTTTGACAACTTTACGCCATTGCTCTCTTGAGCTGAATGATTAAAATAATTAAATAACTTAAAGCTGTCCAGATTGACATCAGTGTAGAGCTGCCAATGGATGATGACACATCATAAGCAATGGGTTCCCAATTGCTTCTTGGAAATAGACCTTCCTTAGAACCATATTCTTTCTTTCTTGCTACTTCGTTGAGAGAGAGTCGATTTGTTAGCATCGATGGGACAGGAGGCTGACCAGGAATGGAGTTATTTTTCTATCCCGGCATCTCATTGATTTCATTTTCTGTGCTGTTACCTTGGGCTTTTGGAATGCCTGCCTCTAAGAAAGGATAGGGATTTACAAAATGATTTGTGGGGTGCTTTGAACACAGCATAATAACAGCATTGATCCTCCTCGATGATGATGATGGTGGTTGTCCCGGTCCTCGGCATACCCTGCTTCGCACTTCCTTTTTATTTAGCTTTCAGTGACAAACCGACGATCGAGTGATCCGATCATTTTTCTGGGTGGCGGGGACGGGGGACGGACGGTTCGATCACTTGGACGCGCCGATCTCCTCGGACCACAGAACCGTCCACCGGCTCTTCCGGTACCCTCTCGGGGGCGTCTCTGTCCAAAAAATCGCCGATTCTCTCAAAACACCATGGCCAATCCAAACGCTGCCGGTCGACAGTTACACCGCACATTCTCTTTTTTTCTTCTCATTTTCTCGCGAAAGTAAACAACGAGAAACTCTCATTTTCTCATCTCTCTCTCTCTTCTCTCCGTGCCTCTCTGCGCACAGACAGAAGTGAGAGAACAGAGGAGGACGAGGGGAGAAGAGAGAAGTCGGGACCTCATCGGCGTCAAGCCGCGCGCCGGCCCTTAGACTTTCGAATTTGCTGTGTTCTGAAGCAAATTTTATATATTCTCAGACTACTTCTTAATGAGAATTTCATTAATTTCATCTAGGATTGCATCTCCATCGAAAATTTCACCTAGGATTGCATTTAAGGGAATTGAAGCAGATTGCATTACATTTGAATAGCATCAATTAGATTCTTATTTCCATATATCATAGTTCATTTTACGGAAATAATTCATTTAGTATTCATATAGTACCTCATGTTTTCATATTTGTTCTTTTTTTTTTTTTTATTAAGCGGTGGTTAATTTTGAAGATTTTATATTGAGTTTCCATTTATAACTCACAAGAGTCTGTCATGAGCATTAATAACAAGGTTTCATAAAATTTTACCCATACGGCTTGGGTTCTTTATTTTTCCTGCACCTTTTATTTATTATTATGGTTAATATTTATTATTGATTGCTTGTTTATTTTTTACTGCTCAAGCACTATGCATTATCATCTTCCCATATTAGAGGATTTAGGAAACAAAAAATGAAAATACTACTTGCAAAAGTTTTCATGAAAGGTATCGAAAGGGCATTAAATTAATGTAGCATACTCAAGTGCCAAGACATGTGAATCTTTAGTTCCCACTCTCGCATCTTACCCAACTTTCTGACTGGCTTCTAATAGGTTAGTAGTGATTCTTTAGCTTGATCTTGAATAAATGATTAATTAGAAAAACTAAGTTACGATTAGTATGACTTGTAAGGGTACGTGCTAGGCATAGGCCCCATCTACCGAGAGAAATCATTCTTCGTTTAGCAATCCAGCAAATTTCCTCAGACGTATTTAATATCACCCTCGGGAAGATTGCAACAATTTATACTAAAAGTACAACTTAATTCTGTACTAGCAAATGTCCGTGTGTTACATGAGAAAGAACTTCAAAATTCAATACAATCAATGTAAAGTGAGATTTGCAGTATAGTGTTATTAATACAAATTTCATTAAAAACAAAAAAGTTAGAAGCAAATGAACAGAAATGATGAGATGATAAATATCACCTGAGAACGCCGAGGATTGCTGCCACATATTGCCATTAAATAGCGCCTCATGGTCCTCTCTTGTTGCTACGACCGTGCATTGGCTACAACACCAAAATTTATTGATGAGATATACTTTGGCACGAAAAGCTTCTGTCAACACTTCTTTAAAAATACGAGATCAAAATATAATACAAGAACCTTAAATCCATTCCGCAAAATGAAGATAATCACTTGACCCGCATGCCCTCACGTCTCAAAATCAACAATTTAAGCAAATTTTTAAAGTCGACAATACTTACGTCATCATTATTATTTAGGACAGTCCCAATGTTGCAGTAGAAATACAATATAAATGAAGATGCGACAAGAAACAACCCTCAAAAGGAGATGAGAGGAAGTCGAGCGAACCAGAGATTTCTGCTCCCTCTCGGACCTTTCTTCACTGAAGCATCGAGACTCCAAGAACGAGAATTCTCTTCTGGATACCCTCGATTGAACCTACGACGTCGACTCCAGTCCAATCTTCGGTCCACCGCAAACATTCGAATCTCCGTCGACCGAGGCGCCTCCACCTCTGGTCGCTTTGAGCTCAGCCAGGTCGGAGAGATGAAACCAAGTATTGACAGAAAGATGCCGAAGTCGCGGCCGATCGGAGCCGCTCCCGAGCTTCACTGATCGCGTCTCCCTGTTCTGCTCTGTTTGTCGTTCGGAGATCTCGAAGTGCCTTGCACTCGCTTAATCCTCCTTTGTCAGGTCCGATCATCATCGGCGACGCCCAGGACTCCTTCTTGTAAGTTCAACAGCTGATCGCGACTGCAATCGCACATCATCAAGGTAAAATTGTTATTGTTTGTGTGAAAATCGGCCACGATTGAGGTTCTATTATGGATTTAAGCTTGCTCCGATGTTGTTCTGATGATCTAAAAGTGAATCGTCGGTTCATATACGCGTACAAACTCCTTGATCGAAATGCGTATCACATGTTTGATGAAATGGTCGAACCAGATCCGGATGTGTTTCTATTAAATCATTGAGCCGAAAGTCGTAATACATCAACTCAACTTATTCTTGGCTTATTGAGACCTCATTGTGACTGATTTAGTTGGAATACGACGCTCATTTTTTATTGAATTGGTGTTATGATTCTCATGTTGGAAATTGTGTCTTGATTTCTCATCTTTTATATGAACAGAATTCAGTGTTCGAATCGTTGCTATATGCTCAGATTTCTCTTTATATCTCATTTTTCCTTATCCATATCACTCTGACGTGTCATCGCTGTGTATGAGGTGTGGCCAGTGATCGAGTGAGAGCTTGCCTCTCGAAATAGAAGCTCACTGACTGTGCTTGACAAGGCCACAATCATTAACTATGGACTCTCTATCCTTCCCTCTGCATTTAGTTGTCTTCATTACATGTGTTTCTTCTTTTCTGTCCGCCATTCACATCTTTGTTATTGCTGTTTCAAGGCCCTGCAAGCACGAAGTCGAGGTTGTACAGCAGCAACTGGCGAAACTCCTGCTCTTTCCGCATCCGCATTGTTCTCAGCTTGAAAGGTTTGAGTACGGGTATATTCATGTAAACTTGGTAAGGAAAGATCAATTCAGTACAAGTGAATTCTCCTTTGCCTATTCTCTCTGGTTTTAGTTTTCCTTGCTATCCTGAGTTGGTTTTATGGTGTGATCGTATTTGGAAAGCTTGAGGTCCTGAATATTTTAATTCCCAAAAAAAAAAAAAAATTGTAGTAGCTGCAGTTCTTTGGGGAATTATTGATTGCTTTAGGGGAATTGATGTCTAGCGATTTGTGAAACCAAGTTTTTAGGAGGCTTTGCTTAACATTTGCTTTTCTTCAGTCCTTCTACCAAAACCCCTCTGGCATGTGATGAAGCTATATTAATATGATCTCTTACCTTAGCATTTTTTGGATAGAGAAACTCATTCGATTAATCGAAGCCAGGGATTAAACCGAAGTTTTAATTTGATATTAACTCATAATCGGGTGTGTGTTTTGTGTTCTGTTTGCAACCGGACGTTTATTCATGTAGCTGATACTCACATATGCTTCATAAAATGAGTGGGCAATGAATGAGTGTTAAGAATACATGTCAATTTTGAAAGAAATAGAGCCATTGTCACGTTTGATCATGCTAGAATGAAACTTGGATTTCTTGAATTATCTAATTGAAGCTCAATTTGATTGGTCGTGATGTCATTTTTATCATATGAACAAGTATGATGACTTAGGCGACTGTTATGGTGAATTGGTGATAATTTTTCAACAGATAACCATGTTGTTGTGCCTTGAACGTGCTGGATATGGGCTGTCATCACTATTCCTTTGCTGGTCATTCCTTTTTCGGTGAAGACTGAATTCATGTGAAGCCCCATCTAAGTGCTGTTCTAATTTGCCGTGATGCGGTGTTTGTATGTTAATGATTTCTTAATCATTGGGCATGTTTGTTGTTAATTGCTTTGATTGAGGTAATGCTGAAATTCATGGAGTATCTCAGTGAAGATTTGATTCACAGGAGGGACCGAGAATAAGAGAAGGAAACGAAAATAATAATAAAATAATATTAAAAATCTTGAAAATAAAAATGGAAAAATTGTTAGATTTTGGTATTAGAATTAAATTGGAATTAGTTTAGTTTCATTTAGTAAGTGTACACATGGTTTAATGTTTTATTGGACACCTTTGATTTAGTCTTAGAAGGTTGATCATTTAGAAAATAAATTGAACTCAATTTGAATTAAGCTCATGGGGTTGTTGTCATGGGTTTTAATAGCAAGGCCATGTAATATTTTTTGCTGACTCATATTGGGTTATTTTACTGCACTGCATTTTTTTATTTGTCCTTCATTACTATTTTTAATGTGTTTGGTGTGATTGCCCTTATATCATTTTTTGTGCTGTTATTCATTTTTAGTTGAGTGGTTAGATTCATGTTAGGAACATAATAAACACAAAATCATTGCATGGACACTTAGCAGACAATAACTTTAGGACTCATAATTTGGTAAAATGATTGCATGGACACCTTGGTTGACAAATGATCAAGTTTAGGTATCGAAAGAGCACTAATTATATAACTAATGTAATCAAATTCATAAACTTAGATATTTGGTTGCGTAGGAAGTGGATAAATTCCCATAACCCACTTGATTTTAGCTAACTTAGCGATTTCTCATATAGAATTCTCATAGGGTTAATCGAACTAAAATGAAAATCCCAACATCGCGAGAGGTAAGGATTTAAGAACACCCAAACCGATTGAGGACCATTGGTCTTCGTCATCACATCTCTAAATTGTTCTTTTTTCACTGATTGGAAAAGAGGTGCGTGACATCAAATCCTTCCATTAGACCCGTCCGAATTGATTCAATGTGAGTTGGAAATATGTGGGGCCACGTCATAAAAATTTGCCAATTTTTTTAGGAAAAATGGAAAAAATAGCCAAAATCAATTTCTTCTTCCCTGCTCGAATCAGTTTCTTCTTATTCTCCTTGGGGTCCCACTCAAGGCACGGCAGTGTGTGTCACCGTACCGATGCCCACAGCACGTGCAATGCTCACGCTTCGAAATTGGCCGAGTTAGTCGGCCTGCAGTTTGTTGACACGTTGACTTGGACATCCGGCACCGTGGCCAATGACGAAACCGCGTCGCCCGTCGACACCCCATTTTGTTTTGTTTTTGTTTTTTTTTACTTCTCTTTATTTTTGGCCTTATATATATTTTTGCATATTTTCTAATGTGGTGTCCACTAGCACCACATCAATATCATGCATTCTTGAAATACATTAAAAAAAAAATGCCGTGTGAGTATTTTCTATCACTCAATTTGGATGATGTCATAAAAAGATCAATTTTAAGTTTTCGTCACTTTTTTTTCTGCCGTAAAAAAGACAAACTTTAGGTTAAGTGACAATTTTGGCCCCATTTTTGTTTTGTCTCATAAAAAATAACAAACTTTCACTCCCTGTCCAAAATCTAACCTTTACCATTAACTTTCTATTTGAAGTTAACCTTATTTCAAGAGAAAAAGTTCTAGCTGTGAGGTTGGTGGATCTCATCCATGGTTTCTCTTAACAGGCGGTGATCTACAGTTTCATATTACGACAAAACAATAAAGTCTAGCGAGAGAAATTCAATCGGGAGATTTTTTTACTTGCTAGTGAAGTATAGGAGATGGCATAGTTTCACTGTTATTTTTCAAGCTATGGCTTAAACAAGAAGAAAATGGATGGTGTTAGCCAACAAGTGCACATGGATTAAGGACAATCAATGAATATAAGTAAAGGGTGGCCTAGATTTAGAATTTAAGTGAAAGTTGATGATTTTTTTCCAAACAAAAAAAATTTGGGCCAAAATTGTCACTCAACCTAAAGTTTGTGCTTTTTTATGAGATAAAAAAAAGTTTGTATTTGATTGTATTAATTGGATAAGATTTAAAATTTGATTGCACTTTTTGAAAATTTTAAAATTCAATAGCATTTTCGCTATCATTTCTAAGGCTTTGGTGCACTTATCCCAATTTTGTTTCTTAAAAGCCCATAGAAACTAGCATATTGCCTAAATATTGACATGTGCCACTAGTACCTTTTTATTAATTTTAGAATCACCAAGACCTGCATTTGAATAATCTCAAAGAGCAAAAGATGAATTCCTTGAATACTGCAATTGTATGGATGGTGTATCTTTAACTTAAAAATACATTTAATGGCAATCTATATATCAAACATTTGGCATGCGTAAATATAAAGAGAGTAGGGAAGAGAGATGCTCAATCGATTTATACCGAGTTCGACCCAAATCGGTGCCTACTCCACTCCTGAGATCATTTGGGCGTTATGCCAATTCATTATACTTGAAATCTCATACAAAGATTGGTTTATAATGGAGTCAACACTCCCCTACAAACAAGGTGTACTCTTTTACAAAAAATTTCTCTCACAAGAAGTTGATTGCAAAGTGAATATAGGAGAGATTTTGTAAGTATTTTTCATTAGAACATATGCCCAAGACAATAGGTTACCCTATTTATAAGAAAATGGACACAACTAGCCATCAAACGACTAGTTTTTTTGTACTGTTGAGGACTCCAAGTATCCGTTAAAAATGGTTGGACACACATTGATTGACCAAGGAAATCCAAATTTGAACTGCAGGGTTGGGTATCCAGCCAAACCTGGCTAGATGTTCGGCTGGCCAGGTACCTGGACTTGTTTTATAGCACAGGATAGGTCTTCTTTAACCCTTGTCAACCTACACAAACTTATAAAAAACATATCCAAATAGTTTGTAACAATTACATAAATACAAAAAAGTGAGTATTTGAATCATCAAGATTAATTTAGGGTCAACAGTGTCGACTTGTAAGCGAAAGGTGCAACTAAAGATCAAGTATGACTATAAAAAATTTAAATATAATAAATGTAACTTTTTGACAATCTAATATATTATACGAATTGGGGAAAAAAGAATCTAGTCAATTAAAATAACGTATTAGGTAACAACTTTGGTGGCATGTATGAGCCTCATCGTAGAAAAGTGAGAATATCACTATGCTAAAAAATTTCGTTGATAAAACTATTTTTCTTAAGAATCTTTACCTTTCATTAAATTTTATGAATAAAAAAGGTACATATTCATTTTTCTTGACAAAAATTAGATAGTAAGATCTAGCCAATTCATATGATGCATTCATTGAAATATAGAACATAATTATGAGGAGTGGAGGTTGATAATCCCAGTTATTTACAATGTCATCATGTCATACAATTTTGGCTAATATGCATAATCTTCTCTTTTTGGTTGACTCTCTTTCCTCCTACTAAGCATGCCTTTTTTTTTTTTTTTTAAAAGTTATGGGCTAATATGGGGAAAACTGTTATTTCATTCCTCAACCTATTGTCCGGAATTGAATTTAATCCTAAATCTTTTTTAATCAATTCATTGTAATCCTAAATTTTTTTAATGAAAATTTAATCAAATTCTCCCAATCAAGTCTTGCTTGCAATTATTGACATGACGGTCTAACCATTGTCGACTATTTTATACGTCATGCCCGGAAATCTGGTGTTGACTTTTTTAGATGAAATGACACAGTTTTGCTTCTTCTTTTTTTTTTTTTTATCTGATTTTTCTTTTCACTGTTCATCTTCTTTTCTCTGCAAGTTTTCCGCAAGCCGCCGTCTCAATTTGGTGTGGCCCGTTATCATCACCATGGGACTCATAATGAGTTTGTACCACCAAAGGCGCTCTTAAAAATAAAGTTCACGCCTAACATTGATTAAAAAAAAATCAGATTCTAACATTGATTACCGGTTTTCGACTTGCCCAGTGGAGTGATGCCACCTCCACGTGGCATATATGGGCATTTACCATGTCATTTAGCACGTGCATTTACCACATCATATGACTTAATGCCACAATTCCACACCTACAATTCACAAGTTTTCTATTTTCGCTAATTGTTTGCATTCATGATTTTCCATATGTAACAATAATAATAATTGTAAATATTTTGTTAACAAATGTTTACAAAGTACTTGTCACGCATATTTAGTCTACAGAGTATTTACTGCATATAACATGATGAAAGCAATGTGCTACATAATTTTCTTATTTCTTGCCCGTAAGAGACTAGACTTATCATGTGATCAATTAAAAAATCATGCTAATTCTTAATGTATTGATTCTTTCTCTTATAATGAACAATCAATATTTTAAAAAAAATTTTTTATTATTATAGTATTTGGTAAGTGCTTACTCATTAATGATCCTACTCTTGACAAGGGTTTTGTTAATAAGTGCCTAAATAAGAATCCTAAATATGAAATATCATTAAGTTTATGATTAGTAAAATATTTCTTTTTAAAAAGTGCCTTTGAAAATCTAATATTTGATCATTAAGTATGTTTAATGAAAGTAAATCAAACTAGGAAATATCTTAATTTTCAAGCACAACACTTATCCTTGTGATATGTAAAATCAACACTTTAAAAATCTAATATTTGATCATTAAGTATGTTTAACAAACATTATGGACATTCAATAATATATTTTTTTCACAAATATATATTTTTTCATATGTGACAAAGAAAAATACAATTCACAAATGAAGACATGACTAGTACATTTCGTCAAATTGCCCACTTTTTAACATTCTCCTTCGACTACTAAATGATTTAGTCCGAAGAACGAAATGAAGCGTCGGGGGCCAAAGATGCGGGAGTTGGAGATTCCTCTTGTTAGCCGTCAGGAACGTTATCGGTCGTTATACTCCCAGTGGGATGATTACGGAACCACCCTTTGTCGAAGACACCGTCAAGGCCAGTACTGGGGCTAGAGATGTAATTTCAAGGAGGGAGTTACGTGACGGCACAGGACAACGTCAGCTTCCGTCAGCACTTAGTTTAAGGCAATGAAGAGATGGTGATTGTGGAGCATGCCATCGCCTTCCTCGTTGGCTTAAAAACAGGAGATCTAAACACAATCCAAAACCTTAAATCCATTCCGCAAAATGAAAATAATCACTTGACGTGCATGCTGTCGTGTCTCTAAAGCAACAATTTTAAACAATTTTTAAAATCTACAATTGTTACATCATCATTATATTTAGGAAAGTCCAAATGATGAAGTAGAAATGAAATTCAAATGAAAGAGCGAGTGAAAACAAACCTCAAAATGAGATGAGAGGAAGCGAGCATGCTAATCAAACCAATATCCTCTTCTACCACCTCTCGAGAATTATATAACCAAATTTTTGAACACTTAAATAAAATTCAAGCAGGAGATTTGCTAATAGGTTTAATATATATAAGATTTTGTAGGTTTTCAATTGTGATTTTCTTGTACTTTTTTTATTTACTACACCCAACTTGTGTCTTAAGTCCATTATAATCTACACTTTTTTTCCTCCTAATTTAGATCTCACCAAAAATTTAATATCATTCTAATAGCAGTATGGACTATTCTAAATATGGACTTATCAACTATCTATGCCTTTTGCCTATGTGTGGGTGGGTGCAATTTCAAACAGCTTGCATATACGACTAGGTGACCTATAAGTCTTGATCTAAAAATCCCTTGACGTCTCGACTAACTGCATGAACTTTTACTATTATATTAAAAAGAGAAGATGGAGATAAGAGAGAAAAGGTTAACAAATTGGGTGTAAACATTTTGTTTTCACTTTGAAGGTTCTATTTCAAAATCGAGAGAAAACTTAAGGCAAACTATGACGTAAATAAAATCATAGACTTGGTCGACCATTCAAGACTAGGTTGAAACTATTACAAGGTTGTTGACTTAAAGTGAATTTTTATCCCCACATATCACGAATAGAAGTGATAATATATGAGGTAATTCTCCTTTTTTTCCCATTAAATATAAATCTGGACAAGGGATGAGATGATATATAAAATCTGAGAACGCCAAGGATTGCTGCCACATATTGCCATTCAATTGCACCTAAAGGTCCTCTCTTGATGCTACGACCGTGCATTGGCTACAACACTCAAATATATTGATGAGATTAATTCTGGCAACAAACATAGCTAATGAAGAGATGGTGATTGCTGAGCATACAACACCTTCCTCGTTGGCTTAAAAACAGGAGATCTAAGCACAATCCAAGAACCTTAAATCCATTCTGCAAAATGAAGATAATGACCTGACGTGCGCGTCCTCGTGTCTCTAAAGCAGCAATTTAAGCAAATTTTTATAATCTACAATTAGGACAGCGCAAATGGTTTAGTAGAAATGTTATTCAAAAGAAGGTGCGACTGAAACAAACCTCAAAAAAAATGAGAGGAAGACAGCATGCTACTGATCAAACCGATACACTCTCCTACCACCTCTTGAAGTGTAACACTGATAAATTTCAAGCAGGAGATTTGCTAGCAAGCCTTTGGGTAGTGAATTTATATAAAGAGTAGATTTGGTAGATTTTCAATTGTAATTTTTTTGTACCTTTTTTCTTACGAGTACTGCCCACTGAAGAAGTAATTTACTACATATGACTTACGTATCAGATTTATTATAATGAACGCTTTTTTCTTATGATTTAAGATCTCGCCGAAAAATTATGTCTTTCTAATATCACTATGGACTTTTCTAAATATTGGCTTGTCAATTATATGCATTCATATTTATTTCCTGATAATTCATGGACATGAGAATAGAGAGCCAGTTAATAGGCGCCTATAGAACACATTGCAAATCCCATCACCAGTTAAGTTTACCCCATTTAGCCTATGCATGTATGGTCGTGACTTAGTGCAGTTCGCACAAAGTTGGTGCTATTTAAACAAATGACTTCAATTCCTAATCCGAAAATCTTCTAACGCGCCAACTAATTGTGCTAATTCTAGAGGGTTATAGAAATGAAAGACGAGGAAAAGAGAAACAATGTTAAGAAACTGAGTATGAACATTTTCTTTTTCATTTCCAAGGTTCTATTTTGCAATTGATAGAAGACTTAAGGCAGACTATTTTGATTTTTAATGTGGACGTGAATAAAATCATGGACTTCGTCTATCATTCAAGACTAGGTTGAAACTATTCAAAGATAGTTGACTAAATTGTAATCTTATCCCCATATTCACAAATAGAAGTGATTTGAGGTAATACTCCTTTGTCTCCCAGTAAATATGACCTTAGATAAGTTTAGAATTTACAAGTTGCGTCAATCGGGCACGGCTCGAAACCTAATAGGCCCATGAGTTATGTCTTAGTCTGAGTCCAAAGTATGTTTTAACTACATATAAGACCAAATAGGCCCAAAGCAGACTTGCATTTACAGTGACAGTAATTCCCTGGCTTGCTGCATTAAGTCGAGAGGGCGAGGAAACTTATGGGAGAAAACGCCAACATTTTACCTTTTTCTTTCTCAACAAAATTTCAAAATTTTCCGCATTTTCCGCCCAGACCTTCATTTTCTCTATTACATCGTTTCCCAAACAATAAAAAAGTAACTCTCCCATCACTAATAAAAGGAGGCTAGCCATTACCAATTGATACGCGACCTTCTCTTTTGAGAATCATATAATACTTCTTTTTGCTAAAACATTTCGGAATGCATTTTTCTCACCTTATATGTGCACTCGATAAAGGAACTCTTCAAATTGTACTTTACTAATGACGAAAAAAAAGAAAAGCATAATCTTTGGTGGGCAATAGATTGGCTTGTATTGCTAACTTTCAAGTGTTTTTCCCTTCTTCTTCTTTTTTTGGTCTCAAGGAAAGTGATCACACCAAGCACTCAAATGATTTAAGTTAAATTCATTTCTTGTAAAAATGACCAAATCAATTAAAATTAAGCTTCGCATGAGTCCATATGATAAATAAAATAGGCTTGGTATCAATTACAATTATAGTGGATGTTCCTATCTACCAGCCGTCCATTAGCTAGATGCTTTCAAACACAGAGTAATTAATTGATAAATTTATTTTATTGTGCACATTAGTGTGAGAAAATGTGTATGGCAATGAAGAAATTATTACATCGGCCCTTACGGTTATGTTTTGTCTTGTACTAATCATTGTAAGAGAAAAGAAATATTGGTCTCTTTCCATACATTTGTAAGCGAGAAAGAGGAATCTTATTGCGTGCTTATATAAATTATTGCCGATTAATCAAAACTTGTCCTTATTAGATGGGACGGGTTCGAGGAAATCGTCTGAGTTTACGGGACCACACTGCTCCATAATTTGTGCAAAGTCTAGTCAATAAAGAATAATGCCTTCTGGTTGAGTTGAAGAAACAAGCTCAGTAGACCTTGACCATAATTTTACCCGTAAAGGAGATGATTACGTGAATCTTAAGGAATTACATCCTTTAGAAATTAATTTCTACTACAAACATCTTGAAACTAACGTACGTGTCATTTGTCTTTTGGACAAATATCTAAATGTTGATTAATTTAAAACGTCTATCAACAAAAGATCAATTATTTGAGAACGTCTATTAGCAAAAGTCCAATTTGCAACCATATTTCTTTCTTTTGCTGAAGGTTGACCATAGACCAATTTGAGAAAAAGTACAATTTTTCTTTTTTTGAACCTATTTTATTGGTACCAATTTAGTCCTAAATTTTTTAATTTGATCAATTTAGTCATAAAGTTTATCATATTAGTACCAATTCAGTCTATCAATCAATTTAGGCTGGAAATAATTGAGATGGATATCAGGCCATTTTACATGATATAGTCGGTGCTAATGTGGACATTTTTATAATTTTAATATTTTTTTGAATTTTTCAAAAAATTTTAAATTTTTTTTTCTTCCTCTCCCTCTTCTTCTTTGCTTTTTCTTTTGGCTAGTGGCCATCATCAACTATTGACCACAGCCATGGCTGGCGAGGGCTGGTGTCGCGACCTAACATTGGGTGAACCACCTAGGATTTGGCTAATGGATTATTAAACCTAAACTTAGCTCGTGCTCTCCCAAGCCCATATTAATTCACGACTTAGGTTCAAGTTCTTAATATACAAATAATTTTTCAATTATGAGTCATCACTAATCTATTTTTGGTGGGTCGATTAGAAACCCAAGTAAAGTAGCGGGAGATTTACTTTACTCTTGCGAATCGGAGATTGTGAGTTTAGGGACTTGATTATGCTAGATTTTTCTAACGCCCTTTCGGTACCTTTCTCTTTTATTTTCAAAAAAATATTTTGCAGACAGCTTGAATTGATTTTAATTTACTTCCCTAACATGTGAGATGATCATGCGGGTGCGTAAACCACCAATTTAACACCTACAAAAGCAATAAATAAATTACGGGTCTTACCTCGTAGCAACGAAAACATCTGCAATGTTAGCTCAAAATTCACATCAAAAAGCCTTAAATATGATTTTTTTAATTAACACGCAATCACTCAATCTTTTAGGATTTTCTCTTGTTTAATAAAATATAATCTACATTTTATGCAATTTAACTAAATGACCTTATTATAATGACGGGCAATTTCTAATTAAATGGACCTAGCAACAATTACTAAATGACATACATTTCATGATTAATTCTATATGACATTGGCATGATATTTTTTGTATTTTTTTTATAAAAATTCGTAATTAAAATTGCTAATAATAAAAATCTAACTAAAATGAGATATTATCTATTTTAAGTTAGGAAATAGACTAATCTGAATCCTATCTTAACTTAGAAATTTATCTTGACATGCAGTTTAATTCCAAGATATTATCTAACCTAGATATCATCTAAACATGCATGCTAATATAATTAGAAATGTATCTAACTATTCTATCATGCAATTCTATCTAGCAAATCAATTCTAATCTACATGATATGCAAATGCAATCTTTTTTGTATTTTTGGGACAAATAAAGCAATTAAAGTAAGATAAGCACCAAATCACTCAAGGTTATATATCATCCAATCAATGCAAATAAGGAAATAATATTCAACTAACTTGAAATTTAGCGAATAAAATCGATGAGTTGATTTTAAGCCTTAAAAATCAAAATATCAATTTTATTCTCGCGTGATTAATTATTCCATTAAAGCCTTATAGATGGAATAAGAAATCAAGGTGTGGTTGCGGATTAGGCAATAAATTCTAATTGGAAATACGCATTTTCTTCAAATATGCATGTATGATATTGAAAAGCATATATTAGGTAATAAAATATCCAAACCAAATTTAGATGAGACCTTTACTTAATTTCAAAGCTTATATTGCCAAATTTGGACTTCAATGGAACCAACTTGACAGATGACTGACGTACATCCTAGCGTGGCAACAAGTTGTCATGGGTCATGGACGGTGCAACAAAGGGACGGTCGGGGCAAGAATGTCCCGGTGGTGCTTGGCTCGTGGTTGATGCTTTCCGGCAAAGGCTAGGGAAGGACTAGCTGGGCAACGACACTGAGAATTGTTGGACAATTGTTGCAAATCTAGCGATGAAGGCTCGATGGTGCTGTAGAGTCCTACACCCGTAACGAGTGGTAGTGCTTCTTGGCAAGGTAGCGAAGGACGCCAGGGAGACTTTTACCAATGACAAACTTGGCTAATTCCCAAGTTCTTTGCGAATTATGCAGGTCTTGTGATAAACCTCCTTGATTATCGAACTTTGACCATGAGGGTGCATTGTTGAAGTGAACACCACCATGCACGTATCACTCACGAACAATTGCGACATAAAGTGCTCAGAGATCTTTAGCGAGGCGGCAACTTCTCAGCTTTGGAAGGCAGCAGTGAGTGGCAGCGAGGATTCTAGTGACGGTCGTGAGGGTCGGTGGAGGCACAACCATGAGATTTTTGGCCGTGAAGTACTCGGCCGTGGACTCTCTCTCTCTCTCTTTCTTCTTACGTGTATCGCTCAATAGAATTGCTGACCCCCACGATTTCTCCCTTCTATTCTCTCTAGGGTGTGTTCTCTCCTATGGCTGTATATTCAACATGTGGCCCTCTTCTTTTGTTCGTATGCGACCCAATTTATAGGCGAGGGACTAAATATTTTATTTCCTTTTCATGTCAATGGGCACGAAGATTGCCTGTAACCTCTAGAATGCAATATATCTTTTTATTTTCCTCATCTCTTTGAATATTCTCCACCGATTTTTATCGCATATTGCCAAAGATTCAAGATTGTAATATGATTTTCTCGAATTCCAAATCTTGTGAAGATGAGCTCGTAATATCTCCTTGTCACACTTGCCCTTTCTGATGATATATGAATATATTGCATAAAAATACAAAAAAATCCTCTGTCATATCACCAAAAATATCAAATCACCAATTCTTTAATTTTTGGTCATTAGAAAATACGGGCTCCGAACCATTGAGTTAAATCCATCTTGGTTCAATGCAAATGCAATAATAATAATAAATGCTCCTAAAACTATATGTTATGCAATTTCATTTAATATTTTTGTTTAGGGGTTAAAAATTAATTCCTAATTTTTTATGCAATAAATAAATGACTGAGTCGCCACAATTTAGGTGTCAATAGTTACCGCTCTTTGAAGGTGAGCTCGTAGAGGTTGCCTTCAAAGACAAATTGAGACCTAAATTTTGATCATGCACATGCATTGAATGATTTTTTGTTGGAAAATGAATCCATTTTGAAATGCAATTTATATGATGCATGGAAATACTAATGCAAGCGATAAAGGAACTTACCTGGAATAACTTACCTTCAAGGAGGGTAGAGTAATTTAAGATAGTTGGTGTTACATGTCCAGGACCCATACCTTTCTATGGTCACCCAAAGTAGTAACAAGGTTTTGTAAGAAAGCTGCTTTCCTAAGACCTATACCTTTTTACGGTCGCCCAGTATGGCGGTATTTGATTGTTTAGGACCCGAACATTTCTTCGGTCGTTTGATGGAAAAAAAATTGCTTTTCCACCCATACCTTTTTATGATCGCCTGTTAGAGCAATAAATATTGTTTAGGACCCGTACCATTCTACGGTTACCTAAATGGGAAATAACTTTTCCAGGACCGTACCTTTCTACGCCAAATATTGTTAGAGCCTAAATGAGATTTGTTAAATAGGAAATCTTTTTCAGAACTCGTATACATTTTACGGTTGCCTAAATTGAGGTTTTGCTTGGCTAGGACTCAAACCTTTCTTTAATCACCTAGCATTGCAGCATAGATCATTTGATTAGGACTCGAACCTTTCTTTAGTCGCCTTAATCAAATTGAATCTGGAGAAAAATCTTTTGGGGACAGCTCGACCGAGTTAAGTGTTGGTGCACTTGAGAGAGAATACCTATATAATGACAAGTATTTAGAGTATGGGTAGAGATATACTTACCTGGTGATATCTCCGATTCTTGGGGATATGTCTCTTAGATATTCATGAACTTAAATGATTGGAATGTCTAGGAGCGAATATCTGCCTTAGATATTTGTGAAGGTCATCTACCTGAGGCCTAAAAATTTGAGGAACTTAGGAGAAAACATTACCTTGGATACGGAGGGATTTTGTAAATCATGGGTTGTGAAAGCTCGCCATGCAAGAGACTATAAGCTACAAAAGCTAGCCAAATTATTAAGGTGACTTTGGGCTACGAAGGCTCGCCAGACCGATGGAAAGAAACTCTAGGCTATAGAAGCATGCCATGTCGATAAAAGAGATTCCAGGCTATGGAAGCACGTCGATAGGGGGACTTTAGACTATAGAAGCACGCCATGTCGATGAAAGAGATTCCGAGCTATGGAAGCACGCCAATTTGATAGGGGGACTCTAGGCTATAGAAGCACGCCATGTCGATGAAAAGGACTCTGGGCTATGGAAGCACACCAAGTCAGGAACTCCGGGCTACGAGAGCACGCCATGTCAATTAAGAGAGACATCAGGTTATGAAAGCACGCCAAGTCAATGAAAATGACTCAGGCTACAAAAGCACACTAGGTCAATATAAATGAACACCGGGCTATGGAAGCACGCCGGGTCGATAAAGAGGGACATCGGGCTATGAAAGCACGCCGAGTTGATAAAGAGGACACCGGGCTATAAGGAAGCATGTCGGGTTAATGAAAATGGGCTTGGAAGCACACCATATTAGTTAAGAAAGCTAACATCGGGTCAATATAAAGGAACTCCGGGCTATGGAAGCACGCTAGATTAATCAAGAGGGACATCAAACTATAGAAGCACGTCATGTTGATTACTTATAAAATAAGTAACTTGAATTTTAGATATTGCTCAGTCTTCAAGGAAATATTATCTGTCTAGACACGATTAGAGCAAAAACTGGTATGCATTCATCAAAGAGGTAGACAATCTGAGCTACTTTAAAATGCACATTTCAAAATTCAGTGAGGTTTTCATCAATTCAATCAAGGTTTATGCATAATGACTTTACCATATTTGCATCACCCAAATTTCCACAAGAGAGAATTGTTGTTCAAGACAATGACATGGATTTCTTAAAAATACTAAATAAGAGACTTTCAATTAGAAAAGACTTTCACTCACTCTCATTCAGAATGACTATTTTAGGAGAATCACTCCATCTCACTATCATCATACCAACAAGGGTCGGAGTATTCTCGCAAGCAAGTACGACCTTACCAATCTGAGAGGTCTTTAATAAGACCGTAATGTGGGCTTGGTCAATGGCTTAACAAAGGGACTCTTTGAGTCAAGGCAATTGAAAGAATAATTTTGTAATCATCTCCGGGTTTACAAGTCAAGAACCCTGCAAAATGAGAAAGAAATAATTTTGCTCACACTTCTTCGAGCGATGCTTATAAACATATGAACTCCTATGTTAATTCAAGTGTTATAATCTAAAGAGACTTTGTAAGGGACGTAACATAAGCTGAGTTCATGGGTTGAGAAATGAGAAGATCATTAGGCTCAAAATATGTGTAAAGAGTGAGAGTTGATGATCATCTTGGCACATTGCCACGGTTTCCTTCAACCAGGGATTGTCTTATAAATTCATTTGTGATCTTTTTGAGTTCTATTTTTATTGCTCCAATGGGATACAATCTTTTTTACAATTGATAAGTCATCTATCTTCACTCTTTTCTTTTTTTTTCTTCTATATGGCATTGGCCTTACTTTTTCAGGCACGCCTTATTTTTGTGCCCCTAGTTTTCATTCATTTTTTTCTTCACTGTTTTTTTCATGGGCATTGGCCTTGCTTTTATCAGGTGCGTTGCTTTTTCATGCCCCCTAGTTCTATTTTGATTTCGATTCTTACGCACAATGCATACATCAAGCAATTATACTTTGAATGACACAGGGGTCTCCATCTACTTTTGCCTTACCCCAATGTAAGGGATGATCATCAATTGGGTTTGAAGAAATGAAATTGCAGGCTCAAGTGGGCTGTACAAAGGATATGAGCATGTAGGATAGAGAAAGAAATGTTCTTCGTCATCTTAAGGCACTTAAATTACCAGATGTATTCAATGTAATAGCACAACTTAAAGATTGATGCAAGTGAGAGCAAGAAAATTTATTTTCATTTTCCTCACCTCATGATGTTGTCTTACCTCCAATCTAGCCCGATGTTGGGTGATTCTTGACAGGGATAAGTTGAAAAAAAATCTCCATAAGTGTATGGGACTCAAATGGGTTAAGCAATGGATTACCTGTAGTGTTTGGGATAGAGAAATGAATTGCCCCTCATCATTTTGGTTATTGTACCTTTTGTGAAGAGAACTCTTTACCTTGCGAATATGGAACTTTTTACACTCATCTCACAAGTGTATAGGTAAGGGATTGTGTATAGGATAAGGTTTGCCTTTCATCATCCCGACTCATCTCATTGAACATTCTTAAACATTTGATGTCACTCCATTGAATTGTCCATCTTGAGTAATCTCCACATGAAATTGGTGAGTTAAATAGGTAAAACCACTATGGAAATTCTCTTTTAAAAGAGTCCAACAACTTTAAGCATGAAAAGCTTTTGTGACTTCAAAATAGACAATTTAACACACTCAAAACATGGTTTTAAGCATTTATTCAAGCGATTGTTCCACAAAGGACTGCCTCAGGAATGGATGTTCTTGGATTGCCCCTATCAATCAAGACTGAAAATCCGATCTTTGATTTGATAAATACTCCATTATTGTTTTTGCCCATGCACAAAGAACGTGCATGAATAGAATACTATGCAACATCAAAGTAGATACAAATGGAATATACATTTTGGCTTGGGTCAAGATTTTATCTTAGTCCGGTCACTACCAAAATCTACCATACCCCCAACTTGTCATGTCAAGGAAAAGAACAAAATGTCATTTCCCAAAATTAATTATGTGAGATGTATTCACCTCTTTTCATTTTCTTAAAGATGGATGCCCTCATATTAACTCTTTAGAAATGTGTTCTCAAACTTGTTGAGTAATAGTTGAGCCAATTGATCTATCATTACAACCGATGTGCCTTTTTCAGATGCTTTCTCATCATGCCAAGAAAGTAATGCTCTGAAACATGAAGTAAATGAGTCAGAAAATTAAACAGGGCTAACCTAATGCATGCTTTTGGAAATGGCTTGAAAAATGATTTTTTTTATTCTCTTTTTTTGGGAATTTTTGGATGAGGAAGCATGAAGAAGCCCAATTTTCAAATTCTCATTAGATAATATCTTCTTTTCATTGTTGGACAAAATCACCGGGCTGGTTTGGTGTACCCCATCATGTCCTCAAAACAAAACTTGTAATTTTATTGATATTCATCAATCGAATTACATTTATTGGAATGAAAAATGTGATATTCAAGCACTAAAAGAAAGTGAAATAGAAGAAATTGAAACCAATCCCTGAAAAATAAAAATTCCCACATAGGGGAAGGTGCAACTAAACATGCCCTAATTAAATAAGGAAATCGAACTACTTAGGACCATGAATCATGTGTGCTTAAGTTCTTCACCCTCTTTGGTCTTGTGATGCGAACCCTCCGAGTTAGATATTCTTCCTTCCAGATATGTCACTAGTCTCTTCATGGTGGCATCAAATTTGACTACCTTAGAAAATGAGATGGTTCAAAAGTCCTCTTGGCTCTTTTCTTCGAGTCACAATTTCTCATTGAAGATAGAGTATCTATGTCATCACAACACTTTTGCTTGACGAGACAAGCCACAGTAGTAGACAATTCATCGACTTGACTTTGGAGGCGTGCAATTTGCTTGTTCATGTCATTGTCAATATCAACGATACAGTTCAGCACCTCGTTTTGATCCGTCATTTTAGCTCTCGATCGTGTATGGATGGGTGAGCGGGATCGCTCCATAATCACCTAATTCAAATGAATGGGAACATGTAAGCATGAAGTGTAAATAGAGAGCCAATCCATGACAATGATCTAATCTATGTTTTTTTATTTTTTTTCATTTATTCATTGAAAAGTCTGTACAAGAAGGGAATTTTCTAAAAAGAACTAGGAAAATAAAAATAAGACACCCTAGCAAGAACCAAATTTCCTAAACATGAACTAGGAAAAGCCAAAATTTGAAACTCCTTAATAAGAACAATAAAGACATGAATTGAAAACAAATTCTCCAAAGTTTTTTTGTTATTTTTCAAATGACTCACTCCATAGCAATTTCCTCATTTCATTTCTAATTGACAAAGGAATTAAATCAAAGATTGACCTAGATTGTCATGGATAGACCAAAAGTATGACAAAGTAAGTAAATTGCATAGTATAGGGATAGAAGACTTACTTCACCAAGAAAAATTGACAACAACTATATAGACAAGCACATGAAATGTGGGGTTTGATTTCTATCTAGATGGCTAAGCAAAGTGAAGTTAAAAGGGTGGGATGACTAGTAGCAGCCTCACGTACTAAGTCAAGTCCTCTTAACTCCAGCTTAGTCAAGAAAGATACCCCAATGCGGTGCAGCCTCGCAGGCAAAGGTAAACATTCTTGACACCAAAAAAGAAGCTTTTTGGGATTGAGTTGGGCAACCTCTACTATGCGGCCTTGCGGTTGAAGTCGTATCCAACTCAATACCATCCTATGTATCCTAGTGCGGCCTGGGTCCGGCGACAAGTTGTATGTGCAAGAGTGTAGTGTAAATGTAAGGCATACATAACAGTTTATATCAAACAACACTTCAATAGTTTGAATTCAAAACATTCATCTCTAACACTAACCTACAAGACAAGGGTTAGCAATTACTACTCCCCATATATCTCCCATCTGCAAGAATATTTAACACCTCAAATGGTTAGGGACATACCTGGCATCCTCATTGTCAAACAACTTTTTTTTTCAAATGAAGAGAAAATTAGCTTAAGTCCACTAAGAGTTTTAACTCAAGTCCCCAGTGGAGTCGCCAAGCTGTCACAACCTAACCTCGGGTGAACCACCTAGGGTTTGGTTAATGGATTACTAAACTTAAATTTAGCTTATGCTCTCCCAAATCCATATCAATTTGCGACTTAGGTTCAAGTTTTTAATATGCAATTTCTTTTAATTAGGAGTTACCACTAATCTATTTTTTTTAGGTTGATTAGAAACCCAAGTAAAGTAACAGGAGATTTACTTTACTCATATGAACCAGAGATTGTGAGTTCGGGGCCTTGATTATGCTAGATTTTTAATGCCCTTTTTTTATCTTTCTCTTTTATTTTGAAAAAAATATTTTGCAAACAACTTGAATTGATTTTTAATTTACTTCTCTAACATATGAGGTGACCATGCGGGTGCACAACCCACCAATTTAATACTCAAGAAAACAATAAATTACAGGACTTACCTTGTAGCAACGAAAGCATATGCAATGTTAGCTTAGAATTTACATCAATAGTCCTAGATATGATTTTTAATTGACACGCAGTCACTCAATTTTTTTCGGATTTTTTCTTGTTTAATGAAATTTAATCTATGTGCAATGCAATTTAACCCAAATGACCTAATTCTAACGACATGCAATTTCTAATTAAATGGACCTAACAACAATCACTAAATGACATGCGTTTCATGAGCCTAATTCTATATGACATGCGCATGATATTTTTGTATTTTTTTGTAAAAAAAATTGTAATTAAAAATTACTAATAATAAAAATCTAACTAAAAGTGAGATATTATCTATTTTAAGTTAGGAAATAGACTAATCTAAATCCTATCTTAACATAGAAATTTATCTTGACATGCAATTTAATTCAAATATATCATCTAAACTAGATATCATCTATACATGCATTCTAATATAATTAGAAAAGTATCTAACTATTCTATCATGCAATTCTATCTAGGAAATCAATTATAATCTACATGATATGCAAATGCAATTTTTTTAAAAATATTTTTGCATAGATAAAACAATCAAAATAAGATAAGCTTCAATTCATTCAAGATCATATACCATCTAATCAATGTGAATAAGGAAATAATATCCAACTAACTTGAAATTTCACACGAGAATAAAATTGATATTTTGATCTTTAGCAATGAATAAATGACTGGGTCGCCAAACTTTAGGTGTCAACAGCTAGTCTCACTTGGGTTGCCCTCACTAGCTGCATGCGATGGTTAGCCTTGCTGAGCTGCTCCTAGGCGAGGGCAAGCACTTGTCTAGGCGCGGTCGGGTGAGGGCCCCTCACTAGGGCTCGCCAAGGCGAGGGCGAGGCTTGCTAGCCTTGAGCGATGATCAATCGCAAGATCTAGTGAGGGGGCCTCACCTATCTATGCCTGGATGGCCAATGGTCGCCCATGCCTAAGGGCGGCCCAATAAGGCCAACCATTGCATGCGCCTGACAAGGGTGATCCAGGCGAGGACAGCCCTCACCGGCCATGGCTATGGCTAGTGGCTGGTGATGGCCATTGGCAAAAAGAAAAAGCAAAGAAGAGGGAGAGGAGAAAAAAAAGCAAAAAAGGAAAAAATTATTTTAAAAACTCATTATTTTCAAAAAATATTAAGATATTATTGAAAATGTCCATGACAGCAGATACCATATCACAGAAGATGGCCGGCATCCACATTACCAATTTCCAACCTAAATTGGCCCGATGGACCAAATTGGTACAATTATAAAAATGTTTAGGACTAATTCGATCAAATTAAAATGTTTGGAACTGAATTTGTACTAATGCAATAATTTTAGCACTTTTTGATACTTTTCCTGACCAATTTGTCTTCCTTAGAGTTTTGGTTGCAAATACATTGTGATTTTTTGACTTGGTAATGCTTCATAACTCCATTCTCAACGAAACAAACATCCAATCAAACTAAGTAATGGGGCCGCATACATTTTCAATGCCATCGTCGAGGTAAGCGTGGCATTGCTGCAACCACTGCTGTGATGCTCTCGATCCTCTTCTTGATCCCGGTTGTTCAAGCCATCATTGGTTTCTCTATGGAACATAAATATCCAGCCAAACCTGCCCAGATAATCGGTTGGTCGAGCAATGGCCGGGTATCCAGACCTATTTTCATACGGGTCAGGTCTTCTTTAACTCGTGCCAGCCTACACAAACTTGTAGAAAACATGTATCCATTACAAACATATAATTTCGGGGCAATAGCAATAACTTGTAAATAAAGGTTGCAACTAAAGATTAGTCATGGCTAATTTTAAAGATGGTAAATGTAACTTTTTACTATCTGTTCTATTATGAATTGGAAGAAACTAGAATGTTATGATAGCAGCGGAGGGTTTTGTGGTGCCTTGTGTGAGCTCCATCTTCATTAACAAGTAATTAGGGAAAATTACCAAAAAAATCATAAACCTATTGCAATTTTTCCAAATCAGTCATAAACTTTTTTTTTTCCCAATTTAGTCTTAAACCTTTTGCAATTATATCAATTCAGTCCATTCAGTCAATTTTGACTGACCAACGCTAATGTGGATGCCAGCGGCCAAGTCGACGCTGACATGGTAATTTTTTAATAATATTTATTTCCTTTTGGATTAATATCCTGAAAAACCCCAAACTGGTACATTTGTGACAAATTTACCCAAAACCATTTTTTTTAACATGAAAAACCTCAAATTGGTACACTTATGACAAATTTACTCCGACTGACCATAAAAAAACCCTAAACTAGATTTTTCACCCTAAACTAATTTATTCAACTGCAAAAAATTCTAAACTGATAAATTTGTGACAAATATACTATCTGCTAAATTAGATTAATACCACAAAAAAATCACAAAAATTGTAAACTATGACAAACGGAGCATAAAATCCCGAAATGGTATACCGGTCAACTATCATGTGTTATTTAACTTAATAATTTCACAGTAAAATTTAACGAAAACTAACAGAGGGTAAATTTGTCATAAGTGTACTAGTTTTAGGTAAATTTGTCAAAGGTATATCAATTTGGGGTTTTTGGTGGTTAAAAAAATAGTTTAGGATATATTTGTCAGAAGTGTACAAGTTTGGGGTTTTTCAGGGTATTAACCCTTTCCTTTTCTTTTTTTTTTTTTTCCTTTTCTTCCTACTTTTCTTCTTCTCTTCCCCCACAATCTTGCTCACCACTGGGCAAGGCTTAGGTGTTGCGGGCAAGATGGCTTTGGCCAAATTTGGATTATGCCAGCCTCACCGTGAGCAAAGGGGGCCTTGCTCGTGGCCCGTAGGCTTTGTCTAGTGGTTGGCAAGCCTCATAAGCTACTATGGGGGAAGAGAAGAAGAAAAGTAGGAAGAAAAGGAAAAAAAAATAGAAAAAAAATGAAAAAAAATTAATAGAAAGTTCGAAAAAAAAAAATGAATATTATTAAAAATTGCCACTTTAGCGTTGGCCAGATGATTGGCACTGACTAGCCTCCATGTTAGCATCGACTAGCCAAAATTGACCGGATGAACTGAATTAGCACAATTACAAAAAGTTTAGGATTGAATTGACAAAAAAAAAAAAAGTTTAGATTGATTTGGAAAAATTACAATAGATTTAGGACTTTTTTGGTAATTTTTCCTAAGTAATTATACTAAGATAAAAGGACAAAAGAGTGAGGATATGATTATACTACAAAATATTCTTGATAAAATTAGGCTTTTAGAACCTTTATCTTCTGTTAAATCTTATGAATTAAAAAGGTACATGTCCATTTGTCTTAACATAGCCAGTCAAATTGATGCATTTGTTGAAATGTAGAACATAATTATGAAGAGTGGAGGCTGATAATCTCCGAATACTTAGGATGTTATCATGACATCCAATTTAGGCCAGCACACACTCTTCTTGGTTGACTCTCTTTCCTCCTAATAAAGATGCACATTTTTTGAAAACTTATGGGCTAATAAGGTATTATCAATTGCTTTAATCCTTTTTCAAACGAAAATATCTAGTGTGAGATTTTCCTTATTTCCTACCTCACGTGTGCAGTAGACACTCTCTCTCACATGGGGAGTCCATTAAGCTAGGGCCAACCATTGCCATTTGATGCATGACATCCTCTTTTAAGTATCATTGAACACTTCTCATCCCAAATGTCAGATGTGGCATTTCTTTTTTTCACTTGATATGCGTACTTGATAAAAGATCGCTACACTAATGTCAAAAAAAGAAAACGGAAAATCTTCACTGTTTTATTTAGATTTCATTACCCATAGATTGGTTTGTGTTGCCGACTTTCAAGTGTTTTGTTCATCGTTTTTGGATTTAAGGGAAGGAATCACTCGCCAAGCACTCAAAATGGTTAAAGTGAAATTCATAAATCGTGAAAAGGGCCAAATTAACTAACATAAACTTCACATGGGTCCACATGATCAAATAAAATAGGTTTCTTATCAATTACAGCCACAGTGGAAGGTCCTGTCTACGTGCCGTCCATTAGTTATATATTTTCAATCATAGAGTAACTAATTTATAAATTTATTTTCTTGTGCACACTAATGAGAAAATGTGTATGGCCATGAATGAATTATTACAAAGGCCCCTACGTTTATGTTTTGTCTTGTACTAATCGTTGCATAAAAGAAGAAATACTAGTCTCTTTTCACATATTTGTAAGCGAGAAATAGGCATCTTGTGGCGTGCTTATGTAAATTATTGCTTATTAATCAAAACTTGTCCATATTAGATCAAAAGGTTCGAGGAAAACGTCTTAGTTGAAGGGATCACGCCACACCATAGTTGTTGCCTTGTTTTAATTGTCTTTGTCCGAAGGCCATGTGCAATCATATATTCGGGCAAGTTGGAGAGAACCACAACGATGAATTCTCTCATCATCATTTTCTTCTAATATCACACATTTCTTGACTAATCAATTCCTCAATTGAACCTTAATTGCAAGTTATTGATGACCAATGAGCATGGAAGCTTGTCCTTTGGCAACTTTGCTCTAGTCAATAAGTGGAGTCAGTAATGCTCATTATAAAAACCAGGTGCTTGTCCTTTAGCCACTAGTAACTTTTCTATTGATGTTACAATCACTCAATTTATTATCTGAGTAGGTATGAAGAGCAAAAGATAAATTCCTTGAATACCACGCTTCTAAAGATGATGTATGTTCAAAATATCTGAAAATATGTTTAAATGGCAATCAATATATCAAATATTTGGCGTGCGTGAATATAAAGAGTGTAGGGAAGACAGATGCTCAACCGATTAAACTGGCACTAACTCCATTCCTAAGACTGATTTACTTTACGAAGCTTGGCTTAATGAAACCACTACTCCTCCACCCACGGTATACTCTTCTATAAAGAATTTCTCTAACAAATTTTATCTCACAAGAAGTTGATTTAAAGAATGAATACGAGAGAGTTTCTGTATTTTTTATGTACACACATGCCCATGACAAGGGGTTACCCTATTTATATGGAAAACAAACTCAACCAGCTATTATTAACACCTCAAACGGCTAATTTTTTTACCATTGAGAATTTGGGTGCCTCTAAAATATGGTTGTACACCTGCTAGATTGAGCAGGCGAAACTTAAATCTGAACTGCAAAGTCAGGTATTCAACTATTACTCGGCTGGGTAGCGGACCTGTTATCAGATAGAAACCGGTATTCTTTAACCCTTGCTAACCGAATACCGAGCATTCAAATGATTTAAGTGAAATTTTATTACTTGTGAAAAGGGCCAAATTAACTAACAAAATATTCGCATGAGTCCACACCGTAATATAAAATAGACTTGTTGTTTCAAGAACAATGGAAGATCCCATCAGCAAGGCGTCCACCAGCAGGATGTTTTCAATAAATAAATTTATTCTACTGTGAACATAAAGAAAATGTGTATGGGGACGAGGAAACCATTACGTAAGCCCTTACGATTATGTTTTTGTCTTGTACGACTCATAGCTTAGAAAAAAGAAATATTAGTCTTTTTCCACACATCGTAAGTGAGAAAGGAGAATCTTAAGACTTGCTCATGTAAATTATAGTTCACCAATCCAAACTTGTCCTTATTAGATGAGAAGGGTTCGAGGAAAACGTCTTCGTTGAAAGGACCACACCACACCACACCATAGTTGTTGACTTGTTTTGTTTCTCTGTCCAATGTTTACATGACTCTCAAAGAATATCATCATGTAAAAATTAATTTCTAGTATGAATGCCTGGACTCTAACATAATTATTGATTCTTTGAGAACGTCTATTAGCAAAAGACCAATTTGAGGCCATATTTCTTTTTTTCGGTGAAGGTTGACCATAACATTAATTGGTTCGAAATTTTCCTTATGCTGTCCGAATTTACCCTCCTAGAGTACCAACTGCAAAGATATTGCTTTTTTTCTTCTTCTTTTTTTTTTTTTTTACTTTCTTGGTGAATCGTTTCTCTAGCCTGAGGAGTACTGGGATTGCATATACTTTCAAAGTGGGTCGAGAGATTAAAATGTTTTCCACATTTTGACCCCCATAGATTACACTGCCGACTTGTTCAACTTTTAAGAACCATAAACATGAATTTTTCTATTTCTCTTCCTACATAAACACTTTAAAAAATTTATTTAATAAGTCGCAATGTACATAAAGTCAGCCAGCGACTAGGCCAGCTGGAATTGTGGAAAGGAGGAAGAAAGAAATGAAAAGTAAAAAGAAGAGAAAAATAAAAGAAAATAAAAGAATCAAAATTTCAGAAAAATTACAAAAATTACAAAAATTATCCATGTCAACAATAGCTAACATCCATGCTAGCAATTTCCAATCAAAATTTTATAGAAGAACTATATTGACAAATTATCAAAAGTTTTAGGACTGAATTGATTGTTGTACAATAGATTTATTATTTTTTTTAGTAATTTTCCCCTAAATTATATTTTAATTAGATAACTTATAAGACCAAAGAGGCCCAAAACAGAATTCTGTGTACAATAAAGTAGTTCCATGGCTTGCTATATTTGAGTTGAGGGGATGAGGAAACTCATGAGAGAAAATGTCAACAGTTCACGTTTGACTTTCTCATCAAAATTTTAAAGTTCTCTGCTTCTCCACCCAAACCTTCATTTTCTCCATTTTTCTTTGTTTCCCAAACATTATAAAAGTAACTCTACTATCACTAATAAATGGAGGTTAACCATTGCCAATTGATCCATGACCTCCTATTTTGATAACAATATAATTCTTCTTTTTATTCAAAATGTCGGACTACATTTTTTTCACCTCATATGTGCACTCAATAAAGGAACTCTTGAAAGTGTACTTACTAATGCCGAAAAAGAGAGAAGCAAAGTCTTGGTGGGCCACAGATTGGTTTGTATTGCTGACCATCAAGAGTTTTTAATTTTATTTTTTGGATTTAAGGGAAGTGATCACACCAAACACTCAAATGATATAAGTAAAATTCATTTCTTGTGAAAATGACTTAATTCACATGAGCCCATATTGTCAAATAAAATAGGCTTGTTATCAATTACAACATAGCGGAAGTTCCTATCTATGAGCCGTCTATTAGCTAGATGCTTTCAATTAGAGTATAAAATTAATAAATTTATTTCATTGTGCACACTAGATTGAGAAAATGTGTATGGCAAATGAAGAAATTATTAACGGTTATGTTTTGTCTTGTACTAATCATTGTAGGAGAAAATATTTATTAGTCTATTCCATACATTTGTGAGCGAGAAAAGGGAATCTTATTTCGTGCTCATGTAAATTATTGCTCACTAATCAAAGTAGTCCTCATTAGATATGGAGGGTTCGAGGGAAATGTCTTACTTTATGGGACCACACCACTCCATAATTTTCGCAACTGGTCATTAAAGAATAAAGCCTTTTGGTTGAGTGGAAGAAAATAACTCAGAAGACATTGACCATAATTTTGCCAATAAAGGAGATGATTACATGGACCTTAAAGAATAACATCATTTAAAAGTTAATTTCTATGAACATCTTGAAACTAACATAAGTATGGCTGTTTTTTGGCCAAAGACCTAAGTGTTGATTAAATTAAAATGTCTTTTAACTAAAGACATTTGAGAAGATTTATAGCAAAAGAGAAATTTGAGACCATTTTTTTTCAATCGCCGAAGGTTAACTCCTTTCAAATCGTTCCATTAATCTAACTAGCACTAGTGCTGCATATATTTTTTCAAAGTGTTTCGAGAATTAAAGGTTATTTCCAACATTATATCCCCAATAGCTTACGCTCAGGATTTGTTGAACTTTTAGGACTATGAGAACGAATTTTCTATATCTCTTTTGACAAAAGTGCTTTCAAAAAGTAGCAAAAGTCCCGAACTCCCGATGTACATAATTTGGTAATGATATTGGTGAAGCCTTGCATCAACGGGGATGGGGAAGCCATCGACTGATCTCAATCCCAATTATGACCCCGACGATGATGACATCAAGCTCGTGCTCGTGCCCCTTATGTCGCCGACCCTAACCTAATCTTGTATTTCAAATCTGAAGTGCATTGACAGTTGCTCCTTTGTATCTTCTAAAATGTCTAATCAAGGCTGTCTGTCCTAAGTATAACATCCGATTCATAATTTTTTTTTCCTCTTCAGTCTTTCCTCCTTTTCACTGTGATTTTGCTTGTGTTTGTAATCTCTCTGCAAATTGAATGGAAGAAAGAGGAGGAAAATGCGACATTTGATTTTGCTTCAAGATTCTGTTACATTGGTTATTTACCTGTTTGATAAGAATTATTTTCTTTTGAGTTTAAGATAATTAATTTGTTCGTATTTTACTTTTTTTTAACAAAAAAAATGCCACATCAGCTTACAAGGGAAGCGCCATTTTGTCACGTAAGCACCTTTCGACGGAAAAGATGACGGTGACCGTGTTTATATAATATATGATTTTTTTTTTTTTTTTCTGGATTTGGCCTATCACTTATGTGAGAACTTCGAATGACGCTGCCACCCACCCACCACCACGGTCACTGGGCCCAGCGCTCATTCTTAGCAACTTCCTACGTCTAGGATCGTGATCGATGAAAACAAAAATACAAGAACAAGAAATGCCGTGTTTTTCCACGCCATCGACGAGAATAAAGAAAGACGTTGAGGTCATTGCCCTCGTTTTCTTTGTCTTTGTCCAATGGTCATTTGCGATTATTTATCTGGGCAAGTGGAACAAAGCCACAGTGATGAATCCTGTCCTCATCAGTTCCCTTTGATATTTTGCATTTCTCAACTAATCAATTATTTAATTGCAAGTTGTAAATAATTGATTAATTTTTTGTTAATGAACAATGAACTTCGCTCAATTCAAAAAGTAGTCACGAGTGCCCATTATATAAATGGCCAACCAACTGCATGCCCATTGCAAGAACTCAGCAAATAGTCCTCGATCCTTGATCCTCTAGTCGTTCTAAGTCGAAGCTAAAGGTATCGAAACATCTTCCTCGGTTACACTTTCTCGTCAACGAATTTTCAGTTCCCTGCTGTTTTCTTCCCCAACACTGTCCACTTGTTTTTGCGTTTTGCTAATTTGTCCACTTATATTCTGATGTTATCAGGACTGGTCTTGGACTGCCTTCCTCTTCATCCATCTTTGCAGACAAGTCAGTGGCCTGGTATGTGTGTTATTATACATCTACTTTTTGTGTGCTATTAGCGCTTGTTTCATTTTCACCCTTTGTTTTGTAATCTGGTTCTATTGATTGAACCCTAAAAAGCATAAAAGCAAAACAGGAGGAAAAGGAAGAAAAAAAAAAATGGGTTCAGATAATTGCGACATAAACTCATTGCAGAGGCACCAATATTTGTCTCTCTTAGCTTAATATCTGTAAAATGGTAGTTGTATGTATAACCATCTTCTTGTTGCTAGTGTAATTTGTGATTTGGAAATGATAGGGTGAACTTGGAAAAATAGCAAGTCTCTACTCACAGGCATTTAGATGATCCAGCCTATTACAATTGATAGGGAAAAAAATTGATATTTACTAATTGCAGAACACCTAAAATCCTTTAAAGCATAAAATTATTACATGTGAATTAACACATAATATTTTCAAAAGGGAAAATAACAGTAGTCCATAATCTTTGATCCAACTTGTAATGTTATCATTGGATTTTTAATTCACTCAATGTAATCCTTGAATTATTCCTAAAGGTTTAATATAATCCCTAAATTTTTAACTTGCTCAATCTAGTCTCTCAACTTTCCAACAAAGTCAAATAAGTCTTTTAGTACTAATTATAAGTTTTCATAATTACACTATTGTCCCGATTTTAGAATATTTTTTCTTTTCAATCCTTCTCCTAAATGACTAAAAATATATATGATCTTTTTATTACTTTTTTTGTACCATTTTAGTCTTTATAAATATTATGATGATTTCCATTAAGTAAAACTTTAGCTTATGATATTTATATTAATAAACAAAAACATTACCTATAATGAGATTCCGTAACGATTGACTAAAAATGATTTGTTTTTTCCTTGAAAGGTGGATAATAATATTTAATCAAGGGCCTTCAACTTTGGTTCATATATCTATTACATAAAATTTGTTTAATCGTCCTTTTAATAAGCAAGAGGTTTCACAAGAAATAAACGTTAGAGAGAGAGAGATGCTAACTAAACTTCCTCGATGAACAAATCTAGTGTATCATATTTTATGTTATCTTGACTTGATGATTGTATTTTATTATGTCACGTGAATTTGCACATGACTACATTGTCTAACCAAATTGGGCTCAACTTGTCGCGGCTTTATCTACCTCACGTAATGAGTGATGATGGAACAAATGTTGAAAATTATGATAAATGTAACTTTTTGACAGTCTATTCTATTCCATAAATGGGGTAAAAAGAATCTAGTATGCTAAAATAAGACATCAGGAAACGATCGAGGGTTTTGTGGTGGCTTTGTGTGAGCTTCATCTTCACTAATGAGTAATGATGCTTGAAAAAATAAAAAGAAGAGGACCGAGGATATGACCATCATACAAAATTCTGTTGATAAAATCAGGTTTTTAGAACCTTTAGCTTTCATCAAATTTTATGAATACAAAAGGCACATATCCTTTTTTCTTAAAATAACCAATAATAAGATCTTAAATTAGACATTAATATGCTGCATTTTTGAAATATAGAACTTAATTATGAGGAGTCGAGATTGATAACCCCTAACTATTAAGGATGTCATCATGCTATTTAATTTTGGCTAGTGCACATAATCGACTCTTTTGGTTGACTCTATTTCCTCCTAATAAATACATACCTCTTTTTGACAATTTATTGATTGATAACATATTTTAAATTACTCTGACCTTTTTCACTTCATATATTTGGTGTGGGATTTTTTTTCCCTCATCCCGGATGTATTCTAGATATTCTCACTCTCGAGTAACCATTGCCAGTTGATACATCACCTACTCTTTTGAGAATTATTAAATACTGTTTTTATCCCAAATGTTTGACGTGACACTTTTTTTTTCACCTCGCACGTGCACTTAATAGAGGAACATGTATTTACTAATCCCAAAGAAAACAAAACAAGTCTTCAGTGGGCTATAGATTGTTTTATATTGCTGACTCTCAAGCCTTTTTATTTTCTTTTTTTGGTTGGGGGAGAGGGGAGGGGGATTTGAGGAAGGCGACCACACCAAACTACGAGCCGTCACTAGATATTTTCAAACATAGAGTAACTAATTAATGAAATTACTTTATTGTGGACAGTGGTGTAAGGAAAAGTATATGGCGATGATGATATAATTACTTGGGCCCTTACGCCTATGTTTTCGCTTGGTTATGCCTCATGGCTCCTTTCTTGATGAAAGTTATTTCCAATCCATCGAGGGCTGGTGCCGCATATATTTTCGAAATGTTTCACAAAATTATGATTTTTTCCATATTTGATCGCAACAGATTTGTCAACTTTTAGGAACCATAAATACAAATTTTCCTATTTCTCTTCCTACAAAAATGCTGTCAAAAAGTATTTGTAAGTCCAAATGTACGTCAATTCGGTAATTTACATGCATTCATATTGATTCGTCAACTTTAAAAGTAAGGTACTCCATTTTTTTAAAAAATAAAAAAGGAATATTTCACAAGAAAAAATCAAAAGTTTTATTTTCGGTTTTTGGAACGAAAAGGGTTCCTTAGATGAAAATTCTGAATCTGTAAATTTTGTATAACATCAAAGGGGAAAAATGATCCCAATTTTAAAAAACCACTTCCTCTTAATTAAGGGATAGAGATGGCCTACTGTTATTTTTACCATCCAAATGAACCTACGTGCCAACTGACGTGGCAAACGCCGCTTACATGGAAGTTGACGTGGCACTTTTCATTATTATGTAAAAAAAAGTAAATTTAATAATATTAATCTCAAAATAAAAAGAATTCTGTCAAAGAGAAAAGAAAAAAACAAACACTAGAAGCAGACAGGGGGGAAGGGCGTGTGTCCGGTTGTGGTGGCCATGCACGCCACCACGTTGCTCTCGGTGCTCTTTTCGACTTTGGTGGCCGACGCCATGATCAGTTTCTCCATAGAACATAGTTCGCAATAGGGGTTGAGAGAAGGAAAATGACCCAACAGACTATGAGAGTTTCAGAAGATGCAGAGGAGTTCGCTTCTATGCACTTCGGATTTTAATATAACGTCGATTCATAATCGTTTTTACCTTCAATCATGCCTCTTTATCACTGTCTTTTGTTTTTGTGTTTGCATTTCTTTGCGAATTGAAAGGAAGAAAGAGAAGGAAAATGTGACATTTGCTTTTGCTTTATGTACTTTTTTTTTCTTCTTCTCTCTTTGATAAAAATCATGTTGCTTTAAGCTTAAAATCATCGATTATTATTCTATTACTTTTTTAAAAATAGAAAACGTCACATCATATGACCGTGTAAATTTAAATTCATTGATTTGATAGTGACTATGTTTGTTTGTCAAGAAAGACTACATGCTATTTTTAAATAGGGAAAAAGTCACGAAAAACCCTGAACTTTGCACAAAGTGACACATTTACCCCAATTTTTTTTTTTTGTGACGTGAAAAATCTTGAACTTTGCCAACCGTGACACATTTACCCCAAACTGTTTTTGTGACACAAAAAATCTTGAACTTTTGTTATGTGACACATTTATCCCAAAATTATAGGGCATTTTGGTCTTTTCATTATTTAAAATTTTTTTCTTTTTATTCTTCTCTCTTCCCTCCATCGGCGTTCGGCAAGGGCTGCCCTCGCCAGCGTCGAGCTAGGGCGGCCCTCACCGGCGTCGGGCAAGGGCTACGTCGAGCAAGGGCCGCCCTCGCCTGCATCAGGCGAGGGTGTCCCTACCCTTGCCAGATTTGGGGAGGGTCGTCCTCGCCAAACGTAGGCAAGGGCTGCCCTCATCGGCATTGGGCGAGGGTGCCGGTGAGGGCCGCCCTCGCCCAACGCCAGCTTCCCTCCGCCAGCTCCGCCATGGCCGGAGGAGGGAAGAAGGAAAAAAAAAAGAAGAAGGAAAAAACAGAATAAAAAGACAAAAATGCCCTTGATGGGATAAATGTGTCATGGTTTGAAAAGTTTAGGGTTTTTCACATCACAAAAAAAAAAAAAAAAAAATTGGGGTAAATGTGTCACTTTGGGCAAAGTTTAGGATTTTTCGAGGCTTTTTCCTTTTTAAGTATTTAGAAAGTGAACTAATTTTTTTTTCCCGATGTAAATACAAAATTTATTTGTTTGATTTGGCCTCTCAGTTACATGAGAACTTCAAATGACACTCCAACCCCATCTTGGCCATTGAACCCCAACTCCCTTTGTTGATAACATGCTATGTCCAAGTCTCACATAGCATGATCAACTAGAAAAAGAAGAAGTGTCATCTCTCTCGACCCATTGAGAATGAAGAAAGAAAGAAGAAAAAAAAAGAATTTAAAGTCATCGCCATTTGAGGCATTGACTAGTCAGAAACGACCAACTCCGTCTGGGCTAGGGCTGGAACATGTCTTCAAGGAGATCAAGATAGCTAGTCATATCTGTTCGTCTTTGTCATTTCCCTCTAATGTTACACAATATTTCTCAACTAATCAATTTCTTAATTGCAAGTTGTGTGTTTTTGGTTGCCTTGTTTGGTTTGTCTTTGTTCAATGGTTATTTGCAAATATTTATCTAGGCAAGTTGGACATAACCACATGATTTATGTCCTCATCACATCCCCCCTACTATTATATCTCAACTAATAATTTTCTTAATTTGCAAGTTGTTTGTTGATAAACACTGAATATGAGTATCTATTGTGCATGAGAGAGAGAGAGAGAGAGAGAGAGAGAGTTTGCATATTGTAAAGACGGCCTAATAGTTACACTAAAAAATTAACAATCTAATCAAAGTACTATTTATGGACCAAACTTACCAACTTAAAAGTATTACAAAATTTAATTCATCATAATTTAAAGAGATGATAGCCAAAAATGAAAGTTATGATTATCTAAACATTAATTGATCTTCACACATAGAAGGATATTTTAGTCAATTAATAATACATAAAAGGTGAAGAGAAAAGTAGGATGAACTGATGATTGACCTTTTTTCTGATCATAAATTGATATTTTGGCCAATTGATAATAAAAAGATGTGTATCAAATACCCCACTTTATTTATTTATTTATTTTTGTTTAATACAAAGTCACAATATCTAAACTTTTATTCGGTGCAATGTTATCGTTCAATTTAGAATTTCCCACATTAAGAGATAGCCAGTTTAGAAAGATTCTCTTTTAATTATTAGGGGACATGGCATGTGCAGTGCCCTAAGAATTGATTGTAATCCTTCACAATGAAAATATTAAGTGGTCCTGGACCTCCACGTCAGCCACTCCTCTCTCTGGAAC
Source organism: Eucalyptus paniculata subsp. matutina (assembly GCA_017140255.1). Lineage (NCBI taxonomy): Eukaryota > Viridiplantae > Streptophyta > Magnoliopsida > Myrtales > Myrtaceae > Eucalyptus > Eucalyptus paniculata. The sequence continues at coordinate 46,655,151 of CM029436.1, read as the reverse complement.
GCTTAACCCAACCCAAGCTCATCGTCTTCATCAAGCATCAGCTATGGGGTGGGGAAGAGAAGAGACAAAACGCTGAATCACCCACCCTCCCCCACGTCGCCTTCCCACTCCTTCTCGTTCTCCTCCTCCTCCGACTTCGAGTTCACCTTCTCTCTCTTCCCCCACTACCCCTCCACCCTCTGCGTCGCCGACGAGCTCTTCTACAAGGGCCAGCTCCTCCCCCTCCAGCTCTCCCCCTCTGCCTCTCCATGGTCCGTACCCTCCTCGCCTCCTCCTCCTCCTCCCACTCCGCCACCACCTTCTCCCGCCACTCCTCCGGCAGCCCCACTACCTCCTCCGACCAGATCTTGCCGAAGGACGCCGACGATGGCCATGGACGAGCGTCGGCGTCGCTCGCGAGCCGCTCGTCCGAGCCGCTCGTCCGAGCCGCTCGTCCAGATCTGGATCTGGAGAAAAGCCCGTCGCCGGGCTTGGCTGCCGGTTGGTGGGGCCAGGAACGGGTGGCGAAGGTCTCCGACTTCTTCATCTTCGGTGGCTCTTGAGACCCGCAAAAGGTCTCCCAACTGCAATGAAACATGAAAAAATCGTTGCACGCCGTTAATGGCGTTTCGAAATTAGACGTGAAATAAGCAGATGGGAAAGAAATCTGAAAAATGAGCGCACCCGGACACGTGGCGAGATCCTGGAGGATCCAATATTTGAAAAGTGGGCCCACTCAGAGAAGTGGTGAGGGTCAGGAGCACCCACGATTTTTCTATTCAAATCCAGATGGTGGATGGTAGAAACATCCAATGATCCAAACATGTACCCGCAATCAAATGTTATTTGTTCACTAAATTTTTAGAAAGGACTTCTTGTTTTCCAAAAAATCCTGAAAATGAAAGAAATGTTTTAAGCTTTAAAATATTGAGATAAAGTTCTAAATAATTCAAACTATCAATACTCAAAAGAATCGATAATGATATGCATGTCATGTTTCTTCTCATGCTTTGGATTTAAATTGGAACACACTTGAACTTTCTCTGCGTGGTTTTGTGATGAATACTGCAAAAATCGTTGGGGCCCTCGAAGAGTCGTCCCCGTTGTCAAGAAACATAAAATAAAGAAAAAAGGGACAACAAAAAGAAAATAAAATGAAAGGAAAGAGTTAGCCTTCCGTTGCACGTGGTTAACCAGGTAACGTGCTGCTTGTCCACGTACGATCATTTGCAAATTGTCCACGCCGACCAGTAACATGTTGCTCGCTTGGGTGCACCGAGTGCAGTAACTGTACCTTTTTTTATTTTTCTTTTTTGCATGCACTACTGTGCTCTCTCTCTCTCTCTCTTTTCTCTCTCTCTCTCTCTCTCCACGCGGACCAGCAGCATGTTGCTCGCTTGGGTGCACCGAGTGCAGTAACTGTACCTTTTTTTCTTTTTTCTTTTTGCATGCACTACTGTTCTCTCTCTCTCTCTCTCTCTCTCTCTCTCTCTCTCTCGTCTTCGGTTTTGTTTCGCTGTTCACATTTTTTATCACTTTGCTCTTCCTTTCTTTTCATGCATCGCCAGTGATTAGTTCTGTTCTGTTCAGTTTCCTTTGCACAGATTTGTTTAAGCAAAGAAAAGGTATTTCTAGACATTAAAGAACAAATTATGGCGGAATTTGCTACCTCCGTTGCATTGAACCTTGTGTCGAAACTAGGTGAGTACCTATTTGCTCCCATTGGACGCCAATTTGGATATGTGTTGTGCTACAAGAGCTATGTCCAAGATCTCGAAAATGGAGTCGAGAAGCTGGAGAATGCGAGGAAAAGGGTGCAGAGCTCTGTCGATGAAGCCGTCTATGACGGAAAACCTATACACACTAATGTTAAGAAATGGTTGAATAGCGTGGAGAATAAGGCCAAGGAAGCACAAAATTTGTTAAAACAAGGTGAAAGTGCAAAAAATGCTTGCTTCCATGGGTGGCTTCCCAACCCCATGGTGCGCCATCCGATTGGCAAGAAAGTGAAGAAGATGACTCAAGTCATTCAGGAACTCCATGATGAAACCGCAAATAATGACTTCCAAAAGGTCCACTATGAGAATCCTCCGAAAGGAATTGTCACTGCTACCACTTCTGCTACAAGATCCGTTGACAAGAAAGAAGATGTCCTGGAGTTGAGGGCTTCAATCACAGAGGATGTAATGAAGGCTATAACTGATGATAAGATCTGTGTGGTTGGGGTGTTTGGACCAGGTGGGGTTGGGAAGTCCAAGCTTTTGGAAGACGTTGAAAGGCAAGTTAAGAAAGAGAAACTATTTGATGTGGTTGCCATGGCAAATGTATCACGCAATCCAGATTTAAAAATAATCCAGGGAGATATCGCTGACGCACTAGGCCTAAAGCTAATGAATGTGGAAACTACTCGTGGGAGAGCCGATCGTTTGCATGAGAGGTTAGAGTGTGATCGTGAAAAAAGAATGCTCATAATTTTAGATAATTTGTGGAGGAAGCTAGAGTTGAAAGATGTTGGAATTCCTTGCTGTGATGATAATAAAGTTATAGGCTGCAAATTATTGCTATCATCTAGAAACAGAGAAGTTTTACGCATTGACATGGTCTCTGATCGAGAATTCCGACTCAATGAGTTAGATGATGGAGAAGCAAGAAGACTGTTTGAAAGGATAACGGGGGACAAAGTTCACAATCCTGAGTTTAAACCCTTGGTAGAAGGAGTGGTCAAGAATTGCGGAGGCTTACCACTTTTTATTATTTCGCAGGCAAAAAGGTTGAGGAAGGGATTACCGGCTGCATGGAGGAATGCTTTGACTATAGAAGGGTCTGATTTAAAATCACTGGTGGAACTAAATTACAACGATGTAAACAATGAGAGGATCCAATCATTGTTCTTGATTTATGCTATATCTTATAGGATAATTTCTCTGAGGGATGCCTTGGTCTATTGCTTGGGTTTGGATTTATTAGACAATTTTAGTAAGACCATCGAAGACGCTAGAGATAGGTTGATCATGGATCTAGAATGCCTGCAAGACTCTTCTTTATTACTAGACAGTGATGTCACAAAAGAGATAAGAATGCATGACATAATCGCTGACGTGGCCATCTCTATTGCTTCCACAAAATGGAATGCCTTGGTTGGGAGGGTGGATTGTGGGTTTGAAAAATGGTCAAAGGATGAGCTCAAAAAATGCATCGTGATATCCTTCCCTCAGGTTGGCATTGATAAGCTCCCTGAAATATTGGACTGCCCAAACTTGAGGATGTTTCTGTTGTACGAAGGCAACCCATCTCTGAAAATTCCCAAGTCATTTTTTGAATCTATGGAGAAGCTCCAAGTCTTGGACTTATCTGGTTTATCTATCACCTCTCTACCTTCATCAATTCAGTTCCTTAAGAACCTCAAGTCGCTATGTCTTGATTTCTGCCATCTGGAGGATGTGACTGATCTTGGAAAGCTAAAGGCATTGCAGTTCTTAAGTCTCATTGAATCTACAATTACTCGGTTGCCCAAAGAAATAGGTGAGCTAATAGAATTGAGATTTCTGGACTTGACAGGGTGCACTAGGCTCGAAGTTATTGAACCTGGCATGCTCGGAAGCTTGATTAACTTAGAAGAACTGTATATGAACAACAGTTTTGATAAGTGGGAGGCTGAGGATGAAGAATCGCGAAGCAATGCCAGTCTGACTGAGTTGAAGAACATGAACAAGTTGAGCACTTTGGACATTGCCATTCCTCATTCTTCATATCTATCGAGAGACCTGCCATTTGGGAAACTGAGCAAACATAAAATCCAAATTGGGGGCGTTTGGGATTGGTCGGGCGAATACAAAGAATTTAGAACTTTAAAGCTCACGCTAGATTCAAGCGATCTTCTTATTGAAGAATGGGTGTTGAACTGTTTGCAGAAAACGCAAGATCTCCACTTGGATGGCTTGCAACATGGTGTCGATAGCATTCACAATTTGTGCATCGAAGGATTTCAGGAATTGAAGCATCTTCACGTACAAAATAGCCCATCTTTCCAAAATGTTGTTTGCTCCATAGAGAATGTTGAGTGCACTACATTTATTGGATTGGAATCTTTGTTTCTTGAGAATCTGAACAACTTAAAAGAGATTTGTCGCGGCTATCTTGCCCTTGAATCCTTCAGCAAATTAAAGATTTTGAAAGTGGATAACTGTGGTGAAATCAAACATTTGTTTCCTTTGTCTATGAAGAGAATGATATTGCAGCTTGAAGAGATTGAAATAAGCAGTTGCCACTTAATGCAGCAAATTGTTGCAGATGCTGAGGTAGATGAAGACAGAGACGGAATATATGATGATACCAAAGTGAAGTCATACAATTTGCGTAGGCTGACGTTACGAAACTTGCCAAAGATGATGAACTTCTATAAAACCGCAGATGATTCGATCGAGTTCTTCGATGGGCAACAGGTATATAATTTGTTTTTGAGATTTTGGGCATGGATATGCGAGGGTATAATTGGACATAGAAAATTGGATAAATAATTTGTTTTTGAGATTTTGTTTTCTAGAATAATTAATACGAACAGTAATTTAATTTTGCAAAATGGGATCGCTATGTAATATCTGAATATATAAAAACATTTATACATTAGTTAATTACATCTCAATTTATTTGTGTTATATTATCAACGCGGTTTAAGAAGCACCGCACGGTGTATAGAATTTTTTTAAATAATCTAGAAGTTCATCATTGTTTAATGGTAAAATCGCATGTGTATACACAAACATCTATGAATTTAGTCATAAGTTGAAGGTAGTATATACGGCCTATATAATTTCTGTGACCTTTATTTTAAAATGAATGGAGATATGTAGAATTCCGTTATATCCAATTGATTAAAGTGAAAGAAAGAACTAAAAAAATTCAATAGGTGAATTTAATTGTTTATATTCAATAGTTCAATTTGTTTTCCTTACCCCTGGTTGTATTATGGACCTTCTGTAGTGATCAAATCTTCCACAAATCTACATTCTAACCACTTTTCTAATATTACTAGTAGAATTTATGTGCGTTGCACATGTTTAAATTTCTTTTTTTTTGGTAATAAAATATTCGTGAAAGTATTTATTAGAAATACATCGAGCATTCATTTGTTCACTATTGCTTGGATATAACAGTTTCTGTAACTATCCTGCTAGTATAGAATAAAAATATAGGAAACCTTTTAAAAATTATCTTAAAATTATGTTTATAGAGTGATCCCAACTGCAAAAGCATGATGCTAGACTAAAATCATTTATTAAATTAAGTCATTTTCTTGGCTATATGACTAACTCACCACATAAATTATTCTTTTTATGACGAGAAAGGGTATCCTAGGTTCTTATATAGGTAGAATTAAATCCATTGCTGAAATTGACTTTGATGCCCATATGGTGCTGCTGCGACCAGTTCATGGATCTTATCGCCAGCCATGGATCTTAAATTGATGAACCCCTTATTTGACTTTGGTTCGATAAGTCATCCTTTCCACATTACAGATATACTAGAATTTTAGCTTATGTTATGCATGGGGACAACAAATTTTTCTGACTACTTCATAAATTTATAATTACATTTTACTTTCAATCTTTTGATAAGGCAAGTTTTTGTTTTTGGAATAGTTTGAAGAAAAAAGCCAGACTCAAATTAGAAGCTTTAATCAATTAAAATTTTAGTTTTTATCAGTTGGTCAATCACAAGCCCCTTAAATAATGTTCATTGTTATGTTTAATGCTGTTCTATGTCTTCCTTTAACTTAATATGTTGTTAGCTCATGAGCATTTGGTAGAAAATAATTAAGATGTTTTTTGTACATTGTTATATGAGATATTATATAAGACCACAATTAATGACTAACGAGAATTAATTGAGTCTACGCCATTTATTTGTAAAATTTAGAAAGCACAAAATGTGAGTATAAATTCAATAACCTCAATAACTCAGGGATTATATCTTCCTCCTCTTGTCATACATATAATAGAGCCCCAATAGACAATAAGGTAAATAATAAGCCAAGCGTAAAAGTTGATAAAATTTAAAGAACAAAAACGCAAAAATTCAAAAATCACTACTCGGCCCTTTTTTCCCGTCATCTTCAAATCTATTACGTGACATCATTTACTTTATTAATTTTTCACAGACAGCGCGTGTTCATAGCTTTTAGTAGAAGCATTGTGAGATTATGTGGGATTATCCACCCCTTGCTGCTAAAGAAAAATCACTGCATATGCCTTTATAACGTTATCCTCCTGACTTTTTAAGGTTTCATTGCCCTTCTTGGAGTCCTTGGCACTATCTGAACTTCCCCAATTGAAAGAGATATGGAATTCTCAATTTCCTTCGGATGTGAGCAACCTAAAATTTCTGAAGATAGAGGATTGTGCGTTCCTCTTGAGCATCTTCCCATCAAATTTGGTGACAAAGCTAAAGAATTTGGAAGCCATAACCATTGAAAGATGTGAGTTAATACGAGAAGTATTTGACCTTGAGGGACTGACAACCAGTGGGGATGTCAAGATTCTATCGCGATTAACCACATTAACGTTGAGTGACCTGCCAAGGTTGGGGCACATATGGAACAAGAATCCAAGAAGAGCATTGTGTTTTGGTAATTTAAGGGAATTGACGGTGCAAAACTGTGAGAACTTGAGGTTTATCTTTTCTTCTTCCATGGCTAAAGCACTCCAACATATAAAAGAAATAAAAATAGCAAGATGTAAACTCTTGGAGGAAATTATAGATGTGCAAGAAGAAGAATCGGAGAAAGCTGCATCCATTGACACTTTAGGGTTCCCTTTGTTATCCTCCTTATCTCTTGAGCAATTGCCAAATCTCATAACATTCTCTCATGGGACTTATCGTATTCACTGTCCAACCTTAACAAGACTGAGGATATCTCAATGCCCCAGAATGATGACATTCTCTTCATTGGAAAGAAAGCAACAGACAATAACAGCTAATACAAGTTTACAACAAGCGTTTGGTCATGTCAACTCTAGCTTGCCCTTGCCTGTCTTCTTCAACGGAAAGGTAAGTAAGAATCTATAGTATTTTTTTTTTATTCAGCACTCTTCTAGTTCTGGTCAGTGAAGCAATTTCTAATAAACTGGATCCTTATTCTGTACCAAAAGTTTAGCAATTCACAGTGCAAGAATTAACCCATGATGTTGTTCATTCCCAAAGATGCCCCCAAATTATTGGCATAATAAATTCCGTACCAAAAATTTCAGTTGTTTAACATATGCGAGGTTCTTACGCAGGTTCTTTTTCCAAGCTTGGAGGAATTGGAACTTTCGTCCATGTTCGAACTAAAGAGGATATGGCACAACCAATTCCATGGACAGTCCTTCTGCAAACTCGCATCCCTCACTCTTGAACTTTGTGGAAATCTATCACATGTTTTTCCATCAAATTCAATCAATAGGCTGCCAAGCCTTAATGAAATTAAGGTGGTCGGGTGTCCTTCCATGGAGGCATTATTTGAACCGGTAGGTCTTAATGCTGAGAGAAGGCAAAAGCCATTGGTCCTCTCAGCATTAAAAAAAGTGGAGTTGCTAAATCTACCAAGGCTGAGAGACATTTTGAAGAGTGACTGCAAAGTCACCTTGGCATTTCCTAGTTTGGTGGAAGTGAACGTCAGGGGTTGTCATAGTTTGCCATATCTCTTTTCAAGTGCCACGGCCAAAACTCTTGATAAACTTGCAGTGCTTGATGTTTCCTATTGCAATAACCTACGAGGCATAATTGCAATGGAAGAAGGAAAAGGGACAACCTTAGAGACTTTGAAGTTCCCTCAATTAAGCACACTCAAGCTTGTTGACCTTGACAATTTGATTAGTTTTCGCTCAGCAAGTTGTGCTAATGATGTGTTACATCCTCTATTTGATGAGAAGGTATCATATCCTATTTATATTATATGTTATTTTACTTTGTTTTTAGTGCTTTGTCCTTAAGCAATTTTGCCTTTTTTTGTTTATCTATACCAAAAGTTTCAGCCATTCTACATGTACGATGTTTTATGCAGGTTCTTTTTCTAAGCTTGGAGGAATTGAAGCTTTCTTCCATGTGCCAGTTAAAGAAAATATGGCACAATCAATTCCACGAACAGTCCTTCTGCAAACTTGCATCCCTCACTGTTGAACTTTGTGAAAATTTGTCGCATGTTTTTCTGTCAAATATAATGGATAGGTTGCCGAGCTTGAATAAAATTGAGGTGGTTGGGTGTCCCTCCTTGGAAGCATTATTTGAATCGATAAGTCTCAGCTCTAAGAAAACGCAAATGCCATTGGTCCTCTATGCATTAAAAAAATTGAAATTGTTAAATCTACCAAGGCTGAGAGACATTTTGAAGAGCGACTGCAAAGTAACCTTGGCATTTCCTAGTCTGATGGAAGTGAACGTGAGGCGTTGTCATAGTTTGTCATGTCTCTTCTCAAGTGCCACGGCCAAAACTCTTCATGAACTTGTAGTGCTTGATGTTTCCTGTTGCAATAATTTGTGTGGCATAATTGCGATGGAAGAAGGAAAAGGGAAAACCGTAGAGACATTCAAGTTCCCTCATTTAACCAAACTCAAGCTCGATGACCTTAAGAGTTTGATTTGCTTTAGTTCAAAGAATTGTGTTGGTGATGGGTTACATCCTCTATTTGATGAGAAGGTATCACGATTTATCTAATATGTTATTTTTCTTTGTTTTTAGTGCTTTGACCCTAAGTTGTTTTGCATTTTTATCGTTTGTTCCTGTACATTTGTAGCTTGCATTTCCAAAGTTAGAAGAGCTACACATTGAGGGAGTTCAACAGAAAGAATTATGGAATGATAAAATCCATGTGGAATCCTTTTGTTTTCTAAAGGTCCTCAAGGTGAAGCAATGTCACAACCTAATGAATGTGATTCCGCCATCCATGTGGAAGAGGCTGCTTCACTGTATGGAGTCCTTGATAGTTGAGAAGTGCCAACGTTTGAGAAACCTTTTTACAATATCTATGGCACAAAGTCTAGGACAACTCCAATATCTGGGTCTTAGTGGTTGTGGAGAGATAGAGTACATTGTTGCCAAAGAAGAAGAGAAACCTGAAGAAGTAACCGACAAATTTGTAATTCCTCAACTTGTCACTTTATATCTTCACAACATGCCAAAACTCATAAGTTTCTGCCAAGGAAAGCATATTTCAGAGTGGCCCTCCTTGAAAGAGTTTATTGTTGAAGATTGTAAAGTTGTGAAGGTGATTCTCGGAGATGTCAGTTGTGGAAAATTAGAAAGTAGCGTTCTAACACATCAACCACTTCTACTCGTCGAAAAGGTTTGCACTCATTCTTCTTTAATGGCATATCTAGTTTGTTGTCCTGATGGTTTTAGCTAAGACAATGTAAGGGTCTGCAGGGTTACTTAAGATAACTTATCATTTTCTTTTACAAACCTTTGGCCTCAAATAAGAAACATTTCAAAGTTACCTCTTTAATATAAACATATAGAAATGTATATCAAAACTTTTTCATAAGTTTCAAAAACTTCATATTTTTTTTAAAGTTTATTTTCTATTCAAGTATCAAACTAAATTGTAGCTGAAGTACAAATATCAATCAGAGGCTAAGTTTCAATTAATAACTTTTAATTAATCTAGAGTCTAGACAATGCTAAAGATGTATGCTCAAATTTAAATATTGTTCAACGTAAGATCAAGGATTAACGACATTACGAGTTCTAAAACTTGTGTTGGTTTGGCATTTAAGTTCTAAAATTTGCACAATTGATCCATCTCAAGACTTGTTAAGTCCATCCCTTTTTTGTGGAGAAATTCTGTATTTTTATCATATTTTCAGATTTGCATGGACTTTGACGCGGTGATGGAGCTTCCTCAAGCACAAAGGGAGTTGTTTCACCATTGCCACATAAAAAAAAATTGAAAAATTAAAATAAAAATAAAAAGAGCAAAAATTTGGGAAAAAAATCAGCAATAATATGAACCTAGAAATAAAAGAAAGTCCTATGAGAGATCGCCAATCAAAGAGGGGGGAAGGGCTGCATAGGGAGTGCCACAACTGCTTCCCTTCCTGCTTACGAGGGCTAGCCCTGACCGTGAGCAACCAATGGCCTGTTACCACCCTTGGCAATTTGGGTGAGGGCAAGTGTGCTCACTCACGTGCTAGCGAGGAGACAAGTTTGGCGATTGCTGGTGACCTAGCGAGGTACTGAGCACCCTACCCATGACCCGGGGTACGGTTGTGGCCCTCACCGGTGCAATAGCCCTGAGACAAACCCTCACTTCTCTCCCACCTTGTTTTTTATATGTACTTTTTAAATTTTTTTTTGCCTTTTTTAAAGTGGCATCACCACATTTGCACCACATTTTTACAATTAAAAAAAGGAAAATTCGATGAAAAATGCCATATATACTTTATGTCCTCTGAAACTAATTTGGGCAATGGAAAGACTCAAATGCTGAACCGAAACAAGTTTTACTAATAAAGGAAAAAAAAGTTTTAGTTCTTAAACATGCTAAATCGGAATAAGTTTTAGGAGTCATTTTGTCACTATACCTAAAGTCAATTGTAAATATTGTGATAGGAAAATCGTTCCCTAGGTCTTGAAACGTATTTATGAAATGCAACCAAGTGATAAATTTTTCAGTTGATGCAATGAACTCTTAAACCTTTATCAAAAAGTGCAATCGAGTCTCAAACCATTTAGTTGGTGTAATTAAGTCATCAAGTAATACAAACACGTTTAATTTGATGTTGCCACATAGGCAATCTAAGTTATCATGTCTAAAAGAATGTGATAACACTTTTTAAAAAATATATAAAATTTCAGTAAACCAATTGAAAGGTCTAGGACTTAACTACTTTTCAAATATAAGATTAATACTGCACCTTTATTTCTTGATTTTGACTAAAACTGCGAGTAGTTGACATAATACTTTTCACTTTTGGGTCAAAGCTAGTCAGCTTAATCAAATACTAACCAAAGGAGCTTTGGTGTAAAATTGTAAACGTGGACCCGGAAAATCTGCATTTATGGCTCCACATGAGCCAATGTTTTCTTTGCTACATTATATGTAAATTACTCAATTGTAGTGGCATGGAATCTATAATTCAATGTGTTGTCATTCACTATCACAAAAAAATTGAGGAGCTTTTTACTAGGTTTATGATAAATATGTTAGCGGCTACTAATATAGAATCAAATTGCATAGTAAGGTTGGTTCAGAATCATAAAATCCTAAGGGAAATCAGATAGTAATAAACTATGGAAGAGAGAGAGAGAGAGAGAGAGAGAGAGAGAGAGAGAGAGAGAGAGATGCCAAATTAGGTGAGGAAGAAGAAACACCAAATAGGCAAACTCATTAGTCAATAAATTCATCCTCAAAACTGAAGAAAAATAGTATTTTGGCCAATATTGTACATAATTAAAACAAGAGTTTCTTACCAAAAGAAAAACAAGAGTTTAAACTAAGCAAGCATAAATAGAACAAATAAACAGCTGGGTGGTTGAAGAATCATGTCATATATCAATCTCCACAAAAGGGAGATTTGGATATGCACCTTGGAAGTACAAGGTTATACTAAGTATTTTAGTACAAATTTAGCATCACGAATTTGCAATTCTGTGAATGATCAATAGGAGAAATTGCGTTCCAAATTTTACTAAATTTCAGAAGGTGTTTCTATAAATTCATCTAGATTAGTTAGTAGAATTTTACTCCACTCACTTCAATATTCCCACAAGCAGCATCCTTATTTAACTCTTGAAGACATTGAGAGCATTTATCCATGCCGTTTTGCTCGATAGTGAACTGATTTTGAACCGCTTTCTAGTCTTCCTTATAGTTTTTGATTGAATCTATTCAATTCGTTAAAATATTCTCTCAAACAACTAAAATTTGTTCAACCTCTTCAAGATTGTTAAGGATTTATGATAACCACAATTGCAACAATAGTCGGATTACTCCTGACTGTCAACATTATTAGAATAGCATGATAATCATAATAATAATTGTCATACCAATCGACATAATAATCTTGATACCTACTCTTTTCAAATTTCGATTTATTAAAATTAATAAATATTGCAACATTATTAGAAGAGAAAATTTACCAAACATAGAGTGGCTACAAATTAGCAGGCATGGTAGCTAAAGTTTCAATAGGCATGAATGCCATACATTTTCATGAGCATATCATATCAGAATTGCAAGCATAGCATCTAAAATAAGTACCATAGACTTGGTCCTTGGTCTAGAATAGTTGCACAATGATGAAACATATTTAAAGTGAAGTTTTGAGATCAATTAATGTTGAAGAGATCTAGCTCAATAACAATTGATGAAGAACAAATCTAGATTCGATACGAACTAATGTGGAACGAAAGCATGAAGAAAGTTAGGTTTAGATTTGACGAAAATGGAGGAAAATCATATAACAAGAAAAAGATGGAGAAACTAAAGAGAGATGAAAGAGATAGAAATGCCAAGTTAGCTGGGGAAAAAGATACATCAAATAGGCAAATTTAGTTATCAAATGATTCAAATCAATTCATCATTAGAACTAAAGAAAAATATTTAATTGATTTATATTTATAGACAACTTTAATAATAGTGATCAACTATTAACAAAAATAAATCAAGATCAATATCTCAGTCTTGATAATTTCGAATAACAAAATTATAAAGAGAGAAATTAGCTAGTGATTTGTTGGATTTTTTTTCTTCAGTATTTGATGTGTTTTCTTTGAGTCTATACTTTGTTGGAGAACTTTTGAAGTCCAAGAAACCATGGAGCATTGATTTGTGCGAATTGGTTTCTGTTTTGTAATTGTCACTTCAAAGAAATGGGATTGTCTATTAGCTATTGTGTTTTTTAGTGTTGTAATGAGCTGAATCTAAGATAGGCTAAATTTGAGGTTCATGGGAGACAAATTATGCACGAAATGAATATGGTTGTCTAATTAAGAAGGCTATGGTTATGCTACTGCTTAAACATAATGCTTGATATATATTAGAAAAATTTATGGTTTCTACTTTAAAATTATATGACAGGAGAATGAATTTTAGGGGGTGGCATTTGCTAAAAAGAAATAACGCACATCTAGTCTTCTTTCTTTCTATTCTTTGATAATGTCCATCCTGTGATTTTCTTTGTTCTTGAAATTATACTCTTTTTTGAGGGAATAGAGAATTGGCTCTAATTAATTAATTAGCAGGTTGAGTTTCCTAGTATGGAGTCGATGAAGTTCTTACACATGGATAACATGGAGAAGATATGGCTTCATGATCTTGATTCAAATGTCTTTGGCAAACTGAAGACACTGGTAGTGGAGTATTGTGAGAAACTTGTATCCATATTTTCATCTTATAATATGATCACAAGATTTCAAAACCTAGAGAAGGTAATTGTGACCAATTGTGGATCCTTGGAAGTGGTATTTCAAGTCCAAGAGTTTGAATTTAGCGAAGCTTGTTCTACAAATACTTTTCAATTGAGAGAATTAATTTTGGCGCGGCTCCCAAAAATGAAACACGTGTGGAGTGGACTTCCTCAAGGAGGTCTTACCTTTGGACGCTTACAATACATGGAGGTTGTTAAGTGTGAGAGTCTCAAAAGTTTATTTCCGAGCTCAGTGGCAAAAAGTATGACATGGCTCGAGAAACTTATTGTACAGGATTGTGGGGTGGAGGAAATTATTGCGGAGGAAGACGGAGTAGGGATAAGTACAGGTGATCTCTTATTTCCGCAATTAACCTACCTAGGCGTATTTGGGTCACCGAGACTAAGGAGCTTCTACCAAAATAGTTATACTTCAGCATGGCCGCTCTTGGAACAAGTGCAAGTGAGCCATTGTAGCAAGAAGAGGTTATTCTTATTTGCTTGTGAATTCCAAAGCTGCCAAGGTACAACTACCAATGAGATACAGTCTACACTCTTTTCTTTCGAAAAGGTATTGTCCTTATTAATGATTCTAGCTCTTTGCTATTGTCTTCATTGGTTTTTTTGCATATCTCTTGGTGCATTGTTATTTTCTCTGGGAAATTGAAATTGTCAAACATTTCATGCTTGTTGAGACTTGCCTAACCACACCTGTGAATTGCTTAGAAATTTAAAGATTGTTTGATTATTTCCAACTCATATTCTTTGGTATATAAATCTATTGATCCTAGCTTTTACTTTGAAGAAAAATATTTTTTATTAAATTAACTTACATAGATATTGATGCTTCTAATGAGCTACTCGTATCTTGTGAATGAGATTTACCTATTTAATTTAATTTGACCAACCCCATCCACCAAAATTTAAAAAAAAATGGTATTATGGTCATTTGGCATATTGTTAGCTTAGCTACAAAACAAATTTCCATCCTCCAACATCTTGAACATGGTTGGTAATTGTCATGCACCACGGATAACTTGCTTATCTGGTCACATGTATCAATAGGCTTAAAAAAGGATGAACTTTTTTCTTCTACTTTCAAATCACCAACTACTTTAATAATTTACCAATTTTTATTCTTGTGGCTCTCGAACATATTTGAAATTACTAACTTTATTTGAATTTACCAAACTTAATTTGATTGGTGTTCCAATATTAGTCACATTAAGGCTCCATTCCTTTCACCAAAAATGGAATTTATGCAAAATATTTTTTAGAAAATGATTACTTGTATCGCTTACAAAAATAAATCGAAGAATATTTTCATAGTTCACAAAATTATTTAGATATAAATTATCGTTGACAATGAAAAAATGAATTTTCATTGACTAATTATTATCGAAGTGATATAAGTGATATTTTTAGGAAAATGTTTTCAAAACATTCATTTTCTATAAAATATAAACTAATTTAGTTACTTGCCACCTTTAATATCTTGTTAGGTTGGAAAGTACCAACATTTCCAACCAAAATTACAAATTACTTTAATAATCAACCAATATTTATTCTTGTGACAAGCCAGTGCCTTTCAAATTACTAACTTTAATTTGAAATTACAAATGAAAATCTAATTGATGTACCAACAATCATCAAATTAAGATACCAACGGATTTGATTCATTGACCAACTTTTTATCTTATAGATCTTGAAAAGTACTAATATGTCTTTATACTTTCAAGATCACAAACTATATTAAAAATCTACTAACATTTATTCCTATGGCTGACCAACACTTTTTAAGTTACAAACATTCAATCAATATTACCAAACTTAATTTGAGAGGTATATCAGTGATATACCAACACGAATTTAGGTTCCTTTTTCTACATGGAACGCTAAAAACATCCGTTTATTTGGGGTTATGTACTTTTGGTTTGTTTATTTGCTCATATGATGTTTCATTTCGCTTTTGTAAGAATAAACAACTTGTCTTCATTATTTACTCTTTTTTCCATTGAAATTTGGAACTGCAATCTTTATCTTGTTTTATTGCTTTTTCACCCATGTCTCCATCATTTCAATTTTTCTTTTCTTTTCTTTTTTGGCCAATCATTTGTTGAGTTTGAATGCATTCTTCTCAAAGTTACATAAAGTTGAAGCCATATGCTACTAATGATCTATAGTAAAATAGATAAGAGAATTGTAGCTTCGAAAACAATGCGCAACATTAATTCAACATCTTACTATTGAAACACATATACTGGCTATAAAAATAACATGATTTATTAAAACAAGCAAATGTTATTTTGCCTTTGAATTTGATTAGTTGACAATTGAAATAGCTGAAGTATCATTAACTAATAACTTTCTTTATCCAAATTCACAAAACATATTGTGATTGAATTGGGCACACCACTAACAACAATCATCCATTGTATAATGGTCATCGATGCTCACTCGTCTACTTATGGAAAGTTGTGTTTCTCGTTCTACCTAAACATATGGACATTTTAGTCATTGGACTTTTGGTGGCCTAATTAAACGGGTTCCCTCCCGCAGGTCATTCCTCACTTGAAGGGATTGACATTAGCAAGGGAGGATGTTGTGATGATGCCACAACATTACATCTTCCGCAATCTCAGAGAGCTGACTTTGGCATGCTACCATGATGAAAATGTCACTTTTCTTTCCAACTTCCTTCTCCACAGATTCCCCAATCTAGAAAAGCTTAATGTGAGATGTAGTTCCTTCGAGGAGATATTTCCAGAAGATTCGTCTGGACATGGGGGAGCAACTCCCTGTGGAGAACTAATTGACATGGAAAAACCTCTCCAGGCACTGCAAAATCTGAGGCAACTTGGCCTATTTAGGTTGTGTAACCTGAAGCGAGTTTGGAAAGATGGTTCCTTGATGGCTGAAATTCTCAAACAGATTGAAGTTTTGTGGGTTGTGGAGTGCTCGAGTTTATCAATCGTGCTTCCATCCCCGATTTCATTTCAAAGATTGACGGGTTTAATAGTAGAGGATTGCGCTAGTTTAGTTCATATGGGGACTTGCTCAACAGTGACAAGTCTGGTGCATCTTACTTGGCTAACCCTAAGAAATTGCGGTGCGATGGAAGACATTGTGACAAATGATGGAAATGGAGTAGAGGAGATCTCTTTCCCCGAGCTGAAAGAGCTTATACTTGATGATTTACCAAGCCTTGAGAGCTTCTCCCCCACTAATTGCACCTTTAGATTCCCTTCGTTGTTGCGTATCATCATCATGAAGTGCCCCAAGATGAATATATTCTACAAGGGTGCCTTGAGGACACCATACCTGGATAAAGTACTCCTCTCCGAAGAGGATGGTGAATGGCGTTGGGAGGGCGACCTTAATACCACCATCCAAACCTTATCGGCTTGAAATGATCCACTCCGAGTTTAGCAAGACAGGTAAATCTATGTGCCTAATTTTGTCTGCCTGAATCTAGTGTCAAAATGAGGAAATTTGCGTTCTTCAAATTCTATGCTGGCTCATACGAAGTCAATCTTTCTTAAAAGAATGTTTGACTGGGTTTTAAAGGAATTGTCATGTGATTCGACAATTACGGCCTGTTGAGCACTTACTCACCCATACATTCTAGCTGTTTGATGAAATGCTTAGCATGACCTCTGTCCGTGCAGCTTCAAAGATTGTGAAATTTTTGTTATATGGGGATGTATTCTTACCCACCTCTCTGGTTAATCTTGAGGATTGTCAGTAAGACATGTCTTACAAACAATGCTTGTTTCTTTTAGGTGTCATGCTCTCTACGATCTAAGTGGCTGCTTTCATTTGCTGGAGACTATCTCCTGTAGGAAGATGTTGAATGAAGCTTTTTGCAACGTGTTCACTAATAGTGTTCTAATCATGGTGTTGATGCCTCTTGAGATGGCGTCTTAGTGCCAACATATGGTATTTCTTTTCTACTTTGGAATGTCCTCTCTATGTCATTTCCTTGATAATGGTACTTTGTAGCATAATGGTTGGAATGTGGGGTTCTTTATCCTTTATTGAATTGTGTAGAGATTTTGTATGAGTGTTGGCTTTTGGGCAGCATCATTTAGCACCAAGTTGTTCTTTGGAGTTGGACTATTCAAATGACGACAACAGCAGCCATACACTGACCAAAAGGGGAAGACCAAGAATCCAAATTAGCATGTATCCTTCAAGCAGCGGACCATAGCCTACATGGAGCCATTCACGCTAAATGTTTTCATCTATAAGCACCTCATCTCAGCTTCACTCACTCACAAGGTCATGTGCAAGTATGTCGCTGTTGCGGGTACCAATTCTAAGGACATCAGAGCTGTGCTCAAGTCTCAATTGGACATATCAGCATGTTTGGCCGTAGGCTAGGTTTTGGCAAACTGGGTGAGGGAAGCTGATGTGTGCAAGCTTGCCATACGCCAAGAGAGATGGACAAGTTTGAAGGAAAAACCAAAGCAATAGTTCAATCTCTGATTGACAGTGGCATTGATATTACACTTTATCTTAACTAATTTCCCCTCCTTCAGCACAATCTTGTTAATGTGCACTACTGCTTATAGCAAGATGCTGCCATCTTTGACATTATTTTGAGAATATGCAAGATGTAATGTTGGTTCTTTTGCTGGTTATATGTAAATGATAGTGACTGTTTGTTCGGCGGTAGAGGGATTCAGATTTTGTTTTGGCATTGTCCAAAAATTTACCTTGATTCTTTGATGAGCGTAGTGGTGGATATCATAGCTCCATGTGTCGGCATTGACTCCTGCTCTTGAAACGTTATAATGTTCATGCCAGGATGGTTAGTTTTGTTCAACTTCTTTTGGAAGACAATTGTTTCAAGGTTAGGTCCACAGTTGTTGATTATCCGAAGTAATATCATGACATGGATTGGCAAGTAATATCCCACACGAATTATCATAAATTAGTTTAGTTGTCTACTGTTCAGTTGTTTTACTAGATTTCATAAAATAGAGATACATAGATATTACTTTGCCTGCCTTCATGTCGTGATGATAAATAAACAATTGACTCGATATAACATGATTTAGTTATTTTATTCTTGTAGAAAATTTTGACACTGAATATAAGGTGTTGTTTAGTCATCCTTTTTGTTCTGTTTCTGAACTTATCTGATCTGCTGCTTTTTACATGTAAATTCTTGCCAATTTACTCTGGTGGGAACTGAGAAAAACATTTTGTACAAGTTTGATGCCATTCTAATATCCTTGTGGGTTTACCATAACAGTAGTATCGACCATGTCTATATGAGAGTCTCTAAATTGCCATGAGTTCAAGCTAGAACTTGTTCAGACCATCAAAAGAGAAAAAAGCCTTGGATCAAGTTTTCTGTAGAATTCCTTTATAAACCACTCATCTCAGCTTTCCGAGATTCATGAATCACAATAGTATCCACATTTTACTCCGATCCTCTCCCCTAGAGGTTGGGCTTTATATCAGGTAAAAGAGACATATGTCCAAAATCCACTATGCTCACCCGTAGCATCCAATATTTCCCAAAGAAATAGCGAGAGAGAGGTAGTTGATTGAAGGTGATATCATTGCTTCGTGAATCTCCAATTTTAGATGCATCCCCTACAAAAGCAGGTGATCTAAGGATCACTCAGCTACTGAGCATACTGTAATTTCACGTGTTCTTCGGAAGGTTGGTATAAAGAAGAAAGGCTCACTTGCTAGTTGCCATTATCAGATAATGTTCGAACTCTGCTCTTCTGCTTTTGTTGGAGTTTAGTTGTGTTTATAGCTTTTGGTGCTTCATCCTCATAGCTCTTTCCATAAGCGCCAATGTCCATAAGCGCCAATGTGGACTATGTAATTGTTTTTTAATTGAATTAGGAAGTAATATTCTCTCCTAGCTCGGGAAAATATCATTTAGGGTCCACAATCTTAGGAGCTCTTAGTAATTTGACTCTTAATTGTTTCAAATGAGTTCATAAAATACATCAAATGGCTCACCAAATTAAAGCACCATATTCATTACCATGACATGTTTGCACTTAAAGTACTGCATATCTCTGGACTAGTCAAACGTCCATAATTTAACATAATCTGTAGACAACAAGAATGTGCAGTAAAACAATATTTATGAGTTTCTAGGAGAAGCTAGCTATATGCGGTCGGGGGTATTTACTGTTGGATCACATTACGAAAATGTCATGTTCCATGCGCTTGGTTTCGGTGAAGTACAAGTGCAAGCCATCTAGATCTTGTCCGAAGCATCTTCTCCTTTCTATTCCCGTGGCTGGTCACAAAGCAGAGTCGGTGTTTAATCCTGTCGCTTCTTAATAAAAATTTACAAGTTGGGTCGAGAAACCTGGTTACTTGGACTATCCATGCTGAGGAATCTGTTGCTTTCACGTCCGCTATTGAAATAATATATCGGTGTTCCCAGTTTAGGAAACAAAGATTTGCTTCTGAAAGTGTAAGCTGTCCAAAATCTATGTTCAAATGTCCTGTTTGATATGGTTCCTTGCCAAATCTTTTCATCGCTTCATCTCTCGTACTCGGGCTTATTAGGATCTTTTCCTGAGAATATCCAGAGGAGTTGAGTGTGGGGGTTCTCGTCCTGCTTCGTTGTCATCATATCCTCTAATACGTTAATGGTGCCATTAGTTATTTGACGGGAGAAGTGCCAAAAAAATCCTAAACCTTTTATCTTTGTACCAATTTAGTCCTAAACTTTTTTTTGGTGCCGATTTAGTCCTAAACATTTTTACGTTGTGCCAATTCAGTCATTTCCGGTCAATTTTGGCTAGATTTTGCTGACTGGACGCTGGCCGGCTGACGTGGCCTGATCGGCGCTGACGTAGACAACTTTTAATAATATTTTAATATTTTCGATTTTTTAAAAAATTTTAAATTTTTTTTTAAATTTTAAATTTTTTCTTTTTCTATTTTTTTTTTTTCTCTTTCTTTTTCTTTTTTTCTTCCCCAACCGGTCGCCGGATATCGGCGACCGGCCAGAGGCAACGGCTGGCAAGGTCGAGGTCAACCTCGCCAGCCACCTCGCCAGTGGCCGTGAGGGCGAGCCTCGCCACCGTGAGGGCGGCCTCGCGCGGGGCGGCGAGGCTCGCCCTCGCCGAATCTGGTGAGGGTTGAGCCTCACCCATGGCCGACAAGGGCAAGGGCGAGAAGGCGGCCTCGTTGCAGTCGCGCTATCCCTTGCTCGCACGCTTGGCCGCGCATCTTCGCCTCTCGTGCTCGTCACCTATGCCCTGCTCGCCGTTTGCAGGAGCTAATCTAGCCACTTGCCGTCGCCGTCGAGCTAGCCTCACGCCGAGCTGGTGAGGCTTGCCCTCGCTGGCCATGGGCGAGGCTCAACCCTCGCCAGATTCGGCAAGGGCAAGCCTCGCCACCTAGCGCGAGGCGCCCTCACGGCCACTGGTGAGGTGGCCGGCGAGGTTGACCTCGACCTCGCCGGCCATCGCCTTTGGCCGGTCGCCGAGCTCCGGCGACCAGCTGAAGGAAGAAAAAAAAAAAAGAAAAACAAAAAAAAAATTTAAAAAAACTAAAAAAAAAATTTAAAAAAAAATATTAAAATATTATTAAAAGTTATCCATGTCAATGCCGATCATGCCATGTCAGTTAGCTGGTGTCTAATCAGCAAAATCCGGCCAAAATTGACCGGAAATGATTAAATTGGCATAACGTAAAAATGTTTAGGACTAAATCGGCACAAAAAAAAAGGTTTAGGACTAAATTGGCACAAAGACAAAAGGTTTATGACTTTTTTGGCACTTTTCCCATTATTTGACATACCGTAAAACTTGTCGCAGGAGAATTCATTAGTCCTAGAGTGCTTCGACTTCAATACTAGTGGGAACCATGCACTTGTAGGGTAAATGCCTTTCCCCTCGACACCACCTTAGACTACTGGTAACCTCGCACATGTACCGGCACGGGACCCACACCCAGCCTCCACGGTCGGAGGCCAGAAGGTTCCGGACGTCTCAGCCTTCAGCAGGCTCATGTGGGGCACTGCCACGGGTGGTGTGCCGCTCACCCACCTGGCCATAAACATGGTGTGTTGGGCGATCCCCGACGCGACCAAAGCAAAAGGAAGTCGCTCTGAGGAGGACATTTTGGCAGCCATAGATGACACCATTGGCCATGGAGTCGATGTAATTTGCATCTCCCTATGCATCAACAAGCCTCTCCCTTACACTGAGGACTCTCTCGCCCTTGGCACGTTCCAGGTGATGAGAAGCGGCGTCGTGGTGGCATGCGCCGGGGGGAACGCCAGCCCTGCCTGATCAACTCTATCAAACATGTTAATTTGTTTTTCGCTTATTACAGTAAACCTCAGAAGTCCATGGCAGATTCAGAGAAACTTCACAGAAAGAAATGGTGCAAATCTTGCTTTACCAGCTTCTCATCAAGGCCATGAAAAGGTGTCTGTCATTCTTAAATTGCTTAATCCTCTACATTCTAACGAGCCCTTTGATCATAGTCAACGTGAATTTTGCAAAAGTTGCCAGTAAAAAAGATGATTATGCAGGTCCTAAAGAGTGGCATCAAGGAAAAGTTCATTTCCACGATGAACATCTTGAATCTAACATCTGATCGATTCTTTTTTGGTGGAAGACCTAAGTTTTGATTAAGACATGCTAAGATAGGTTAATTTCCACAATGCACTTAAAGCACATATTTCTCAATATTTACATGTTTTTTGCTCTGGACAGGGTCACTGTTCTTGTCTTACTCGGCCTCACCATCTCTCTAATCACAACGAAAGAAAAAAGATAAATGAAAATGAATGTTCGTAGTCACAAACCTGCTCGAAGCAATCACATAAGCGATGCTGGTGATCACCGTCGAGATCGCTCCATGTCTTGACTGATCAATTAATCCCAATTACGACCCTACAGATCACGATGGCAAGCTCACTCTTATGGCGTGACCCTCGCAACACCAGTTACGTGTGAATTTTCAAATGACACTCGACCCCACCTTGGCCACTGGCCTCAGCACTCGTTGTTAGAAACTAGCTGTGTCCAAGTCGCAATAGCACGGTCAATGCCAAAAAATGAAAAAGAAAATGAAGTAACCGTCTCTTTTCATTGGATGACATCATGTCTAATATCTTCTTGTTGCTGGCCTAGTTTGCGACTTGAAAATCATAGGGTGATGTTGGAAAATTGGCATGTCTTTGCTCACACCATTTAGACAATTCAGCCTACTCCAAATGATAGGAAAAAAATTATTTTTATTCATTGCAGAACCCCTAAAATACTTTTTGAAGCGTGCAAATATTACTTGTGAGTTTTCTCATGACATTTTCAAAATCATCATTTCAGACGTTGCTTATTTTTCTTGCTTCATTCTCTATATTCAAACCAATCGGTATAATAGTGGGACCAGTTGAACCAGTAGAATCACATACTGGCCCATGCTCCGGTTCAGCCTCTGGTTCCATTTTCAAAACATTGGCTATAATCAGAACCGGAATAGTTGACTAAATGCCATATGTTCTTTCTTGAAAGGAGGGTACATGAAAATCTTTAATTAAGAGCTCTCACCTTTGGTTCATATATCTATTCATCAAATTTCTTTAATGGACAACCTCGCTCTTAATTTATTAGAATACCATTCGAAGTAAAGTGCAAGTTTATATGTAGGTTATAACAATGGAGAATTGGTTATTGTTACTTCAAACATTGCTTCATCCTTTTACTAAGGGAGTGGATCCACCAAAAATATACATTTCAGACGTGTGTAAAGAGAGAGACAGAGTCCTATGCAAACACACGCTAACCAAACTTCTTTGGTTTGAAAACAAAAGAGTAAAATGAAATTTACCTTACTTGATGTAAATGGCTATATTTTTATACATTCCTAATTGTAGAAATTTTCTCGAACCATGCCTTTAGTCGGTGAACTACAAATTATGATCACCTACATGCAAATAAAAATATGGGTGATATCCGTGTTATCCTGACTTGCATTTTATTATGCTTAGCACATGAAATTGCACATGACTACATTATCTAACTAAATTTGACCCAACTTGTTGTGGCTCCATTTACCTCTCAAACTCATGTAATAATTGATGATAGATAAAATGTTGAAAATTCTAGTTCAACTTTCGGCTTGATTGTTTTGTTTGATACATTTTGTCAATCCTTTTCTAGGTCAAGGCATCGTCCTCTTTATTCTAAATAAAGATCACTAGGTATCTGGTTACAATTAATAACATGAAAGAAAATAAACCTCTTACTTCTCCATGAACAAGAGAATACAGTAAGCATTGTTGAGCTTTAGGAAAACTCATCTATCATAGTAAATCGTTGATAACCTTAGTTGTCTCAATAAATAGCACCAACCCTATACTTGTCATGTTCATCACAGAACAAGAGATGTGCATGACCGCAAGTACATCTCCTAATATTTTTTTTTTTTTAGTGATAAATTTTCTTAGCACCCGTTTAATAGTGATTATTATCCAAGTGAGATTTGCAAAGTTATCTCCAGTATCGAAGGACATTTGAGAGAAAATTATAAGGGGACAATTTATTTTAACAAAATACAACTCAAAATTTTTTATTGATAATTATTAAAGCAATAAAAGAAATAGTGCCAAGAGCAACCGAGATCGCTTCACGGTTACTTACCTCACTCCTAAAGTGCACGAATCGGGGATTCAACGGAGTGCGTATTAATATGGAGATTAGTGCTGAGAAAAATTCAAAAAAATGCAAGAAAAATGTAAATTGCATTGAAAGGGTAAATTTCGTGGAAAATAAAATGGTTTATTAAAAAGTAAAGATAAACATAAATTATAGATTAGTTTGATTGTGGAAAGAGAGAGTTTTACAATCCCAAAAACATTGGTATTTACAATCGAAATACTAACAATAACCATTCCCTCCAATACGTACAAGAACCACCGACATAACTTCCATTATTCCACCTCTTTTGCAACTCCAACTCCAAAGACGAATGCCACCAGGTGCAAACTCAATCATGAGCTCTCCCTAGTTACTTCCCCCAACTTACCTGTACATCTGCCTGTTTCCTTGTTTCGTCTTTCTCTGCTAATATTTCGAAATTGTTAAACTTTCATCACAGGTGTAGCTTCTCTCTGACTTAGTGCTTATGATTTTTCTCTAATTTCCTAATAAATTTATCTTCAACAAAAGAGTTCCATCTCAATTTTAGTTCATCCGATCAACCTAAATGTGGGATTAATGGATGATAAGTCAGCATCTTTGCAATTTTAACAAAAGGACTAACTCGATAAAAAAATATATAAATCAGAGACCATATTAGGAAAAAAAAAAACAGAATACATGGACAATATTGAACAAATAGAAGAAGTAAAGGCACTAGCAATTCCATTATCCCTTCACATCAGTTTTATGAAAAGATTTTTCCAGAGACTATGTTATACGATAGTGTCACGGGCCGATCGATTGGGATCGTGATCGTGCGGCGACTCGGGCAACTTTGGATCACCTAAGCCAAGCCTTGCTCGATCGAACGCTTACCCGCTCGCTTACCCAGATCGTTGAGAGAGAGAGTTTAGAGAGAGGAGCTCTAAGAAGGAATGGAACTCTGATATTTCTGAAATGGTGGATGATTACAAATGAAGGATGACACCCCTTTTTATAGTTGAGGGCCTCGGATTACATCCGTTGATCTACTTTTCATCCGACGGGCGAGATCGCACCGCCTCAACTACCGACATAAATACTTAACTACCATCTACCGACTTTAATGGAAGGAAACTTCTAGAATCAGGCAGAATGACAGTGTCGTCCTCCCTTGGAAACTTCGGGTAGAAGGCTCGGTGGGAATCCGAGTGAGAGTAGGAGGTCCACGGGCGAGTTGGGGTCGACTCTGGGGAACCTCCCAGGTCGTCCATCTTTTGGCCCGTGACATTCTCCCCCACTCAATTGAGCGACGTCCTCGTCGCTCTCAGCTTGACGGGCAGCCTTGCGGGCTTTGGCACGAGCTTTCTTGTTCTTGTTTCTCTTCGCTCGAACGCTCATGAACGAAGGGCCACAACCTTCGATGATGAATTCGGATTTGTCACGCGGCTCGGTCTTCGGCTTGGACGGAGCACGCGGCGCGCACTCGACCTCGGGGAAGAGCGCTTGGATGGGCATGGCGTGTGTTGGAGTAGGATCCAACTTGACCTTTGGCTTCACTTCGGACAGCTTGTTGATGCGCATCACGGCCTTCAAGCTTTTGTTGAGGCATCGGATCGATGCGATGGTCTTGGTGTTGACCACCCCTTTGATCATAGGGATCATCGACGGGCACTTTTGATCGAGGATCATCATACATTTGGTCCTCATGTCGATCATGGCTCCCACGCTCTCAAATAATTGCATGCCGAGAATGAGATCATAATCGTCAAGAGGGATTACCTCGAACGCCATCTTGCCTTTCCATCCGCCAATCTTGACGTCCACGTCGGGTGTTGCTCCTACACCATGGAAGTCGCCTGAATTGATGGGCTTGTACGACTTCCCGGATGGTTCCACGTGAAGTCCCAAGGCCCTTGCAACCTCACTCGACATGAACATGTTGGATGCACCGGTGTCGATCAAAGCGTAAAGCGTTCTACCGCACACTTGGACCTCCACGAAGAACATGTCCGTGTTTGGTGCGATTTCTTCTTTGGTTGGCGATCGAGCTTGGACTGAGTTGATCATCCTCACAGCTCCAATTCGGATCTGCCGCTTATCTTCTTTGGACTCCTCCTTTTCTTCCTCGAGGGCAAGGAGGGCGTTGATTTGGCCCTTCTTCGGGCACTTTTGGGTCCAGTGCGGACCTTGACAAATGAAACAAGGAGAAGGCGGGGGTTGATCGAACCTGTTCGCGTAGTCCGTCGGTGGTCTACCCCTTTGGAAGGCTGGCTTGGAAGACCCTTCTCCCCATGCTTTGGCTCGGCCGCTTTGCTCATGCGCGACCCGGGGAGTGTTTCTTCCAGCTTCATCCTCGCAAGGTCGATCCGACCTCCAATCTCTTGCTCGACTCCTTGGTTCGGTCTTGGTGAGGTCAACGAGCGACTCGGCTATGCTTAGCGCTCACGCAAGACTACTCACGTCCTGCCGCTTCAACTCGAGCTGTGCCCATGGCTTCAATCCATCCATGAACGCTCTGAGAGCCTCCTCTTCGCTTAGGTTGCGAATCTGGAGTTTGAGCTCCGTGAACTCTTTCACGTACTCTCGGATCGCGCCTCTTTGCTCGAGGCGATGGAGCTTGCTACGGGCTTCTTGCTGAGCGAACTCGGGGAAAAAGTAGTCCCGGAACTCTCTCACAAAGTCGTCCCATGTGCACACGGGATCGGCGCCGCGTCTAACCTCATCACACCTATTGCACCACCAAAGCATTGCCGTATCAGACAGGAACATGGAAGCGGTTCGTACCTTGGTCGTCTCGTCGTGCATGTTGACGGCACCGAAGTATTGCTCCATGCTCCAGACGAAGTTGTCCACCTCCTTGGCGAATCGTTTGCCTTTGAACTCTTTCGGCTTTTGCACCTCAATTTTGGGCACCGCTTGGTTCGGCACAGCACCGTTGGTGATGCTTAGTTTGCACAGGGCGAGCTCGGTCTTGAGCTCTTGGATCTCGACCTTCATGGCTTCGATCTCATCCCTACGCGGAGCTTCTTCCTCGACCACTTGGACGCGCTCTTTCAACACATCGATCGATGCTTCAAGGGCTTCGTCCTTGTCATGTAATGGCGCGGTAGCTTCGTTGAGGCATGACATGAAGTCTTCACGGAGCGAACTCTCAACCTCCATGATCCGGTCTCGCACATCGTCAAGACCTTCCATGAGTTCGAGCACGGCGCTCCGGACCTTCCCGATCTTCTCATTGAACGCAGCTACGATGTCCATCAAGGCGTCTCTTGTCTTTGTTCAGCCGCAGTTCTCGTTGACTTGTGCGGCCTCTCCAACCATGACAGCTTCTTGGCTCGACATTCCTTCAAACAGTTGGCGCTCCTTGATCTCTCGAACGGATCTCTCTTTTGCTCTGATACCACTTGTCACGGGCCGATCGATTGGGATCATGACCGTGCGGCAACTCGGGCAACTTTGGATCACCCAAGCCAAGTCTCGCTCGATCGAACGCTTACCCGCTCGCTTACCCGGATCGTTGAGAGAGAGAGTTTAGAGAGAGGAGCTCTAAGAAGGAATGGAACTCTGATATTTCTGAAATGGTGGATGATTACAAATGAAGGAGGACACCCCTTTTTATAGTTGAGGGCCTCGGATTACATCCGTTGATCTACTTTTCATCCGACGGGCGAGATCGCACCGCCTCAACTACCGACATAAATACTTAACTACCATCTACCGACTATAATGGAAGGAAACTTCTAGAATCAAGCAGAATGACGGTGTCGTCCTCCCTTGGAAACTTCGGGTAGAAGGCTCGGTGGGAATCCGAGTGAGAGCAGGAGGTCCACGGGCGAGTTGGGGTCGACTCTGGGGAACCTCCCAGGTCGTCCATCTTTTGGCCCGTGACAATAGCGTATTGCTTCGAGTTCTTTTTCTACAATTGTGAGTGGTCTAAGACTTTCAAATTCAACAATTGGAAGCCACTAATTCGAATCCCGCCAACTACATGCAAATCACTTTAAGTTTAAACCACTTGCATAAGCAAAATGCTTGAACTCAATAAGTTCATGATACTTGTAGGGACCTTCAGATAACTAGGTCTACATATTCGTATTCCCTAAATTATCAATCGAAAAATGATCAATCGAATTAAAAGTCATCTATCACAACATAAAATAAAAAAATTTACCAAGACATGCCAAATAATTAAATCACTTATTAAAATCATCAAGCACGAATTAAAAATCTTCAATAATGAATGATTTCATGCTAATGATTGAGGTAAAATGTAAACCTCATGGTCCTCCCTATTGGTTAGCACTTTCCCCTCCACGGTGATTTTGAGTCAAATTCAACATTGACCTTATCCAAGCTTTTTCCTAGAGATTTCCACAAAAAGTTCAAACACAGCACAACTTTATTATATTTTTCAATTAATCCATCATCTTCGGAGCATACTACTCATCACCAGCAAAATTTGCCAGTCAAAAGATGATTACGGGACTATAACATAAGTATTGTGATACATTTCTTTTTTGACCAAAGACCCAAGCGTTGACCAAAAGGTCTTTTAGCAAAAGAGCATTATTTTAGAAGGTTTACAGGCAAAAAACCGATTCGCGACCATGTGTTCTAATCAAACTTCTTGCAATAAACTCTTTGATTGCAAGTTTTTGTGTGTCGATAAAGTTGTGGTTTCTTGTCGCCTTGTTCCTCTTATCTTTGTACGATATGCAAATATTCATTAGTGCAAGCATCGGACAAAACCACAATTCTGAATTTTATCCCCATCATGAACAGAAAATATCTTCACTTTGATTTCCGTGGCAAGAGTCTACGAGCACGAGGTATCATTATATGATAGGAATTCTCTAATGAGTCAATAACATTTTAATAACCACGAATGATTTTGTAGAAGACAATTAACAAAAAGTCTTAAACCTATTATATCAATGTCAATTCAGTTATAAACATTTTAATTTTATCAATTTAATTCTAAATATTTTCACATTTTTTTAATTCAATCTATGCTGTCAATTTTAGCTGGAAATCAATAACATGAATACTGGTCATCCGACATGACATAGCTAGTATTGATGTAGACATTGTTTAGTTTTTAAAAAAAAATTATTTTGTTTTGTTTTCTTTACTTTTTCTTTTTTGGACTTAGTGCTGGCAAGGGTCACCAGCCGACCTCGCCAGTTAATAGTATCGCGATTCAAGAATCATCCTCAGCAAGTCCTTCAAATACTTGAATCTTCTTTTTCTTTCTAGTTTCTACATTACTAAACCTATTTAGTCCGCCAAATGCCAGCTCCATTTCACTCTAGATTAAGAATTTTAGTTAGTTTCCTATTTCGTGGACATCTACAATGTAGCATCCTTCTACAAAGCTCGAGATTTGGTTGCAACTCTCTAATCATGGATCGGTCTCCAAAAAAATATAGTCCAACATCAACCTTCTCATCATTTATCTAACGTGCATGTTTTACTAAATAACAAATGGAATACTTATTAGAAATCATGGAGGTCAACATTCAGTCTTCAAAACAGTCAAATAGTAACTATGTGCCCCTTCATGCCATTAACCCGTGTTTCTTCTTCGTGTGTTACCTCTTATTCTTTCAAAATACTGAATTCTAATGATGTTTTGCAGTTGCTATAAATCGATTAGATTAGAAATTGGCTAGTCCCATGCAGAAGAAGTTGCACTCAAGCTCTTCCATCACTATGAGACTAACATTAGGGATCAATTTGGCTTTAACATAAAAGATTTTCACATCATATAGGCATTAATATTATTTGCATCAACTAAGTTTTATTTTTGTTTTATTTTCCCTTATTTTACCGCATTTTGGATAAATAGAATTTTTTTAAAAGAAAAATTATTTTTACTAATTAATTTTAAAAAAAAAGTTGGCTTTGGGGGGGTTGGGCCTAACCCCAGCCCTTTTTATCTTTTCCGCGCGGGCCTAGGACCCATCTCGCCCCCCAGCTAGGTGACTTCGCGGCCCGGCCCTCTTCTTCTTCTTCTTCTTCTTCTTCCTCCTCCTTTCCTTCCTTCCTCGCGTTGAGGGGATTAAGGAGAGAAAAATCGGGGGAGCTCTTCAGAGAGTAAGTGAGATCTGAGAGCTGTGAGGTGGAGGTGGAGGTGGAGGAGAGAGAAATCGGGGTGGTGTTCTAGAGAGCGAGGCCGAGAGAATAGGAGAGATCCAAGGGCGGAGAGTCACATCTGAGAGAGAGGACCGAGAGCGAGGCTGAGAGCGAGTGCTCTCCGGTGACAAATACACTTGAAACCTGGCCGACGATCCATTGACGTCACCCCACTTCCCAAACCAAACCCACGGTAGGTAGGTTGTGTTCCGATTCTTTTGCTTGTGCCGACTCGGGGTCGGCTTCCCAAGGATCTCGGCTCGGGGGCGCGCGAGGCGGACGGACGTACCTCGATCTTCGGGCTCGTCCGCCGTCCGATGCCGTGAGCCGGGTAGGTACCCTCTGCCGAACCTCCCCTATTTCGTGCCCTGTTTTGCCGCATCGCGAATTTTGCCGTTTGTCCAGCGCGCATGATTTCTGGCCCCCTTCGTGTGTATGCTGCGGCTCTTGGGTTGTTGCTTGCCAATTGTAGTTAGCTTCGGCGTGAGTCGGGGCTCTGTTGGTTCGTTTTCCCCTTCTTTAGTTAATGCGACTTACCTGTTCGACGAAACGCCTAACTGAAGTGTGCGCGCTTGTTCTCAGTCCTTCGTCCACTTTGGGCGTTCGTGGTTGGTGAAATGCGTTTTGATAGATCCACGCAGCTGTTCCTCCGCTTCTTACGTTCCTGTTTCGACATTCCTTTGCGCGTCATGTTTCCGCAAGCAACCGACTCTTGACCGGCGAGATTGAAGGGTGGTGGCGGCCCCGGTCACAGTGATGGCCGTGCGATGATTGAACACGACCGGCAGCGGTACCGGAGCTTTGGTTGAGTTTTGAGTTCCTCTTACCACTTGAATTTGCTCGCGTTATTGGTCCGGTCGTAGAGAAGATGGTCGTGGAGGAGAGGGAAGCGTGAAAGAAAGGAATAAAATGAAAATGAAAAGGAACGGAAGGGGGAGGAGGGGCGACAACTTTATTAAATAAAAAAGTATCCCTTTTGTCTCTTGGTCACTAGAGTACACGATTCAGGTCAGGTTTATATTATCTTGTTATTTTAATTTTTTAATATAAAATTAATTAAAAAGTTTTAAAAAATTTCTAAAAATTCTCAAATTAGGGAAAGGCCTAAAAATGTTTTTTTGGAGTTTTTTTAATGCATGAAAAATTTGTCAAAAAAAAAAATCAAACTTCAAACTTTAAACAAGATTAAGTATCAAAATTACATTAATTGATATTTAGTGTGATCAAATTCTTAATCTTAGTTTCTTTGAATACGTAGGAGTAAAATATTTCTCCAAATATTTTATTTAGATTTCTAATCGACCAAACACAAATCAATTAGTGATGAATCCTAAATAAAAATGACTTGCAAGTTAAAAACTCATATCATAAGTCGCGAATTAGTGAACTTGAGACAGCCCAAACTAAGCCCAAACTTAGTGCCAGTCATTAGCCTATGTGCCCATGGTAGGGCTTCAAGAGGTCGCAACATCCATTAGTGGTTTTTACATGCATATGCAACAGGAGCTTTGCACCCCGAGTTTGTCGTCAACCTATATTGCAAACGCATTTTTGGAAATATAATAGAATTTCTTTTCTTATCGATCATCCGGTTCTTTTGTCACAATAATACTAAATTGTGGACCTATACTCTGTTATTTTCCCCTTTTAAATATGTGTGTTGTAAGGCCGACTTTTGACTTAGATTCAGCATAATTTGGCGAAGGTCAAGCTTTGATATATGGTGGCAGTGAAATCATCCAAGTTGGTTTGTCTCAAATGCTCATTGCTTTTGGTATTTAAGGGTGCACATGATAAAATTTCTGGAACATAAATTGATTTCTGGTCAAAAATTGAGAAGTTAAAAATTTTAGCTTCTGATTTCTTCTTCAAATCTATTTTTGGAATAGAAATCCGCTCCAAAAATAGAAAAATCAAATTGTGTTACCAAATAGATTTATGTTCCAAACTTGTTCCGTGGAACAAAGAAACAAAGAAATAGAGAAGTAAAAATTTTATAATGTGTGCCCTAAGAGATTACATTGAACCCTCCCACTATGTTCCCCATTGCCATTAGTATACTTGTTTGTGGGATTGTTCTTTCATGAGGAGAATATTGGTGATTGTGAAGGAAGAATGTCCTAGATTGCATGATCATTATTGTTTCTAGCAAACTGCCAGTGTTGACTAGGGGTGATCGATTTCCAATCCTGTCCAGTCCCACCTAGGAATTCGGAACCGAACCGGGAGGATCGCTTCCCACTATTTGGACAGGGGATTGAATGGACTGGACTAGTTGGCCCAGTCTAATGGAACTTGCCACTTAGCCAAAAAAAAAATTTTAAAAAAAAAAATAGTAGAGTTGTTACTATCGTAGGGTTTATTACTATTTTTAAGAACATAGAAAATATTTTTAAAAAAAAAAAAGAGTTAGTCCAATCCAATTCTTCCTCGAAATTAGGAACAAGACCAAAAATCACTGGTTTTGTTTTTATG
Organism: Eucalyptus paniculata subsp. matutina; assembly: GCA_017140255.1. Lineage (NCBI taxonomy): Eukaryota > Viridiplantae > Streptophyta > Magnoliopsida > Myrtales > Myrtaceae > Eucalyptus > Eucalyptus paniculata. The sequence continues at coordinate 46,622,554 of CM029436.1, read as the reverse complement.
AAACCGAGAATCGGACCAATGCCCTCGAGAATCAGACCAAACCAACCAGTTCAGTTCGGTCCAAGTGATTCTAGGTTCGATTGATCCAATATGCTCACCCCTAGTGTTGCCTAGTACATAGATTAGTTTCTATTAACTTGTGCTCTTGTAAAGAGTTGAGGGACAAAATCATTCATGGAATCATGAGTCAACTCAAAATGTTTCAAAAAGAATTCACACATAAATCAAACCGTCGACTATTACAAAATAGGACCGCACTAAATCAAATTTGGATCCAACCATGAAATAATGTATCATGATCACTTTATTATGGTCAATTTGCAAATGTTTGTTGGATCTTTTAGGTTAAACACTTTTCTTGCTATGAGGAGAATTTTGGTGATTGCGAAAGAAAAATGTCCTAGATTGCATAGTCATTATCGTGTCCAACATGCTACCAGTACATATTATTTTCAGTTAGCTTGTTCTCTTGTAAAGAGTTGAGAGACAAAATCATTCACGAAATCATCTGTCAACTCAAAATGTCTTAACAAGAATTCACACATCAATCCAACTGCCAACTATTACAAAATAGGACCAAACTAAATCAACCAAATCCAACCATGAATTAATGAAATGAGCTTGGGGTAAAGTTCTTGGAAATTTATTGTGGAGAAGGACAGATGCTGGAAGGAGTGGATAGGGATCATTATTATAATATCTTGATTGAGCAAATTTGGGAATTTCGACCCCAATTGAGTAATTATGAGACTTCTTCTTCTTCTTCTTCTTCTTCTTCTTCTTCTTCTTCTTCACCGATTTTCTTGAGAGGGGTTGGAGGTGATTACTTTTAGTTTCAAGTGTAAGGTATAGCGTCCACGCTCTACAAAGAGGCAGCACAAAAGTCTGAGATTAAGTCAAAAGTTAGAGTAAGATAGACCAACAATAAAAAAAAAAAATATAAAAATATATATATGCAAACCATGACTCCGGCGATTTCCCTTAGCAATATCACTATGACTACGACCTTGCAAAAGGTCTAAGGAAAAGGAATATGCTTAGGTCCATTAGCGCTAGAGAGCAAGCAAATTATCAAGAATGTCGTGGATTACGAAGCTGTGAAATTATTATATATCATTGGAGAACATCAAGTTTAAGATAGGATTGAGTGATCCAAGCATCTTTGTGCACTCGTCAAAAGTATAATTGGAACTATTGTGCCTAAGAGTAAATAATTCACTAATGCACAACCCTAGCAAAGAAAATAATCAAAGACTTTTCTAGTCACACATTATCGAGAGACCCAATTTCTCAAGTATATATTGTCTACTTTTTGTCTTTAGAGAAACATGGTATGAAACTATTGAAGTGAATGCTCTCCCGGACACCAATTTATGCATTTACATTATGGCTCAAATAATTTTGCCAATTTTACCTTTATTGTTAAGAATTTGTTTTAAAAACCTGCACTTGAGAGACCAACATGTCATTAATCTTTCATGGTCTAATAATGCTCTCCAGGATGGATTAAGTCTAATTGCACGTGATGGATAGGGGGAGGAAACCGAGGGACCAATATCTTCATGAATATATCAATTTATCCATTAAATATTAAGCGTCAATCTATATCCGAATTATTATATGAAAAGGGAGATCTTCCTTCTAAAGGTAATAATCTGTCTATTTGACTTATGCCTATCTTTAATGTAGATATAACATTGTAATAATTTGAATGTGATAATTAAAATATTGAGTAAAATATTCGTAGTTACAAATCTAATAACTTAATAAATCTTTTAGTCATTAAAAATATTTTTTTTCACTTTTTTAATCACTTTGAATTTTTAATCGTGGGCGTTGTCTCTTTTTTTGTTTGGCACATGCATAAGCTTATGCCCTTTTTTCTTCCGTGAGATCAAATGATAATTCTGGCCATTCAAATAAGCATTGGCATTTACTAACCGGCTATACCATGAGGCTATCCACGGTGCGATAAATTAAAGATCAAAAGAAAATAAACTTCAAAATCTCATCGAGGAATATAAAAGCAAACTCACGACCTTGTGATTGTATTAACTATCATGCTAATAGCACTCCATCCATTTATCAAAGACGTATACAAAAAAAAGAAGAGAGCTTCAACCGGGAACGTGAACTCAACACACGAAATTTCATGCTCAAGCGTTGAGTAATCGCACGTTCTCGCACATGTTCAATTGTTAAACATTCAAAAGAAAGACCAAGAAACGATGATGTCGGAACGATTTTTGCCAACTCCTCTCTCTCTCTCTCTCTCTCTCTCTCTCTCTCTCTCTCCCCAGAGCGATTCAAAGAGTCAACATCGGAAATTTGACCTTGAGCCCGTTTGGTTCAACTTTGGAGAAATGTTATTGGGAGAATGCAAATACCTTTGAGGTAAAGGAGTTTTCCGAAATGTTACACCGTTTGGTAAATTGTAGCATTGAAAGGTTACTTAGTATAAATACCGTTTGGCAAAATTTCCATTTGTAATGGGCTTTTGCTTTTCTTTTTTTTTAATCTGAAAGTTAAATCCGGCGGACGGCTAACCACCGGCCAACCGTCGGATGGCGTCCGATGGCTAGATTTGGCCGCCTGAGGTCATGACCTCAGGCGACGCATGCCATTGTCTATGGTCGCAGACAGCTAGATCTAGCCTCTAGGCCACCAGATTTGGCCATTCACGCGAGTCGAAGGAGTCGGAGTGCAGAAGCAGGGAGTTGACGCGGTGCTGCTCGCGCTCGTCGAAGGGGATGGATCATCCGCAGAAGAGGAAGGCGTCGACGGTGGAGGCAGAGGCGGCGGTGGGGCCAATGGAGAACTCGAAGTCGGGGGTGTCCCAGAACGGCGGGGCGAGAGGGCCGTCGGGTTGGTCGAGAGGGGGTCAAGGCCAGACACGGCCAGATCGGCGGCTCGAGGCCCGGGTTTGCGCGAGCCAAAGGAGTCGGAGCGCAGAAGTAGGGAGTCAACGTGGTGCTGCTCATGCTCGTCAAAGGGGATGGATCTGTCGCAAAGAGGAAGGCATCGATGGCGGAGGCGGCGTCGACTGTGGAGGCGGAGGCGGCGTCGACGGCGGAGGCAACGTCGACGACGGAGGCAGCAGCGGGGCTAGCGAAGAACCGAAGCCGTGGGGAAGAAGATGAAGACGTGTGAACAGTAGAACTTGCATTGGGAGAATGCCGAATACTCAAAGCACCTCCTTAGCTGCATTGGGCTTTCATCATTATAAATGCTGACATTTGCTCAATGAGCTTTCAAAAGTGACTCTCAAACACAAAATATTTTCCCCAAGGGGCTTTGGGGGCCCAAAGCTCCTTGGGGAAGCTGAACCAAATGGGGCCCTTATCCATCAACTTTTCAAAAGACCCACCATGCGTCAAGCCTCGGAAGTCGTCCAAGCTTTTTCCCAGAGACTTCTTCCTCCGACGTTTCAAACACAGCACAACTTGAATACGTTTCTTGGTCAATCCCTCATTTTCTCTCTCATTCCCTCGTCTACCTTCCTCTCCTCTCCTCTCCTCTCTCTGTTCAACTTCCTTAACAAAGGTTATACATGGTCATGGTCATTGTAAACGAATAAACAAAAGATGGAAACGTCCAACGTGCAAATCAACACCTAATACACGTCGAATCGCACTCTTGTTATATATGGCAACAAACTTCACCAAGAATTCCAGGGCAAGCGCAAAGCTTCGAGCTTGATTCAATTTCGATTCATAGCCTTCAAAAAGGAAATAGCTTTTACATCCCTTCGCTGGCCGCACAATCGTTCCGATGTGGGTTTGTTTCACTGGTTGGGATAGGCAACATTGTAGCCTCGATCGTGACGTCACAACCAACCCCACGCACTTTGGCATTTCTGTCAACTAATATAAAAGGATAGAGAGAGTGGGTGGGTGCCACAATTTTCACCAGAAGCAATATTTGTGAAAAACAGGGGTTTTCAGAGAGATAGGAAGAGACAAGAATTGTGGGTGTGAATCGAATCCACGACGGAGGTGAAATCGGACTTGTTCGAGAGGGAGGGGGAGAGAGAGCATGGGGGTTGCTTTTCGGATGTGAAAGGAGGTCAACAAGCGGTTGGGGGGACTCGACAGGGCCCCATGGGAGGAGTAGGAGTTGGCGGAGCAGGAGGCAACGACGGTAGTCCCAACTAGGGGTGAGCATGGTCTGGGTTAGGCCGGTCCACCCCCTAGGGACCAACTTGCACAGTGTTGGTCCTCAATTTTTGGGACCGATGACCGACCCTATTGAGCTTGGGACTGAGAATCAGACCGACCCAATGCGTTCGGTCCAGTTCCAGGGTCAACCCGAGACCAACTGATAATTTTCTATTTCATTTTTTGTACTCCTTAAAAAAATGATTGAGGATCGGACTGACCCAATAAATTTGGTTTGGTTTCAAGGTCGATTCAGGACTAACTAATAATTTTTTATTTCATTTTTTGTGCTGTACTCCGTGAAAGGGCAACCGAGGCTTGTACTGACTCAATAGATTTGATAATGAGCAAGGTTAGCTAAGAAAGGCAAGCGATGAGGGTCAAGTGGGGTAAGTGTCGAACAGAATGAGCATTGAATGTCAAGTGGAGAGCAACAAGCCAAGCAAGTATCGAGCGGCGAGCAGCACAAGCAACCCAAAGCGAGCGAGCGATGTGAGTGTCAAGTGGCGAGCAGAGAAGTTGTTTTTTTCAATTTTAGCAGATTGAAGAATAAGAGGACAAATAAGACAGAAGAGAATTAGAGGAAGATGCCATAAAGTGTCTTTTTGGACACCTTGAGAACTTCTCACAAAAACATTTTCCTCATTTGTAAATTATTACTATTGACGCCGTAAAAGACATTAAAAACTTACGTTATTAATGAATAATGTAAAATTACTTGAACTCCTCACTAAAGAGATATTTAATGTTGTTAACACCGTTTATTTTAAGGTTTTATCTCTATAAAAAAATTATTTTATATATATATAAGTCAGGGTTGGTCCGGATTGGACCGACCCGGAACTCTCAAGATCGAGGACCGACCCGCATAGTGTTGGTCCAGGAATTCTAGAACCAAGGATCGACCCAATCTCTCTGGGAATCGGACCAGAACCAGCAGGGTTGGGCCGGTCCAGGATCGGTCCAGAGTTGACCTTGGACCGATGCTCACCTCTAGTCCCAACGACGCAGTTGACCACTTCTTCCGAGCTCGCGGTCAACCCGCTCTCTTCTCTCAAATTGAGGTTTGTGCCTGTCGCCTGCCCATGTGATCATGCGCGCTTTTTTAGCGAAAAAAATCTATTTTTTCTTTTTTGCATAGTGATGCGCTTCGTTTTCTTGAGGCCTGAGTCAATGTTATCACTTGTCGATATTTTACTCTTGCCGTTTCGCGCGAATCGATGATGTGGCTAGAAAAAAAAACTGTCTTTTGGAGGATGGTTCGCAGAAAAACTGGGAAGCATTCTTGACATTGTGGATTCTGCTCAAACCTCACAATTTGAACAACATGATGTTAAATTTTGCGCGTAATCTAAACAAAATATAGTCGTCTAATTGAAGTTTTCTTCTTATATTCCTCATTAGACTTGACTTCAGTAAATTTTATTTCTTTTCTTCAAACCAAAGTTTTTGTCCGCCTATTGAGCCGTGGCCTGTCGGAACTCATGCAAATGACGAGAATTACATACCACGACAAGTTTAATCGGAATTTTTCATCAGTTTATTTAGAAAGGGCTGCTAAATTAAGAAGTCTAACTAAGCCTTGGACTTAGACACAATTTTTAACTATCTAAATTGTGTGTCATCTCATGAAATTTTAATTTGGTGTTGCTGATTAAGCGTAGCGGGGAGGGAGCTAGTACAAATTAAGCATATGAACTTTCCAACAACAAACTTCTTGCATTGCATATGGTGTTCTACATGAGTATCTATCTTGAAATATAGTGCCCACAGTTTGTATGATGTGCTGTATTCTCTTTACTGCAGTTATCCTTATCGGCTTCAAAATTACGCGATCCAAACGTCATGTCAAAGGTGAGAAACTTCATTAGCATTTTCAGCGGACTTTGGGATATACTAGAGATGAACCACATACTTACAATCACTAAAGAACCATCAAACCAATCAACAAATGGCAACAAAAGCATTCAAATTCATGCCTAAGAGAATCCACTACAGTGTGTCCAGCTCATCAAGCTCGCAAGATAATACCCAAACATGTCCCAATAATCATGGGTAATCAAAACCACACTCAAATGAGTATTAAACTAGCACACCTCATAATTAAAACAGTGAAATCAGCAAAATACAGAACAAATTCAGAACATAAAAGGCCAAAATTCATGATTATTTAGTAAGTAATGGACCTAAAACATAATTTCCTACAAGTGTATATGGGCTCACGTGATCGAGACGAAAACAAATTGAAGTCAAATGAAGATTATCAATGCTTGTACAGTGGGCACATGCTTAATTTCAGCAAATTAAAGCAGGACAATATGATTATCTCCCTTGAAAATTAACATGGATTCCTCACCTTAGCTCATGTGACTAAGATAACATATAGCCAAGTCTTGACGATTGTAGTTTGAACATCAAATGGATATGGACAACAAGCATAGACATTAATCTAGTAAATTTAAGTCACCGACAACATTTATAACCATGAATCCGGCATGTGATGAACATACACAGCATTCATAGCCAAGAAATCAACATATTCTTGAGCATGTACAACAAGAACAACAATGATTCTAGTAAATTTGAGCCATTTATAGTAAAAAGAGATGTATTTAGTGAGCCTACGATGCGGCGGGTGTGCAAATTCGAGGAATAGCACATCCTGCAATGAACATTGTGTAAGCTAATGATGACAACCAAGAAAAACCCCAATGTACCTACACATACATCGGAAGCATGACACAAACAATACTCCAACGTGTCCATTGTATGTGAAGCGGAGTCTCAACCAACCCCAATACAAAGTAGTAGTTAGCATGCGAAAGAAAAACTACAACTCTAACATATGAACAATTTGCGGTCATAGAGGATTTCTCTACATTAACAACTAAACAATTATGATGAGTGCACTTTGAACACCTCAAGCTCAAAAATCAATCCAGGGGCTCTCATAGCCAAGAAATCATAGCCAAGAAATCAACATATTCTTGAGCATGTACAACAAGAACAACAATGATTCTAGTAAATTTGAGCCATGTATAGTAAAAATAGATGTATTTAGTGAGCCTATGATGTGGCGGGTGTGCAAATTCGAGGAATAGCACATCTTGCAATGAACATTGTGTAAGCTAATGATGACAACCGAAAAAAACCACAATGTACCTGCACATACATCGGAAGCATCACGCAAACAATACTCCAACGTGTCCATTGCATGTGAAGTGGAGTCTCAACCAACCCCAATACAAAGTAGTAGTTAGCATGCGAAAGAAAAACTACAACTCTAACATATGAACAATTTGCGGTCATAGAGGATTTCTCTACATTAACAACTAAACGATTATGATAAGTGTACTTTGAACATCTCAAGCTACTTTGAACACCTCAAGCTCAAAAATCAATCTAGCGGCTCTCATAGCCAAGATATCAACATATTCTTGAGCATGTACAACAAGAACAACAATGATTCTAGTAAATTTGAGCCATGTATAGTAAAAATAGATGTATTTAGTGAACCTACGATGCGGCGGGTGTGCAAATTCGAGGAATAGCACATCCTGCAATGAACATTGTGTAAGCTAATGATGACAACCGAGAAAAACCACAATGTACCTGCACATACATCGGAAGCATGACACAAACAATACTCCAACATGTCCATTGCATATGAAGTGGAGTCTCAACCAACCCCAATACAGAGTAGTAGTTAGCATGCAAAAGAAAAGCTACAACTCTAATATATGAACAATTTGCGGTCATAGAGGATTTCTCTACATTAACAACTAAACGATTATGATAAGTGCACTTTGAACACCTCAAGCTCAAAAATAAATCCAGGGGCTCTCAATTTAGAGGACGATTTAGCCACGCTCCTAAAGCAGTATTTAATTCACCGAGAACAAAGTAAACGGAAGCACCAAGGGAAGGAGAACTCTAGGCCATCAAGGTACGAAGCATCAATTTGCAGTATATGATCAGCACACTAGACAACAACATACAAATCACTCCTATTCAATCTCAAATCGATCAATTAATTCATCGTTGTCATCTACGAGGCAAAACGTTGAACAGGTGGTGAGCATAAAAGGCGAGGTTTTACACAAAAGGGAATTCCTATCAATTGGCGAGGAATATGATATAAGAAACCCTGCTAAAAATTGCTAGAGAGGAATTGTCATCTCGGTCCGTGCGTTGTGTTCTTGCTTCGCTCGGTTCCTCAGCTCTCACGCGCACACCAAGCTTCAGAGAGTGTGTTGTGGTTGTTGTTGTGAATTCTCCTGCAGACCGTGAATTCATCAGCTTCAAGGGAATCTCCAACGCGTTAGACGAGAGAGAGCAAGAGCATGAGAGAGAAGTTCGATTGGTGGGGGTGGTGATGACTGTCAGATGCTCTACTCCGTTACGGCCAAGGCTGCAGTGGCCAGCAAGGCAGATCTGATGGCGGCTGTTACTGATCGGAGATGGAAGACGATTATCACCACCACCAATCTTTCTCCCACAACTATGTCAAAAGAAAGATTCTACCTGAGACTACCTGTACGCTCTGCAAGCAACATCCAAGAAACCACTGAACATCTCTTCCTCCTCTGTCCGTGGACTCAGCAACTTTGGGAAAACCCATCAATCAATATCAGAATCGACATTCACGGACTTACCAGGTTCAAGGCATGGCTAGCGAATTCCAAACACGCCTCTGTCTCGTTTGAACTCCTCTCTTCGTTATTCTGGCAGATTTGGAAAGCTCGCAACAATCTCGTGTTCAGAGCTCAAAATCCGAACCCCCTGTTCATCATGGACTCGGCCCCTTGCGATGAATCGAAACGTTACCTGGTGGGTGGCGGTAACTTCGTCGAGGGCTCAAAAGAAGAAGCGATTTTACCCTAGGTTTGGACAGCGCCAGCTCCTGGCGTGTTCAAACATCAACGTCGATGCGTCGTTCGTCCCAGAACAGGGGAAGGCGCCATAGCTTTCGCGTGCCGCGACTGCCATGGAACGCTGATACGACGTCGTGCCCGCTCAGTCGCCATCTCCTCGGCGATTCAAAGCTGAAGTAACGGCAATTCTAGAAGCCCCGAAATACTTTATGAGCCCCAGCATGGTGAAGTTGCTACGTGAACTGAAGTAGGAACTCGAGGCAGATCAATCTGGTCTGGTAGCTGTGATAAACGATACCGCAGGCGTATCAAGTTGGGAAGTAACTGCTCTTATCACCGACGCCCAGGCCTCTTATCCTCCCCCCAAAAAAAAAAAGCCTTTCGAATGTGTTGTGTCCTGCAGAAAATTTTATGTATTCTCGAACTACTTCTTAATGAGAATTTCATTAATTTCATTTATAGGATTGCATTTAAAGGAATTGAGCACATTGCATTACATTTAGATAGCATCAATTAGATTCTAATTTCCAAATATCATAGATTTTTTTTTGGAAATACTTAAAATTTCAATTTAATATTCATATAATAGCTCACGTTTGGACGTATTAATTTATTTTTCTTCAATTTTTTTTAAGCAGTGGTTTATTTTGAAGAGTTCATATTGAGTTTTCATTTATAGCCTTAAGGAAGTCCTATTCTGAGCATTGTTAACACCCGAATTTTTACCGACGATCCAAGTGTCCATTTTTTGCAGAAATAAAAAAATAAAAAAATAAGATAGCAAAATTTTGATTAAAAAATATAAAAACATAAAAAAGGATATAAAAATAAAATCCCACTCGGCAATTTTCGACCTTTTAATTCCCAACCCCTCTCTTTCGGCCCATTTTTCTCTATTCTTTAAGCCAACAACTTGAGCCCAAGAAGACAAGAAAGGAGCCCAGCCCCTTAGTCCCGTCTCCCATCTCTTGCGCACAGCACGCCTGTGAGAGTTTGAAAAAATAAAAAAGAACAGTGACGGTCACCGACGAAGGCCCGGTGGGCGAGGGATGAGTAACGAGCGTGTGACGGAAGCGGATCCGAGAGAAACCTTCTAGAACCGCGAGCTGGCGAGGGATAACAGAGAGAGACAGAGAGAGATGTGCGGGTGTCTGCTCTCATCACCCTCCACGTCGAGGCCTCCACCTGATCACGTTCTTCTCGAACGCTCTCTCGTCGCCGCCTACTCGGCTACCACGGCGCTCTCGAAGTTCCGAGCTCTCCTAGCCGCATAGAGCCTCCCTTCTCTTGATCGGCGCGTGGCGACGTTGCTGATAGTAGTTATCTGGCGGCGAGAGCGAGCTCGAGAGTTCGAGTATCGAGAGCACGAGATGTTGTCGGTTCTGAGACGAAAAGCCGCCGCCGGAGGCTCGGATGCTGTGCTGTTAAAAGAGAGAGGCTGCGGAAGAGTTGCGCGCCACGGGCGATGACCCCGGTTTCAGGGCTACGCTACTGCGGCGAAAGAGATGATGACCGTGAGAGAGGCTATGAATTCGGTGCTTGACGAGGAAATGTCTGGAGATCCTAGAGTCTTTCTAATGGGAGAGGAGACGGAGACGACGCACAACAGAGAGGGGAGGATCGGCTGGCTGAGGGTTTAGCTCGAGAGGAAAACAGAAGGAAAGAGGAGAGAGAGAGAGAGAGAAGAAGAAGAAGGGACGTCGGCCATTGGAGGTTTCAGGAAAGCTTCGCTGGAAAGAAAGGAGAAGCCAGAGAAGAACGAGAAAAGAGAGGATAAGAAAGGTTCTCTCGATGAAAAGTTTCTAGAGAAGTTGAGCCTTCTCATCAGTCGACGTCCATTGCAGCCGAACGCCATCTTCATCGATTTTGGGTTGCTGCAACTTCTTCGTGAACGCAGGTAATGTCCTCTACTTGCTCAAACCGAGGATGAACTCTAGTTGATGTTTGCAATTCGAACGTGTATTGATCCGAAATAGGTTTTCATCGTTTGTAATGGCCGAGAATGAGCCGTTTGTTCTGGAACTGCATGTGGTCATCGCGGATGAAATGCACATAACCTGTTTGATTAAATGCCTCAGGGGCACAAGCGGAAAATGATCTGTGATCTTGTTCAAATCTGAGAATATGTTGATGTAGGTTGATTATTATTGATTGATTTGCTAGCCTCTAGATTGGATATCAGTCATGTTTCATTCTTACCATGACCACATTCAAACGTTCCTTTTTTTTTGGCATCTTTATGCATTCCTTGGGTGGTCGCCGGTGGTGTTGTTCCGGCAATTAAGGGTGGAGGTCCGGCGCTAAGAGACGGTGAAGAGCAAGCGTCGAGTGTGCGTTGATTACATGCTGAGATACGTACGTCTTTATCCCTGTGTTTTCAGAGTGCTGAGTCTTGATTGAAGATCAGTGTGGTTTCGGCGAAGATAGCGTCTTCGGGAAGAAGACCTGCATAGGATGAAGACGTCGCATGAAGAAGACCTGCAAAAGGAGATGAAGAAAAAAATAAAACAAAAGAAGAAAAAAGATTTTTTTTTTTTAAAAGAAGAGAAAAAGCTTTAAAAAATCGGTTTTAATCCGAGGCAGGTCAGATCCAAGTAGAGTGTTGGGTCAGTGATTTGGATCGGGTAAATCCGGTCCGAACCCATACCCCGAATATAATAACAATAATAAAAAAATCAAAATAAAAAATAAAAATCACTAAAATCATTAGAAAATTCAGAAAATCCGAAAATATTAAAAAATTATCTGACTCTTATCTCCTTTCATAGCTAGAGAGAGAGAGAGTGAGGGGTTGCTTTTCGGATGTGAGAGGAGGCCACGGTTTTTTTTTTGGGGGGCAGTCATCCATTTTATCTTCTTTATTGCATTTAGACATTTGAAACACTTTTTAGGTTTAGACTAGTGCATTTGCATCAAGTGAAGCATGAGGTTGATTGTGAACTCCTTTCAAATCGACCCGATAGACGGCCCTATATTCACGCCAAGTCTAGGCTCATTCCCTCATTTAAAGTGGAGCCCACAGGTTCGGTCCCTTCTCCCTCTCCCCCCAAATTCAAGTACTTTCTGCTCCCTCTATTTCTTTGACCGAAGTGTCATTTGATCATGCCAAATAAGTATGACTCCATTTCTTGCCACCTTGCACCATTTTAAGCAAAGCAGTAACCAATGCATCTAAGATGATGGGGATGCTGAAATTGACAGGGAAAGGATTAAATTTTGTGCACTTAAAAGGGGGAAAGAATGAATAAGAGCTGGACTGAAATTAGAAGGGGAAAGCTAGAGATCTCGGGCAGAAAGCAAAAGGAACGAGGCCCTCACGTTTTTTTTTTTTTTTTTAATCCTGCATCATCACTAGACAAATGAGTAGCTCCTCACTTAGTGTTTTACACCTAAATTCCTCGTCTGCAGATCTTTCGTCCACCAGTTCGTTCTTCCTGGGAACTCAAATGGTGCCGTAACACAAGCAAACAGTTTTGGCAGTTTTACAAGGAGGACGCCAATCTAGCATTGTTAAGAAGGAGCAATGGAGGAAATGGAAAAAGATAGGAAAGGAAACGGATTTGGTGGCTCAGCAGAACGTGAAAAAAAGGACAAGAAGAATGTGGGAAGGTCGTGGGATGAGGAAAATAAGAACAAAGATGGAAGGGAGTGGGAGACTCGGTGGAGGTGCACAATCACTCACATTCACGATTTCATATCCATTCTCTCAGTCTCGCGCATCAGAAGCCGAAGAGACTCGGGCCAGAAGAAGCAGCGCTTCCAGCTTCCTCCGTTGTCCCCGGAGTCAGTCATGTGAGAACCTATATTCCTTAGCCATGCGATGCATGTCCTTGCGTTTGCTCAATTTTTGGTTTATTTTCTTTATGCTGGGTTCGTTTTAATCTCATAATTGAGTCTTTTTCTAGGTATCAGTTCATGCCGATTGTTCTCCGTGTTTCAATAAATGTGGGCATAACATTATAGGAAAAATCTGCATCGTGTAGTCCATATTTTTGCACAGTTTAGCACCCCTATTCAGGCCAATCCATGGCTGGAGAAGGAGTAGTTATTCATTTTTTGCCCCAAAAATTGGTTTCTGTTCCCATAATTCGCCTTTACAATTGAAATAGTTGCACGCATCGTCGTTGGTTTTTCATTGCATTGGTTCGAACCCAATGCCCTGGTCTGTGTGAACGTGCTGAACACCACTGTCCGATCCATGGATAGTAGGAATTCAGATATTTTTCACCTGCATAATACCTCAGAGGCCTCTACCGACATGCATAGTCATGGAAAAGCTGCCTAAAAAGTCCTAAAACTATTGTCCTGCGGTTAGTTCAATTCTAAACTTTTTAATTTCGGCAAATTGTCATAAGGCTCAACATTTAAAACTATTTGGCAAAATTGAAAAATTTACTTTGATTTGGATTTTTTGAGACAATTATCCCCTATGGTCATGTTATCTTGCATGTTTACTCGTTATTTTCGCTTCAATTTCCAGCATCATTTGATATTTATTTTCATCACTTTCCGGTGTCACTAACTTCGATTGAGCTGAACGCAATATCCTAATGTATTAAGGTCTGAGTCAATCCATCATTCTAATGTATCAAGGTGACTGGAGATGAACCACATACTTACATGCACCCAAGGACCATCAAACCTATCAACAAATGGCAACAATATCATTCAAATTCATGCCCAAGAGGATTCACTGCAAGGTCCAGCTCATTAAGCTCGCAAGATTTACAACTTTCCCACTCCAATAACACCCAAACATGTACGGATAACTAGCAAATCAAGTATACATTGTCACATTATCATGGGTTATCAAAACCACACTCAAATGAGTCTTAAAGTAGCACGACTCGTAATTAACACAGTGAAGTCAGCAAAATCCAAAACAAAATCAGAACAGTAAAGGTCGAGATTCATGATTTTTTTAGTAAGTAATGGACTTGAAACATATTTTCTTGCAAGTGTATATGCGCTCACACAATCAAGATGAGTACAAATTGAATTCAAATGAAGATCAACAATGCTTGTATAGTGGATACATGTTTAATTTCAGCAATTAAAGCATGACAACATAATTATCTCCCTTGAAAATTAACATGGATTCCTCACATCAACTCATATGACTAGGATAACACATCCACAAGTCTTGGCAATTATTGTCTGAACAACAAATGGATATGGACACATGAAAATGAATCCAGCAAATTTAAGTCACAGAAAACAGTTATAACCATGGCTAAAGCATGTTATGAACCCACACAGTATTCATAGCCAAGAAATCGGCATATTTTTGTTCAACACTCATAGCCAAAAGATCAACATATTTTTGAACATGTACAGCAAGAATAACAATGACTCCAGTAAATTTGAGCCATGTACCATAAGAATCAACATATTTAGCAAGCCTACAATGTGGTGAGTACACAAATTCAACAAATAGCACATCCTGAAATGGATATAGTGCAAGCTAATGGTGACAACCAAGATAAACCACCATGTACCTACATGTACATTGCAAGCATGACATAAATAATACTCCAACATATCCAATGCATGCGATGTGGAGTCTCAACCAAGCGCAAAACAGGGCAGCAGTTAGTATGTGAAAGAAAAGCTACATCTGCACCATATGAACAATTTGCGGTTATAGAGGATTTCTCTACATTAACAACTAGATGATTATGATACGTGCACTTTGAACAATTCAAGCTCAAAAATAAATCCAGAGGCTCTCAGTTTAGAGGAAAATTCAACCATGCTCCCGGTATTTAGTTCACTGAGAGCAAGTAAACGGAAGCACCAGGGGAAGGAGAACTCTAGGCCATCAAAGAATGAAGCATCAATTAGTAATATATGATCAGCACACTGAACAACAACATACAAATCACTCCTATGCAATCTCAAATTGATCAATTGATCTCCAAGGCAAAACGTCGAACAGGTGGTGAGCATGAAGGGTGAGGTGTCACACAAATAGGATCAAACACTTAAAATTTGCTAGAGAGAAATTGTCATCTCAGTCTCTGTGTTGTGCTCTTGCTTCGCTCGGTTCTCCAGCCCTGCGCACGTACCAAGCTTCAAAGAGCGTGCTATGGTTGTTGTTGTGAATGAATTCTCCAGCAGAGCGTGAGATCATTAGCTTAAAAGGAATCTCCAATGCCTTAGACGAGAGATAGAAAGAGCATGAGAGAGAGTTTTGATTGGTGGTGATGGTGATGAGCATCAGATGCTCTGCTCTGTTACGGCCGAGGCTGCGGCGGCCAGCAAGGGAGATGTGACGGCGGCTGTTACTGATCGGAGATGGTTGACCATCAAATTGATGGCGATGGAGCTGAAATATGGGCTGATTCATGGTGTAAGCTTTTAGCCCATATTTATTTCAGCACTTGGTTTCAATTTTGTGTTTAAAATGTATATAAAAAAAATGGAAAGGTAAAAAAAAAAAAACAAAGTAAATAAGAATAGATTGCATCTCCATCGAAAAATACATCTAGGATTGCATTTAAGGGAACTGTAGCAAATTACAGTGCATCACATTTAGATAGCATGAGTTAGATTCTTATTTCCATATATCATAGTCCATTTTAGGGAAATAATTCATTTAGTATTCATATAGTTTATCATATTTGCATATTTGTTTTTATTAGCAGCGGTTTATTTTGAAGAGTTTATATTGAGTTTCCCTTTATAGCTCACGAAAGTCCTATCTGAATATTAATAACAAGGCTTTATAAATTTTTACCCGAGGCTCGAGTTCTTTATTTCTTTCCACCTTTATTTATTTATTTGGTTCATATTTATTATTGCTTGCTTGTTTAATTTTTACCTGCTGGAGTGCTATGACTAATCTTCTTTACATATAAGAGGATTTAGGGGAACATAATTGAAGAGACCCCATAAAAATCATTTTATGAATGGTGTCAAAAGGGAGTGCGTGCCCCTCCTTGAGCGGTTATTTGAGAAGTGCCACTTCTATCGGGGTTTCTTGAACATCAAAAAAGATAAACAAAGGACAGATTATGTTCATGCTCGATTTGTGTATAGCTGCCACTAAAGGTTTGAAAGTCCGTAAAGAGCTCTATTATTTTCTGTCAGTGCAACTTCTTTAAAAGCTAAAAAAATAAAATAAAAATGGGAAGGACATAAGCAGTCTCATTGCGCAAGTGTTGTTTATGTAAATTGCTAATTTTACTACTAGTAGGTGAATATGATTCACCTTTTCTTGAATACAAGTATAGTTTAGTTTTGTAGTTGTTATCGAAGTACCTACGTGTGATGAAGGAAAATTTGAAAAAGTAATATTGACACATAAATTTTGATAATCCATTTAATCATTTTTTTTAATTGCATAAAAGTTATGGATTAATTTTAATCCCTAACAAAAAATGATTTTCATTAAATTGCATTGCATTTAGGTATTAGAAGCATTGGTATTACTAGTATTAAAATTTTGAAAAATTTAAAAAATTATTGTTATTTTTAATTTTTTTAAATTATCATTTAAATAAAAAGAAAGCAAGACTGGGCCGGGGCACGCCGGCCCGGCCTTTTCTTCTTTTCCCACGCGGGCCAGCCCATTTTCCCTTGTCCTTGGCCCGGCCCGCGGACCTCTTCCTTCCTCCTCCTCCCTCACGCCTCGCACGCAGTCAGCCAAAAGGAAGGAAGACGTACGGAGCAGCGGAGGGGGCGTCGAGCGGGATGTTTGGTCGGGGGCAGGCCGGCACGGCAAGCTGGCAATTGCAGGGCCATTCGCGCCTGCCGCAAGCTTAAAAGACGGAGAGAGAGAAAGAGAGATTCGGAGGTGGAGAGATCGTGAGAGCAGCCGAGGGAGAGAGTTTGAGAGCGAGGAGTCCTCCGGCAGTCCGGCCACGCCCGACCCCCGTCCGACGACTCCCGACCGCGCTCTCAAACCCGCGGCTCCCATTCCCGGCGCCAAATCTCCGGTAGGTCACGTTTCTTTTCTTTCTTTGATTTTTCGCAGGACGAGCCGTTTTTCCGAGGATCCCGGCTCGGAGGCGTGCGAGGCAACCGAACGTGGTCCGTCTATCGAGCTCGCCCTCCATTCGCCATCAACGAGCCGGGTAGGGACCCTCGGCCGACCCCCTGTTTGTGCCTTGCTTTGCCCCTTTTTGGGCTCGCCGGAACAGGCTTCTTCGTTGTCCGGTTCTCGCGAGCGCCGGTCCCGTTCGTTCGTGCGCCGCTACTTTGGGTCACTACTTGTTGATTCTTGCGAGTCCCAGCGCAAGTTGGTCGGTTTTTCCCCCTTTTAGCCAGTGCGCTTGAAACGTTCGATGAAATACCTGAACCAAATCCATTCGGTTGAATCTGGACTTTTGAATTGTTGAAAGGAGCCCGTGAACATGTGTGATGCGATGTAGCTTCTCTTGTGATTAGCAAGTACGTTATCGGTCATATTTCATTTCTACCGAGTTTTTTTTTGGGTTGCTTTGCTTCGTGCCTTGGTATATCCCTGCGGTAGTCCTTGGTGTTTGGGGTGCGGCTGCGAATGGGAGCCTCCAGTGATTAGCGATGGAGACAAGTGGTTGCTGGGTGGCTGAAAGTCGCTTGCTGTGAAGATGCGGGGATATGGTCACGTCGTTGACGATGAGAAGAATATTTTCACATTATGGTTTGGGGAGAGTCTCGGTTGTGGATGTGTGGGGGCTCTCCTCTTAGTTTTTACCGAGCAAGAGCAGCTAGATGACTAGAGGAAACCGTTGGTGGTGGTCCCGTAGCTTGATTGTTGAGTACGTATGGTTACTGTCTTGATGGTTTGCTGTGTAGAGCTTTTTTTCAAAGAAAAAAAAAGAAAGAGAAAGGAAAAAAAAAATAGAAAAGGAGATGAGAATAGCGGCTTAAGTTGTGTTTCGTCGAATTGGGCTTATTCAATGATTGAGTAATTTTGGGCTTAAGTGGTTTTAATGAATTCGGGTTGGCTTCATTTTTGGAAGTGCTTGGGCTAAGTTCTTTTTAGTAATATGGGCTTAGTGCACTCAGTTACAAAGGAATGGGCTTGATGTAGCTTTGGCGGAAGAGTTGGCTCAACACTTGGAAGTTTTTCCCAATTAGGCTCTATGTAGCACCGACACGCGACACGTGACACGCGACACGACACGACACGACACGCGACACGTCATTTCTAAAAAAGTAGAGAATTCCGACACGTTCCGACACGTTAAATATTAAATAAATATTTTTATATATACATATAATTATTTCAAAAATAAAGAATAAAGTCAATTTATTTAAATAAATTTATTATTTTTCATGATGATTATAATTTATTATTATTCAATATTATTCGTTTTTATTTTTTAAATCACCCTCCACCCTCTCCCTCCAAAAAGAAATGAAAAACGGACATCCCGCCCAGGACAAGCATCCCATTTTAATTTGTTTTTGGCTCTTCTGGCACCATCATATTTTACTTTTATTTTTCCTGCTCTTCCTTGAAAACCCAAATGCACGGTAGTTATAGTTTTAAATTTTTTTCTGCACTCCTTGGAAACCTAAACCTAGCTGCCTCATCCCCCTTTTGACTCCTCCTTTACGGCACCCCCTCCTTGGAAAACTAAATCGTAGCCTCCCTCCTCCTCCTTCTGTGCTCACTGCTCATCCTCCTTGCACGGCACCCATTCTATCTTTTAGGAACCCTTCGAGAGCAGCTTGAAAGCTCTTGGAAAACAGCCGCTCCCTCCTCCGTTTGCACGATCCTCTTCCTCTCAATCCCCACTCTCTCTTGGTCACCTCGTTGTAGCTGCTCACTCCTCTCTCTTTTGCGGTCGTAGCCTTGTCTCCGGTCCTCTGTCGTGGCCATCTCGATCGCCTGGTTCTCTCTTCCTCCAGCCTTCTCTCACCGTCGCGGCCTCACCGTCGCGGCCTCACTGCTGCTGCCTTGCCTCTGCAGCCTTGCTTCCTCTCCCTTGCCTCGTTTTCACCCTCCATCGCCAACGATTCACTCTCCCTTCACGCTTGCAGATCCGCTCTAGAAACCCAGCCTCTTGCTCGGACACGCTCCGACTCGCGTGTCGAGAAAGGTTGACCGCGTGTCGGAAAATCCGACACGTGTTGACCGCGTGTCCGAGCGTGTCCGAGCGTGTCGGAGCGTGTCGGACACGCCGACACGTGTCGGACACGACACGGAAGGTTCCCGAGCGTGTCCGTGCTTCATAGATTAGGCTTAGAAAGGGTAAAATTGGAGTGAGCTTGAGGATAAGATCAATCGTGCCCACTAGTATGAACTGTGAGTCCAAGTTCATCCATGTTCTGGCCAGGTCCCTATTTCCAAACTACTAATTAATTGAATAAAAAATATCATTTTGAAAATTAATTAAAAAAATTCCAAAAAAAAAAAATTATTTTTTGTAAAGTCAGAAAATGCTTAAAAATAGTCTTTCAGGGTAGCCTTCTCTTAAAGTTATGGGAAAATCATTAATAAGAAACTCATTTTAAAAAATTAAACAAGCCCTTACGGCTTTATCATAAGGTTCCGATTGTCCTTAATACAAATTCCCTTAACTATGCATTTTCCATATGTTGATTATGATTCCCCTTTAGCTTAGTTTAAGATGGCAGACTCCTTATTTGATACTGCTAGATTCATGATCTTCCAATTCAATTTATTCGATGCCACTTTGGTTGCTGCTTGTCATGTTAATGATTGGGCGTCACCTTATGTATTAGTAGATAGGTCTAAAATCAACATAGACTACTTCACGAAAAATATTTTTGAAATAAACAAGATTAGGTATCCAAATGACACTAATTATTCAATTAGTGTAATTAAGTCTCCGACCCTAAACTCTTTGATTATGTAGGAAGTGAGGTATATTCTCATACCTCATTTGATTTCTAGCCGACTCTAATAAGCTAGTGGCGACTCCTCATTAGAAAATTTTTATGAATACTCCAATATCGTGGGAGGTATGGACTTAGAAGAGCCTGCACCTAATCATCGGCCGTAGGGACGTCTTTTAGGCAATACTCCTAAACCTATTTCGCTCCGTATCGAGGGTTAGGTCGAGACAAGTAAATATTGATCTTGCACTCTTTATCAGTTGGATGAGTACATATACATGGATTTGTGCTACTCTAGACTTAAAATTGGATCATTGGCAGTCTATCTTTATACACATAGAAGTGGATATTACTTGTGTGAAAGTGACCCACGCGGTATCACATGCACTTCTTCATCTAATCTAATTTTTATGGTAATTTTAGCATATTTTTATTATTTTATTTAAATTGACGATTGTTGTGAGTTTTCAAAAAGTTTAACAATATAGGGATACATATTATACTATGATATACATCTGACCTTCAATCGAGGACTATGAGGTTTTCGTTAAAAGATTTTTCACAATATTGAGATCCAAATTATGACATGATAGCCCATATTTGGTAGATGATATTAGTGAATCAAAAAAAAAAAAAAATCCATTGACCAGAAAATTACATCACAAAAAATTAATTTCATGTATATTGCAAAATAAGTGAATATGAGAAATGATGAAAATAATTATTAGCAAAAGAGTAGATAGAGTAACCCACCATCAAGGAAAATTTAAATTAGAAAAAAATAAGCATTAGATGACATGATTGCACATAATTTCATATACAAATATGATAGCTTTGGGATTAAATGTTAATCGTTATCACTAAAATCAAGCCATGCCCTAACACTTTCAACCGTTGAAGAATTTAGCTATTACAAATGAATTACCAAACCTCCACCTATTAGCATAGATATTTTCAAATGCAAGTCGGCCATGGCAATGACGGTGGAAATTCCTAACCACGAGCCATCTATCATCATAGTTATTTTCAAATACGGAGTAATTAATAGATAGATTTTGTTCTGTTAAACGGACATGGTGGCAAGAAATTATTACATAAGCCCTTTCGATTATGCTTTCTCTTTGTAGGAACCGTAGCCTAGAAAAAGAAACACTAGTCATTTTTCCATGCATTATGTAAGAGAGAAAGGGGAATCTTATGGCGAGCTCATGTCAAGAGTTGCTTATCAATCAAAACCTCTCCTTTTTAGATGGGAAGGGACTGAAGATAACTTCTCAGTTTCCAGGATCCACACCACCCATACTCGTTGCCTTTGGTTTGTTTTGTCTTCTGTGTTCGATTATGGTTCGCAATTATTGATCTGGACAAGTTGGACGCACCCAAGAAAATAAAGAAAGAATTGACTCGTGTATCATCCTTTGTGGGGCAAGAGAAAAGGCAAAGATCTTTTTTTTTTTTTGTGGGGTCAAAGAAAATTTTATTGAAATTGTGAACATGGTCAAAAGAGTCCCAAGCCATGGGAATCTAAACAATGGATAGAACAAAGGGCTTATGGAGGATTAGAAAGGCAGTTTTGTGAAAGAGAGCCAATCCGTCGAGTCTTCGCAAGTTAATTTACAAGCCCGCATCAGTAAGAACAAAAAGTGTCATAATCTATATCTATATCACCAAATGGAGGGGGAGCTAATATTTTAAAGGAAATAATCTATCAAAAAGTGTCAAAAATCCACAATTCCAACAGACAACTTAGTAGAATTTGAGGGGTGATTTTCATGTGAATCGAGGCAAAATTTAAACCTTAGGAACGAACACATCACTAGCCCCCCTCTCTCAATAGTGCATGAGAGTCAAATTTGCGATTTGTATATATATTTGAGATGTTACTAATGAGAATATGAAATTTACGGTTCCTATAAGTAGCGCAAACGGTCGGGATATCAAAGAATTTCTAGTTTGGGAATTCGAAGTCACATGTATAAATCTCATAAGATACGTAATAACTTGTTTTGGGTTATAGTCACTGCACATGCAAAATGAAATCCTTAAATCATGAATTAAGAAATTTTAATTACTAATGCTTTCATGCTAACGTGAATGTAGGCAAGAACGTAAAAGCCTCATGCTCTTGTGATAGCTCTTCGTGTCTCCTCTGCAAAATTCAAGAAAGAAATCAGCCAAAAACAAGTCGACGGAAGCCGCCCCCACGGATTATTACAAAAAAAATGAGGTGGCATAAGAGATGCACCCGATGTTTTCTCAGCTGTTCCCTCTCTACGGCAAGAAGCGTCACGGGTCTTAACTATCCTCTCTACTCGATCCCCTGCTGCCTCAACAAAGGTGATACAGCATCCTGGTCATGGTCATCATATCACGGAATGTCGAGGGAAATCAAGACCTAGTCGCACGTCGAAACGAGCTCTTATCTCTCTATATGGCAACGAGCTTCTCCAATAATCCCAGAGCACTCGAGCTTGATTCGCTTCCGACACCATTCGCAGCCATCCAAAAGGAAACAAATTTCAGGTCCCGTCGCTGTGCGCGCGAATCGTTCGACGTGGGTTCGTTTCGTAGATTCGGATAAGACCGTCGTAGTTTCGATCGAGACGGGACGACCGACCCCCACGCGCTGAAGGCAGAGAGAGAGGGCGCGACAATTTCCACCAGGAGCAGTCTCTGTGAAATTTGGGCTTTTCAGGGAGAGAGACGAGAAGTGGTCGATGACGGGGGGTTTTCGAGAGGGATTTGTGGGAGTGAATCGAATCGGCGAAGGGGTTAAAGTTGGAGTTTGATCGAGAAACGGAGGGAAGGAGGGAGAGAGGAGAGAGAAAATGGGGTATTACTTTTTCGGGCGTGAGAGGAGGTCAACGAAGAAGCGGTCGCCGGAGGGACCCAACAGAGGCCCATACGAGGAGGAGGCAACAGTGGCGGGCACAACGACGCCGTTGACCACTTCTTCCGAGCTCGCGATCGACCCGCTCTCTTCTCTCAAATTGAGGTTTGCGCTTTTTTCAATGTGAAATAATATCATGCATCCATTCACTGTCGCTGTTGTGATATACTATGGCGATCACTTCGTTTTCTTCAGACCTGAGTCAATGTCGTCAGTGTTTTATTCTTGCTTTTCCGGGTGAAACGATGATTTGGCCAGAAGAAACCAGTCTATCAGAGGATTGTTCGCAGAAAAACTGAAAAGCATTCTTCACAATGTGGATTCTCCTCAAATCTCTCTACTGAACTAATTGATGTTATATAATCGGAAGAACTTCGGATTACGTGTTCCCAGCATGCTTGTCTAATCGAAGTTTTCCTCTTGTTTTCCTCATTAGACTTGACTTGAGGAGATTTCTTTTATTTCCTTAAAACCAAAATATTAGTCTGCCTCGTGTGCTGTGACCTTTTGGAACTCCTGCAAATGACAAGAATTACACGCCGCTGCAAATTTAATGGGAATGCTTTGCATTAGTTTGTTCAAAAGGGCTGCTAGTTTAGACAGAGTCTAACTAAGCCTTGCACTTGTACGCCATTACACTGTTCATTTTCCCAAAACAGAGTTACTATCTGAATTATGCATCGCCTTTCCAAATCTAAACTTGGTGTTGCTGATTCAGCAAAGATATGAATAGGATATCTGGGTAAAAGCTAGTACTAATTAAGCATATCATACTTTTCAACAACAAACTTCTTGCATTGCATATGGTGTTATCATGAGCATCAATCTTGAAATTCAATGCCCATAGTTTGTAAGATGTGCTTTATCGTCTATGCTGCAGTTATCCTTGTCTACTTCAAAATTACGTGATTGTGACGTCATTTCAAATGCGAGAAACTTCATTGGCATTTTCTGTGGATTTCTTGTATATCTTGCTGCTAGTATCTAGTTTCATTTTTGTCTGCATCTTGCTTTCATATTCACCTGGGATATTCTTGGTTCTTTTTTATTTGGTTTTCACAGAAGGGTATAACTTCTTCTTCTTCTTTTAGAGTAAAATGTCAACAACATATACTAATATTTGATTTTCTGTCTTCTCATACTTGCAAAAAATTTGGGAACATCACAGCACATGATGTATGCATTTCTGGTTCATGCCTGTAAATTGTGTCTTCATTACTCATGTGTTGCTGAATTAACTTATGACTGGAAGACTCATTTGTGCTGCAGAAAACATTCCTAGGATAGTCTTTGCATTTCTGGTTGATGACTGTAAATTATGTTCTCGTTCTTTTTTCTTTTTTAAATAAACTTTCAACAGCTTATCTTAAACTTGATTTTCTGTATTCGTATGCTTATGCATATGGTGTATGCATCAATGGTTGATCTCTGTTATTTGTGTCTTCAGTACTGGAGTGTTGCTGAATTACCTTATGACTGGAAGACTAAATGGTGCTGCAGAAAACACTTCTAGGAGAGTCTTTGCACGTGTATGCTATGCTAATTTCTTTTTTACTTGTGTGCTTCACATGAAGCAAAGCTCATCCACCAAAATTTCTGCCGTAGCACTTCAGCTAATGTCAAAACTTGCATATATACTCTTGATCTAGTTTCAAGCTATGTGAGAAACCTGAACTGAAATAGTTAAGTAGCTCATAATGACAGTATATGACTAATTCCAGGAGATTTCTGCATGTTTGTGTTTCCTCCTCTCTTTTTCCCCAAATTCGAGCTTGCTTAAAGGTTTCTGACCTTTGATCAGCGGACTCTTGCAGAGTGATTTAATGGCAATTGGGTACTTGAGAAAAAGAGGTGAGATGCTTCAGGAACTTGGGAGGACAGAATTTTATATCAATTAGCTTGGATATGGCATGGATTGAAATGATTTCTTAGGCTTATCACTTCGAGACTATTCAACATTTGGCGTGAGTTTTCCAACTATCGCAAAGTATAACATATCAGTCTCTATTTTGTCTTGGCTGCATTATGTAAATCCATTTCTTTGTTTGTTCTTATCTCTCTTCAGCTTTCATGTATATGATGTCGATACAAAGTGTCAAAACATACCTGTAAAGGCGTCTCAGTCGTTTTAATCATTTCATATCTTTTGATATTCTCTTCTTTGGATGTTAACTAATGTTATTTCTTTTTGCCATCTTTGATTCTTTTTGGGTTTTTCCCCTCTGAATTTTACGTGCGAAGCCATGTGCTGTGCAGGGCCTTTCCTTGTTATACATTAACATCGTCTCCGACCGCAAGTCACATTTTAGTCATTCTTCCTAGAGGTCTAACTCAAAATTATATGAAAATGGAGACTATTTGGAGTAATGTAGAAGTGGTCTTAGATCGATTACCAAGTTTCTCCAACTTATATAATAGCTACTTTTACTATGGTTATGGATCAACTAAATTTTTGGTTTTTTTCCTGAAGTAAGGAATATATTAAAGACAGATGCTCATCTCTTTTCTTCCCTTTGATGTTCAAGTGGGGTAGGATGACACTTTTCCAGGTTGATTGGCTTTAGCTTTCTTGGATGCTACATATTGAAATGCCCATGGAATTCGGGAAAAGCAAAGTGGATGCATTGGACGATCTTATGTTTGCGTAGGAATTTGAATGTTAAGCGGTAATTAAGTAATTGCAATCATGCTTATTTGGGCAATATATAGTAGTTCATTCAGATTACTTGGGTTTCTATTTGCCTTTTGCCTTTCAATGTAAGGAAGAAGAAATCTAAATGGTATCTATTAATCAGGAGGTTTGTTGACAGACGTTAAAGCTGTAGGGCCAAGATTTTCTAGGAAAAGTTAGCTGTGTGCTGTCTAAAACCTTCATCTTTATCTTATAAACAAAAAAAGATACATGTCCATTTTTTGTAACACAACTGATAGTAAAATCTCGAATTATCCAACTAATATGATGCATTTATTGGAATATAGAACATAATAATTAGAAGTGGAGGTTAATAACTCCCGATTATTCAAGATGCCATGATGCCATCCAATTTTGGCCGGTGCACATGATCTAATCTTTTTAATAACCTTTTTTCTTTTTTTGGATTTGCCTAGGTTAAACCGAGGACTTTT
The DNA here is from genome assembly GCA_017140255.1 of Eucalyptus paniculata subsp. matutina. Taxonomy (NCBI): domain Eukaryota; kingdom Viridiplantae; phylum Streptophyta; class Magnoliopsida; order Myrtales; family Myrtaceae; genus Eucalyptus; species Eucalyptus paniculata. The sequence continues at coordinate 46,596,713 of CM029436.1, read as the reverse complement.
GCGTCCGCACCCCTCCCTTCCTTGCCACCAAGCCGAGTGCCTCAGTGGTTTTTGGTAGACTCTCTTTCCTCCTCATAAGCATGTAACTCTTTTTGAAAATTTATGGGCTAATAAGGTAAATCAATAGCTTAGATCCTTTTCATTCCAAATATTAAGTGTAAGATTTTCTTCATACGTGCTCTAAATCTTTCCCTCTCATGTAAAAGTCTATTAAACTAGTACCAACCATTGCCAATTAATACATGACCTCATCTTTTGAGAAGCATTGGATACTTCTCCTTATCCCAAATGTCAGACGCGGCATTTTTTTTTTAACCTTATATATGCACTCAATAAAGGAACACTTCAAAATGTATTTATAAATGCCAATAAGAAAAAGCAAAGTCTTCAGTAGGTCCTAGATTGGTTTGTATTGCCGACTTCAAGCGTCTTTTTGTTTGTTTTTGGATATAGAGGACGTGATCACACCAAGCACTTATGATTTAAGTGAAATTCATTTCTTGTGGAAAGGGCCAAATTAACTTATAGAAGTTCCACATGAGTTCATACGATCAAATAAAAGGGGCTTGTTATCTATCACTATATAGCTAAAAAATTTGAACCATAGAGTAACTAATTAGAAAATTTATTTTATTTTTGCAAGCTAGTGTGAGAAACTGTACATGGCGAGGAAGAGTCTATTACTTAGGCCCTTACGTTTATGTTGTGTCTTGTATGACTTGAAGCTTCAAAAGAAATATTAGGGTGCTTTTAATTCACAAAAAAAATTATTTGGGAAAACATTTTTTCCAAATTTTTGGTGTTTGGATTATGTGGGAAGGCGATACAACAGAAATTTCCAAATTTTTGGCATTTGGATTACTTGGGAAAGTGATACGACGGAAAATCATTTTATAGTCAACTAAAAACCTATGCTTAAATTTAATAAATAACTTTTTCTTTTAAAAATTAAAAATTATTTTTCAAAATATGACTAGAGCTCTGCTTCTGGACTTGAGACCTCAGAGCTTGGACAAGATGACCTCAATGCCTATGCTTGAGACTTGCGACGGTGCTCAAGTCTTGAGGCCAAGCATCGAAATCACCTGGACCTAACTCTTACACCTAGTTTCTTGGCCAGTGTCTAATTGTTTATCGAAGCTAACACAACTCTCGCTTAATTGTGAAAAGAAAAGGTTACCCAAATTTTGCCTTGATTTCCTAGAAAAATGATCCAATAATAAGTAGAGTGTTAAATTTGAGTTTGGTCCTCGATAGACAGGTATCAAATACACATGTTGAAATTATTCGGTGGTGAGCAAATATATGCATGCATAGACACACACAACTCTATTTAACCACGCAAAAATTTCCTTTAATCGCATATATTATCAGATGTGGGACATGTGTTAGTTAACTTTCGGCTGTAATATATTTGTATTTTCCCGCGAAATTCATGCAAAATTTCTTCGTCTCGTTGCAACCTGCGTCGCTGATGAATTCAAGACAAAGAGTCCACATCTTACGTTATTGATGGTTCCAGTGAACATAAGCTCGAATGTTGGTTGGCTTATTATTTTGTTTAAAATTTCATGATAAACTATGTGTGTCCATTATATCAAGCAAATAATGCATGTCTCTTTGGGAAATGAAATCAAGATTTTTATTCCAAGTGATGGAAAATAATCTCATTTTTAATTTCAAATTTCAGCCAAATACAGGAAAATATTATAATTTTCTTGGAAAATGACTTTCAAAAAAATAAATTCTTGAAATGTCACATAATCCACGAAAAGAAAGGAGCATTAGTATTTTTCCACACATTTGTTAGCGAGAAAAGGAACCTTATGGGGAGAGAAAAGGAACCTTATGGGGAGCTCATGTGAATTATTGCTTGTAAATCAAACTTGTTCTCATTAAATATAATGCCTTCCAGTTAAGTTGAAGAAAATACTTGGAATCATACCATTGAACATGCATCTTGTCATAGTTGCCAGTAAAGAAGATGATGAGGTAGCTCTTAAGAAAAGCACCATTTAATAGTTAATTCCAACTATGAACACCTTGACTCTAACGTAAGTATCGATTCTTGCTTTGCCAAGAAGTAAAGCTTAGTATTTGATCCAGGAACAGTTTTAGTGATCATTATAATAATGGGAGTTTGTCCTTTAGCAACTTTGTTCAAGGTTTTGTTTTTTTTTTGTTTTTTTTTTAAGTTGAGTCAGCAGTGCTCCTTATAAAAATGGCCAATCTCGACAATTTTGTGTCTTCCTGTCTATCTGTCATTGGCCTTTGTAAGAACTCAGCAAAGAGACCCTTCGTCCTCTAAGTCGTTCCAAGTCGAAGCTGAAGGTATCGAAGCATCTTCCTCGATTACATTTTCTCTTCATTGAATTTTCAGTTCCCCGCTGCTCTCTTCTCCCACACCACCCCCCCAAACAAGTGTCCCCTTGTTTTTGCGTTGGGCTGATATGTCCACCTATACTATTTATTGTCAGGACTGGTTTAGGCCTGCATCATTCCTCTTCTTTTAGCGTGCAGACAAGTCAGCAAATATCAGTTCCTCTTGCATCCTTATAGAGAAGCCACTTCCGGTATGTGTCAATGTACATTTATTTTTTGTGTGCTATCAGGGCCTATTTCACGTTCACTGTGTTTGTTGGTAATCTGTTTCTATTGATTAAATCCTGAATAATATAAAAGTAATATAAAAAAAGGAAGAAGAAACAAAAATGGATGAAATAACTGCAACATAAACTTATTTGCAGGGTACTATATTCGTCTCTCTAAGCTTTTATATGTCTAAAATTGCACTACATCATCCGTAAACGTCTTCTTGTTGGTTGCATAATTTACGACTTGAATATGATAGGGTGAACTGGCCAAATTAGCAAGTCTGTGCTCTAAGACATTTAGAAAATTTAGTCTATTACAATTGATAGGAGAGAAATTGAATTTTTCTCAATGCAAAACACCAAAAATCTTTTAAAGCATCCAAATATTATGTGTATCCACACACAACATTTTCAAAGTTATTAATACGTATATTGCTTATTACTTCATTCTTTATAATCAAACCGGTTAGTAAAAATGATTGGACCGGTTGAATTGGTGGAATCACACACCAGCCCTTACTCCGGTTCAATCTCAGCTACCATTTTCAAAACATTGCCGACAGTCAGATTGGAACTGCCAACCCAAAGCGATCCCTTTTTTTTTTTCTCGAAAGGTGGGTTATTAAACTCTTTAATCAAGAGCCCTCACTTTTGGTTCACATATCTATCTATAAAATTTCTCTAATGGATGACCTCGTTCTTAATTTATTAAAGTTACATCTACTTTATTCGAATTAAAGTGCAAGCGCAAATGTAAATTATACCTATAGGGAACTGGACATTGTTGCTTTAAACCTGCTTTGTCTTATTAGTGGAGAGCATACCTATGGGGAATTGGACATTGTTGCTTTGTCTTATTAGAGAGAGAGAGAGAGAGAGAGAGAGAGAGAGAGAGTCCCCGATGCAAACACATGCTAACCAAACTTCCTCAATTTGATAACAAATGATTCAAAAACAAAATGTACTATAATTTAAATTTTCCAGATTTAATGCTTGTAATTTATTATGCTTAGCACATGAAATTCCACATGACTATTTTATCTACATAAACAAAGCCCAGTTTGTTGAGGCTCCATCTATCTAGCAACCCCACGTGATAAGGGATGATGGGACAATGTTAAAAATCTACATATGATAAACCTAGATCTGGGCGAAGTCACCTCGCCCGCGGCACTGGGAGAGGCCGAGCGAGGGCTGCAACCCTCATTGGTGGCCGGTGAGGACTTGGCGGCCCTTGGCCAATGGCTAGAGAGCCTCCACCAAGCCCTCGCTAGCTATCGGCGAGCCTTGCCAGCCATTGCAAGGAGTTTAAGGAGGAAAAAGAGAAAAAGGAAAGGAAAAATAAAAATAAAAATAAAAATAAAAATAAAAATAAAAATAAAAATAAAAATAAAAATAAAAGAAAAAAGAAAAAAAAAGAAAAAAGAAAAAGAAAAAGAAAAAGAAAAAGAAAAGGAAAAGGAAAAGGAAAAGGAAAAGGAAAAATGAAAAGAAAAATAAAAATAAAAAATTAATAAAAATTTTGAAAAAAAATAAAAAAATTGCCATATTAGCGTTCGTTGGCTAGAGTCCACGTCAGCACCGGCTAGCCAGATTTGGCTGATGGATTGAATTAGTACTAATATGAAAAAAATTATGATTAAATTGGTTCAATTAAAATGTTTAAAATGGAAGTAGTATCAATGTTATAAGTTTAGGACTTTTTTGGTATTTTTCCCAAAAAAATAGATATAAACATAGATTATAGATTTGTTTGATTGTCAAGAGAGAGAGCTTTACAATCCTAAAACACTGGTATTTATAAACCTAATATTAGTAATAACTGTTCCCTCTAAACGTGCGACAGTCGCCTACACAACTCCATTCTTCGTTCCTCCTCTTTTGCAACTTCCAACTTTAAAGACGAATGCAACTCATCATGGGCTCTTCTCAGTAACTTCTATTATCAAAGCAGTGGCGAGTTCTCCGAACTTTTTATATTCGGCCTAGCTTGGTCGAATTGCATATTCAACTCAGCTAGAACAAGGGACCACCATTCTTTTAAAAATTGTTATGATTATTCTTTTAAACACTTTTCAATTGGCTGTAACTAACTGCGACTTAAGTATTTCTTAACCAATTCTTTTGGCGATTTTTCAACGACGAACCCACTTAACGATGGCGTTCTTTCAACCGCTAAATAGTTAGCACGGTTTATTTCTTTTTCGAAGCTTAGATAATAATTTACCTCACCATAAAAAATATGTTGCCCTTATGAGTCAAGCGAGACTTGCTAACGAGCATCAGGTTGAGCCATTGACAACGATGTCAGTTCACTCATTTGAAAAAAATATTCATCATGAATGTCCGTTTTTTCTTAGGTTAAATAGCATAGTTAACATTATTCCCTAAATTTCAGGTCACGAAAGCATTTTGACTAAAAAAGACCTGTATTGTCAGTCAATATATAGACCGTTTTCATTCATGCAAAAGTTTCAAGCCAATTGTTTGTTTAATGATTTTCCAATGGGCAAGATTTTCATAATTCTCTTGAAACATTAAGGTGCTTGGCCGAGTTATCCCACCAAAACAGATTTTCATACAAACAATATATGAAACACTTAGCAAGCGTAAATTTAAAGAAGTTAGGGAAGACAGATGGTTAACCGATTTATAGTGGTTTAGCCCAAATCACACCTACTTCACTTCTTGAGACCATTCGTCATTTATGCCCATTCCACTACTTTTCAAATCTTGTAAAAAGGTTGGTTTACAATGGAGCCAACACTCCTCTACAAGCAAGGTGAATTCATTTACAAACAATTTCTCTCACAAGAAGTTGATTTGCAAAGTGAATACAAGAGAGATTTTGCAAGTAATTTCATGTGCACACATGCCCAAGACAGTGGCTACCTTATTTTTGGGAATATAAACTCCCCCGTCTAATTTCCATTGGTGGTGGTAGTCCCCGAGCCGTTATTAGCACTTCTAATGACTACTTTTCTTTACCATCGAAACTTTCGAATGTCCGCTCAAACTTATAAATGGCCTAGACACCTAAGATTGAGTAGCGAAATTCAAATTTAAATTGCAAAGCCATTTGCTCGGCCAAACCTACCCGGCTATCCCGTCATTACACAGCCTAGTACCCAGATATGTTTTTAGACAAGCCCGCACTTCTCTAACCCTTTCCAACTTGCACAAACTTGCAGAAAACATTTCCAAATAATTTGTAACGATTATAAATATACAAAAAAAAAAAATTGGAATCATCAATATTGATTTAGGATCAACAGTGACAACTTGTGAATAAAAGGTCCAACTTAAGATCATGTTTGACCGCAAAAAATTTAAATATGATAAATGTAACTTTTTGACAGTTTAATCTATTGTATGACTTGGAGAAAAAAGAACCTAGATATTAAAACTACATTCTATGTAACGACCAAGGATTATGTGATGAGTTGTTTGAGGCTCATCTTCACTAATGAGTAATGATACTAAGAAAAAATGATAGAAGTGCGAGAATTTGACTATCCTACAAAAATTTATTTATTAAATCAGTTTAAGAACCTCTAGCTTCCATTAAATTATATAAATAAAAAAGGTACACGTCCATTTTTCTTAACACGATTGACAGTAAAATCCTGAATTAGCCAATTAATTTGAAGCATGTATCTAATAACCCTTTTCTTTAGGATGTCATCAAGCCGTCCAATTTTGGGCAGTGCCCATGATCCACTTTTTGGTTGATTCTCTTTCCTATTAAGATATATATATGCACCTCCTTTTAAAATATATATATATATATATGGGCTGATAAAGTATTATCAATTGCTCCGATCCTTTTCTTTTCAAATATCGATGTGAGATTTTCTTAATTTTTCGCCTCGCTTGTGCACTGGATACTCTTCCTCTCACGGGTGAGTCTATTAAATCGGGGCCAACCATGCCAATCGATACATGACCTCTTTTGTGAATTATTGAATACTCCTTTTTATCCCAAATGTCAAATGTGACATTTGTTTTTTTCCTCATATATGCATTCACTAAGAAAATCCTTCAAATTAATTTTACTAATGCTAAAAAACAAAAAAACAAAAATCTGCGGTTGGCCATAGATTGGTTTGTCCTGCGGAATTTCAAGCTAGTTTTTGTTTTGTTTTGTTTTTGGATTAAAGGGAAGGGATTAATCACTTCTTCCATAGAGGGTCAAATTAACAAATAGAAGCTTCACATGTGTCCATTCGGTCAAATAAAATAGGATTGTCATTAATTACAACAACAATGGAAGTTCCTAACTAGGAGCTGTTCATTGGCTAAATATTTTCATACATAGAGTAATTAATAAATAAATTTATTTTATTGTGCACACTAGCGTGAGAAAATGTATACGGTGATGTAGTAACTAATAATGAAATATTAGCCTTTTTTTATACATTTGTAAGCGAGAAGGGGGAATCCTAAGGTGAGCCACTGTAAATTATTGCTCATTAATCAAAAGTTGTCCTTATAAGATGGGAAGTGTCTGAGGAGAATGTCTTAGCTTACGGCACCACAGCACACCATAATTTTCAACAAGCATGGTCATTAGAGGATAATGCCTTTTGGTTGAGTTGAAGAAAATAATTCGAAGCAAAAGTTGCCAGTCTAGGAGATGATTACATGGCACTAAAAGAATAGTATCATTTATGTAATTAATTTCCACTTTGAACACCTTGACTCTTATATAAGTATCGATTTTTTTTTTGGGCAAAGACATAAGTGCTGATTAAAACGTCTTTTGACAAAAGACCAATAAGTTTATTAGCAAAAGACCAATTTGAGACCCCATTTCTTTCAATCGCTGAAGGTTGACTGTTGCATTAATTAGTTTGAAAGTTTCCTTACGATATCCAATTTGCTCTTATGGGAGTTCCAATTGCAAAGGCATTGCGACTTTTTAACAAAAAAAATGGTATTGCATATACTTTTAAAGTGTTTTGAGAAATGAAGGAGTTTTCCACGTTCGGACCCCCATTGGTTAAAATGCATATTGGTTCAACTTTTAGGAGCCATGAGCATGAATTTTGCTAAATCTCTTCCTACAAAAATGGTTTCCAAAAGTATTTGATAAGTCCCTACGTACATCAATGCGGTAATTTACATTTATTTGTGGATTATTCGACTTTAAAAGTTTGGGTACTACATGATTTTCATTAAAAAAAAAAAATTATTAGATAAAAAAATCAAAATTTTTTTTTTTTTTTTTTTTTTTTTTTTTCAGAAGAGAAGGTTTCTTAGATGAAAACTCCGAATCCATAAAATTTTGTATAACATCAAAAGGGGCAAAAATGATCCCACTTTTCCAAATGTCTCCAAAAAAAGCACTTACTCTTAATTGAGGCTACTGTTATTCTTTTTGTCCAAATAAACCTACGTGGCAACCAACGTGACAAACGCCGCTTACATGTAAGCCAAAGTGTCGTTTTTTTCCAATTAAAAAAGTAAATAAAGAACAATTATACTCAAAATAATATAGTCTTGTTAAAACATCTCTTGTAAAAAAAAAAAAAACGAAAACTAGAAGCACAAAGGGCGTGTGTTGGGGTCATTGCCAACCCCAGCGACGACTCGCACCCCTTTAATCATTTACTCTAATCCTAACCTTGTATTCCAAAGCACATGAAAGGAACTCCTTTGCATCTTCCAAAACTGTTTGATTAATGCTCTTTGTGGTATAACTTCTGATTCATAACTTTTTTTCCCCTTCAATCGTTCCTCTCTTTTACTGTATTTTGTTTTTGTGTTTGTATCTCTCTGCAAATTGAAAGGAAGAAAGAGAAGGAAAATGCGGCTTGTGCTTTTTCTTCAAGATTCTGTTACTCTTTTCTTTTTCTTGTCTCTCAGATTAAAAAAACTTATCTTGTTTTAAGTTTAAAATAATGTATTTTATTTTATTTTACTTTTATAATAATAAAAAATGTCAATTCAGCTTGCCACGTGAGCGCCATTTGCCAAGTAGGCTAGTTGGGGAAGATAACAATGGCCATGTTTGTTCGTCAAAAATGAACAAGTGCTTTTTTAGTATAATCTTTTTTACTTCTCTAATGTAAGAACATATGTATATACTCTTTTTTTTTTTTTGGAGTAGGCCCAGTCAGTTCTGTTCGAACTTCAAATGGCCCTCCAGCCCATAGTGGCCATAGGATCCGACTCTATTTCTTAACAACTTGCTCTGTCTAAGTCCACATAGCATGATAAACCGAAAAAAACATATGAAGATGAAAATGAAGTGTTGTGTCTCCTTCCACGTCATCAAAAATGAAGAAAGAAAGAACGAAAGATGTTAAGGTCATTGCCGTCAACAAGTTGGAAAAGATCCGCTCTGTCCGGGCTTGGGATGAAATTGTGTTTAGGGGAATCAAGATACGTGGAGATATCTGTTCCTCTTCATCATTTTGTTTCCCTCTAATGTTACACACTAGTTCTCAACTAATTAATTTCTTAATAGCAAGTTGTGCGTTGATAAAGTGGTGATTTTATGTTGTCTTGTTTTGTTTGTCTTTGTCTAATGATCATTTTCAATTATTGATCTGGGCAAGTTGGACAGAGCCACAGTGATGATTTCTGTCCTCATCATTTCGTCCTTGTGTTATACAATTCTCAACTAATCAATTTCTTAATTGCAAGTTTTTTATTGATGAACAGTGAACATGGATATTTGTGTTTGATTGTGGGCATGCGAGAGAGGGAGTTAGGACAATGCAAACTTTGTTTAAGTAAAAAAGTAGAGTCCATAGTCCTCAATATAAAAATAGTCTCGGCTATCCCATTATAATTAAGATGAATAGAAAAGCTGCATTAAAGAATCAACAATTTAAGCAAAGTAGTCATTTGTGGACCAAAATTACAAACTTAACAATTTTACAAAATTTAATCCATCAGAAATTACAAAAAAGCATGGTCAACTGATTATTAATTTATTATCAAACATAGAAAAATATATATAGTTGATTAACAATAAACATAGAAGGTGAAGAGGAGATGAGAGATAAAAAACAGAGTAGGGTGAATTGGTGACTAACCTTGTTCCTGAACATAGAAGGATATTTTGGTCGATTGATAATAAGAGGTGTATCTTTAATTTATGGGTGACACCGCATCCTTCGTGCTTTAAAACGTACCAGCTATCAAAATAATTGGTGTGTGGTATAGACGTCAAAAACAAGTGTCAGCCATCTAAAAAGTGCATGACATCTTTTAACTTGTAGCCTCGCACCAATCAAATCCAAGTGGTGAATGGTACAAACATCAAAACAAGCACCAGGTTGTTAACTATCTTTTTAAAAAGTACTTATTGCTTTCTTGTAAAATCGTAAAAATGAAAAGAAATGTATTAAGCTTTGAAATATTGAAAAAAAAATTAATATCACGAAAAATTTCAAATTAATATATTTATAAAAAATTTACTATAAATTAATTTTTTAATCATGAAAAATCTCAAACTGTAATAGGTATAACAAATTTACAATAATTGACTACAAAAAATCATAAAATCTAATATATTTATAATATCATTAGTTAAATTAGATTAATACCACAAAAAATCACAAAACTGACAAATAGAAAGTAAAATCCTAAAATATATACTAGTCAATTGTCACGTGTTATCAAACTCAACAATTTGACAGTAAAAATTAATGAAAATTAACATATGATAAATTTATCACAAAATATCAATTTGTAAATTCATCAAAGATGTATCAGTTTGAAATTATTGTTGATAAAAAAATTAATTTGAAATAAATTTATTAAAAGTATATTAATTTAGAGTTTTTCGTGATACTAAGCTTTTTTTTTTTAATGAGCAATAGAGAGAGAGGTTTTGGACAATACCAAGGTCTGGTTTCAAGAGAACAACACATTGACCTGTTGACTGCTAATTGGGTTTCTCGATTTCTGTTGCAGCACACTGCCAGTCCATTAAGTCGGGCTTAGTCTCTTTCTTTTTGGCTAGAAAGTTGGGCTCAGTCAGTGCGGGAAGGACTCAGCTAAGAATCCCTTCACCCTCTAGCCATTCCAAGTCGAAGCTGAAGGTATTGAAACATCTTCCTCCATTACATTTTCTCTTCAAAAAATTTTCAGTTCCCTGCTGTATTCTTCCCCCACAGTGTCCACTTGTTCTTGCGTCATGCTGATATGTCCACTTATATTATGGTATTATCAGGACTGGTTTTGGCCTGCATTGCCCTTCAACCATCTTGCAGACAAGTTAGCAGTGAAGCCAAGAAATCTCAGATCCCTTGCATCCTTACAGTGAAGCCACTCCTGGTATGTGTGTCATCATATATCTACTTTTCGTATGCTATCAGCTCTTGTTTCACATTCAACCTTTTTGTTTGGTAATTTGGTTGTATTGATTTTACCCTACAAAACCCAAAAGCCAAAAAAAAAAAAAAAAAAAAGAAACAAAATGGGTGAAATAATTGCAACACAAACTCATTTCAGACGCATCGATATTTGTTTCTCTAAGGTTTTATGCGTCACTAAATTTACTTAAATAAAACTATAATAATAATTATAAATATCAAAAAGGTAAAAAAAAAAAATGAATAAAACGACTATTTTTATGTCGATTTAGCAAAAGAAATAAAATGAAGCTATATTATAAAATATGACAAATAGTGTAATTATTAAAACTTGTGAAAGCTATAGAAGAATTAATTTGACTTTATCATGCAAAGTTGAGAGACTAGATCAAACAAATTGAAAGTTTAAAACATGGAACATTTACGAATACTTTAAGGACCATATTAAACAAATTAGAAGTCCAAATATAACATTACACATTGGGTCAAATTTTAGAAACTGTTAATTTTAATTTCCCTTTTCAAAATATTACATATATTGTTTATTACTTCACTTTTTATATTCAAACTGATTAGTATAAATAGTTGGACCGGTTGAAACAGTGGAATCACATACCGACTATCATTCCGCTTAAATTGTTTTCAAAATATTTCCTATAATCAGAGACCGAAATGGCTGACTAAAAGTCATTCATTCTTTTCTTGAAAGGCGGGTATGCGAAAACCTTTAATTAAGAGCCTTCACCTTTGGTTCATATATCTATACATAAAAATGTCTTTAACGGACAACCTTGCTCTTAACCTACTAAAATTCCATCTGCTGTATTCGTAGTAAAGTGCAAGACTATATCGATGGGGAATTGGACATAGTTGTTTCAAAACTTCTTTATCAGTTTACTAATCGAGAGGACCCCACACAAATAAACGTTTTCAAACATGTGGAGAGAGAGAGAGACCTTTGCAAACACATGCTAATCAAACTTACTCGATTGATAACAAACTAGTAAATTATAAATTGCAACAAATTTTATGTCTTCTTGACTTGATGCTCGTATTTTATTATGCTTAGCACATGACTGCATTATCTAACAAAATAGGACCCAACTTTTGAGGCTCCATCTACCTCACAACCTCACTTGACAAGTGATGAAAGAAGAAATGATAAAAATTTAAATATGATAAATGTAACTTTTTGACATTCTATTCTATTATATGAATCGGAAAAAAAGAATCTAATATGTTAAAATAACATATCAGGTAACGTTTTAGGTTTTGTGCTGGCTTGTGTGAGCGTCCTAATCACTAATGAGTAATGATACTCGAAAGGAAAAGAATAGAAGAGCGAGGATATGACTATCCAACAGAATTTTGTTCATAAAAACCTTTTGTTTCAGTTAAATCTAATGAATCAACTAGTTGGGTCCTTTTTCTCTTAACATGACCGGTAAAAAGATCTTGAATTTGCCAATTAATTTGATGCATTAATTGAATTATAAAACATAATTATGAGGGGCGGAGGTTGATAACCCCCGGTTATTTAGGATGTCATCTTGCCATCCAATTTTGACCGCTGAACATAATGCTCTTTTTGGTTAAGTCTCTTCCCAACCAATAAACATGCACCTCTTCTATTAAATTACTCCGACCACTTTCAATTCACTCCAAGTATGTCGTGTGGGATTTTGTTCATTTCTCACCCCTGCGTGCACCAGATATTCTCCCCCTCAGATGACCATTGCCAATCGAAACACGATCTCTTGTTTTGTGAATCATCGAATACTTCCTTTTTATCCCAAATGTCTGATTTTGTATTGCCGACTTTCAAGCGATCTTATTTAGATTTAAGGAAATTGATTATTCTAAGCACACAGATGATTTAAGTAAATTGCATTTCTTGTTAAAAGAGCCAAATTAACTGACAGAAGCGCATGAGTCCATGCAGTAAAATAAAATAGGCTTTAACATTTACAACGACAGTGGAAGTTCCTAACTACCGACGTATATTCAGCTAGATATTTTCAAACATAGAGTAATTAATGAGTAATTTATTGGATCATCCAGACAAGTGCGAGAAAATGTATAGGGCACCGAAGAAATTATTACTTAAACCCTTAATATTATGTTTTGACTTGGTTATGCCTAATAACTCCTTTCGTCTCCAATCTAGCCAGTGATGGTGCCGCATACATTTTCGAAGGGGTTTCTCGAGATTAAGGTTCTTTCCACTTACCCAATAGGTGACGCAGCAGATTAGTTCAACTTTTAGAACCATGAACCCAAATTATCCTGTATCTCTTCCTAAAAAAAATGCTTTTAAAAAGTGTCTTGTAAGTCTCGATGTACATCGATTGGATGATTTACATGCGTTCACGTGGATTAGTCATACTTCAAATTTTTTTTTTTTTGGATTAAAAACTTCAAAAGTTTAAGTACTTCTTGTTTATACAAAAAAAATATTAAATAAGGAAAAATCAACTTTTTCGTGCTCTTTTATTTAGGACGAGAAGATTCTTTTGAAAATTTGCAGGTTTATAAGATATATATATCAAATGGACAAAAATGACTCCGCATTTCAAATGTAAAAAAAAAAAAAAAGCACTCACTTGTAACGGAGGGATACAAATGGCCACCATTATTTTTCCGTCCAAATGAATTACGTGCAGTTGACAAATATGCTTACATATAAGATGACATGTCTTTTTTATTATAAAAAGTTAAAAAAAAGTGAAATTAATAATTTTAAACACAAAATAGAATGTTTTCTATCAAAGAAAAGAATAAAACGAACTGGAAGCAGTGAGAGAAGAAGGGGCTGTGTCCGGCGGTGGTGGCCACGCTGGCATCGAGATAAGCATGGCCGCAACCGCCGTCCCGTCGCTCTTGGTGCTCTTTTCGACTCCAGTAGCCGACGATATAATCAGTTTTTCCACGAAACATAGTCCGCAAAGGCGACCATGGAGAAAGCGCCGTTCGCAGCATCACTCGAGACAGGGTGTCTACCCTCGTCTTGCTCGGCCTCACCATCTCTATCATCTCACGGCAAAAAGAAACAACATAAAAGAAAAGGAATGGCCGCAATCACAAATCCACTCATGAAGTCCTGAATTTTTGTCGCCTTGTTTTGTTTGTCTTTGTTTGATGGTCATTTGCAATTATTTATGTGGGCAAGTTGGACAGAAGTCGCAGAACCGCAGTGATGAAACTTCGCTCAGGCCAAAAAGTAGGAGTTAGTAGTGCTCTGTATAAAAATGCCTCACGTCATCCCGTTACAATTTAGAAGAATTGAAAAGCTACATTAAAGAATTAACAATCTAAATAAAGTAGTTCTGACCCAAAAAAAAAAAAAATCCAAGTAAAGTAGTTTATGGACAAAAATTACAGAATTACCAAATTTACAAAAATTAATCCATCATAATTTACAAAAAGTATGATTGATTAGGGTTTGTTTGGTATTCTGTTCTGGGGAATAATTTTTTTTATAGAAATACTTGTTTTTTCTGTTTCTGTTCTCGAAAACAGTTTCTGAGCATTTGAACGCATTTGGTAACTATACAAAATTTATGTTCCTGGAAGAGAAATGTGTATTTTTATGACTTGAAACTTTTTTTTAATTTATTGATATACATTTCTTTATTTCTTTTTCTTATCCTTCCTCTAGTTGGTCGCTGGCCGGTGACCGGCTAGAGAAGGGCTGGCAAGGTCGGCCTCGGGGGAGGCTCGCCGACCACTAGTGAGGTCGAGCCTTGCCATGGCTAGGCGAGTCTTAGCCTCACCCTGCCACCACAAGGCTCAAGGGAGCCTCCTGACCACCTCGAGGCTCGGGGGCCTCGCCGATGGGCCGGCGAGGTCATTTGGGAAAGAAAGGAGGAAAGGAAAAAAAAAAAAGTAAAAAAAAAAAACTTGACTCTTGATTCTTGATTCTTGTTTCTTGAGTTGTTCTCGAAAATAAGAAGCAACTTTTTTTATTTCTTATTTCTGTTCCAAAACTGTTCTCGGGATAAAAAGCTTACCAAATACATTTATGTTCCATTTCCACTCCCGGGAACAAAAGAACAGAAACACTTGTTCCCAGGAGCGTTACCAAACGCATCCTTCTTCAATTGATTTTCAAAAATAGAAGGATATTTTAGTCAATTAGCTATAAACATAGAAGGTGAAGAGAACATATGAGAGAGAAAAAAGTGGGTGAATTGGTGATTGACCTTGTTTTCCGAAGGTAGAAGGCTATCTTGGTCAATTGATAATAGGAAGTTTGTATCAAATTAAAGAGGAGGTGGTAACTGCCCCACATTTCTTTTATGTAAAATAAGATAATAAGATCTGAACCTTTAGTTGGTGCGACTTTATTCTTCAATTCACAATTTCTCAAATTTAGATGTAGCATTATAAAATAAAATATCTTTTAATAAAATAAAAATATCTGCTGTGTTCTAATAATTGTTTGTAACCTCTTCCATACTCAAGTCCGAGTAATGGATGGTACAAACATCACAACAAGTAACAGCTATCGATTTTTTTTTTTTTTTTCAAAAAGTACTTATTGATTTCTTGCAAATCATGAAAATGCAAAGAAATGTTTTAAGCTTTAAAATATTGGGAAAAAGTTCTAAATAATTCTATCAGTCACTAATTAAAAGTCCTAAATTGGAACGCACTTAAACTTTCTCGCGGAAACACTATGAGAGCGTGGAATTGTGATGGAGTCTGCAAAATTTGTTGAAGCCCTCGAAGAGTCATCCCCATTATCAAGAACTAAAATAAAGAAAAAAAGGATAATAGAAAAAATAAATGAAAGAAATTTATCCTTCTACTGCACGTGGTTGACCAGTAACGTGTTGTCTGTCCTCGCAAGATCATCTGCAAATCGTCCACATAGACCAGTAACGTGTTACTTCGGTGCACCGAGTGCGGTGAGCCAAGGAGCAACCGAATTTTCCCATTAACTGCTCCTTCTTTTCAGTATGCGTTGTGCCGATGTCTTTCTTTTCTTTGATTCTTTTTTCATCCTCAATCTGATTCTAAATTGCTCTTGCTGATATTCCTCGGTCTCTCTGTTTATTTACATTACTATTGCTTCCGTACACTCAAGGCTCTCTCTCTCTCTCTCTCTCTCTCTCTCTCTTCTTTGGTTTTGTTTCACGGTTCTCATTGTTTTATGACTTTGCTCTTCCTTTCCTTTCATACACCGAATGATTAGTTCTTTTCTTTGTTCAGTTTCCTTCACACCCATTTCTTTAAGCAAATAACAAAAGGAGGCAACAACAAGAGGAACAAAAGAGGGAGGTGGGGGGAAAAGGAATTGCTGAAAATTAAAGCAGAAAAAATGTGTGATGCATTTGCTACCTCCATTGCATCAAATCTTGTGTCGAAACTCGGTGAGTACCTATTTGCTCCCATTGGACGTCAATTTTGGTACGTCCTGTCCTACAAGAGCTATGTTGAAGATCTCAAGAAGAAGTCAATGATCTGAAGAATGCAAGGGAAAGGGTGCAATCCTCCGTCGACAAAGCCTTGTATGACAGGAAACCTATATTCACTGATGTTAAGGTTTGGCTGGAAAATGTGAAGAAGGAGGCTGAGGAAGCAGAAAACCTATTAAGAGATGGCGAAAGTGCCAAAATGCTTGTTTCCGTGGGTGGCTTCCCAACCCTGTGGTGCGCCATCAATTGGCAGGAAGGTGAAGAAGATGACTCAAGTCATTCAAGAACTCCATAAGAAAAGTAACTTCCCGAGGTCCACTATGACCATCCTCCGATAGGAATCGTCACTGCTACCACTTCCGCTGCTAGATCTGCTGACAATGATGAAGATGTCCTAGAGTCAAGGGCTTCATTCATAGAGAAGGTAATTAAGGCTATAGCTGATGACAAGGTATGTGTGGTTGGGGTGTATGGACCAGGTGGGGTAGGCAAGTCCAAGGTTTTGGCAGATATGAAAGGCGAGCAAAGAAAGAGAAGCTATTTGATGTGGTTGTCACAGCAGATGTATCACGCAATCCAGATCTAAGAAGAATCCAAGGAGAAATCGCTTATGCATTGGGTCTAAAGATAATGAATGAGGAAACTGCTCGTGGGAGAGCAGATCTTTTGCACAAGAGGTTAGAGAGTGATTCTCAAAAAAACATTCTCATAATTTTAGATAATTTGTGGAAGAAGCTAGAGTTGAACGAAGTTGGAATCCCTTGTGGATTCGATAATAAAGTAAGAGGCTGCAAGCTATTGCTAACATCTAGAAATCGAGATGTTTTACGTACTGACATGGGCTCTGACCAAGAGTTCCGACTCAATGAATTGGAGCATGGAGAAGCGCGGAGACTTTTTGAAAGGACGGTGGGGGACAGAGTTAATGATCTTGACATTAAACCCTGGGTAGATGGAGTGGTCAAGAATTGTGGAGGCTTGCCACTTTTGATTGTTTTGTCGGCAAAAAGGTTGAAACACGGAGAGTTGGCTGCATGGAGGAATGCTTTGACCCATATAGACGTGTCGGATGTAAAATCAATAGCTGAACTAAATTACAATGACTTAGGAGATGAGAGGATCAAAAAATTGTTCTTGGTTTGTGCTCTACTCTAGCAGTATTGTCATGAGGTGTATCCTTGCCTACTGCATGGGTTTGGGTTTATATAAACAATTCAGCATGACCATCGAAAGCGCTAGAGATAGGTTGGTCCTGGATTTACTTTGCCTGTGCAGAACTCTTCTTTGTTATTAGATAGTGATGACATAGAAGACCTCAAAATGCATGACATATTTGTTGATATGGCCATCTCTATTACTTCCACAGAGTGGAAGGCCTTGATAGGGAGGAAAGATTATGGGTTTAAAGAATGGTCAAAGGATGAGCTCAGCAAATGCACCGCGATATCCTTCCCTTTTGTGGGCATTGATGAGCTTCCAGAGAAATTAGATTGCCCAAACTTGAAGATGTTTATGTTCGCTGAAGACAATGAGTCTCTCAAATTTTCTGAGTCATTTTTTGAATTTATGGAGAAGCTCCAAGTCTTGGACTTGACTTGCTTATCTTTCACCTCTCTACCTACGTCGATTAAAATCCTTGAAAACCTCAATTCGTTGTGTCTTGATTACTGCCATCTAGAGGATGTGACTCTTCTTGGAAAGCTGAAAGGATTGCAATTCCTAAGTTTCCACGGATCTATAATCGCTCGGCTGCCCAAAGAAATAGGTGGATTAACAGAATTGAGATTTTTGGACTTAACAGAGTGCTTCAAGCTCCAAATTATTGAACCTGGCGTGCTTGAAAGCTTGGTCAATATAGAAGAACTGTATATTGACAGATTTTGTCAATGGGAGGCCGAGGATGAAGCACCGCGAAGCAACGCCAGCCTGGCTGAGTTGAAGAACATGAAAAAGTTGAGAACTTTGCACATTACCATTCCTCATTCTACCAATCTCTCAAGCGACCTGCCATTCGGGAATCTAAACGAGTATAAAATCCGAATTGGGGCAATTACGCATTGGTGCGATGAATACAAAGAATACAGAAGTTTAAAGCTCAACTTGGATTCTGGCAATCTTCTCCGTGAAGCGTGTATGCAGGAATGTTTGGGGAGAACGCAAGATCTCTGCTTGGATGGATTGCAAGATGACAGAGATAGCATTCATGACTTGTGCACCAAAGGTTTTCAGGAATTGAAGCATCTTTGTGTAAAAAATAACCTCTCACTTCAATATGTTGTCGGCTCCACACAGTCCACTGGATTTATGAGACTGGAATCATTGGTTCTACAGAATCTGAACAATTTGAAGAAGATTTGCCGCGATTGTCTTACCCCGGAATCCTTTAGCAAATTAAAGATTGTGAAAGTGGAAAACTGTGAGGAAATTAAACATTTGTTTCCTTCGTCCATGACAAGAATATTCTTGCAGCTAGAAGAGATTGAAATAAATAGATGCCACTTGATGCAACAAATTGTTGGAGATGATGAGGTAGATGAATACAGAGATGAAATTGATGATGATGCCAGCGTGAAGTCATGCAAGCTGCGTAGGCTAACGTTACAAAACTTGCCAGAGATGATGAGCTTCATAAAACGGTGGACCGTTCAGTCGTATTCTTGGATGGGCAACAGGTAAATTTAATGCTTTCTAAAAGTATCATCTTTCCATTCATCTGGACCATCCTAATTGGAGGAAACCTTCTCCGACTAGTCTTCTGATGAATGAGTTATAAACATGGATATTGCCTTCAACTGAATATGTTAATCGTAGAAAAATACTGGTGTAAGAGTGAGTTAGTTCACTACTCAATTCGCGATACTCTCGATAATAAAATCTGAGGAAAGATAGACAAAATAACATAAATTAAGTTTCCGATTTTTATAGCCTTTTCCAATTTCCTCCATGCCTTTCAAAGGTATCAGTTGAAGCCCCCTGCATTTTACGGTCTTCTTAAAAAATGACTTGTTGAAATATTTACTTTGGAGATATAATGAATAGAAATTTTGTGTAATTTTAACAAAGTAATATGTATTAATCAACCAAACGACAACAATTATTTAGTGAGATTTGTGTCGTTTAGTGTTTTGTGTTAAAACGTATTGAGTTTATTCGAATTTGATTATTTAGATATTTGATTTGTAAACACATGAAAGTATTGAATCTAGAATTATCCTCAATTTATTTTTTATGGAACTGTGGCTCTGCACAAACTTCCATTATATAAATTTTTTATACTTTTATGTGCTAATTGATGGACTATCATGTGACTACGAAATGAAAATTCAAATATAATACTCAATAGGGCAGTTTGTTTTCATTATCCCTGGTTGTAGAATGGACCTTATGTGGTGACCAAATCCAGCACAAATCTACATTCTAACCACTTATTCTAATATTAATAGTAGAATTTATGTGCCCTGCACATGTTTAAATTTTTTTTTTGTAATAAAATATTATTGAAAGCATTTATTAGATATACATCTAGCATTCATTTGTTCACTATTGCTTGGATTTAACAGTTTCTGTAACTATTCTGTTTGTATAGATTAAAAATATGGAAACCCTTTTTTAAATTATCTTAAAATTATGTTTATAGTGTGATCCAAACTGCAAAAGCATGATGCTCGATCAAAATAATTTATAAAATTAATTGGTTACATGATTAACTCTCCACATAAATTAATCTTTTTTATGACGAGAAAGGGTATCTTAGGTTCTTATATCCGTAGAATTAAACCTATTGCCGAAATTTACTTTGAAGCCCATATGGTGCTGCTGCGATTATTAAATTGATGAACCCCTTTCTGACTTTGGTTCGATAAGTCATCTATTCCGCCCTACAGATATACTAGAATTTTAGCTCATGTTATGCACGGGGACAACAAATTTTTCTGACTACTTCATAAATTTATAATTACTTTTTAGTTTCAATCTTTTGATAACGCATGTTTTTGTTTTTGGAATACTTTGAAGAAAAAAGCCAGACTCAAGTTACACGTTTTGATCAATTAAAAGTATATTTTTTATCGGTTGGTCAATCACAAGCCCTTTAAATAATGTTCATTGTTATGTTTAATGTTGTTCTATGTCTTTCTTTAACCTAATATGTTGTTAGTCCATGAACATTTGGTAGAAAATAATTAAGATGGTTTTTGTAAATTGTTATTTGAGATATTAAATAATACCACAATTAATGACTAACAAGAATTAATTGAGTCTACGCCATTAATTTGTAAAATTTGGAAAGCACAAAATGTAAGCGCAAATTCAATAACCTCAATAACCTCAATAACCCATGGATTATATCTTCCTTCTCTTGTCATATATATAATAAAGCCCCAATAGACAATAAGGTGATTGATAAGTCAAGTGTAAAAGTTGATAAAATTTAAAGAAGAAAAAGGCAAAATTGAAAAATCACTACTAGGCCTTTTTTTCCCGTCAACTTCAAATCCATTATGTGAGATTATTTCCTTAATTAATTTTTCACAAACAGCGCGTGTTCACAGCTTTTAGTTATAAGCATTGTGAGATTATGTGGGATCATCCACCCCTTGCTGCTAAAGAAGAATCAATGCATATGCCTTCGTAACGTTATTCTCCTAACTTTTTAAGGTTTCATTGCCCTTGTTGGAGTACTTGACACTGTCTGAACTTCCCAAATTGAAAGAGATATGGAATTCTCAATTCCCTTCAGATGTGAGCAACCTAAAATTTTTGAAGGTAGAGAATTGTGCGTTCCTCTTGAGCGTCTTCCCATCAAACTTGGTGACAAAGCTACAGAATTTGGAAGCCATTACCATTGAAAGATGTCAGTTAATATGAGAAGTATTCGACGTTGAAGAATTGACAACTAATGGGGATGTCAAGATTCTATCACGATTGACGACATTAACCTTGAGTGACTTACCAAGGTTGGGGCATATATGGAACAAGAATTCAAGAATAGCATTGTGTTTCCAAAACTTAAGGGTATTGAAGGTGCAAGGCTGTGAGAACTTGAGGTTTATTTTTTCTTCTTCCATGGCTAAAGAACTCCAACAAATAAGAGAAATGAAAATAGCAAGATGTAAACTGTTGGAGGAAATTAAAATGTGCAAGAAGAAGAATCAAAGAAAGCTGCATCTATGCACACTTTAGAGTTTCCTCTATTATCCTCCTTATCTCTTGAGGAATTGCCAAATCTTAGAACATTCTCTCATGGGACACACCGTATTCACTGTCCAACCTTAACAAGATTGAGGATATCTGGATGCCCCAAGATGATGACATTCTCTTCATTTGAAGGAAAGCAACAGATGATAGCAACTAATACAGGTTTACAACAAGCACTTGGTGGTGTCAACTCTAGCATGTCCTTGCCTATACTCTTCGATCAAAATGTACGTAAATATCTCTGGAAATTTCTATTATATGTTCATCGTAGAAACTATTCTTGCTAATTGTAGTCTTATCGCCGATGAAGCAGTTGAAAACTCTGTCTGCATGTCCTTTAAAGCCTCTTGCTACTGCATGCATTTGTCGTTTTTCTATGATGATGGTAATCTCGAGTAACCAACTTCATTCTTAAAAATATATTATCGAGCATATTATCATGGGTAACCAACTTCATCCAAATCAGGATTTTTAGGAGTTCTTGGTCGAGAAACTAACATATGGTCGTTTCATACAGATTCTTTTTCCCAGCTTGGAGGAGTTGACCATTGTGTCGTGTGGGTTGATGAAGATATGGCACAATGAACTTTCTAAAGAATCATTCCACAAACTAGCATCCATCACAATCCGAGATTGTGAAAATTTGTCTCATATTTTTCCATCAAATAGAATAGAGGTGTTCCAGAGCCTGAAAATAATTGAGGTGGTCAACTGTACCTCTTTGGAATCATTAATCGAACATGTTGCTATCGATACTAAGAAAAGGCCAAAAAGTCTGGTCTTCTTAAACTTAAATGGAGTGAAGTTGTGGGACCTACCGAGGCTAGATGCGTTAGTGACAAGTAGCTCCCAAGCAACTTTGAGTCTTCCTAGTCTGACTACCGTTAGCTTGCGCAACTGCCACAGTTTGAGATATCTCTTCACATATGATACATCCGGGACTCTTGATAAACTTGAGATGCTAGATGTTTCTGATTGCAATAAGATGCAGGAAGTAGTTGCCATGGAAGAAAGTGAAGAGCGAAAGTTGAAGGCAATGAAGTTCTCTCGTTTACAGACATTGAAGCTTTGTTCCCTTAAGAGCTTGATTAGTTTCAGCTCAGGAAGTTGTGCATTTGAGTTTCCCTCCCTCACAAATCTATCAATTCTGGAGTGCACTGAACTCAAGGCATTCATATTGAGGCTGCCAGCGCCAAGAGTGGAGATGACGAATGAGGGAACTGCTAGTTCCAATGAAAGTCCACATTCTTTATTTGACGAGAAGGTTTTCCTCTTTCCTTTATCTCACTAGATCGTTGTTCATGTGATTTGCTTTCTTCTTTGTGTTGCTCTAGATAAATAAGAACTTTGCTTCAATGCCAGTCATTGTGACTTTAGCCAGGTGATGCCTCTATAGGTTGTATTCCCAAATTAGAAGAGCTATGTCTAACCAGAATTCAATCAAGAGATTATCTATAATTTAACAAAGTAATATGCATTTATCAACCAAACGAAAAAATTTGTTAGTAACATTTGTATCATTTAATGTTTTGTGTTAAAAGGTATTAACACATTAAAGTATTGATTTTAGAATTATCTTCAATTTCATCTTTTGTGGAAATGTGGCTCTAAACAAACTTCCGTTATATAAATTTTTCTATACTCTTATATGTTAATTGCTGGATTATTATGTGACTCCAAAATGAAAAACTAAATATAATATTCAATAGCCAATTTGTTTAGAGCCACATTTTTCTTCAATCTAAATGTGCGTAAATATGTCCGGAATTTTTTATTTTATGTATATCCTAGAAATTATTTTCAATATATGTGTGGAATTTTCTATTTTGGGTTGATCCTAGAAATTATTCTTGGTAACGGTAATCTTATTCCGATGAAGCTGTTGAAAACTCTGTTTGTCAGCATGTCCTTTAAAAGATCTTGCTGCACCATGCATCTGTTGTTTTTCTATGACAATGGTATAATCTCGGGTAACCAACTTCATTCTTGAGAATATATTATAGAGTACGAATCATGGGTAAACCAACTTCATTCTTGAAAATATATTACAGAGCACATATCATGAGTAAACCAACTTCGTCCAAATCAGGATTTTTAGGAGTTCTTGGTCGAGAGACTAACATATGGTTGTTGCAAACAGATTCTTTTTCCCAGCTTGGAGGAGTTGACCGTCGTGTCGTGTGGGTTGATGAAGATATGGCACAATGAACTTTCTAAGGAATCATTCTGTGAACTAGCATCCATCACAATCCGAGATTGTGAAAATTTGTCTCATATTTTTCCATCAAATAGAATAGAGGTGTTCCAGAGCCTGAAAATGATTGAGGTGGTCAACTGTACCTCTTTGGAATCATTAATCGAACATGTTGCTGTCAATACTAAGAAAAGGCCAAAATGTCTTATCTTCCTAAACTTAAACAGAGTGAAGTTGTGGGACCTGCCGAGGCTCGATGCGTTAGTGACAAGTAGCTCCCAAGCAACTTTGAATCTTCCTAGTTTGACTATCGTTAGCTTGCGCAACTGCCACAGTTTGAGATATCTCTTCACATATGATACATCCAGGACTCTTGATAAACTTGAGATGCTAGGTGTTTTTGATTGCAATAAGATGCAGGAAGTAGTTGCCATTGAAGAAAGTGAAGAGCAAAAGTCGAAGGCAATGAAGTTCTCTTGTTTACAAACATTGAAGCTTTATTCCCTTAAGAGCTTGATTAGTTTCAACTCAGGAAGTTGTGCATTTGAGTTTCCCTCCCTCACAAACCTATCAATTCTGGAGTGCACTGAACTCAAGGCATTCATACTGAGGCTGCCAGCGCCAAGAGTGGAGATGACGAATGAGGGAACTACTGGTTCCAATGAAAGTCCACATTGTTTATTTGATGATAAGGTTTTCCTCTTTCCTTTATCTCAACTGTATCTTTGCTCATGTGATTTCCTCTCTTCTTTCTGACGCATTGGATACATGATCAAGTTTGCGTCAATGCCAATCATGTTGACTTTAGCCAGGTGATGCTTTTATTGGTTGTGTTTCACAAATTAGAAGAGCTACTTCCAATAAGAGTTCAATCAAGAGATTTTGCATAATTTTAACAAATTTATATGCATTTATCATCAAACGACAAAAATTGTCTACTAACATATGTTTTGTTTAGTGTTTTGTGTTCAAAGGCATTCAGTTTATTCGAATTTGATTATTTAGATATTTAATTTATAAACACATTAAAGTATTGATTTTAGAATTATCCTCAATTTATTCTTTGTGGAAATGTGGCTCTAAATAAACTTCCATTATATAAATCTTTTTATGCTCTTATATGTTAATTGATGGACTATTATGTGACTACAAAATGAAAAATCCAATATAATATTCAATAGGCCAATTTGTTTTCCTTACCCCAGGTTGTAATATTGACCTTCCGTTGTGATCAAATCTACTGCAAAAGTATATTCTAACCATTTTTCTAATATTACTAATAAAATTTATGTGCGCTGCACATGTTCAAATTTTTTTTTTTTTTGTAATAAAATATTCATGAAAGTATTTGTTAGAAATACATCTAGTATTCATTTGTTCATTATTGCTTGGATACTATTATGCTAGTGTAGAATAAAAATATGGGAAACCTTTTTTAAATTATCTTAAAATTATGTTTATAATGTGACCCAAACTACAAAAGCATAATGCTCGGCTAAAATCATTTACTAAATGAAGTAATTCCTTTTTCTTGGCTACATGACTAACTCTCCACATAAATTAATCTTTTCGTTACGAGAAAGGGGGTATCTTAGGTTCTTATATAGGTAGAATTAAACCCATTGCTGACATTGACATTGAAAAGTTAAGTAAGCATCTATAGTTTTTTTTTTTTAATTCAGCATTCATCTAGTTCTAGTCAGTGAGGCAATTTCTTATAAACTGGATCATCATTCTGTGCCAAAAGTTTAGCAATACGGTGCAAGAACTAACTCATGATGTTGTCCATTTCCAAAGATGCCCCTAAATTATAGGCATAATAAATTCCGTACCAAATATTTTAGTTATTCAACATATACGAGGTTTGTACACAGGTTATGTTTCCAAGCTTGGAGGAATTGAAGCTTTCGTCCATGTGCCAACTAAAGAGGATATGGCACAATCAACTCCACAGACAGTCCTTCCGCAAACTTGCATCCCTCACTGTTGAACTTTGTGAAAATTTGTCACCTGTTTTTCCGTCAAATTCAATGGACATGTTGCAGAGCTTGAGTAAAATTGAGGTGGTTGGATGTGCCTCCTTGGAAGCATTATTTGAACCAGTAAGCCTCAGCTCTGAGGAAAGGCAAAAGCCATTGGAACTCTCTGCATTAAAAAAAATGAAGCTATTGAATCTACCCAGGCTGACAGACATTTTGAAGGGTGACTGCGAAGTAACCTTGACATTTCCTAGTCTGATGGAAGTGAACGTCAGACATTGTCATAGTTTGTCATATCTCCTCTCAAGTACCACGACCAAAACTCTTCAAGAACTTGTAGTGCTTGATATTTCTTGTTGCAATAATCTGCGGGACATAATTGTGACAGAAGAAGGAAAAGGGAAAACCATAGAGACATTCGAGTTCCGTCATTTAACCAAACTCAAGCTTGGTGACCTTAAGAATTTGATTTGTTTTAGTTCAAAGAATTGTGCTGGTGATGGTTTATATCCTCTATTTGATGAGAAGGTATCATATCCCGATTTATCTTATTTGTTATATTTCTTTGTTTTTTTTTTTTGTGATTTGACCTTAATTTATTTTGGGTATTTTCGATTTATCTCTATACACTTGTAGCTTGCATTTCCAAAGTTAGAAGAGCTACACATCGAGGGAGTTCAACAAGAAGAACTATGGAACAATAAAATTCCTGTGGAGTCCTTTTGTTGTCTAAAGGTCCTCAAGGTGAAGCATTGTCACAACCTAATGAATGTGATTCCTTCATTCATGTCAGAGAGGTTGCTTCACTCTATGAAGTCCTTGACGGTTGAGGAGTGCCCACGTCTGAGAAACCTTTTTATAGTGTTTATGGCAAAAAGTCTAGGACAACTCCAATATCTCGGTCTCGGTGGTTGTGGAGAGATGGAGTACATTGTCGCCAAACAAGAAGAGAAACTTGAAGAAGCAACCGACAAAATTGTAATTCCTCAACTTGTCACTCTGAATCTTCACAACATGCCAAAACTCAGAAGTTTCTGCCAAGATAAGCATATTTCAGAGTGGCCCTCCCTGAGAGAGTTTACTATTGAAGATTGTAAAGCTGTGAAGGTGATTGTAGGAGATGCGAGTTGTAGAAAATTGGAGGGCAGCAGTCCAACACATCAACCATTTTTACTCGTCGAAAAGGTTTGCACTCATTCCTCTCTAATGGCATATCTAGTTTGTTATCCTAATGGTTTGAGCTAAGGGTATGAGCAATCACTTACGATAACTTATCATTTTCATTTACAAATCTATGACCTCAAATAAGAAACATCTCAAATCTACTTCTTTAATATAAAACATTAAAATGGATATCGAAACTTTTTCATAAATTTCAAACACTCGATACTTTTTTTCTTTCCTCTTCAAGTCTTAGACTAAATTGTAGCTGAAGCACAAATAATAGGGAGATGCTAAGCATCAATTAACAACTTTTAATTAATCTAGAGTCTAGACAATGCCAAAGATGTCTGCTTAAATTTAAATATTGTTCATTGTAAGATCAAGGATTGACGACACTACGAGTTCCAAAACTTGTGTTGGTTCGGCACTTTAGTTCTAAAATTTGCATGATTGATGCATTTCAAGACTTGTTAAGCCCATCCCTTTTTTGTAGAGAAATTCTGCATTTTTATCATATTTTCAGTCCTACATGGGCTTTAACGTGGTGATGGAGCTTCCTCATGCACAATGGGAGCTGTTTCACTATTGCCACATGGAAAAATTGAAAAAAAAAATTAAGAGCATACTAAAAATTAGAAAAACAAAAATAGCACTAAAATGAAACTGGAAATGAAAAAAAGTCCCACGAGGGATCGGCAGTCAGAGGGGGAAGGACTGCATAGGGAACGCCACTACTGCTTCCCTTCTTGCCGACAAGGGCCAACAACCCTCGTCGTGAGCAAGCAATGGCCTGTTACCGCCTTTGCCAATTTGGGCGAGGGCAAGTGCACTCCCTCACGTGGTGGCGAAGAGCCAAGTTTGGCAATAGCTAGTGGCCTAGCGAGGGTGGCGAGCACCCTAGCTGTGACCTGGGGAATGGTTGCAGCCGTCACCAGTGCAAAAGCCTAGAGACCCCACCCCCGAGAGGCCCTTCTTTCTCTCTCCCACCTTGTTTTCTTATATGTACTTTCTAAAATTTTTGTCATATTTTTTAACGTGGCATCACCACATTAGTACTACATTTTTACAATTAAAAAAAGGAAAATTCAATGAAAATGCCATATATATTTTGGGCAATGGAAAGACTCAAATGCTGAATTGAAACAAGTTTTACTAATAAAGGGGGAAAAAGTTTTAGTTCTTAAACATGCCAAACCAGAATAAGTTTTAGGATCATTTTGCCACTATTCCTAAAATCAATTGTAAATATTGTGACAGGAAAATCATTCCACAGGTCCTAAAACATATTTATGAAATGCAATCAAATTTTAAATTTGTTAGTTGATGCAATGAACTCTTATGCCTTTATCAAAAAGTGCAATCGAGTCCCAAACCTTTTGGTTGGTATAATTAAGTCACAAATTAATACAAATGAATGCAATTTGAGGTCGCCGCATAGGCAATCTAAGTTATTGTCTACTAAAAGAACTTAGATCATGCTTTTTCAAAAATATTTAAAACTTAAGTAAATCAATTGCAAGGTCTAAGTCTTGACTACATCTCATAAATAAGACAAATAAACAACAAGATGGTTGAAGAATCATGTCATATATCATTCTTCACAAAAGGGAGATTTGGATGTGCACCTTGGAATTATGAGGCCATACTAAGTATTTCGGTACAAATTTTAGCATCATGAATTTGCAATTCTATAAATGATCAATAGAGAAATTATGTTCCAAATTTTACTAAATTTCATAAAGTATTTCTATAAATTCATCTAGATTAGTTAATAGAATTTTACTCCACTCACTTCACTATTCCCATAAGTAGAGTCCTTATTTAACTCTTGAAGACATTGAGAGCACTTATCCGTACTGTTTTGCTTAATACCAAACTGATTTTGGACTGTCTTCGGATTGTTTTCTTGTTTTCCTTACAATTTTTGATTGAATCGATTTAATTCTCACTAAAATTATAGAAATATTCTCTCAGACCACTAAAATTTATTTAACCTCTTCAAGATTGTTAAGGATTTATAATAACCACAATCACAGCAATAGTCAGATTACTCCTAACAGTCAACATTATTAGAATAGCATGATAATCATGATATTAATTGCCATACCAATTGACATAATAACCTTGATGAGCCCCACTCTTTTCAAATTTCATATTGTAGCATTATTCTAAGAGAAAATTTACCAAAAATAGAGTGGCTACAAACCAGCAAGCATGGCAGCTGAAGTTTCAATAGGCATGAGTGCCATATATCTTCATAAGCATATCAAATCAGAAATGCAAGTGTAGCATCTAAAATAAGTACCATAGAGTTGGCCCTTGGTCTAGAATAGTTGCACAACGATAATACATATATAAAGTGAAGTTCTCATGACAATTAATGTTGAAGAGATCTAGCTCAATGATCAATTGATGAAGAATAGATCTAGATCCGATACCAACAAATGTGGAACAAAAGTGTGAAGAAAGTTAGGTTTAAATTCGTTGAAAGTGGAGGAAAATTAGATAATAAGAAAAAGATGGAGAAACTAAAGAGATGAAAGAGATAGAAAGACCAATTTAGGTGGGGAAAAAGATACATCAAATAGGCAAACTTAGTTATCAAATGATTCAAATCAATTCATCATTAGAACTAAAGAAAAATATTTAATTGGTTTATATTTGTAAGGAACTTTAATAATAGTGATCAACTATTAATAGAAATAAATCAAGATTAATATCCTTAGTCTTGATAATTTCGAATAACAAACTTATAAAGAAACAAATCAACTAGTGATTGGAGAACCTGTACAACATCATCTAAATAGTACATACCTGCATCACCATCTTTTAATTTAATTGTTAGATTCTTTTCTTTAGCATTTGATGTGTTTTCTTTGAGTCTATACTTCATTGGAGAACTTTTGAAGTGCAAGAACCATGAAGTATTGGTTTGTGTGAATAGGTTTCTATTTTGTCATTGGCACTTCAAAGAAATGGGACAATATATTGGCTATTGTGTTTTTCAATGTTGTAATGAGCTAAATCTAAGATAGGCTAAATTTGAGGTTCATGGGAGACAAATTATGCACGAAATGAATATGGTTGTCTAACTAAGAAGGCTATGGTCATGCTATTGCTTAAACATAATGCTTCATATATGTTAGGAAAATTTATATTTTCTACTTTAAAATTATATGATAGATGAAAATGAATTTTAGGGGGGTGGCATTTGCTAAAAAGAAATAATGTACAAGTCTAGTCTTCTTTTCTTTCTATTTTTGATAATGTCCATCTTGTGATTTTCTTTGTTCTTGAAATTGAAGTATTCACTTTTTTGAGGGAATAGAGAATCGGCTCTAATTAATTAAATTGAAAAAAAAAATAATAGGTTGAGTGTCCTAATATGGAGTCGATGAAGATCTTGCACATGGATAACATGGAGAAGATATGGCTTGATGATCTTGATTCAAATGCCTTTGGCAAACTCAAGACACTAGTAGTGCAGTATTGTGAGAAACTTTTGTCCATATTTTCATCTTATAATATGCTCACAAGATTTCAAAACCTAGAGAAGATAACTGTGACCGATTGTGGATTCTTAGAAGTGGTATTTCAAGTCCAAGAGTTTGAATTTAGCAAAGTTTGTTCTACAAATACTTTTCAATTGAGAGAATTAGTTTTAACGCGACTCCCAAAAATGAAATACGTGTGGCGTGCACTTTCTCAAGGAGGTCTTACCTTCGAATGCTTACAATGCATGGAGGTTGTCAACTGTGAGAGTCTCAAAAGTTTATTTCCAAGCTCGGTGGCAAAAAGTATGACACGACTCAAAAAAATTTTCGTATTGGATTGTGGGGTGGAGGAAATTATCATGGAGGAAGACAAAGTAGGGATGAGTACAAGTGATCTCTTCTTTCCGCAATTGACCGACCTATCTATATTTGGGTCACCAAAACTGAGGAGCTTCTACCATAATAGTCATACTTCAACATGGCCACTCTTGGAACAATTGCGAGTGAGCCATTGCAGCAAGATGAGGTCATTCTCATTTGCTTGTGAATTCCAAAGTTGCCAACATACAACTACCAGCGAGGAACAATCTGCACTTTTTGCTTTTGAAAAGGTATTACCTTTATTAATGATTCTAGCTCCTTGCTATTGTCTTCATTGGTGGTTTATGTGCATAGCTCTTGGTGCATTGTTATTTTCTCTGGGAAATTGAAATTGTCAAACATTTCATGCTTGTTGATACTCGCCTAACCACACCTGTGAATTGCTTAGAAATTTAAAGATTGTTTGCAGTTAATTATTTCCAGCTCATATTCTTTGGTATATAAATCTATTGATCCCAGCTTTTACTTTGAAGAAAATTTTTTTTTATTAAATTAACTTGCATAGACAGTCATGCTTCTAATGAGTTGCTCATATCTTATGATTGAGATTTACCTTTTTAATTTAATTTGAACAACCCTATCCACCAAATTTTGTTTTAAAAGATGGTATTATGTTCATTTGGCATATTGTTAGCTTAGCTACAAAGCAAATTTCCATCCTCAAACATCTTGAACATTGTTGGTAATTGTCAAGCACCATGGATAACTTGCTTATCTGGTCACATGTTAGTAATTTATCAATAGGCTTAAAAAAGGACAAACTTTTTTTTCTACTTTCAAATCACCAACTACTTTAATAATTTACCAACTTTTATACTGTGGCTCACGAACATATTTGAAATTACTAACTTTATTTGAATTTACCAAATTAATTTGATTGGTGCACCGATATTAGTCACATTAAAGCTCCATTCGTTTCACAAAAAATGGATTTATGCAAAAAATGATTTTTGAAAAATGATTGTTTATAAAAATAAATGAATAAAAAATATTTTATAATCCACAAAAATATTTATATATAAATTGTCTTCAACAATGAAAAAAATTTTCATTGATTAATTGTTATCAAGCGATATAAGCAATCATTTTTAGGAAAATATTTTTCAAAACATTCATTTTCTATAAAAATACAAACTAATCTTAGTTACTTGCCACCTTTATTATCTTGTTAGGTTGGAAAGTACCAACTTTCCAAAATTACAAATTACTTTAATAATCAACCAATATTTATTCTCATGACAAGCCAACACTCTCAAATTACTAAATTTAATTTGAAATTACAAATAAAAATATAATTGATGTACCAACAACCATCAAATTAAGATATCAATGGATTTTACTCAATTGACCAACTTTTTATTTTGGGATAATTAGATCTTGACAAATTTACCCCAAAATTTTTTTGGTACTAATACAAATTTATATTTTCAAGATCACCATGTTACGTTAAATTTTATTCTCAAATTATTAAATTAAAAACCTACCAATGTATATCAATTTAGGATTTTATTCCAATTTTTATGATTTTTTTATGGTATTAACCAGGGTATATTTATCACAAATTTCAAGGTTTTTTTACAAACATTAAATCAAAATTACGGGGTAAATTTGTCAAACTTAATTTGTTAAGTACCAGTTTAGGGTTTTTTTAGGTATTATCCCTTTTATTTTATAGATCTAGAAAAGATATACCAACAACATTAAAATTTACAAAGGTTCCTATTTTAATCAAAATTACCACAAAACAACATGAAAAAAGAATGCTAAAAACATTTGTTTATTTGGGGTTATGTACTTTTGGTTTGTTTATTTGCTTCTTTGATGTTTCACTTTGCTTTTGTAAGAATAAACAACTTGTCTTTATTATTTACTCTTTTTTCCATCGAAATTTTAAGCTATAATCTCTATCTCGCTTTATTGCTTTTTCACCCATGTCCTGTCATTTCAAATTTTTTCCTTTTCTTTTTTTGCCAATCATTTGTTGAATATGAATGCATTCTTCTTAAAGTTACAGAAAGTTGAAGTCATTTGGTACTTATGATCTATAGTAAATAGAAAAGAGAATTGTAGCTTCAAAAACAATGCGCAACATTAATACAACATCTTACTATTGAAACACATATACTAGCTATAAAAATAACATGATTTATTAAAACAAGCAAATGTTATTTTTCTATTTGAATTTAATTAATTACAATTGAAATAGCCAAAGAATCATTAACTAATAACTTTCTTTATCAAAAATTCACAAAATATATTGTGATTGAATTGGGCAAACCACATCAACCCGGAAAAAAAAAAAAAAAAGGCACACCACAAACGACAATCATCCCTCATATAATGGTGGTCGATGCTCGCTCGTCTGCTTCCAAAAAGTTGTGTTTCTCATTCTTCCTAAACATAAGGACATCTTAGTCATTGAACTTTTGGTGGCCTAATTAGACGGATTCCCTCCCACAGGTCATTCCACACTTGGAGGGATTGACATTGACAAGGGAGGATGTTGCGATGATGCCACAGCATTACATCTTCCGCAATCTCAGAGAGCTGACTTTGGCATGCTACCATGATGAAAATGTTGCTTTTCTTTCCAACTTCCTTCTCCACAGATTCCCCAATCTAGAAGAGCTTGTTGTGAGATGTAGTTCCTTCGAGGAGATATTTCCAGAAGATTTGTCTGGACATGGGGGAGCGACTCCCTGTGGAGAACTAACTGACATGGAAAAACCTCTCCAAGCACTGCAAAATCTTAGGCAACTTATCCTATTAGGCTGTGTAACCTGAAGCGAGTTTGGAAAGATGGTTCCTTGATGGCTGAAATTCTCAAACAGATTGAAGTTCTGCGTGGGTTCTAGGAGTGCCCGAGTTTATCAATCGTACTTCCATCCCCGACTTCATTCCAAAGATTGACGAGTTTAGGAGTAGAGGATTGCGCTGGTTTAGTTCATATGGGGACTTGCTTAGCAGTGACAAGTCTAGTCCATCTTACTTGGCTATTCCTAAGAAATTGTGGTGCGATGGAAGACGTGGTGACATATGATGGAAATGGAGTAGAGGAGATCTCTTTCCCCAAGCTGCAACGGTTGACACTTGATGATTTACCAAGCCTTGAGAGCTTCTCCCCCACTAATTGCACCTTAAGATTCCCATCGTTGGTGCATATCATTGTCATGAAGTGCCCCAAGATGAATATATTCTGCAAGGGTGCCTTGAGGACACCGAACCTAGATAAAGTACTCCTCTCCTACGTGGAGGATGAATGGTGTTGGGAGGGCGACCTTAATACCACCATCCAAACCTTATCGGCTTGAAACGATCCACTCCGAATTTAGCAAGACAGGTAAATCTGTGTGCCTAATTATGTTTGTCTGAATCTGGTGTCAAAAGGAAGAAATTTGCGTTCTTCAAATTCTATATTGGCTCA
The DNA here is from genome assembly GCA_017140255.1 of Eucalyptus paniculata subsp. matutina. Lineage (NCBI taxonomy): Eukaryota > Viridiplantae > Streptophyta > Magnoliopsida > Myrtales > Myrtaceae > Eucalyptus > Eucalyptus paniculata. The sequence goes on along the minus strand of CM029436.1, from coordinate 46,562,537 downwards.
TAGTAGGTCGGTCTTTCTTAAAAGAATGTTCGACTAGGTTTTAAAGGAATTGTCACACAATTTGATAATTAGGGGCTTTTGAGCACTTACTCACCCTTGCATTCTAGGTGTTTGATGAATTGTTCAGCATAGCCTCTGTTAGTGCAGCTTCGAAGATTGTGAGGTTTTGTTATATGGGGCTGTGTGCTTGCCCACTTCTCTCGTTAAATTTGATGAGTGTCTTACGGACAACGTTTCTTTCTGTCAGGTGTCATGCTCACTACGATCAAAGTGGCTACTTTCATTTGCTAGAAAGTGTCTCCTGTTGTAGGATGTTGAAGCAAGATTTTTGCACCGTGTGCACTAATAATGTTCTAGTGCACGGTGTTGATGCCTCTTGACATGGTGTCTTTGTGCCGACATTGGTATTCACAGTAGGTGCTTCATTGAATTTATCATTCTTTTGCTAGCTTGGGATGTCTTCTCTATGTCATTTCCTTGATAATGGTACTAGTGTAGCAGAATGGTTGAGCAAATAATCAATTGAATGTGGGGGTTACTCTAACATTTGTCGAATTGTATAGATATTTTGTATGAGTGTTGGCTTTTAGGCAAAAGTTTCTCTGGAGTTGGACTATTTGGATGATGAAAACAGTGGCATGCACTAACCAAAAGGGCATGAAGTCCAAGAATCCAAATAAGCGCATGTCCTTCAAGCAACGCAACATAGCCTACATGGAGCTGTTCACGCTAGATGTTGTCATCTCCAAGCACTTCGTCTCTACTTCACTCACTCACAGGGTCACGAGCAAGCAGGGCGCTGTTGCAGCTACCAATTCTAAAGATATTAGAGCCATGCTGATGTCTCGATTGGACATACCGGCATGTTTGGCCGAAGGCAGATTTTGGCAAACTAGGCGAGGAAGCTGATGTGTGCACTGCTTCCTATACTCCAAGAGAGAGGGACAAGTTTGAAGGAAAAATCAGAGCAGTAGTTCAGTCTTTGATTAACAGTGGCATCGATACTGAAGTTTATCTTGACTGATTTTCCCTCCTTGAGCATGATCTTGTTTGTATGCACTACTCCTAATGGAAATATACTGACATCTTTGACATTGTATTGAGAATATGCAGAATGTAGTGTTGGTTCATTTGCCAGTTACATATAGATAACTGTGACTATTTGTTTTAGTAGCAGAATCAGATTTGTTTTGGCTTTGTAGAAACATTTACCTTCTAGATTCTTGAATAAGAGCATTCTGATGGCTATCATAGCTTCACATATATTTCTCCAATTTTACATGGTGTCTGCATCGACTCCAGCTTTTGGAACATTATGGATGTCCATGAGAGGAGGGTTAGTTTCATTCATCTTCTTTTAGCTGACTATTATTTATGCAGCTATGATCAAAGTGGCTGCTTTTAGATGCTAGAAAGGTGTCTCCTGTAGCAAGAGGTTGAAGCAAGCTTTTCACAACCGGTGCACTAATAGTGTTCTAGTGCGCAGTGTTGATGCCTCTCGACATGGTGTCTTTGTGCCAACATGTGGTATCCACGGTGGGCAGGTGAATTCATTGAATATCTGATTCTTTTACTAGTTTGTGATGTCCTCTCTCTGTGATTTCCTTGATAATATTACTGGTGCAGCATAATGGTTGAGCAGATAATCAATTGAATGTGGGGTTGCTCTATCCTTAATCAAACTGTGTAGGGATATTGTATGCATATTGGCTTTTAGGTGACCATGTTTAGTAGTTAAGACTTTAGTTTTTAGTTTTTGATTTTTATAGTACTCTCCTAGGTCCTTCATGTCCTAAGATAGTGCTGGCTGGTAAGCTAAACACTATTTGTCTGAACAGCCTCATTTAGCACCAAGAAGTTTCTTTGGAGTTGAAGATTACTTGGATGATAACAATAGCTGGCCATACAATTACCAAAAGGGGAAAAAGTCCAAGAATTCGAATAGGCACATGTCCTTCACACAGCACACCATAGCCTACATGGAGCCGTTCATGCTAGATGTTTTTATCTCCAAGCACTTTGTCTCAACTTCACTGACTCACAGGACCAACTCTAAGGACATCAAAGCTGTACTCAAGTCTTGATTGGACATAATTGCCTGTTTGGCCATAGGCTGGATTTTGGCTGACTGGGTGAGGGAAGCTGATGTGTGCACCGCTTCCTATACTAAATCAAAGCAATAGTTCAGTCTCTGATTGACAGTGGCATCAACATTAAAGTTTATATTGACTGATTTTCCCTCCTTGAGCGTGATCTTGTTTATACCTTGTAGGAGTATACTAACATCTTTGACATTGTTTTGAGAATGTGCAGGATGTAGTGTTGGTTCATTTGCTAGTTAAATATAAATAATGGTGACTGTTTGTTTGACAGGTGCAGAATCCAAATTTGTTTTGGCTTGTTGAAACATTGACCTTCTCGATTCTTGAATGAGCATTGTGATGGCTATCATAGCTTCGTATGTCTTTCTCTCATTTTGCAGGGTGTTGATATTGACTCCTGCTTTTGAAACATTAGGGATGTCCATGCCACGATGATTAGTTTCATCCAATCTTCTTAGCGGACACTTTATTTACAAAGTTAGAACCACAGCTCTTGAGAGTCCAAAGTACTATCATCACATGGATTGGCAAGTAATATCCTACTCAAATTATCATAACTTAAGTTACTTTAGTTGTCTATTGTTCAGTTGTTTTACTTGAGTTCATAACATAGAGATACATAGATATTACTTCACCTGCATTTGTGACTTGATGGTACATAATCAATTAACTTGATATCGCATGATATGGTCATTGTATTCTTGTGGAAAATATGAGACTAAATATAAAGTGTTGTTTAGTCATTCTTTTTCTTCTGCTTCTAACTTTGACTCTCTTGGACAAAAAGAGTAGGCCTCATTGAAAGGTGATTTTATATGATGTGCTGCTTTTCTAATGTTATTTCTTGCCAATTTACTTTTGTGGATACTAAGAAAAAAATTTTGTACATATTTGATGCCATTCTAATTTTCCTGTGTTTTTACCACAATGGTAGTATCGCCCATGTCAACATAAGAGTCTCTCTAAATTGCAATGAGTTCAAGCTATAATATCGTCAAACCATCCAAGAGAGAGAAAAAGGCATTGGATCCAATTTACTGTAGAATTCCTTCATAAACCCCTCGCCCCAGCTTTATGAGATTCACAGATCACGATGGTACCTGCATTTTACTCACTCCTCTCCCCTGGCGGTTGAGCCACATATCAGGAAAAAGAGAGATATCCGAAATCCAATATGCTCACAGATGGAGTACAATATTGACATGTAAGGAAAGTAAGCTAGTTGATTGAAGGTGATCTAATTGCTTCACAATTCACCTATTTTAGATAAATCCACTGCAAAAGCAGATGATCTAAGGATCACTCAGGTGTGGAGCCTATTGCAATTTCATATGTTCATCGGATGGCTAGTATGAAGAAGAAAAGCTCACTTGCTAGTTGTTATTGTCAGATAAAGTTTGAATTCTGCTCTTGTCCTCTTGTCGCAGTTTTAGTTGTATTCATTGTTTTTTTGGTGCTTCATCCTCATAGCTCTTTCCATAAGTGCCAATATGGACCATCAATTGTTTTTTAATTGGATTAGGAAGTAATACTCTCCTAGCTATGGAAAAATGTCATCTGGGCATCTTAAGAGTTCCTAGTAATCTGACTCTTCCATTGTTTCAAACGAGTTCATAAAATACATCAAATAGCTCACAAACTTAAAGCACTATAGTCATTTCCATGACATGTTTGCACTTAAAGTGCTGCATATCTCTTTACTAGTCAAATGTCCACAATTTAACATAATCAATATATAATAAGATATTGCGCAGCAAAACGTTATTTCTGAGTCCCAGGATAAGGTAGCTGTGTTTGGTCAGGAATATTTACTCCTGAATCATATTTTGAACGTGTCATTTTCCATGCACTTGGTTTCAGTGAAGTACAAATGCAAGCCATCTATATCTTGTCCGAAGCATCTTCTTCTTTATATTTCCTTCAGATAGTCACAAAGCAAAATTCGGAGTTTGACCCTGTTGCTTCTTCATAAAAATTTATAAGTAGGATTGAGAAACCTGGTTATCTGATTATCCATGCTGAGGAATCTGTTGATTCTAGGACCACTATTGGAATAATATTTCTCTGTTCCCAGTTTAGAAAACAAAGATCCGTTTTCTGGAAGTTTAAGCTGTCCAAAGTCTCTTCAAATGTCCTGTTTGATATTGTTCCTTGCCATATCTTTTCATTGCTTTATCTCTCGTACTCCGGTTTATTAGAATCTGTTCCTGAGAATGTCCAGAGTAGTTGAGTCTGGGGTTTCTTGTCCTAGTTCGTTGAAGCTGTCATCATTCGTCTAATATATTACTGGGGGCACTAGTTGACATACTTTAAAACTCGTTGCAAGTGCAAATGCCATTTCTTATGCAGTTCGTAGTACTTGGACTATCTGTATGTTAATTTGCTTCTCGCTTATTACAGTATACCTCAGGTCCATGGCAGACTTGGAGAAACTTCACAAAATGGTGCGAATTTTACTTTACCAGCTTCTCTTCAAGGGCATGAAAAGGTGTCTGTCGTTCTTAAATAGTTCACTACTCTTCATTCTAAGGAGCCCTTCGATCATATTCAACATGAATCTTGCAAAAGTTGCCAATAAAGAAGATGATTACGCAAGTCCTAAAAGTACCATCACGGAAAAGTTAATTTCCACGAGGAACATCTTGAATCTGACATTGTATCCATTTGTTTTTGGCCAAAGACCTAGTTGTTGATTAAAAGCTAATTTCCACAATGCACTAACAGCACTTCTTGCTTGATATTTACTTTTTTTTTTTTTTTCGCTCGGACGGGGTGTCTATTCTTGTCTTGCTCAGCCTCACCATCTTTCTTATCACTTGGCAAAAGAAAAAAGATTAATGAAAAGGAATTGCCATAATCACAAACCCGCTCATAGCAATCAGATGAGCAATGCTGGTTATCGCCATTGAGATCACTTGTAAATCTTATCTTGATGGATCTCTCAACCGCGATTATGACCCTACCGATGACAATTGCAAGCTCACGCTCATGCCCCCGTAATCGACCCCTGCAACACTAGCTATGTGTGAATTTTAAATGACACCATAACCCACTATGGCCACTTACTCCAGCACTCAATGTTACCATCCGGCTATGTACAAGTCGCAGTAGCGCGGTCAATGGAAAAAAAAAAAAAATTGAAAAGGAAAACGAGGTGCCGTCTCCTTCCATTGCATGACATCATGTCTAATATCTTCTTGTTAAATGACCCCGGCGTGGATTTGCTTGAGTTCGCGGAGGGATTTGCAGTCTTTGAGGTACGAAACGAACGATGTCGGGCTCGGAGAGAGGGAGTCGGAGGAGGAGTTGAGGAAGCGTCTTGAACAGACGTGGCCAGGTGTTGGCAGAAAGAACGGGACTCTGACTCCAGCCAACATGTGCGAGGCTCAAAACTCAAACAAAATTTGGGGTTTTATATACTAATGCAAAATGATGATGATGATGATGATGATGATTTTCAAAAAAGGATCTAAAGTGGATATTGTCTCAAATAAGAGCCTGAAGTGATTAACTTAGGGTGTGTTTATTTTTTTTTTATTTATTTATAGAAATAGTCCTTTTATATTTCTATTCTTAACAAAGAACATGTTTAGTAACTACATAAAAAATATGTTCTCAGAATTGAAAAAGAATAAGAAGGCATTTTTTATGCCATAGAATTTCTTTTTAAATTTTTTTAGATTTTTTTCCCCTCTCTTCTTCTTCTTTCTCCTCCTCTAGCTTGTGACTGGCGGACAGCTGCTGGTGATCGGTGACTAGTAGCGGGCGACGATAGAGGATAGCAGCGGGCAATGGGCGACGATGGAGGATGGTGGGGACGATGGGGGGCAATAGACATCAAGGAAGAATAAGAAAAGGAAAAAAAAAAAAGGAAAGAAAATGGCTTATTTATAAATATTGTTTCTAAAAATAAGAAGTTACCTGTTTCTACTTATTATTTATGTTCCAAATCTATTCCATAGCTGCTTTTCTATTTTGGATAATAGAAAAATTAATTGACGTTACCAAACAAATTTCTATTATTTTTCTATTTCGATGAATGGGGAACAAAAAAACAAAAGAACAAAGAAACAGGAACATTGCCATGCAGTGCCTTAGTCAATCTCAACTTAAAAGCCAGCCAAATCTTAATTGTAGCTAGGGTATTTCCATCTAAAAACCTTTTTTTTGTCCTTTCTTCTTTTATTTCTTTCCTCTTTCTTTTCTTCATCGTCCTCGTGTCTCCACCTTCTTCGCTCTTTAGATCTCGTTCTGTAGAGTCCATCTCTATCTTCCCTGCCAACCTCGCCATCGACGCCCTCAACCTCCCCTGTTAGTGCCCTCAACAGCAATTCCAGTACCTTTGTGAAAAGATGGAGGTCTATCCAAGCCCTAGATCGAACATGAGTGGGCCAAGATGTGACACTTTGCTTGGTTTGACCCCCACATCCTGTGGTCATGGTGAAGCATGGCGAAGTGTAATCCATTAGCTCGCTGTCCTTGTCATCACTGATGCTTGAACTCAAATTTGTCCTCATGCAAGCTATGATCAATCTCAACGAGAAGCTAGATTGAAGTCCCTAAGCCAAATTTATTAGAGGAGTTTTGAGGAATCCCTATGATATTCATGTGCACCAATTCGTTTAGTGAAATGCGCGATTTTGGGGATTTTTGAGCGATTTTCCATTTTAATCATCTTATTATTCTCTCTAAAATCTATGAAGATAATATTTTAGAGTTAGAGATGCAAATTTGTTTCTACATTTGTGGAACCAATCATTTGTTTTTGAGATTGAGTGCTCTCTGATTCGAATCGCTACTGGCAGCGAATATCTTCAATTATGAGTCTGAATGATTCAGCAACCTTTTTTTTTTTTTTTTTTTTTTGGTGACCTAGGGAACCCGCGCACCGTACCAACAGAATCGAACTCCTCCCCTTGCGTTAGGGGGAAAAGCTCCCTGCCAGCAACGCCACCCAGGTGGGTGGTTAATGATTCGGCAACCTTTGTAGGAGAGAATTACCAAAAAAGTCATAAACCTATTGCAATTGTACCAATTTAGTCATAAACTTTTTTTTTGGGCTAATTTAGTCTTAAACCTTTTTACAATTGTGCTAATTCAATCCATCCGGCCAAAATTGGCAGGTCGGACACTGACGTGACACCGGCCGTTCGGCGACCGTTGATGTGGCAATTTTTAAATATTTTTTATTTTATTTTTCGAATTTTTAATTTTTTTTGAATTTTTGAATTCTTTTTTTTTTTTTTTTTTCCCCATTTTTTCTTCCTCCGGCCCGACTAGAAGGCGAGCCTCATCCAACGACGACGAGGCCACCATCACCATATTTGGCGAGGAGCCTTGCCAATGGTCAACGAGGCTGCCGTCGCCAGTGGTTGACGAGGCTGCCGTCTCCATATCTGGCGAGGTCGACCCTCGCCTTGGCTAGACGAGGCCCCGCTGGATTTGGCGAGGCTCGGCCCACCCAACTAAGGCGAGGGTCAACCTCGCCAAATCTAGCGACGACAACCTCGCCGACCACTGGTAAGGCTCCTCGTCGGATGTGGTGACGGTGGCCTTGCCATTGCTAGGTGAGGCTCGCCTTCACCAGTGGCCAACGGGCCGAGCCTCGCTAGTGGCCAGCAAGGTTGACCTCGCCGGCCCTAGCCTCTGGCCGGTGCCAGTCGGCCAAAGGAAGAAGAAAAGGGGGAAAAAAAGAAAAAAAAAGAATTCAAAAATTCAAAAAAATATTAAAAATTGCTACGTCAGTGTTCGCCAGATGGCCGGTGGCCACGTCAGTGTCCAGCCGGCCAATTTTGATCGGATGGACTGAATTAGCACAATTGTAAAAGATTTAGGACTAAATTAGCCAAAAAAAAAATTATGACTAAATTGGTACAATTGCAATAGGTTTAAGACTTTTTTGGTAATTCTTCCACCTTTGTTGATAACCAGCATGTGCTACACAATTGGACCCTCCTGTGAAGCCACATATTCCACCTCAATGCAAGCTGCGTCTATCAATGTTATGAATAATCCAACCCAAACCCAACACAACATTCCCTAGAAACTATGAGTGAAAGTTATCACGGCATAGCCAATTTCATTGGCTGGGAGAACATGAAACCGTTGCTCTAATTACCAAGATAAGTTCTTACAAGCAAAAAGAACTGTAAGTCTAGCTTTCGGCCTTTCAACAAGCTTCTAGTGTCGAATTGCAAATATCTATCGAAAGAAGCCCGATTTGGGAAGTGTAGTTCATCGAACCCAACTCTTGGAGGACCCGACTCGACCACTTCTTTTCTTCGTGTCGTTGATCCCGGTTTGATGGATTCCCTTCTTCCTAGCTCTGTATTCGATCCGAATACTCCGAGGAAAGAGAGGATTATGGGGAAAAGAGGGTTAGGTTTTGAGTGTTAAGGATGGAATCGAATGGATTTAGGAGAAGGGTTGGATTTTGAGGAAGATCAAAGTGAAAAGGAAGTGAATCTTGCCTTCGATTTGAAGAAATTCGAAGTAAAATGGAGTGGGTGATGAAGATTTGAGTGAATGAAGGTTGGAGGTAAGTGAGATTCGTGGATTTAGAGAGACAAATCGTGGTTTTACAAATAACTAATAAAGAATATGCAGCAAACAAAAGTTAACCTAAAATCATTCAATATTTACAATTTTTATTTTGCCCCTAGTGCTTAATAAAACTATCCGCTATTTAATTATTGGTGTCCGCAAACTCAACCGTGAGAATGTTGAATTAGACTTTTGCACGGGCTAGCAGCGAGGCTATAGTCAAACCAAGTGGGAACATCTTTGTCTTTTTTTTTTTAACATTTATTTCATAATCACACAATTGATGTTTCACCCATGAAATTTGAGCACAATAACTATCCACAACAACAAATTTGACTTATGTTGTCTAAATAGCAACTTAAATTCTTTGGGATTTGTGTTAGAAATTTTAAAATTTGTCATGAAAGCTCAATAGAATTCTGAAAATTTCAAAAAACACAATCAATTTCTAAAATTTATTAAATCAGTACAATCAAATGTGGAGACATTATTTTTTACTGTCAAATTGCTTTTTTTTTTCTTTTTTTTTTGTGAAAAAGAAGAAGGAGGGTATATAAAAATCAAATGAATAAAATAACAAGTGAAAAATAAAAAGAAAAGGTGCTTAAATTGCTCTAATCCATCATTGTACCTCAACCCGCCAGACCAAGATCATTCAAGTTCGAATTTCAATTCAATTTCCCGAGGAATTCGTCCGGCGAGCTTCTGAAAAAATCTGCTGCAGTTCAGATCATCTTTCTTGGCTGTTCTAATTCCAGCGACCGATCGCTCCCGAAATCCAGTCGAAGCTAAACCCTCTGCGCTCCAGGTCTATCACCACCACTACCAGTCTACAGTCCTATTCGCCGGAGAGGAAGTCGAGCGAAAAAGTGATTTCTGCTCCCTCTCGGACCTTTCTTCACTGAAGCATCGAGTCTCCAAGAACGAGAATACTCTTCTGGATACTCGATTGAACCTCCGACGTCGACTCCAGTCCAATCTTCGGCCGCCGCAAACATTCGAATCTCCGTCGACCGAGGCGCCTTCACCTCTGGTCGCTTTGAGCTCAGCCAGGTCGGAGAGATAAAACGGAGTATTGACAGAAAGATGCCGAAGTTGCGGCCGATTGAAGCCGCTGCTCCTGAGCTTTACTGATCGCATCTCCCTGTTCTGCTCTTTTTTTTGTTCGGAGATCTCGAAGTGCCCTGCACTCGCTTAATCCTCCTTTGTCAGGTCGGATCATCATCGGCAACGTGCCCTGGACTCCGTCTTGTAAGTTCAGCAGCTGATCGCGACCGCAATCACACATCATCAAGGTAAAATTGCTACTTTTTGTGTGAAAATTGGCAACGATTGAGGTTCTATTAAGGATTTAAGTTTGCTCCTATGGTGTTGTGATGGTCTAAAAGTGAATCTTTGATTCATATTAGCGTATGAACTCATTGATCGAAATGCATATCACATGTTTGATGAAATGGTCGAACCAGATCCGGATATGTTTCTATTAAATCATTGAGCCGAAAGTCATAATACATCAACTCAACTCATTCTTGACTTATTGAAACCTCATTGTGACTGATTTAGTGGGAATACGATGCTCACTTCTTGTTGAATTGGTGTTTTGATTCTCATGTTGGAGATTGTGTCTTGATTTCTCTGGTTTGAGTTGAGTCTTCTATATAAACGGAGTTCAGCGTTGGAATCGTTGCTTATATACTTATATTTCTCTATTATATTTCGTTTTCCCTTATCCATATTCGATATTGTTGGGAATAACGGATCCCCGAAAACCGGATTCGACACCGAATCGAACCCCTAAATCAATGCGGAAGACAAAGCCCAGGAAATACACGTATCACCGATCGTAAAGCACACCACGGATTCGAGCGTACCTTGTTAGCCACAGATTAGACACCGACGCCGATAAAAGGAAGAGAATTTGGCTCTTTTCGATCCTGTTCGATCCGACGACGCCTTGAAGGGGAGAAAACAGTGGCCTTGTGCTTACTGTTCTTTTTGGAGGGGGAGAGAGCATTGGAGAGGACGTACATATGTTATGCGCCAAAGGGTGTGTCCTCTCTCTCTCTCATCCCTTTTATATGTTCCCCCATCCACGGGCCCTATCCCCGTGGGCCGGGCCTTTTGGGCCCAGCATGGGCGGACGGGCCTTAAGCCCATCACCAATTAAAACCATCATCTCCCACTCGCACATGGTGGGCTGGACAGGATTCTCTTTACCTCTCTTCAACATTCATACTGGTGAATAATCCATGCGACCAGCATACTTTGAGAGCTCATTGCTATACATCTGTTAGGAATATATAGCAGCTCATAATGGGCGTCACACTCCGAGTAGATTTAGTATGCAGTACCCTAGATCGATCGATCACATTTATATCTCTCTTGATCTCTTTTAAACAATGATATATATATTGTATTCACAATTATGATTATCCCAAAGACAGTCATAATTGGTTAACCGGTGAATACAAAACTACAATGTGATTCTCCAAAATCGATCTTCCTCTTTCCTTCAAACTCTCAATTTCAGTTCAGCTTGCTTTTCTAGAAATGCCCCATTGGATCGAATCAAACTCATGACCATTGGCAACATCCTAAGATAGCAAACACTAAATAGAAATCTTGAGAATAAGTAAGAGTCATGAGGGGACTAAAACTGAGGAACTCTATTCCTCAAGAGTCTCACACGGCATAAAAGTTGAGATCAAACTTTTGCCACTCTTATTGGTCGTCTCATGCATACGTAGTATGAAATACGTATTACGGTATTAACTCCTTTCCCATGGAGCGTATGTCTACACCTTTCAATACCGTACAGATGATAGTTCAGACATACCCAATGTCTAACTTGAGTTCACGTATCTACTCATTCACAAAATTCATCAGAACTCACATCTGGCATTTTAGACAGATAAAGTAAAATATGTGGGGTATTTTACTTTCGGACATAGTAAGTATTATATCCTCATCTTAACACCTAGTTAAGGCGACATACGTGTTTTAAGCTTGAGCTCTCGATTATCACCTAGATAATAAGCTTAAAAACAGTCTCATCTCTATTTATCACACAATAAATAGATACGATTACCCGTGTGAGTGGGCTAATCTTATATCTGTCCAACATACTTCTCAACTTAAAGTAATGCACTAAGCATTAAGATGCATAAAGATCAAACAAAGATTCATAGGCATTAATGATGAAAACACAAATTCATCAAATGTGAACACTTAGGGAAATTACAATATTCAGTACATTAGCCTCTACGCAATCCTAGAGATTTCATATGGCCACAAAACACATCTCTAGGTATTGGCTTTGTCATAGGATCTGCTACCATTCTATGCGTAGTATGTACTCTAAGTTCACGTCTTTTCATGCAACCATATCCTTTACAAAATTATACTTGGTATCTATGCGTTCAGTCTTGCCATGATATTTTGGATCTTTGGTGTACGCTTTTGCTGCTTGGTTATCATAGTTAATCAACAATGAATTTGCAGCACTTCCAATAACACCTAAATGACCCAAAAAATCTCTTAAGCCAAACACATTCTTATACCGCTGCTGATAATGCCACGAACTCAACTTCCATCGTGGACAAGGCTATACACTTTTGTTTCTTACTGCTCCAACATATGGTGCCATTATTCGGTAAGAAAACAAACCCAGAGGTAGATTTCTTTTCATTTAAATCTCCTCTCTAATCAGCATCAAAATAGCCTTTGAGTTGCAGATCATTTCCATAATAACTCAACGTATAATCAGCAGTCCCCTTTAGATACCTTAATATTCATTTAACGGCTTTCCAACGTGCTTGACCTGGATTGTGTTGGTATCTACTCACCATTCTAACTGCAAAACATAAGTCAGGTCTTGTACACATCATAGCGTACATCAAGCTCCCAATAGCACTAGCATAAGGAACATATTTCATTTGTTCCTTCTCTTGTGGAGTCCTTGGACATAGACTATGGCTCAATCCTTCACCTTTTGCAATATGAGTGTCTATGGGTTTACAATCTTGAAATCTTAACTCCAAGAATGTATGCAACATCACCCATGTCTTTCATCTCAAAGTTGGAAAATAACCAATTCTTCACAGTATTGACAAACTCCATATTACTTCCGGCAATTAGTATATCATCAACATATAATGATATGATCACAAATTGATCATTGGATATTTTGATATATACACAATGATCTTCATCTATCATTGTAAAGTCATATGCCATTATGACATTATGAAAACGTATATACCATTGTCTTGACGATTGCTTAAGGCCATATATCGACCTCAAAAGTCGACATACTTTTTCTTCTTGGCCTTTTACTATGAAACCAGCAGGTTGTTCCATATATTTCTTCCTCTAATTCTCCATTGAGGAAAACAGTCTTTACATCCATTTGATGCAACTCAAGATCCATACTAGTCACTATTGCCAGAATAATGCGAATCAAGGTAAATCTCACTACAGGAGAAAATGTATCTTCATAATCAATTTCTTCCTGTTGATTATACCCCTTCGCCACAAGGCGAGCCTTATGCCTTTCTATCGAGCCATCAGCCTTTCGCTTTATTTTGAGAACCCACTTGTTCCCAATAGCTTTGTGTCCTTTTGGAAGATCAACCAGTTCCCAGACTTTGGTTTGATTTCATTGACTCCATTTCCTCTTTCATTGCATGAATCCATTTTTCCTTATTAGGGCAATTCAGAGCCTCATTAATATTTCTTGGCTCATCCTCATCTTGTGGAGCAACAATAAAAGTTTCCCTTTCAATGTTAAAACATCGACGGGGAATACTTTGGCGACTTGTTCGCCGTATGGGAGATTGTACACTTAGCACATCATTCCCCATCATGCTCCCACTTGGATTAGGTAATGATGATGTCGTCACATCAAGTGGTTGCAATTGAGAATGAGTTGAATTCAATTCATCACATCTCATATTACTCCCACTTGGACGAACTCCACTGACATCATTATCTTGATCCAAGGTTTCAAATAGGGAGTAATTTTCCCCTATTTCGCCCCTCTTAGGAAATTCATCCACTAAGGATGTGACATCTCGTGATTCAAGTTCAGTTATACTCCCACTTTCCTGCTCACCTATGAACACTTTTGAGTGTTCGGAGTATCTCATGAAAATATTCTTATTTTCTTTGAGACCCAATTTCCCAAACTTGTGAGAGGACTCATGAATATAGGCAGCATAACCCCATGGCTTAAGAAAACTTAAGTCCGGTTTTCTAACTGTCCATAACTCATATGAAGTGGAAATAACTGATTTGGAAGGCATCCGGTTAAGTATATTGGCAGATTAACAACGCATCACTCCAAAAAGTGATAGGTAAGTTAGCATGCGCCATCTTGGACCTAACCATTCCAAAGTAGGGTTTTGTTTCTTCTCTCGCAACACCATTTTGTTGAGGAGTATATGGAATAGACAACTATCTTTCTATTCCTTTTTCATCACATAATTTTCTAAACTTATTAGATAAATATTCTCAACCTCGATCGGATCTAAATACCTTTATTTTATTGTCTAATTGATTTTCTGCCAGGTTCATAAACCTTTTGAAACAACTTATGCTTCAGATTTATGAGAAATCAAATAGACATATCCGACTCGAGTATAATCATCTATAAAAAAGTGATGAAATAAACAGCCCCTTACCTTCCTCTCCATTCATTGAACTACAGACGTCCAAATGGATTAAATGCAGAGGAAATTAAGCTATTTTACCTTTTCCAAATGGTTTCCTTGTCATTTTCCCTACTAGGCAATGCTCACATATGGACAAATCGACTTTTTCAATATTGCCCAACAAGCCCTCTTTGGCTAGTCTATTCATATGTTGTTGGCCCATATGACCAAGTCTAGCATGCCACCATATTCACATCATTATCATATAAGGTAGAAGACGTGAAACAAGGGAATAACATATTGACATCACCACAATCAATATTTAGTACAATAAAACCATCTAGAAAGTGACCACAACCATAGTAGTTTGTATCCAAATACAAATCTATACATTTATTATGGAAGTTCATATAAAAACCAAGCTTGACCAACACCAAAACAGACACTAAATTTAGACGAATCTCCGGAGCATATAGAACATCATGTAGGAACAAGGTGCGTCCACCACGCATGTTCAATTGGCAGGTGTCAATCCCTTTAACTTCATCTCTGGAGTTATTTCCTACATAGATCCATTTAGTTCCAGTTGGTACTCGCCGGAATTCCACGAAGGATCCTCTATCCTTTGCTACATGGTCTGTCACTCCTGAATCTACATTCCACAAAGGATTGGATTCAGCCTATAATGCAGAACTTGACACATAAGCAAAGTTCTCAAATGTACAATAGGTGTATACCTTCTTTGGCTCACGACAGTCGCGAGCATAGTGACCTCTCTTGTCACAATTGTAACATCTCACCCTTGACATTTTCTTTACTTGAGGACGTTTTCCTCTCTTGTGTTGGTTAACTCTTGATTTCTTGCAATAAGGACTTGATCCTTTGCATTCCCACATATTGAACGAATCAATACGCTTGCGCTTAGAGCACAAAGCCCTTTCTAAGCTAAAACCAGCATTGAAAATATCTATTTTCGGCTCAAATGCCGTTAGACGGTCCTCAGCTGGCTCAAGGTGGCGCATGGCATCCTCAAGATCTTCCATAACATGGTCAAGAGCTTCTAGTGCTTCTTGCTTTTCTAGCACATATTGAATCTTCATATTCAATATTTCACAATTGTTGCCGTTCATATCAGCAATTACATTCTTAGTTGCTAAATCATCGTTCTCAACACATCAGACATACATGCACGAATAATTAATGCCTATCATTTATGCATCCCTATTTGCATAGACCCATCATATTAATGAATAATTTCAAGCAAGGCTTCAGAATCAAAAGGTCACTATGTTTCCAATCATCCTCCAAAAATCCTAACTCAAAATTATTATTAATATAATTGTCTTATGCAAATAAATTCTATGAAGTTACAAAAAACTTATATTACTACCCACAGCTAATTACCCACAGCAACCAACAATAACATAAAGCAAATAAAATCTAACATCCAATAAAATAACAATGCTTTCACATGATACAACTAACATATCGGTTGCTACATCAACAACAATCAGGTAGTAAACATTACATAATTAATCAAAGAAATAAATAGGGAATGTCCCTTCTAATCTATTAGTCAAAACATTTGAGAAAACTGAAGGCACATTTGCCAACCATGGAAAAACTTTTGGAGAGCATTCATGTCGCCACCAAGGCGCATTCACTCTGCGCCATGTGGCGCTCAACCTAAGGATTGAAGTTTTGGTTAACTCAATCCTATAGTACTCTCTTACAAAAGCTTCCACTAGCCTCCTATAACCCGGGACTACGTTGACCTCTCATAGCCGACCTAACACTGCTTGCCATTCAGGTGGAAGAGTGTTCATCAAAGCCGGCACCATCTCAAATTCCGGCATAAGATAATCATTACTGATGATTTCTTGTATCATCTGATTGACATTGACCACATGTGATACTAAATCACCGTTATGCCACCGATATTTAGCTAAATCTAACATCAGCCTTTTAAGTCTTGCATTTCCCTCGTCCATTCTCAGGATTGCAGGTATCCGTGCATAACGCATCATAGTTCCTGCAACGAATGCAGAACTTAAATGGATCACTTAGAATCCACAATAAACAAAATGGAAAATACATAATTTTCCATGATTCATGCAACAAATGCAGAATAAATAATTGATTACATATAAACCACATAGGCATAAATGAAAAAGAAACAAATTCTTTTTTTTTTTTTCGGTCAACGGTCGTCGGTCAACGGTCAGGTCGTCGGTCAACGGTCAGGTCGTCGGACGTCGGACCGGTCGAACCGGACAGACCGGTCGGACCGGTCACGCCAGTCGGGCCGGTTCGGGCGAACCGACCGCACGTGCCGGGCGTCACGGTTCGGGTTGGGTCGTCGTCGGGTCGGGTCGCCGACCGGCCAACGGTCGTCGGCGATGATGTCACCGATGATGTCATCCCGGTGGTTACCGTGACGTCACAGTGACGTCAGCACGCGTCGGTCCGCCGACCGGCGCATGCCGGTTCGCCGGCCGCTGGCGCGCACGTGCCGGTTCGCCACCGGCGCGTGTGGCGCACGCGCTGGCGAAGCCAGCGCTTCCGGGCGCGTCGCGCCCATGCGCAGCGGCTTCTGGCCGCGCGTGTGGGAGCGTGCGGCGTCTCCCGGCGGCGTGCGACATGTTGCCGGACTCGTCTCGACGTCGCCTTTCTCCCCATGTGTTCAGAAAACGATTTCGACTTACGAAAACTCAGAAAAATGGCCGAACAACGCTCGGGTGTCGGGATTTCTCGCCCCGATCCGTACGGCCGAAAATTTTTCCCGAAAAATCAATCAAAAAACATCAAATTGATCGGGAAAACGTGAACTAGGGCTCTGATACCAATGTTGGGAATAACGAATCCCTGAAAAATCGGATTCGACACCGAATCAAACCCCTAAATCAATGTGGAAGACGAGGCCCGGGAAAATCACGTATCACCGATCGTAAAGCACACCACGGATTCGAGTGTACCTTGTTAGCCACAGATTAGACACCGACGCCGATAAGAGGAAGAGAATTTGGCCCTTTCCGATCCTGTTCGATCCGACAACGCCTTGAAGGGGAGAAAACAGTGGCCTTGTGCTTACTGTTCTTTTTGGAGAGGGAGAGAGCGTTGGAGAGGACGTACGTACGTTATGCGCCAAAGGGTGTGTGTCTCCTCTCTCTCTCTCATCCCTTTTATACGTTCCCCCATCCACGGGCCCTATTCCCGTGGGCCGGGCCTTTTGGGCCCAGCATGGGCGGACGGGCCTTAAGCCCATCACCAATTAAAACCATCAGATATTGCTCTGGCGTATCATCACTGTGTATGTGGTGTGGCCAGCGAACGATGGTGGCGGCCTCAATCTTTGCACCGGTGATCGAGCGAGAGCTTGTCTCTCGGAATAGAAGCTCGGAGAAGGCCACAATCATAAGTATGGACTCTCTATCCTCCTCTCTGCATTTCGTTGTCTTCAATACATGTGTTTCTCCTTTTCTGTCCGTCATCCACATTCTTGTTATTGCTCTGTTTCGAGGACCTGCGAGCACGGTCTTGTACAGCAGCAATTGGCGAAGCTCCTGCTCTTTCTGCATCCACATTGCTCTGAGCTTGAAAGGTTTGAGTACGGGTATATTCATGTAAATTTGGTAAGGAAAGATCAATTTAGTACAAGTGAATAATCTTTTGCCTATTCTCTCTGTTTTCCGTTGTCCCTTGCTATCCCGAGTTGGTATTATGGTGTGATCGTATTTGGAAAGCTTGAGGTCTTGAATATTTTAATTACCCCACACCCACCCCCCAAAAAAAAAAAAAATTGTTGTAGCTGCAGTTCTTTGGGGAATTACTGATTGCTTTAGGGTAATTGATGTCTAGTGATTTGCGAACCCAAGTTTTTATTAGGCTTTGCTTAACATTTGCTTTTCTTCAGTCCTTCTACCAAAACCCATCTGGCATGTGATGAAGCTATATCATCATGATCTCTTACCTTAGCATTTTTATGGATGGATAAACTCATTCAATTAATCGAAGCCAGGGATTAAACCGAAGTTCTAATTTGATATTAACTCATAACCGGGGTGTGTGTTTTGTGTTCTTTTTTGCAACCCCAACATTTATTCATGTAGCTGATAGTTGCATATGCTTCATAAAATGAGTGGGCAATGAATGAGTGTTGAGAGTACATGTCAATTTTGAAAGAAATAGAACCATTGTCACGTTTGATCATGCTGGAATGAAACTTGGATTTGCTGACTTATCTAATTGAAGATCAATTTCAATTCCTCCTGATGTCATTTTTATCATATGAACGAGTATGATGACTTAGGAGACTGTTATGGTGAATTGGTGATAATTTTTCAACAGATAACCATGTTGTCGTGCCTTGAACATGCTGGATATGGGCTGTCGTCACTATTCCTTTGCTGGTCATTCCTTTTTCGGTGTAGACTGAATTCATCTGAAGCCCCATCTAAGTGCTGTTCTAATTACCCGTGATGCGGTGTTTGTATGTTGATGATTTCTTAATCATTAGGCACCTTTGTTGCCAATTGCTTTGATTGAGGTAATGGTGAAATTCATCGAGTATCTCAGTGAAGATTTAATTCAGAGGAGGGACCAAGAATAAGGAAGAAAACGAAAATAATAAAAAATAATAATATTAAAAATCTCGAAAATAAAAAAATGGAAATTTGTTTAGATTTTGGTATAAGAATTATCTTAGAATTAGTTTAGTTTCTTTTAGTAAGTGTACACATGGTTTAATGTTTTAGTGAACACCTTTGATTTAGATTTAGTTTAGTCTTAGAAGGTTAATCATTTAGAAAATAAATTGAACTCCATTTGAACTAAGCTCATGGGGTTGTTGTCATGGGGTTTAATAAAAAAAGCCATGTAATATTTTTTGCCCAACTTATATCGACTTATTTTACTACACTGTATTTTTGTACTCATTCGTCATTAATATTTTTAATGTGTTTGTTGTGATTGCTTTTATATCATTTTTCATGTTGTTATTCATTTTTATTTGAGTGGTTAGATTTCATTTGAGGACCATAATAAACACAAAATCATTGCATGGGCACTTAGTGGACAATAACTTTAGGACTCATAATTTAGTAAAAAGATTGCGTGGACACGTTGGTTAACAAATAATCAAGTTTAAGTACTGAAAGGGCATTAATTAATTAGTGTAATCAAGTTCTCGACTCTAGATATTTTGTTAAAGAAGTGAGGTATATTTGCATACCCCACTTGATTTTTAGTCGACTCAAATAGTGGTGATTTCTCATATAGACTTCTGATATGGTTAATTGAACTAAAATGAAAATTTCCGATGTGGCGTAAGGAAACGATTTGGGAGCATCCAAGCTGATTGAGGACCATTGATGTTCATCTCCATAATACTTCTAAATGTGTTCTTAACTCTGACGGAGAAGAAGTTGGCAACGTCAAGTTCTTCCATTAGACCGGTACGAATTGATTCAACGTAAGTTGGAAACATGCGGGGGCCACATCATAAAAATTTGCCAAATTTTTTTAGCAAAACCGAAAAAAATAGCTAAAATCAATTTCTTCTTCTTCTTCTTGGGCTCCCAGTCAAGACACGACAGTGTCAACTGCAGTTTGCTGACACGTTGACTAGGACATCTGGCATCGCGGCTGGTGGCAAGCCGCGTCGCCCCTTGACAGTTGACACCCCAGCCGCTGTCTCTCATTCCATTTTGGTTTTTCTTTTCCTGATTTTTGGCCTTTTTGGACTTTCCTTTTAGTTTTTTGCATAATTTCTAATGTTGTGTCCATTTAGCACCACGTCAACGTTTTCTGTTCTTGAAATACATTAAAAAAATGTCGTGTTAGCATTTTCTAGGCCCGTTTAATTCGGCTTTAGAGAAATGACATTAAAAGAATTCAAATACCTTTAAAATAAAGGGATTTTTCAAAATGTTATACCGTTCGGTGAATTATAGCATTAAAAAGTTACTTAGCATAAATACCATTTGGCAAAACTCATATTTGTAATGGGCTTTTGCTTTTTTTTTTTTTTTTTTTTTTTTTTTTTTAAATTTGAAAGTTAAACCCAGCAGCTAGCTAACCACCAGCCAACCGCCGGATGGCGGCCAGATCTGGCCTCCTAAGGCTGTGACCTCAGGTGACGCACGCTGTCGTCTACAGTTGCAGAGACCAAATCTGGCCTCCAAATGACCAGATCTGACAACCTGAGGCCTGGTTCGCATGAGCCGAAGGAGTTAGAGTGCAGAAGTAGGGAGTCGACACGGTGCTGCTCACGCTTGTCGAAGGGGATGGATCTGCCGCAAAAGAGAGGAAGGCGTCGACGACGGAGGTGAAGACGGCGATGGGGCCAACGGAGAACTCAAAGTCGGGGGCATCCTAGAGCGGTGGGGCGAGAGAGCTGTTGGGTTGGTCAAGGGGGGGGGTCAAGGCAGATTTGGCCGCCGGACAGCCAGCCAGATCTGGCCTCTAGACCGCTAGATCTGGCCTCTAGACAGCCAAATCTAGCGGCCTGAGGCCTGGTTCGTGTAAGTTGAAGGAGTTGGAGCGCAAAAGCAAGGTGTCAACGTGGTGCTGCTCGCGCTCGTCGAAGGGGATGGATCTACCGCAGAAGAGGAAGGCGTCGACGACGGAGGCGGAGGCAGCGTTGATGGCAGAGGTGGGGCTAGCGGCTAAGGGCCGAATAGCCAAATCTAGCGACTAAGGTTGAACGGGGAAGAAGGGGGAAGAAGATGAACAGTGACTTGCATTTTCGAAATGCCCAATACTCAAAGCTGGTTCGAACCTGCATTGGGCTTTCAGCATTAGGAATGCTGATATTTGGCTAAGGAGCTTTCAAAAATGGTTGCCAAACACAAAAAATTTTATCCCAAGGGGGAAAGCTGAACCAAACGGGGCCCTCATCACTCAATTTGGATGGCATAAACAAAAGTATTTGGTTATACTAATTGAATAAGGTTTAGAGTTTGATTACACTATTTGAAATTTTTAAGATTGGATTACATTTTTTCTATGAGGACTTTGGTGCATTTATCCCAATTTTATTTTTTAAAAGACCAATAAACTAGCATGTTACCTAAATATTGATATGTGCCAACTAATACCTTTCCTATTAATTTTAGAATCACAGAGACCTGAATTCAAATAATCATGAAGAGCAAAAGAATGAATGCCTTGAATACCACGCTTGTAAAGACAATGTATCTTTAACATAAAAATACATTTAATGGCAATTAATATATCAAACATTTAGCGTGTGTAAATATAAAGATAGTAAGGAAGAGAGATGCTCAACCGATTTATACTAGTTTGGCCCAGATCGGTGCCCACTCCACTCCCAAGATCGTTTGGGAGTTATGCCAATTCATTATGCTTGTAATCTCGTACAAAGATTGATTTATAATGAAGTCATCACTCCCCTACAAAGAAGGTGTACTCTTTTACAAAATATTTCTCTCACAAGAAGTTGATTGCAAAGTAAATATAGGAGAGGTTGTAAGTATCTTTCATGTGCACATATGCCCAAGACAATGGGTTTCCTTATTTATAAGAAAATAGACACAACTAGCCATTACTAGCACTTCTTTTTTTGGGTCAAAATTACTAACACTTAAAATGGCTAGTTTTTCAACCGTTGAGGACTCCAAGTATCCCTTAAAACTAGTTAGGCACGTTGATTGGCTGAATGAAATCCAAATTTGAACTACAGGGTTTGGTATTCAGCCAAACCTACCTGGATGTTTGGCTGGCCAGGTACCCGGACTTGTTTTCAGGCAGGGATAGATCTTCTTTAAACCTTGCCAACCTACACAAACTTTTAAAAAATCATATCCAAATAGTTTGTAACAATTACATGAATAGAAAAGTGAGTGTTTGAATCATCAACATTAATATAGGGTCAACAGCATCAACTGGTAAGCGAAAGGTGCAACTAAAGGTCAAGTATAACTATAAAGAATTTAGATATAATAAATGTGATATTTTGACATTCTAATCTATTATATGAATTGGGGAAAAGAGAATCTAGTCAATTAAAATAATGTATCAGGTAATAACTGAGGGTTTTGGTGGCTTGTATGAGCCTCATCGTGGAAAAGCGAGAATATCACTATGCTAAAAAAATTTGTTGATAAAACTATTTTTCTGAAGAATCTTTACCTTTCATTTAATGAATAAAAAAAGGTACATGTCCATTTTTCTTGAGAAAACTGATAGTAAGATCTAGCCAATTCATATGATGCATTTTTTGAAATAGAAAACATAACTATGAGGAGTGGAGGTTGATAATCCCAGTTATTTGCAATGTCATCATGCCATACAATTTTAGCTAATGCGCACAATCTATTCTTTTTGGTTGACTCCCTTTCCTCCTGCTAAGCATGCACCTTTTTAATTTTTTGAAAATTTATGGGGTAATATGGGCAAAATTGTAATTTCATTCCTCAACTATTGTACGAAATTGAATTTAACCCTAAATCTTTTTCAATTACTACATTGTAATCCTAAATTTTTTAATGAAAATGTATTAAAGTTCTCCCAGCGAAGTCTTGCTTGGAATTTCTGACATGACGGTCTAGTTATTGTTGATTATTCTATTTGTCATGCTAGCAATTTAGTGTTGATTTTTCAAATGAAACGGTGTCGTTTTGCTTATAATATATATTCTGATTTTTCTTTTCTTTTCACTGTCCATCTTCTTTTCTCTGCAAGTTTTCAGCAAGCCGCCGTCTAAATTTGGTGTGGCCCATCATCGTCGCCATGGGACTCATGATGAGTTGGTACCGCAAAGGCGCACTAAAAGAAAATAAAAATTCACGCCTGATATTGATTAACAAAATCAAATTCTACATTGGTTACCGGTTTCGACTTGCCAAGTGGAGTGATGCCACCTCCACGAGGCATGGATGGGCATTTACCATGTCATTTGACTTAATGCCATAATTCCACGCCTAAAATTTCACAAGTTTTCTGTTTTCGCTAATTGTTTGCATTTATGATTTTCCATAATATAATAATAATAATTCTAAATATCATGTTAACAAATGTTTACAAATACTTATCACGCATATTTAGCCTCCAGAGTATTTACTGCACTTAACATGGCATAAGCAGTGTGCTGCATAATTTTCTTATTTCTTGCCCTGATGTATTGATTCTTTTCTTATAATGAACAAGCGATATTTTAAAATAAATTTTTTTTTATTATATAGTATTTGGTGAGTGCTTACTCATTAACAATCCTACTCTTAACAAGGATTTTATTAATAAGTGCCTAAATATGAAATATCATTAAGTTCTAAAAATAGTAAAATGTTTCTTTATGAAAAGTGCCACCAAACTAGGAAATATCTTCAAGCACAATACTTATCCTTGTGATATGTAAAATCAACACTTTGAAAATCTAATTTTTGATAATTAAGTCTATTTAACAAATATTCTAAATATTCACTTATTTCACAAATATATAATTTGTAATATGTGATAAAGAAAAATACAACTATGAAGACATGACTAGTACATTTTGTCAAATTGCCCACTTTTAACATTTTTCTTCGACCATTAATGGCGTTTTTTGTAACGTTTCTGTTCTGGGGGATAATTTTTGAACAAAAATATATATTTTTTTTGTTTCTATTCTAGGGAATAATTTCCGAGTATAAGAACATGTTGGTAACTACAAAAAAATTTTATTCCAAAAATAAAAATGCGTTTGATAAACTTGTATAATTTTTTTATTTTTTATTTCTTTTTTTTCTTTTTCCTTTTGGTCGCGGCCTCGCCTAGCCACAACGAGGCTCGTCGGCCCCGGTGAGGCCGAGCCTCGCTGAGCCACTGCTAGGTCGACATCGCCTAGTGATGGCTAGGTTAGCTTGGCCTCGCCGGTGGCTGGGTGAGCTCGACCTCACCGGATCTGGGCGAGCTCGAGCTCACCCAGCCAAAGTGAGGCCGAGCCTCACTGGCCCTCGATGGTCGGTCGCCAGCCATGGCCGAGACCGGCAACCGGCCAAAGGAATAAGAAGGGAATAAAGAGAAGAAAAATGAAGAAGTGTTTCTTTGAATTGTTTCCGGAAACAATAAACGAGTTTTTTCTATTTTTTATTTCTATTCCAAATTTGTTTTTAGGAACAAAAAAATAGATTTTTTGTTCTCAGAAATAAAAGTGTAAACAAACGCGTTTATTTTCTCCTTTTTTTTCTCAGAACAAATCCGGGGAACATAAACAAAAATAAACGAAGAGGCACTAAACGATTTAGTTCAAAGAACGAAATGAAGCGTCGGGGGGCAAGGCTGCAGGAGTTGGAGATTCCTCTCGTCGGCCGTCAGGCACGTTAACGGCCGTTGTCCTCTCAATGGGATGATTACGGAACCACCCTTTGTAGAAGACCCCATGATAGGCCAGTGATTGGGTTAGAGATGTAATTTCAAGGAGGGAGTTACGTGACGACACAGGATAACGTCAGCTTCCATTAGCACTTTGTTTGAGGCAATAACTGAGCGTGCACTTATTAACATTGAGAGGAAATGAAGATAATCCCCTGACGTGTCTGTTCTCAACGTCAGCTTCCGTCAGGCACCTTCCTCGTTGGCTTATAAACTGGAGATCTAAGCACTATCCAAAAACCTTAAATCCATTCTGCAAATGAAGATATTCACCTGACGCGCGTGTCCTCGTGTCTCTAAAACAACAATGTAAGCAGATTTTATAATATACAACATTTACATCATCATTATATTTAGGATAGTCCAAATAGTAAAATAAATACACGATTAAAATGAAGGCACGGATGAAAACAAACCTCAAAAGAAGATGAAAGAAAGAGAGCATGCTACTGATCAAATCGATACCCTCTTCGACCACCTCTCAGATTCTCAAGGAATGATATAACTGAAATTTTGAACACTTAATAAAATTTCAAGTAGGAAATTTGCTATAGACTTATATTTATGAAGAACAGATTTTATAGGTTTTCAATTGTGATTTTCTTGTACCTTTTTTGACAAGTACAACCCATTGGAAAAGTCATCTACTACACACGACCTATGTTTTAAGGCTAGTATGATCCACGCTTTTTTTTCCTCAAGCTTTAGATCTCACCGAAAATTTAATATACTTCTAATAGCACTATGGACTATTCTAAATATGGACTCATCAACTTGTGGGTGGGCATGACTTAAAACAGCTAGCACACTATCGGTGGTATGGGCAACCTTTAAGTCCAATCCGAAAATCCTCTTATGTTACGGTTAACTGCCCCAACTTTAATAGTTATATTCAAAAAGAGAATATGGAGATGAGAGAGAGGGTAAATGAATTGAGTATAGAAATTTTTTTTTTCTTATATTTTCAAGGTTCTATATCAAAATCGATAGACAACTTAAGGCAAACTATTTTGAATCTTAATGTGGACGTGAATGAAATCACAGACTTCGTCGACCATTCAAGACAAGGTTGAAACTTTGTTATAATATGAGGTAATCCTCCTTTGTCTCCCATTAAATATTAGAAGATTCAAATTTACAAGTTATCTCTATCAGGCTGGGCCCAAAACCTAAAAGGCCTGTGGGTTGTGTCTTGGTCTAATTGATATTACAGATGACTTATAGGACCAAAGAGGCCCAAAATAGAATTGTATTTGCAGTTGTTCCATGTCTTGCTATGTTTGAGATGAGGGGTGAGGAAAATTTATGAGAGAAAATTTTAAAATTTCACCCTTTTCTTTCTCAACTAAATTAAAATTTTTGCATTTCCCAACCAAAAATTCATTTTCTCCATTTCCTTAGTAACTCTGCCATCACTAAATGCTGAATATGAAAAGTGATCAAGTTGCACAAGGAAGTTAAGTAAGAAGTATCGTAGTCTAGGTAAATTGGCGTAACAATGTTTCTTAATTTTGGTATCTATGCTAGTCATAATCCAGTATGTCTTTTGCAAATATAATAATTACCACATTAAAGCAGCATAATCCAAAAAATTTATCCTGTGGCTGTCGTCTCGGAAATTCAACTTATGCAAAAATATATTTAATATGTAAGTGTAGATTTCATACAAATGAAACACTTGGTGTGCATTACTATAAAGACAGTAGGGAAGTGAGCTGGTCAACCAATATATAGTGATTCGGCTCAAATCGGTTTCACTCCACCCCTCAAGACCCTTTGGGAGTTATTCTTATTCCACCATATTTAAAGTCTCAAAGAAAATATGGTGTATAAAGGAGCCAACACTCCTCTACCAACAAGATGAATCTTTTTACAAACAATTTTTCTCACAAGAAATTGATTTACCAAGTGAATACAAGAGAGATTTTGAAAGTATTTTGAAAGTATTTCGTGTACACATATCCGAAGACGATGACATACCTTTTTTGGAGGAAAACAAACTCTCCCGACTAATCTCCATCAAGGATGGTAGTCCCCGAGCCTTTAATAACACTTCGAATGACCAGTTTTTTTTTTTTTTTTTAAAGAAACCAATGAGGCCTCCAAGTGTCCATTCAAAAAATGGCCCAGCACCCATTGGGTTGGGTGAGCAAAATTAAAATCTAAACTGCAAAGCTGGGTATTCGGCCAATCTTAGCTGATTATCTTGTAATCACTTGGCGAGGAACCTGGATATGTTTTTAGACTGGATCCAGCCTTCCTTCATCCTTTCCAACCTGCACAAACTTACAAAAACACATCCAAATGATTAGCAACGATTACAAATATACAAAAGTGAGTTTTAGAATCATTAAAATTAATTTAAGGTCAACCATCTCCCCTTTTTTGTGAAGACAAAATCACTTTTAAAACCTCAAGCAAAACTCCCCCTAAACATACTACAAGGGAAATAAATCAAGTGAATCATCACATATAATATAAACATTATACCATTCTCCCTCTTTTGTCATAACATCAAAAAGGGCTTAAGGTGGAATGTATCATCAAGCACACAATGACCATTTTTATCTCAAAGATATTCATAAAATGTCAATTCAACAGAAGGTCTACAACCATTAAGTGCAGCATAAACGGAAGCAAGTTCAATATAAACATAAAGCACGTTCCTTATGAAACAACTCCAACACAAATTACAAATTAATCTAAATATGAGTTTAAAACGAAGGAGAAAACAAAGGCTATTGGGGACATTGTGGATAGCATTCAAGTTCGACTAGTTGGCCTTAGTCTTTGATCTAGGAATAGTTTAGACTACTTAATGTGAGCTTGTCCTTTGGCAGCTTTGCTCAATTCAAAAAGACAAAATCAGTAATGCTTATTATAAAATGGTCAACCAACTACCGGCCCTTCAACCACTAGAACCTTTTCTACTAATTTTAAAAATTTCACATCCAGATAAGCAGGAAGAGCAAAAGATTAATTCCTTAATACCACACTCCTAATGATGGTGTATCTTAAAAATATCTAAAGTATGTTTAACGGCAATCAATATATCAATCACTTGGCATGCGTAGATATAAAGAGAGGGAAGGGAAGAGAGATGCTCAACCAATTTTATACTAGTTCGGCCCAAATTGGCACCTTCTCCACTCTTGAGACCATAAGGTAGTATTGCCCAATCCACTATACTTGAAGCCTCATACAAATGTTGGTTTATAGTATAGACGATAGTCCTCTATGAAGAAGATGCAGTCTTTCAAAAAGAACTTGTCCCGCAAGTTTAATTTCACAAGAAATTGATTTTACAAAGTATATTCAAGGGAGATTTGTTAGCTAGGTTCACTTCTATGTGGAAAAAGCCCAATGAGTTGCAAGCCCAAAAAGGGCTTGAGCTCATATGATAAGTTATATGGAGAAATATGGTTTCTTAATATCTATATAAAGTGATAGTTGTAAAAGGAAATAGTAACAAAAGAAAAAGAGAAAGCAGAAAATCTGGGGTTAGGGCAATATCTGATTTACATCAAGCTGGTATTGGAAGTCGATTCATGATTCGATTGAGCTGAACTTTTGTCAGCATGTTCGTGTCGCAATTTTCTCGAATCTGAATGGTTTGATTTTCATTTGAAACTCTCTACATCAAATTTTTTGTAGATTGATCAAAACCTGCGTTTTTGGTCAGATTTATCCTTGATCTCTTGTGAAATTCAAATGTATTGCCAAGAATTATGTTCTTGAGGTGTTTGCTGCTATGTACCTCTAGTATTTGCTAGAGAAGAACATTGTTCGCCCAATTTTGTTGATAGTGAAGAATTTCGGGTGGACTCCAGTCCCATGGTTTTTGATCTCCTCACATCGAAGAGATTTTCCACGTAAAAAAATCGTCTTGTGTTCGCGTGCTTGGTATTTATTTTACTCTACTATATCGATTCCTATTAGGTTTACACAATATGAGAGATTATTTTATTCCGCTGCGTTAATTCGGTATTGTTCGAATTGTTACTGTTCTCTCATCAAGATTTTGTAAGTAGTTTTCATGTACACATGCCTAAGACAATGGTTTACCCTATTTATAGGAAAACAAACTCAATTAGCGTTACTAACACTTCAAAGAGCTAGTTTTTCTACCGTTGAGGATTTCATTATCCAAAAGAAATAGCCAGGTACTCGTTGGATTGAGCAAGCGAAATTCAAATTTGAACTCAACACAAACAAGTATACAAATAAAGTTATTTTCACACCAGGTCAGGCCTTCTTTAACTCTTGCTAGCCTACACAAAATTGTAGAAAACATATTCAAATAGCTTGTAACAATTACAAATATAAAAAGTCTGTTTTGGAATCATCAAAATTAATTAAGGTCAACAGTGACAACTTGTAAAAAAAAGGCGCAACTAAAGATTAGGTATGACTATGAAAAAATTAAATATGATAAATGTAACTTTTCAATGCTTTAATCCATTATAATAATTGGGTGAAAAAGAATATGGTATGTTACTATAATATTTCAGGTAACGACTAAGGTTTTTGTGGTGGTTTGTGTGAACTTTATCTTCACTAAGGAGTAAT
The DNA here is from genome assembly GCA_017140255.1 of Eucalyptus paniculata subsp. matutina. Classification (NCBI taxonomy): domain Eukaryota; kingdom Viridiplantae; phylum Streptophyta; class Magnoliopsida; order Myrtales; family Myrtaceae; genus Eucalyptus; species Eucalyptus paniculata. The sequence goes on along the minus strand of CM029436.1, from coordinate 46,533,298 downwards.
GATACTAGGCAAAAATGATAGATGAGGGAGCATATGATTATCCTACATAATTTTGTTGACAAAATCAAGTTTGAGAACCTTTAGTTTTCGTTAAATCTTATGAATAAGAAAGATACATGTCCATTTTTTTTTTTTAACACGGTTGATATTAAGATCTTGTAGCCAATTGATATGATGCATCTATTGAAATATATAACATAATTATGAGGATTAGATATACCTCCTGATTATTTAGGATGTCATTATCCCATCAAATTTTGATTGGACTCCAAATATCTAGTGTGAGATTTTTTCTTTTTATTTCCCACATCTCACATGTGCTCTAGACATTCTCTCTCACATGCGAGTTCATTCTAAGGCCAATCATTGCCCATTGACACTTGACCTTGGTTTTTGAGAATCATTGAATACTTATTTTTACCCCAAATGTCAGATGTTGTATACTTTGGCCTCATATGTGCACTCAATAAAGGGACACTTCAAAATGTATTTATAATGCACAAAAAAAAAAAAAAATCTTCAGTGGGCCATAAAATTGGTTTGTATAGGCAAAAATTTTTTTCTTAAGTGGGCCAACTTATTTAAAATTGGTTTGCCCAATTAATAGGCGACATTTAAAAAGCGTCATTTTGACAATAGTGCCCCTAGCTACACCATTACCTAGATATTTTCAAAGATAAGAGTAATTAATTAATAAACTATGGTGATGAAGAAATTTTTACTTAGGACCTTAAGATTATGTTTTGTCTTGTACTAGCTTAAACAAAAGAATATTAGTCTCTTTCCACGCATTTGTAAGCGAGAAAGGGGAATCTTATGACGTGTTCATTTGAATTATTGCTTGTTAATCAAAACTTGTCTTAGTTTATGGGACCACACCCACCATAATTTCCACAAAGCAAGGTCAATAGAGAACAATGCCTTTTAATTGAGTTGAAGAAAATAATTTGAAGCATACTGTTCAACAGCTTCCAAAAGTTGCTAGTAAAGAAGATGATTACTTGGCTCTAAGAGAATAGCATCATTTAAATATTAATTTCTAATATGAACACCTTGATTCTAACATTAGTATTGATTCTTTTTTGGCCAAAGACAAAGGGTTGATTAAAATGTCTTTTAGCAACAAGATCAATTATTTGAGAGCGTCTATTAGCAAAAGACCAATTTAAGACCATGTTTCTTCGATCACTGAAGGTTGGCTATAGCATTAATTGGTTCGGAAGTTTGCTTAGGCAATCCCATTTGCCCTCCTACGAGTTCCAATTGCACATATTGTGATTCTTGAACTTAGTCATGCTTCATAACTCTCTTTCTTGATAAAAATGTTTCTCCAACCTAACAAGTACTGGTATTGCATATACTTTCAAAGTGTTTCGAGAAATGAAGCTTTTGTTCACATTCGATTCCTAATAGATTATGCTGCAGATTTATTGAAATTTTAGGAAACATGAACATGGATTTTCCTATTTCTCTTGATACATAAAAGCTTTGAGAAAGTATTTGGTAGGTCTCACATAAATTCGGTTATTGCAAGTCATATAGGTTAATCAACTTTAAAAATTCAACTACCCAATAAATAAATAAAAATTGTGATAAATGTACTAAAAGTCCTAAAACTTGTCACGAAAGGGAAAAAACTTTCATAAAAGTCTTAAAATTTGTCGCAAAAATTAAGTGTCCAAAAACTTATTTAAAAGTGCAATTAAGTTTAAAACTTTCAAATGGTGCAATTAAAAATGCAATCAATTAATTGCATCTTTTAAAAAGTTTTAGGACTCAATTATGACAAGTTTTAGGTTTTAATTGAACTTTTTGAAAATTTTAGAATTTAATATACTTTTGTGACAAGTTTTAAATTTTCAATATATACCAAAAAACATTTGATGAATAAATCAAGATTTTCATTTTTTTATTTAGGACAAGAAAGATTTCCACATAGTGCAAAATATTTTATTAATTATTAGGATACACGTGTGAGTGAGTTGTATTAGAAAAGTCTCACATCGGAGAATTGGTGTGGTGTTGAGTTTTTAATACATCATAGTTGGCCCATAATTTATTGGCTTAAGTTTTGAGTGAATGTGGGTTCAACTGGATATATTGATAGGCTCGAATTTATGATGCCTTTTGATGATCTCCTTAGATATCAGGCTTCTACTGTGCTCTCCCAATGAATTGTGATATCCGGAATTTCGGGTTCTAATTTCAACTGGATAAATAGGGCCGTTTTTGTTCAGTTGAAGCCAGGGATTGGGAAATTAGGATGCAAGTTGGATTATATGACGGGAAAAGTCATGAAATGGACAATGATATCTTGATGGATTTATTTAGGCTTCAATTGAAATTATTTGTTTGAGAATTGAACAAATTTGAGTAAGACTAAAGAAGAAAACTTAGGGCTTGTTTGGCAACTTGCCAAACAATGCCAGATTCTAATTTTTTGTTCCCAGAATCAGTTTGGGACAAGAATCGTGTTTGGTAAACTTTTTGTTCCCCGGAACAAATTTGTTCCGGAACGATTTTGGACAAGATTTGAGAATAAAAAAAAATTTGATTCTACGTCCGAGAATCAGAAAAAGAATCAAAACGGTAAAACCCTTGTTCTTCTCTTTCAACATCTCGGTTGCCGTTCGCCAACGCCCGCCGCCGTCCGCCGCTGCCCGCCGCCGGTCGCCGGTCCGGCAAGGTCGCCAGGCCAGGGCAAGGTCCGGCGAGCTCGCCGGAGGCAAGCCCAACCACCGGCGAGGCTTGGCCTCGACGGCAGCTGGGCGAGGCTCGCCTGGCCACCGGCGAGGCTCGGCCTCGCCAGATCTGGCAAGGCCGAGCCTCGGCGGGGCCGGGCGAGCCTCGCCCGGGCCCGCGCCGAGGCTCGGCCGACGAAAGGCCGACCTCGTCGAGGGCCGGCGACGCTCCGTGAGCGTCGCCGGCCCTCGTTCGACGGTCGCGGTCCGGCGACCGGCCAAATGAAGAAGAAGAAGAATAGGAAAAAGGGGAAAAAAAGAAAAAAAAAAGGAAAAAAAGGAAAAAAGGAAAAGAAAAAAGTAAAAAAGTAAAGAAATTATTTAAAATTTATTTAAAAATCGAAAGAAATTAATTTGGAAATTAATCAATTAATACGGTACCAAACGCAATTTATTCGTAATAAAAAATTTTGAACAGTTACCAAACGCGCTTTTTTACTCAGAATCAGTTTCCGGGAACAGAATCAAAAATAATCATTTCTAGTCAGAATCAGCTCCCGGGAACAGAATCGTTACCAAACGCGCCCTTAGCAAAATTCGTATGCCCATAGACCCAACATTTTAAAATACCTAAAGTCTTCTAGAAGGGGTATTTTAGGGCTTGAAAAGGTGGGTGGATGAAAGCCTTTTGGTGGGCCCTGTTCGAAGACCAAAGAGGGGGAGAGAAATCGGTTTTCTCTTCTTCTTCCTCTCTCTCCTCCGTTGAGCATCCCTATCTTCTTCTTTTTCTTCAAAACACCATGGAAGTCGAAGAAGCTGAAGCAGCAGCAGCAACTCCGCTCGTCGCCGCCTCTCGCTGCCGTTGTCGCCCACCGAAGCCGGAGCCGCCGCCACTGCTCTGCGGTCGTCCGCGCGCCCTCTGTCCCCTCTCCTTCCTCTGGTTCGAACAGAACTGACTAGCAGAAGCAGAAGCAGAAGCAGCGATCGGCGTTGCTTGAAGGAGCTACAATCACGCCAGACCTGCCATCGTCGCCCGCGCCCGCGCCCGCGCCATGCGTTTGCCGCTCGTCGCGAGCTTCGCCAGCCGTCGCCCCTCACGCCCTGGCGTTCTCCCAGCTGCTGCCCAGCCTCCGTTCCGCCCCGTTTGGCCAGCTCCGGCCACCGCGCAGCTTCACCGGACCTCCCCGGCGTCCCCCTCGCCCTCCGCTGGCCTCCCCTCGCCGCCGTAGCCGCCGGACGAGCTTCGTCCAGCCAAGAATAGTGGCTGGAAAAATGGGTTTCTAGCCCTGTTCAAGGCTCCTTTTGGGCCGTTTCCAGGCCCCGAACCCGAGCCGTGCTTTTGGAAGAATTGTTCCTAGCGTCGCCCCCGTCGGATTGATCCGATTTGCGCACGATTTGGTGAGTAATCTCACTAATCCCGGATTAGTTGGCTAATTATGCTTAAGGTTGGTTTAGTTTAATTAATTATGTTTAGGTTGTTAGATTAGAATAAATTAGCAATTATTAGTCAATTGTGATGCGATTTAGATAAATTGATTGCGCAATTAGCAAGTAGACGTGGTCTACTATTTATTGGAAGTATCTCGGGAATTTTCCGACCACTTCTTGGGCTTCAATTAGGCTTTTCGGGCCTAAGTGGAATTGTTGGTATTTAAATATTAATTTTCGGAATTAAATTAATTAATTGTTTATTTTCCGAAAATTCAATGGAGATGGCTAGTGACCGGAATATTATGCTAATGACTGTGGTGAAGTCCGTTTATTTAATCGAGCTTTAGTTTGAGCTAAATTGAATTTTTAATATTAATTAATTAATTATTTATTTCCTGAAAATTCAACTGGGATGGCCCGTGACCGGAAATTTATGCTGGTGATCGTGGTGCAGTCCGTTTATTTAATTGGGCCTTATTTTGAGCTAAATGGAATTTTTAATAGTTATTAATTAATTTTCGAAATTAATTAATTAATTAATTATTTTTCGGAAATTAAGTTTGAGATGGTCGACGACCGAAATCTCGTGCTGATTGTCATGGCGCAATCCGTTTATTTATTTGAGCTTTGAATTGTGCTAAATTGATTTAATTGTGGATATTTAGGATATGTTCCTAAATCGATTATTTGGGTAAATTGAGTACGGATTAAGGTTGTGGATAATTACTTTACAAATGGGATGAATCATCATGAAAGGCACGGGGCCTGATGATTAGATATGTCACCTCGGAGAATGCACATGGCTCGGTGACGAAATATGTCGCATTGGAGAATGCATGTGGCTCAGTGACTAAATGTATATATCACCTCGGAGAATGCACATGGCTCGGTGATGAAGTATGTCGCCTTGGAGAATGCATGTGGCTCGGTGATTAAGTGTGGCATCTTGAAAGAGACATGTGGGCTCGGTAATTTGATGCATTACCTCGGAGAATGCACGTGGTCTCAATGAGTACATTTAGCATCTTGAAGAGACACGTGGGCTCGGTGACTTGATGCATCGCCTTGGAGAATGCACGTGGGCTCGCTGATTCAAAATGATATTTTAAAGAGCATGTGGCTCAATAATCGATTCCATCACCTTGGAGAATGCACGTGGCTCGGTGATAAAGAATATCGCCTCGGAGAATGCACGTGGCTCGGTGATTGGTTTTATCAGTTGAGACTATATAGCAATGACTAGAATGACCTAGAGATGGTCCAGCTGACATATAATCGACGAGGTGGATTGATCATTGCTTTAAATTGATGTTGTGAATTGATTGACTGAATGGAAATTACTGTGAGTGGTCTTGTTGGCATATAATCGACTAGGTCGATTTGATCGATGCTTCAATCGGTGATATGATTGCTTAGGTGCCTATTATGAATTGTACTGAATTGCAGGTGGGATCTGAGGCCAAGGTACGTCTTCTGCCCTGTGCGTGTATAGGCAGCCTATAATATAATGGTTTACTAATTGGGCTTAGTGGGGTAGAACTCGCTGAGACGTAGTCACATCCCAGTTTGGGGAAAACATTTTAGGACCCTGATGAGGAGCTAATGAGGAGTCTGAGAAGGAGAACTCGTAGGTAAAACCTGAGGAGAAGAATTTTGGAAGAAGAAGATAATCCCGAGAGGGGCCTTGAGTATGGCTTGGATGGATTGAGATCCTATCTTCTTTTGAGATCTCCATTTGATGTGAATAGAGTTTAGAGTAAAAAGTTGTGAAGTGCTCTGGTTTGTGTTTTGTATAAAATTTTGGTTATAAGTTTCAATATGAAAAAATATGACCCTGCTTTTCTATCCCATCGTATTTATTGTCTGGGGATTATAACTGCTTCCGCATGTGCTTAATAAATGAAAGGGTCGGCGATACATAGTCCTGGGATATCGCATTATAAAAATCGACCAAGAGAAGGATGTGTGCATGCCCGAGGATCGGGGCGTGACATCCAGTTTAAGTGGTATCAGAGCGAAGTTGAAGATTGGAGTGATAAGGAGCGTTGACCATGGGATAGTTAGTAGGAAATGCCTTTAAATTCATGCTGGTGCATGTTTGTGTTAGCTGGATGCTAGAATTGATTGTCGTTTGAGGATCGCTCATCTTCTAATCCAGTGTGGATGTGGAAGACGGGTTTCAGTGTAAAGACTGAACCATGAGCGAGCAGGAGCTGAGAACTCCTAGTAAGAGGACAATGTCCTCTGTGACTCGGGATAATGCACTAACAAAATTCGGTACCCGAGGTGGTTGTGGCAGAGTGTCGGCCCTGGCCAGCTCGAGTGTAAGAGTACCACTGCAGGTTGGTACTAGTGTAGCAGCGTCGAATGATCCTAAGTTCGATAGGATCGTTCTGATGCAAGTGTTCCTTGGGAACTGGATGAGCCAGTAAGCTTAGGATCAAGCCGATGTCGTTGTCGCTATCACTACCGCCGTTAGTGTTGCAACCGCCTTTGTTGCTACACCTGTTGAGATCCAGAGTGGAGATATGATGTGGGATTAAGCCATCGCTTCCAAGTCAAGGTACAGATCCAGTTCAAGCAGAAATGGAAATCGGTTAGAGAAAAGACCGAGGTCGAGAAAAAAGTATTCTATTCCACCTAATAGGAAGGGCGGCATAGTCAAGTCAGTATTCAAACAAATGGAACATGTTGTTTCGTGGAAGATATGTTACATGGAAGAAGGTATGGATCAGTCTCATGTATTTTGAGGACAGGAAATTGTGATAAGTGTCGCCAGTACGGATAGTGAACTATGGGGTATCTGCATAAGTAGATGGAATCTCGACAACTGTTACTACTGTCACCGTTGATAGGACAGGTCAGAAGAAGTGTGCCATAGAACGCATTATGGAATTTTTGAGATAGATCTCTGGTATAAGAAATAGTGCATGCTGGCACTTGATAGGAGGTAGAAGACTCACTAGGTGAGTGCAAAAAGTATGGAAGGATGCATGGATTAATCTTGTGTTCGAGAATGACTAGAACGTGCTTTGATGGTAGTGAGCACGGTCATCAGGTGAGAGACTATCAGTTGGAGTTCAGGAAGAACACCAACATTGCTACTACCAATATGGCGCCAGTAGGATGGCAAAAGGAACAGGAATGGAACTGACCATGCTTTGATTAATGGAAGAATGTTTTGAGGTGATTCTTATCAGAATAGTGCCTCAGAGTGTTGGGAATGCAATTGTGGAATTTCAGTTGTATGTTAAGACTGTAGGAAAAGAACCATTGATTAGAGTTGCACTTCATTGGCCGTTGGTATATAACTTTATCGCCAAGTGCGAAAGGAATTAACTCCTAGAGTATCTTATGATGATAAACTGTTATGGTAGAGTAACCCAGCTTATTCCAGGAGCATGTAGAAATACCGAGTTTTACTGAGAGTTGAGAAGCGTCCTTGACTTCTTTGATCTCGTCACTTGAGGTAACCTGGTTGTCAAACATAAGTTATCGAGATTAGTGGGCAATGATCTTAGATAAGACAGATTGAAGAATTAAAAATTGAGGACTCCTCAGTAGTCCAAGAAATCTTGGAAGTGTTGCCAGAAAAGTGGTCAGACCGTTGCCAGAGAAAGAGATAGAATTACGAATGAGCTAGCATCCGGAATGGAACCATTCTCTAAAGTTTCTTACCGGTTGTTGTTGCCTGAGTTGATAGAACCAATGGGGCAGATGTGAGGATTAATGAATGAGGAATTCATGCATATCGGTGCATTACCTAGGGGAAACATCAACCTCATAGTGAGAAAGAAAGAAAGATGGTTCGTTGCAATTATGCATCAACTGTAGTCGACTCAATCAAGTGACAATCAAGGATAAGTGTTCATTGTTAAAGATCGATGAATTGGGTGACTTGTTATAAAGAGTGTTGATGTCTTCAAGGATCAAAATGATAATAGGCTATCGTCAGTTGAGAACTAGGAATGAGGTCATGCTGAAGACAACATTTCACTCATGATTTAGCCCTGGAGAGAATAATGTAAAGCCATTTGATTTGACGAACGCTCTAGCCACTGTCATAGATTTGACAAATCGAGTGTTCAAAGAATAACTAGATCAATGGTGATCGTGTGGTGTAGCGACATTATAGGGTGTTCATTAAGTGTTGAGAATCACGAGATGCCCCTAAGAATGGTCGTGTGGTTACAGGTAAAGGAATCTTCATGGACCCAGCCAAGATCGAATCAGTTGTTAATGGACCAAGACCGACATGAATGTCAGAGATCAGAAGTTGTGGGGATTGGACATATTACTACGGAAGGTTTGTGAAAGAATTTTCAGCATCAGTATCATCGTGGGCTTGACCTCTTGAGAAAGAAGAGAAATTCATTGGCATAGACAAGTACGAGGATAGTTTCCAGAGCTTCAGTAAGATCAGGCTACCGCACTTGTGCTAAAATTTTCATTTGGCTCTGGAAAGCATGAAATCTTTAGTGATGTGTCTTGCCAAAGACTAGGTATGTATTGATACAACATGAGAAGATTGTTGTATAACCGTCCCGCCAGTTGAGACCCAACAAGTTGAACATGAAACAGTGTCGTGAATCAGAATTTTGGCAGAACTATAATGGTGTTATCTGGTATTATCTTGGGAGAATGAAAGAAGTAATTTATGTGTTGAGCCGAGAGTCTTCGATTGTACATTGGCTGGCTAAAGTATAAACTTTACTTAAAAAGGGTTCAAAATTTGGTTTTCAAATTTGAGGTAGGCTACCTTTTAAAATTTATAGCCGCCCTCAAAATTGAACCAAATGTTCAAGTTAGAATCGGCGCCTAGTTGACAAGCAGAGATGTTCAGAAAATCTTATAAGAGAATACTGGTAAGAAATATATTGACTTTAAGATTTCTGAGGATGGAAAGTTCGGGTTCCATGAGTGATTGAGTGCACTTGACAGTGTAACACTTAGGGAAAAGATCTTGTCAGAAGTTCACTATAGTATCGCAGTTTTGACCAGATGGTGCAAGTAAGTCAGAATCGACGTCAGCTAGATTGGTAGGCCGATATGAAGATAGATATCGCCAAGCAGGTTGCAAGTGTCAGAGGTGTCAGTAAGTGGAAGTTTAGTAATGCAAATCCGGAAGATTTTAGCATCACTCGAGAGTCCCAAGTGGGAATGGAAATATGTGATAGGCTTACTAAGGATTCAGGGGATTACTGATACCATTTGAGAATAGTGGTCGATCGATAGATGGAGTTGGTCTACTCTGGTACCACACAAATAGATATTGTTTTGAGTGTGTGATCCAGATTTCGGCTCTGATTTCGATTAGATAAATTGGGCATTTCATCGACGTGATTATAGTGTTTTTCTCTGAGTTGGCCACTCATGAGATAACTAGACTAGCTGGGTGAGTTATTAAGGACCTTAAGGCAAATAGACTTGAGAATTCAACCAGGGATCGACTTCTTGACCGTGCTCATCTTTAGAGATCATTGCGGCACAGTATAAAATCGATTTGAAATCATAGATAGATCGGTTCAACTAAGATGAATGACCGATTGTGGGTGACTCCACTAAATTGGAAAATTTTCATCAACCGGCACTAATTTGATGTTCTATCGTTTTGGTACCCTGTGTCCGTATTTGAATCCTGGAGATTTTCACGAAAATCGGGAGTCACCAATGGGTCGAGTGGGTTCATTATGGCTCGAAGAAAATCGACCACGGGTCATTTGTCCTAAAAAGCTCTGAACACTATCCAGTAGCCTAGGTCATACTAAAAGCGTGTCAGAGTGAAATTAACCGCCAATCTAAGTTCGATTTCAGAAATTGAAGATTGTCTTTTCATAGAGTGGGTATACCGAAGTGTGTGTGTATCAGATAATTCGCCGGCATGGAGTGTTGGGGATGGATTATATTTCGAATCTAGATCAGAGATTATAAATTTGGCCAAGTTTTCAGAGAATTCTTTCTTAAGCAGTGTATAGCAGAGGGTGCAAAATTTCAGTGGTGAAAAGAAAGTGAAGAAAGATTACAAGGCCAGAGTCAGCTCAGTAATCAGTGTTTGCAGTTGTCAGATCAGTGTCAGAGTAAAGACTGCTAAGAACTGTCAGAAATTTTGAATCGTTGAGGTTCAAAGGTTTATTAAAGAGTCGAGAAAAAGAGATCAGATGTGGATGACGGAGTGTCTTGTGTGAGAAGCTCAATTCAGTTGTTGGTTCAGAAAGAGCAGAGTTTGTGTACCAAGATGATCTCCTTAGTCAAAATGGTCGAACAACACCACGAGACCGAAGGATTAGCATGGAATATTGAGACTCAATGAAATGACAATACCCCCACCTTTCGTATAAGGATTGGTAAAAGTTTAAATTTCGAGGACGAAATTTTTATAAGAGGGGAAGAGTTGTGACATCCAAAATTTCGGGTTCTAATTTCGACTAGATAAATAGGGCCGTTTTTGTTCAGTTGAAGCCAGGGATTGGGAAATTAGGATGCAAGTTGGATTATATGACTGGAAAAGTCATGAAATGGACAATGATATCTTGATGGATTTATTTAGGCTTCAATTGAAATTATTTGTTTGAGAATTGAACAAATTTGAGTAAGACTAAAGAAGAAAACTTAGCAAAATTCGTATGCCCATAGACCCAACATTTTAAAATACCTAAAGTCTTCTAGAAGGGGTATTTTGGGGCTTGAAAAGGTGGGTGGATGACAGCCTTTTGGTGGGCCCCGTTCGAAGACCAAAGAGGGGGAGAGAAATCGGTTTTCTCTTCTTCTTCCTCTCTCCTCCGTCGAGCATCCCTATCTTCTTCTTTTTCTTCAAAACACCATGGAAGCCGAAGAAGCTGAAGCAGCAGCAGCAACTCCGCTCGTCGCTGCCTCTCGCTGCCGTCGTCGCCCACCGAAGCCGAAGCCACCGCCACTGCTCCGCAGCCGTCCGCGTGCCCTCCGCCCCCTCTCCTTCCTCTGGTTCGAACAGAACTGACTAGCAGAAGCAGAAGCAGCGATCAGCGTTGCTTGAAGGAGCTGCAATCACGCCGTAGCTGCCATCGCCGCCCGCACCCGCGCCCGCGCCGTGCGTTCGCCGCTCGCCGCGAGCTTCGCCAGCCGTCGCCCCTCGCGCCCTGGTGTTCTCCCAGCCGCTGCCCAGCCTTCGTTCCGCCCCGTTTGGCCAGCTACAGCCACCGCGCAGCTTTGCCAGACCTCCCCGGCGTCACCCTCGCCCTCCGCTGGCCTCCCCTCGCTGCCCTAGCCGTCGGACGAGCTTCGTCCAGCCAAGAACAGTGGCTGGAAAAATGGGTTTCTAGCCCTGTTCAAGGCTTGTTTTGGGCCGTTTCCGGGCCCCGAACCCGAGCCGTGCTTTAGGAAGAATTGTTCCTTGCGTCGCCCCCGTCGGATTGATCCGATTTGCGCGCGATTTGGTGAGTAATCTCACTAATCCCGGATTAGTTGGCTAATTATGCTTAAGGTTGGTTTAGTTTAATTAATTATGTTTAGGTTGTTAGATTAGAATAAATTAGCAATTATTAGTCAATTGTGATGCGATTTAGATAAATTGATTGCGCAATTAGCAAGTAGACGTGGTCTACTATTTATTGGAAGTATCTCGGGAATTTTCCGACCCCTTAGTGGGCTTCAATTAGGCTTTTCGGGCCTAAGTGGAATTGTTGGTATTTAAATATTAATTTTCGGAATTAAATTAATTAATTGTTTATTTTCTGAAAATTCAATGGAGATGGCTAGTGACCGGAATATTATGCTAATGACTGTGGTGAAGTCGTTTATTTAATCGAAACTTTAGTTTGAGCTAAATTGAATTTTTAATATTAATTAATTAATTATTTATTTCCTGAAAATTCAACTGGGATGGCCCGTGACCGGAAATTTATGCTGGTGATCGTGGACAGTCCATTTATTTAATTGGGCCTTATTTTGAGCTAAATGGAATTTTTAATAGTTATTAATTAATTTTCGAAATTAATTAATTAATTATTTATTTTTCGGAAATTAAGTTTGAGATGGCCGACGACCGAAATCTCGTGCTGATTGATTGTCGCGCAATCCGTTTATTTATTTGAGCTTTGAATTGTGCTAAATTGATTTAATTGTGGATATTTAGGATATGTTCCTAAATCGATTATTTGGGTAAATTGAGTACGAATTAAGGTTGTGGATAATTACTTTACAAATGGGATGAATCATCATGAAAGGCACGGGGCCTGATGATTAGATATGTCACCTCGGAGAATGCACATGGCTCGGTGATGAAATATGTCGATGGAGAATGCGACGTACAATGACTAAATGTATATATCACCTCGGAGAATGCACATGGCTCGGTGACGAAGTATGTCGCTTGGAGAATGCATGTGTCTCGGTGATTAAGTGTGGCATCTTGAAAGAGACATGTGGGCTCGGTAATTTGACATTACTCGCACGGAGAATGCACGTGGTCTCAATGAGTACATTTAGCATCTTGAAGAGACACGTGGGCTCGGTGACTTGATGCATCGCCTTGGAGAATGCACGTGGGCTCGCTGATTCAAAATGATATTTTAAAGAGCATGTGGCTCAATAATCGATTCCATCACCTTGGAGAATGCATGTGGCTCGGTGATAAAGAATATCGCCTTGGAGAATGCACGTGGCTCGGTGATTGGTTTTATCAGTTGAGACTGTATAGCAATGACTAGAATGACCTAGAGATGGTCCAGCTGACATATAATCGACGAGGTGGATTGATCATTGCTTTAAATTGATGTTGTGAATTGATTGACTGAATGGAAATTACTGTGAGTGGTCTTGTTGGCATATAATCGACTAGGTCGATTTGATCGATGCTTCAATCGGTGATATGATTGCTTGGGTGCCTATTATGAATTGTACTGACTTGCAGGTGGGATCTGAGGCCAAGGTACGTCTTCTGCCCTGTGCGTGTATAGGCAGCCTATAGTATAATGGTTTACTAATCGGGCTTAGTGGGGTAGAACTCACTGAGACATAGTCTCATCCCAGTTTGGGGAAAACATTTCAGGACCCCGATGAGGAGCTGATGAGGAGTCTGAGAAGGAGAACTCGTAGGTAAAACCTGAGGAGAAGAATTTTGGAAGAAGAAGATAATCCCGAGAGGGGCCTTGAGTACGGTTTGGATGGATTGAGATCCTATCTTCTTTTGAGATCTCCATTTGATGTGAATAGAGTTTAGAGTAAAAAGTTGTGAAGTGCTCTGATTTGTGTTTTGTATAAATGTTTGGTTATAAGTTTCAATATGAAAAAATATGGCATTGCTTTTCTATCACATCGTATTTATTGTCTGGGGATTATAACTGCTTCCGCATGCACTTAATAAATGAAAGGGTCGGCGATACATAGTCCTGGGATATCGCATTGTGACTGCCTGAATTTTGACCCCGTCCCGAATATATGAAATGGGCATTTCGTTGGCGTGCCTATGGTCCTTTTTTTTTCTGAGCTGATCACTCACGAGTTAACCAATCTATTGGGTGAAGTCGTTAAGGGATATAACCGCGGTAAAATCCCTAAAAGCTACCGATAGGTCGGATCGGACTAAGATCGTGTTCGATCGATTTTAACCACGAAATTGAATTCAGTTTCGGAAATCGAACGTTCGAGTATATCACAATTCATTTATAGATGTCGTCTTGTCTTTCGGAAAAATTCTGTCAAGTTTGGGACTTTTACGGAAAACTTTTTCGGATGTCACGAAAAATAGCAGAAATTGGGACGGGCCAAATTTAAGGAAATTTGAACTTCCAAGCTGAGCCTGTGAGTGTTGGGGATTTATGGAAAATTGTTTAGGAGTTTTCGTCATCGAAATTGGATCTCAATTTGGGAAATTGAGTGATGAAATTGATCCTAAGATTGGGAAATTCGGAGTAAGGTGTGGGGCAGCATTTTAGGCAGCAAAATTTATTAATTGGTGGAATTATCCTATAAGGAAGAAAAGGGAGACAAGAGGATATGCATGTGGGCTTAATAGGGAACACCATAGGATAAGTTTAAGAGACTTTTAGGAATCTAATGATGATTTAGATATTTTTATTTGGACTTTCAAGGCCTCTCTTGCAAGCTTGCCGTGCACGCCGTCCCTCCCCCCTTCGCATATACGATTCTCTCCATCTCTCTTTAGTTCGACCGCCTCACCCAACCGAAACTGCAGTTTTCTTTTCCTTTCATCTCACGGACGCTGTCCGTAAGCCCAGGCCGTTCGAGTTACCTTCAACACCACCGAAGCCTCTCCACGTCTCTCTCTATCAGCCAGCAGCTACTTTCATTTCCCTTGAAGCTCGAGTTTCACCCCTGCAATTCACGCTCGCCCCACCATCTGCTGTCTCCTCTGCCACGAAGATCAGCGCCCAACTCCCCACCGAGTTTTTCTCTTCAAGCTGCCACGTCCGAGTCAACTGAACTTCAAGCGAAGCCCCATCGTTGACCTTGAAGCTTCTCCGTGCGCCACGCCTGTAGCTCCTTCGATCTCATCATCCACCGAAGCTGCTCCACCAAGTCTTGTCTTCATGCTGGTTTGTTGACCCCAGAATCAAGCCGCGGCGTCCTCCATCAGGTGAATTGCCCATGCGTCTGAAGCTGCCGCTGTGTTGACTCCAAGCTCAGTCAACCTAACGCCGTGAAGCCCCATAGAAGACCACGCCGTCTCACTGAATCCTCATTTCATCTCTGCCAGCACACCCGTGTCTTCTCGTTCAGCTTCCACGGTCGAAGATCCCAGCGGAGCAGCCGCGCGTCCCACTTATGCCAGCGAACCCATCCTGTTGACTGAAGCCTGCTCCACTTTCGTTGATCCAGCTGCTGGACCGAAGATGCTGCCCAACTTCTTCAATCCAGCGAAGTACACCGAGGCCCAGCAGTTTCGGTCTCCTCTTGCCTGTGAATTTGAGCAGCCCAGCCCACCGAAGCACGCATCTTGAAGCCTGCAACAAGACAGGCTCGGTTTAGTCTTGTTCGGCCTAGCTCCTCCAAGCAAGACCAGAAGCTCCTTTGGGTTTTCTTGTCCAGCCCGTGAGTTCAGTGAGGCCTATTCAGTTTAGCCATTTCAGCCCAACTCAGCCCGGTTCGCAATTGTTTTCAGCAGGTCCAAGCCCAAGTTTCAGCCCACTCTTGAGGCCCGTGAAGCAGCCCAAGAGGTAGGCCCAAGCAAGTTCGGCCCAAGCCCAGCTTTTACTGTGGGTTTTGTGAGGCTTGTAGGCCCGGCCCGAGTGTCCGCCGTCGCGTCGCTGTCACGGGGTTCCTGTCTCCGCTTTTAATCAAGTGAGTAATCTCACTAATCCTTGCTTAGTAGACTAATGATGCTTAAGGGTTGATTAGATTTAATTAAGTGCAATTAGGTGGTTAGATTAGCATGGATTAGTGATTATTAGTTAATTGCATTGCATATTAGTTAGGTGGTTAGTGTACTTAGCTAGAGAACTGCCTATACTATTTATTGAATGCATCTCGGGATTTTTCTCGACCCTTATCGGGCTTCAATTAGGCATTTCGGGCCTAAATTGGATTTATCGTATTTATTTATTAATTTTTGAAATTAATTATTTAATTATTTATTTTTCGGAAATTAAAGAGGATAAATGACTAATAAATTTTACGCTGATCGTCAGAAATGATTCGTTTATTAAATTGAATTCTATGTTGTGTTGAATTGAATAAATTGTGGATTTTTAGGACATATTCCTAAATGAGTTGATTTTGAATAATTGATCAAAGAACTACCGGCTATCGGTTGTCAGTGTTTAATTGATTGGTGAACTACGGAAAATTGTGAAAGTTGAGTAAGATTGGTGAATATGGGAAAATGTCCCAAAATTAGGAAGTGCCGTTATTTGAAAGGAAAATAACCGTGTGAGGTTGTGAGTTTAATAGATAATTGCCAGGTGGGGCCGTGATGCCACCAAGTCAAGAAAATTGCCGAGTGGGGCCGTGATGCCACTGCATATAAAATTGCCGAGTGGAGCCGTGATGCCACTACATACATAATTGCCGAGTGGGGCCGTGATGCCACTACATACATAATTGCCGAGTGGGGCCGTGATGCCACTACATATACAATTGTCGAGTGGGGTCGTGATGCCACTAAATCTAAGAAAATTGCTCGGTGGGGCCGTGATTACCACCTATAAATAAGTTGTGTCCTTTAGGACCGGGATTTAAAGCCAAGAAGGCTAATTGAGCCGTTAGTAAGAGTTTGAAATGGAATGACTAAAATGACCGATGAGTAGTCTTGTTGTCATGTAATCGACTAAGTCGATTGATCAATGATTTGATCTGATGTTGTGAATTGACTAATTGAGTGGAAATGACCTTGCGATGATTCGAATGACATGTAATCGACTAGGTCGATTTTATTGACGCTTCAATCTGCAATATGACTATTTGAGTGCCTATTGAACTGTGCTAATATGCAGGTGGAATCTGAGGCCAAGGTAAGTCTTTTGACCCGTGCGTGTATAGGCAGCCCGGATAGCATATTGGTTTCCTAATCGAGTCTTAGTGGGGTAGGACTTGCTGAGATGTAGTCTCATCCCGGTTGTGGGACAACATTTCAGGCCTGTAGATGAGCCTGTGAAGAAGGAGCCAGAAGAGGACGATGACCCAGTAAAAGATGAAGAGCTTGAAGGATGTGAGCTTAGTGAAGAAGAGTCAGAAGAGGATCAGGATGATCCTGAGTACGACCCAGATGAGAACTGAGATCTCATCCTCTTTTGTGAATCTTGTCTAAACGTGAATAGTGTGAAACTAGAATGTTATGAATAGTCTTGTGAATAGACTTTGAGTTATGCCATGTATAAAGGTTTGGTTGTGGATTTCAATATGAAAAATATGACCTTATTTTTCTATCCCATTGTTTTATTGTTTGGGGATTTATAACTGCTTCCGAATGTGCTATAAAAAACGAAAGGGTCGGCGATACTTAATCCTGGGATATCGCATTATAAAATCGACCAAGTAGAAGGATGTGTGCGTGCCCGATGATCGGGGCGTGACACGCATTATAAAAATCGACCAAGAGAAGGATGTGTGCGTGCCTGAGGATCGGGGCGTGACATGAATGGTATCAGAGTTTGGTTTTGGTGAAATAGTAGGGGTGAAAAAGTGGGAGCGAATATGGACAAAGGGAAGGTGAAGATTGATCGGTTTGATGGCAAAGACTTTGGTTTCTTAGAAGAAGACATTGAGCTTCTGTTGCGCACCCCCAACAAATGGTATTAGAGCTGATGGTTGCAGTTTCCGAGCATGTGGGCGTTGTGATGCAGCAACATGGGCCTCTAAGGATGATTTTGGGCCAAAAGGATACTTAAATTAAGGAGGAGCAAGCCTAACAATGAGCTCATACGTAAAAGAGAGATTATTAAAATGCACGTGTGAAAAATCCCATATTGAAAAATTAATGTTGTGTTAAGCAATTAATATATTTTAGTTGGCTTATAACTCATTAACTTAAGCTTTCAGGTGAAGCTAAGTCCAACTAGATGTATTGACTGGCTCGGATTTAGGCTTCCTCTTGATGATCTCCTTAGGTTAAGGTATTGGGTAATTATGCTGTGCGTTCCCAACATTAACATCATAAAGAAAGGCATGTATGTATATACTTTGGAAGGTCAAAAATGTCCCTACATTTTGAATGTCCTCAAAAGAGCACGTGCTCTTGATTGAGGGACAAAATGGCGACCATCATTTTTTATGTCTAAATGAGCCTGCGTGGCAATAAGGCAAACTAATGTGTCGTTTTTATCATTAGAAAAGCAAAAAATTCCAAAATTAAAATTTTAAACTCAAACAAAATGATTTTTATCAAAGAGAGAAGGAAAAAATCCAAAAACTAGAACCACGGAAGAGTGGGGAAGGGGGTGCATTCGATGGTGGTGGCCACGCCACTATCAAGGTCACCATGGCCGCAGCTGCTGTCGTGTTGCCCTCAGTACTCTTTCCGAATTCGATGCCCGAGTCCATTATCAGTTTCTTCGCGGAACATGGTCACAAAAGGCAACCGTCGAGAAAGCGTCGTTGGCGACGTGGCTTGAGACGGGGTCGCTAGTCTTGTCTTGCTCGAACTCAACATCTCTCTTAGCACTCTGCAAAAGAAAAACATAAAATGAAAATAATGGCCGCAATCACGATCCCACTCATAGCTATCACATGAGTAGTGTTGGTGATCACCATCAGGGCAAATTGTGCCTAGTCGTTAACTAGAAAAGATCACTATATGACTGACCCTCCAAATTTTCTTTTAGGGCAAAATTTAGGCCATTAAAAGCTATTTCGGCAAAAGATCTTTATGGCAAGGATAGAAGGCATCGATTCTTTGATCTCTTGAACCTAGACATGAACTGGTCCACCGATTCGTTATTCTGTAGCTTGATACTACCTAAGACTGCAATAGACACGTTGGGAGTGGACCTATTGAACTGACTATGAAATTGTGTCTCCATCTATTCCCAAGAGTGGATAGAATTGGCTTGCAAGGCAGTGTACCATGTAAAAGCAATCTTAGAATAATGATGAAGGAAACAACCTTAAGTTCCAACAATTGACATGAGATGCATCACCACATTGTGTAGTGAATAAGCTAATATGCTTGACCATCGATTGGTCATCTTCGCCAAAGAAGTTAAAATCAAGCATCTTAAAACCTATTGGATAAGGCAACACATCCATCCAATCTGGATATAATTTTCTATATATGGGTCTGATATTCCCTTACATCATATACCCTAAGCGTTGTACTACTTGATCTACCATCAAATGGAAATTCTGGGGGTCTTGACCAAGGGCCACTCGAGCAACCTGCCCCCCAGGCAAAGGCGGCAGTCTAACTTGATTACCGACTACCAGATTTGGCCTTTGGAGATTATACACTGGATTGGGAATAATCATTGCTTCTACAGAGGGTCTTTAACCCTAGGCGAAGACGGTGGTTACCTTGGTTGTCGATCACCATATTGGGCCTATTAGAGCGGGTGCTATATTAGGCTGAGGCACTATCTCGATGGTCTTACATTATCACATGAGGGTAGAGCCTAACTGGATGCATGTTTTCCACATTTGGTAAGGAAAATTTTATAAATCATGTTGATTGACCAAATTGTCATTATTGTTAAGTCAACTTGAATATGATTAGGCAGATTACTTCCACTGACATGGATTGATCCACTAGTCTGGGTCGCACCAACAGTTTCAGTCCTTTGAAAAATCATAATCGACGGTCGGGTGGTACAATTTGTTGTACGACACCAAAAGTTACTTGAGTAGAAGTAGATGAGGGGATATACCCCACAGGCAGGATTAGCAGGATTCACCTACATCCAAGTTGAATGGCTCGACGTTCTTGGCCCGATCATGACCTCATGAAGGGTATTGACGATCATTGGGTCGACCCCATTGATTGTGTGTTTCATCATGTGATTAGTGAATTCATTTTGATGCTCCTTATCCTTCTCGTGGTAACCAACATCACAGGATTTGGCTCTAACTACGTCTCTCCTCTTCGATGAGTTGTCTTAGGTTGTTGACATCTTCACCTTGCTCTTATTCTACCACCGGCTGAGCAGTCAATGACTTAGAACGTCATGTCCTGTCATTACCAAGTTGTGGTGATGAGTGATTACCCTAAGCATTGTCAAAATTGATTTGATTCCTTATCATCGCCATTGTATCTACTCAAATCAACCACACTAGTCCCACCATGTTTGCCAAAAGATGTTTTGGTTGAATATAACCAAAAAATATGTTTACTTTTTAAACAAAAATCGTTTTTTAAAGTTTTTTTATTAGAGGAGACAAGTTTTGTAATGATTCCAAACGGAAATATGACAGGTAGACGAGGAAATCAGCAAGTTTATGTCAAACAGGAGTGTACGTACACAAATCGTACTAGAATTTAATTAATGACAAAACTTAGAAATACGGCCACTTCAATGGAACTGAACGTACTATGCTGGAGTTTAATCAATTACAAAACTTGAAAATGCAAAGATGTAACGTCGGAATTTAATCAACAACACAACATCCTGGATAACTATATGCATTGTAATTTAATCGACGATGCGACTATAAGAACTCTCTCTAAGATACACGTTGGAATTTAATCGACGAGTATGAAAATTAAAAGTATCGGAAAGTATAAATAATTGAAAGATAGTATATTTGTTTGTCGATGTGTGCATGTGTGTGGGTGGGGGCGTCTCCAATAAATTAATGATGGTATTTATAGTGATTATTATCCCGCAATTGTAGCTGTGTTTCCTCATCTCTAAAAATCTTATGTCCATGATCTCACGATATCATGAGCTTGACCTCAAGCGATTGCTTCCTTGAAATCATGTTTCAATTCCTATAGTTGTCAATAATGGTTCGCGTGTTTAACAATGACATTTGGTCTAGTCTCCTGCCTACTCGTATTGACCTGGCCAAATTTTGTTGCAAATGAAGCGGCAACATGGACTATAAAACTGTCTTCTAATTGGATTTGGAAAAAATATCCTCTACTAGCTAGAGCAAAATATCATTTGGGGTCCACAATCTCAATTGTTTTACGCAATCTGATTCTACAATTTTTTCAAATGAGTTCATACATACATCAAATAGCGCACAAAATTAAAGAACTCTATTCTTTTCTATGACACGTTTGCACCTAAAGGATTGCGTATTTCTATACTAGATGTCCGTGCGTTGTGTGGAAAAAAACTCGATAGTTTAACATTATGAATATATGACAAGATTGACAAATAAAATGGTATCTATAAATGTTTCGATCAATCTGAAAAATTGGAAGCAAATGAACACAAACGATGAGATGTCAATTCACCTGAGCACGCGTGGAAACAAACTTCAAAAGGAGATGAGAGGAAGAGAGCAAGCTACTGATCAAACCGATACACTCTTCTACCACCTCTTTAGGAATTATATTACCAGCTGATAAAACTTCAAGCAGGAGACTTGCTAATAGGCTTTGGTTGGTTTTTATATAAATAAAGAATAGATATTGTAGATTTATTTGTACCCTTTTATTTTGTACAACCCATTAAAAAAGTCATCTACCACACACGATCTAGGTTCCAAGTCTATTATAATCAATACTTTTTTCCCTCATGATTTAATTTCATTCTAATAGTACTATGGACTATTTTAAATATGAACTTATCAGCTATTTATGCCTTTTACTTATGCATGGGTAACTATGACATAAAACAGATTGCACGCTATTGGCGATATTCGAATAAGTGACCTCCAAGTTTTGATCTGGAAATCCCTTAATGTTCTGACCAATTACGCTAGCTTAAATAGTTATATTAAAAAAAGAAGATGAAGATAAGAGAGTAAAGGTTAATGAATTGAGTGATATTCATTCCTCGTGAAAATGGCCGAATTACTAACATGAGCTTCACACGACTCCATGCGATCAAATAAAATAGGCTTGCTTTCAATTACAACAACATTGGAAGTTCCTAACTTTAAGCCTTCCGTTAGCTATATATTTTCAAACATAAAGTACTCAATAAACGCACTTATTTCATTCTGCAGTGGAGACTAGTGTGATAAAAGTTATATGTTGATGAAGAAACTATCATGTAAGCCCTTACGACATTGTTTTTGTCTTGTACTAAGCTTAAAAAAAGAAATATTAGTCTCTTTCCCCACATTTGTAAGCAAGAAAGGAAAATCTTATGGCTAGATCATGTTCAATTATTGCTTATTAATCAAATCTTGTGCTCGTCAGATTGGAAGGTTTGTGGAAGCTGTGTCAGTTTGCGGGACCACACCACACCATAATGTTTACAAAGCTAGGTCATCAGAGAATAACTCATTTTGGTTGAGTTCAAGAAAAAATGCTTCGAGGCATGCTATTCAACATCTTGCGAACGTTGCCAGTAAAGAAGATGATTACGCTGGTGTTACAAAATCGCATCATGTAAGAATTTATTACTATGAAGACCTTGACTAACATTTCAACCAAAAAAGAAAGAAAAAAGACCTTGACTAACATAGGCATTGAATCTTTTTTTGCCAAAGACCTAGGTGTGATTAAAACTTCTTTTAGCGAGCGAAGGACCATTTATTTGGGAATAAGTACACTAATGGTGCCATAAGTTGTGTACGGCGCTCACCTTGGTGCCAAAAGTTTCCGTCGGATCACTTAAGTGCCAAAAAATTTGAAAAACGCTCACTTTGGTGCCAACACCGATCTGAACCGCTGGAAATCTGACGTGGCGTTTTTTTATTAATTTTTTAGGCCGACGTGGCTTGTCGGAGAGCACAATCAGCATCTAAACCACAAAAACGACGTCGTTTGGCTTCTTTCCCCCAAATCGAAACCCTAAATCCCCAAATTGAAAGAGAGAGAGAGAGAGAGAGAGAGAGGAGGCACGCCGTCTTCTTCCTCGAAGAGCGACACCAGCAACGAACGACACCAGCAGCAACACCATCAGCGCACCAGTAGCAACACCAACAACGGCACTAGCGGCGGCGGCGACGGCGCACCGGTTGCGGCACCTTCAAACCTTCTTCTTCGTCCTCCTCCTCCGCCTCGCCTCCTATTCTTTTTGCCACTTTTTGTTTTAGCAACGATCTCGTTCCCTCCTTGCTCACCTGGTCGAGCATCTACAATGGTGGCCGAGCGACGGTGGCCGAGCGTTGGCGGCGAACAATGGTGGCCGAGCGTTGGCGGCGAACAATGGTGGCCGAGCGGCGAGGAAGAAACCCTAACCCTAATTTCAACCCATGTACAAGCTAAATGGCGTCATTTTTGCGAGGGTGTCCACGTATAAGAGCAAAACGACGTCGTTTCTTGAAGAGGATGGAAAACGACGTTGTTTAAAAGCCGAGCAACTTTTTTTTTTAAATAAAAATGCCACGTAATCATTTTGGCCGGAATTTCTCGCCGGTGGCACTAAAGTGATCGTTTTTTCTCCGATTTGGCACTTAAGTGATCCAGTGGAAACTTTTGGCACCAAAGTGAGCGCCGTACACAACTTATGGCACCATTAGTGTACTTATCCCATTTATTTGAGAACGTCTATTAGAAAAGGGCCAATAAGGGATCATATTTCTTTCAGTCGCCCAAGATTGACCAAAGCATTAATTGGTTTGAAAGTTTGTTTATGCTATCCAATTTGCCCTCCTACAAGTTCCAATTGCAAAGATATTGTGATTATTACTTCATAAATCCTTTCTTAACTCCAACCCAACTAGTATTGGTATTAAATACACTTTCAAAGTGTTTAGCAAAATTAGAAAATTTTCCCCACATTCGACTCTCAATGGACGACACCGTGGATTTGTTCAACTTCTAAGAACCATAAACTTCAATTTTCCTGTTCTCTCCCGACAATTCAAAAGTATTTGCTAAGTCCCGACTGACATAAATTTGGTAATTTACATGCATCAATGTGGATTAGTCTGACTCTGAAAGTTCA
The DNA here is from genome assembly GCA_017140255.1 of Eucalyptus paniculata subsp. matutina. Taxonomy (NCBI): domain Eukaryota; kingdom Viridiplantae; phylum Streptophyta; class Magnoliopsida; order Myrtales; family Myrtaceae; genus Eucalyptus; species Eucalyptus paniculata. The sequence continues at coordinate 46,509,750 of CM029436.1, read as the reverse complement.
AGTGCCCCATGTTTTTGAATAAAAAAATATTTGATATGGCAAAATCAAATGTATCTTTTTTTCTTATTTTAGACGAGAAAAATTCCCAAGATCAAAAATCAGAGTCCATAAAATACCATGTTAACATCGCCAATTAGGTAAACCGACTACTTACAGGATAACTTTACAAGTGACACGCCAACCCGCCATGGCCATTTGGGCCCAGCTGTCTCCGTCGCTAACTTACTATCTCCAAGACGCGATAGCATGGTATCACGTGAACTTTTGCAAGGTTGTGTAGTTAGACATTCGATTGTTTCAATTAGTAACTAAACTCCAGATGATTGATGGCCTATTAAATTGTTAATTTCGGTTCAGATCGAAAGTAAATAGATTTTAGTATGCTTTGAGACCTTAAGGACTTTGCAAAGTTCGAATAATTATTGATGGACAAACAGTAAAATTAAAACAAAAAAAGAATTGCATGAATTTTTTTTGGAATAAGAGCACGTGATTTACATTATTGGAGGTCATGCTTGCTCGATGATTGAAGCTAAACATGAACTGCTGATTGAGATGACATGAATGGCACAGGAAAAGTAAAAAAAAAAAGAAAAAAATTATTAAATATGGTGGGAATGCTTTTATAAATAAAGAAATATATTAGACTTCGAAAACTTAACTTAGTTCAAAATTCAAATCCATCTAATCTAATCAACTCTGCTACGAATAATCTTCTCATTCTCGTATCTTCAGAGTCATTTTGATGTGCTGCCATGATTTGAAATGCCGGTTTTGTCTTTAAATGGACACTTACATTATGCATTTCGATCTTTTGTAAGAATCTCTGAACGTCTTTAGTTGTGGGCTACCCTAAAAATGATTCGCAACTACTCTTGATTCCTTAGCAGTGGTTCCCTGTTGATGGATTCTCCTTGACTCAGTCTTAAACTTCTGAGCATGCTTCGAGTCAATCCATCGTTGCGACATGTCATGTACTTATTGAAAGTTCATGACCGATGAGCTCATCTGACATTCCATCGATGGGTTTTGCGGGTCAAGGTTATTATCATGACATGACTAGGGCAATTAACTTCTTCATGTTTAGGTCCAACAATAGCAAATAAATAAATAAATAAATGGAAAAGATATAAAAGATTAAAATTTATTAAAAAAGAATGGCCGCAATCACATATCCGCTCATGGTGATTGCATAAGTGGTGCTGGTGATCACCATCGAGACCACTTGTAAGCCTTGCCTCAACTAGGGCAGGGAAGCCATTGGACCTCTCTCTCAACTCCGATTACGACCCAAGGACAACGAGGACAGCAAACTCGCGCTTACGCCCCTCTAATTGCCAACGCTAACCATAATCTTGTAGCATCAAATCCAAAGTGCATTGATGGCAGCTCCTCTGTCTCATCTAAAACCATCATGCTCTCTGTTGTAGGTATAACACGAAATTCATAATTTGCTTTCCCTTCAGTCGTTACCTCTTTTTCGCTGTGATTTTGTTTTATGTTTGCAATCTCTCTGCAAATTGAAAGGAAGAAAGAGAAGGAAAATAAGACCTTTGCTTTATATTCTGTTAATTTCTCTTTCGTCTTTAACAAAAATAATTTTAATTTGAGTTTAAAATCATTAAATTTTTTCTTTTACTTTTTTAATAATAAAAAGTGCCATATCAACTTACTACATAAGTGCCGTCTGACACACAGACTCGTTTAGATGGAAAAATAATAGTGGCCATTTTTGTCCATAAAAAAAGAGTGCGTGCTTTTCTTGAAATGACATCATTTTTATAATCTAACATAAATACATTATTTTTTTCAAGATTTGGCCCACCAGTTATATGAGAACTTCAAATGACACTTCAACCCACCGTGGTCACTGGGCCCCACGCTCTTTAGCAACTTGCTAGGTTTATGTCGTAATAGCACATGCTCAAGGAAAACAAAAGGAAAAGGACAAGAAATACCGTGTTTTCCACCCCACCAAGAATAAAGAAAGAAAAATTGACGTTGAGGTCGTTCTGTTGTTTTGTTTGTCATTGTCCGATGGTCTTTTGCAATTGTTTTATCTAGGCAAGTTGGCAGAATTACAGTTAATGAATTCTGTCGTCATCATTTCCCAACTAATCATTTTCTTAATGGCAAGCTGTTTGTAGTTCTCAAGTCAAAAAGTAGAGTCAGTAGTGCTCATTATAAAAATGGCCAACCAAGCGCTTGCCCTCTAGACGTATTTGGTTCAAATATATTCTCGGCAATTATATGTGTCATTGGTCCATTGCAAGAACTGAGCAAAGAATCCCTTCATCCTCTAGTCATTCCAAGTCGAAGCTGAAGGTACGGTAACATCTCCCTCGATTACATTTTTTTCATAAATGAATTTTCAGTTCCCTGCTGTTTCCTTCCCCCACAGTGTCCACTTGTTTTTGCGTTGTGCCGATATTTCCACTTATATTCTGGTGTGCAGTCCTCTTCATCCATCTTCACAGACAAGCTAGCAGCCAAGAAATCTCAGTTCCTCTTGCATCCTTATGTTGAAGCCACTCCTGGTATGTGTTATCAGCGCTTGTTTCACTTTCACCCTCTTTGTTTAGTTATCTGGTTCTATTGATTAAACCCAGTAAACCTAAAAAAAGGAAGGGGAAACAAAAATGGGTAAAAGAACTACAACTGATCAAACCCTAATAAACATAAGGCATCCGTTTTTTTTTTTTTTTTTTTTAAAGGTGGTTTTGTGAAAATCTTTAATTAAGGGCCTACCTTTAGTTCATATATCTATAGATAAGATTTGGTTGATGGACTACGTCACTCTCTAATTTATTAAAATTCCATCTGCTTTATATTTGAAGAAATTATTGCTTCAGCTCTTGCAATTATGTTTTGTCTTATATGAATCATAGCTTGAAAAAAGATATATTAGTCTCTTTCCACATATTGTAAGTGAGAAAGGGGAATCTATGTCAAGCTCATGCGAATTATTGCTTATTAATCAAAACACGTCCTTATTACATGGGAAGGGTTTGAGGAAATTGTCTTAGATAATGATATCTTTTGGTTGAGTTAAAAGAAATTAATTTGAAGCAAGCTATTCAACATCTTGCCAAAATTGCCAGTACAGGCGATGGCTACGGGGCTCTCTAGAAAAGTATCGATTTTTTTTAGACAAAGACCTAAGTGTTGACTAAAACATTTTTTAGCAAAAGACCAATCATTTGAGAATGTCTATTAGCATGAGACCATATTTCTTCTAGTCGCTGAAAGGTTGATCATAGCATTAATTGGTAGTTTCCTTATGATATCCAATTTGCCATCCCGCAAGTTCCAATTGCAACAATATGGTGATATTTATTGCTTGGTTATGCCTCAAAACTTCTTTCTCGAGGAAAGCTTTCTCCAATCTAACGAGTGCTAGTGCCGCAGCTATTATTGAAGCGTTTTGTGAAATCATGGTTTTTTCCGACATTCAATCCTGAATAGATTATGCAGCATATTTGTTCAACCTTTAGGAAACTTTAACTCGAATTTTCCTTTTTCTTCTTCCTATAAAAATGTTTCTATTTCAAAATCCCGATGTGCATCTCTGTGATTTACGTGCATTTACGTGAATTAGTTGGCTTTAAAAAGTTCAGCTACTCCATGCTTTTATTTAATAAAAGAAAAAAATATTTCATAAGCAAAAATCAACTATTTCATTTTCTTTTATTTAGGACAAGAAGGTTCCTAATATGAAAATTCCTAGTTCGTAAAATAATATGTGTATATACATGCATATATGTATGTATATAAAAAAGACAAAAATGACCAAACTCTCAAGTGTCTCCAAAAAAAGTACTTACTCTTAATCAAATGTCTACCGTTAGTTTTTTCCATCCAAATTAACTTCGTGGCAAATCACGTGACAAACGGCTCTTGGATGTATCCTGACTTGTCTTTTTTATTATTAAAAAAGTAAAATAATAATTTTATACTCAAAATAAATTGACCTTTATCAAAGGGAAAAGAAAAAAAAGAAAAAGAAAAACTAGAAGCAGAGAGAGGAGAAAGGGGTGCATCGAGTGGTTTGTCGAGTTAAGCATGGCCGCAACCACCACCGCGTCAATCTCGATGCTCTTTTCGACTCTAGTGGTTGATGCCTTAGTCAGTTTTTCAAAGGAACGTAGTTCGCAAAGGCTACTGTAAGAGTAATTAAACAATTTAAGTTTAGTCTACAAAAGTTGAGTAGTCCCACAAATTCTCATTTAATTGTCTCGACCTTTTCAAATTAAACTTAGTCCAAGTATGTTTGCCACTAATTTATTTGTAGTGAATCGATTAAAAATCCATCAAAAATATTGGGAGAAATATTTTTCTTGCACAATCAAAGAATTTTAATCAAGGACTTGATTATAAATTAATCAACTAATGTCATTTTGGTACCTAATCTTATTTAAACATCAATGTTTAATTTTTTATTTTATTTTTTTTGGATTTTTCATGCATTTTCAAGAGAAAAACACTCAAAAGCCATTTTTAAGCATTTTGCTAATTTTTTAAAAAAAAAAAAATTCTTCTGATTTTTTAATAAAATATTTTTAATATTAAAATAATATTATAATATAAAAAAGACCCGAGTTGGAACCGACCCGAGTCGCCAACCAGCGGCCCATCTTGGCCTAAGCGCTGGCCCAGTCCGGCTTAAAGAGAAAGAAGGCCCAACCTTTAAAAACTAGATGAACTAAGCCTGGCCCATTAAAGCAGAATAAGCCCAATATGCCTAAATCATCCCAGCCCGAATACCAAACCCTAAAGACCTGACCCGTATCCACTCCGACCCGCATCCGACACGGTACCCAGGCAGACCCGACTTGCTCTCCTCCCCCTGCCTCTCGCGGCGCTCTGTCGACCTCGCCCCAACAGGGGCGGCCGCGGCGAGTGCCACCGCTCGCCTCGGGCTGGCCACGCACCCAGTCCAGCAACGTCTCGGCCAGCCCAGGCCGAGGGCCAGTTCTCGGCCGACCACCGTCGCCAGCCGAGAACTAGCTCAGCTTCCCCTACTTCGGCCGAGATTTGGCTCGGCCAGGCATGGCCGGCGGAAGCCGCTCGACCCGAGGCCTCCCCAACGCCGTCTCCCCTGTCTCGACCCTCCGCGTGACACCCAAACGGCGAGTAGACGATCGATCGGAGCTCGGGAACGGACTTTCTCAACACGAACTTTTAGATCTAGCTTAGGCATCTCGTCGAGCGGATGGCGCGCGACGCGTTAGGGGGATCAAGATACCTGGTGATATCTGTTCCTCTTCATCATTTTGTTTCCCTCTAATATTACACACTAGTTCTCAACTAATTAATTTCTTAATACCAAGTTGTGTGTTAATAAAGTTGTGATTTTATGTTGTCTTGTTTTTTTTGTGTTTGTCTAATGGTCATTTGCAATTATTGATCTGGGCTAGTTGGACAGAACCGCAGTGATGATTTCTGTCCTCATCATTTCCCCCTTGTATTATACAATTATCAACTAATCAATTTCTCAATTGCAATTTTTTTTATTGATGAACAATGAATTTGCGTATTTGTGTTGTGGGCGTACGTGCAAGAGAGAGAGTGAGAGAGAGAGTTAGGACAATGCAAACTTGTTCAAGTCAAAAGTAGAGTTAGTAGTGCTTCATATAAAAATAACTCCACGTCGTCCCGTTATGATTAAGTTGAATAGAAAAAGCTACATTGAAGAATTAACTATCTAAGCAAAGAAATATTTTATGGACCAAAATTACAAACTTAATAATTTTACAAAATTTAATCCATCAGAAATTATGAAAAGCATGGTTAATTGATGATTAATTGATTTTCAAACATGGAAGGATATAGAGTCAATTTTAAATAAACATAGAAGGTGAAGAGGAGATTAGAGAGAAAAAAAAGTAGGGTGAAATGGTGATTCAGCTTGTTTCCAAACATAGAAGGTTATTTTGATCAAATAAAATATTTGTCCCAAGCCAAAGAGGGGATAAAAATAGCCCCACCCTATTTATTTTATTTAAAATAAAGAAAGCATCAAAATTTTTACTTGGAGCAATGTTATACTTTAATTTAGAATTTCTCACATTTGGATGTGGCCATTTTAAAGAAATTATCTTTTAATTTATGGTTCGGTATTTTAATCTATAGAAGGTTATTTGATCAAATAAAATATTTGCCCAAGCCAAAGAGGGATAAAAATAGCCCCACCCTATTAATTTTATTTAAAATAAAGCATCAAAATTTTTACTTCTAAGCAATGCTTTAATTTAGAATTTCTCACATTTGGATGTGGCATTTTAAAGAAATTATCAAAACAAGTGCTATCAAAAGAAGTGGTGGATGGTAGAAACATCAAAACAATTACTAGCTCTCTAACAAGTACCCGGCATCTTTTGATTTGTAACCTCTACTTACTGCTTTCTTGTGAAATCATGAAAATGAAAAGAAACGTTTTAAGCTTTGAAATATTGAGAAAAAGTTCAAAATGATTCTGACTGTCAATTTTCAAAAGAATCGACAACTGTTGAACTAGTATGAAAGAAAACATGGACAACAGGAACAAAAAAAAAAAAAAAAAAAAAAATTAGGCTTCTAGTGCACATGGTGGAGCAGCAACGTGTTGCCTTGTCCACGTGAGATCATTCTGCAAGTTCTCCATGTAAACCAGTAACGTGTTACTTGGGTGCACCGAGCGCAGTGAGCCATCATTGAGCGACCAAGTGTTTTTCTAAATAACTCTGCGTTCTATGTTGCTGACATTCCTCAGTCTCTGTTTATTTACATCGCTCCTTCTTCCGTACACTCCATTCTCTCTCTCTCTCTCTCTCTCTCTCTCTCTCTCTCTGGTTTTGTTTCACAATTCTAACTGATTAGTTCTGTTCTCACTTCAGTTTTCTCCGCACCCATTTGTTTAAGCGACCAATAAAAGGAGGCAACAAGAAGAGGAAAAAAAGAAGGGGGAAAAAGGAAATTTGAAAAATTAAAGAAGAGATTATGGCCGAGGCAATTGTTTACCCCGTTGCGTCGAATCTTTTGTCGAAACTCGGTGAGTGCCTATTTGCTCCCATTGGACGCCAATTTGAGTACGTGCTGTGCTACAAGAGCTATGTCGAAGAACTCAAAAATGGAGTCAAAGAACTAGAGACTGCGAGGCAAAGGGTGCAAAGCTCCGTTGATGAAGCTGTGTATGACGGAAAACTTATACACGTGGATGTTGAGAATTGGTTGAAGAGTGTGAAGGAGGAGACCGAGAAGGCAGATAACCTGTTAAAATGTAATGAAAGTGCAAAAGATGCTTGTTTCTGTGGGTGGCTTCCCAACCCCATGGTGCGCCATCCAATTGGTAGGAAGGTGAAGAAGATGACTCAAGTCATTCAAGGACTCCATAAGGAAAGCAAAAATAGTATCTTCCAAAAGGTCTATTATGAGAATACTCCCATAGGAATGGTCACTGCTACCACTTTTGCTGCAAGATCTGCTGACAGGAAGGAAGATGTCCTGGTGTCGAGGGCTTCAGTCATAGAGGATGTAATTAAGGCTATAACTGATGACAAGGTCTGTGTGATTGGGGTGTATGGACCAGGTGGGGTTGGCAAGTCCAAGCTTATGGAGGATGTGGAAAGGCGAGTTAAGGAAGAGCAACTATTTGATGTGGTTGCCACGACAAATGTATCACGAAATCCAGATTTAAAAAGAATCCAAGGAGAAATTGCTTATGCACTGGGTCTAAATCTAGTGAATCAGGAAACTGCTTATGGGAGAGCAGATCTTTTGTGCAAGAGGTTAGAGGAAGATTCTGAGAAAAAGATTCTCATAATTTTAGATAATTTGTGGACAAAGTTAGAGTTGAAGGAAGTTGGAATCCCTTGCGGATACAATAATAAAGTAAGAGGCTGCAAGCTATTGCTAACGTCTAGATATCGACATGTTTTGTACACTGAGATGGGCTCTGATCGAGAATTCCAACTCAGTGAGTTAAAGCATGGAGAAGCACGTATACTTTTTTAAAGGACAGTGGGGGACAGAGTTAACGACCCTGAATTTAAGATCCTCGTGGATAGAGTGGTCGAGAATTGTGGAGGCTTGCCTCTTTTGATTCTCTCAGTGGCTAAAAGGTTGAAGCGTGGAGATTTGCCTGAATGGAGGGATGCTTCGACCTATAAAGAAGGGTCCGATGTAAAATCAATAGTGGACCTTAGTTACAATGACCTAAAAGATGAGAGGATCAAAGCGCTGTTCTTGGTTCATGCTCTAGTCTCTCGGGGACTTGGCATAAGGGATGCCCTTATCTACTGCATGGGTTTGGGTTTATATAAAAAATTCAGCAAGACCATCGAAGACGCTAGAGATAGGTTGATTATGGATCGACGTCGCCTGCTTGACTCTTCTTTGTTGCTAGGTAGTGATGACCTGGGAACGGTTGAGCATGCATGACCTATTTATTGACGTGGCCATCTCTATGCATGACAAATTTATTGACACGGAATGGAACGCCTTGGTCGGGAGAAAGGATTTTGGGTTTAAAGAGTGGTCGAAGAATGATCTCAGAAAATGCACCGCAATGGCCTTCAATTATGTTGGCATTGATGAACTTCCTAAAAAATTGGACTGCCCAAACATGAGGATTCTTCTGTTATTAGAACACAACCGATTTCTCAAAATGCCCGAGTCATTTTTCGAATCTATGGAGAAGCTCCAAGTCTTGGACTTGACTGGCTTATCTTTTACCTCCCTACCTTTGTCGATGGAGTTCCTTGAAAACCTCACGTCACTATGTCTTGATTCATGCCATTTGGAGGATGTGACTGCTCTTGGAAAGCTGAAAGGATTGCAGTTCCTAAGTTTCAAGTCACTCTACAATTGCTCGGCTGCCCAAAGAAATGGGTGAACTAACAGAATTGAGATTTTTGGACTTGAGATGGTGCACCATGCTCAAAGTTATTGAACCTGGCGTGCTTGAAAGCTTGGTTAATTTAGAAGAATTGTATATGAGAAACAGTTTTGATCAGTGGGAGGCCGAGGATGAAACCCCGCGAAGCAATGCTAGCCTGGCTGAGTTCAAGAACATGAAAAAGTTGAGCACTTTATACATTGCCATTCCTCATTCAGCCAATCTCTCAAGAGACCTGCCATTTGGGAAACTGAATAAGCATAAAATCCTAATTGGGGACATTTGGGATTGGTCAGATGAATACAAAGAATCCAGAACTTTAAAACTCAAGCTAGATTCGGGCAATCTTCTTCGTGAAGAGTGGGTGCAGAGATGTTTGCAAAGAACACAAAATCTCAACTTGGCGGGATTGCAAGATAATCACAGCATACACAATTTGTGCTTCGAAGGTTTTCAGGAATTGAAGCATCTTCACGTACAAAATAGCCCCTCACTTCAGTACGTTGTTCACTCCACAGAGGATATCCAGTGCACCGCATTTACGAGATTGGAATCGTTGTTTCTCGAGAATCTAAACAACTTGGAGAAGATTTGTTAATGGACCATCTTGCCCTAGAATCCTTTAGCAAATTAAAGATTGTGAAATTGGATAACTGTGGTGAAATCAAATATTTGTTTCCTTCATCCATGATGAGAATCTTCTTGCAGCTAGAAGACATTGAAATAAGTAGATGCCACTTGATAAAGCAAATTGTTATAGATGCTGAGGCAGATGAAGACGGAGATGAAATAGATGTTGATCCCAAAGTGAAGTCATGCAATTTGCGTAGGCTAACATTACGAAACTTGCCAGAGATGACGAGCTTCTATAAAATCATGGACCATTCGGTTGTACTCTTCGACAAACAACAGGTAAATTTCATGTTTTCTAAAATGGTCATATTTTCCTCCATCAAGCCATCCTAATTGGAGAAAACTTTCTCTGGCTAGTCTTAAGATCCATGAGTTACAAATATGAACATTGCCTTCAATTGATTTAGTTCCCACACATTGTGCGGACTTAAAAAAAAATTGACTTGTTGAAATATTTACTTTGGAGATACAATGTAAGGCGTTTCGTGTAATTTGACAAAGTAATATGCATTTATCAACTATAAAAAAAAAAAAAATTTTTTAGCAATATTTGGATCGTTTAGTATTTTGTGTTAAAAACTATTGATTTTATTCGAATGTGATTACTTAAACATTTGATTTATAAACACATTGAAATATTGACTTTAGAGTTATCTCAATTTGTTTTTGATATGTGGGTGAGTACTGATGTGATACGTTTTGCATTTTATAGTAAATGAAATTTTATGCATGGGTATTATAGAGGAGTCTAATAGCACATATAAAATTTTTTTTTTAATTAAGACAAAAAAACGATTTGATTTTTCAAAATGTAATTGTTATGTGATATGTGAATGCATAAAAACATCTATATTAGTTAATTACATATCTCGCTTTATATGTGTTATGTTATCAACGTAATTAAAGAAGCACCATACGACATAGTCTAAAAGTTTATCATTGCTTTATGGTAAAGTATATACACATACATTTATGGATATAATCGTAACTTAAAGAAAGTATTTACGACCTATATAATTTGTATGACCTTCATTTAGTAATTATGGAAAATTGTAGGATTCTATTATATCCACTTGATTAAAGCGAAAAAACAGAACTAAAAAAAAATTCCAGTGAATTTAACTTAGTGACTGTGTGAAATAACATCCAGATCAATTGATTACAGAAAATTATTTTGCAATTTTCGTCTTAAGTACATTAATGCTAAGGTAATTGAGACGATTAAGTTGCTGTTTTTTCTTTCCAATAATTGTAAAAAGTTGGGGTAGGTGAATGGACCTCAGTGGAAATGTGGTTCTACACAAAGTTCCATCATATAAAATTTTCTATACTCTTATATGTTAGTTGATGGAACTATTATGTGACAACGGAATGAAAATTCAAATATAATGTTCGATAGGCTAATTTGCGTTTGTTACCCTTGGTACGTTAACGAGATGTTAGTGGAATAATTAATTTTTTTTTTTTGTTCTAATTTATGTGAGCTATGGACCTTTTGTAGTGATCAAATCTACCACAAATCTTCATTCTAGCAGCTTTTCTAATATTCCTAATAGAATCTATGTGTGCGGCACATGTTTAAATTTCTTTTTTCTGTAATAAATGTTGCTTGAAAGTATTAACTAGAAACACATCTAGCATTCATTTGTGCACTATTGTTTGGAATCAACAAATTTTATAACTATTCTGTTAGTATAAAATAAAAAATTGGAAACCCTTTTCTAATTATTTTTTATAATTATGTTTATCACGTGACCCAAACCACAAAAGCATTATGCTCGACTGAAATCATTATCAAATTAAGCAATTCTTTTTCTTGGCTACATGACTAAAACTTTCTACTTTCTACATAAAGTAAGTAACTTTTTTATGACGAGGAAGCGTATCTTGGGTCCTCATATTTTGAAACTAAATCCTTTGCTGAAATTGACTTTGATGACCATATGGCGCTGTTATGACCAATTCATGGATATTATGGCCACCAATGGATCTTATGGAGATGAACCCTTTTTCTAACATTTGGTCGATGTGGCATCTATTCCGCTTTACATCAATACCAGAAAATAATGGATCTTTTAGTGCTATGCATGGGGACAGTAAAATCTTAGGACTACTTTAGTATTTCTCTCATAAATTTATAATTAACTTTTTACTTTTACTCTCTCGATAAGAGATATTTTTTTTTTTTTTGGAACAGTTTGGAAAAATGCCAGGCTCAATTTACACCTGCAAATCAACTAAAAGTATTTTTTTCATCAGTTTATCAATTTAGTTCATAACTATTTCGGAGAAAATAATTAAGATTGTTTTTTGCACTGTCGTTTGAGATATTATATCAGACTACAGTCAATGATCAAAAAATCAATTGAGCCTATGCCATGAATTTCTAAAATTTAGGCAGATTGCACAAAATGTGAGGGTAAATTCAATAACCTCAATAATTCATTCTTGTTAATATATGTATAATAAAGTCCAAATACATAATAGGTAAATGATAAGTAAGTGTAAAGTAGATAATTTTAAAGAAGAATAAGGGAAAATTCAAAATCACTACCCCGCTTTATCTTCCATTATCTTTAGATCTATTATGAGAGATTATTTCTTCTGTTATTATTTCACATGCAACTCGTATTCATAATTTCTAGTTAACAGCATTGTTATGAGTGTGGTGTTATTCACCCCTTGCAGCTAATAAAGCTACAAAATTTGGAAGCTATAACCATTGAAAAATGTCAATTAATACGAGAAGTATTCGACCTTGAAGAACTGACAACTAGTGGGGATGTTGAGATTCTATGTCAATTGACTAGATTAACCTTGAGTGGCTTACCAAGTTTGGAACGCATATGGAACAAGAATCCAAGAAAAGCATTGTGTTTCCGAAACTTAAAGGCACTGAAGGTGCAAAATTGTGAGAACTTGAGGTTTCTTTTTTCTTCTTCCATGGCTAAAGCACTCGTGCAGATAAAAGAAATAGAAATAGCGAGTTGTGTAATGATGGAAGAAATTATGTATGTGCAAGAAGAAGAATTAGAGGAAGTTACAACCACCGACACTTTTGAGTTTCCTTTGTTAACCTCCTTGTCTCTTGTGGAATTGCCAAATCTCAAGACATTCTCTTATGGAAAGTATTGTATTCACTGTCCATCCTTAACAAGATTGACAATATCGGGTGCCCCAAAATGATGACATTTTCTTCATTCGAAGGAAGGCAACAATTGATGACATCTGATACAGGTTTACAACAAGCATTTGGTTGTATCAACTCTAGCTTGTCCTTGCCTGGCTTCTTCAATGAAAAGGTAAGCATCTATAGTATTTTTCTATTGATCATTCTTCTATTCTAGTCAATGAAGCAATTTAGTAGAAATTGGATCATTATTCTATACCAAAAGATTGGCACTTCGTGGTGGAAAAACAAACTCGCTGCTGGTCATTCCCAAAGTTGCCCTCAATTTCGGCATAATAAAATTCTATACCAAAAATTTCAGCCATTTTACATATACAATGTTTTTATATAGGTTCTTTTTCCAAGCTTGGAGGAATTGAAGCTTTCTTCCATGTGCCAATTAAAGAGGATATGGCACAATCAGCTCCACGGACAATCCTTCTGCAAACTTGCATCCCTCACTATTGAACTTTGTGAAAATTTGTCACATGTTTTTCCGTCAAATTCAATGGATATGTTGCAGAGCCTAAATAAAATTAAGGTAGTTCGGGTGTCCCTCCTTGGAAGCATTATTTGAACCAATAAGTCTCAGCGCTGAGAAAAGGCAAAAGCCATTGGTCCTCCCTGCATTAAGAGAAATGACGTTGTTGAATCTATCAAGGCTGAGAGACATTTTGAAGAGTGACTGCAAAGTCACCTTGGCATTTCCTAGTCTGATGGAAGTGAACGTGAGGGTTGTCACAGTTTGCCATATCTCTTCTCAAGTGCCATGGCCAAAACTCTCGATAAACTTGCGGTGCTTGATGTTTCCTGTTGCAATAACCTACGGGGCATAATTGCAATGGAAGAAGGAAAAGGGAAAACCTTAGAGACTTTGAAGTTCCATCAATTAAGCACACTCAAGCTTGGTGACCTTGAGAATTTGATTAGTTTCTGCTCAGTGAGTTGTGCTAGTGATGGGTTACATCCTCTATTTGATGAGAAGGTATCCCGATTTATCTGATATGTTATTTTTCTTTGTTTTTAGTGCTTTGACTCTAATTTGTTTTACTCATTTTATATTTATCTCTGTGCATTTATAGCTGGCATTTCCAAAGTTAGAAGAGCTACATGTTGAGGGTGTTCAACAGAAAGAAATATGGAATGATAAAATCCATGCGGAATCCTTTTGTCGTCTAAAGGTCCTCAAGGTGAAGCAGTGTCACAACCTAATGAATGTGATTCCATCATCCATGTGGAAGAGGCTGCTTCACTGTATGGAGTCCTTGACAGTTGAGAAGTGCCAATGTCTAAGAAACCTTTTTACAATGTCTATGGCAAAAAGTCTAGGACAACTCCAATATCTGGGTCTGGTGGTTGTGGAGAGATAGAGTACATTGTCGCCAAGGAAGAGGAGAAACTTGAAGAAGCAACCGACAAAATTATAATTCCTCAACTTGTCACTCTATATCTTCACAACATGCCAAAACTCAAAAGTTTCTACCAAGGGAAGCATATTTCAGAGTGGCCCTTCTTAAAAGAGTTTATTATTGAAGATTGTAAAGCTGTGAAGGTGATTCTCGGAGATGTCAATTGTAGAAAATTAGAAGGTAGCGTTCCAACACATCAACCACTTTTACTTGTTGAAAAGGTATGCACTCATTCTTCTTTCATGGCGTATCTAGTTTGTTGTCTTGATGGTTTGAGCTAAGACAATGTAAGGGTCTATAGGGTCACTTATGATAACTTATCATTTTCTTTTACAAACCTTTGACCTCAAATGAGAAACATCCCAAAGCTACTTCTTTAATATAAACATATAGAAATGTATGTCAAAACTTTTTCATAAGTTTCAAAAACTTCATATTTTTTTCTTTCCTTTTCAAGTCTTAGACTTAATTATAGCTAAAGTACAAATATTAATGAGAGGCTAAGCTTCAATTAACAACTTTTAATTAATCTAGAGTCTAGACAATGCTAAAGATGTCAGCTCAAATTTAAATATTGTTCATCGTAAGATCAAGGGTTAATGATACTACAAGTCCTAAAACTTTTGCTGGTTTGGCACTTAAGTTGTAAAATTTGCACAACTGATGCATTTCAAGACTTGTTAAGTCCGTCCCTTTTTTGTAGAGAAATTCTACATTTGTATCATATTTTCAGTCCTGCATGGGCTTTAACATAGTGATGGAGCTTCCTCAAGCACAATGGGAGCTATTTCACTATTGCCACATGGAAAAATTGAAAAAAAAAATTAAGAGCATACTAAAAATTAGAAAAAAAAATAGCACTAAAATGAAACTAGAAATGAAAAAAAGTCCCACGAGGGATCACTAGTCAGAGGGGGAAGGACTGTATAGGTAACGCCACTACTGCTTCCCTTCTTGCCCACAAGGGCCAACAACCCTCATCGTGAGCAAGCAATGGCCTGTTACTGCCTTTGCCAATTTGGGCGAGGGCAAGTATGCTCCCTCACGTGGTGGCGAAGAGCCAAGTTTGGCAACAGTTGGTGGCCTGGCAAGGGTGGCGAGCACCCTAGCTATGACTTGGGGAATGGCTGCAGTCGTCACCAGTGCAAAAGCCTAGAGGCCCCACCCCCGCGGTCTCCTCTTTCTCTCTCCCACCTTGTTTTCTTATATGTACTTTCTAAATTTTTTGTCACCTTTTTTAACGTGGCATCACCACATTAGTACCACATTTTTACAATTAAAAAAAGGAAAATTCAATGAAAAATGCCATATATATTTTGGGCAATGGAAAGACTCAAATGCTAAATCGAAACAAGTTTTACTAATAAAGGGGAAAAAAATTTTTAGTTCTTGAACATGCCAAATCGGAATAAGTTTTAGGATCATTTTGTCACTATTCCTAAAGTCAATTGTAAATATTGTGATGGGAAAATCATTCCACGGGACCTAAAACGTATTTATGAAATGCAATCAAATCATAAATTTGTTAGTTGGTGCAATGAACTCTTAAACCTTTATCAAAAAGTGCAATTGAGTCCCAAACCTTTTGGTTGTTATAATTAAGTCATAAATTAATACAAACGAATGCAATTTGAGGTCGCCGCATAGGCAATCTAAGTTATTGTGTACAAAAAGAACTTGATCATGCTTTTTCAAAAATATTTAAAACTTAAGTAAACCAATTGCAAGGTCTAGGACTTGACTACATCTCATAAATAAGACAAATAAACAACAAGATGGTTGAAGAATCATGTCATATATCATTCTCCACAAAAGGGAGATTTGGATGTGCACCTTGGAAGTATAAGGCTATGCTAAGTATTTTAGTACAAATTTTAGCGTCATGAATTTGCAATTCTGTGAATGATCAATAGGGGAAATTATGTTCCAGATTTTACTAAATTTCAGAAGGTGTTTCTATAAATTCATCTAGATTAGTTAGTAGAATTTTACTCCACTCACTTCACTATTCCCACAAGCATAGTCCTTATTTAACACTTGAAGACATTGAGAGCACTTATCCATGCTATTTTGCTCAATAGCGAACTAATTTTGGATTGTTTTCTTGTCTTTTTTTACATTTTTTTCATTGAATCTATTCAATTCTTGCTAAAATTGTTGAAATATTCTCTCAGATCACTAAAATTTGTTCAACCTCTTGAAGATTATTAAGGATTTATGATAACCACAATCACAGCAATAGTCGGATTACTCTTGACAATCAACATTGTTAGAGTAGCATGATAATCATAATAATAATAATTGCCATACCAATCGACATGATAATCTTGATAAGCCCTACTCTTTTCAAATTTAGAAATATCAGAGTTCATAAATATTGTAACATTATTCAAAGAGAAAATTTACCAAACATAGAGTGGCTACAAATTAGAAAGCCTAGCGGCTGAAGTTTCAACAAGCATGAATGCCATATATCTTCATTAGCATATCAGATCAGAAATGCAAGTGTAGCATCTAAAAGAAGTACTATAGCGTTGGCCCTTGGTCTAGAATAGTTGCACAACGATAATACGTAGTTAAAGCGAAGTTTTGATACCAATTAATGTTGAAGAGATCTAGCTTAATGACCAATTGATGAAGAGCAAATTGAGATCAATACCAACTAATGTTGAATGAAAGTATGTAGAAAGTTAGGTTTAGATCGTTGGAAGTGGAGGAAAATCAGATGATAAGAAAAGATGGAGAAGTTAAGGAGATATGGAAGAGATAGAAAGGCCAATTCCGAGGGGGGGGAAGATACGTTAAATAGGCAAACTTAGTTATTAAATCAACTCATAATTAATACTAAAGAAAAATATTTAATTGGTTTATATTTATAGGCAACTTAAATAAGAGATGAACTACTAACTGGAATAAATTAAGATTAATACCTAAGTCTTGATAATTTCAAATAACAAACTTATAAAGAAACAAATCAGCTAGTGCACAAAGAGTCCCGTACAACATAAATTAAACAGTACATACTTGCATTTACCATCTTTTGATTTAATTGTTCGATCCTTTTCTTCAGTATTTGTTGTGTTTTCTTTGAGTCTATACTTTGTCGAAGAACTTTTGAAGTGCAAGATCCATGAAGCATTGGTTTGTGCAAATTGGTTTCTATTTTGTCGTTTGCAATTCAAAGAAATGGGACAATATATTGGCTATTGTGTTTTTCAGTGTTGTAATGAGCCAAATCTAAGATGGGCTAAATTTGAGGTTCATGGGAGACAACTTATGCACGAAATGAATATGGTTGTCTAACTAAGAAGGCTATGGTTATGCTACTGCTTAAACATAATGCTTAATATATATTAGAAAAATTTATGCTTTCTACTTTAAAATTATATGACAAGTGAATGAATTTTAGGGGGTGGCATCTGCTAAAAAGAAATAACGTATGTCTAGTCTTCTTTTCTTTCTATTTTTTTTTTATTTATAATATCCATCATGTGATTTTCTTTGTTCTTGAAATCAAAGTATTCTCTTTTTTGAAGGAATAGAGAATCGGCTCTAATTAATTAAATTAAAAATAACAGGTTGAGTTTCCTGCTTTGGAGTCGATGAAGATCTTGCACATGGATAACATGGAGAAGATATGGCTTGATGATCTTGATTCAAATGCCTTTGGCAAACTCAAAACACTAGTAGTGGAGCATTGTGAGAAACTTTTATCCATATTTTCATCTTATAATATGCTCACAAGATTTCAAAACCTAGAGAAGATAACCGTGACCGATTGTGGATCCTTAGAAGTAGCATTTCAAGTCCAAGAGTTTGAATTTAGCGAAGCTTGTTCTACAAATTCTTTTCAATTGGGAGAAATAGTTTTGACGCGGCTCCCGAAAATGAAACATGTGTGGAATGGACTTCCTCAAGGAGGTCTTACCTTTGGATGCTTACAATGCATGGAGGTTGTCAAGTGTGAGAGTCTCAAAAGTTTATTTCCAAGCTCGGTGGCAAAAAATATGACACAATTCAAAGAACTTTTAGTGAGGGATTGTGGGGTGGAGGAAATTATCGCGGAGAAAGACGGAGTAGGGATGAGTGCAAGTGATCTCTTCTTTCCGCAATTAACCGACCTAAGATTACTTGAGTTGCCGAAACTAGGAGCTTCTACCGGAATAGTCATACTTCAACATGGCCACTCTTGAAGCAATTGCGAGTAAGACATTGCGGCAAGATGAGGTCATTCTTATTTGCTTGTGAATTTCAAGGCTGCCAAGGTACAACTACCAATGAGAACCAATCTGCACTCTTTTCTTTTGAAAAGGTACTGCCCTTATCAAAGATTCTAACTCTTTGCTATTGTCTTCATTGGTTTATGTGCATAGCTCTTGGTGCATTGTTATTTTCTCTAGGAAATTGAAATTGTCAAACATTTCATGCTTATTGATGCTCGCCTAACCACACTTGTGAATTGCTTATAAATTTAAAAATTATTTGTAGTTAATTATTTCCAGCTCATATTCTTTGGTATATAAATCTATTGATCCCAGCTTTTACTTTGAAGAACAACACTTTTTATTAAATTAACTTGCATAGATAGCCATGCTTCTAATGAGCCGCTCGTATCTTATGATTGAGATTTACCTATTTAATTTAATTTGACCAACCTTGTCCACCAAAATTTTTTTCAAAAAAAAAAAAAAATGGTATTATGTTCACTTGGAATATTGCTAGCTTAGCTACAAAACAAATTTCCATCCTCAAACATCTTGACCATGGTTGGTAATTGTCAAGCACCATGGATAATTTTCTTATCTGGTCACATGTTAGTAACTCATCAATAGGCTTAAAAAAAGGACAAACTTTTATTTTGGTTTACCGAAAAATTTGAAATTACTAACTTTATTTGAAGTTACCAAATTAAATTTGATTGGTGTACCAACATTAGTCACATTTAGACTTCATTTGTTTCACGAAAAATGGAATTTATGCAAAATATTTTTTGAAAAATGATCGCTTGTATTGTTTATAAAAATAAATGAATGAAAAATATTTTTATAATCTACAAAAATATTTAGATATAAATTAACATCGACAATGAAAAGAATTTTCATTGATTAATTATTATCAAGTGATATAAGCAATTATTTTTAGGAAAATGTTTTTCAAAACATTCATTTTCTATAAAATACAAACTAATTTTAGTTACTTGCCACCTTATTATTATCTTGTTAGGTTGGAAAGTACCAACATTTTCAAAATTACAAACTACTTTAATAATCAACCAATATTTACTCTTGTGACAAGCCAACGCCTCTCAAATTACAAACTTTATTTTGAAATTACAAACGAAAATCTAATTGATGTACCAACAATCATCAAATTAAGATACCAATGGATTTTATTCATTGACCAACTTTTTATTAGATCTTGAAAGGTACTAATATATATTTATATTTTCAAGATCACCAACTACATTAAAAACCTACCAACGTTTATTCCTATGGTTGACCAACGCTTTTCAAGTTACAAACATTCAATCAAAATTACCAAACTTAATTTGAGTGGTATATTAGTGATATACCAACACAAAATTAGGTTCCTTTTTAACCGCACAAAATGCTAAAAAGATCCATTTATTTGGGGCTATGTACTTTTTATTTGTTTCATTGCTCATCTAATGTTTCACTTTGCTTTTGTAAGAATGAACAACTTGTCTTCATTATTTACTCTTTTTTCCATCGAAATTTTGAACTATCATCTCTATCTTGTTTTATTGCTTTTTCACCCATCTCTAGTCATTTCAAATTTTCTTTTCTTCTTTTTTTTTTTTGCCAATCATTTGTTGAGTTTGAATGCATTCTTCTCAGGGTTACACAAAAATGAAGCCATATGATACTTATGGTCTATAGTAAAATAGATATGAGAACTGCAGCTTTGAAAACAATGTGCAACATTAATACAACATCTTACTATTGAGACACATACACTAACTATAAAAATAACCTGATTTGTTAAAACAAGCAAATGTAATTTTTCCATTTGAATTTAATTAGTTACAATTGAAATAGCTGAAGCATCATTGATTAATAACTTTCTTTATCCAAATTCACGAAATATATTGTGATTGAATTGGGCACACCACATCAATCAAAAAATAAAAAAAAAAATTGGGCACACCACTAACAACAATCATCCCTATAATGGCCATCGATGCTTGCTCGTCTACTTCCGGAAAGTTGTGTTTCTCCTTTTTTCCCTAAACTGAAGGACATTTTAGTCATTGGACTTTTGGTGGCCTAATTAAACGGATTCCCACCTACAGGTCATTTCTCACTTGGAGGGATTGAATTTGACAATGGAGGATGTTATGATGATGATGCCGCAGCATTACGTCTTCCACAATCTCAAAGAGCTGGCTTTGGCATGCTACCATGATGAAAATGTTGCTTTTCCTTCCAACTTCCTTCTCCACAGATTCCCCAATCTAGAAGAGCTTATTGTGATATGTAGTTCCTTTGAGGAGATATTTCCAGAAGATTCGTCTGGACATGGGGGAGCGACTCCTTGTGGAGAACTAACTAACATGGAAAAACCTCTCCAAGCACTACAAAATCTTAAGGCGACTTGAACCTTTATAAGCTGTGTAACCTGAAGCGAGTTTGGAAAGATGGCTCCTTGATGGCTGAAATTCTCAAACAGATTGAAGTTCTGTGGGTTGTGGAGTGCCCAAGATTACCAATCGTACTTCCATCCCCGATTTCATTCCAGAGATTAAGTATTTAGGAGTGGAGGATTGCAGTGGTTTAGTTCATATGGGGACTTGCTCAGCAGCGACAAGTCTGGTGCACCTTACTTGGCTATCCCTAAGAAATTGTGGTGCGATGGAAGACGTGGTAACAGATGATGGAAATGGAGCAGGGGATATCTCTTTCCCCAAGCTGGAAAAGCTGATACTCGACGGTTTACCAAGCCTTGAGAGCTTCTCAAACACAAATCGTGCCTTGAGATTCCCATCGTTGGTGTGTATTGTCGTCACAAAGTGCCCCAAGATGAATATATTCTGCAAGGGTGCCTTGAGGACACCGAAGCTAGATGAAGTACTCCTCTCCGAAGAGGATGATGAAGGACATTGGGAGGGCGACCTTAATACCACCATCCAAACCTTATTTGCTTTAAACGATCCACAATGAATTCAGTAAGGTAGGTGAATCTGTTTGCTTAATCGTGTTTGCCTGAATCTGGTGTCAAAAGGAAGAAATTTGTGTTCTTCGAATTCTATATTGGCTCATATGAAGTCGGTCTTTCTTAAAAGAATGTTTGACTGGGTTTTAAAGGAATTGTCACACAATTCGACAATTAGGGCCTGTTGAGCACTTACTCACCCATACATTCTAGTTGTTTGATGAAATGCTTAGCATGACCTCTGTTAGTGCAGCTTCGAAGATTGTGAGGTTTTGTTATATGGGGATGTATTCTTACCCACCTCTCTGGTTAATCTTGAGGATTGTCAGTAGTTAGACATGTCTTATAAACAATGTTTGTTTCTTTCAGGTGTCATGCTTGCTACGATCTAAGTGGCTGCTTTCATTTGCTAGAAAGTGTCTCCTGTAAAAAGATGTTGAATGGAGCTTTTTGCAACGTGTTCACTAATAGTGTTCTAATCACGGTGTTGATGCCTCTTGAGATGGTGTCTTTGTGCCGACATGTGGTATTCACAATGGGCAGCTGCTTCATTGAATATTTCATTCTTTTTCTAGTTTGGAATGTCCTCTCTATGTCATTTCCTTGATAATGTTACTAGTGTAGCATAATGGTTGGAATGAGGGGGCTCTCTATCCTTTATCGAATTGTATAGAGATTTTGTATGAGTGTTGGCTTTTGTGCAGCATCGTTTAACACCAAGTTGTTCTTTGGAGTTGGACTATTTGGATGACAACAATAGCAGCCATACACTGACCAAAAGAGGAAGAAGTCCAAGAATCCAATTAAACATGTGTCCTTCAAGCAGTGGACCATAGCCTACATGGAGCCATTCACGCTAAATGTTTTCATCTCCAAGTGCCTCATCTCGACTTCACTCACTCACAAGGTCATGTGCAAGCAGGTTGCTGTTGCAGGTACCAATTCTAAGGATATCAGATATGTGCTCAGTCTCAATTGGACATACTAGCATGTTTGGCCATAGGCCGGGTTTGGCAGACCAGGCGAGGGAAGCTGATGTGTGCAAGCTTCCTATATTCCAAGAGACAAGGACAAGTTTGAAGGTAAAACCAGGGCAGTAGTTCAATCTCTGATTGACAGTGGCATTGATATTACAATTTATCTTAGCTGATTTTCCCTCCTTCAGCACGATCTTGTTAATGTGCACTACTCCTAATAGGAAGATACTGACATCTTTGACATTGTTTTGAGAATATGCAAGATGTAATGTTGGTTCTTTTGCTGGTTATATGTAGATAATAGTGATTGTTTGTTTGGCGGTAGGGGGATTCATATTTGTTTTGGCTTTGTCCAAAAATTTACCTTGATCTTGGATGAGCATTGTGGTGGATATCATAGCTTCATATATATTTCTCCAATTTTACATGGTGTCGGCATTGACTCCTGCTCTTGAAATGTTATGGATGTCCATGCGAGGATGGTTAGTTTGGTTCATCCTCTTTTAGCAGACAATTGTTACAAGGTTAGGTCCACAGTTGTTGATTATCTCATAACATGGATTGGCAAGTAATATCCCACACGAATTATCATAACTTAAGTCAGTTTAGTTGTCTACTGTTCAGTTGTTTTACTAGAGTTCATAAAATATAGATACATAGATATTACTTTGCTTGCCTTCGTGTCGTGATGATAAATAATCAATTGACTCAATATAACATGATTTAGTTATTTTATTCTTGTAGATAATTTTGACACTGATTATAAGGTGTTGTTTAGTCATTCTTTTGTTCTGTTTCTGAACTTATCTGATCTGCTGCTTTTTACATGTAAATTCTTGCCAATTTATTCGGTGGGGACTGAGAAAAACATTTTTTAAAAGTTTGATGCCATTCTAGTATCCCTGTGGGTTTATCATAACAGTAGTATCGACCATGTCAATATGAGAGTCTCTCTAAATTGCAGTGAGTTCAAGCTAGAACTTCTCCAGACCATCAAAGAGAGAGAAAAAGGCCTTGGATCCAATTTTCTGTAGAATTCCTTTATGAACCACCCATCCTAGCTTTTCGAGATTCACGAATCGCAATTGTATCCGCATTTTACTCTGATCCTCTCCCCTGGAGGTTGGGCAATATATCAGGTAAAATAGAGATATGTCCAAAATCCTATGCTCACAAGTAGCGTCCAATCTTTCCCAAAGAAATAGCGAGAGTGAGCTAGTTGATTGAAGGTGATATAATTGCTTCACGAATCACCTATTTTATATGCATC
This sequence comes from Eucalyptus paniculata subsp. matutina, assembly GCA_017140255.1. NCBI lineage: Eukaryota > Viridiplantae > Streptophyta > Magnoliopsida > Myrtales > Myrtaceae > Eucalyptus > Eucalyptus paniculata. The sequence continues at coordinate 46,486,244 of CM029436.1, read as the reverse complement.
CCTTGTAAAAGCAGATGATCTAAGGATCACTTAGCTACTGAGCATACCGTAATTTCATATGTTCTTCAGAAGGTTAGTATGAAGAAGAAAGGCTCACTTGCTAGTTGCTATTATCAGATAATGTTCAAACTCTGCTCTTCTGCTTTTGTTGGAATTTAGTTGTATTCAAAGCTTGTTGGTGCTTCATCCTCATAGCTCTTTCCATAAGTGCCAATATGGACAATTCAATTGTTTTTCAATTGAATTAGGAGGTAATATCCTCTTCTAGCTAGGAAAAAAAATATCATTTGGGGTCCACAATCTTAAGAGTTCTTAGTAATCTGGCTCTTCGATTGTTCCGAATGAGTTCATAAAATACATCAAATAGCTCACAAACTTAAAGCACCATATTCATTACCATGACATGTTTGCACTTAAAGTACTGCATATCTTTATACTAGTCAAATCTCCACAATTTTAACATAATCTATATATAATAAGATTGTGCAGTAAAACGTTATTCATGAGTTCCTAGGAGAAGCTAGCTGTGTGCCATCAGAGGTATTTACTCCTGAATCACATTATGAACATGTCATTTTCCATGCACTTGGTTTCGGTGAAGTACAAGTGCAAGCCATCTAGATCTTGTCCGAAGCATCTTCTCCTTTCTATTTTCTGCAGATAGTCACAAAGCAAAGTCAGAGTTTGACCCTGTCGCTTCTTACTAAAAATGTATAAGTAGGCTTGAGAAACCTGGTTACTCACTGACAATCCATGCTGAGGAATCTGTTGCTTCCAGGATTGCTGAAATAATATTTCGTTGTTCCCAATTTGGAGAAATAAAGATCTATTTTCTTAAAGTGCAAACTGTCCAAAATCTCTCATCAAATGTCCCGTTTGATATTGTTCCTTGCCATATCTTTCATTGCTTTGTATCTCGTATACCGGTGTTACCTTTTCTTAGGATTCTTTCCTGAGAATATCCAGAGGATTTTATTCTAGGGGTTCTCTTCCTATTTCCATGAAGCTGTCATCATATTGTCTAATTTTTTCCTGAGGCACTAGTGATTTGACATACTGTAAAACTTGTTGTGGGGGAATCAATTAGATCATTGAGTGCTTCGACTTCAATACTAGTGGGAACCATGCACTTGTAGGGTAAATGCCTTTTCTCATGCAATTTGCAGTATCTGGGCTTTTTGTATGTTAATTTGCTTCTCGTTTATGACAGTGAACTTCAGAAGTCCATAGCAGACATGGTGAAACTTCACAGAGAAAGCAATGGTGAAAATTTAACTTTACTAGCTTCTTATCAAGGCGATGAAAAGGTGTCTGTTAAATAGTTTAATACTTCTCATTCTGACAAGTGGTTTGATCATATTTAACTTTCCTCTTGCAAAAGTTACCAGTAAAGGAGATGATTATGTAGGTCCTAAATAGTGGCATCATTTAAAAGTCAGTTTCCACAATGAACATATTGAATCTAACATAAGTTTGGATTCTTTTTTGGCCAAAGACCTAAGTGTTGATGACAATGTTGATTAGATAAATTAATATCGACAATGCACTTAGAGCACATCTTTTGCAATATTCACATGCTTTTTGATTGGGACAGGGTGTCTAGTCTTGTCTTGCTCTGGCTCACGCTCTCTATTATCACTTGGCAAAAGAAAAAATATATGAAAAGAAATGGCCATAATCGCAAACCCGCTCATAGCAGTTACATAAGCAGTGCTGGTGATCACCATCGAGACCGCTTGCAAGCCATGTCTTGACAGATCAATTAACCCCGATTACAATCCCACAGATCACGATGCCATGCTCACTCTTGCGCCCTGACCCTCGCAACACCAGTTACATGTGAATTTTAAATGACACTCGACCCCACCATGGCCACTGGCCTCAGCGCTCGTTGTTAGAAACTATCTATGTCAAGTCGCAATAGCACAGTCAATGAAAATAATGGAAAAGAAAATGAAGGACCATCTCTTTCCATCATTGCATGACATCATGTCTAATATCTTCTTGTTGGTAGCCTAGTTTGTGACTTCAATATAATAGGGTGATCTTGGAAAATTAACATATCTCTGCTCACGCAAGTGATAGGAGAAAATTGATTTTTACTCATCGCAGAACTCCTAAAATACTTTAAAGCATGCAAATATTGCTTGTGAGTTTTCTCATGACATTTTCAAAATCATCATTTCAATTGTTGCTTATTTTTCTTGCTTCATTCTTTATATTTAAACCAATCGGTATAAATAGTTGGACCAGATGAACCACTAGATTCACATACTAGCCCATACTCCGGTTCAGCCTCTGGTTCCATTTTCAAAACATTGGCTATAATCAGAACCGGAATAGTTGACTAAAGGCCATATGTTCTTTTTTGAAAGGTGGGTACATGAAAATCTTTAATTAAGAGCCCTCACCTTTGGTTCACATTTCTATTCATCGAATTTCTTTAATGGACGACCTCACTTTTAATTTATTAGAATACCATTCAAAGTAAAGTGCAAGTTTATATGTAGATTATAACAATGGGGAATTGGATATTGTTACTTAAAACATTGCTTCGCCCTTTTACCAAGCGAGTGGATCCACCAAAATTATACATTTCAAACATGTGTAAGGAGAGATAGAGAGTCCTATTCAAACACGCGCTAACCAAACTTCTTCGATTTGAAAACAAAAGAGTGAAAATGAAATTTACCATACTTGATGTAAATGGCTATCTTTTTATACATTCCTATTTGTAGGAAATTTTCTCGAACCATGCCTTTAGTTAGTGAATTACCGATTATGGATCAACCTATATGCAAATAAAAATATGGATGATGTCCATGCTATCCTGGCTTAATACTTGTACTTTATTATGCTTGGCACATGAAATTGCACATGACTACATTATCTTACTGTGGAGAGGGAAGTGATAAGCAAAAGGGAGGACCGTGAGGTTTGCATTTTACCTCGATCATTAGCGTGAAATCCTTCATTATTGAAGATTTTTTAATTTGTGCTTGATGATTTTAATAAGTGATTTAATTATTTGGGATGTGTTGGTAAAATTCGACAATGACCTTACCCAAGCTTTTTCCTAAGATTTCCACAAAAATTTTAAACGCGGCACAACTTGATTATATTTCTCAATTAATCCATCATCTTCGAAGGATACTACTCATCACCAGTGAAATTTGCCAATAAAGCAGATGATTACGGGACTATAACATAAGTATTGTGATACATTTCTTTTTTGGCCGAAGACCCAAGCGTTGACCAAAAGGTCTTTTAGCAAAAGACCAATTATTTGAGAAGGTTTATAGGTAAAAAACCAATTCGCGACCATGTGTTCAAATCAAACTCCTTAATTGCAAGTTGTTGCGTGTCGATGAAGTTGTGGTTTCTTGTCACCTTGTTCCGCTTGTCTTTGTACGATATGTAATTAATTCATTAGTGCAAGCATCGGACAAAACCGCAATTCCGAATTCTGTCCCCATCAGAAACTATATTCACTTTGATTTCCATGGCAACGTCATCCAATGAATATCCTTAAAGTCTATGAGGTGGGGCATTCTCGTACAATTTCGTGTTAATGAGCACAACCTAGGAATTCTCCAACGAGTCGGTAACTTGTTGACTAGTGTGAATGATTTTGTATAGGACAATTATAAAAAAAAAAAAAAAAAAGTCTTAAATATAGTATATATGTGTTAATTTAGTTATAAAACTTTCAATTTTGCCAATTTTATCTTAAATATTTTCATATTTTTCCGGGTTCAGTCTACCAAATCATTTTTTTGCTTGGAATCGATGACACTGGTTGTCTGACATGACACAGCCACCATTGACAAACATTTTTAAAATATTTCAATAGTTTTTTAAATTTTTTTCTTTTTTTCTTTACTTTTTTTTTTTGGACTGAGCCAACCTCACCAGCTAATAGGACCGCAACTCAAGAATTATCCTCAACAAGTCCTTCGAATACTTGAATCTTCTTGTTCTTTCTAGTTTCTGCATTATTAAATCTGTTTAGTCCCCCAAATGCCAACTCCATTTCACTCTAGATTAAGAATTTCAATAACTTTCCTGTTTCGTGGACATCTGCAATGTAGCATCCTTCTATAGAGCTCAAGATTTGGTTGCAAGTCTCTAATCAATGATCGGTCTCCAAAAAAGATACTCTACCAGCAACCTTCTCATCATTTTTCTAACGTGCATGTTTTCCTAAAAAAACATATTGAATATGTATTAAAAATCATGGATGTTCAACATTCAGTCTTCGAAAGATGTCAAACAATAACTATGTGCCCCTCCATGTCATTAACCAAGTGCTTCTTCTTTGTGTATTACCTCTAATTCTTTTGAAATACTGAATTCTAATGATGTTTTGTAATAGCTAGAAATCGATTAGATTAGAAATTGGTTGGTTCCATGTAGAAGAAGTTGCACTCAAGCTCTTCCATCACTATGAGGTTAACATTCTCTTTTAGCATGATCCTGTTGTTAACACTTAAATTTTGACTAAATATTTAATATCAAAATTGTATAGAAAATTAAGGACAAATTTGCCTCTAACAAAAAAAAAATTTACATCACATAGGCATTAATATTATTTGCATCAACTAAGTTTTATTTTTCTTTTATTTCCCTTATTTTACCGCATTTTGAATAAATAGAATTTTAAAAAATATATTATTACTAATTAATAAAAAAAGTTGGTTTTGGGGGGCTGGGCCTAATCCCAGCCCCTTTTCTCTTTTCCGCGTGTGCCCAGGCCCGTCTCGCCCGCCAGCTCGGTGACTTCGCGGCCTGGCCCTCTTCTTCTCCTTCCTTCAGTCCTTCCTTCCTTCCTCGTATTGGGGGGTGAAGGAGAGAGAAATCGGGAGAGCTCTTCAGAGAGTAAGTGAGATCTGAGAGCTGTGAGGTGGAGATGGAGGAGAGAGAAATCGGGGGGTGTTCTAGAGAGCGGGGGCAAGAGAATAGGAGAGATCCAAGGGCGGAGAGTGAGATATGAGAGATAGAACCGAGAGCGAGGCTGAGAGCGAGTGTTCTCCGGTGACAAATACACTTGAAACCCGGCCGAAGATCCGTCGACGTTACCCACTTCCCGAACCAAAACCACGGTAGGTTGAGTTCCGATTCTTTTGGTTATGCCGACTTGGGTCGGCTTCCCAAGGATCTCGGCTCGGGGGCGCGCGAGGCAGACGGACATACCCCGATCTTTGGGCTCGTCCGCCGTCCGATGCCGTGAGCCGGGTAGGGACCCTCAGCCGAACCTCCCCTGTTTCGTGCCCTGTTTTGCCCCATCTCAAGTTTCGCCGTTTGTCCAGCGCGCATGATTTCTGGCCCCGTTCGTGTGTATGCTGCGGCTTTTGGGTTGTTGCATGCCGATTGTTGTTAGCTTCGGCGGGAGTCAAGGCTCTGTTGGTTCGTTTTCCCCCTCTTTAGTTCATGCGACTTACCTGTTCGACAAAACACCTAACTGAAGTGTGTGCGCTTATTCTCAGTCCTTCGTCCATTTTGGGCGTTCGTGGTTGGTGAAATGCGTTTTGATAGATCCACGCAGCTGTTCTTTCACTTCTTACGTTCTTGTTTCGACGTTCCTTTTGCGCGTTGTGTTTCTGCAGGCAACCGACTCTTGACCAGCGAGATTGAAGGGTGGTGGCAGCCCCGGTCACAGTGATGGCCGTACGATGATTGAACACGACTGGCAGCGGTACCGGAGCTTTGGTTGAGTTTTGAGTTCCTCTAACCACTTGAATTTGCTCGCGTTATTGGTCCAGTCGTAAAGAAGATGGTCGCGGAGGAGAGGGAAGCGTGAAGGAAAGGAATAAAATGAAAATGAAAAGAAACGGAGGGAGGGAGGAGGGGCAACAACTTTATTAAATAAAAAAGTCTCCCTTTTGTCTCTTGGTCACTAGTATACAAAAGCGCGGCTCTGTATGACTAGGGGTGAGCGGTTCCCGGTTTGGTTGGTTTCTGTCTAACCGAACTCCTCTGCCAGTACAGGCTTTACCGTTTTAATGAACGCACCGTTTAAATCAAAACCCTGGAACCTACGTCGTCACAGGTTCAAGGTCGGTTCACTTGGAACATACCCGTTAACCGAAAGAATCTACCCCGTCACAGTTAAAGTGGGATTCTGTGTTCCAACAGGTTCTTTTTTCATTTTCTTTTTCTTTTTTTCATTTTCAGATTAAGAGAGTCACATTTATTATTTAGCGACCTAGCAGGAAAAAGGAAACTGTAAGAAGGGTCAGCTGAGCTGACAAAGTTACGATTCCAATTCTTTTATGCTACGTGCTTTCTTTAGTTAAAGCCCTCATAAATCAATGTGCACTACTCCAGTGACAGTCGAGCATCCAACAAAACAAAGAAATACAATTCTTTATTGCAACGAAACATATCTACATTCCAGCATCTTATATGTTTCAAGATCATCAGTTAAGTTGATAATATAACAAGATAATGAGGCTTCAATAAGCCCAATGATTCAAAGGAATTATATGACTAACCTTCTACTGACAAATGTTGTAGTCTTTTATCTTTGAGAAGATGGATCGGTTTGTGATCATAATGGCCAAAGATCAGGATTGAAGCATCCTGCTCACCCCATCTTCCATCTCTAAGTACCTGCATCATGTCAGAAAAAAAGGAAGATCACCACCTCTCTCTCCTAGAACTCTCCAGATCTCTCTCTTTACTCATCCGGATCTCTCTCCACTTCTCCAGACTTTTCTTTCTAGACAATTCTTCAGCTTTAGCCGCAATTGTTGACCTAACAACTTGCAATAAAATAATAGGAAGATGGTGTGGGAAGTCGGTGGATGTGCCGACTTTGTCCCCTATAAATAGGGGTTCTTGCCCCTTGTGTGTGTGTGAAAAGTGTGAGGAGTGTGTGGTGTTGAGTGGAGTGTGTACGTAAGTGTGTGAGTGGGTGGAGTAGGTGACGTGAGTGTAGAGTGAAGTAAGTGAGTGGGTGTGTGTGCAAGAATTGTGTTCGTGTGAGGTGTGAGAGGTGTATGAGAGTGGTGTGTAGAGAGTTTGTAATATTGTTTATATAAAATAAAGTAATTGTTTTACTTGTACATCCACTTGCTTCTCAACAAGTGGTATCAGAGCAAGTCGTCGGAGGCCGTGCGAAGACAATGGTCGGGGACCATTGTAAGTGAGCAAGGCGGTCAGGGATCGTTGAGTGAAGGAGCGAAGAAGCGAAGGACGTCGGAGTTCTGCCAGTGCACAATCTGGGATTGTGAAGTTGGTTGGTCCGGGACCAGGCTTACTTGGTATAGTGCGGGGCATTATACTCAAGTCATGATGGCGGATTTCTCGAGTTCGGTAAGTGGAATCGAGAAGCTCAACAACTCAAATTATAATAATTGGAGTACCCACATACAATATTACTTGCTAGGACAAGATTTGTGGGATATTGTTGGTGGGAGCAACACCACCCCACCCACGAATGATAGCGAATTAAGAAAATGGAATATAAAATCGGGTAAGGCTCTTTATGTGCTTGCCGTGACTGTTGAAGATGAATTACTGCAACACATAAAGAGTGCGGCGACCCCAAAGGAGGCCTGGGATAACTTGGCGACGCTGTTTGCAAGGACAAACGATACCAAGTTACAATGCCTGGAGAACGAGCTCCTCTCAATCTCGCAACAAAATATGACGGTGAGTCAATACTTTTCTAAAGTTAAATCTATTTGCGAAGAAATTTCAAAATTAGATCCTGAGAATGCCATCTCTAAGACAAGAATGAGAAGAATAATAATTCACGGGTTAAGGCCGGAATATAATGGTATTGTTATGGCCACTCGTGGATGGGCAAATGAACCAACTCTAACAGAGTTGGAGAATATATTGGCCTACCAAGAAGCCTTAGATAAACAAATTTCTAAGGTCTCAATTAAGGAGGATGAAAGTGCCCTCTTTAGTAATAAAAGAGGATTCAAGGGCCAAAATAGAAACAGAGCAAGTGCAAGAGATGGCAAACCGTGGAAAAGTCATGGAGAATGGCAAAAGCGAATAGAGGGAACTCGACCTCAGCCAGGGGGAGCTCATCGAGACCGCGATGAGGACGACAATGAAGAAAAGAAGAATAGAAGGCGTAATGGACGGTGTTACATGTGTGGCAAAGTAGGTCACTTTGCCAGGGATTGTCGATTCAAAAGAGTTGAAGGAAATGTCGCGGCATCCAAGGAAAATGATAGTGAAGAAGAGTGGGATTTCCAAGCATCCTTTGCAGTGGAGGAACAAGAAGAGCTTGCAAGCTCCTCCATCGTAGAAGATGCGATGGCCCTCATCACGGTAACTGATAAATTGATTGATTATGAAGAAGATTGGATAGTCGACTCGGGGTGCTCAAATCACATGACTGGAGATCAAGGCAAGCTATCAAACATGTGCGAGTACAAAGGTGGACGAGTAGTTGTCACCGCAAACAACTCAAGATTGCCGATTACCCATGTGGGCCAAACGATGATGACACCCCGATTCAGTTCGCATCAAGTCGAATTGAAAAATGTGTACCATGTGCCAGGAATGAAGAAGAATCTATTGTCTGTGGCACAACTTACAGACTCAGGCAATTATGTGGTGTTTGGTCCTAGAGACGTTAGGATGTACCGCAATTTGAAACCAACTAGTACACCAATCATGGAGGGGCGTCGATTAGAGTCTGTCTATGTGATGTCAGCTCAGACGGCATACGTGGACAAAACTCGAAAGAGTGAAATGCCTAATTTGTGGCATGCACGGCTTGGGCACATGAGCTACCATAAATTAAAGGTGATGATGAAGAAAGGTATGCTAAAAGGTCTCCCCCACTTGGAAGTCCAAGAAGATGTCATCTGCGCTGGATGCCAGTATGGGAAGGCACATCAGCTTCCATATGAAGAGTCCAAATTCAGAGCTAAGATGCCTCTCGAGCTTGTCCACTCAGATGTATTTGGACTAGTGAAGCAACTGTCAATCAGAGGATCAAAGTACATGATAACATTCATCGACGACTTCTCCAGGTACGTCTGGGTCGACTTCATGAAAGAAAAATCTGAAGCATTAAACAAATTTAAGGAGTTTAAAGCAAAAGTAGAATATGAAGTAGGCAAGAAAATACTATGCCTTCGCACAGATAATGGGGGAGAATACACATCAGACGACTTTACAAAATTTCTTCAAGAATGGAAGATACGTCGACAATTTACTTGCCCAAATACGGCACAACAAAATGGAGTTGCCGAAAGAAAGAATCGGCATTTGGCGGAGACATGCAGGAGTATGTTGCATGCGAAGAGTGTTCCACCCAAGTTTTGGGCTGAGTGTATGAAGACGACAGCGCACGTGATCAATAGACTACCTCAAGCAAGGCTTGGCTTTATGTCACCTTATGAGAAGTTGTGGAATCGCAAGTCCACGGTAAGTCACTTTAGAATATTTGGGTGTGTATGTTATGCATTCGTGCTATACCATCTTCGTAACAAGTTCGATAAGAAGGCAGTTCGCTGCATATTCGTGGGCTACGATGATCAAAGAAAAGGATGGAAGTGTTGTGACCCTACAACAAGGGGAGGTGTTACACTTCCGTAAATGTGGTGTTCGACGAACTATCATCTTGGTGGACATCACAACCTAATTCAAAACAAGTTGAAGAAGAGATTCGTGAAGGAATGGAAGAAAATGACAAGATTGATAAGGGCCAGCCAATTGAAGAAGGAAATGATAATGTAATTGGAAGAAAAGAAGTCAGAGCACAGTCACCAGAAAAATCAAAAAGCCCATGGCGATCTGGTGTATATCCAAGAACTACAGAAGAGTTCCAACCAAGTCAGATGGAAGAACTTGAAGAGGAGGAATCTCAACTTAGGAGATCAACAAGACAAAGAAGACCAAATCCCAAATATGCAAATGCGGCGCTGACCGAAGATGTCAGAGTAGTTGAGCCGTCCACGTATGAGGAAGCTTCGCAAGGCATGGAATGGAGGAAAGCCATGGAGGAAGAGATACAAGCACTAAGAAAGAACGAAACATGGGATCTAGTGCCGAGACCTAAAGAGGTACGTCCTATATCTTGCAAATGGGTCTATAAACTTAAAACTCGACCAGATGGGTCGATAGAAAGATATAAGGCACGACTAGTTGCTCGAGGATTCTCTCAAAAGTATGGCCTAGATTATGATGAGACCTTTAGTCCAAAGAGTAAAGATCACTACAGTTCGAGTCTTACTAGCACTTGCAGCAAGCAAGTCGTGGAAATTATGGCAAATGGATGTGAAGAATGCCTTCTTACATGGAGAACTAGATCGAGATATATACATGGAGCAGCCAGATGGTTTCAAAAGTAAGATTCATCCAGATTATGTTTGTAAGTTAAAGAAAGCTCTCTATGGCTTAAAACAAGCCCCAAGAGCATGGTACGGGAAGATTGCTGAATTTTTGGTACAAAGTGGTTACTTTGTAGCCCCAGCAGACTCGAGCTTGTTTGTGAAGGCAGAAGATGGCAAGCTTGCAATAGTATTAATCTACATGGATGATCTAATCATCACTGGAGATAATGAAGAGGAGATATGCCAGATCAGAACTAACCTCTCAGTGCGGTTTCAGATGAAAGAGCTTGGAGAATTAAAACATTTCCTAGGACTCGAGATCAAGAAGACCAATGAAGGATTATTCCTATGTCAGCAGAAGTATGCACGAGACCTCCTAGACAAGTTCGGGATGCTTGATTGCAAACCTATTTCTACTCTAATTGATGGAAATGTAAAGTTATGTGCAATTGAAGGACGAGAATTGGAAGACTCAACTATGTACAGGCAATTGGTGGGTAGCCTTATTTACCTAACCATAACACGGCCTGATATTGCCTTTGCAGTGGGAGTAGCAAGCCGATTCATGGAGAAGCCGCGAAGGCCCCACATAGATGCAGTCAGGCATATACTGAGGTATGTAAAGGGTACATTTGATTTTGGGCTTTTGTATAAGAAAGAAGCATCATGTGAAGTTGTAGGCCATTGCGATGCTGACTTTGCTGGAGATCGTGACACGCGACGATCAACTATTGGATATATGTTTAGCCTCGGATCAGCAGTAGTGGCATGGTGTAGCAAAAGACATGCAACTGTGTCACTATCTACGACAGAAGCTGAGTATAGAGCAGCAGCAATGGCAGCACAAGAGAGTACATGGCTGGTACAGCTAATGGAGGATCTCCATCAACCAATAAAGCAACCTACACTGATATATTGTGATAATCTGTCAACCATAAGCTTAGCGGAGAATCCAGTTTTCCATGCGAGGACCAAGCATGTAGAAGTGCACTATCATTTCCAACGAGAAAAAGTATTACAAGACGAGATAAAGATGGAGTATGCCAAAACAGATGATCAAGTTGCAGATATCTTCACCAAAGGTCTTGGAGCTGTAAAATTCGAAGAGTTTCGAAGAAAACTTGGTATGACCACGATGTCCATGCTAAGAGAGAGTAGTCGGTGAGGGGGAGTGTCAGAAAAAAAAAAAAAAAAAAGGAAGATCACCGCCTTTCTCTCCTAGAACTCTCCAGATCTCTCTCTTTACTAGTCCGAATCTCTCTCCACTTCTCCAGACTTTTCTTTCTAGACAATTCTTCAGCTTCAGCCGCAATTTTTGACCCAACAACTTGCAATAAAATAATAGGAAGATGGTGTGGGAAGTCGGTGGATGTGCCAACTTTGTCCCCTATAAATAGGGGTTCTTGCCCCTTGTGTGTGTGTGAAAAGTGTGAGGAGTGTGTGGTGTTGAGTGGAGTGTGTACGTAAGTGTGTGAGTGGGTGGAGTAGGTGACGTGAGTGTAGAGTGAAGTAAGTGAGTGGGTGTGTGTGCAAGAATTGTGTTCGTGTGAGGTGTGAGAGGTGTATGAGAGTGGTGTGTAGAGAGTTTGTAATATTGTTTATATAAAATAAAGTAATTGTTTTACTTGTACATCCACTTGCTTCTCAACACATCATACATGTGAATCACCACAATCATTCCACAACATCAAAAAAACAAATAACATCCAAAGATCACTTGATTGTAACTAACAGAACATAATGCCACAGTCCCATACCTTAGCTTTGGGAGCGAGACGAGCCATAAGCACAGCCGCAGCGTTACCTACATTGTTCTCCTCGATAAAACTAACAAAACATATTGCCAATCTGCTCGCCCTGCAAAGGAAGAATCAGAAACAAATGGATAACATCTTTCATAATAACTCAAATTTTACCCTAAAAAAGAAAGAAAGACATAACAGAGGAAAAAATTTAACCTAAAACAGCGAGTGATCTCAGTGCCTTCTTCTCCTCAAGCTTGTTGTGGCCAAAAAGTTCCAGCCTCTGCTCAGCAGCCACCGAGGTGAGACCTCCTTTAGGTGAGCGGCGTGCAGCGTCGAAGGCGGCTAGGCGAGGGGCGAGCCCCGTCGGGGCGGCTGGGCAAGCGGCAAGCGGCGTCGAGGGCGGCTAGGCGAGGGGCAAGCCCCATCGAGGCGGCTGGGCGAGCAGTGTAGAGAGGGCTTGGTGAGTAGCGTCAAGAGGGTGGTTGGGCGAGCGACGAGCGGCATCGGGGCGGCTGGGTGAACGGCGAGCGGCGTCGGGGCGGCTGGGCAAACGGCGAGCGGCGTTGAGGCAGCTGGGCAAGTGACGAACGGCGTCAAGGGGGCGGCTGGGCGAGCGAGCGGCCTCCACAGGGGGATGAGCGGCGTCGACGACAAGCGGCTGAGCAGCGAGGCGAGCAACATCCGGTGGTGTCAAGGCAAGCAGGAGAGACTCTGTTCTGTTCTGTGAAGCGTGAAGTGAACGTGTGAAGAGTGATTTAGGGTTTTTTGATTTGGGGGCTTTTTGTTGGATAGGTTCCGGTTCCGGATCTGGTTCCCAGAGAAAATGAACCGAGAACCGGAACCGGTCCTTTAAGAACCGGGATCCGAACCGGACCCTTCGGTGCGGTTCTCCGATTCCCGGTTCTACCCGGGAACCGTGCTCACCCCTATGTATGACCACACGCACAAGATAGGACAAGACAAGAGACAGAAAGCTAAGAAGAACAAATGAAAAGGGACAAAAAGGGGGCTCTTCTCTGTCCATCCGGATGCGTGATTCAGGTCGGGTTTATATTATCTTGTTATTTTAATTTATTAATAAAAAATTAATTAAAAAATTTTAAAAATTCAAAAAATTCTCAAATTAGGGAAATGCCTAAAAATGTTTTTTTGAAGTTTTTTTAATGCATGAAAAATTTGTCAAAAAAAAATCAAACTTCAAACTTTAAACAAGATTAAGCATCGAAAGAGCATTAGTTAATAATTAGTGTGATCAAATTCTAGATCTTAATTTCTTTGAATGTACAAGAGGAAAATATTTCTCTTAATATTTTATTTAGATTTCTAATCGATGCATCCCAAATTAATTAGTGGTGACTCTTAAATAAAAATGACTTATAAGTTAAAAACTTATATCATAAGTTGCAACTAAGTGGGCTTAGGATAGCCCAAAGTATGCCCAACTTAGCGCTAGTCATTAGCCTATGCGCACACAATAGGGCTTCGGGAGATCGCAACATCCATTAGTGGTTTTTGCACTCAAATGCAAGAGGAGCTTTGCACCTCGAGTTTGTCATCAACCTATATTGCAAATGAATTTTTGGAAATATAATGGAATTTCTTTTCTTGTCGGTCATCTAGTTCTTTTGTCATAATAGTACTAAACTGTGTACCTATACTTTGTTATTTTCCCATTTTAGATATGTGCGTTGTAAGGCCGACTTTTGAGTTAGATTCAGCAAAATTTGGCGAAGGTCAAGCTTTGATATTAGGTGGCAGTGAAATCATCTAGGTTGATTTGTCTCAAATGCTCATTGCTTTTGGTATTTAAGAGACTACATTGAACCCTCCCACTATGTTTCTCATTGCCATCAGTATACTTGTTTGTGGGATTGTTCTTTCATGAGGAGAATATTGGTGATTGTAAAGGAAGAACGTCCAAGATTGCGTGATCATTGTCGTTTTCAGCAAACTACCAATGTTACCTAGGGGTGATCGATTCACAGTCTAGTCCAGTCCCACCTAGGAATTGGGAATCGCACCGGGAGGATTGCCTCCCACTATTTGGACAAGGGATCGGATGGACTAGACCGGTTGGTCCAATCTAATGGAACTTGCCACTTAGCCAAAAAAGTTAAAAAAAAAAAAAAAAAAAATACTAGAGTTGTCATTATTGTAGGGTTTATTACTGGCAAAAGAACGCTTCAAGTGCCATAACTTTGGCCAAAGGGACACTTAAGTGCCATAACTTACGAAAGGTACACTTAAGTGACACATTCAAAGAAAAACGGATCACTTGAGTGCCACCAGCCAAAATCCGGCCAAAACGCCAACGTGGCATTTTTCTGGCGAGCGCGCCTAAAAAACGACGTCGTTTTGCACGCTGACGTGGCCAAAACGGCGTCGTTTTTTGGGCTGACATGGTAAAAAAAATTAAAAATTAATTAAATTAATTTTAAAATTAAATTTAGTTAAAATATTTTAAAATAATAATTTTAAAATTAAATTTAGTTGAAATATTAAAAAATTAATAAAAAAAAGGAAAAGTGGGGGAGGCGGCGAGGGATTAGCCCTCAACCGCCGCTGCCGCCCGCCATTGCCGGGAAGGGCCGGGCAACGGCGGGGGAGGGTCAGCCGGGGTCGCCGGGCCTTGGCCAGGGGTCGGCGACCACGGCCGACCGGCGGCGAGGGTCGGCGGCCTCGCCCGGCCGGGCAAGGGCCGCCACCCGCCGGGGCGACCCCCGGCGAGGGCCGCCGACCCTCGCGGACGGGCGAGCTACGACCCTCGCCCGTCGGGGGCGAGGGCTCGCGAGCCCTCACCGCCCGGCCGGCCGGGTCGCCCCCGGCTGTGGCCCGCCCGACCCTCGCCCATCGTCGCCGCCGGCTTCGGCGGCGGCCGAGGGATTAGCCCTCGCCCGCCCCCCTTCCTTTTTTTTTAAAAAATTTTTTAATTATTAATTTTTTAATATTTCAACTAAATTTAATTTCAAAATTATTAATTTAAAATATTTTAACGAAATTTAATTTTAAAATTATTATTTTTAAATAAATTTAATTTAATTAATTATTTTATTTTATTTTTTTTGCCACGTCGCCCAAAACAACGCCGTTTTGGCCACGTCAGCGTGAAAAACGGTGTCGTTTTGAGCTCGGTTCGCCGGAAAAGTGCCACGTCGACATTTTGGCCGGATTTTCGCCGGATTGGCACTCAAGTGATCCATGTTACTCCGATTTTGGCACTTAAGTGTACCTTTCGTAAGTTATGGCACTTAAGTGTCCCTTTGGCCAAAGTTAAGGCACTCCAGAGGTCCGCGCGTCGTTTATTACTATTTTTAAGAACATAAGAAAATATTTATAAAAAAAAGAGTTGGTCCATTTTAATTCTCCCTTGAAACTGAGAACAAGACCAAAAATCAATGGTTCCGTTTTTATGAAACTGAGAACTGGACCGACGCCCTCGCGAACCAGACCAAACTAGCCAGTTTAATCCGATCTAGGCGATTCTACGTTTGATCGATCCAATATGCTCCACCCTAGTGTTGCCTAGTGCATAGATTAGTTTCTATTAACTTGTGCTCTTGTAAAGAGTTGAGGGACAAAATCATTTATGGAATCATGAGTCAACTCAAAATGTTTCAAAAAGAATTCACACATAAATCAAACCATCGACTATTACAAAATAGGACCGAACTAAATCAAATCTGGATCCAACCATGAAATGATGTATCATGATCACTTTATTCTGGTCAATTAAAAATGTTTGTTGGATCTTTTAGGTTAAACACTCTTCTCGCTATCAGGAGAATTTTGGTGATTGCGAAAGAAGAATGTCCTAGATTGCACGGTCATTATCGTTTCCAACAAACTGCCAGTACAGATTATTTTCAGTTAGCTTGTACTCTTGTAAAGAGTTCAGGGACAAAATCATCCACGAAATCATCTATCAACTCAAAATGTCTTAACAAGAATTCACACATCAATCCAACTGCTGACTATTACAAAATAGGACCAGACTACATCAAATCCAATTCCGACCATGAAATAATGAATCATAACCATTTTATTATTGTCAATTTGCAAATCTTTGTTGGATCTTTCGAGTTAAAATACTTTTCTCACTACGAAAAATGCTAGTGCTAGGGAAACTCCATACATATAAATTTAGTGACTAATCCTCTTATGATCTTGGGGACTCGACATAATGGGAATTCGTTTATTATGGTTGTTGACACCTAAATTTTAGCAATCTGGTCATTTATTTATTGCATATAAAATTATGAGTTAATTTTATCCCTGAAAAAATATTAATTGCGTAGCATATAGAATTAGGTGTATTTATTTTTAATTTGCATTTTTTGCATTTATTTATTGGACCGGTGACAGGTGAGTTCGAATTAGTGGTTTTGAGCTTTAACTTCAAGAAAATAATCCAGCCTCACGAAAAGCCGAGCAAATTGGCCCAAAAATTAACGATAAAAAATCATCTCGTGAAAAATAGGAATTTGAAATTTTTCTGGATAGGGCATTGGAAAAATTTTAAAAACCCTAATCCTTGGCCTATAAATAGATTGTTCACGTAGGGTTTCAGGGGAGGCCACACATTAAATATACGGCCACACAAAGGGGGCTTTTCTTTTCATCACTTCGTAGGGGTTTTATTTTCTTCGGGGGACTTCTTTTTTATCATTTCGTAAGAGGGAGACCACACGGTGGAGATACACGACCGTGTATTGGGTTGCATCTCACGTTGCTAGCCTGGGCACCTTCATCAGAACATTCTTGATTGGCGCGCCTTCTCTTTGCAAAAGACAATCCAGAGAGAGCAGGAGGGGCATGAAGCATTGAGACGCCATTAGTGAGTGGAGGAATAAAAAATAAGGAATTAAAGATGAGTTGTGAGTGGTGATTTGTGGAGATTAATTCACGCAATTCTCACATCTCGGATGCCGATTTACCGAGACCAACATCAACGAAGCCAGTCCTCGCTCACTCTGCAACTTTCCGGTGTTTCATCCAGCAATTCCAGGCCGATTTTCTAGGCGTCCTTGACGTGCCCGAGACCTCCACCGATCCAGTTATTTTGTTTTCGTTTGAATTTTTTTTAGTGCAGGTCTTCCTTGACCG
The DNA here is from genome assembly GCA_017140255.1 of Eucalyptus paniculata subsp. matutina. NCBI lineage: Eukaryota > Viridiplantae > Streptophyta > Magnoliopsida > Myrtales > Myrtaceae > Eucalyptus > Eucalyptus paniculata. The sequence continues at coordinate 46,469,089 of CM029436.1, read as the reverse complement.
AATCCAGTCACCGCCCCGGCAATCCCTACATCCAAGCGAAGCCTCGACGCTCCTGATCCTACTGTGTGCATGCCAATGGAGAGTTGACCTTGATCCCATGACGGCCCGTTGCTGCTTTGATTCGTGCCACGCCCAACGACAAGTTGCTGTCCATTCGAGCCGCAAAGCCACTGTTCCCATTCGCATCGGAACTGAGTCGATCCCGAAGTTCCTATTTTTGCAGGTTCGTTGACCGTGAGCCCACGGTCATCCTTTACCGAGAAGCACCACCACGGCCACTGCCCTTGAGCCGTACCACGCCGAGCCTCCATCGTTGGTCCATTCTACCGATTGGGTTTTTGGAAAAATTCGAATTTGGTATAGATCTATTTTATTTTATTAGGTAGATTTAGTAGATTTAATTTCTTAGGTAGATTTGTTTTATCTTGTTTTAGTTTTTGAATATTTTCTCTTTGTTTGAAATATTTTCCAATGCACGATTGAAATTCCATGATGTAGCGTCCAATTTGCAACCGCACGAATTTTTATCCCATCTATAAGGCTTTAGATGGAATAATTATTCACGAGAGAGTAAAATTGATATCTTGATCTTTAAGGTTTAAGATCAATTTATCGATTTTATTAGTGAAACAATCAAGTTTGAATCTCAATTCGAATGATGGATAACATTTTTGATGATCATGGATGGTTTGATGTTTATCTCTTAATTGTTTTGTTTATCCCGAAAATACAAAAAAAAAAAAAATTGCATTTGCATCCTATGTAGATTAGGATTGATTGCATGATAGGTTAGTTAGTCATTTTTTTAATGCATGTCTAGAAGGTATTTAGAATAGATAGCATTTCACTTTAGTTTTCACTTTAGTTAGATTTTTTTTTTTTTTTAGTAAATTTAATTACGAATTTTCATTAAAAAAAATACAAAAAAATCATGCCCATGTCATCTAGAATTAGGTTTATAAAATTCCCGTCATCTAGTGATTGTTGCTAGGTTCGTTTAGTTAGAAATTACTCGTCATTAGAACTAGGTCATTTAGTTTATTTAGATTGCGTATTTAATTATTGCATTTCTTTAATTTCGAATTTCATGGAAAATACAAAAAAAAAATTAGAATAAATCCATTTCATGCTTTAGGATAGTTTGCATGCTTATTTATGTCATATAGTTTAAGTCATATTGCTATGTCATATTATTTCGTGTTAGATTAGTATTATGCATTGCATGATTCTCATTGAATAAGTGAAAATAAAAAATGGAGTGATTGCGTGTTAATTAGAAATCATATCTGGATTGTTGATGTGAATTATGATTTAACCTTGCAAATGCTTTCGTTGCTATGAGGTAAGTTTTGCAATTTATTCATTGTTTTATCTGGGTGTTAATTGATAGTTTGCGTACCCGCATAATCACCTCACATGTTAGGGAAATAGATTTAAAATCAATCTAAGCTGCATGCACAAAAACATTTTTGAAAATAAAAGAAATTGTACCGAAAGGGCATTAGAGAAGTCTAGTGTAACCAAATTCCTGTACCCAAAGTATCTGGTTCGTAGGAGTAAAATAATCCTCTCACTATTTTACTTTGGTGTCTAATCGACCTACCATACACTCCTAGATAAAATCCATTTGCATGTTAAAAAATTTGAACTTAAGTCGCGAATTGGTATGGGCTTGGGAGAGCCCGAGTTAAGTCTAGGCTTAATAATCCATTAGCCAAACCCTAGGTGGTTCACCCGAAAATTTGATTGCGACAAGCACACATTTACAGAGTTGAAGAATTGGTCGCAACTCTCTAATCAGTAATTGATCTGCCAAAAAGATACTCCAACAGCGGCCTTCTCATCATTTTTATGACGTGCATGTATTACTAAATAACATGTGGAATATTTGTGGAAACTCATGGAGGTCAACATCCATCCTTAAGCTGTCCAACTGCAGCGCCCCTCCATGTCATTAACCAAGTGCTTCTTCTTCTAGTGTTATCCCTAATTCTTTCGAAATACTGAATCCTAATGATGTCATGTAATTGCCAGAAATCGATTAGATCAGAATTTGGCTGTTCCGTAAAGAAGACGTTGCACTCAAGCTCTTTCAGCTATTCTTGATCAGTATCTTGCACAGTGATGAAATTCTCAAGTACTGCATGGACCTTTTCTTCCTGTACTTAATTTACCCCTTTTGAATTAAATGACCACTTATCCCGTGGGAATTAGCTTACTGCCGTTGGTATTGGATTTGAAATGTAATGCTATGATCGCACACAGCCATGGACTGCCATTTTCTTGGCTATTTGGCATGTAGGAATAAATTTCTTCATCCACTCGACCGTGGTTAAAATTATGCTCTAGCTTTGCGGGATCCATCCCTCACAGAACTTTGGGGAGCGCATGCGACAGTGATTTCCTTAAGGCTAGGTTCTCAATTCTCTCGGCCATCACCATGAGACTAGCATTCTCTTTTAGCACAATCCCCTTAGTGGTTTTTTGCATGTAGATGCAGGAGGAGCTCTGCACCCCGAGTTTGTCATCGACTTGTATTGCAGGCACATTTTGCAAACACAGTAGAACTTCTTTTCTTTTCGGTCATTTGGTCCTTTTGTTAGGATCGTACTAAATCGGGTACCTATACTCTATTATTTTCCCCTTCTAGATATGTGTGTTGTACAACCAACTTTTTGAGTTAGAGTGTGCTTTGGCGGAACTTGGCAAAGGTCAAGCCTTGATATCATTTGGCAGCAAAATCGTCTGGGTTAGTTTGTCTCGAATGCTTACTGCTTTCAGTATTCAAGAGACTGCATTGAACCCTCCCACTGTGTTCTCCATCGCCATCGGTATGCCCGTTGTTTGGTTGTTCTTCTATGAGGAGAACTTTGATGATTGCAAAGGAAGAATGTCTTGGATTGCATGATTATTATCGTTTCTAGGAAGCTACTAGTGTTGCCTAGTACACAGATTACCTTTTGTCAACTTGTGCTTTTGTAGAGAGTTGAGGGACAAAATCATAAACAGAAATATAAGTCAACTCATAATGTGTTAACAAAAATTCACGCATCAATCAAACCACCGACCATTACAATGCTTGTTGCAAAAACAAAATAGGACCAGATTGGATCAAATCCAGATTCGACCATGAAACAATGGATCAAGTTGAACAAATAAAATAATATATGAGAAATAGGAATATAGAATTTCTCTATACTATGATGTAATATAATGAAGATTACATTAGCCTATTTATAAGATGTATGGGATGGTTATCTAAAGTAACAAGATAAATATAGTATCGAATATAATCAATCAAGGATATGCTATATCAAAGGAGATATGCGGCATCAAGTAAATATCTTAGTATTGCAAACATATCATAAATCAATATGTGCACCGTACTTCAATTGAGTTAGATACAAAGTGTGCTTTGAAGAAACTTGGTGAAGCTCAGGCCTTGATATCATGTGGCAGTGAGATCTTTCGGGGTAGTTTGTTTCGAATGCTTATGCTTTCGGAATTAAAGAGACCACATTGAACCCTCCTATTGAAATCCCCATCACCATCTGTGTGATTGTGCTTTTACGAGGAGATTTTTGGTGATTGGTGAGGAAGAATGTCCTAGATTTAATAGTCCTTACAGTTTTCAGCAAATCACTAGTGTTGCCTAGTACACAGATTATTTTTTGGTTAGTTTATGCTCTTTAAAGAGTTTAGGCACAAAATTATTCAGAAAATGATTAGTCAGCCAATAATGTTCGTACTTCAAAAGGAATTCACGGGTCAATCAAACCCCGGATTAAAGCAACAAACAACATAGGACCAGAATACTATCCATATCAAATCTGGATCCAACCATCAAAAGATGGACCATAACTACAGTATCGGATTAAACATCTTCTCGTTGTATCAGGTTAACCATATTCCTAAATCGTCTTGCAGTATAGCCAGTTAGCAAATGTCAATATTCATTTGAATAGCCAAAATTGCCATTCGATTTTATGGAAAAAACTGGCACAAGCTTTAAAAGTTCAATAAGTAGACGTTCAAATAAAAACAGATGACAATGATTTCCGGTCGATTTTGTAGCGATAGAGTCAACTCCCATGCATCAAGCGTCAGAGACTCAAAAGGCCATCCAAGCCTTTTCCCTGGAGGTTTTCTACAAAATTTCAAGCACAGCATGACTTTAATAAATTTCTCGGCCAATCCCTCATTTTCTATCTCCTTCCCTCGGCTGCTTTCCTCTCCTCTGAATCCCCTGATTCCTCAGCAGAGGTGAATCCACATACTGGTCATGGTCATCATATTATGAAATGTCGAATGGGGTGAATCAACACCTGATCACCTGTCGAATCGGACTCTTATCTCCTTATATAGCAACGAGCTTCACCATGATTCCTAGAACACACGCAAAGCTTCGAGCTTGATTCAATTCTGACACTATTCGTAGCCCTCCAAAAGGAAACCAAATTTACATCCCATGGCTGTGCACATGGATCGCTCGATGCACGGATAAGACCATGGTAGTTTCAATCGAGGCGTGACAACCGACCCGATGCGCTAAAGGCAGAGAATGCAAGAGTGCGAGAGAGAGAGAGAGAGAGAGAGAGAGAGAGAGAGAGAGAGAGAGAGAGAGAGAGAGAGAGAGAGAGAGAGAATGGGGGGTTGCTTTTGGGATGTGAGAGGAGGTCAACAAGCGGTAGGGGGGACACGACAAAGGCCCATGGGAGGAGTATAATCATGCATTTCATATTCTTTATTGCATTTAAGCATTTAAAACATGTAGGTTTAGACTAATGCATTTGCATCAAGTGAAGCATGAGGCCGATTGTGAACTCCTTTCGAATCGACCTGATAGACAGCCCTACATTCACACAAAGTCTAGGCCCATTCCCTCATTTAAAGTTGAGCCCACAAGTTCGGTCCCCCCCTCTCTCTCTCTCTCTCTCTCTCTCTCTCTCTCTCTCTCTCTCTCTCTCTCTCTCTCTCTCTCTCTCTCTCTCTCTCTCTCTCTCTCTCTCTATTCATGTACTTTTTGTTCCCTCTAATGTCATTTGATCATGCCAAATAAATATGACTCCATTTCTTGTCACCTTAGACCATTTTAAGCAAAGCAGCGATCAAGGCATTTGAGATGATGGGAATGCTGAAATTGACTAGGAAAGGATTAAATTTCGTGCAATTAAAAGGGGAAAGAATGAATAAGAGTTTGACTGAAATTAGAAGAGGAGTGCTGGAGATCTTGGGCAGAAAGCAAAAGGAACAAGGCCCTCACTTTTTTTTTTTTTTTTAATCCTGCATCATCACTAAACAAATGTGGATCTCCTCACTATTGCGACCTCTTCAAACCCTTTTGCGGATGCAAAGGCTAATGACTTACTAAGGCTAGGCTTAGCTGGATCTCTTAAGCCCACCAATTTACTATTTATGATTTGAGTTTTTAACTTACAAATCATTTCATTTACGAGTCACTATTAATCAATTTGTGATGAGTCGATTATAAACCAAATTAAACTGTTGGGAGAATTATTTTACTTCTATGCAACACACAAAATTAGGATCAGGGACTTGATTACACCAGTTAATCAATTAATATCCTTTCAATACATAATCTTGTTTAAACATTAAGTAAAGCATTTATGCCAATTATGAGTCCTAAGATTCAATTCCTAATCAAGTTGAGGAAATAGCAATCCATGCATCATAAAAGGGTGTCATTGGAATAAAGGAAATGTACAAATAGCAATCTCACATTTGCTTTCCTTACCAAAAAAAAAATCTCACATTTGCTTTCAAGAATTTAAGCACAATCTTTTTTTTTTTTTAAAGGATTTTCACATATTTTAAGAGAAAACCACTCAAAAACCATTTTTAAAGCTTTTTCATTTTAAGAGAAAACATAATTTTCAATTTTTTATTTTTTTATTTTTATACTTTTTAAAAAAATTTAATAATTTTTTATTTCAAAACTGGGACCCGGGCTGGGCCTTCGAGCCCAGTCAGAATATGGGCTGGGCTGCCACTGGTCTTCGGAGTTCGGGCCCAGTACCTAAAGGCAAAGAAAGGAATGGGCTCAATGAACTTATACCCAATTAGGCCACTACAGGACAAAATCCAAGCCCACTCAACCAAGAGCACAAACCCAAACAAGCCAAATTAGGCCCAAACCTCACTAGCCTTGTAGTAAAAACGAAGCCGAAATTCACCCAAAACACACTCATGCCTCTCGTGCTATTTTTAGTGAAAATAAAGCCCATTTTCCCTATTTTTGTTTCCTTCTCTCTTTCCCTAAGCCTTTCAACGTCTTCTCCCCTATCCCATGACAAACCCAGAACGCCCCAACGTGCAAGACAACTGCACGAGGGCTTCAGCAATCAAAGCTCAGCCCACGTTTGTTATCTTCCCCCTCTCTTGCCAATCTCTCCTCTCACCTTCGCGACTTATCTGAAGCGTTCATCACGTGCTTCACTTTTTTTCCCAAAGGACCGAGAACATTGGCGGATGCAAACCACTAAAAGGACTCAAGCTTTGACCAAAATGGTTCGGGCACAGCACAAGCCACGTCCAGCCACCAGGCGGCTGTCATTCGTCGCCACAAACACCACCGCCCTTCAACTTCGCCGGCCAAGCCCCGGTCACCCGGCAACACGACCCGCACACAAAAAAATTTGTCGAAACAATAACATACAAAGCGAAGGGTACTAGCGGGGCTCTATCAAAACTCTTTTAGCAAGCCACGAGCACCCACGACGGACAGAAAATTAAGAGCATCCTCACGAATCTCGCTCGGGCGTTTCATCAAACACACGGAGTACACTGGCTAAAAAGAGAGAAATCGAACCAATTGAGAGACTCGAGATCGCGTCGGGACTCATAGCAATCAACAAGCAACGCCCAACAATTGCAGCACACACACGAACGGGGTCGGGAACTCGCATGAGACGGACAAAACAGTCCGGTCCGGCGAGCCCGATACAGGGTGCAAACAGGCGGATGGCCGAGGGTCCCTACCGGGCTCGGCGACGTTGGACAGTGGACGAGCTCAATAGATCAGGCTACGTCCGTTCGCCTTGCGCGTCTCCGAGCGGGGATGCTCGGGAAAACGACCCCCAAATCGGAACAATCGAGGAAAAAGAAACAAAAAAGAAGAAGGGGGGGGTTACGGCGGTGAGTCACCGGCCTTATTCGTCGCCGGAGGCCGCTCGCTCACTCCCAGTTTCTCACTCGGATGTCCCTCACAGCTCACCCTCTCTCACTCGATTTTTCCCTCCCAAGGTCCCCTTATTCACTCTCCCGATCGCCCCGAGAAGGCCGGTCGGCGAAGGCGCTTCGGCCGCCGGTCCTTGGCGCCCCGACTGGCCCCTCTTGGTCGAACCGGTGTGACATCGCTCGTCACCTCCGTTGCCGTCCGCCTGCTCCTCTGTCCCTGCTCTGCGCCTCTCCTCTGCTCTGCGGCATCCTTGTTGGCGTAAGCAAGAGGAGGAAGAAAGGGGGGAGACGCCAATCCAGCATCGTGAAGAAGGACCGAAAGAGGAAAAGGTAAAGGATGGGAAAGGAAATGGATTTGGTGGCTCAGCAGATCGTGGTAAAAAGGACGAGAAGAATGTGGGAAGTTCGTGGGGAAGGGGCTGGAAGAATCGGTAGAGGTGCACATTCACGCTTTCATATCAATTCTCTCAATCTTGCACATCAGAAGCGGAGGATACTCGGGCTAGAAGGAGCAGCGCTTCCACCGTCCTCTGCTGTCCCCGGAGTCGTCCATGTGAGAATTTAAATTCCTCAGCTTACTCTGATCGCGTTCAGCTCGGTTGTAGCCCAAAGTTATCTTTGTTTAATCACGGAACTGATTGGAAGAATAGGTGCGCATGCCTGAGCCCCCGTTTGTTGATCCTAATTAGTTGTTCACCGTTGTTTCTTCGTTGGGTTTGGTTGCCGATGCATGTCCTTGCGTTTGCTCGTTTAATTTTCAGTTTATTTTCTTTTCAACGTGTTCGCTAGAATCTCATAATTGAATCATTTTCTTGAAATCAGTCGGTGCCGATTGTTGTCTGTGTTTCAATAGCGTTGGCATAACATAGTAAGGGAGTTCTGCATCGTGTAGTCCATTTTTTTGCACGGTTTGTACCACTATGCAGGCCAATCCATGGTCTGGACAAGGAGCCGTTATTCATTTTTTGACCCGATATTTGGTTTCTGTTCCCATCATTTGCCCTAACAATTAAATAATTTCACGTTTCTTTCGGTTAATCCACATTGATTTTTCATCACATTGGTTCAAACTTAACACCTTAATATGTGAGAATGTACTGAACAACACTGTCTGATCCATGGATAGTGGGAATTCAAACATGTTTCGCCTACATGATACCTCACGAGCCTCTTCCAACACATATGGTCAAGGAAAAAATTATCCAAAAAATCTTAAAGCCATTGTACGACAATCAATTTAATTTTAAACTTGATATAATCAATTAACTCGATATCATATGAGTTGGTCATTGTATTCTCGCAGAAAATTTTTTAACACTAAATATACAATGTTGTTTAGCCACTCTTTTTGTTCTATTTTCTGAAATTTGACTATCTTGGATAAGAAGGGCAGCCATTCTTTCTTTTTCTTTTTCTTTTCTTTTTCCTATTTTCTGAGTTCAACAATCTCGGAGAAGAAGAGTAAAGGCTCATAGAAAAATGAATTCATCTGACCTAATGCTTTTATAATTTAGTTCTTGCCAATTTACTTTGGTGGGCACCAAGAAAAACGTTTTGCACAAATATTATGCCGTCTAATGTCCCTATGCGATTTTAGCATAATAGTAGTATCGGCCATGCCAATGTGTACGTCTCCCTCCATTGCATTCAGTTCAAGTCAAAAAACAGTCGAACCATCAAAGAGAGAGAAAAAGGCACTAGATCTAGTTTTCTTTATATTTCCTTTATAAATCTTCCCCCAGCTTTCCGATATCTACCATCCAAAATTTACTGGATCCTCTCCCCGGAGGATGAGTGACGTATCAAGGAAGTGAGCTTAGTTGATTGAAGATGATTTAGTTGCTTTGCGAATCACCCATTTTAGACGCATCTACTGCTGATAAACCTCGCAAGATTGGGCTTGGCCTGAAAACTCATAGGCCTCAATCACAAACCCACTCATAATGATCGCATGAGTGGTGCTGGCAACGACCATCGAGACCGCTTGCAAGCCTTGAAGTGACAGCGGTGGGGAAGCCATCGACAGGTCTCTCACCCTCGATTATGACCTGACGATGACAGTGGAGGGCTCGCGCTTGCGTCCTCCTAATCAACCACCCCAGCCTCAATTTTGCATATTCTTATTCAAACCGCATCGACGGTAGCTGCTTTATGTCTTCTAAAATTACTTAATCAATGCTCTATATTGTAGGTATAGGATCTGATTGATAAATGTTTTTTTTTTCCTTCTATCATTCCTCTTTTTCACTGTTATTTTGTTTATGTGTTTGTAATATCTAAAGAGAAAGAAGGAAAATGTGACATTCGGTTATGCTTCAAGATTATGTTACTTTGTTTTTCTTTTCTCTTTGATAAAGATCATTTTGTTTTTGAGTTCGAAATAATTAATTTTATATTTTAAAAAATAAATAAATAAAAAACGCCACGTTACGTTAGCGGTGTAAGTGTCATTTGTTGGAGAAATCGTTCGAATATTTTGAAGCCGACAAAACGTTTCCTTCGTCTAGTCTCGTATATCTGCAGATCGTCTAGTGTAAAGTCTGAAGACTTTCTGCCTACCGAGACTCAAGATTCAAGACTCAAGACTCAAGATTCAAGACTATTCTCATTGACGAGTCTTTCGATCCAAGGATGACGAAGTAAATCCGAGCCGAAGTATATGGTTGAGGATTTAATCCTATCGTCTGGAGAAGATCTTTTGGTTGGATAAATACAACGGATTCTTTTGTTCGTATCTAGATCAATTGAAGATCCGATGGTCGACGAAGTATTCTTGGAATGTTCTATTCTTGGAAACCAAGATCCTGATTGTATGGGCGAACAGGATTGATGGGCTATCGTCGGAGTTCCTTTTATAGCTCGAATGATCTTCTTGATTGATTCCGTCCAACGGGTAGATTGGAGGAATTCCTTTGGTAAGTGCCAACGGTATGATGGCATAAAGGAGTATAAAAAGGAAGTCGTTCTAGTTGTTTAAGAGTGTGATCGATAGAAAAATTCCAGTCTCGAAGCTCCTTGATTATTAGTCGATACGATCGAAAGCGAAATTGTATACACAGAGAGTGTCTATACTTGGTGATACCTTGAGCGAGTGTGGTAGATCATCTACACCGAGAAATCAAGGAAGATCAACACTGTAACATCTCTTTGTTCATAGTGGAATCCAGCCAAATTGGCTGTCAGTGCAGAAGAGTGGACGTAGGCTTGAATCAAGCCGAACCACTATAAACCGCGTGTTTAATTCTCTTCTTCCTTGCTTAGTCTTGCGTTGATTATTACTTGTTGCGAATTCTTCAACTGTCTAAGTATTGCGCAAGTATACAGAAATTATCAAGAAAAATCTTTGTATACCTATTCACCCCCCTCTAGGTACTCATACTAGCAATATCAATTGGTATCAGAGCCCGTGTTCTTACTTTGTTTAAAGTGTTTTACTTCGAGTAAAAGATCCATGGCTAGTATGCTAGCACCAGGGCGATGGAAGGGCAAAGCAATACCAGACCACCCTACTTTGACGGAAAGGATTACAACATCTGGAAGAACAAGATGAAAGCTTTCCTACGATCCAAGGATCCTCTGGAATGGGACGTTGTGGAAAGAGGAATCATTCCTACTGCTGCATCAGTCTCTGAAAGAGGGAAAGAAACTGTTGATGCTAGCGGAATGGCTCAGGAAGAAATAAACAAGAGACAAGCACTCGATGCAAAAGCAATTTACTCTTTATATTGTGCCTTGTCTCCAACTGAATATAACCGAATATCTTCTTGTATTACAAGCAAAAGAAGTATGGGACAGATCGCATATCACCTATGAAGGAACAGATCGAGTGAAGGAGACCAGAATTAACATTCTCCTCGGTCAATACGAAGCCTTCAAAATGAAGCCAGGAGAATCTATAACTGACATGTTTAGTCGGTTTACAGATATTGTCAATGGTCTTGAGAACCAAGGACAAAAAATTTCTGATCCCATGAAGGTGAACAAGCTTCTGCGTGGACTCTCCAAGAATTGGAATCATATAAAGACTTCAATAAGAGAGACGCAAAGAATTATGCCTCTATCTGTCGACGAGCTGATCGGAACTCTTCAGTCTTATGAAGTAGAACGAATTAATGAGGACGAAGATCCAAGAGGTAAGAAATCTATTGCATTAAAATCAAATGATGACTCGATGATGCAGATTCGAAGATGATATGGATGATGAGGAGCTCGCCCTCATGATAAGAAGATTCAGAAAACTGAATAGAAAAGGCGAAGGTTCAACTCAAAGAAACAAAGTTTCGAGACAGAGACCAAGTATGTTGATGATGAGGAACCAAACAAAGATGTAGTTTGCTTCGAATGTAAGAAGAAGGGACACATCGATCTAACTGTCCTCTTCGAAGAAGAAAAGAGGAAAAGCTGAGAAGTTTCGAAAAGCTCTCAAAGCCGAAACCGGAGTGATAGAATGTGAAGAAAGTGATAATGAATATGCCAACATATGTTTGATGGCACATTCGACTTAGACTCGATTCGGATCGAGACTCGAACTTGATGAATTTGAGGTAAGTGATTTTAAAATTCCTGTCAAAGTCTCTAAATATATTGATGAACCGTGTTTCAGTCTTAAGACTTCTCTCAAAAGGATTTCCGAACTTAGAAAGGAAAACTCAGCTCTAAAACAAAAGGAAGTCATTTTAGAAGAAAGAGTTAAAAGTCTAGACTTAAATGTTTCTGCTCTTAAAGAAAAAGAAGATGATCTTTTGAAAGAAAATGTTTTCTTAAAAACGGACTTATCAAATATTTCAAAGAAGTTTTCGATAGGATCCGAAAAGCTTGAAAAAGTTCTTTCGGTTCAAAGACCTTACTTCAATAAGTCTGGTTTAGGCATGACAGCGGAAACAATTCCCTTGATTGATTTTCCTAAAGTTAAAGAAAGAATTAAGAAAAGACCGTCGAGAGAGGCTTACAAAAATCATTTCAAGAAAGTTTTTGTAAAGTCTGTTGGTCGAAATGCTCTAAGGTGTTCAAAGTGTGATAAGGATCACTTTGAAAAGAATGTCCTATGGTTTGGAAACCCGTTAAGAAAGTATGGCCTAATAATGCTTATCCTACTAACACCAAAGGACCCAAGAAAATTTGGGTACCAAAGAAAACTTGAGATTCTCTTTTAAATGCAGGTCTCCGTCAAGAAAAAAATAAAATGGTATCTTGACAGCGGATGTTCAAGACACATGACAGGAGACTCAAAGTGCTTCGTTAAACTTGTCCAAGTAAACGGCGGAAATGTTTCATTTGGAGGAAACGGCAAAGGAAGCATCGTGGGATTTGGAACTGTGAAAATTGGAAATCTCACAATAAGCAATGTTTCTCTAGTGGAAGGACTCAACTATAACCTTCTTAGCATTAGCCAACGTGTGATATCGGTTTCAAGATCTCCTTTCAAGAAGGAATTTGCTATGGAATTAGTAAAGACTCTACTCGTCTTTCATGGGTCGAAGACATGGAAACATCTACCTCTTAGACATGAAATTGAATGAATCTCAATGTCTAATCTCAATTCAAGATGAAGCAAGCTTATGGCACGTAAAGCTTGGCCATGTCAATATGAAGCAATTAGCCAAAATCTCATCAAAGCAGCTTGTTCGAGGTCTACCCAAATTACCATATCAAAAGTCCGATCCATGCACACCCCGTATCGGGAAAACAGGTAAGAAATTCATTTAAGCCAATAAATCATGTCTCTACTAATCATGTACTACGATTTATGCATATGGATCTCTTCGGACCAACCGTAACTCGAGTATTGGAGGTAAGAAATATTGCCTAGTAATTGTGGATGATTTCTCTCGCTTTACTTGGGTATATTTCCTTACAAGTAAGTCAGAAACCTTTTCGTATTTTGAAAAATTTGCTAAAAAGGTTCAAAACGAAAAAGGATGTGTTATCTCAAGTATAAGAACAAATCATGGAGGTGAATTTGAAAATCAAGATTTCACAAAATTGTGTAATGAATCTGGTTTTAAACATGTATTCTCTTCTCCATACACTCCTCAGCAAAATGGAGTTGTGGAAAGAAAGAATAGATCTCTTCAAGAAATGGCTAGAACACTTTTAATTGAAAGCAAAATTTCTTCACGATTTTGGGCTGAAGCTGTTTCAACAGCATGCTATATCATCAATAGAGTCTTCCTAAGACCTATTCTTGAGAAAACCCCTTATGAATTATTCAAAGGTAAGAAGCCTATTGTTTCATACTTTCATGTGTTCGGTTGCAAATGCTTTATATTGAAAAATGCAAAAGATCGAGTTGGTAAGTTTGAAGAAAGATCAGATGAAGGCATCTTCCTTGGATATTCTACATCAAGCAAAGCCTACGAGTCTACAATAAGAAGAGCCGATCTGTGGAGGAGTCAATGAATGTCAAATTTCAAGACTCTACGCAAGATGAATCCAGTCAGACTCAATATGAAGAGTCTGAACCTGCTCCAGACCTTCCAAAGCTTACAACTCAAAAAGTATCTCAGACTCTGGAAGACCAGCGTCAAGATGTTCATGAAGATTCAAATAAAGAAAGAGATCATCATTCAGAAAAATCAACCAGTAACTGGAAACACAAGTCCAGTCATCCTAAAGATCTCATTATCGGCGAAATTAATGAAGGAATTCGCACCAGATCCAAAAGACGTGAAGAGTCTAGTGCTGTGGCTCTCATCTCTGAAATTGAACCAAAAAGCATAGAAGAAGCTTTATCTGATGAAAGCTGGATCGAAGCTATGCAAGAAGAGCTCAGACAGTTCAGCATTAACGATGTCTGGGAATTGACATCTAAACCAAAAGGTAAAACTGTTATTGGAGACAAATGGGTGTTCAGAAACAAGATGAACGAAAAAGGAAAAGTCGTACGGAATAAAGCAAGACTCGTGGCCAAGGGATACACGCAAGAAGAAGGAATAGACTATGATGAGACTTACGCTCCTGTAGCAAGGTTAGAAGCTATTCGTCTATTACTTGCGTTTGCTTGTTACAAAAATTTTAGGTTATTCCAAATGGACGTCAAAAGTGCTTTCCTAAATGGATTTATCCAAGAGGAAGTTTATGTGGAACAACCGCCTGGATTTGAAGACCCAAAGAAGCCAGACTCAGTCTTCAGACTAAAAAAGGCCCTGTATGGTCTAAAGCAAGCACCTCGAGCTTGGTACGACAGACTAAGTAAGTTCTTATTACAGAATGGCTTTGTTAAAGGTAAAGTAGATACTACTCTATTCATCAAAAAGGAAAACAAAAGCTTTTTACTCGTTCAAATATATGTTGATGACATTATTTTTGGATCCTCTAATGAAAGTCTATGCAAGAAATTTTCTAAGTCTATGCGGGATGAGTTTGAAATGAGTATGATGGGAGAATTAACATTCTTTCTTGGTCTTCAAATAAAGCAATTGAAGGAAGGAACTTTTATTTTCCAAGAAAAATATGCTAATGATCTTGTCAAAAGATTTGGATTGGAAAATTGCAAGAAGATTGATATACCAATGTCAAGTTCTTTGAAGATAGACAAAGATGGGGAAGGGAAGAAAGTTGATCAAAAGCTGTATAGGAGTATCATCGGTTCACTTCTTTATCTTACCGCTTCTAGACGACATTTTGTTGAGTGTTTGTATCTCGTGCTAGGTTTCAATAGATCCTAGAGAATCCCATCTCAGTGCTGCAAAACGTATTATTAAATACGTTGCTTCATCTTCAAGCATTGGTCTTTGGTATCCTAAGAAGGGATACTTTAATCTTCTAGGATATTCAGACGCAGATCTGGTCGGCTACAGAGTCGATAGAAAGAGTACTTCTGGAACTTGCCAGTTGCTTGGAAGCAGGACAGTGTCTTGGTTTTCAAGAAAACAAAGCACTGTAGCTCTCTCAACAACAGAAGCAGAGTATGTTGCTCTTGGAAGCTACTGTTCACAAATTCTATGGATAAAACAACAGCTACAAGACTTTGGAATTGAAGACTCATGCACGTAAATCAAATGTGACAACACCAGTGCAATCAATCTCACCAAAAATCCAATTCTTCATTCAAGAGCAAAGCATATAGAGATTCGACATCACTTCATTAGAGATCATATTAAAAGTGGAGAAATCTCGATTCAATTTGTTGATTCAAAGAGTCAACTCGCGGATATATTCGCAAAGCCTTTGGAGAAAAATCAATTTGATTTTATCCGCTCCAGACTCAACATTTTGAAGCTCGAAGAAGTTAAAGTCTAGAGACTCTCCAACCTTCAGACTCATAAAGTTGATAACCGTCAGACTCAAATATCTCAGACTCAAATCTCTACGACTCAGACGTTGATGACTATAGACTGTAAGTTGTTGCTTTATCTAAACTCGAAAAGGTATGATCTTTCGTTTAGTTATTTTGTAGTATCCGTGAAAATCGAAAAACTTGTCTTTTCAAAAGGATTAATTTTGGCAGTTGTTGATTTCGAAAAGAGGTATTCGTACACTTTCCTTGTACCGATTGAACTTCCCTTTTTTCAAAACTGAGTTATATATACACAGTTTTCTCTTTCAATCTTCAAAACCCTAAAAGCATTCTCCTCTCAATCCGGTTTCTACTTCGAATTCATCCTCGAAAAAGTTGTCATCTTTTCTTGGGAAAGCAAGCAAAGGAATCTCTCAGCGACAAGAAGAATGTCTTCTTCGAGGAAGTCTTCAAGAATCGCGTCAAGGGGACCACAGAGGATGAAGGAGGGACCTACCCACTTTGATCTCACGAAGAGGAAGAATTATCGAGTCGCAACACAGCCCGACTCATTCTCCACCACGTCATTCAACGCCTTCTACCCCACAAGGTGCGGGTCAACATCCGGAGGAAGAGGTAATCGAGGACGCGAGACCCCGTAAGAGTCCAAAAACCCTCTTATATTTACAAACTCTACCGTGCATTGAAAAGCGGGACTCCGATGAAATATGTGGATGATTTTCTTAAAGAAAAGAACTATGGGAATGAGTACATTTTTCTGAAGAAAATGGAGGATTTGGGAATTGCTCCCAAAGGTAAAGCGAGAGGAAGCGCTTGCAAATATTCCGAGTGACCCTCGGATGTCGGGCCCAAATTTGATTGATGGGAACGACGATGACAAAATGTTCACCGATTTTCAACCGAGATTGGGTGTTGCTGCGCAAAGGTGAAGGGAAAGAGGATGGAGTTATTTAAATCGAAGGAACAAGAAACTTTGTTCTTCAAACTGCTGAAATGAGGGGTGATAAACCCTAGGAGTGTCGACTTCGATTTCCTAGATGCTGTGAATGTGAACTTGAGAGAAAAGTTCAGTCTGCTTCAACTGGAACGTTTTTGCACTGACACCATGGACGGATATGCACAACTGACTGCATATTTCTATTCAAATCTTAGCTTTATCGATGCGAATAGAATATCTTTCAGTGTTCGAGATCAGGATTATGTGTTGGATGTGGATATGTTGGCGGACATAATTGGAGTTGAGCGGGACGTTATCAACCGAGTCAAAGTCTCGGTTGCTCGTGCCACAATGGACCTTGTCGAAGATAGAAATATTTAGGGAAAAATCATCTATTCAAGGATGCGTGCCATCAACATTGTGTTGCACAAAATTGTTATCAATTGCATTAGGCCGAAGTCTACATCAAAGACCGATGTGTCTAATTCGAAGCAAAATTGATGTACGCAATCAACTCTGGAAAGAAGTTCTCTCTCCCTCACACTATTCTCTTTCACATGTACAGAGCAATGTCGAAAGACAAGGGACAATTGCCTTATCCAGGTCTGGTGACCAGGATCTTCAGACACATGAATATTGAACCGCCACACACTCTCTGTGTTCGACCGTGCGATAAGATGGTGGTAGGTTTAAAGATGTTGACAAAGATGCGTCTGAAAGAACTTTCTAAGGCAATGGAGAAATTCAGAGTGAAGACTCCAGTTCCATCTGCTTCAAAAAGAAAGGGAAAGGAAGCCATTGGTGCTCTCACCAAAAAGAAGAGAACTCTCATCTTGGAAGATGAAGAGGAGGAGGAAGATCTTACAATCACTGCCCCGATAAGGACAAGACGTTTGTTCCCAATCAACGAACAGCGGAAGAAGCGAGAGAGAGAAGAAGAAGAAGAAGTCAATAACGAGAAGAAGAAGAGCAGAAAGAGAAGGAGACAGAAGCTGAAGAAGAAGGAGAAGAAGAGCAAGAAAAGTCTGCAGCTGAATCTGGAAAGAAGGATACAGAAGAGCATGATCATCACTCTTCTCCTCTTGATGTCCTAGAGACAGGGGGAGTTGGCGAGCAAGAGAGGTCCTCACCTCATGCTGCTAATAGTGAAGGTCTACGACAATCTCCAGCAGCACCAGAAGAATTTCAGGCTTCTCAATTGCCTGAAGAAGGTCACGATACGTCAGAACCAAATCTGCAAGACTTTACAGAAGCGCCATCGTCTGCATTCACTCCATCTGAGAAAGCCAATGCTAGTACATAGACGGATAATTCTGCAGATTTTCGTCGTATCATGGATATTCTTCTCGGAAATGCGTGGCCAAATCTATGCTCGGATTGTGAAGTTCAAGCCATGAAGAATGCTTTGGACAAGCATCTTCGATTACCCCGGAGGATAAAATGAAAGACCTCGCTCGCAACTTCAAGCAAATGCCAAAGGAGAGGAGGTAGCTCATCTAAGGGAGGACTTGAAGAAGCTAGAAGGCGTAGTCCAGTCCATGGGAGATTTCCAAATTGTGCGCATTCCCTGCGAGACATGACTCCTTTCTCACCTTTTTAATGCTGACAAAAAGGGGGAGAAAGCAATTTGAACCAACCAACCTTCTTTAAATTTGTTTTTAAGTGTTTGTTTTGAATATGAACTTGAGTGAACTTGGATGAGAACTTGAATCGATCGAATTGATTTGTGGATTTAGATGCTTGACTGTTTGCATTTATTTCAAGTATTGTTATATGGTATTACTCATGAAAGACTAACCATTTTTTCGTGGATGCGAGTCCGGTTGCTTTGTTAATCTTTATGAGATTGCCATATTGCTTGAGAAATGTTTTTGCAGGTCAAAGAGGTTCAAATCTACGGGAAAGTTTTGTCACCATCAAAAAGGGGAGATTGTTGGAGAAATCGTTCCGAATATTTTGAAGCCGACAAAACGTTTCCTTGATCTAGTCCGTATATCTGCAGATCGTCTAGTGTAAAGTCCGAAGACTTTCTCGCCTACCGCAGACTCAAGATTCAAGACTCAAGACTCAAGACTCAAGACTATTCTCATTGTGATCTTTCGATCCGTGTGACGAAGTAAATCCAGAGCCGAAGTATATGGTTGAGGATTTAATCCTATTGTCTGGAGAAGATCTTTTTGGTTGGATAAATACAACGGATTCTTTTGTTCGTATCTAGATCAATTGAAGATCCGATGGTCGACGAAGTATTCTTGGAATGTTCTATTCTTGGAAACCAAGATCCTGATTGTATGGGCGAACAGGATTGATGGGCTATCGTCAGGTTCCTTTTATAGCTCGAATGATCTTCTTGATTGATTCCGTCCAATGGGTAGATTGGAGGAATTCCTTTGGTAAGTGCCAACGGTATGATGGCATAAAGGAGTATAAAAAGGAAGTCGTTCTAGTTGTTTAAGAGTGTGATCGATAGAAAAATTCCAGAGTCTGAAGCTCCTTGATTATTAGTCGATACAGTCTGAGCGAAATTGTATACACAGAGAGTGCCTATACTTGGTGATACCTTGAGCGAGTGTGGTAGATCATCTACACCGAGAAATCAAGGAAGATCAACACTGTAACATCTCTTTGTTCATAGTGGAATCCAGCCAAATTGGCTATCATTGCAGAAGAGTGGACGTAGGCTTGAATCAAGCCGAACCACTATAAACCGCGTGTTTAATTCTCTTCTTCCTTGCTTAGTCTTGCGTTGATTATTACTTGTTGCGAATTCTTCAACTGTCTAAGTATTGCGCAAGTATATAGAAATTATCAAGAAAAATCTTTGTATACCTATTCACCCCCCTCTAGGTACTCATACTAGCAATATCATCATTTTCCATGCAGGCTCCCGGAGAAAGATTATAGTGGCCAATTAAATTCTGTCGAACGAGGAAGAGTACGTGGGGGTGGAGGATATTTGAAAAGCAAGATCATTTTTTATCCTTTTGATTTGATAACATGATTTTGTTTTTCTAGATTTGGCCACCAGTAATGTGAGAACTTCAGATGTTGCTTCCTCCCACCGTGATCACTGGGCCTCAACACTCTTCATT
Organism: Eucalyptus paniculata subsp. matutina; assembly: GCA_017140255.1. Classification (NCBI taxonomy): domain Eukaryota; kingdom Viridiplantae; phylum Streptophyta; class Magnoliopsida; order Myrtales; family Myrtaceae; genus Eucalyptus; species Eucalyptus paniculata. The sequence continues at coordinate 46,449,624 of CM029436.1, read as the reverse complement.
AACAACTTGCAATGTCTAAGTCACAATTGCATGGTCAATGAAACAAAAGATGCAAAAGAAGTGTCATCTCTTTCCGCGCTGTCGGGAATGAAAAAAAGAATACGTTGAGCCCATCACCGTCAGGTCAGAAACAACCAATTCTGTTTGGGCTTGTTTGAAAATGTCTTAGAAGATCGAGATAAATGGTGACATATTCGCCTCTTCGTTGTTTCCCTCCAATATTACACACTACTTCTCAAGATGAATTTCTTAATTGCAAGTTGTGTTTGATAAAGTTCTGATTTTTTGTTGCCTTGTTTTGTCCCTGTCTGATGGTCATTTGCAATTATTTAACTGAGCAAGTAGGACAGAACCACATTAAGAATTCTGTCGTCGTTATTCCCGCTAATATTATAAATTTCTGAACAATGAACGTGGGTAAGTGTGTTGCATGTGAGAGAGAGAGAGAGAGAGAGAAAGAGAGAGTTTGGAAAATGCCAAGGGATGGTTTCTTGAGAACAACACATCGACCTGTTGACTGCTAATGGTGTTTCTTGACATGTGAAGCAGCACATGGCTTGTGAAATTGTGTGTGGCAACCTCGCTCAAGTAAAAAAGTGGAGTCAGTAGTGCTTATAATCAAACGATCGCCCTTTAGCCAACTTTTTTATTGATCTCACAATCACCGAAATCCGCATTAGAACGAGCACAAAGAGCAAAAGGTAAATAACTTTTATACGGCACTTCTAAAGATGGCTTATGTTTAAAATATCTGAAAATTTACTTAAAGGGAATATATCACACACTTGGCGCGTGTAAAAATAAAGATCATAAGGAAGAGAGATGCTTAGCCGATTAATACCAGTTCGGCCCAAATCGGCGTCTTCTCAACTCCTGTGTCAAGACCGTTCAGGAGTTATGCTCAATCCACTATGCTTTGAAGCCTTGTACAGAAGTTGATTTATGATGGAGCCAACACTCCTCTACAAACAATGTGTGCTCTTGTCCTTCTAATCATCCACCCTAGCCCTAATCTTGTAGATTCAAATCCAAACTGCATCAATAGCTGCTTTGTGTCGTCTAACATCACCTGATCCATGCTCTCTGTTGTAGGTATAAGGTTTGATTGATAATTGTTTTTTCCCTTCTACCATTCCTATTTTTCACTGTTATTTTGGGTATGTGTTTGTAATCTCTGAAGAAAAAGAAGGAAAATGTGACATTTACTTATGTTTCAAGATTATGTTACTTTGTTTTATTTTCCTTTTCTATATGATATAAATCATTTTTTTTAGTTTAAAACTAATAATTTTATTTATTTATTTTACTTTTGTTAAAATGAAAAACACTACGTCAACTTAACAGGTAAATGTTGTTTGGCAAGCTCCTTAAGAAGGATCATAGTGGCTAATTCTATCGATCGACGTGCTTTTTTTTTTCTTTTCTTCTTTTTTCTTTTTTGTGGGGGGATATTTGAAAGGTGAGATCATTTTCGTCTTTTTGATTTGATTACGTGATTTTTATTTTCTAGATTTTTCCCAAGAGCGATATGAGAACATGAGATGGTGCTCCAATCCACCGTGGGCACTGGGCGTCAACACTTTTTATTAGCAACTGGCAATAGTATGGCCAATGAAAAATAAGTGCCGTTTCTTTCCATACCATCGAGGATGAAGAAAGAAAGAACGACATTGAGGCTATCGCCATCGACCGATCAGAAATGATCGATTCTATCTAGGCTTGGATTGACAATGTCTTCAGGGGACCGAGATATCTGGCAATCTCTCTCTCTCTCTCTCTCTCTCTCTCTCTCTCTCGGTGGGGCTATTTCTCAAGATCAATTTCTTAATCGCTAGTTGCCTCCGAAAAAGTTGTAATTTTTTCGTGCTTGGGTTTTTCCATAAATCATTGAAGAACCTATTCCGGAGTCATCGATAAAATATCCAGGCCATGGATCCTTGTCTTGTGTGTCTTTGTCCGATAGTGATTTGCAAATATATATATATATATCTGGGCATATGTGATAGATCCTCGTGATGATTCTTATATATATATATGGGCAAATGTGATAGATCCACGTGATGATTCTGTCCTCATCATCTTCCTCTAAAATTCTTTTCTCGACTAAACAATTTCTTAATTGCAAGCTGTTTTTGGATGAACAATGAATGTGGGCATTTGTGTCGCACGAGAGAGAGAGAGAGAGAGAGAGAGAGAGAGAGAGAGTTTGGACAATACCAAGGGATGGTTTCTTGAGAACAACACATTGACCGGTTGACTTCTAATTGTGTTAAATGATATATGTAGCAGCACATGGCTTGGGAACTTGTGTATAGCTAGCTGCCAGTCCAATAAGCCAGGCTAGTATTTGATCTAGGAATAGCTTGAACTACCTAATTAAAGCTTGTCCTCTAGCAACCTCGCTCAAGTAAAAAAGTAGAGTTAGTAGTGCTCATTACAAGAAGTTGATTTGCAAAGTGAATAAAAAAAGGGATTTTGTTTGTATTTTGCAAGGATGCACATGCCCTAGACAATGCGTTTCTCTATTTGTAGAAAAACACACTCAATTAACCATTACTAACTCTTCAAACGGCTAGTTTTTCGACTGTTGAGAATTCTTGACATTCATAAAATATGACCAGACACTTGTTGGATTGGGTAGGCAAATTCAAATTTGAACTAGAGAGCTAGGTACAGTACCAAACTTGGCTGGATGTCCAGCTAGCATGGTACTGACCGGGCATCCAGACCTGTTTTGAGATAAAGTCAGGTATTCTTTAACCCTTAACAACTTACAAAGCTTGTAGAAAACATATCAAAATAGTTCGTAACAATTACGAATGTATAAAAGTTGATCTCTGGAATTATAAAATATTTAGGGTTGCAAGTGATCTATATAAAATTGCAACTAAAGATTAGGTATTACTACCAAAAATGTAAATATGATTAAAGTAACATTTTGACAGTCTAATGTATTATATGAATGGGGTGGCTTGTGTGAGCTTCATCTTGACTTATGAGTAATGATACTAGGAAAAATGGATAAAAGAGCGAGGATATGACTATTCTACAAAGTTTTGTTGATAATATTTTTTAACTTTTAGCTTCCGTTAAATTATGAATTAAGATGGTATGTGTCCATCTTTCTTAACATAAGAGATAGAAAGATCTCGAATGAGCCAATCAATATGATGCCATGCTTTTATTAAAATATAGAACATAATTATGAGGAACGGAAGTTGATAATTCTATTTATTAAGGATGTCCGGATGCCATCCAATTTTATTTGGTGCACATGATCCAATCTTTTTTGATAGGCTTTCTTTCCTCCTAATAAACATTTACCCTCTTTTGATAATTTACGTGCTAATGAGTTAATATAAATTGCTTCGACCCTTTTTACTCCAAATACCTAGTGTGATATTTTCTTTGTTTCCCATCTCACATTCGCACTAAATATTCTCCCTCTTACGTGAGTCTATTCAACCGGGGCCACCCGTTGCCAATTGATACATGAGCTCCTCCTTTGATAATGATTGAATACTTCCTTTTATCCCAAACGTAAGATGTGGCATTTTTTTTTCACCTTATGTGCACACTCTCAATAAACGAATGCTTCAAATTGTATTTACTTATGCAAAAAAAAAAAAAAAAAAAAAAAAAAAAAGCAAAATATTCAGCGGCCTTGAATTGTTTTTGTATTGCCAACTTTCAACTTTCTAGAGCCTTTCTTTGACATCTAAGGGTAGTGATCAAACCAAGCAGTCAAATGATTTGAGTATTCACACCAAGCACCCAATGACTTTCTCATTTTGTACAAGCTGTAGGTGCACCTTCTTAGGTAAATCCCAATTTTAGGAAAATCATCACTAATGTCATTATGGACCAAGTCAGATGCAATTCAAAACTCTGATGATTGTCCAAATTGGAATTGTTTGCTTTGATTAAAGATGCACTAATTGAGTGCAATTCACGTACAAACCCATTTCTTAAAATGCACTAAATATTTAGAAACCTACTATTCCTTCTTGTCCAATTTTATTGTTGGAAAACACATGCATAAACCTTCTTGATTTTTTGGCCCAAGTGCATTGACGTTACTGGTGTATTTCTGGAGACCATATTTCTATCAATTGCAGAAGCTTGACCATTAATTGGTTTGAAAGTTTCCTTACGCCATCCAATTTGCCCTCCTACGAGTTTCAATTGCATAGTTATTGCGATTATTTTACTTGCTTCATAACTCCTTTCTGAATGAAATGTTTCTCCAACCTAACGAGTACACTGGTATTGCTCATGACTTTTAAATTGTTTCAAGAAACAAAGGCTTTTTTTCTTTTTTCCTTCGTTCGACCATCAATAGATTACACTGTGGATTTGTTCAATTTTTAGGAACCATAAACAACTATTTTCCTATTTCTCTTCCTACAGAAAAGCTTTCAAAAGTATATGATAATCCCGATGTACATAAATTTGGTGATTTACATTCATTCATGTGGATTAGTCTGACTTTAGAAGTTCAAATATCCCGTATCTTTTAATAGAAAAATATTTGATGAGGAAAAATCAACATTTTCATTTTTTTTATTTAGGATGAGAAATATGATAAAAAAAAATTAGACTCTGTAAAATACTTTATTAAACTGGATTGGGCATACCCAGTTCTCGGATTGGCGCACTAGGAAAATAGGGTCGGGAACCAGTTATTGTTGAAACCAGTCTGGAAACTGGTTCCCAAAATTCGAAACTGGTTTAAACTAGTCCGGGAACAGGTTCCGAGTGATTATCCACCCAGAAACCAGTATCTGGACCGGTTTTGTAAGTAGAGGTCCAAATCCTTTTTTTTTCCCCTGACTTATATTCTTACTCCCACAATCACACGGTGTTTTTCCTCTTAACTCTTTCAAACACACAAAGCACTCCTCCTTTGTCATTCCTCTTCCTCACTTGCTTTCCTACCTCACTGGCTCCCTTTTGGATGTCTGGTGGACGGACGGTGTTCGTCGTTGCCAAATTCTTGTGTATCATATGAATTGGTTTGCCTAATTTATCTTTTGTATGAGGAGTTATGCTTGCATAAATGAGTAGCTTCATGTAGTAATTGTGGGAATAAAACTAATATTAGACCCATGTTTGTTGCTAATTCTTTGCCTTATAATTAGCCTTGTGGATCATTAATTTTTCGTTTAGTCAAAAAGTTCATGTATTTATTTATTACAAGTGCTTAATATTTCAATACAAATTAGGAGGATTACGTTATTTTCTCGCGTATTAATATAAAATTCGAAGTCGTATAGGATATCGGGAGATTGCAAAACAGGTTCTAGTGGAAACAGGGTTGACCCTGGAACTAGATCGGAAAAACAGGGTGAGTCGAGTACAGAGTTCAATACAAATAGGGTCAAATATAAGGTCCAGAAAAGATGAACCGGTTATAACAGGGTCGGATACAAGGTCCAGGTCTAGACCCTACCCACCCTTGACCTAATCACCCCTAATTAAGAGCACCAATTAGATAACCCACTAATTACATTATAACTTCACCAGCGACTCCAATCCACTAGGGCCTAGTGCTCTTTGTCGCTAACTTGCCATCTCCAAGTCACGATGGCTTGTTGTTACGTCTTGACTGGCGTGCTACCAAAGAGATGATTCGCATGCTCCTGAATCTTCAGCGAAGGTTGTTTCCGATTGTTGGATACTGTTGACACAAATTTTAACTTTTGTGCATGTTTGAGTTAATTGTTCGTCATTACGTGTCACATACTTCAATTAAATTTTATTTATTGGAAACTTAAGATAGATGAGCTCATTAGGCATTTCATTGATAGGCCTCATGAGTCAAGTTTGTGATTCAAGTTGGGTCCTTAGTTTCGTCACATTTAGGCGTAAAGAAAGCATAAAAGAGAAAGACAAAAGAAAAAGAACGGCTGCAATCACAAATCGGCTCCTAGCTATAACATGAGTGGTGCAGGAGATCATTAGGACCGCTTGAAAGCCTTGCCACGATGGGGCCGAGGAAGCCATCAACTAATCTCTAAATCTCAAAGACAACAACAGGCTTGTGATTGCGCCCCTTTAATCTTCCACCCTAACCCTTGTTTTATAGATTCAAATCTGAAGTGCATCGAGGGTAGTTCCTTTGCATCTTCTAAAATTGTTTGATCAATGCTTCTAAAATTGTTTGATCAATGCTCTCTACATTGTAAGTGCTATAATATGTCTCGAGTTTGAGTCCGTGAACGAAACCGAACCCAAAATAAATTAAAGGAAAGTGGATATTTGGATTTCAAGTTGCTGATTTGTAGAGACCAAGCCATGAATTTGTAGATTACGGAAATCAAATTCCATATATATTGCTCGTTCAAGATAACGGAAGAAATAGGAAAGTTGAAGTTGGACTTGTTGACCGAAGTGTCCAAGTTTCCTATTCTGAGTTGAAGTTGGCTGCATCATGCATATCATATCATATATATTTGTTCTTTTTGCCGTAAGCGCACGCAGTTGCCAGAGCGTTGTTGATGCAAGTAGAGCAACGTGGTCTTCGCGCCGTGGCAAACGTGAAGACCTCTTGAAGCACCGTTTCTAAGCGAGTGCTTGACATTGATTTTGTTCGTGCAATTACATCCGAGAAGAATTAGTGTTTAAGCCAATTAAATCTTGTAGTAAGATTTGTGTGTAATTTCTTTGTGAGATTGAGAGATTATTTTGTAAGGAATTTCGGGGGCTAAATACTGTATGCGTTATTAGGTATAATTGGAGCTTAGAAAACACCGAGAGAGTGTTTAAGTGACTCGAGTGTATAATCTCCTTGTGAGGAATTTCGGGGGCTAAACATTGCATGCGTTATTGGGTGTAACTGGGGCTTGGGAAATACCGAGAGAGTGTTAAGTGACTCAAGTGTATAAGCTCCTTGTATCGGTTGATTTATAGTAAAATTCATCGTTGCTCTCCCTATGGACGTAGGTCTTTATGACCGAACCACGTAAAGCAGGTGTCCAATTTATTTTCTTCTTCTATCTATAGTGTTGTTTGATTGCCTGCCTTTTCACAACAGTAAGTATACGGCTGATTCATAATTTTTGTTTCTTCAACCTTTTCTCTTCTTCAATGTAATTTTGTTTTAATGTATTTAATCTATCCACAAATTGAAAGGAAGAAAGAGAAGAAAATGTGAGATTTGCTTTTGCTTCAAGATTCTGTTCTTCTGTTTTTTCTTTTCTCTTCGATGAAAATTATTTCGTTTTGAGGTTAAAATCATTAATTTTATTTCTATACTCTTTTAATAATAGAGACGCCATATCAGCTTACCAGATTAGTGTTTTAGCCGTCTAGGCAAGTTGAAAAAGATACCAGTGGTCATTTTTGTCTGTCGAGGTGGAGTACGTACATTAGTTAGGACATATGGAGTGGGAGATCAATTTTATACTTCTACTATATAAACATGATTTATTCCAAAGGCCACATCAACCCACCGTGGCCCCTAGCCCAGGACCCTTGTTAACAATCTATTATGTCCCAATCACGAGAAAAGTATTAGAAAAGTTATAAACCTATTATAGTTGTACCAATTTAATCCTAAATCTTTTATTGGTATTAATTTAGTCATGAACTTTTTTGACCTAACGCTAATATTGTCCTTTGAGCTAATTTTAGGTAAATATTATTAACATGAATGACAGTCAGTCTACATGGCATGATCAATACTAACGTGGACAACTTTTAATAATATTTTACTAATTTTTTGAATTTTTATTTATTTTCCTTTTTTTTCTATTTTCTTTTCTTTTCCTTTCTTTTCCTCCTACTAGTTGCCGAACCTCAGCAACTGGCTAAAGGCGAGGGTTGATGAGAGCGAGCCTTGCCATGGTTGTGCAATACATGATTTGCGGGCTCTTGGTGAGGGTGGAGCCGTGCTGACATGGGCAAGGCTCAAGCCCTCACCAAAGACCACAAGGGTGGCCTCATGTTGGGCTGGTGAGGGTGAGGCTCACTTGTGGCTAGTGGGGTGCTCTAGCCGATCATTGAGTTCGAGCAACTAGCTAGAGCAGGGTAAAAGAAGGAAGAGAGAGAGAGAGAGAGAGAGAGAGAGAGAGAGAGAGAGAGAGAGAACATAATTAAAAATTCAAAAAATTATTAAAATTTTTCTGAATCAATAGCAGCTATACCACATAGGTTGACATCCATATCGGCAGTATTCAACTAAATTAGTTGGAAAGACTAAATTGGCACTATATCAAAAGATTTATGACTAACTTGGCATCAATAAAAGATTTAGTACTAAAGTGACATTAATACAATATGTTTAAGACTTTTCTGACACTTTTCCCTCCTAGTCACAATAGTGGGGTCAATGAAAAAAACAAGAAAAAGAAAAATAAGTGCCCATGCCATCAAGAATGAGGGAAGATAGAAAAACGTTGAGGTTGTTGTCGTCGACAATTCTGAAATGACCAATTACAACTTAGCTTGGGTTGAGATGTATTATGAAGGATTAGGATGCTAGGTAATATGTTGTCTTTATTATTTTCCTAGATTCTGTTTATTTCACGAAAAACAACTTCCATGATAACGCTTTCTGGATTTTTCGGCGTTCATTTCATGAAAAATGAAGGGATAAGTGTTCCAGAAGTCCTACAACTTGTCACGAAAATGCATTTCAGTCTTAAAACTTGCAAAAAGTGCATTTAAGTCCTAAAACTTGTCAAATTGTTTCAAACGAGTCCTAAGATCGACGCCGTTAGTCTTTTTTGTTAAAAATGCTGACGTGGCATTTTAAATAATTTTTTATTTTCCAGGTGTATTTTTAATTAATTTTTATCCATTTTAAAAAATTAGATTTTAAAACTAAAAAAATTAAATTTATTCTTATCCTATTTTCAACAAAAACTAAAAAGAAAAGTTAAAAATTTTATTTTTAAAATTATTTAAAAAATTAGTGCGGCTCTTCTCCCTCGCCACCGCGGCCGCGGCCGCTCGTCGCCGGAGGGGCCGGGCGACGATCGCCAGCCCTGGGCGGGGGTGGCCGGGCCTCGCCGGCCCCCCATGAGGGCTGGCGACGACTCACCCAGGGGGGGCGACGACTGCCGGCCCCTCGTGAGGGCCAACGGGCTCAAATCGGGGCACCCTCGCCGGCTCCGGTGCGGGTGCCGGATCCGGGCCCGCCGGCCTCGCGGGGGCCGGCGGTCGTCGCCCCGGGTGAGCGTCGTCGCCGCCCTCACGGGGGCCGGCGACCGCCCCGCCCGGGCGAGGGCCCGTCGGCCCCTCGCCGGGGGCCGGCGAGGCTCGCCCAGTGATTTGGCGATCCTCGCCGGCCCGAGCAAGGGCCGACGAGGCCTCGCCCAGGGCGGGCGACGGTCGCCGGCCCTTGCCTGGGGTCGGCGAGGCCCGGCCACCCCCGCCCAAGGCCCGCGACCGTCGCCTAGCCCCTCCGACGATGGGCGGTGGCGGGGGGGAGGAGCGCTGTTTTTTCTTTTTTTAATAAATATTTTAACTTTTTTTTTAAAGTTTTTGGTAAAAATAAGATAAAATGAATAAATTTGATTTTTTTAGTTTTTAAATCTAATTTTTTAAAAAATAATTAAAAAATTCACGTGCAAAATAAAAAAAAATTATTTAAAATGCCACGTCAGCATATTTAACGGAAAAGGCTAACGTCGTCGATCTTAGGACTCGTTTGAAACAATTTGACAAGTTTTAGGACTTAAATGCACTTTTTGGAAGTTTTAGGACTGAAATGCATTTTCGTGACAAGTCATAGGACTTTGGGAACACTTATCTTAAAAATGAACTAGTTAGGAAAAACAATTTTATCAAGGAAAAAAGTCTTCTAAAATGGAGGAAAATGTCTTCTTCCTTTCAAATTAAAAAAAAAAAAAAATTCCTCACTCACTTTCTCTTATATCAAACCTCTGTTAACCTTTTCATCTTTTTTTTCTTTTTTATTTAAAAAAATCAATTTTTAATTCTTTTATTTCTTCTTTTTCTTTTTCTCCTTTAAAAAAAAAAATTATCTTGGCAGATTGCCGACCACATGACGGCCAACAACCAGCCACAGGCGAGCTCAAGGCTCACTGACCTCTAGCGATCTCACCACTTGCCAGATCAATGAACTCAAGGCTCGCTTGATCAATGGTGAGCTAGGCCTTGAGCTCTTTGCTCACCAAATTGATGAGCATGAGCCTCCGGCTCCTCGATCTAGCGAGCGGCAAGCTCGAGCTTGCTTTTGGCTGGTCACCGGCCATGGTTGCCGACCTTAGAAGAAGAAGGAGGAAAAGAAAAAAATGAAAGGAAAAAAATGGCAGAAAAAATTAAAAATTAAAAATTTCATTTTAAAAGTATTAAATAATAAAATAATTATTAAAAGGAGTGCCTGAAGGAAAATCAAATTAAATTTTTCGTAATTAATGGCGGAAAATATTTTCAAGTTTCAGCTATATACCGAAAAATATTGACATTTTACCATAAAATGGCTTTTTAGAAAATATTTTCCAAAAACGTCACATTTTTCGCGAAACAAATGGAGCTTTGTTATACATTATTTCTCAATTAATCTATTTCTTAATTGCAAGTAGTGCAGATGAAGTTGTGGTTTTTTGTTTCCATGCTTTGTTTGTCTGTGTCCGTTGGTGATTTGCAATTATTTATCTGGGCAAGTTGAAAGAACCACGTGCTAACTTCTGTCCCCATCATTTCCCCCTAATACTATACATTTCTCCACACATCAATTTCTTAATCGCAGGCTTTTTGTTGATGAACAATTAACACGGGTATTTGCGTCGCATGTGTGTGAGAGAGAGAGAGAGAGAGAGAGAGTTTTGGACGGTGCCGAGGTAGGGTTTCTTGAGAACAACAGCCAACCACGTGCTTTCCCTTTAGACAAACCGGTCTTAATATATTGTCGACTATTATGTGACTTCCCCTCTCTCTATCTCTCTCTGTCATCGGCTCATTGCAAGCACTCAGCAAAGAATCCCTTGATCCTCCGGTCGTTCCAAGTCGAGGCTCAAGGTATTGTAAAATCTTCCTCCATTACATTTTCTATTGAATGAATTTTCAATTCCCAGCTGTTTTCTTCGCCCACAATGTCCACTTATTTTTGCCTTACGCTGGTATGTCTGCTCATGTTCTGGTGTTATCAAAACTGGTTATGGCCTGCATTGCCCTTCATCCATCTTGCACACAAATTAGAAGTGAAGCCTAGAAATCTCAGTTCCTCTAGCGTTATAGTGAAGCCACTCCTAGTATGTGCGTCATTGTATATCTGCCTTTCTTGTGCTATCAACGCTACGCTAATTTGTCCGTTATATTCTGGTGTTATCAGGACTGGTTATGGCTTGCATTGCCCTTCATCCATCTTGCACACAAGTTGGAAGTGAAGCCTAGAAATCTCAGTTCCTCTCGCATTACAGTGAAGCCACTCCTAGTACGTGTGTCATTGTATATCTACTTTTCTTATGCTATCAGCGTTATGCTAATATGTGATATAGCTAGTACAAGTACCTAGAGGGGGGTGAATAGGTATATAAAAGATTTTTCTCTTGATAATCGCGCAATACTTAGATAGTTGAAGGATTTGCAACAAATGATAATCAATGTAAGACTAAGTAAAGGAAAGAGAGAATTAAACACGCGGTTTATAGTGGTTCGGCTTGATTCAAGCCTACGTCCACTCTTCTGCACTGACAGCCAATTGGCTGGATTCCACTATGAACAAAGAGATGTTACAGTGTTGATCTTCCTTGATTTCTAGGTGTAGATGATCTACCACACTCGCTCAAGGTATCACCAAGTATAGACACTCTCTGTGTATACAATTTCGCTCAGACTGTATCGACTAATAATCAAGATACTTCAGACTCTGGAATTTCTCTATCGATCACATTCTCAAACAACTAGAACGTCTTCCTTTTTATACTCCTTTATGCCATCATACCCGTTGGCACTTTCCAAAGGAATTCCTCTAATCTACCCGTTGGACGGAATCAATCAAGAAGATCATTCGAGCTATTAAAGGAACCTGACGATAGCCCATCAATCCTGTTCGCCCATACAATCAGGATCTTGGTTTCCAAGAATAGAACATTCCAAGAATACTTCGTCGACCATCGGATCTTCAATTGATCTGGATACGAACAAAAGAATCCGTTATCTTTGTCCAACCAAAAAAGATCTTCTCCAGAGTATAGGATTAAATCCTCAACCATATACTTCGGCTCTGGATTTCCTTCGTCACTGGATCAGAAAGACTGTCAATGAGAATAGCTTTGTGTCTTGAGTCTTGAGTCTTGAATCTTGAGTCTGGTGATCGAAAGTCTTCGACTTTAAACTAGACGATCTGCAGATATCCGACTAGATCGATAGAAACGTTTTGTCGGCTTCAAAATATTCGGGAAAGATTTCTCCAACAATCTCCCCTTTTTGATGGTGACAAAACTTTCCCGTAGATTTGAACCACTTTGACCGCAAAAACATTTCTCAAGCAATATGGCTATCTCATAAAGATTTAACAAAACAACCAGACTCTGTATCCACAGAAAATTGGTTAGTCTTTCATGAGTAATACCATATAACAACACTTGATATAAATGCAAACAGTCAAGCATCTAAATCCACAGCCAATTCAGTCAAATTTAAGTTCAAGTTCACTCAAGTCATACTAAAAAACAAACACATTCAACCACAAAAATAAATTTAAAGTCAAAGAAGGTTGGTTGGTTGGTTCAAATTGCTTCTCCCCCTTTTTGTCATCATTAAAAAAGGTGAGAAAGGAGTCAGGTCTGCTTGGGAATGCGCACGATCTGGAAATCTCCCATGGACTGGACTACGCCTTCTAGCCTCTTCAAGTCCTCCCTTAGTTGAGCTACCTCCTCTCCTTTGGCATTGGCTTGAAGTTGTAGAGCGAGGTCTTTCATTTTGTCCTCTAGGGTAACTGAAGATGCTCGTCCAGCATTCTTCATGGCTTGAATTTCACAGTCCAGAGCATAGATTTGGCCACGCATTTCCAGAAGAAGATCCATAATACGACGAAAATCTGCAGAATTGTCCGTCTGTGTACTTGCATTTGCTTTCTCAGATGGAGTGAATGCAGACGATGGCGCTTCTGTATAGTCTTGCAAACTTGGTGCTGACGTATCGTGTCCTTCTTCGTGCAATTGAGAAGCCTGAATTTCTTCTCGGGTCTCGCTGAAGATTGTCTTAGACCTTCACTATTGGCAGCATGAGGTGAGGACCTTTCTTGCCCGCCAACTCCCCCTTGTCTCTAGGACATCAAAAGGGGAAGAGTGATGATCATGCTCTTTCGTATCTTGATTCCCCTTCTCTCCGCATTCAGCCTGCAGACTTTTCTTGCTCTTCTTCTCCTTCTTCTTCAGCTTCTTTCTCCTTCTCTCGCTGCTCTTCTTCTTCTCTGTTCTTGTCTTTCTCCTCTTCTTCTCTCTGTTTCTTCTTATGTTCTGTTGATTGGGGAACAGAACGTCTGGTCCTTATCAAGGCAGTGATTGTGAGATCTTCCTCCTCATCTTCATCCTCCAAGATAAGAGTTCTCTTCTTTTTGGATGGCGCACCAATGGCCTCCTTTCCTTTTCTCTTTGAAGCAAACGGAACTGGAGTCTTCACTCTGAATTTCTCCATTGCCTTGGAAAGTTCTTTCAGACGCATCTTTGTTAACATCTTCAAACCTACCACCATCTTATCGCACGGTCGAACACAAAGTGAATGTGGCGGTTCAATATTCATGTGTCTGAAGATCTTGGTCACCGCACTGGGTAAGGCAATTGTCCCTTGTCTTTCGACATTGCTCGTACATGTGAAAGAGAATAGTGTGAGGGAGAGAGAACTTCTTCCCCGAGTTGATTGCGTACATCAATTTTGCTTCGGAATTAGACACGCGTCTTTGATGTAGACTTCGGCCTAATGCAATTGATAACAATTTTGTGCAACACAATATTGATGGCACGCATCCTTGAATACATGATTTTTCCCTCAATATCTCTATCTTCGACAAGGTCCATTGTGGCACGAGCAACTGAGACTTTGACTGGTTGATAACGTCCTCGTTCAACTCCAATTATGTCTGCCAACATGTCCACGTCTACCACATAATCCTGATCTAGAACACTGAATGAAATTCTATTCGCATCTATAAAACTGAGATTCGAATAGAAATACGCAGTCAGTTGTGCATATCCGTCCGTGGTATCAGTGCAAAAACGTTCCAGTTGAAGCAGACTGAACTTCTCCCTTAAGTTCACATTCACAGCATCCAAGAAATCGAAATCGACACTCCTAAGGTTTATCACCCCTCGTTTCAGCAGTTTGAAGAACAAATTTTCCTATTCCTTCGATTTAAATAACTCCATCCTCTTTCCCTTCACCTTCGCAGCAACACCCATTCTCGTTTGAAAATCACTGAACATTTTGTCATCGTCGTTCCCATCAGTCGGATTTGGACCCGACATACGAGGGTCACTGGGAATATTCGCAAGAGCTTCCTCTGCTTTACCTTTGGGAGCAATTCCCAAATTCTCCATTCTTTTCAGAAAGATATACTCATTCCCATAATACTTATCTTTGAGAAAATCATCCACGTATTTCAACGGAGTCCCGCACTTTTCAATGCACGGTAGAGTTTGTAAATATAAGAGGGTTTTTGGACTCTTACAGGTCTCGCCCTCGATTATCTCTTCCTCCGGATGTTGACCCGCACCTTGTGGGGTAGATGGCGTTGAGTGACGTGGTGGAGAGTGAATCGGGCTCTGTTGCTGACTCGATAATTCTTCCTCTTCGGTGAGATCGAAATGGGTAGGTCCCTCCTTCATCCTCTGTGGTCCCCTGTTCGCGATTCTTGAAGACTTCCTCGAAGAAGACATCCTTCCTTGTCGCTGAAAGATTCCTTTGCTTGCTTTCCCAAGAAAAGATGACAACTTTCTCGAAGATGAGCACGAAGTAGAAACCGGATTGGGAGGAGAATGCTTTTTAGGGTTTTGAAGATTGAAAATGAAAACTGTGTATATATAACTCAGTTTTGAAAAGGGAAGTTCAATCGGTACAAGGAAAATGTACGAATACTTATTTTCGAAATCAATAACTGCCAAAATTAATCCTTTTGAAAAGACAAGTTTTTCGATTTTCACGGAGACTACAAAATAACTGAACGAAAGATCATACCTTTTCGAGTTTAGATAAAATAACAACTTACAGTCTATAGTCATCAACGTCTGAGTCTGAGAGATTTGAGTCTGAGAGATTTGAGTTTGACGGTCATCAACTTTCTGAGTCTGAAGGTTGGTGAGTCTCTAGACTTTAACTTCTTCGAGCTTCAAAATGTTGAGTCTGGAACGGATAAAGTCAAATTGATTTTTCTCCAAAGGCTTTGTGAATATATCCGCTAGTTGACTTTTTGAATCAACAAATTGAATCGAGATTTCTCCATTTTGAATATGATCTCTAATGAAGTGATGTCGAATCTCTATATGCTTTGCTCTTGAATGAAGAATTGGATTTTTGGTGAGATTGATTGCGCTGGTGTTGTCACATTTGATTTATGTGCATGAGTCTTCAATCCCAAAGTCTTGTAGCTGTTGTTTTATCCATAGAATTTGCGAACAGCAGCTTCCAAGGGCTACATACTCTGCTTCTGTTGTTGAGAGAGCTACAGTGCTTTGTTTCCTTAAAAACCAAGACACTGTCCTGCTTCCAAGCAACTGGCAAGTTCTTGAGGTACTCTTTCTATCGACTCTGCAGCCGGCCAGATCTCGCGTCTCGAATATCCTTAAGATTAAAGTCTCCCTTCTTAGGATACCAAAGACCGATGCTTGAAGATGAAGCAACGTATTTAATGATACGTTTTGCAGCACCGAGATGGGATTCTCTAGGATCTCGATTGAAACCTAGCACAGATGCAAACACTCAACAAAATGTCGTCTAGAAGCAGTTAGATAAAGAAGTGAACCGATGATGCTCCTGTACAGCTTTTGATCAACTTTTTTCCCTTCTTCATCCTTGTCTATCTTCAAAGAACTTGACATTGGTATATCAGTCTTCTTGCAATTTTCCAATCTAAACCTTTTGACAAGATCATTAGCATATTTTTCTTGGTAAATGAAAGTTCCTTCCTTCAATTGCTTTACTTGAAGACCAAGAAAGAATGTTAATTCTCCCATCATACTCATTTCAAACTCATCCTGCATAGACTTAGAAAATTTCTTGCATAGACTTTCATTAGAGGATCCAAAAATAATGTCATCCACATATATTTGAACGAGTAAAAAGCTTTTGTTTTCCTTTTTGATAAATAGAGTAGTATCTACATTACCTTTGACAAAACCATTCCGTAATAAGAACTTACTTAGTCCGTCGTACCAAGCTTCGAGGTGCTTGCTTTAAACCATACAATGCCTTTTTCAATCAAGACCGAGTCCGCTTCTTTGGGTCTTCAAACCCAGGTGGTTGTTCCACATAAACTTCCTCTTGGATAAATCTATTTAGGAAAGCACTTTTGACGTCCATTTGGAATAACCTGAAATTTTTGTAACAAGCAAACGCAAGTAATAGGCGAATAGCTTCTAACCTTGCTATAGGAGCGTAAGTCTCATCATAGTCTATTCCTTCTTCTTGCGTGTATCCTTTGGCCACGAGTCTTGCTTTATTTCGTACGACTTTTCCTTTTTCATTCATCTTGTTTCTGAACACCCATTTGGCTCCAATAACAGTTTTACCTTTTGGTTTAAATGTCATTTCCCAGACATCATTAATGTTGAACTGTCTGAGCTCCTCTTGCATAGCTTCGATCCAGCTTTCATCGATAAAGCTTCTTCTATGCTTTTTGGTTCAATTTCAGAAATGAGAGCCACAAGACTAGACTCTTCACGTCTTTTGGATCCGGTGCGAATTCCTTCATTAATTTCGCCGATAATGAGATCTTTGGGATGACTCGGACTTATGCTTCCAAGCATCGGTTGATTTGTCTCGGATGATGATCTCTTTCTTTATTTGAATCTTCATGAACATCTTGATGCTGGTCTTCCAAAGTCTGAGACATTTCTTGAGTTGCAAGCTTTGGAAGGTCTAGAGCAGGTTCAGACTCTTCATACTGAGTCTGACTGGATTAATCTTGCGTAGAGTCTTGAAATTTGACATTCATTGACTCCTCCGCCGACTGGCTTTTCTTGTTGTAGACTCTGTAGGCTTTGCTTGATGTAGAATATCCAAGAAAGATGCCTTCATCTGATCTTTCTTCAAACTTACCAACTCGATCTTTTGCATTTTTCAATATAAAGCATTTGCAACCGAACACATGAAAGTATGAAACAATGGGCTTCTTACCTTTGAATAATTCATAAGGGGTTTTCTCAAGAATAGGTCTTAGGAAGACTCTATTGATGATATAGCATGCTGTTGAAACAAATTTTCAAATTCAGCCCAAAATCGTGAAGAAATTTTACTTTCAATTAAAAGAGTTCTAGCCATTTCTTGAAGAGATCTATTCTTCCTTTCCACAACTCCATTTTGCTGAGGAGTATATGGAGAGGAGAACACATGCTTAAATCCAGATTCATCACACAATTTTGTGAAATCTTGATTTTCAAATTCACCTCCATGATATGTTCTTATACTTGAGATAACACATCCTTTTTCATTTTGAACCTTTTTAGCAAATTTTTCAAAATACGAAAAGGTTTCTGACTTACTTGCAAGGAAATATACCCAAGTAAAACGGGAGTAATCATCCACAATTACAGTGCAATATTTCTTACCTCCAATACTGGGTTCTTGTTGGTCCGAAGAGATCCATATGCAGCAACCGTAATACATGATTAGTAGAGACATGATTCATTGGCTTAAATGAATTTCTTACCCGCTTTCCCGAGAATACATGGTGTGCATGGATCGGACTTTTGATATGGTAATTTGGGTAGACCTCGAACAAGCTGCTTTGATGAGATTTTGGCTAATTGCTTCATGTTGACATGACCAAGCTTTTTGTGCCATAAGCTTGCTTCGTCTTGAATTGAGATTAGGCATTGTGATTCATTTAATTTCATGTCTAAGAGGTAGATATTTCCATGCCTTCGACCCATGAAAGATCGAGTAGAGTCTTTACCGATTCCGAGCATATTCCTTCCCGAAAGGAGATCTTGAAACCAAGTATCACATAATTGGCTAATGCCGAGAAGGTTATAGTTGAGTCCTTCCACTAGAGAAACATTGCTTATTGTGAGATTTCCAATTTTCACAGTTCCAAATCCCACAATGCTTCCTTTGCCGTTTCCTCCAAATGAAACATTTCCACCGTTTACTTGAACAAGCTTTATGAAGCACTTTGAGTCTCCCGTCATGTGTCTTGAACATCCCGTCAAGATACCACTTTACCTTTTTCTTGACGGAGACCTGCATTTAAAAGAAAGTCTCAAGTTTTCTTTGGTACCCAAATTTTCTTGGGTCCTTTGGTGTTAGTAGGATAAACATTATTAGGCCATACTTTCTTAACCGGCTTCCAAACCATAGGACACTCTTTTTCAAAGTGATCCTGACTGTTACACTTTGAACACCTTAGAGCATTTCGACCTACAGACTTTACAAAAACTTTCTTGAAATGATTTTTGTAAGCCTCTCTCGACGGTCTTTTCTTAATTCTTTCTTTTACTTTTGGAAAATCAATCAAAGGAATTGTTTCTGCTGTCATGCCTAGACCAGACTTATTGAAGTAAGGTCTTTGAACCGAAAGAACTTTTTCAAGTTTTTCCGATCCTATCGAAAATTTCTTTGAAATATTTGATAAGTCAGTTTTTAAGAAAACATTTTCTTTCAAAAGATTATCTTCTTTTTCTTTAAGAGTAGAAACATTTAGGTCTAGACTTTTAACTCTTTCTTCTAAAATGGCTTCCTTTTGTTTTAGAGCTGAGTTTTCCTTTTTAAGTTCGGAAATCCTTTTGAGAGAAGTCTTAAGACTCGAAACACAGTTCATCAATGTATTTAGAGACTTTGACAGGAATTTTAAAATCACTTACCTCAAATTCACTGTTCGAGTCCGATCCAGAATCCGAGTCCGAGTCCGAATGTGCCATCGACATATGTTGGCATATTCATTATCACTTTCTTCACATTTCGTATCACTCCTGGTTTCGGCTTTGAGAGCTTTTCGAAACTTCTCAGCATTTCCTCTTTTCTTCTTCGAAGAGGACGGTTGGGTCCGATGTGTCCATTTTTCTTACATTCGAAGCGAGACTACATCTTTGTTTGGTTCCTCATCATCACCGAGACTTGGTCTGCTGTCTCTCGGAAACTTTGTTTCTTTGAGTTGAACCTTCTACCTTTTCTATTCAGTTTTTGAATCTTCTTATCATGAGAGCAAGCTCCTCGTCGTCCATATCATCTCCCGAATCAGTATCATCGTAATCATCATTTGATTTTAATGCAATGGATTTCTTACCTCTTGGATCTTCGTCTTCATTAATTCGTTCCACTTCATAAGACCGAAGAGTTCCAATCAGCTCGTCGACAGATAGAGGCATAATTCTTTGCATCTCTCTTATTGAAGTCTTTATATGATTCCAATCCTTGGAGAGTCCACGCAGTAGCTTATTCACCTTCATGGGGATCAGAAATTTTTTGTCCTTGGTTCTCAAGACCATTGACAATATCTGTAAAACGACTAAACATGTCAGTTATAAATTCTCCTGGTTTCATTTTGAAGGCTTCATATTGACCGAGGAGAATGTTGATTCTGGTCTCCTTCACTCGATTTGTTCCTTCATAGGTGATATGTAATCTGTCCCATACTTCTTTTGCTGTAACACAAGAGGATATTATGTTATATTCAGTTGGAGACAAGGCACAATATAAAGAGTAAATTGCTTTTGCATCGAGTGCTTGTCTCTTGTTTGTCTCTTCCTGAGTCATTCCACTGGTCTCAATAGTTTCTTTCCCTCTTTCAGAGATTGATGCAGCAGTAGGAGTGATTCCTCTTTCCACAACGTCCCATTCCAGAGGATCCTTTGATCGTAGGAAAGCTTTCATCTTGTTCTTCTAGATGTTGTAATCCTTTCCATCAAAGTAGGGTGGTCTGGTATTGCTTTGCCCTTCCACCAGCCCTGGTGCTAGCATACTAGCCATGGATCTTTTACTCAAGTAAAACACTTCAAATAAAGTAAGAACACGAGCTCGATACCAATTGATATAGCTAGTATAAGTACCTAGAGGGGGTGAATAGGTATATAAAAGATTTTTTCTCTTGATAATCGCGCAATACTTAGATAGTTGAAGGATTTGCAACAAATGATAATCAATGTAAGACTAAGTAAAGGAAAGAGAGAATTAAACACGCGGTTTATAGTGGTTCGGCTTGATTCAAGCCTACGTCCACTCTTCGCAGACCGACAAAGCCAATTGGCTGGATTCCACTATGAACAAAGAGATGTTACGGTGTTGATCTTCCTTGATTTCTAGGTGTAGATGATCTACCACACTCGCTCACGGTATCACCAAGTATAGACACTCTCGTGTATACAATTTCGCTCAGATCAGATCGACTAATAATCAAGATGCTTCAGACTCTGGAATTTCTCTATCGATCACATTCTCAAACAACTAGAACGTCTTCCTTTTTATACTCCTTTATGCCATCATACCCATTGGCACTTTCCAAAGGAATTCCTCCAATCTATCCGTTGGACGGAATCAATCAAGAAGATCATTCGAGCTATTAAAGGAACTTGACGATAGCCCATCAATCCTGTTCGCCCATACAATCAAGATCTTGGTTTCCAAGAATAGAACATTCCAAGAATACTTCGTCGACCATCGGATCTTCAATTGATCTGGATACGAACAAAAGAATCCGTTATCTTTATCCAACCAAAAAAGATCTTCTCCAGAGTATAGGATTAAATCCTCAACCATATACTTCGGCTCTGGATTTCCTTCGTCACTGGATCAGAAAGACCGTCAATGAGAATAGCTTTGAGTCTTGAGTCTTGAATCTTGAGTCTGGTGATCAGAAAGTCTTCAGACTTTAAACTAGACGATCTGCAGATATCCAGACTAGACTGATAGAAACGTTTTGTCAGCTTCAAAATATTCTGGAAAGATTTCTCCAACAATATGTCTGCTTTTATTTTGGTGTTATCAGGACTGGTTTTGGCCTGTATTGCCCTTCATCCATCATGCACACAAGTCAGAAGTGAAGCCAAGAAATCTCAATTCCTCTTGCCTTACAGTGAAGCCATTCCTAGTATGTGTGTCATTATATATCTCATTTTCTCGTGCTATAAGCATTTTGCTAATATGTCGCTTATATTTCAATGTTATCAGGATTGCTTTTGGTTTACATTGCCCTTCATCCATCTTGTACACAAGTCAGAAGTGAAGCTAAGACATCTCAATTTCGCTTGCATTACGGTGAAGCCACTCCTGGTATGTATCTCATCGTATATCTACTTTTAGTGTGATATCAGTGCTTGTTTCACTTTCAGCCTCTTTGTTTGGTAAGCCACCCGGCTGGCCTCGCCTGCCACAGGCGAGGCCCGGCCGGGTGAGGCCAGCCCTAGCCCCGGTGAGGGCCAGTCTCGCCAAATCTGGTCTGGGTGAGGCCAACGCTCGCCTGGGCAAGGGCGAGCCCCGGCAAGGGCTCCCCTCACTTGGCATCGCCGTTGCTCGGCCGGGCCTCGCCTGTGGCAAGCGAGGGGAGCCCCCGCCGAGGCTCACCCTCGCCCAGGCAAGCGTCGGCCTCGCCCAGACCAGAAAGTGAAATAAGCACTGATATCACACTAAAATGTTTAGGACTTAATCAACAAGATTGAAAGGTTTACGACTGAATAGCCAAAAACTGCCATAGGTCCCAAATACAACTCATTGACCTGTTGACTGCTAATTGTGTTTCTTGATGTCTGTAGCAGTACTCGGCCGGTCTAATAATGCGGCCTTAGTCTTTTTTCTTTTTCTTTTTTTTTGCTAGAAGGTCGGGCTTAGTCTTTCCTGCAAGAACTTAGCAAAGAATCCCTTCATCCTCTAGCCTTTCAAAGTCGAAGCTGAAGGTATCGTAACATCTTCCTCAATTACAATTCTCTTCAATGAATTTTCAGTTCCCTGCTGTACTCTTACCCCACGGTGTCCACTTGTTTTTGCCTCATGCTGATATGTTCACTCATATTATGGTATTATCAGGACTGATTTTGGCCTGCCTTGCCCTTCATCCATCCTGCAGACAAGTCAAGAGTGAAGCCAAGAATCTCAGTTCCCCTTGCATCCTTACAATGAAGCCACTCCCGGTACGTGTGTCATTCTTATATCTACCTTTCGTATGCTATCGGCTCTTGTTTCACATTTAACCTTTTGTTTGGTAATTTGGTTGTATTAATTTTACCCTACAAAACCCCAAAAGCAAAAAGAAAAACATGGAACAAGAAATAAAATTGGCAAAATAATTGCAACACGAACTCATTTTAGAGGCAACAATAGTTGTTGCTCTAAGCATTTATACGTCACTAAATTTAGTTAAATCAAACTATGGCAATATTTACAAAGACCAAAATGGTAATAAAAATATACTATATTTTTTTGTTAATTTAGCAAAAGAATTAAAATGAAAAATATATTCTAAAATATGAGAAATAGTGTAATTATCAAAACTTGTGAATGCTACGGAAGAATTAATTTGACTTTATCATGCAAAGTTGAGAGACTAGATTAAACAAATTGAAAGTTTGTAACATGGAACATTCACAAATACTTTAAGGACTACATTAAATACATTAGAAGTCCAATGATGACATTACACATTGAGCCAAATTTTAGAGATTATTGGTGTCAATTTCCCTTTTCAAAATATTACATATATTGCTTATTACTTCACTTTTTATATTCAAACCCGATCAGTATAAACAGTTGGACTGGTTGAAACTGTGGAATCACATATTAACTTTTACTCTGCTTATATTGGTTTCAAAATATTGCCCATAATCAGAGACCGAAATGATTGACTAAAACTCATTTCTTCTTTTCTTGAAAGGTGGGTATGTGAAAACCTTTAATTATGGGCCCTCACCTTCGGTTCATATATTTATACATAAAATTTCTTCAACAGGCAATCTCACTCTTAACTTACTAAAATTTCATCTGCTTTACTCGTAGTAAAGTGTAAGTGTGTATGTAGATTAAATCCATAGGAAATTGGACATAGTTGTTTCAAACCTTCTTTATCTGTTTACTAATCGAGAGGATTCAACACAGATAAATGTTTTCAAACATGTGGAGGGAGGGAGGGGGAGAGAGAGATCTTTGCAAACACATGCTAACCAAAATTACTCGATTTGATAACAAAAGAGTAAAATACAAAGTGTAACATATTTTACGTCTCCTTGACTTACTGCTTGTATTTTATTATGCTTAGCACATGACTACATTATCTAACAAAAAAAGGCCTAACTTGTTGAGGCTACATCTACCCCACAACCTCACTTGACAAGTGATGAAAGAACAAATGATAAAAATTTAAAGTATCATAAATGTAACTTTTTGACCTTCTATTCTATTATATGAATTGGGAGAAACAGAATCTAATATGTCAAAATAATATATCAAGTAACAATTTAGGGTTTTGTGGTGGCTTGTGTGAGGTCATAAATCACTAATGAGTAATGATACTCAAAAGTAAAAGGATAGAAGAGCGAAGATATGATTGTCCAACGAAATTTTTTTGATAAAATCTGAATTTTAGAACCTTTAGCTCTCGTTAAATCTAATGGATCAAAAACATACATATCCCTTTTCTTAGCACGACCAATAATAAGATCTTGCATTTGCCCATTAATATAATGCATTAACAAACATAATTATGAGGGGTAGAGATTGATAACCCCCCATTATTTAGGATGTCACTATGCCATGTAATTTTGGCCAGTGAACATGATCCACTCATTTTTGTTAACTATCTTTCCTCCTAATTAATATGGACACTTTTATTAATTTATGAGTTGAAAGTTCCAGACTACAAGCCGTCCATTAGCTATATATTTTCAAACACAGAGTAATTAATAAGTAAATTTATTGGATAGTGCGGAATAGTGTGAGAATGTGTAGGGCATTGAAGAAATTATTGCTTAGGTCCTCAAGATTATGTTTTGACTTAATTATGCCTCATAGCTTCTTTCTTGACGAAAGGTTTCTCCAATCTAGCGAGTGCTGGTACCACATATATTTTTAAAGTATTTCGCGAAATTGAGGATTTTTCCACGTATGATCCTTAATTGATCAAGCAGCAAATTTGTTCAACTTTGGAAGCATGAACACGAATTTTCCTATATCTCTTCCTACAAAAATGCTTTTAAAAAGAATTTGATAAGTCCCGAAGTACATCAATTCGGTCATGTACATGCATTCATGCGGATTAGTCAACTTTGAAAGTTCAAGTATATATATATTAAGGAAAAATCAACTTTTCAATTTTATTTTAATTAGGATGAGAAGTTTCTTTAGATGAAAATTTTTAGTCCATAAAATATCTTAGAGGATCATCGCAGAAGCATTGACATATATCATAGGGACACAAATAACTCAACTTTTCAAATGTCTCAAAAAAGGCATTCACTATCAAGGGATAAAAATGTGCCACCGTTGTTTTTTTCCGTCCAGGAGAACTACGTGGCAAGTGTCGTAAACAAATGGCGCTTACATTACATATATGCCTGACGTGTCTTTTTTATCATTAAAAAAATAAAAAAAATTATTTTTATTAAAGAGAACATAAAAAACAAAAAAGGTAGAAGCAGTGAGAAAATGCTTGCTTTTTTTTTTTTTTGACATATTTAGAAAGTGAAATCAATTTGACCCCTTTGATGTCTATACATGATTTTTTTTTTTTGGATTTGACCCACTATTTATGTGAGAACTCTAAACGGCACGCCATCCCACTGTAACCACTGGGCCCCAACTCTCCTCGTTAACAACTTCCTGTGTCCGAGTCATAGACAACCAACTCCGTCTCGGCTCAGGTTGAAAAATGTCTTTAAGGGATCAAGATATCTGATGATATATGTTTATGAAATTTTGATAAGATCACCGTTAATTGTTCTAAATTTTTAAGTTATTAGATGAAAGTATCGTTTGATATTTAATTATTCTAACATTTCCCTTCACGCTTAATCTAGTCTTTTTGCCTTGCATTAAGCGTAGACATATATGTATATCAAAAAGACAAAAATGACCAAACTCTCAAATGTCCACAAAAAAATGTACTTACTCTTACTCGAATGTCTGCCGTTATTTTTTTTCCATCCAAATGAACTTCGTGGCAAATCATGTGACAAACGGCTCTTAGACGTAAGCTGACATGTCT
The DNA here is from genome assembly GCA_017140255.1 of Eucalyptus paniculata subsp. matutina. NCBI lineage: Eukaryota > Viridiplantae > Streptophyta > Magnoliopsida > Myrtales > Myrtaceae > Eucalyptus > Eucalyptus paniculata. The sequence goes on along the minus strand of CM029436.1, from coordinate 46,424,312 downwards.
TTTTTATTATTAAAAAATTAAAATACTAATTTTATACTGAAAATAAATTGACTTTTTTCAGAGAGAAAAGGAAAAAAAGAAAATGAAAACTAGAAGTGGAGAGAGTAGAAAGGGGTGCATCGGGGGGTTTGTCAAGTTGGGCATGACCGCAACCACCATTGCGTCAAAATCTTGGTGCTCTTTTCGACTCTAGTGGTTGACGCCTCAGTCAATTTCCCAAGGGAACATAGTCTGCAAAGGCTACTGTGCAAATAATTAAATATTTAAGCTTTTTATATAATTCACAATGATCTTACAAAACCTCACTTAGTTATCGCGATCTCTTCGAACCCTCCCGTATGCACTTAGTCCGATTATGTTCACCATTAATCAATTCATATTTAATTGATTAGAAGCCCTACTAAAATATTGAAAGTAATAGTTCACTTCTACACAATCAAAGGACTTAGGTTGAAAAATTAATTACACCACTTAATTAACTAATGCGATTTTGATACTTAATACTTTTTAAACATCACGGTTTGATTTTTTCCTTTTCATGCATTTTCAAGAGAAAAACACTCAAAAGCCATTTTTAAGCCTTTTGCTAATTTTTCAGAAAAAATAAAATTCTTCTGATTTTTTTAATAAAATATATTTTTTAGTATTAAAATAATATTATAATATACAAAAAAACCCGTGTTGGAACCGACCCGAGTCGCCAACCAGCGGCCCAGCTGGGCCTGAAACGTGGGCCCAGTCCGGCTTACAGTAAAAGGCCCAACCCTTTAAAAACAAAATGAACTAAGCCTGGCCCATTAAATCAGAATAAGCCCAATATGCCTAAATCATCCCAGCCCGAACAACAAACCCTAAAGACCTGACCCGGATCCACTCCGACCCGCATCCGACATGGTACCCAGGCAGACCCGACTTGCTCTCCTCCCCCTACCTCTCGCGGCGCTCTGTCGACCTCGCCCCGACGTGGGTGGCCGCGGCGAGTGCCACCGCTCGCATCGGGCTGGCCACGCACCCAGTCCGGCAACGTCTCGCCTGGTCCAAGCCGAGGGCCAGTTCGCGGCGGACCACCGTCGCCTGCCGAGAACTAGCTCGGCTTCCCCTACTTCGGCCGAGATCTGGTTCGGCCAGGCATGGTCGGCGGAAGCCGCTTGAACCGAGGCTCCCCAGCGCCGTCTCCCTCGTCTCGACCCGCCGCGTGACACCCAAACGACGAGTAGACGATCGATCGGAGCTCGGGAACGGACTTTCTCAACACGAACTTTTAGATCTAGCTTAGGCATCTCGTCGAGCAGATGGAGCGCAACGCGTCAGGGGGATCAAGATACCTGGTGATATCTATTCCTCTTCATCATTTTGTTTCCCTCTAATATTACACACTAGTTCTCAACTAATTAATTTCTTAATACCAAGTTGTGTGTCAATAAAGTTGTGATTTTATGTTGTCTTGCTTTTTCGTGTTTGTCTAATGGTCATTTGCAATTATTAATCTGGGTTGGACAGAACCACAATGATGATTTCTATCCTCATCATTTCCCCCTCGTATTATACAATTCTCAACTTATCAATATCTCAATTGCAAGTTTTTTTTATTGATGAACAATGAATATGCATATTTGTGTTGTGGGCGAACGTGCAACAGAGAGAGTTAGGGCAATGCAAACTTTGTTTAAGTCGAAAAGTAGAGTCAATAGTGCTCCATATAAAAATGGCTCCACTCACCCCGTTATAATTAAGTTGAATAGAAAAAGCTACATTGAAGAATTAACAATCAAGCAAAGAAGTATCTCATGGTCCAAAATCATAAACTTAATAATTTTACAAAATTTAATCCATAAGAAATTACTAAAAGCAAGATTAATTGATTTTCAAACATGGAAGGATATAGAGTCAATCTTAAATAAACATAGAAAGTGTAGAGTAGATGAGAGAAAAAAAAAGTAGGGTGAAATGGTGATTGGCCTTGTTAACAACCATAGAAGGTTATTATTATGATATAAAATAAATGTCCCAAGCCAAAGAGGGGGTAAAAATAGTCCCACCCTATTTATTTTATTTAAATTAAAGCAACAGCGCTGAAATTTTTTCTTGGTGCAATGTTATACTTTAATTTAGAATTTCTCACATTTGGATGTGCCAATTTTAAAGAAATTATCTTTTAATTTATGGTTGACACGGCATTTGCTAAGCTCTAAGAAGCACGATCTATCAAAATAAGTGGTGTATGGTAGAAACATCAAAACAATTATTAGTTCTCTAAGAAGTACCTGGCATCTTTTGATTTATAACCTCTACAGCGGAACAAATTGGATGAGCATCGTAGAGCAACCAACTTTTTTCCCAAGTGACTCTACGTTCTAAGTTGCTCTTGTGCCCAGTCTCTGTTTATTTACATTGCTCTTGCTTCCGTACGCTCAAGGTGCGCTCTTTGTCTCTCTCTCTGTCTCTCTGTTTCTGTCTCTCAGTGGTTTTGTTTCACTGTTCTAACTGGTTAGTTCTGTTCTTTTTAGTTTCCTTGGCACGCATTTGTTTAAGCGAATAATAAAAGAAGGCAACAAGAAGAGGAACAAAAGAGGGGGGGAAAGGAAATTGTAGAGATTAAAGAAGAAATTATGGGTGAGACATTTGCTACATCCATTGCATCGAATCTAGTGTCAAAACTCCTCGAGCGCCTTTTTGCTCCCACTGGACGTCAATTTGGGTACGTGCTGTGCTACAAGAGCTATGTCGAAGATCTCGAAAATGGAGTCAAGGAGCTGGAGACTGCACAGGAGAGGGTGGAGCACTCTGTCCAAGAAGCAATATATAACGGAAAACCTATAGAAACTGATATTGAGAATTGGCTGAAGAGTGTGAAGGAGGAGACTAAGAAGGCAGGTGACCTGTTAAACCATAACAGAAATGCAAAACATGATTGCTTTCGTGGGTCTCTCCCCAACCCAGTGGTGCGCCATCCAATTGGTAGGAAGGTGAAGAAGATGACTCAAGTCATTCGGGGACTCCACGACAAAAGCAAAAATAGTATCTTCCAGAAGGTCTTTTATGAGAATACTCCCATAGGAATCGTCACTGCCACCACTTCCGCTGCAAGATGTGTTCACAGGGGGGAAGTTATCTTGGAGTCTAGGGCTTCAAGCACAGATGATGTAATTAAGGCTATAAATGATGACAAGTTCTGCGTGATTGGGGTGTATGGACCAGGTGGGGTTGGCAAGTCCAAGCTTATGGAGGATGTCGAAAGGCGGGTTAAGGAAAGGCGAGTTAAGGAAAAGAAGCCATTTGATGTGGTTGTAAAGGTAAATGTATCACGCAATCCAGATCTAAAAAGAATTCAAGGAGAAATCGCTTATGCATTGGGTTTGAAGCTAATAAATGAGGAAACTATTTATGGGAGAGCAGATATTTTGTGCAAGAAGTTTGAGGAATATGTTGGGAAAAATATTCTCATAATTTTAGATAATTTGTGGTCAAAGTTAGAGTTGAAGGAAGTTGGAATCCCTTGTGAATACGACAATAAAGTAAGAGGCTGTAAACTATTATTAACGTCTAGATACCGAGATGTTTTGTACATTGGGATGTGCTCTAACCAAGAATTTCGACTCAATGAGTTAAAGCATGGAGAAGCACGAATGTTTTTTGAAAGGACAGTGGGGGACAGAGTTAACGACCCTCAATTTGAGAGCTTGGTGGATAGAGTGGTCGAGAATTGTGGAGGCTTGCCTCTTTTGATTATTTCGGTGGCAAAAAGGTTGAAGCGTGGAAATTTGCCTGAATGGAGGTATGCTTCGACCAATAAAGACGGGCCGAGTGTAAAATCAGTAGTGGAACTAAGTTATGATGACTTAGAAGATGAGAGGATCAAATCATTGTTCTTGATTTGTGCTCTACACTCTAGGAGACCTTCCATAAGGGATACCCTTATCTACTGCATGGGTTTGGGTTTATTTAAAACAATCAGCAAGACCATCGAAAATGCTAGAGATAGGTTGATTATGGATCTACGTCACTTGCTTGAATCTTCTTTGTTGCTAGGTAGTGATGACCTAGAACAGTTGAGCATGCATGACTTATTTACTGATGTGGCCATCTCTATGCACGTCAAATTTATTGACACAGACTGGAACGCCTTGGTTGGGAGAAAGGATTTTGGGTTTAGAGAATGGTCAGAGTATGATCTCAAAAAATGCACCGCAATGGCCTTTGATTATGTTGGCATTGATGAACTTCCTGAAAAATTGGACTGCCCAAACATGAGGATTCTTCTATTATTTGAAGGCAACCGATTACTCAAAATCCCCGAGTCATTTTTCGAATCTATGGGGAAGCTCCAAGTCTTGGACTTGACTGACTTATCTTTTACCTTTCTACCAACGTCGATGGAGTTCCTTGAAAACCTCACGTCACTATGTCTTGATCAATGCCATCTGGAGGATGTGACTGCACTTGGAAAGCTAAAAGGACTACAGTTCCTAAGTTTCAAAGGCTCTACAATTGCTCGACTGCCCAAAGAAATGTGTAAACTAATAGAATTGAGATTTTTGGACATGAGAGAGTGCTCCATGCTCGAAGTTATTGAACCTAGTGTGCTTGAAAGCTTGGTTAATTTAGAAGAATTGTATATGCAAAATAGTTTTGATCAGTGGGAGGCCGCGGATAAAACCCCACGAAGCAATGCTAGCCTAGCTGAGCTCAAGAACTTGAAAAAGTTGAGCACTTTGAACATTGACATTTCTAATCCAACCAATCTCTCAAGAGGCCTGCCATTTGGGAAACCGAACATGCATAATATCCAAATTAGGCGCATTGAGCATCCGCGGGGCATTACTAAGAATCCAGTACTTCCAGAAGGTCTCCATAAGGAAAGCAAACATAGTATCTTCCAAAAGGTCTATTATGAGAATGCTCCCACAGGAATAGTCACCGCCACGACTTCCGCTACAAGATCTATTCACAAGGAGGAAGATATCCTGGAGTCGAGGGCTTCATGCATAGAGGATGTAATTAAGGCGATAACTAATGACAAGGTCTTTGTGATTGGGGTGTATGGACCAGGTGGGGTTGGCAAGTCCAAGGTTATTGAGGATGTCAAAAGGCGAGTTAAGGAAGAGCAGCTATTCGATGTGGTTGCAATGGCAAATGTATTACGTAATCCAGATCTTGAAAGAATCCAAGGAGAAATTGCCTGTTGTTTGGATTTGAAGCTAATAAATGAGGAAACTATTTATGGGAGAGCAGATATTTTGTGCAAGAAGTTAGAGGAATATTCTGAGAAAAAAGTTCTCATAATTTTAGATAATTTGTGGGAAAAGCTAGAGTTGAAGAAACTCGGAATCCCTTGTCGATACGATAATAAAGTAAGAGGCTGCAAGCTATTGCTAACATCTAGATACCGGGATGTTTTGCACATTGAGATGAGCTCTGACCAAGAATTTCAACTCAGTGAGTTAAAGCATAGAGAAGCACGAATACTTTTTGAAAGGTCAGTGGGGGACAGAGTTAACAACCCTCAATTTAAGATCTTGGTGGATAGAGTGGTCGAGAATTGTGGAGGCTTGCCTCTTTTGATTATTTCGACGGCAAAAAGGTTGAAGCGTGGAAATTTGCTTGAATGGAGGTATGCTTCGACCAATAAAGACGGGCCGAGTGTAAAATCAATAGTGGCACAAAGTTACGATGACTTAGAAGATGAGAGGATCAAATCATTGTTCTTGATTTGTGCTCTACACTCTAGGAGACCTTCCATAAGGGATACCCTTATCTACTGCATGGGTTTGGGTTTATTTAAAACAATTAGCAAGACCATCGAAAATGCTAGAGATTGGTTGATTATGGATCTTCATCGCCTGCTTGACTCTTCTTTGTTGCTAGGTAGTGATGACCTGGAACAGTTGAGCATGCATGACTTATTTACTGATGTGGCCATCTCTATGCACGACAAATTTATTGACACGGATTGGAACGCCTTGGTCGGGATAAAGGATTTTGGGTTTAGAGAATGGTCAAAGTATGATCTCAGAAAATGCACCGCAATGGCCTTCGATTATGTTGGCATTGATGAACTTCCTGAAAAATTGGATTGCCCAAACATGAGGATTCTTCTGTTATTTGAACGCAACCGATTACTCAAAATCCCCGAGTCATTTTTCGAATCTATGAGGAAGCTCCAAGTCTTGGACTTGACTGGCTTATCTTTTACCTTTCTACCAACATCGATGGAGTTCCTTGAAAACCTCATGTCACTATGTCTTGATCAATGCCATCTGAAGGATGCGACTGCACTTGGAAAGCTGAAAGGACTACAGTTCCTAAGTTTCAAAGGCTCTACCATCGCTCGACTGCCCAAAGAAATGTGTGAACTAATAGAATTGAGATTTTTGGACATGAGAGAGTGCTCCATGCTCGGAGTTATTGAACCCGGTGTGCTTGAAAGCTTGGTTAATTTAGAAGAATTGTATATGCAAAACAGTTTTGATCAGTGGGAGGCCGCGGATAAAACCCCACGAAGCAACGCTAGCCTAGCTGAGCTCAAGAACTTGAAAAAGTTGAGCACTTTGCACATTGACATTTCTAATCCAACTGATCTCTCAAGAGGCCTGCCATTTGGAATACCAAACATGCATAATATCCAAATTAGGCGCTTTGAGCATGGGCAGGGCATTACTAAGAATCCAGAACTTTAAAGCTCAAGCTGGATTCCGACAATCTTCTTCATGAAGTGTGGATGCAGGAATGCTTGGGGAGAACGCAAGATCTCCGCTTGGCAGGATTATGAGATAACCATAGCATACATGATATGTTTGTCGAAGGTTTTCAGGAGTTGAAGCATCTTTACATACAAAATAACCCCTCACTTCAATGCGTTGTTCACTCCACAGAGAATATCCAGTTCACTGCATTTACGAGATTGGCATCGTTGTTTCTCGCGAATCTAAACAACTTGAAGAAGATTTGTCACGGTCATCTTGCCCTAGAATCTTTTAGCAAATTTAAGATCCTGAAAATGGATAATTGTGGTGGAATCAAACATTTATTTCCTTTATCCATGTTGAGAATATTCTTGCGGCTAGAAGAGATTGAAACAAGCAGATGCCACTTGATAAAGCAAATTGTCGCAAATGCTGAGAACAGAGATGAAAAGGATGTTGATCCCAAAGTGAAGTCATGCGATTTGCATAGGCTAACATTACAAAACTTGCCAGAGATGATGAGCTTATGAAAAACCATAGACCATTCGATCGTGCTCTTTGACAGACAACAGGTAAATTTCATGTTTTCTAAAATGGTCATATTTTCTCCATCCAGACCGTCCTAATTGGAGAAAACTTTCTCCGGCTAGTCTTAAGATCCATGAGTTACAAATATGAGCATTGCCTTCAATTGATTTAGTTCCCACTCACAGTGCGGACTTAAAAAAAAAAAAAATATTGACTTGTTGAAATATTTACTTTGGAGATATAATATAAGGAGTTTTGTGTAATTTGACAAGGTAATATGCATTTATCAACTATACGAAAAAAAAAATTTAGAATCGTTTGAATCGTTTAGTATTTTGTGTGATTAATTAAACATTTGATTTATAAACACATTGAAATATTGACTTTAGAGCTATCTCAATTTGTTTTTGATATGTGGGTGAGGTGATGCGTTTTGCATTTTATAGTAAATGAAATTTCATGCATTGGTATTATAGAGGAGTCTAATAGCACACAGGGGAATTGGAAATATATTAAGATTCTTTTAATTATGACAAACTAATGATTTAATTTTTCAAAATGTAATTGCTATGCGATATGTGAATGCATAAAAACATCTATATAAGTTAATTACATCTCATTTTATATGTGCTATGTTATCAACATATTTAAAGAAGCACCGTGCAATGTATCAATTTTTTAAATAGTCTAAAAGTTTACCACTGCTTTATGGTAAAGTATATACACATACATTTATGGATATAATCGTAACTTAAAGAAAGTATATATGACCTATATAATTTGTATGACCTTCATTTAGTAATTATGGAAAATTGTAAGATTCTATCACATCAGCTTGATTAAAGGGGGATAACTAAAAAAAATCCCGCTGAATTTAACCTAGTTTTTATGTGGGAAATATTGATTACATTGAATTATTTTGCAATTTTGATCTTAAGTACATCAATGCTAGGGTAATTGAGACGATTAAGTTGTTGTTATTTCCCTGACCAGAAAAGAAAAAAGTTGCTGTTTTTATCTTCCAATAATTGTAAAAAGTTGGGGTAGGTGAATGGACCTTAGTAGAAATGTGGTTCTCCACAAAGATCCATCATATAAAATTTTCTGCACTCTTATATGTTTTTTTTTGCCAATCTCTTATATGTTAGTTGATGGAACTATTATGTGACAACTGAATGAAAATTCAAATATAATAAGGCCAATTTGCATTTGTTACTCTTGGTACATTAATGAGATGTTAGTGGAAAAATTAATTTTTTTTTCTAATTTATGTGAGCTTTGGACATTTTTGTAGTGATCAAATTATCACAAATCTTCATTCTAACAACTTTTCTAATATTATAGTAGAATTTATGTGTACGGCACATTTTTAAATTTCTTTTTTCTGTAATAAAATGTCGCTTGAAAGTATTAACTAGAAACACATCTAGCATTCATTTGTGCACTATTGTTTGGAATTAACAAATTTTATAACTATTCTGTTAGTATAAAATAAAAAATTGGAAACCCTTTTCTAAATATTTTTTAAATTCATGTTTATCACGTAACCCAAACCACAAAAGCATTAAGCTCGACCGAAGTCATTATTAAATTAAGCATTTCTTTTTCTTGGCTATATGACTAAAACTTTCTACTTTCGACATAAATCAACTTTTTTATGACAAGGAAGCATATCTTGGGTCCTCATATATCTGAAACTAAATCCTTTGCTGAAATTTGACTTTGATGATTGTACGGCGCCGTTGGGACCAATTCGTGGATGTTATGGTCACCAATGGATCCTTTGAAGATGAACCCTTTTTAACATTTGATCAATGTGGCTTCTATTCCACTTTACGTCAATACCAAAAAATAATGGATCTTATAGTGCCATGCATGGGGACATTAAAATCTTAGGACTACATTATTTTTTCTCTAATAAATTTACAGTAACTTTTTACTTTCACTCTCTCGATAAGAGATACTTTTTTTTTTTTTGAGAACAGTTTGGAGAAATAACAGGCTTAAATTACACCTGCAAATCAACAAAAAGTATACTTTTTATCAGTTTATCAATAGAGTTGATAACTATTTCAGAGAAAGTAATCCAGATTGTTTGTTACACTATCGATTGAAATAATATATCATACCATCGAAAAATCAATTGAACCTATGCCAAAAATTTCTAAAATTTAGGTGGATTGCACAAAATGTGAGGATAAATTTGATAACCTCAATAATTCGTTCTTGTTATTATATGTATAATAAAGTCCAAATACATAATAGGTTAATGATAAGTTAGTGTAAAGTAGATAATTTTAGAGAAGAGTAAGGGAAAATTTAAAATCACTACTTTTATCAAACATTATCTCTAGATCTATTATGTGAGATTATTTCTTCTCTTATTATTTCACATGCAACTCGTATTCATGATTTCTAGTGAGGCGCGTCCGATTGGGAAGAAAGCCTCGCCGGAGCCTGGGGCGATGGCGTACTCGGCCATTTTCTACGGCTGCCTGACGGCGGCGATGTCCGCGCGGCCGCCCGCCGTCGTCCAGCTTCGCAGGGCTTGCAGGGCCTCCGCGGCGGCGCCGCCGCCTTGAGGGCTCGGGCGGCGATGCTTAGGTCGGCGCGCCCGCCGACTTTGTTGGAGCGGCGGATGATCGCGTGCTTGGCCGTGGAGGTGGACCGGAGGCGGCGGCGGGGCGGCGGCGGCGTCGCGTCGCATCGCCGTTCCTGCGCCGGCAGAGCTCGAGCTACAGCCGTTTTGCTTATCAGGACGTGTCCAGCGACGAGTCGGACCTTGAGGTCGGTTCATCTCAGCAGCAGCAGCAGCAGATGGTGAGTTTGGGGTTTTCGTGATTTTAGTGGAGTGAATGAGTGTCGGTCGTGGTTCTGATTGAGCTTAGTATAGTAAAATTCGGTGAGAACGTTGGGGTACGGCGAGTTTCTGATGGTGTTGCTTGGGATTGAATTGGGGTGGTAACTATGTGTTACAGCAAGCCTGAAGTGAAGAATTTCTGCCATTTGGTTTGAATTCCTTGCTTGTATGCTTCCCAGTAGTTGGTTTTTGAATCGTGCTTACGATGGAACTCGGTTAGACTATGCTTCCACTTTGTTCCTCAATATGGTTTAAGGTGGAGTCAGTGATGAGTATGCTAAAACATGTGGATGAGGAAACCGCAGTGCATGTGCTGTAAACTAAAAGAGTCCGAAAGTTTGAAGTATTGAAGTCCCATGTACACCTCAGCTTCTTCAAGGTGTGGTATGGACTTGGAAATAAGATACATTCTGGATGCCTACAGCTTGAGCACTAGAAGGAGTGCCTTTCCATGGCTAGTTTTTTTGTAGACATAAGCAACAATCAGAAATGAGATTAATGGGAGGGCAATGGCTATTGTAAATAAGCACATTCTATCTAGCATGGTGGTGCCATTTATGACTCGATCAGTTATGTTTTGAAGAGTTTATATGATAAAATGATATATGATATGATCAAAGCTGTGAGGAATATGCAGGTAGTTTTAAGTATTTGTCTGTTTAAATGTAAAAGGGCTTTGTCAATGAGGATCTCCAGGACACTGATTAAGGACACTTAACAAAGAAATGTTTTGATTTTCAATGCATTGCTACCCTAACACAAGATGAAAAGTGCCTTGGGAGTTAGATTGTTTCCTTAGATAGGTGTTATTCCTAGGAGCACTCATAAACAAAATCCCATTTAAAATTAGATGGTTTGTCAAATATCCCTAGTATGCCTGTGCCAATCTCTTGTTTAGCTGTGACATTAGATTTGCTTGTATACATTCACTGATGTCTTTAGGAGGTTTGAAAAAGGCTAGAATTGTTCCTTTAAATCCATATCGAACAATTTAATCAAAGGAGTCTAATATGCAAAGATTTTACGTTGATTTTATATTAAGAAATCAGTATAAGAAGTCTAGAACATGGCAATAACGTGTTACTTGTGGACTTTCACTATTGTATCATTTCAGCTAATTTGCTGATGAATGTAATTTTTCGGGTAAGTTAAATCAACAGTCCTAATTTTGATGTCACCCTGCCTTTTAACTCTTTAAACTTATTAGGTTAATAGATAAGCTTAGCAATTCTAGGGAATTTATTTGGTATGTTGGAGTACTAGCCTACTGGTCTTTCTATTGCCAGTAAAAAAAGAAGGTTGTGGATCCTTTGTGCCAAGCAACATGGCCCTTGTCTTAAGTGTCAAACGATAATTGCACTTCATAATTAACAAAAATTTGAAGCATCTCGTGAAATATTTGTAGCACATAGCCCCCTCCATGTATACACCTGGATAGCAGATGGTTCTTGCTGGCTTTTATGCCTTCTCTTTTTGGGACTTTTCCTATTTTTGCTTAGTTTGTGGAGTAGATTTCTTGTTTAATCTTGATTTATATTGTTTTGGTGTTCTGTCGTGTTCTAGCACACATCAACCCTTGACAATGTGGAAGAGTGGAAGTGGAAGTTGACCACGCTTCTTCGTAATAAAGAGGAGCAGGAGATGGTATCTAGGGAGAGGAAAGACAGATGTGACTTTGATCAACTTTCAGCCCTGGCAACCAGGATGGGATTGCATAGGTACTTAAGCTTATTGCAGATTACAGATTACAACTACTTAAGGCCAGTCCTCCCCTGATATCAATTCCGCTATTTCTGATAAGCAATTTCCATTTGCAGCCATCAATATTCAAAAGTAGTTGTCTTTAGCAAAGTCCCTCTGCCAAATTACAGATCTGATCTTGATGACAGGCACCCACAGAGAGAGGTAAATCCCTGATATACGTACTTTGTTCCTCTCTTTATTACTTTATTTCCACATGCTTATAGGAAGAGAGATATATGGATGAAGTGCCTGGCTAAAGTTGTATTAATAATGTATTCATGGTTTTGGAACTTGGTGCTTCCGCATGGTGAATTTTCTTGTGCAGTGAAAATGTAGACTAATGCTTTTGTGTGCATCCAGGTGGTATTACCTTATAGATTGCAAATGGAAGTGGATACACACCTCCAGGCATACCTTTCCCGAAAGCCCAAAAGTAAGGATAAGTTATTGTATTCACCAAAATCATCTGGCGTTGATGGGAGTATTGATGTTGATGATCTTTATGACAAGCAGGAGCGTATTAAACCAAACAGTGTAGTTGTAGAGAAAATTCAACACCGGAGAAGTTTACAATTGCGTAATAAACAGCAAGATTGGCAGGTGAATTTAGCAATGCATTTTGTGGAATATTTTATAGATTGCCACATCTGTTTGCATAGTAAGTTGGGTCTTGATAATTTGCAACTATTCTTATAACTGACAAGTACTATTAATGTCCTAGGAATCTCCTGAAGGCCAAAAGATGCTTGAATTTTCGTCGAAGTCTCCCTGCATACAAAGAGAAGGATGCCTTGCTGAAAGCCATTTCAGAAAATCAGGTTGGTAGGATCTATAAGCTGGTTTCTGGTTTTGCTAAATTTTCATTTGTTCGCCTGAAGTGGAAGTTACATTGTTTGCTGGGGCTGCCTACTAAAATTTCATTTGTAGCATAAAAAAATAATTTGAAATGGTCATATCTAGTAAGTCTACGTTGGCTCTCTAAAACGTTTGACGTTAATGGACCTTTTGCTTGACTGTGTGCCTCGGAGGGAGACAGTGACAGTAACTATGATAAACAAATAAAGTTTTCATCACACAGGTTGAAGCTGTAGCTATTTACCACATGGTACTTGCTCTCCTAAGATGCTCCTTCAAATTCCTCTTTTGATAATTTCTTAGTGCAAGCTAAGCCAATGGTAACAATTAAACGTTTCATAAATCACAGACTAGATACGAGAGGATGGCTTGAGGGATCTCCAATTGTTGCAGAGTCTGTTTGTAAAGCCTTAGAGGAAAATGTCATTGCCTGCTTTATATGACGAAAAATTAGGATTCCTCTTCAGCGTTTTGGTTGCATGTTGTTCTGATCTCCCTTCATGCAACATGAATTGGGCCCTTTTTGAAACCTTGCTTATCTAATCAATGAAGTGGCCATGAGCTTGAGGAACGTGCCTACCCATGCATCTTATCTTGACAAATTTGTTTGGTATGCCTTTGTTGCTGAGGTGTGTATTGCAAACAACAGTTGGGCAGAGCACCAAAACAATGAGCAGAAAGAACAGTTTTGGCATCATACCTCTCCTTTTATCTTTTCATTGAAAACTTTTGAACTTCTTGGTGGTGTAATGGTCTCCCATGTCCCTGGAAAAATCCAAATTTTCTTTTTCAACTGGTACAGAGGCTTGCTTGAATAGTATTGAGAAATTTACAACCAGGTATACTGTGGTTAGAATTTGTTAGGTATGGAGGTATTACATGATTTCCTTTTTACGCTATTTTCACGAATAATTGTTGATGGAAAAAAATGTGTATCATATAGGTGGTGGTTGTCTCTGGTGAAACTGGATGTGGTAAAACAACTCAACTTCCTCAATACATACTTGAATCTGAGATTGAAGCTGCTCGAGGGGTTGCATGTAGTATAATTTGCATTCAGCCAAGAAGAATATCTGCTATGGCTGTTTCTGAAAGGGTTGCTTCAGAGCGAGGAGAGCAACTGGGAGAATCTGTTAGTTTTTTCATCTGGCTATGTGAATCTTGCTTTTAACTAGTTATGCAAGATGGAGTATTTACTGTCATGTTGCTGAAGCATTTGTTGTTTTTTCATAACATAAGGTTGGGTACAAGGTTCGGTTGGAGGGGATGAAAGGGAGGGATACTTGCTTACTTTTTTGCACCACTGGCATATTGTTGAGGAGATTACTTGTTGACAGAAACTTGACTGGTGTAACTCATGTTATTGTTGATGAGATTCATGAATGTGGTATGAATGAAGGTAAGTATGGAACTTTATTTTTTTTGGGGCTATTTGGATATTCCTTGATTGCTGTTCTCAGCTGAATTCTGCATGTTTCAGATTTCCTTCTCATTGTGCTCAAGAATCTTCTTCGTCACCGACCTGAATTGAGGCTGATTTTGATGAGTGCAACCCTCAATGCTGAGCTTTTTTCTAATTACTTTGGTGGCGCTCCAATGAGCCACATACCTGTGAGTTTGAGAAATTAGATATCAAATACTATACACTTTTTTTTTTCCATTGGATGCAGTTTTTACTTTGTCTTATTGTGAGCTAGAGGTGTTTTGGCACCTATATTAGCCTGTAGGTTGCTTTTCGAGGATTAGTCCTACGTTTTATGACATGATACAGGTACCCGTTTTTGTCATTGGGGAGATTATAACTTGATACTGCCTGAAAATTAAATGGCTCTATTATGTTATTAAATGGCAAGCATAAAACTCTCTGTCAAGATGCAACTTGAGAAGAATTTACAGTAATTCGGTGGGCTTTGGAAAAAAAGTCTTGAAATATGGTGGTTCGTTCTCTTTACTGTTGCGCATTTTTAAAAAAAGGTCTTAATCTGTGTTTTTTTGGGTAGCCATGAATTTTGCGGTCACAATTTTGTTTGTGATATTCTCCTAATGGCTTAACATTTTCATTGTCCCCCTTACTTTTTTTCTGGCTGATCCGCTCAATTAGAATTGCGTTCTTGCTTGTTCTGTGTGCTAATGTAATTTTCTTCAGGGTTTCACCTACCCTGTCCGAGCTCATTTTTTGGAGAATATTTTGGAGATGACTGGATATAGATTGACCCCACATAATCGGATTGACAATTATGGTCAAGACAAAAGTTGGAAAATGCAAAGACGAGCTGTTAAAAAGAGGAGGAGCCAAATTGCTACTGCTGTTGAGGTACATAAATTAGTTGAGCTAGTTTAGTCATTTCATCACTGTTAAATTCTCAGACGATCCAATCTGTCTGCTTTTGCAAAAGGATGCACTTGAACCTGCGGACTTCAGAGGATACAGTCGGTGGACGCGTGAATCTCTGTCTTGTTGGAACCCCGATTCCATTGGCTTTAATCTCATCGAGCATGTACTTTGTCACATAGTTCAAAAGGAAAGGTCTGGAGCTGTATTGCTTTTTATGACTGGTTGGGATGACATAAACTCCTTGAAGGACCAGCTGCAAGCCCATCCTCTCTTGGGTGATCCAAGCAGAGCTCTGTTGCTTGCCTATCATGGATCTATGGCCAGCTCCGAGCAGGTGATACTTCATCCTCTGTGCATCTTTCAGTCTGTTTGTAACATTGGTATCCTATTTTCATCTTTTGTGACACTTTTGAACTATTTTATGTCCTTCAAATAATTAAATTGGTGATTACTCCTCCTTTTTCTTCGCAGAGGTTGATATTTGATAAGCCTCCAGATGGAGTTAGGAAAATAGTCCTAGCTACTAATATGGCTGAGACTAGTATCACCATCAATGATGTAGTCTTTGTGGTCGACTGTGGAAAGGCGAAAGAGACTTCCTACGATGCACTCAATAACACTCCTTGTCTGCTTCCATCTTGGATCTCAAAGGCTGCTGCTCGACAAGTAAGATGATTCCTATTTATCTACTTTTAGGCTTTGGGAGAAATGGTTCTTTATGCTTTATATATTGCTCATACCTTATTGGCATGAATCTCTTGCTTATAATTGCAAGTTCTGATTGGGCCCTTGACCTCACTTTGCATCTGCAACGTAAAGTTATTGGGGATGTTCTTGCCATTATCATTTATCTTGTCAGCTGATGTTCTCACGATTATCAGTTGTCTTGTCAGCCTGCTATGTGTCCTCTCCTTTCGCCCATGGTCTTCCATACTAATCTTGCATATGATAGGGATTACAATTTGCTTGCATTTTATCCAAGAGACTGACTGAAATATGCATCGTTTGGCAGTCTATCCTTGTTACTGCGACACTTCTATTGAGGACTAGGACGTGGTAATTGGTATGGGTTAGTGTATGGATATTCATCTCTAATCTCTACTTCAAACTGGCTAACTTTCACTTCTTGTTATTGCAGTACCACTCTTGCCACTCAACCATCAAAATAAAAATTGTGAAAATGGATAGAAATTGGAAAGTTTTATTACTGAACATCCGAGATATTATTGAAATTCCCCCATATGTGCACTTTGATGGTGAACCTTATAATTCCTACATGGATAATATTTCCTATCACCAGCTTATGAGCATCACCCACATGTAAACTTATTAACATCGAATGTGGGTGAGATCCATGCTCATAATCAACCAATTAAAGGCATGGTTCCTCCTACCAGGGATGGAGGAAAATAGAACGCCTTCTTTGTTGTTATTTTTTTTAAGACTTCTAGTGTTCAATTACGATAAATACACATGCAAAGTCATGGACATGGCAGACACCAGGACACATGTTCTTACCTGATGTTCAGTTAGCATATGTGCAATTGGTCCAAGCCATTTGTTTCTGGACTCTACCTATCGATTCTGCTGTCACCACTGCTTTGAGAGTCAGAAACCAGGATACACATTCATATCAGAAATTCAATTCCTGAGTTTGACTAGAGTATGTGCAATTGATCTGAGCCATTTGTTCCTGGCTAGGAGCTATGTATTCTGCAGTTGCCATTACTTTGAGCTTAGCTAACTTGTCTAAACTATGAAGTGACTGATGCTGGCACAATTCTGATGTTTCTCCATAGAGAATTTGATAAAAATTTGACATTCTAAGGGTTTGAGCAGGGAAGTGTAATCAGTCTGGCGCTTCTTTAAATGTAGTGGTCATAGGTTTGAGTTAGTCCTCCAATTCTTTAGCAGCATGTGGCCTTCTTTAATTTTTTTTTTTTTTTTTTTTTTAATTTTTCTAATTTTTTTAAATTTTAATTTATTATTATTATTATTTTTTTTTTTTTGAGAATTTTCACATTCATTTCAAGTTTGATTTTTGTTTGTAGAGAAGAGGAAGAGCTGGTCGTGTTCAATCTGGAGAGTGTTACCACCTCTATCCTAGATGCGTTTATGATGCTTTGGTTGACTACCAGTTGCCAGAACCTTCTGAGGACACCATTGCAGTCCTTATGTTTGCAAATAAAAAGTCTGCAACTTGGAAGCATCACAGCATTCCTGTCTAGGGCATTGCAACCACCGGAATCACTTTCGGTATCAGTTTCACTTCCCTGTTCTTATTTGTTTGTTTCTACAATTTCTTGTGTTTGCTAACAGTTTTCAATTCATGTGATATACATATGGCTTCTTTCTTCTAGTAGATTTATATTGATAATTTCTGTGTTGCTTTAAAATTGTCTCTCTTGTAGGTCCAAAATGCTGTAGAATATCTGAAGGTGATTGGAGCTTTAGATGAAAATGAGAATTTGACGGTGCTAGGGGCTGAAATTATATATTTTCTCCTTATGTTAATTGTTTACTGTGTATGCTACTCTTCCCTGTTTGCAGCTAAACTTTTGGAAGGACCTGATCATGCTTGTTTCTTAATAGGTCGCCAGCTTTCAATGCTTCCAGTTGAGCCCAAACTGGGAAAGATGCTTATACTGGGGGCCATTTTCAACTGTCAAGACCCAGTAATGTCAATTGTTGCTGGTCTCAGTGTTAGAGATCCATTCTTGATGCCATTTGACAAGAAGGATGTAAGTTTGTTCTCTTTTCTAGCCATATTAGTATTGGATGCTTCCTCTGGCCATATTGCTTTAATGTTTAGTTCCCCATCACTTAATCATGTTGACTGTTTTGGGAATATGCTTAACATCCTCCCTTGTCTTCAGTGATTTTAAATCCAGACCAAACTGACTGGTTCAAATGGTCAATGTGCTTGACCAGATCTTTAACCATCCTAAATTTTGGACTTGCTCTGGAGATGGTTTGAACGCATAAGCCATGATATCTGGCAAGAGATGTTGCACGTTGCCTCTTGACTTCTAGTATGCATTTAGTGTTAGATGCACAAAACAATTTACTTAAAGAATGAGGCGGTGAGGGTAATCGATTGCCTGACCTCTTTCATGGGTGCTCAGTGCCTGATCTTGTGCCATGAGTACCTCAACATATGATTTGAATATTTTAATGGTTAAGTGTGCAACCAGTTCAACTGGCTGACCCAGCAGGACATGGTCTTTAATCAGCATGGGTTAAAAACACTGCCCATTTTCAATTAGGTGGGAAGACAAGTCTGCTTTAAAAACCCTGTTTTCATGGAATAATTGCGCTGGGAAAGCCCAATATGAAGCTTTTCAGCCATTTTCTGGCTGCTTGTGGAAGGCAAGCATCAGTAACTAGAAGCTTACTCGAGAGGAATTGGCAATTCATCATAAGGAAACATGTTAATTCCTGTGCTGAGATGAGTGGTTTGAGAGTTGTATTGAGCAGAAGTGCAGTGGCCTGTGGTAGCTTGCAGTTCATGCAACCCCATGGTCATATGATTGGCTGAGAAAATTTCAACCTTCTGTATTCTAATTTTATTTGGGTTGATATCTCCTTTCGACTGTGCTATAGAATTGTTGATGATATTCTCATTGTAGTTTCAACTCACTGTAGCTTGCAGAGTCTGCAAAAGCCCAATTTTCTGGCTGTGACTACAGTGACCATCTTGCACTTGCTCGAGCCTATGATGGTTGGAGAGATGCTGAAAGACAACAGGCTGGCTATGAGTACTGTTGGCGAAATTTTTTATCTGTGCAAACTATGAAAGCAATAGGCTCTCTGAGGAAGCAATTCCTTTCTTTGCTCAAGGATAGTGGCACTGTTGATCAAAATACAGAGTTTTCTAATTCATGGAGCCATGATGAGCATCTTATTCGGGCAATCATTTGTGCGGGTTTGTTCCCAGGAATATCTTCTGTTGTGGTGGGTGAATTGTTTTAACATTATTTTTAAGTCCACATTGAATTGATTTGTTCTGCTTGTCCCCCACCCAAGCACTCTATTTAAGTTTCCTTTAGTAATTCTATTATATAAATCTGGGGTCATTGATTGACCAAACTTTGACAAAGGAATAGTTGACACCACTTTAATTAAAGCGACTGCACTTTTTCATGCAGGGTATGTAAAACTATGCCTTTTTGTTTGATGAGATGAATATTACCTATTTGTCCACATTATGTAAGTCAAGTCTCTAATTAGGTGGAAATTAATGCAAACCAATGCAACTTGGGATCCTCTTTAGTTAGCAAGAGATGTCACCAATCAATAAACATGTAAAGTTGGATTGCCTCTTTCTAGATCTATTTAACTTCTCAATTTGTTTACTTGCAGAAAGAAGAAAGATCGATTTCCTTGAAGACAATGGAGGATGGTCAGGTGCTTCTGTCACTGTAAGTCTCTTTGTCACTTTGGGACAGCAAATCTTTTTCTGTAGAACATCTTGGAATTGATACATCGAAGTATTTCTTTTAGTTTCTAACATGGAATAAATTTGTGGATTATATTTGTTGACACATGGAATAGAATTCTGTGAATGCGAGGGTCCCAAAGATTCCATACCCATGGTTGGTTTTCAATGAGAAGGTGAAGGTTAATTCAGTTTTCCTTCGGGATTCAACGGGTATTTCTGACTCTGTGCTTCTCTTATTTGGAGGAAACATTTCAAGGGGTGGACTTGTGAGTTCTATCATCTCAGTTTTTTCATCTGTTGGATATTTTATTTTATTTTTTGTCTTTGGCTAGTTTCATTGGATTCTTAGATGGAAATTCACTTCCCACTCTATGTTGTCTATCACACGATGCATTGTCTAAACTACTTGCATCTGATAGGATGGTCACCTAAAGATGTTGGGAGGATATTTGGAGTTCTTCATGGAACCTTCTTTGGCCGAGACATATTTAAGCCTAAAAAGAGAGCTAGGGGAACTCATCCAGAATAAGGTGAGGGTTTATTAACTAGTCATCATGAAGTTGAGTCCATTCCAACAAGCCTTTTTCTTTGTCAGGTTACAACTCCTTTTTGTGTTTCCCGTATTCCTTACCTCAAGGTGCATGTTTGATTGCAGCTTCTGAATCCCAAATTAGATATACAATCCTTCCATGATCTTCTAATGGCAGTAAGGTTTCTGGTCTCAGAAGACCAATGAAGGTAGATTTGTCTTTGGTCGTCAAGTCGCAAGAGTAACATTACAGGCCGCATCATCGAAAGGTGCAAATGGAGCTGCTGGTGATGATTCGAAGACCCAATTGCAAACGCTAGTTGTTAGGGCAGGACATGAAGCACCAACCTACAAGACAAAGCAAGTGAAAAACAATCAGTTCTGTTCCACTGTGATCTTCAATGGATTGGATTTCACAGGACGGCCTTGCAGCAATAAGAAGCTCGTGGAGAAGGATGCGGCTGCCTAGGCATTGCTTTGGTTAAGGGGTGAGACTCATCTATCCTCTTCCGATATGGATGCGGTGTCTACGCTTCTAAGGAAGAAGAAAGTCAAGAATCGGAGGACAGCACGCAGCAGTAGGTGGGGTTGACTTGACCATAGTGGCTGCTATATCTGTACACATTAACACTGTCAGCCAAGAAGAGCAGAGTTCTTAATGGTATCGAAGGTTTGAGAACAAATTCAGTTGATGAAGTCACATCAGAGAGTGTCTTTGGCACTCCATGACAGATGCTGAACTTCGGGCCCGTTTGGTTCAGCTTTTGGGGGATGTCTTTGGCCAAATGCAAATATCTTTAGGATAAAGGGGTTTTCGGGAATGCTCGGCCGTTTGGCAAATTACGCATTGAAAAGTTGCTTGTGCGAAAATACCGTTTGGCAAAATTTATTCCAAATGGGCTTTTGCTTTTAATTTTCTTTTTTAAAAAATGTGAAAATCAAATCCGGCGGTCGGCGATGCCGGACGGCCAGATCTAGCCGTCCGGCCGCCTGAGGTTGCGACCTCAGGCGACGCCGTCGCCGCGACCTCAGGCGCGTGGAGGCGCAGAGGCCAGATCTGGCCGTCCGGCGGCCTGATCTGGCCTCCGGACCGCCAGATCTGGCGGCCTGAGGTCGCGCGGACCCAGGCGGCGCGCGGCGCGACCTCAGGCGACGTCGTCGCCGCCTGGAGGCGCGACCTCAGGCGCCTGAGGTCGTAGAGGCCAGATCTGGCCGCCGGACAGCTAGATCTGGCCTCCGGACCGCCAGATCTGGCGGCCTGAGGTCGCGCGGAACCAGGCGACGGTCCGCGCGACCTCAGGCGACGCGGACCTCAGGCGGCGTCGCCTGAGGTCGCGCGGACCTCGAGGGCGGCGCGCGGGTTCGCTCGGAACCGGTCGACGCCGCTCGAGGTCTCGCGCGACCTCGGGCGACGCCGCCTAAGGTCCGCGGTCGGGTCGCGCGTCGTCGCGGCACCCTGACGGTGGTCGCCGGTGATGCGCGACCCTCAGGCGCAGCGGCGGTGGCTGCCGGAGAAGCTCCGTGGCCGGAAAGAAGAAGAAGAAGACGGGAAGAAGGAAGAAGACGACCGGTGAAGAAAAACGATGAACAGTAGATTGGCATTTTCCAAATGCCGAATGCCCAATGCTGCCCCTCCCCAGCATTGGGCATTGAGCATTCCGAATGCTGATACTTGGGCAAAGGGGCTTCTGAAAGTTTTGCCAAACACTGAAATTTTTTCCAAATGGGCTTTGGGGGTCAAAGGGGCTTTGGAAATGCCCAACCAAACACCCCCTTCGTTCGCTGGAAAATGGTTTTACTGGTCAAAATTCTTTTGGTGCTAGAGGCTGGAGGATCAATTCTCTTCAGACATCGCAAAGCTCATCAGCTGGTCCTAACTACTGTAAGTGGTATCTCTGCCTCCTGTCTGAGGCAAGAATTGCGAAGCAAGTCTGCCGGCAATATCACATACGAGACTCCAATGACACAGCATACCTAAACCCCTGATGTATTCTTGGCATGGAGGGAATATTATTCTCCTGATAGTTAGTGTTTTTTTTTTTTTTTTTCTTCCTACAGTTGATTATCATGTATATGAGTAATAGCACAGTTGAAAGTCTGGTGGATGGAAGAATTGCCTCCTCGCATCAAACCATTTGTCGAATTTAGATCGGCAGTGCTGTCCATATGGAAATGATGGATTGAACGGCAACTCGCCTTCAAAAAATTTGATACCCTGGACAGTTGTGTATAATATCGCTTTTTATTTCAAATTGTTCTTGGCCAGATCGGCAAAATATATATTCAAGGTAAACTTCAGTAAGTACTAGGCGGATGCGATTGCATAAGGGGCTTGTAAGTATCCCGTCTTTCGAAGTGTGAAATTATCATCTA
The DNA here is from genome assembly GCA_017140255.1 of Eucalyptus paniculata subsp. matutina. Lineage (NCBI taxonomy): Eukaryota > Viridiplantae > Streptophyta > Magnoliopsida > Myrtales > Myrtaceae > Eucalyptus > Eucalyptus paniculata. The sequence continues at coordinate 46,401,965 of CM029436.1, read as the reverse complement.
ACTCCATTTCAATTTAAATCTGTCGGTGGTTCCGCACTATTTTTATCCTTCCGTGATGCTCAATCTGTGCTGAAAGATAGTCACTAGATGATTCCGGAGGGGGCTAGGCGCCAGCAAGAACACCGTTGCTTTAGTCCTCATGCCCGAATTGTTTTGGAGACTCGTGAAAGAAAGCCACTTTCGTCGTGGTGTCAATTCCTGTGAGGCACTTTTCAATTACTTGCGACAAAGGAAAATTTCGTGATGCCAGGATGGAAAGATCTTACGAGTAACAAAGGTGCAAAGCATGAATTCAATCCCTAGACAGAATTCAGGGCCTAGTGGACCAACCTCTGCAAAGAGCATGAAAAATTGAGAAACATCATTAAAATTATGAATACTAACGTCTTCTTCTTGCGCCCAACAAGAAAAAGAAGCAACCTCTTCCTATGAATGGACAATAAAAAATATGTTCACTCAACGCAAAAGCTCCATGGCTTTAATCAATGTCTGTCTGAACCTATTCACATCAAGCTCTACATTCTGCTTTTCCGAGTACATTGACTTGAACAAATTCCAATTATGCTTATGATATGCAACTGGGTCCTTGAAAACCACATGGTCAAGTGGGAACTCCTGTATGAGACTGCTCTCCTTCTCCTTTATGTTGTACTCCAAATACTTGATGTTCATATGCCTTGCAGGATCACCAAAGCAAACCTTGGCATGCCATTCGAATTTTCCGATAGGGAGTATCTGAATGAGGACCGCGTTTTCTGGGAGGAAAACCAGGTTCGTTAGGCCAGCTCCGTGAACTCCCATCATCACGTCGCAGGAGTTCATGATCACCGGGGTTCTCGACATGTTGGAGTCCAACTCGGAAGCAACCACTTCGTACCCCAACGTCTCGGCCATGTTTGTGATTTCAGCAAGGTTGGTGAAGGAGCATGACCGCTTTCTCGACACAATCAAGAGGTGAGGCCGTCTTTTGAGCTCGCGGTCCTGTAATTTGATTGCGTTCTCCTTCTTTAGCGAGTAGGCGCTCCTGAGGAAGGCCCTGAAGTCGCTTATGGAGTGGGGAGATCTCGAAGGATCAATTGTCATCTCCTTGTGATGCTTTAGCCCCACAATGACTCTTGGGAAGCAATGGATGTTCTCCCCTGCACTGTCAATGTCGATAATTTCATACTTCGACAGATTTTCTAGTATGGCGCGGAACTTCTGAAGCCACCGAGGATTTCTATTTGTTACTAGGAACTTGACTTCTCCTCCAAAATGCCGAGTAGTCATAAAGAGCGGAATGATGATGTCGGGTGAATGCATGAAAATTGTTTCCTGCATATCCTCCTGTTGAGAATATGACTCCCGGAACGCTGTGGTGTTCGGTGCAAATGGGGATAGGTTGATGGGCCACGGCCGACGGTAAGATCGACCCTTTCCTAATTGGACTCATTGCCGTTTCGTCGCCTTTTCGTGCATAAGGCCTTTGGTCCATGAGTCATTGCCGGTGAGCATTTCAGAGGGCGCAACGAAAACAGTGGAGGAGCTTCCTTGAACTACATCCCCGGTGATCGAACAGTAATCTGACCTCGGATCCATGACGTTGTAAAGAGGCTCCATCTCCCTCGAATGTACTACTAACCAATTAAAAATTGACACGTGTCATTAAAAAAATTAAATTAAAAATCCCTTAATCCACCTAGATTTCCCTTTTCCTCCTCTTCCATCTGCACGAACCCAACCTCCGCCCCTCCTTCCGCCATCGCCACCGACGGAGATGGAGTTACCGACGCCGCATCAAACCAGTTTGGCCGTCTCCTCCGCCCATGCCGCAGTTCCAAATCTAGCGAGACGACGGAGAGAGTGGGCGCGGAGATTATCTCCAGATCTGGTTTGCTGCAACGCTCCTCTGCACCTCCAGATCTTGGCTCGTCCATGGCTGCCGGCGAAGAGCTCAACAACTTTGCCGCAGACCGAGAAGCCATCCATGGCTGACCGCTCCTCTACATCTCCAGATTTGGTTTGCTGCTCAAAAGCTTCGAGCTCCAGTCTTGGCTCGTCCATGGTTGTTGGCAACGAGCTCAACAGCTTTGCCGCAGACCGAGAAGTCATCCATGGCCGACCGCTCCTCTGCATCTCCAGATCTGTTTTGCCGCAATGCTCCTCTACATCTCCAGATCTGGTTTGCTGCTCAAAAGCTTCGAGCTCAACAGCTTTGCCGCAGACCGTGGCGGGCACGGTGGGGCGGTGGTTCAGGGACGGTGGCGGCGACTTGGGCGGTGGAGATGGCGGAGCCCGGGCGGAGCGGAGGTCGAAGATGGAGGGGAAAAGAGAACAAAAATTAAATTTTTAGATTTTCATGTCAACATCCACGTGTCAAAATCTAATTGGATAACAATAAATAAGCACATGCCACATCAGCTGTTAACGTGGCACTCACAAGCCACTAATTTTTCTCCCTCTCTCCCAAAAAGAAAAGCCTTTCGAATTTGTTGTGTCCTGTAGCAAATTTTATGTATTCTCGAACTACTTCTTAATTTAATTTCTTTTATAGGATTGCATTTAAAGGAATTGAGCACATTGCATTACATTTAGACAGCATCAATTAGATTCTAGTTCTCAAATATCTTACGTTTTTCAGTATATAATACCTTATGTTTTTTATATTAGTTTATTTTTCTTCTTTTTTTTAAGCAATAGTTTATTTTGAAGAATTCATATTGAGTTTTCATTTATAGCTTAGAGTCCTATTCCGAGCTATGTTAAAACCCGAATTTTTACCAATGATCCAAGTGTCCATTTTTTGCAAAAATGTAAAAATACACAAAAATAAAAACAAAAAATGAGATAGCAAAATTTTGATTAAAAAAATATAAAAACATAAAAAAGGATATAAAAATAAAATCACACTTGGCAATTTTCGACCTTTTAATTCCCAACCCCTCTCTTTCGGCCCATTTTTCTCTGTTCTTTAAGCCAACAACTTGAGCCCAAAAAGACAAGAAAGGAGCCCAGCCCCTGTAGCCCCTGTCTCCCATCTCTCGCGCACAACACGCCTGTGAGCGTTGGAAAAAATAAAAAAGAACAGTGACGGTCACCGAAGAAGGCCCGGTGAGCGAGGGATGAGTAACGAGCATGTGACGGAAGCGGATCCGAGAGAAACCTTCTAGAACCGCGAGCTGGCGAGGGATAACAGAGAGAGATAGAGAGAGGTGCAGGTGTCTGCTCTCATCACCCTCCACGTGGAGGCCTCTACCTGAGCACCATCTCCGCCTCGACTTCAAGAGCTTCTTCCCTTCCTTCTTCTTCTCGAAGGCTCTCTCGTCGTCGCCTACTTGGCTACGACAGCGCTCTCAAAGTTCCGAGTTTTCCTAGCCGCGTAGAGTCTCCGTTCTCTTGATCGGCGCGTGGCGACGTCGCTGATAGTAGTTATCTGGCGGCGATAGCGAGCTCGAGAGTTCGAGTATCGAGAGCGCGAGATGTTGTCGATTCTGAGACGAGAAGCCGCCGCCGGAGGCTCGGATGCTGTGCTGTTAAAAAAGAGAGGCTGCGGAAGTGATGCAGCCCACATTGAAGACCGGCTCCCTCGACCAAGAAGGTCGGCCCGCATTAAAGCTTGACAAAACCGAGAAGCCATAACGACATCTTGAGTCCATCCCGGAAGCTTGAAAGACACTTGGAAGCTCGCGTGACGCTTTTATTAGTTTATAGTTTCCATGCTCTTTACTATTTCTCCTATTTTCAATGCTCCGTTTTTATTTCTCCTAGTTTTCAACGCTTTGTCTTTATTTCTCCTAGTCTCAACGTTTTGTTTTTATTTCTTTGATGATATAAGCCAATCCCTTGTAGAAGACAGACAGCTTTTAATGAATGAAAGAAAACTTTGCTTGAAGCAAGTATCATGAACCTTATAGAGTTCATCTCCTTGAAAACCTAGAAGAGTTTTCACTCCGTCCTTGAAGAGTCGGAGCTTTCGAAATCTGCATCCTTGAAGAGTTACAGTCATCGATCTAGAAGAATCGGTGTCCCTTTCAACTTCCTTGGAGGCCTAGAAGAGCAACCAACGAAGTTCCTATCTTTTCATGTTTTGTTCGTTACTTCCAACCCAATTTCGACTATCTTACATTGCTTATTTCAGAAAACCCAAAACACAGAAATTGTAGATCCAGAAGTCTTTGTTCATTTGGCTTTGGAATCAGGTGGATCCGATCTGTATCGACAAAGATACGACTGTTCTCCTGAGCTTGCGCAGTGCTGAAATTACTGTTCGTCCCGTTTCTTGTGCGCGAGTCACTCTCCCGATCCTATTGTTCGAGAAAGCCTCCCCTAGGCTTACATCATATGGTATCAGAGCTTTGGAGGAGAGGACAATGCCTCCAAGACAAGCTAGGCGTCGTGGCGGCAAAACCGTTCCCCTCAATGAATTGCACACACTCGCTGAGAATATGCAACAACAAATTGACGAACTGACGCAAGAAGTTCAGCGATTGAGGGCTGAAGCAAATAATTCTCCACCCCGTTCCAAGACTGAAAATTCCCGTGGTGACTCTTCCTCTTCGGAGAGTGTTCAATCTATTCACGGTCGGAGGCATGTTCGACATCGTTTACAACATATTCGTGAGCCCGATTGGGAAAAGGAAGTCAAGAAAGATGTTCCAGAATTTACAGGTACTAAGTCTCCTGATGAAATTGTTGATTGGCCGACACTTGTGAATGAGGTGTTTGAGCATCGGAATGTTCCGGAGAATCGTCGCGTTGGGATCATTGCTATGCGATTCCGAGGCAAGGCGATTGCTTGGTGGAGACGTGAAAAACAAACTCGCCAATCCGTTGGCAAAGCACCAGTCACTTCATGGAGAAAGATGGAGGGCAAGATTCAAAAATATTTTCTTCCCAAAGGATATAAGAGAGAGCTCTACCAACGGTACCAAAATCTAAACCAAGGTACGCGAACGGTGGACCAATACACCAATGAATTCAATGAGTTGGTGATTCGTAACAATATCCAGGACCCAGAGGATGTGCTTGTGAACAAATACTTGAACGGTATTCAATTTTACATTCAAGACGCCTTGGAAGTCCTCAACATTTGGGACTTAGGAGATGCACACCAACGGGCACTCAAAATGGAGCGCTCTCATTCTCGGAGACAGCAATCTGCTAGTAAGCCTTCTACTCAACCCCATGTTTCAAAGCAACCTGCTACGTCCGAAATACGTTGTTATTCTTGTGGGGAGTTGGGTCATCGTACTAGCAATTGTTGAATCAATAAAAATCGACCAACCGGTAAAGCCTTTTTGGTGGATGATGATTCTGATGAGAATGATGAGAATCCACTTGAAGAGGAGTTGAAAAATGATGAAGAAGCTGCGGATGATGAACAAATAGTGCATGCTGACACTGGCGAACTTCTTATGGTGAGGAAAAATTTTCTTACTCCTCGAGACGACACTGGAGATAGGTGGTTGCGTACCAATATTTTTCATTCTGCTTGCACAATCATGGGAAAGGTGTGTCAATTAATTATTGACTCCGGTTGTTGTGAGAATATAATTTCTGAAGTATCGGCAAACAAGCTGAAGTTGGAATTAAAAACGCACCCTACGCCTTATAAAATGTCGTGGTTGAAGAAAGGCACTGAGGTAACTATTTCAAAACGATGCCTTGTTAATTTGTCCATTGGTTATGTTTATAGTGACAAGATATGGTGTGATGTTCTGCCAATGGATGCTAGTCACATTATTCTTGGTCGACCATGGCAATTCGATAAGAGGACTATGCATGATGGTTATCGAAATACATATTCTTTTGAATTTGGAGGTAAGAAGATTACGTTGGCACCTAGTAGGGTGGGAGATTCTTCTGATGATGATGGCAAGAATTCGAGGACGAATTCTTTTAAAGATGGGGAGGATGATGCAGCCCACATTGAAGACCGGCTCCCTCAACCAAGAAGGTCGGCCCGCATTAAAGCTTGACAAAACCGAGAAGCCATAACGACATCTTGAGTCCATCCCGGAAGCTTGAAAGACACTTGGAAGCTCGCGTGACGCTTTTATTAGTTTATAGTTTCCATGCTCTTTACTATTTCTCCTATTTTCAATGCTCCGTTTTTTTATTTCTCCTAGTTTTCAACGCTTTGTCTTTATTTCTCCTAGTCTCAACGTTTTGTTTTTATTTCTTTGATGATATAAGCCAATCCCTTGTAGAAGACAAGACAGCTTTTAATGAATGAAAGAAAACTTTGCTTGAAGCAAGTATCATGAACCTTGTAGAGTTCATCTCCTTGAAAACCTAGAAGAGTTTTCACTCCGTCCTTGAAGAGTCGGAGCTTTCGAAATCTGCATCCTTGAAGAGTTGCAGTCATCGATCTAGAAGAATCGGTGCCCCCCTCAACTTCCTTGGAGGCCTAGAAGAGCAACCAACGAAGTTCCTATCTTTTCATGTTCTGTTCGTTACTTCCAACCCAATTTCGACTATCTTACAGTGCTTATTTCAGAAAACCAAAACACAGAAATTGTAGATCCAGAAGTCTTTGTTCATTTGGCTTTGGAATCAGGTGGATCCGATCTGTATCGACAAAGATACGACCGTTCTCCTGAGCTTGCGCAGTGCTGAAATTACTGTTCGTCCCGTTTCTTGTGCGCGAGTCACTCTCCCGATCCTATTGTTTGAGAAAGCCTCCCCTAGGCTTGCATCAGGAAGAGTTGCGCGCCACAGGCAATGACCCCGGTTTCAGGGCTACGCTACTGCGGCGAAAGAGATGATGACAGAGAGGCTATGAATTCGGCGCTTGACGAGGAAATGTCTAGAGATCCTAGAGTCTTTCTAATGGGAGAGGAGATGGAGACGACGCACAACAGAGAGGGGAGGATAGGCTGGCTGAGGGTTTAGCTCGAGAGGAAAACAGAAGGAAAGAGGAGAGAGAGGGAGAGAGAGAGAAGAAGGGACGTCGGCCATTGGAGGTTTCAGGAAAGCTTCGCTGGAAAGAAAGGAGAAGCCAGAGAAGAACAAGAAAGAGAGGATGAGAAAGGTTCTCTCGATGAAAAGTTTCTGGAGAAGTTGAGCCTTCTCATCAGTCGACGTCCATTGCAGCGGAACGCCATCTTCATCGATTTTGGGTTGCTGCAACTTCTTCGTGAACGCAGGTGATGTCCTCTACTCGCTCAAACCAAGAATGAACTCAAGTTGATGTTTGCAATTCGAACGTGTATTGACGCTGCTGTGACGATCCGAAATAGGTTTTCATCGTTTGTAATGGCCGAGAATGAGCCGATTGTTCTAGAACTTCATATAGGCATCGCGGTTGAAATGCACATAACCTGTTTGATGAAATGCCTCAGGGGCACAAGCAGAAAATGATCTGTGATCTTGTTCAAATCTGAGAATATGTGGATGTTGGTTGATTACTATCGATTGATTTGCTAGCCTCTAGAGTCGATATCAGTCATGTTTCATTCTTACTACGACCACATCCGAGCGTTCCCTTTTTTTTTTTTTTTTTTTTTGCATCTTTATGCATTCCTGCGGTGGTCACCGGTGGTGTTATTCCGGCAATTAACGGTGGAGGTCCGGCGACAGGAGACGGTGAAGAGCAAGCGTCGAGTGTGCGTTGATTACATGCTGAGATACGTATGTCTTCATTCCTGTGTTTTTAGAGTGCTGAGTCTTGATTGAAGATCAGTGTGGTTTCGGCGATGATAGTGTCTTCGGGAAGAAGACCTGCACGAACGAAGACGTCGCTTGAAGAAGACCTGCAAAAGGAGATGAACAAAAAAATAAAATATAAAAGGAGGAAAAAGATTTTTTTTCACAAAAAGGGAGAAAATACTTTTAAAAAATCGGTTTTAATCTGACGCCGGTCGGATCCAAGTAGGGGGGTTGGGTCAGTGATTTGGATCGGGTAAACCCGGTCCGAACCCCTACCCCGAATATAATAATAATAAAATCAAAATAAAAAATAAAAATCACTAAAATCATTAAAAAATTCAGAAAATTCGAAAATATTAAAAATTATCAGACTCTTATCCCCTTTTTTAGCTAGAGAGAGAGTGAGGGGTTTTCGGATGTGAGAGGAGGCCAACAAGTGGTTTTTTTCGGAGGTAATCATCCATTTTATATTTATTCTTGCGTATAGACATTTGAAACATTTTTTAGATTTAGACTAATGCATTTGCATCAAAGGCTGATTGTGAACTCCTTTCGAATCGACCTGATAGATGGCCCTACATTCATGCCAAGTCTAGGCTCATTCCCTCATTTAAAGTGGAGTCCATGAGTTCGGTCCCTTCTCCCTCTCCCCCCAAATTCAAGCACTTTCTGCTGCCTCTATTTCTTTGACCGAAATGTCATTTGATCATGCCAAATAAGTGACTCCATTTTTTGCCACCTTAGACCATTTTAAGCAAAGCAGTAACCAAGGCATCTGAGATGATGGGGATGCTGAAATTGACTGCTGAAATTAACAAGGAAATGATTAAATTTTGTGCACTTGAAAGGGGAAAGAATGAATAAGAGCTGGACTGAAATTAGAAGGGGAAAGCTGGAGATCTCGGGCAGAAAGCAAAAGGAATGAGGCTCTCATGTTTTTTTTTAATCCTGCATCATCACTAGACAAATGAGTATCTCCTCACTTAGTGTTTTACACCAAAATTCCTCGTCTGCAGATCTTTCGTCCAACCGTTCATTCTTCCTGGGAACTCAAATGGTGCCGTAACACAAGCAACAGTTTTGGCAGTTTTACGAGGAGGACGCCAATCTAGCATTGTAAAGGAGTGATGGAGGAAATGGAAAAAGATAGGAAAGGAAACGGATTTGGTGGCTCAGCAGAACGTGAAAAAAATGACAAGAAGAATGTGGGAAGGTCGTGGGATGAGGAAAATAAGAACAAAGATAGAAAGGAGTGGGAGACTCGGTGGAGGTGCACAATCACTCACATTCTCGATTTCATATCCATTCTCTCAGTCTCGCGCATCACAAGCCGAAGAGACTCGGGCCAGAAGAAGCAGCGCTTCCAACTTCCTCCGTTGTCCCCGGAGTCAGTCATGTGAGAACCTATATTCCTTAGCTATGCGATGCACGTCCTTCCTTGCGTTTGCTCAATTTTCGGTTTATTTTCTTTATGCTGGGTTCGTTGTAATTTCATAATTGAGTCTTTTTTTAGGTATCAGTTCGTGCCGATTGTTCTTCATGTTTCAATAAATGTGGCATTTTAGGAAAAATCTGCATCGTGTAGTCCATATTTTTGCACAGTTTAGTACCCCTATTCAGGCTATTCCATGGCCGGAGAAGGAGTAGTTATTCTTTTTTTGCCCCAAAATTGGTGTCTGTTCCCATAATTCGCCTTTACAATTGAAATAGTTGCACGCATCGCCGTTGGTTTTTCATCACATTGGTTCGAACCTAATGCCCTGAACGTGCTGAACACCACTGTCCGATCCATGGATAGTAGGAATTCTGATATTTTTCACCTGCATAATACCTCCCAGGCCTCTACCAACATGCATAGTCATGGAAAAAGCTGCCTAAAGAGTCTTAAAACTATTGTCCTACAGTTAATTCAATCATAAACTTTTTAATTTTGGTAAATTGTCATAAGGTTTAACGTTTAAAACTATTTGGCAAAATTGAAAAGTTTATTTTGGTTTGGATTTTTTGAGACAATTATCCACTATAGTCATGTTATCTTGCATGTTTACTCTGGTTATTTTCGCTTCAATTTCCAGCATCATTTTATATTTATTTTCATCACTTTCCGTTTCCGGTGTCACTAACTTTGATTGAGCTGAACGCGACATTCTAATATATGAAGGTCTGAGTCAATCCATCATTCTAATGTATCAAGGTGACTGTAGATGAACCACATACTTACATGCACCCAAGGACCATTAAACCAATCAACAAATGGCAACAATATCATTCAAATTCATGCCCAAGAGGATTTGCTGCAAGGTCCAGCGAGCTTAATCCACCTCATTAAGCTCGCGAGATTTACAACTTATCCACTCCAATAATACCCAAACATGTACTGATAACTAGCAAATCAAGTATATGTTGTCACATTATCATGGGTTATCAAAACCCCACTCAAATGAGTCTTAAAATAGCACAACTCGTAATTAACACAGTGAAGTCAGCAAAATCCGAAACAAAATCAGAACGGTGAAGGTTGAGATTCATGATTTGTTTAGTAAGTAATGGACTTGAAACATATCTTCTTGCAAGTGTATGTGCGCTCACACGATCAAGATGAGTACAAATTGAATTCAAATGAAGATCTAGGATGCTTGTACAGTGGATACATGTTTAATTTCAGCAATTAAAGCATGACAACATAATTATCTCCCTCGAAAATTAACATGGATTCCTCATGTCAACTCATATGACTAGGATAACACATACACAAGTCTTGGCAATTGTTGTCTGAACAACGAATGGATATAGACACATGAAAATGAATCCAGCAAATTTAAGTCATAGAAAACAGTTATAACCATGGCTAAAGCATGTTATGAACACACACAGTATTCATAGCCAAGAAATCGGCATATTTTTGTTCAACACTCATAGCCAAAAGATCAACATATTTTTGAACATGTACAGCAAGAATAACAATGATTCCAGTAAATTTGAGCCATGTACCATAAGAATCGACATATTTAGCAAGCCTACGATGTGGCGAGTATACAAATTCAACAAATAGCACATCCTGAAATGGATATAGTGCAAGCTAATGGTGACAACCAAGATAAACCACCATGTACCTACATGTACATTGCAAGCATGACATAAATAGTACTCAACATATCCAATGCATGCGATGTGGAGTCTCAACCAAGCGCAAAACAGGGCAGCAGTTAGTATGTGAAAGAAAAGCTACATCTGCACCATATGAACAATTTGCGGTTATAGAGGATTTCTCTACATTAAAAACTAGATGATTATGATACATGCACTTTGAACAATTCAAGCTCAAAAATAAATCCAGAGGCTCTCAGTTTAGAGGAAAATTCAACCATGCTCCCGGTATTTAATTCACCGAGAGCAAGTAAATGGAAGCACCAGGGGAAGGAGAACTCTAGGCCATCAAAGGATGAAGCATCAATTAGCAATATATGATCAGCACACTGAACAACAACATACAAATCACTCCTATACAATCTCAAATTGATCAATTGATTCAACATTGTCATCTCCAAGGCAAAACGTCGAACGGGTGGTGAGCATAAAGGGTGAGGTGTCACACAAATAGGAATTCCTATCAATTGGCGAGGAATATAACGTGAGAAACCCAGTTAAAATTTGCTAGAGAGAAATTGTCATCTCAGTCTGTGTGTTGTGCTCTTGCTTCGCTCGGTTCTCCAGCCCTCGCGCACGTACCAAGCTTTAAAGAGCGTGCTATGGTTGTTGTTGTGAATGAATTCTCCAGCAGAGCGTGAAATCATTAGCTTAAAAGGAATCTCCAATGCCTTAGACGAGATAGAGAAAGAGCATGAGAGAGAGTTTTGATTGGTGGTGATGGTGATGAGCATCAGATGCTCTGCTCTGTTACGGCCGAGGCTGCGGCGGCCAGCAAGGGAGATGTGACGGCGGCTGTTACTGATCGGAGATGCTAGACCATCAAATTGATGGCGATGGAGCTGAAATATGGGCTGATTCATGGATGTAAGCTTTTAGGTCATATTTATTTCAGCACTTGGTTAGTTTTCTTAGTTCATTTTCGTGTTTAAAATGTATATAAAAATAAAATGAGACGGTAAAAAAAAAACAAAATAAATAAGAATAGATTGCATCTCCATCGAAAAATACATCTAGGATTGCATTTAAGGGAACTGAAGCAGATAGCATTAGTTAGATTCTTATTTCCATATATCATCGTCCATTTAGAGAACTAATTCATTTAGTATTCATATAGTTTGTCATATTTGCATATTTGTTTTTATTAGTGGTGGTTTATTTTGAAGAGTTTATATTGAGTTTCCTTTATAGCTCACTAAATCCCATCTAATATTAATAACAAGGCTTTATAAATTTTTGGAGGGTTCTTTATTTCTTTCCACCTTTATTTAGCTTATTTGGTTCATATTTATTATTGCTTGCTTGTTTAATTTTTTTTGGAGTGCTATGACTAATCATCTTTACATATAAGAGGATTTAGGGGAACATAATTGAATAGACCCCATAAAAATCATTTTATGAATGGTGTCAAAAGGGCATTCGGACCCCTCCTTGAGTGGTTCTTTCGAGAAGTGCCATTTGGACCAGAGTTTCTTGAACATCACAAAAGATAAACAAAGGAGGGATTATGTTCATGCTCGATTTGTGTACAGCTGCCACTAAAGGTTTGAAATTCTGTAAAGAGCTCTATTATTTACTGTCAATGCAACTTCTTTAAAAGCCAAAAAAAAAAAAAAAAGGAAGGGTAGAAGCAATTTCATTGTGCAAGTGTTGTTCTTATAAATTGCTAATCATACTACTAGTAGGTGAATATGATTCACCTCTTCAGGAATACAAATATAGTGTAGTTTCACAATTGTTACTGAAGTACCTGCATGCGATGAAGATAAATTTGAAAAAGTAATATGGACACCTAAATTTTGATAATCCCGTTTAATCATTTTTAATTAATATAAAAAAATTATGGATTAATTTTAATCCCTAACAAAAAATGATTTTCATTAAATTGCATCGCATTTAGGTATAGAAGCATTTGCATTACTAGTATTAAAATTTTTAAAAAAATATTATTATTACTTGTCATTTAAAAAAAATTATCATTTAAAAAAAGCGAAACTGGGCCGGGGCACGCCGGCCCGGCCTTTTCTTCCTTTTCCACGCGGGCCAGCCCATTTTCCCGTCCTTGGCCCGGCCCGCGGACCTCTTCCCCTCCACCTTCTCCCTCGCGCCTCGCACGCGATCTACAAAAAGGAAGGAAGACGTACAGAGCAGCGGAGGGGGGCGTCGAGCGGGATGTTTGGTCGGGGGCAGGCCGGCACGGCGAGCTGGCGGTGGCAGGGCCATTCGCGCCTGCCGCGAGCTTAAAAGACGGAGAGAGAGAGAGAGAGATTCGGAGGTGGAGAGATCGTGAGAGCAGCCGAGGGAGAGAGTTTGAGAGCGAGGAGTCCTCCCGCAGTCCGGCCACGCCCGACCCCCGTCCGACGACTCCTGACCGCGCTCTCAAACCCGCGGCTCCCATTCCCGGCGCCAAATCTCCGGTAGGTCACGTTTCTTTTCTTTCTTTGATTTTTCGCAGGACGAGCCGTTTTTCCGAGGATCCCGGCTCGGAGGCGTGCGAGGCAACCGAACGTGGTCCGTCTATCGAGCTCGCCCTCCATTCGCCATCACCGAGCCGGATAGGGACCCTCGGCCGACCCCCTGTTTGTGCCTTGCTTTGCCCCTTTTGGGCTCGCCGGACCGGGCTTCTTCGTTGTCCGGTTCTCGCGAGCACCGGCCCCGTTCGTCCGTGCGCCGCTACTTTGGGTCACTACTTGTTGATTATTGCGAGTCCCAGTGCAAGTTGGTCGGTTTTTTCCCCATTTAGCCAGTGCGCTTGAAACGTTCGATGAAATACCTGAACCAAATCCGTTCGGTTGAATCTGGACTTTTGAATTGTTGAAAGGAGCCCGTGAACATGAGTGATGCGGTGTAGCCTCTCTTATGATTAGCAAGTACGTGTTCGGTCATATTTCATTTCTACCGAGTTTTTTTTTGGGTTGCTTTGCTTCGTGCCTTGGTATATCCCTGCGGTAGTCCTTGGTGTTTGGGGTGCGGCTGCGAATGGGAGCCTCCAGTGATTAGCGATGGAGACAAGTGGTTGCTGGGTGGCTGAAAGTCGCTTGCTGTGAAGATGCGGGGACATGGTCACGTCGTTGACGATGAGAAGAATATTTTCACATTATGGTTTGGGGAGAGTCTCGGTTGTGGATGTGTGGGGGCTCCCTCTTAGTTTTTACCGAAAAGCAGCTAGAAGACAAGAGGAAACCGTTGGTGGTGGCCCCGTAGCTTGATTGTTGAGTACGTATGGTTACTGTCTTAATGGTTTGCTGTGTAGAGCTTTTTTTCAAAGAAAAAAAAAAAGAAAGAGAAAGGAAAAAAAAAAAATAGAGAAGGAGATGAGAATAGCGGCTTAAGTTGTGTTTCGTCGAGGGCTTATTCAATGATTGAGTGATTTTGGGCTTCAGTGGTTTTAATGAATTCGGGTTGGCTTCATGTTTGGAAGTGCTTGGGCTGAGTTCTTTTTAGTAATATGGGCTTAGTGCACTCAGATACAAAGGAATGGGCTTGATGTAGCTTTGGCGGAAGAGTTGGCTCAACACTTGAAAGTTTTTCCCAATTAGGGTTAGAAAGGGTAAAAATGGAGAGGCGAGAAAGAAAGTCACGACTGTCTTGAGCTTGAGGATAAGATCAATCGTGCCCACTAGTATGAACTGTGAGTCCAAGTTCATCCATGTTCTGGCCAGGTCCCTATTTCCAGACTACTAATTAATTGAATAGAAAATATAATTTAGAAAATTAATTTTAAAAATTCCAAAAAAAATTATTTTTCGTAAAGTCAGAAAATGCTTAAAAATAGTCTTTCAGGGTAGCCTTCTCTTAAAGTTATGGGAAAATCATTAATAAGAAACTTCATGTTAAAAAATTAAACAAGCCCTTACGGCTTTATCATAAGGTTATGATTGTCCTTAATACAAATTCCCTTAACTATGCATTTTCCATATGTTGATTATGATTCCCCTTTAGCTTAGTTTAAGATGGCAGACTCCTTATTTGATATTGCTAGATTCTTGCTCTTCCAATTCAATTTATTTTATGCCACTTTGGTTGTTGCTTGTCATGTTAATGATTGGGCGCCACCTTATGTATTAGTGGATAGGTCTAAAATCAACACAGACTACCTCATGGAAATTTTTTTTGAAATAAATAAGATTAGGTATCCAAATGGCACTAATTATTCAATTAGTGTAATTAAGTCTCTAACCCTAAACTCTTTGATTATGTAGGAAGTGAGGTATATTCTCATATCTCATTTGATTTCTAGCTAACTCTAATAAGTTAGTGGCGACTCCTCATTAGAAAATTTTTATGAATACTCCAACATCGTGGGAGGTATGGACTTAGAAGAGCCTGCACCTAATCATCGGCCGTAGGGACGTCTTTTAGGCAATACTCCTAAACCTATTTCCCTCCGCATCGAGGGTTAGGTCGAGACAAGTAAATATTGATATTGCACTCTTCATCAGTTGGATGAGTACATGTACATGGATTTGTGCTACTCTAGACTTAAAATTGGATCATTGGCAATCTATCTTTATACACATAGAAGTGGATATTACTGTGTGAAAGTGACCCACGCGGTATCACATGCACTTCTTCATCTAATCTAATTTTTATGGTAATTTTAGCATATTTTTATTATTTTATTTAAATTGACGATTGTTGTGAGTTTTCAAAAAAGTTTAACAATATAGGGATACATATTATACTATGATATACATCTGACCTTCAATCGAGGACTATGAGGTTTTCGTTAAAAGATTTTTCACAATATTGAGATCCAAATTATGACATGATAACCCATATTTGGTAGATGATATTAGCGAATAAAAAAAAATAAAAAAAAAATCCATTGACCAGAAAATTACATCACAAAAAATTAATTTCATGTATATTGCAAATAAGTGAATATGAGAAAATGATGAAAATAATTATTAGCAAAATAGTAGATAGAGGAACCCACCATTAAGGAAAATTTAAATTAGAAAAAAATAAGCATTAGATGACATGATTGCACATAATTTTGTATACAAATATGATAGCTCTTGGGATTAAATGCTTAATCGTTATCACTAAAATCAAGCCATGCCCTAACACTTTCAACCGTTGAAGAATGCTATTACAAATGAATTACCAAACCTCCACCTATTAGCAGAGATATTTTCAAATGCAAGCCGGCCATTGCAATGACGGTGGAAATTCCTAACCACGAGCCATCTATTATCATAGTTATTTTCAAATACGGAGTAATTAATAGGTAAATTTTGTTCTGTTAAATGGACATGGTGGCAAGGAAATTATTACATAAGCCCTTTCGATTATGCTTTGTCTTCGTAGGAACCGTAGCCTAGAAAAAGAAATGCTAATCACTTTTCCAAGCATTATGTAAGAGAGAAAGGGGAATCTTATGGCGAGCTCATGTCAAGAGTTGCTTATCAATCAAAACCTCTCCTTTTTAGATGGGAAGGGACTGAAGATAACTTCTCAGTTTCCAGGATCCACACCACCCATAGTCGTTGCCTTTGGTTTGTTTTGTCTTCTGTGTCCAATTGTGGTTCGCAATTATTGATCTGGACAAGTTGGACGCACCCAAGAAAATAAAGAAAGAATTGACTCGTGTATCATCCTTTGTGGGGCAAGAGAAAAGGCAAAGATCATTTTTTTTTTTTTTTTTTTGTGGGTCAAAGAAAATTTTATTGAAATTGCGAACATGGTCAAAAGAGTCCCAAGCCATTGGAATCTAAACAATGGATAGAACAAAGGGCTTATGGAGGATTAGAAAGGCAGTTTTGTGGAAGAGAACAAATCCGTCGAGTCTTCGCAACTTAATTTACAAGCCCGCATCAGTAAGAACAAAAAGTGTCATAATCTATATCTATATCACCAAATGGAAGGGGAGATAATATTTTAAAGGAAATAATCTATCAAAAAGTGTAAAAAATCCACAATTCCAACAGACAACTTAGTAGAATTTGAGGGATGATTTTCATGTGAATCGAGGCAAAATTTAAACCTTAGGAACGAACATATCACTAGCCCCCCTTTCTCAATAGTGCATGAGAGTCAAATTTGCGATTTGTATATATATTTGAGATGTTACTAATGAGAATATGAAATTTACGGTTCCTATAAGTAGCGCAAGCGGTTGGGATATCAAAGAATTTTTAGTTTGGGAATTGGAAGTCACATGTATAAATCTCATAAGATACGTAATAACTTGTTTTGGGTTATGGTCACCTGCACATGCAAAATGAAATCCTTAAATCATGAATTAAGAAATTTTAATTACTAATGCTTTCATGCTAACGTGAATGTAGGCAAGAACGTAAAAACCTCATGCTCTTGTGATAGCTCTTCGTGTCTCCTCTGCAAAATTCAAGAAAGAAATCAGCCAAAAACAAGTCGACGGAAGCCGCCCCACGGATTATTATGAGGTGGCATAAGAGATGCACCCGATGTTTCTCAGCAGTTCCCTTTCTACGGCAAGAACCGTCACACGTGATCACGAGTCTTAACTATCATCTCTACTCGATCCCCTGCTGCCTCAACAAAGGTGATACAGCATCCTGGTCATGGTCATCATATTACGGAATGTTGTCGAATGAGGGAAATCAACACCTAGTCGCACGTCGAACCGAGCTCTTATCTCACTATATGGCAACGAACTTCTCCAAGAATCCCAGAGCACAAGCCTCGAGCTTGATTCGCTTCCGACACCATTTGCAGCCCTCCAAAAGGAAACCAATTTCAGGTCCCGTCGCTGTGCGCGCGGATCGTTCGACGTGGGTTCGTTTCGTAGATTCGGATAAGACCGTCGTAGTTTCGATCGAGACGTGACAACCGACCCCCACGCGCTGAAGGCAGAGAGAAAGAGTGGGCGCGACAATTTCCACCAGGAGCAGTCTCTGTGAAATTTGGGCTTTTCAGGAGGGATCTGTGGGAGTGAATCGAATCGGCGAAGGGGTTAAAGTTGGAGTTTGATCGAGAAACGGGAAGGAGGGAGAGAGGAGAGAGAAAATGGGGTATTGCTTTTTCGGGCGTGAGAGGAGGTCAACGAAGAAGCGGTCGTCGGAGGGACCCAACAGAGGCCCATACGAGGAGGAGGCAACAGTGGCAGGCACAACGACGCCGTTGACCACCTCTTCCGCGCTCGCGGTTGACCCGCTCTCTTCTCTCAAATTGAGGTTTGCGCTTTTTTCAATGTGAAATTATATCATGCATCCATTCACCGTCGCTGTTGCGATATACTGTGGTGATGACTTCGTTTTCATCAGACCCGAGTCAACATTGTCGGCATTTTGTTCTTGCTTTTTCGGGCGAGCCGATGATTTGGCCAGAAAAAAACCAGTCTATCAGAGGATTGTTAGCAGAAAAACTGAGAAGCATTCTTCACAATGGGGATTCTCCTCAAGCCTCGCTACTGAACTGATTGATGTTATATAATCTGAAACCTTTCTGATTATGTGTTCCCAGCAAGCTCGTCTAATCGGAGTTTTCCTCTTGTTTTCCTCATTAGACTTGACTTGAGGAGATTTCCTTTATTTTCTTCAAACCAAAATATTAGTCTGCCTCGTGCGCTGTGGCCTTTCGGAACTCATGCAAATGACAAGAATTACATGCCGCTGCAAATTTAGTGGGAATGCTTTGCATTAGTTTGTT
The DNA here is from genome assembly GCA_017140255.1 of Eucalyptus paniculata subsp. matutina. Taxonomy (NCBI): domain Eukaryota; kingdom Viridiplantae; phylum Streptophyta; class Magnoliopsida; order Myrtales; family Myrtaceae; genus Eucalyptus; species Eucalyptus paniculata. The sequence continues at coordinate 46,383,554 of CM029436.1, read as the reverse complement.
CAAAAGGGCTGCTAGTTTGGACAGAGTCTAACTAAGCCTTGCATTTGTACGCCATTACACTGTTCATTTTCAAAAAACAGAGTTACTATTTGAACTATGTGTCGCCTTTCAAAATCTAAACTTGGTGTTGCTGATTAAGCATAGATACGAATAGGATAGCTGGGTAAGAGCTAGTATAAATTAAGCATAATAAACCTTTTGACTACAAACTTCTTGCATTGCATATGGTGTTATCATGAGAATCAATCTTGAAATTCAATGCCCATAGTTTGTAAGATGTGCTTTATTGTCTATGCTGCAGTTATCCTTGGCTGCTTCAAGATTTTGTGATCGTGATGTCATGTCAAAGGTGGGAAACTTCATTAGTATTTTCAGATACATCTTGCCACTAGTATGTAGTTTTTCTATTTTGTCTGCATCTTGCTTTCACATTCACGTGGGATCTTCTTGGTTCTTTTTTATTTGGTTGTCATAGAAGGGTGTAATAACTTCTTCTTCTTCTTCTTTTGAAGTAAAATTTCAACAACATAACTAATATTTGATTTTCTGTCTTCTTATGCTTGCAAAAATTTAGGACATCGCAGTGTATGATGTATGCATTTCTGGTTGGTGCCTGTTATTTGTGTCTGTTGAGAAATATTGTGAGTAATAAGGGTAAAATAGTAACTTAGTTATGAGTAAGGTTAAGCGCATATATATATATATATTTGTAATCCTTTTCATTTTGATTATCAGAAAACAATTATCCTTCACATGGTATCAGAGCCAACTCCCGCAGCGTGTGGGGCCACAGCGAGGGCCTTGTGCCTTAAGGGGGGGAGAATGTAATGACCCAGACCCGGGGCAGTACGGAGGGACGGACTAAGATCGCCTTGGCAGTATGTGGGCGAGGCTAAGGGCATTTCTCCTGTCCCACATCACTTAGGGGGGAGTCTTGGGCCTTGTTTATAAGGCTTTGGTCCCTTTAATTGTGTGACGCGTTTTAAAACCGTAAGGGAAAATACCGTGACTGGGATGACGGTTCGTCCGCGCCAGGGCGGGTGACCCAAAGCGGACAATATCACACAGTGGGCCCGGATCCTTACAAATGGTATCAGAGCTACACTTTTAAAAAATTAAAAATAAAAACCCTAGCCGCCAGATTACCGGAGAACACTGTTCCGTCACCGGAAAAGGCCGCGCCTTCGGCCGGCAACCTACGACGTTGATCAGTGACCCCAGCCGTCATCGTTCGAGTCCTGCCTTGGGAACGCATTGATCAGCCTTGTGGTTGCTGCTGCTCGTTTTCCATCATCGCAAATCCTTCTGTCAAACCTTGCTGATCAATTCCATATGAGAGTCCTTTGACGAAAATCTTAGAAGACGACATGCATCTTATGGTCTGGCCATGATGATGACCTTTGTGAACGTCTTCCCCTGCTAAAACCCTATATATATATATATATATTTTTTTTACCGCCTCGCGTGGCTCGTGTGAAGAGAATCGAGGCCCTATCCGTGTGCGTGAAGATCTATGGAGTATTGATCGGATTGGCTGAGTTTCGGAAGAAGCTGGGCGCTTGATATATCGTCCCCGATCATTATTGCGGAGATCGAAGGTTTGATGTCTGTCAAGCTCGGCGCTTCGACTTGAGGATTCGTGCAAAGGGCATCGATTCCAGGCGCTGCCCACATCAATTTCTTCCACAAGGAGTGTGTGACTGGAGAATTTGAAGTTTGTTGTTGGTGCTGCTGCTTTGGATATATATATATATATATATATATATATATATATATATATATATATATATTTTTTTTTTTTTTTTTTTTTTTTTTTTAAGTTCACGTTTGTGATGTGAGGAGTTATTAGGTGGGTCCAGTGTCGTGGTTTCTATGGTCATGGTGGTGATGTTATGATTTTACCTAATAAGGACAAGGAGTTGCACCCAAAACTTGTAAGCATCAAATTGGTCTTCTGAGAATTGAAGGCCCCACAATCTCGTCGGCCATTCTCGGTCAGGTCAGGTGCATACTCCTCAAGTTGCTGAAAAGCTATTTGTCTGATTCGTTACCATCCTCAGAAGCTATAATTGACTTTGCAGTGTAAATTCCTCCTTTGCTTTATTGAGGTTTAGATGCGCAGGGACTCGGGTCTATCGTGTGAAAGCTAGATATCCTAACTGCTGGACATGATGGGATATTTTCTGATGGTGGATGGTAACTCACTCTATTATGTGTACTACACAAATTTTTAGAAGTGGCCATTGTGGATGATAGATTTGCTAGTGATTATAAAGGATAGAGTTGTTGTTCTGCACTTGGAAGTTATTTGCATTGATAAGTATCTTGGTGCTTTGGTGATTCGTATGGTGATTTGATTGAAGCCTTTTTGTTTGGAATTTTTTGTGCATCTTTGATTGAATTATTGGAATTAAGTATTGGCGATCTGTGAAGTTCATTTCTTGGGCTCAATCATTCTTTATTCACTAATGGCGACCAATGGATCGACTTCTGGATCTCCTTTTGGTCATTTCCAATTAACATCTGTCAAGTTAGATGGAACTAATTATCCATCTTGGTCTAAAGCGGTCGAGGTCTATCTTACCGCCACCAGACAACTGGACTATCTCACGTCTACAGTACCGTCTGACATGAGTAAAGCTGCTGATTGGATTGCAAGAGATGCGATGATTCGGACCCTATTGTGGAATAGCATGGACCCTAAGGTCAGTCCTCACTTTATTCAATGTGACTCCGCTAAAGCAGTTTGGGATAAGTGTGCATTACTCTATTCGGGCCAAAATAATATGATGCGAGTATGTGACACATGGGAAAAGTTATTTGATATTCAACGTGGCGATCAATTATTGTCTGATCATTATGCTCGGTTCACCACTCTCTGTCAACGATTGGATACTTATCTTCCTGCCTCAAACGATCCCGATGTTTTAGCTAAACGCCAAGAGGATTTGAGGGTAATATTATATCTCAAGTCATTGGGGCCTGAGTATTCATCTCTTCATCATCATATTACATCTCAGAGTTCTCTTCCCACAGTAGATGAAGTCTTCTCCCAGGCTCTCCGTTCTACAATTCCTGAGAAGAGTTCTTCCACACCGGCAGTGGAGATTAGTGCTATGCTTTCTCGTGGTTCTAGTGGACGTGGAGCTCGAAGTCGTGGTTATCGAGGTCGTGGACATGGTGTTGTTCATGGTGGAAGTCGTGGAGGCCGTGAAGGGGGAGTTGGGACTCGTGGTACCATCAATTATGGGAATAGCCGTGGTTCCCGCTATTGCCATCATTGTCAAAGAGCTGGACATACAGAAGCTTATTGCTATACACTTCACCCAGAGCTCAAACCACCTATTGCTACATATGCAGAAGTTGAGGATTCTCTTAATCCTCCCTCAATAGCTCCACCAAGTTCAACTCAAGTTCTAAAGACAGGCGATTCAGTTACATTAACACGTGCTGAGTATGATACATTGGTTGGCTCCCAACAAGTGACAGGATCTTTAGCTCCTACGGCTACTCTGGCACAAACCTCTAAAGGTAGTTCATCATGTTTGTTGTCTGCATCGTCTGATTCTTGGGTTATAGACTCTGGAGCTACCAATCATATGACTGGTAACTCTAACTTACTGTCTTCTTTTCACTCTGCATCTCATTCATTATCAAATTCAATTACATTAGCAAATGGTTCACAATCTCAAGTTACTGGTTTGGGAGTTGCTCATTTGAGTCCCTCTCTTTCTTTATCATCTGTCCTTCACCTATCAAAATCTCCTTATAATTTGATTTCTGTTAGCTCATTGACCAAAGAACTAAATTGTTCTGTGACCTTTTACTCTTCCCGTTGTGTTTTTCATGATTTGAGGACTAGACAGATGATTGGTGGGGGACATGAATCCAATGGCCTGTACTACCTTGATAAGAAGGTGTTAGCTGCCGTAGAGGTAAAACAGACATCTACTGATATTTATCGGATGCATTGTCGTGCTGGTCATCCACCACCAAACCTACTTCGACGTTTATTTCCTGAGTCTAAGTTTGTGAGTTCCTTTCAATGTGAAGCTTGTCAGTTTGGTAAACATCATAGAGCTTCTTTTCCTTCTAGTGTGCAGAGTCGTGTGTCTAGTCCATTTGAGTTGGTTCACTTAGATGTATGGGGTCCATGTCGTGTGTCTGATGTCTCTGGATTCAGATATTTTGTTACATTCGTGGATGATTTTTCCCGAATGACTTGGTTATTCTTAATAAAAGATCGTACAGAGATTTTTCATTGTTTTCAATTGTTCTATTTCGAAGTGTTGAATCAATATAATATCTCTGTCAAACATTTACAGTCAGATAATGCTAGAGAATATCTTGCTACAACTTTTGGTTTCCAGCCCTTTTTGGAATCTCATGGTATTATTCATCAGACGTCCTGCTCATACACTCTACAACAAAATGGCGTAGCTGAACGTAAAAATCGCCATCTTCTTGATGTCGCCCGCTGCATCATGTTTCATATGCATCTGCCTAAACATTTTTGGGGCCATGCTGTTCTTACGGCATGTTATTTAATTAATAGGCTTCCAACTTCTGTTCTTCAAGGGAAGACACCATTCTCAATTTTACATCCAAATCGTCCTCTCTTTTCCTTACCTCTTCGGGTCTTTGGGTGTGTTTGTTTTGTACATAGTCTTACTCCAGGTCTTGATAAACTGGATCCTCGTGCTAAAAAATGTGTCTTTGTTGGATACTCTCGAACTCAGAAGGGATACAAATGTTACAGTCCTACCCGTCGTCGTATGTTCGTGTCTATGGATGTGACGTTCTTTGAAGATCATTCATATTTTTCCTCTCAGAATGTTCCACAAACACCTGGTGATAGTGATGATTGTGTACTACCAATGCTTCCACTGCCTTCCATCTCTCCAGCTCCCTCCAGAAATTTCAGTTTGCTGACCGCACCTATCATCGACGACGTACAATTCCAACTATGACAATACAGCCTTCATCCGCACTCGATTCATCTGTTCCCCCATCAGTTGCAGTGCCAGCCTCTGATCCTGATCCGCCCATTGCTTCTTGAAAAGGTACTCCTTCTTGTGTTGGTCGTCCTATTGATCGATATTCTGGTATTTCGGATTGTGTTAGTACACATCATCCTATTTCAAATTTTTTGTCCTATGATCTTTTATCTCCAACCTTCTTCGCCTTTGTCTCGTCGTTGTCTTCTATTTCTGTGCCTAGCAGTGTTGCTGAAGCTCTTGCTCATCCGGGTTGGCGTCGTGCCATGGAAGATGAAATGCAAGCACTAATTCAAAACAAAACTTGGCAGCTTACTTCCTTACCTACTGATAAGCAACCTGTTGGTTGTCGTTGGGTTTTCACTGTTAAAGTTCACCTAGATGGTACCCTTGATCGATTGAAGGCACGATTAGTTGCAAAGGGATATACGCAAACTTATGGTGTCGACTATAGTGACACCTTCTCTCCTGTGGTCAAAATTCCCTCTGTCCGTGTCTTCATTTCATTGGCTGTGCAATTTGGCTGGATACTTCATCAATTGGATGTCAAAAATGCCTTTTTACACGGTGATCTGGCTGAGGAGGTCTACATGGAGCAACCACCTGGGTTTATTGCTCAAGGGGAGAATGTGGTATATCGTTTACACAAAGCTTTGTATGGACTTAAACAATCTCCTCGTGCTTGGTTTGGTAGATTTAGTGATGCAGTTATCAAATTTGGATTAAAGCGGTGTTAGGTAGATCATTCAGTTTTCAGCTCTGTGTCTTCGACTGGTTGTATCCTTCTTGTTGTATATGTGGATGATATCATCATTACTAGCAGTGATTCAAGTGGTATTCAAAAACTTAAGCAATTTCTACATAAAGAATTTAGTACTAAAGATCTGGGATGTCTCCGATACTTTCTTGGTATTGAAGTATCCTATTCATATGCTGGTATCAATTTATCGTAACGAAAGTATATATTGGATATCCTTGGCGAGGTTGGATTTCTTGGAGTAAAGCCAGTCGATACCCCTATGGATCCCAATATGAAACTTGATGCAGAACATGGAGAATTACTACATGATCCAGCAAAGTATAGAAGATTAGTTGGTAAGTTAAACTATCTTACTATTACAAGACCTGATATATCCTTCGCGGTTAGTGTAGTAAGTCAGTTCATGAGTTCTCCTTGTACCACTCATTGGGATGCTGTACTTCGGATCATCAAATATTTGAAGGGAGCACCAGGTAAAGGACTACAGTTCAAGAATTATGGCCATCTAAACACTGCAGGTTTTTCTGATGCTGACTGGGCTGGATGTCCTGTGGATAGGAGATCTATTTCAGGCTATTGTGTGTTTCTTGGGGGTAATTTAGTTGCATGGAAAAGCAAGAAACATCATGTAGTTTCCCGATCAAGCGCTGAAGCTGAATATCGTGCTATGGCACATGTGACAAACGAATTACTATGGTTGAGAATGTTACTATCAGAGATTGGAATGTCACCGTCAAATCCATCAATGTTGTATTGTGATAATCAATCTGCTATTCATATTGCATCTAATCCAGTCTTCCATGAGCGAACTAAGCACATTGAGGTTGATTGTCATTTTGTGCGAGAAAAAGTTCAGAAAGGCGACGTTATTCTTCAACACACAAAGTCGGAGGATCAACTCGCAGACATTTTTACAAAATCTCTACGGGGGAATAGAGTGAGCTTCTTATGTAACAAGTTGGGATTATTTGATATATATATCCCAACTTGAGGGGGAGTGTTGAGAAATATTGTGAGTAATAAGGGTAAAATAATAACTTAGTTATGAGTAGGGTTAAGCGCATATATATATATATATATATATATATATATATATATATATATATATTTGTAACCTTTTCATTTTGATTATCAGAAAACAATTATCCTTCACAGTGTCTCCATTACTGGCGTGTTGCTGAATTACCTTATGACTGGAAGACTTACTTGTGCTCCAGAAAACACTTCTAGGACAGTCTTTGCATCCATATGTCATGCTATTTTCTGTATAACTTTTGTGCTTCATATGCGGCAAATCTCATCTGCCAAAATTAGCAACTTCGGCTTTTGTCAAAACTTGGATATATACTCTTGATGAAATTTCAGGTTGTGTAAGAAACCTGAACTAATATAGTTAAGTAGCTCATAATTACAATGAATGACTTATTCCTGCAGATTTTTGCATGTTTGTGTTTCCTTATTTTATGCCCAAATTCAAGCTTGCTTAAAGGTTTAGGACTTTGATCAATGGTTTCTTGCAGAGTGATCCAATGGTAGCTGTGTAGTTGAGGAAAAAAGAAGGAATGCTTGAGGAACTTGGGAGGACAGAAGTTATATTAAATAGTTTGGATCCTGCATGGATTGAAAGGAATTCTTTAGTTTATGACTTTGAGACTGTTCAGCATCTGGCGTGAGTTTTCCATACACGGCAAAGTATAATTTATTCAGTCTGTGTTTAGTCTTGACCATATCAAGTAAAACCATTTGTTTGTTTACTTTTATCTCTTTTCAGGTTTCATGTATATGACGTCGACACAAAATATTACAATGTACCTGTAAGAGTGTGTCAGTTATTTTAATCATTTCACATAGTTTGATATTTCTTTTTGGATTTTCAATGACATTGTTTCTTTTCTTTCTTTTTTTTCTATCTTTGGTTTATTTTCCCCTCCGAAGTTTATGGGTGAAGCAGAGCTATGCATGGCCTTTCCTGGTTATACATGAACATTGTATCCAACTGCAATTCTATGTTCTATGTCACATTTCAGTCAAACTTCCTAGGGGTCTAACTTAAATTTAATGAAAATGGAGAGACTGTTTGGAGTAATATAAGGAGTGGTCTCAGATTGATTGCAAAGTTTCTCCAACTTACATACTATGGCTATTTTTACTATGGCTATAGATCAACTGCATTTATGGTTTTGTCCTAAAGTAGGAATTATAAAGATAAGGGTTCATCTCTTTTCTTGCCTTTGATGTTCAAGTGTGGTAGGACGACACTTTCCTGGGTAAATTGGTTTATCTGTCTTGCAGTCTACATAATGTTACATCCATGGAATTCTGGAAATACAATATGAATGCATTGGACGATCTTATTTTTGCGTAGGAATTCGAATATTAAATGTCATTTAAGTAATCATGACTTGCAGTCATGCTTATTTGGGAAACATGTACTAGTCCATTCAGGTTACTTGGGTTTCTATTTGCCTTTTGTCTTTCCACGTGAAGAAGAAGAAATCTATATAGAATCTTGATCGGGAGGTTTCAGTGCAGACTTTAAAGCTGTAGGACAAGAGTTTTTAGTAGAAGCCATGTGCTGTCAGAGGTACTTACTCCTGGCTCACATTTTTATCTTGTCATTTTCCATGCATATGGGTCCAGTAAAGTACAAGTGTAATCCATCTAGATAAGCATCTTCTCCTTTCTATTTTCTGCAAATAGTCACAAATCAAAGTTGGAGTTTGACCCTATCGCTTCATAATAAAAATTTACCAGGACTGCTGGTAAAAATTTACCAGGCTTGAGAAACCTGGTTACTCTCGACTGTCCGTGCTGAGGAATCTGTTGCTTCCAGGACTGCTGTTGAAATAATATTCTGCTGCTCCTAGTTGGAAAACAAAGATAACTTTTCTAAAAATGTAAGCTCTCCAAAACCTCTCTTGAAAGGTCCTGTTTGATATTGTTCCTTGCCATATCTTTTCATTGCTTTAGTCTCGTACTCTTTACCTCTTATTAGGATCCTTTCCTGAGAATTTCTAGACTAGTTGAGTCTGGGGGTTCTCTTACTATTTGCAAAATCAAAGTTATCAAGGACAAGTTTTACACAAAACCTGCAATCATATTGTCTAATATTTACTGCACTAGTGATTTGGCATACTGTAAGACTTGTTGCAGGAGAATTTGTTAGTCATTGACTGCTATGACTTTGATACTACTGGGAACCATGCACTTATAGGGTCAATGCATACTCTAATGCAATTTGTAGTACTTAGGCTTTTGTATGTTAATTTGCTTCTTGTTTATTACAGTAAACTTCAGAAGACCATGGCAGACTTGGAGAAACTTCACAAAGAAAGAAATGGTGCAAATTTCACTTTACCAGCTTCTCATCATGGCCATGAAAAGGTGTGTGTCATTCGTAAATAGTTTAATACTCTTCATCTTGATGAGCCCTTTCGGGTTTATAACTTCTCTGTATAGGTTCTCAAGAGTCAGCATTCCATGGATCAATTTTGTGAGAAGCAACAGTACAGCTTTCTTGATTACATTATCAAGTGGTTTTTGAGCTTTTGTGATTGCTGTCAACTTTACAGGTACATGATCGTTTGGATATTTGTTTATCCTATAAAACTTTATCGCTTTGATGCTCGATCTCATTTCATTCTGATGCTTGTGGACCTTTCAGCTTCAAACGGAAATCCCAGAAATCCAGATTCCTTGCATGACAACGATCCTTCAGGAAGATACAATTCCTACCGGCAGGTATATTTTAATTTGCCTCCTAAACCTGGTCACTTGTAACAATTTTACTGTAGCCTTTTTGGTGATGTTTTAATATGGAATGACTTAAGATGTTATTTTCTTTCCTTATCATCTATTGATGTCATAAACTTATTTATTTAGTAATTCGTGGCGCAAACACTTTAGGCCATAATGGATATTGGAGAAGTGATTTAGTCTTGTGATTCAGATAGACGGTTTACTGCATGGGGATTGGGAGGAAGGACTTTTGATGGTATCATATCACACTATTTTAAACTGAATGGAAAGTCCGAATGGCTATGAGGTAGATGGATGCGATGCAATTGAGTAGGTCATGGTACTTGTGATGTTATTGAAAAGCTAATTAGCTGAAAGAAAAGGGTAGCGGGAACAAGGCCATCTTGCTCATAATAAGAAATTTTTCTTGGAATCTCCTTTAAGAATGAATAAACGAGTAGATTATAGGTCCAATTTGGGCAGGGAGAAGGGATCTGGATGGCTAAGCCAATAGATGAGAATTCTTTTCGTGAGGTTAAAGCATAAAGGCTATGGAAAGAACCAAATTTAACTGGACCAAACCGAAGTGCAAAATGGGTTGGAGAAGGGATCAGTCATTTCCTCCTTGACCCCAGTCCCCAAAGCTAGGCCTTCTCTATCCTGTTATATTGAGTTTAATATTCTTTTTTCAGTCGTGCTGGTGCTTGAATATTTAAACCCGATATTAGATTGATCTGCCCATTGATCCGTTCTAAAATGAATATTAAAAATCAAATTTCAGAGCGTTTCATTTTTTCCTCGCAAAGGAAGGTAATGTCTATGTCTATACTGCATATTAAGGGAAAAGTATAGAAGTTGTTATCTCTTTTAAGAGTCCAATTATGCCCTTCAAAAAATAATCATTAATGGTTGAAGAAATACGACGGGGTTTAAAGTGGAAAATGACGACTAGCGGTTGTGATTTGACCATCTGCTTCGGTTGGTGGTTTAGTGGGACTTAAGTGAGGGAAAACTACCTCTAGCAATAACATCACAAGTAAATAGATTTTGTATCGAGACAATTCCATCATTTCTTATCGAAACTGCTCTATTCTATCATGATGAAAATTATGATGACGTTACCATTTTCGAATATATCATGTAACTCACAATTTTGCGCTTAAATGGTCCAAATGGCCATTTCTCTTCATAGGGTTCATAGGGAGGAGTAAAGGTAAATGATGATTTCATTAGATAATTTATATCTAAGAGAAGAAAGTTACCAAAAAAGTCTTAAAATTGTTATGATTGTGTCAATTCAGTCATAAACTTTTTGTTTTTATTTATTTATTTATCAATTTAGTCTTAAATCTTTTATATTTTGTACCTATTTAATCTAAAAGAATGTAGGAGTTTGGATAATTGACCTGCCTTCATAATAAAGAGCCGGACTTCCCTAACTTTCGAATCCACTTTCAAGGATCGCTAGGGAAATATTATTGCCAGTAACAATATCACAATGATGGTCGTGCTTTCTAGTATTCTAAAGAGGCATACTAAGCATATTTAACAGAAAAATTTGAGATGGACTGGTGTGAGATGATGACTTGAAGCAAGTTACCAATGTGAAGTATCTATCATCGGAATAGGTACATTAACTATGTAGCAAAAGGCGATCAATGACCTAGTAATTTTGCACCATCTTTGTCCAGTGCCATGATAAATACTTCCTTATTGCAAAAATTCAAGTGCTTAGCAAAACTTTATAAATAGAGCGACAGACTAAAAAAATGCATCCTGAGAATACCAAATTAGATGAGAGGACGGAATTGACGGGTTAGAACTTTGAATAATTCAGAGAGTCTAGAAGCCGCCAGACTTAGAATTTTATAGGCAGCAGACAGAGAAAACACTCAAGTCGTCAAAGGTACCACCATTCTCTGTTAGACTTTTCCAAAATGGTACCACAGGCACACGTGATTGACCTGACAAGCATGACCCTAAGCTCCATTGAGACGGATTCATCAAAGCGAAAGGGGCCACAAAGAGACAAAAGCATCTTGAATATCTAGTGCCCACTAGACTACCTAGTTATTATCATTTTATATCTTTTGACATTGGCTTTGGGCCTTCACTGACATTGTATTTTCTTTGTATCTCTGGTTTCTTTTCCCCTATAAATTCAACATCATTAAGAATTCGAAGTCATGTTTCCGTGTGAATTCGAATGTTAAATGGAAATTAAGGAAATCAAGTGAAATTACACTTGCAATCATGCTTTTATTGGGGAGATATCAACTAGTCTAATCAGATTACTTTGGTTTCTATATGCCTTTTGTCATTATGTGGAGAAAATATTCAGTAGTTCGAATCATCCGCCTACATTTCGCCTACGTGACGCACGTGAGCTTAAGTGGCTCCACTCAAGGTACGGCATGTGCCGTTTGATGTGGAATAAAAAAATAGAACCTGAGATCACTTTTATCTCTTTCCCACTTGAAGAAACCTCTTCCTATTTTCAATTTTCAAGGCTTTTCCCGTTTTACAGAAGAACGACGAAGAGAAACACGTCCTCTCCTTCTTTCTCCAGCATGTCCCACCGCCTCTGCCTCCCCCAAAAGCCTCGCCGGTCGCAGCTGCTACTCAAATCTGCCTTTGGCACGTTGCCTCCCCATGGGCCCCGCCGGCTGCAGTTGCTAGGTCCCGAGCCCCTCCGGCTCTGGCTGATTCCGACACAGCCATCAAGCACAAGGTCTACGCTCGTGTTACTTGGGGAACCCTGGGTTCGCTGTGGCCGCACATCTGTCAAAAGAAAGATTGTTCTTTTCCCTGTGAGTTCGAATCATGAAGTTTTTTTTTTCAATGTTTTTCTGGATTTATTATAGTCATTGAAGTTTTTATAATTCCTTCATGTTTGTGTGGTAATGAAGAAATCTCAATGGAATATTAAATCGGGAGGTTTCATTGGAAACGTCAAAGCTGAAGGACCAAGAGTTTCTAGGAGAAGCAGTTGTGTGTGTTCTAGAGGCTTTAGCTTCTGTTAATTCATATGAATTTAAAAGGTACATGTCATTTTTTCTTAAGACGGCTGATAGTAAGATCTTGAATAAGCCAATTAATATGAAACAATAACTGAAATCTAGAAGATATATAAGAGGGGTAGAGTTTGACGATGCTCAATTATTTAGGATGTCAACATGCCATCTAATTTTGGCCGGTGCACATGATTCACTCTTTTCGGTTGACTATCTTTCCTCCGATTAATCATGCATAATGCACCTCTTTTTGAAAAGTTTTGAGTTACCAGGGCTTTAACAAATGCTCTGATTCTTCGCACTTCAAACTTTTAGTATGAGATTCTCTTTATTTTCCGCTTTACATGCGCACTAGATATTCTCTCTTGCGTGAGATTAAACCGGGGCCAACCATTGCCAAAATTGATACATGACCTCCTTTTTAAGAGTCATTGAATACTTCTTTTTTATCCCCAATGCCAGATATGGCACTTTCTCACCTCATTTGTGCACTCAATAAACGAATGAATCAAAATGTACATACTAAATCCAAATTATTCTACTGCACACTTTCAAGCCTTTTGTTTTTTGGGATTTAGGGGAAGTAATCACACTAAGCACTCATATGATTCAAGCAAAATAAAATTCTTGTGAGGAGTACCAAATTAATTAACATAAGCTTCGCATCAGTCCACATGGTCCAATAAAATAGGCTTGTAGTCCATTGCAATATAGCTAGAGTAACTGACAAATGATTTTATTTTATTGTGTGGGAATCAAAGCTTAGAAAAAGAAGCATTAGGCTCTTTCCACGCATTCACATGGGAGAAAAAAGTCTTGGTCCACGGGATCCCACCACACTGCACCATAATTTGTCTTTGTCATATGGTCATCAAAAAACTATTGATCTGGACAAGTTGGTCAGAACCACAGCGATGAGTTCTGTCCTCATCATTTCTGAATATCCTCCATATTAATTTGCGTGGCCTGATGGTCCAATTACCAAAGAGAACTAAGAGAATACCCTTGAAGTCCAGAGGAAGTGCTTGTTTAGCTGGGCTTGCTCGGAAGGAGAGCGTTGAAGAGGTTAATTGCCTCGTCAAACAGAAGCAACTACCCCAAAGATTTCGTATATACCAAGCACGACTGGTTCGGCCTTTGGGGCTGGAGAAAAGATGAAGCTTTGTTTAAGTGCAGGGGGTTGTGCTTGAAGAGAAGAAACGCATCAGTAAAAACACCCTCCCGATCACGAGAAATCACCGAGATGCTCCTCTTTGTTCTGATATACTGGTTTCATAACTCCAAGTTGAGATGTGAAGGTGATCCTCCTAATTGTACTATCTTTCAGGACTCGGACACAGCTTGGTCTACTCAAAGCTTAGTCTCGAACTCAAAACCCATTGCAGTGAATTCATCTCTGCGTTGCTCATCCAGGTAAGCCCAACCTTCATTCTCTAGTCTATTATAATTGATAGGATAAAAGACAATTTTTTTACTCATTGCAGAACACCTCAACATCCTTTAGAACGTGCACATGACCTTTTTAATGATTATCATCACATATATTGCTTATTTTTCTATGTTCCTTTTATTCAAACCCGTCGCTAAAGATGACTGGTCCGGTTGGACATGGTGGAATTGCTTGCTGGCCCTCACTCCAGTAGTTGGAAAACATATCCTTTGACCAGACACCGTAATGGTTGACTCTATAGTCAACCTTTTTTTCTTCCTTGAAAGGTGGGTAGGCGAAAATTTTTAATTAAGGGACCTCAACTTTAGTTCTTGTATCTGCACAAAAATTTCTTTACTGGATGAGCCCACTCTTAGTTTATTAAAATTTCATCCTATGATCCCAAAGTAAAGTACAAGTGTATATGTAAGTTATACCAATGGGGACTTGGACATTGCTGCTTTGAACTTGCTTCATCCTTTATACTTTCTTGTCCTCTCGACATATGTAGATACATGTCTATTTGATGATGTTAATACAATTCATATGAACTCTAAATTTTATTTGAAGGGAATCTTTCTTGTCATAAATAAAGGAAATTAAGAAATTTATTTGTCCTTGTGAAATATCTTTTTATTAAAAACATGGTATACCTGAACTTAAAGTCGGCCAATCCGCAGGAATTTTTTTCTTTCTTTTTTTTTTTTTTTTTGAGAGGGGGGGGAATAAAAAAGTCATGTACCAGTTTGGTGTACGAGACTGGAAAAGAGCATCGAGAGCAACACAGAGGTGGTTACCAGTTACGGCAACGCCATGCTTACCTCGACGGTGGCGTGGGCACCATCGCCGATCACACTTCCTTCCCCTCTCTCAACTTGTAGTTATTGTTTTTTTTTTTTTCCTTCACTTCGATAAAATTCAGTTTTTTTTTTTAGTTCCTATTATTAATTTATCCTTTTTACTTCTTAAAATTAAAGAACGATACCATGTAAACGTGGTTTGTCATGTTAGTTGCCATGTAGGTTCACTTTTGATTAAAAATATGCGTATTTTGTTTCCATTTGAAAAGTGGGGCCACTTTTATCCCTACGACATTTGTTGATACGTGCTTATTTGATGAAAGGAATCTTTCTCGTTCTAAATAAAGAAAATTAAAAAATTTATTTTTCCTTGTGAAACTTTTTTATTAATTAAAAGCATGGAATACCTGAACTTTTAAAGTTGACTATTCCACATGAATGCACATAAATCCCTGATTTGATGCATATTGGGACACATGAATGCACATAAATCCCTGATTTGATGCATATTGGGACATATCAAGTACTTTATGAAGGGTTTTTGTAGGAAGAAAAATCAGAGAATTCGAGTTGATGGTTCCTAAAAGCTCAACAAAATCACAGCATAGTTTATTCGGATCAGATGCGGAAAAAGCCTTGATTTCATGAAACACTTAGAAAATGTATGCGGCACCAGCACCCGATGGATTGGAAAAAGTTTTCGTCAAGAGTGGAGTTAGAGCAGTACCGAGTCAAAATAACACAAATTGGTCTATGGCCAACCTTCAGCCGAAGAGAGATATGGTCTCAAATTGGTCTATTGCTGTTAGACGTTCTCAAATAATTGGTCTTTTGCTGAAATAAGTTTTAATTTAATCAACGTTAAAGTCTTTGGCCAAAATACAAACGATACTTACGTTAGTTTCAGGATGTTAATACTAGAAATTAATTATTAAATGATGCTATTCTTTAAAATCCACGTAACCATCTCCTTTATTGACGAAATTATGGTCAAGGTCTTCTGAGTTATTTCTATCCACTCAACCAAAAGGCATGATTCTTTATTGACCAGGCTTTGCGAAAGTCGTGGAGCGGTGGGGTCCTGTAAAGTAAGGCGTTTTTCCCCGAAACCTTCCCTTCTAATAAGGACAAGTTCTGAATAGCGAGCAATAATTTACATGACCACGCCATAAGATTCCCCTTTCTTGCTCATAAACACGTGGAAAGAGATTAATATTTCTTTTTTGATGCAATCGTTAGTACAAGACAAAGACATAATCGCCGAGGATTCTAGTTATCTATAAAGGATTCCTAAAGTAGAGTGAATAGTGCTCCTTATGATGATGGCCAAGTGGCTGCTTGCCCTTTAGCCACTAGTTCCTTTTTTATTGATTGTATAGTCACCGATTTTTCAAATGGCATGAAGAGCGAAAGATGGAATTTTTTATTATCCCGCTCCTAAAAGCGGTTTGTCCTTAATATACCTAAAAGTATGTTCAAAGAGTTCCCTTCTGATCTGCTTGCTCTTAACACAGATTGGTTTTAATATATAATCGGCCATTACATGTCTGATCCTTTCTTTCTCTCCATCGTTGGCCCATTGCAAGAACTGAGCATAAAATCCCTTCATCATCTAGTCGTTCCAAGTCGAAGCCGAAGGTATTGGAACATCTTCCTCGATCAGCTTTCCTCTTCGGTGAATTTTCAGTTCCCGTTGCTTTCTTCCTCGACAGTGTTCACTTGTTGTTGGATTGTGCTGATAATGTCCACTTATGTTCTGTTGTTGTCAGGGCCGATGTTGGCCAGAATTCCTCTTCATCCGTCTTGCTGACAAGCCAGCGGCCAAGAAATCTCTGCTCCTCTTGCATCCTTTACAGTGAAGTCACTCCTGGTATGTCCGTCATTACGTATCTACTTTTGGTGTCCTATCAGCGCTTGTTTCACTTTCACCCCTGTTTGGTAATCTGGTTCTATTGATTATATCCCAAAAAGCATAGAAGCATAAAAATGGGTGAACTAACTGCAACATGAACTCATTTCCGAGGCACCAATATTGATCTCTCTGAGCTTTTGTATGTCCTAAAATGGTCATTGTGTGACATCATGCTCAACCATCTTCTTGTTGGTAGCGTAATTTGTAACTTGAAAACAGTATGGTGAACTTGGAAAATTAGCAAGTCTGTGATCACAGATTCTCTCATTGCAAAACGTGGATCCTTTAAAGCATGCGAATATTACCTGTTTCGAACAAACATTTTCAAAATTATCATTACATATATTGCATATTCTTCTTACTTCATTCTATGCACTGAAACCAGTTGGCATAAACGGTAGGACCGGTTGAACTAGCGCATGCTTACTCTCTCTCCAGTTCAACCTACGGTACCGTTTTCAAAACATTGCCTATAATCAGAGAATGGAATCGTAGACTATAAGTCCTCCAATTTTTCTTGAAAGGCGGGTATATGATAATCTTTAATTAAGGGCCCTCACCATCGGTTAATATATTTTTATCCATAAAAGGCAATTGGACATCGTTGCTTTAAACCTGCTTTGTCAAAAGAAGAAACTTTTCGAGGAGACACATCTTTCATTGTCATATTGACTTAAAAGACTCATATTATAAATTCATTGATAGTGCTATTTCTAACCTCTTGTTCATTGGAGACACATCTTTCATTGTCAACTGACGAAAATAACATTCGACGTATGGAAACAACTGAAGAACTAATATACCTATCTCTACCCTTCTGTTTTTGTTAAATAACTAATTAAAATAATTTTATGTTTCATACCAAAAAAACAAAAATCTATGTTCGGAAATAAATAAATTGTTAATTAAATCAGCTCTACGATCATGGAAAAATGATTTTATACAAAAAGAAAATATGTCTCAAGTCACCGAATTAAACTCAATATCAAGGATGTCTCGGTCAATGACTTCTTACCTTTTATTTATCATGTTTTGTCCCCCACTACCGCCACTGCTTCTCCTTTTTTAATACTTTATAAGTTTATCATTCTGAATCTCCCTTTGTATTTCAAAAAGAAATAATCATTGGAAAAAATAATTAAATTCACAAATTCTCCGTATTAGCAATCTCCACAAACTTGGGAACTCTTTTTCAAATGACAGTAGTTTCATTAAATTTCAATTGTAAAGTAGCATGGTACCGATTAAGATTGGCATTACAAGAATATATGATTTTGAAAAATCCCGTAGCAATTATACTAGCTTAAATTTATCTTATTTAAAATATACTAAAAGTTTTCTCAATTTCCTGAGAATGACTTGGTACTTAATTATAGTAATTTGTTGGTCACTTTTTTTGTACTATTCACTTAATAAAATTTCTTATTCTGCCTTCGTTTTATATTTTTATATTAAGTCAAATTTTTCTCTAATGAGTTGTAGTCCATATTTCTCCACATTGTGAACTATTGCTGGCAATTCAAATACATTAGAGTAACTAAATATAATATGTTAGAAAATCACAAATGGGAGGAGTAGCGGGGCGGGATAGGGCTGACACACTTGAACTCTCACTCATTAACACTTTGAGAGCGTGGAATTGTGAAGTAAAATTTGTTGGAGCCCCCGAAGAGTTATCCCCATTGTCAAGAAACAAAAAATGAAGAAAACAAGGACAACAGAAGAAATATTTAGCCTTTTATTGCTCGTCGTAGACCAGTAAAGTGTTGCGTATCCCCGTAAGATCATCTGCATATTCCTCAGTCTCTTTGTCTCTCTGTCTCTCTCTATCTATCTGGTTTTGTTCCACTGTTCTCGTTGTTTTATCACTTTGCTCTTTCTTTCTTTTCATACGTCGAGTGATTAGTTCCGTTCTCTGTTCAGTTCCTTTCGCCCCTATTTGTTTAAGCAAAAGAAAGAGACATAACAAGAGGAAAAAAAGGGTTTGGAAAGAAATTTATAGGAAAAAAGAGACATGGTCGAGGATTTTGTAGCCGGCATTGCATCAAAACTTGGTGAGTATCTGGTTGCTCCCATTGGCCGCCAATTTGGGTACGTGCTGTTCTACAAGAGTTACGTGGAAGATCTCAAAAATGAAGTCAAGGAGTTGGAGACTGCAAGGCAAAGGGTACAGCACGTTGTTGATGAAGCCTGGTGTAACAGAAAACCTATTCAAACTGCTGTTGAGGATTGGTTGGAGAGTGTGAAAAAGGAGTCTAAGGAAGCAGAAAACCTGTTAAAACATGGCGAAAGTGAAAAGAGTGCTTGCTTCCGTGGGTGGCTTCCCAATCCTGTGGTGCGCCATCCAATTGGTAGGAAGGTGAAGAAGATAACTAAAGTCATTCATGGACTCCATCAAAAAAGCCAAAATAGTAACTTCGAGAAGGTCTACTATGAGAATACTCCGATAGGATTTGTCAATGCCACCACTTCCACTGCAAGACCTGTTGACAAGAAAGAAGATGGCCTAAAGTCGAGGGCTTTAATCACAGGGGATGTAATGAAGGCTATAGCTGATGACAGGGTGCGTGTGATTGGGGTGTATGGACCAGGAGGGGTTGGCAAGTCCAAGCTTTTGGAGGATGTCGAAAGGCGAGTTAAAGAAGAGAATTTGTTTGATGTGGTTGCCATGGCAAATGTATCACGCAATCCCAATCTAAAAAGAATCCAAAAAGAAATCACTGACGTACTAGGCCTGCACTTGATGAATGAGAAAACTGTCCGTGGGAGAGCATATCGTTTGCGTGTGGCATTAGAGAGTGATCCTAAGAAAAATGTTCTCATCATTTTAGATGATCTATGGGAGAAGTTAGAGTTGAAGGAAATTGGAATCCCTTGTGGAGATGATAATAAAGCAAGAGGCTGCAAGCTATTACTTACATCAAGAAATCGAGATGTTTTGCGTATTTTCATGGGCTCTGAGCAAGAATTCCGACTCGATGAGTTAAAGCATGAAGAAGCCCGAAGACTCTTTGAAAGAACAATGGGGAATAGAGTTAACGATCCTGAGTTTGAAACCTGGGTAGATGGAGTGGTCAAGAATTGCGGAGGCTTGCCACTTTTGATTGTTCCGTTGGCAAAAGGGTTGAAGCACAAAGATTTGGCTGCATGGAGGAATGCTTCGACTAACAGAGACCTATCGGATGTAAAATCACTTGTGGAACTAAGTTACAATGACTTGAGGAAAGGATCAGATCATTGTTCCTAGTTTGTGCTCTAACCTCTGGGAGAATTTCCATGAGGGATTCCCTTGTCTACTGCATGGGTTTGGGTTTGCTTAAAAAATTCAGCAACACCATCCAAAAAGCTAGAGATAGGTTGATTGAGGATCTACATACCCTGCAGGACTCTTCGTTGTTACTAGAAAGTGATGATATGGAACGATTCAAAATGCATGACATATTTGTTGATGTGGCCAGCTCTATGCATGATGAATTTATGGACATGAAATGGAATGCCTTGGTCGGGAGGAAGGATTACGGGTTTAAAGAATGGTCTGAGGATGAGCTAAGAAAATGCACCACGATATCCTTCCCTTATGTTGGCATTGATGAGCTCCCTGAAAAATTGGACTGCCCAAACTTGAGGATGCTTCTGTTATTTGAAGACAACCCATCTCTCAAAATTCACGATTTATTTTTTAAATCTATGAAGAAGCTCCAAGTCTTGGACTTGACTGGCTTATCTTTAACCTCTCTACCTTTGTCGATTGAGTTCCTTGAAAACCTCAAGTCGCTATCCCTTGATTTCTGCCATTTGGATGATGTGACTGTTCTTGGAAAGCTAAAAGGATTACAGTTCCTAAGTTTCCTAGACTCTACAATCGCTCGGTTGCCCCCAGAAATAGGTGGACTAACAGAATTGAGATTTTTGGACTTGAGAGGGTGCTCCAGGCTTAAAGTTATCGAACATGGCGTGCTTGGAAGCTTGGTTAATTTAGAAGAACTATACATGGAAGACAGTTTTGATCAGTGGGAGGCCGAGGACGAAGCATCGCAAAGCAACGCCAGCCTGGCTGAGTTGAAGAGTATGAAAAAGTTGAGCACTTTATACATCGCCATTCCTCATTCTGCTAATCTCTCAAGAGACCTGCCATTTGGGAAATTGAACAAGTATAAAATCCAAATTGGGGATGTTTGGGATTGGTCAGGTGAATACAAAGAATCCAAAACTTTAAAGCTCAAGCTGGATTCAGGCAATCTTCTTGAAAAGTGGGTGCAGAGATGTTTGAGGATAACACAAGATCTCCACTTGGATGGATTGCAAGGTGGCATCGATACAATTCACGATTTGTGCATCGAAGGTTTCCAAGAATTGAAGCATCTTCACGTTCAAAATAGCCCATCAGTTCAATACATTGTTCACTCAATGGAGAATGTCCAGTGCACTGCATTTACGAAATTGGAATCGTTGTTTCTCGAGAATTTGAACAAATTGGAAAAGATATGTCGAGGCTGTCTCTCCTCAGAATCCTTAAGCAAATTAAAGATTGTGAAAGTGGACAATTGTGGTGAAATCAAACATTTGTTTACATTTCCCATGACGAGGATATTCTTGCAACTCGAAGAGATTGAAATAAGCAGATGCCACTTAATGCAGCTGATTGTTGCCGATGCCGAGGCAGATGAAGACAAAATTGAAATAAATGATGATCCCACAGTGAATTCATGCAATTTGCGTAGGCTGACATTACGCAACTTGACAAAGATGGCGAGCTTCCATGAAACTGTGGATCATTCAGTCGTATTTTTTGATGCGCACCAGGTAAATTTCATGCTTTATAGAAGGGTCATGTTTTTCTACATGGGGACCATCCTAATTGGAGGAAACATTCTTCGATTAGATTTGTGATCATAAACATGGACATTACCTTCAATTAAATCTGTCGGTCACAGAAATATACTTGATTAAAGCACCGGTTAACTCATTACTTAATTAGTGATACCCTCGTTAATGAAATCTGGGGGAAGACAAATAAAATAACACGAATGAAGGTAGTAACATTTGAATCTTTTACTATTTTGTGTTAAAAAGTATTGTTTTTATTCAAATGTGATTATATAGATATTTCATTTATAAACACATTGAAGCATTGACTTTAGAATTCCCTCAATTCACTTCTGATATGTGCGTCTAAATTATGAGTACTAATGTGATAAATAATTTGTCTTTGAGATTCTGCTTTCTAGGACAATTAAGACAAATAAAAATTTAATTTTTCAAATTGGAATTTCTATGTGATATATGATCACATGAAAAAGAATTATATATTAGTTTATTACCTCGTGCTTTATTTGTGTTAATGTTATCGACATAGTTAAATAAGCACCATGCTATATATAGATGTTTTAAGTAGTCTAAACATTTATCATTTTTTAATGGCAAAATTATATATGTGAACACATACATTCATGGACATATTCTTTTTCTTGGCTAGATGACTAAGCTTTCCCCATAGATCAACTTTCTTATAATGAGCAAGAGTATCTTAGGTCCTTATATAGGTAAATTAAACTCCTTGATGAAATTGACGATGATGCCCACACGGGTGCTGTCGTGACTAATTCATTAGTTCATGGATCTTATAGGGAGGAACCCCCTCTTTATTCTTTTTTTTTTTCTCTCTTTTCTTTTTTGACCTTGTTTACTTTCAATCTTTTGATAAGAGATTTTTTTTTCTTCAAATACTTTGAGAAAAAAATTCCAGACTCACATTGCACATGCAAATCAATTGAAAATATAGTTTTGAGCTATTTGTCAATTCAATTTAAAGCTATTGGTTAGAAATTATATACAACATGAATTTGTAAAATTTAGGCAGAAAGCACAAAATGTGAGGGTGAATTCAATAACACCAGTAATTCAGGGATTCTAAAGTCTCTCTTATTATTATATATATGTCATGACGTCCGAATACATATAAGGTAAATGACAAGTAAATGTAAAGTTTTTAAATTATAAAGAGAGAATAAGTTAGAAATTAAAAAAAAAAAAAATCACTCCTCTGCCTTTCTTCCATTATCTTTAAATCTATTATATGACATACACACAACACTTGTTCATAATTTCTAGTTGCACGCATTTTAATGAAATTATGTGGGGTTATTCACCCCTCCCAGCTAAAAAAGAATGATGCATATGCCTTCGTAACGTTATTCTCATGGCTTCTTAAGGTTTCATTGCCATGGTTGGAGTCCTTGACACTGTCTGAACTTCCCAAATTGAAAGAGATATGGAACTCTCAATTTCTATCAGATGTGAGCAATCTAAAATTTCTAAAAGTAGAGGATTGCATGTTTCTCTTGAGCATCATCCCCTCAAGTTTGCTAATGAAGTTACAGAATTTGGAAGCCATAACCATTGAGAGATGTCAGCTAATACGAGAAGTATTTGACCTTGAAGGATTGACAATCAATGGGGATGTTGAGATTCTATCACGATTGACCAAATTAACCTTGAGTGACTTACCAAGTTTGGGACACATATGGAACAAGAATCCAAGAAGAGCGTTGTGTTTCCGAAACTTAAGGGCATTGAAGGTGCAAAACTGTGAGAACCTGAGGTTTCTTTTTTCTTCTTCCATGGCTAAAGCACTTGGGCAAATGAAAGAAATAGAAGTAGTGAGCTGTAAGCTGATTAAGGAAATTATGGAGCAAGAAGAAGAATCAAAGAAAGCTACGATCATGGACACTTTAGTGTTCCCTCTGTTAACCTCCTTGTCTCTTGAGGAATTACCAAGTCTCAGGACATTCTCTAATGGAAAGTTCTATATTCGCTGTCCATCCTTAACAAGATTGAGAGTATCTGGATGCCCCAAAATGATGACTTTTTCTTCATTTGAAGGAAAGCAACAGTCAATGACAACTGATACAAGTTTACAACAAGCATTTGGTTGTATCAACTCTGGCTTGTCCTTGCCTGTCTTCTTCAATCAAAATGTGAGTAAACATTTTTGGAACTTTCTATTTTTGTTTATCGTAGAAATTATTCTCGGTATACCAGTGGAAAACTCGGCCAGTCAGCATGTACTATACAGCCTCTTGCTCCTCCATGCATATGTTGTTTTTTCGTGCTATTGGATAGTCTTGGGTAATCAACTTGATGAGAATATACTAACATATTAGAGCATCCAAATCAGGACTTTTAGGAGTTCAATGTCAAGGAACTAACATATAGTCCTGTCATGCAGGTTCATTTTCCAAGCTTGGAAGAGTTGACACTCCTGTCATTGTGCGGGTTGAGGAGAATATGGCACAACGAAATCCCTAAAGAATCATTCTGCAAACTAGCATCCATCTCGGTCAAAGATTGTGAAAATCTGTCTCATATTTTTCCATCAACTTTAATAGAGAGGCTCCAGAGCCTGAAAATGATTGAGGTGGTCGAGTGCACCTCTTTGGAAGCATTAATGGAACATGTCTATGTCAATACTAAGAAAAGGCCAAAATGTCTGACCTTCTTAGACCTAAAAGAAGTGAAGTTGTGGCACCTGCCAAGGCTTAATGCGATTGTGACAAGCAGCACCAAAGCAACGTTCAATCTTCCTAGTCTGATTGATGTTAGCTTGCGTTGTTGTGACGAGTTGAGATATCTCTTCACAAAGGATACAGCGAGAACTCTAGATAAACTTGAGATGCTAGATGTTTCTCATTGCATTAACATGCAGCAAATAATTGCAGTGGAAGAAGGTGAAGAGCAAAAGTTGAAGGCAGTGAAGTTCTCTCATTTATGTACATTGAAGCTTTGTTCCCTTAAGAGCTTGACTAGTTTCAGCTCAGGAAGTGGTGCATATGAGTTTCCCTCCCTACAAAATCTCTCGATTATGGAATGCACTGAACTCAAGGCATTTACACTGAGGCCGTTGGCAGCAAGCAAGGAGATGAATGAGCGAACTGCTGGTTTTGACAAAGGTCCATATTGTTTATTTGACAAGAAGGTTTTCCTCTTTCTCTTTCCTTTCTCTCAGCAGTATCGCTACTCATGTGATTTGGTTTCTTCTTTATGATGTTTTGGGTTCGTAAGCAACTTTACTTCTATATCATTCATTGTGACTTTAGCCAAATGACTTTTTTGTAGGTCATACTTCCCAATTTAGAAGAGCTACGCCTAACAGGAATTGAATCGAGAGAATTATGGGAGAGTGAGTCCACTTGCTTTCACAGCCTAACTTCTATAAGAGTTGAGGACAGCCCGTGTTTGAGAAACCTTTTTACAATGTCTATGGCCAAAAGTCTGGGACATCTCCAATCTCTTAGTCTAGGTGGTTGTGGAGAGATGGAGTACATTGTTGGCAGAGAAGAGGAGAAACCTGAAGAAGCAGCCAACAAAATTATTATTCCTCAACTTGTCACTCTATATATTCACAACATGCCAAAACTCAGAAGTTTCTGTCATGAGAAGCATATTTCAGAGTGGCCCTTGCTGAAACAGTTAAGTATTGAAGATTGTAAAGCTGTGAAGGTGATTCTAGGAGATACATGCTATAGAGAGCAATCGCTTTTGCCAGTCGAAAAGGTTTGCACTCGTTTTCTTTAATGGCATATCTAGAATTCTTGTCTCTGATGGTATGAGCTTGACAATGTGTGGTGATTTATGCTCAGTCATTGTATTCTTTTAGAAATTATAGAATTTTATTTAATTAGAAACTGCTCTGATGTAAACAAATTAACACATATCTAAACTTATCCTGATTTCAAAAAATTAAATATTTTCATTCATTTTAAAATTTAGACTAATGTAACGGTAACACCGTAACTGAAGTACAAATATTGCTGAGAGGCCAAGCTCCTTAACTAATTTAGAGTCTTTACTATGCTACAGAGGGTGGCTCGAATTCAAATCTTATTTAATGTAAGATCAAGGGATAATGACACGATGAGTCCTAAAACTTGTCCAGTACTTCATTTAAGTCTTTTTTTTAAATAATAATTCAAGTTGTAATATTCACACTCCTTACGCATTTCGGGACTTGTTAAGTCCATCTGTTTTTCAAAATCTGCAATTTTTATCATATTTTCTGTCCTACATTGATTCCTTCTGTCATTATCCCTAAGATAAATTACAAAGATTATGACTTAAACTGCAAGTAATTAACTTAATATTTTTCTTTTGGGTTCAAAATAGTGAACTCAATCAAATGCTAAACAGAGGAGCTTTGGTGTTCAGCAACTCTGTATTCGTGGCTCCACAAGAACCAATAATTGCTATGCATGGCAAGAGAATTTGCTGCTACAAATATTATATGCAAATATCTTAATTGCAGTGACATGGAATCTATAATTCAATGATGGTGTCATTTTACTACTATACGACACATATGTTAGCAATTAATGGTATGGAATGAAAGTGCATATAGCAGGGTAGGTTCAGAATCATAAAAGTTCATGGGAAAAAAGATGCTGGCTACATTTTCTAAATGGTACAAAAAAATGGCAGAGTATATTTGCTATTGTGCATGGTGTGTGTTGGAACGAGTGAAATCTAAGTTAGCCTAGATTGGAGGTTTATGGGAAATATATGATGCCTAACTAAGGAGGCTATGGGTTATGCTACTGCTCAAACATAATGCAAGATACGCATTAAAAAGAATTCTACTTTCTACTTTAAAAAAAAAAAATGTGTGACAAATGGATTTCAAGAGGTGGCGTCTGTTCAAAAGATGTATCTTTTTTTCTTTTCTTTCTATTCTATCAATAATAATTATCTTGTGATTTCTTTATTCTTGAAAATGAAGTTCTCTTTATGGAAGAGGCCAAGGGGTCAACTCTAATGAATTATGATGAAAAATAACAGATTGTGTTTCCTAGCATGGAGTCAATGTGCATCTCGCACATGAATAACGTGGAAAAGATATGGACATATGAGTTTGCTTCAAACGCTTTCAGCAAACTCAAGATACTAATGGTAGAGTATTGTGAGAAACTTTCATCGATATTTTCATCTGACACTATCCTTACAAGATTCCAAAATCTAGAGGAGTTAACTGTGACCGATTGTGGTTCTTTAGAAGTGGTATTTCACATCCAAGAGTTAAATATGAGTGGAGCTCATTCCACAAGTACTTCTCAATTGAGAGAACTATATTTGGAGCGACTTCCAAAACTAAAGCACGTGTGGAGTGGACTTCCAAGCTCCGTGGCAAAAAGTATAACCAAGCTTGAAAGACTTGTAGTACAATCTTGTGGGGTGGAGGATATTATAGCGAGTGAAGATGAAGGAGTAAGGATGAGTGCAAGTGATTTCTTCTTTCCGCGATTGACCACCCTGACATTAGATGAGTTGCCGGAACTCAAGAGCTTCTACAAGAATAGTTATACTCCAACATGGCCACACTTGAAGGAATTGCTAGTGAGACATTGCGGCAAAATGAAGTCATTCTCATTTGCTTCTGAAATCCAAAGCTGCAATGTTAGTACTACCAATGAGAACCAACCTTCACTCTCTCTAGAAAAGGTACAATACTTAATTCTAGCTCTAGCTCTCTACCTCTGTCATTCATTGGTTTATCAACATACTACTTGGGTGCTTGTTATCTTCTTTTGGAAATTGAAATTGTCAACCATTTCTTGCTTACCAGTGCTCACCTAACCTCACTTCTGAACTAGTTAAAATCTTGGAGAACGATTCAAGTTAATTATTTCCAGCTCATACTCTTTGGTATAAATTCTAGGGATCCTAGTCATCACTCTAGAAAAATAAATGTTTTATTGGATTAACTTGCATAGAGAGTCATGCTTCTAATAATCCGCTTGTATGTTATCTAGTCCATTATGTTGCCGGCACGTCTAACAGCTAGTATTTACCTTTATAGTTAAGTTGACCTTCCTGGTTTGCCAAAATCTAAAAATTTATGTTTGTTCGGTAAATTGCTGATGTTCTGTAGCTCTAGATATTGAACAGAATTTTATGCTGGTACATCATGAAGATGGTTGGTAACTGTCGAATACCATGGGTAACTTGCTTATCCAGTCACATTTTAGTAATTTATTGACAGGTTTTGACAACTACTGACATTTATCTATGGTTCAAAATTACCTGCAATTACTTTTGTGGCTTATGAACGCCTTGAAAGTTACTAACTTCTATTTAAAATTACCAACATCAATTTATTAATGTACCAATCAAATTAAAATATCTACCAATTATAATCACTCACCACTTTTTTACAAGCTACCTACATTTATTATGTGATTACCAACAATTTTGAAGTATTAATATTTATTTGAAATTACCAACCATAATTTGACTAAGATACTAGCATTCGTCCCATTGACATACTAACTAACTTTACCACTTACGATTTTTTATCTCGTTAGGTTTTGAGAAGCACCCAAAAAAAAAAAAAATTACACTTCCAAAATTACTACCTTAATAATTCACCAACATTTATTCTTGTGACTTACCAATGTCTTTAATGATCCACTCATTTTGCAAAAAATGTAATGCTTTTGGAAAATGTTTTTCAAGAAATTATTTTCTAGTGTTTGACTAAAACCTAAAAATGAACTGAAAAATATTTTCCACTATTTGGTATGGAAAATTGGATTTGATTTTCGTTTGTGCACTTTGTTTAATAATTTTTTTATTTTCTTTTTCTTTTTTATTGGGTTAATACCACGAAAAATCATAAACCGGTACACATGTGATAATTTTATCCCAAACTAATTTTTTGACCATTAAAAATCCTAAATGGATACAGCTGTGATAAATTTATTCCAAATTAATTTTTTGATCGTCAAAAATTTTACAACAAATTTATCCTCTATTAGTTTCTGTAAAATTATATTAATACCATGAAAACTGCAAATTAATGAACTTGTGATGAACAAAGGAAAAAAAAAAAAAACCTCAAATTAGTATACTAGTTAATTATCACATGTCACCCAACTCAGTAATTTAGCAATTTGATAATAAAATTTAGCAAAGACTAATAAAGTGTAAATTTGTTACAAGTCTATCAATTTGGGTTTTTGATGATCAAAAGATTAGTTTGAGGTAAATTTATCATATGTGTACCGATTTGAGATTTTTCATGGTATTTCTTTTTTTTTTTTTTATATAAAATTTGAATTTTAATTATTTTTTCTCTTTTTTTTCTCTTTTCCCTTCTTCTTTGGCTAGTTGTCGGCCATAACGATGGCCAACAGTCAGCCATAAGTGGGCTCAAACCTCGCCAAATCGGTGAGCTTTGAGCTCACAAGAGGTCAGCAAAGCTTAAGCCTTGATGGCTTTGGGCAAGATTGTCCCTTGTTTGGGGGGTTGTCATGGCTGACGATTAGCTATAGGCTGACGACGGCCACCGGTTGGCCATACGTGGGCTCAAACCTCGCCAAATCGGCGAGCTTTGAGCTCGCAAGAGGTTGGCAAGGCTCAAGCTTCAATGGCTTTGGGCATGATTGTCCCTCGTTTGGGTTGTTGTCATGGCCGACGATCGGCTGAAGGAGAAGGAAGAAGAAAAGAAAGAAAAGAAAATTATATAAAGAGAAAAATAATTAAAGATTCAATTTTTGTTTTTAAAAGAGAATAGAAAAAAATAATTAAAATGAGTGCACTAAGGAAAGCGTACTTGGTCTAGTGAAAAAAAGAAAGGACAAAGAATGATAGAGAAAATTATTTTCCTCATTTTTGAATGTGTTTTTTTCCATTGATAGAAATGTTTTTCTTGACTCATTTATATTCTGTAAATTGAACATCAGAAAAATCTGAAAATATTCTCCTAAAAATTGTTTTTCGTGAGACGGATAGGGCCTAAAATTGCTATTTTTTATTCAAAATTACCAACCTTAATTTGGGTGGTGTACCGACATTCATCGCGTGATGATGCAGATTGAATTCAATCACTTACCAATTTTTTATCCTGTTCGTTTATGAGAAGTACCAACATTTCTTTATATTTTCGAGGTTACTAATTGCTTTTATTATCTGCCAATATCTAATATTGTAACTCACAACACCTTCAAAGTTACTAATTCTTATTTGAAATTACCAACTTTAATTTGATCAATATACCAACATACATCACATTAACAAACCCATTTCTATAACTTATTGACTTTTTATCTTGTTGGTTTTTGAAAAGGTATAACATTTTTTACGCTTCCAAACATATTTTGATTGAATTGGGCACACCATTAGCAACAAACATCCCATCTACAATGGTCATCATGCTTGGTCTTCTGGCTCCAAGAAGATTAAACATTAAACAGGCAAAAAGCGTACCGTATGGACTTTTGATGGCCTTATTAAATTGATTTCCATAGGTCTTTCCACACTTGAAGCGATTGACATTAACAAGGGAGGATGTTGCGATGATGCAGCATGACATCTTTGGCGACCTCAAAGAGCTAACTTTGGCATACTACCGTGATGAAAATGTCGGTTTCCCCTCTAACTTCTTTCTCCAAAGATTTCCCAATTTAGAATATCTTACTGTGGAACATAGTTCCTTCGAGGAGATATTTTCAGAAGATGCCTTTGCACATGAGGGAGTGACTCCATGTGGAGGAATAATCGAGAGGGAAAAACCTCTCAAGGCATTTGGAAATTTGAAGAGACTTTGGTTGCATGACCTATGGAACTTGAGGCGCATCTGGAAAGATGGCTCCTTGATGACTGAAATTCTTAAACAAATTGAAGATCTGTGGGTTTGGCGATGCCCCGGCTTATCAATCCTATTTCCATCTCTAACTTCAATCTAGAGTTTGACGTATTTACAAGTGCAAAATTGCGAGGGATTAGTTCATATGGGGACTTGCTCAGCAATGACAAGTTTGGTGCACCTTACTCGGCTAATACTAAGAGAATGTGGTACATTGGAAGACGTGGTAACAGATGATGGAAACGAAGTAGAGGAGATCTCTTTCCCCAAGCTGCAACGGCTAACACTTGATGGTTTGCCAAGCCTTAAGAGTTTCTCTCCGACGAATTGCGCTTTTAGGTTCCCATCATTGGTGTGTACTATTGTGACACAATGCCCCAATATGATTATATTCTGCAAGGGTGCCTTGAGGACACCAAAACTACATAAAGTACTCCTTTCCTATCAATATGACGAAGGGCATTGGGAAGATGACCTTAATACCACCATCCGAACTATGACGGCAAGAGAGGATCCATACAAAATTCAGTAAATCAGGTAAATGCTTTCTTTTGATGACATATGTTATTGTAGAAATCATTCTGGGATAGAGTTCTCCTTACTCTAATCAAATCCCAAGTCTCCCATATAGTACCACAATTAAAAAAATATCATTAGCAAGTCCTTCAAAGACCCGAATCTTCTTATTCTTTCTAGTTTTTACATTCGTAACATGTTTAGTCCACCAAATGCTTGCTCCATTTCACTCATATTTAAAACTTAGTGACTTTCCTATTCCGTCGACATATGTAATGTAGTACGCATTTACAGAGGTCAAGCATTGGTCGCAATTCTCTATTTAGTGATCAGTCTCCAAAAAGTTGTCCAACCGCAACTATGTGCCACTCAGTATCATGAACCAAGTCCTTTATATGTTACCCTTGATTCTCTCAAAATATTGAATTTTGATATTGTTTTGCAGTTGCCGGAAACCATTAATTTGATAAATTGGCTCGTCCCGTATATAAGATGTTGAATTCAAGATCTTCAACATCTATTGATCTTCATCTTGCGTAGCCACGAAATTCTCAAGGATTGCTTGGACCTTTTCTTTTGATATCTTCTCTTACCTTTTACTCGGATTTAATTGATAGCTTATCTAGTGGGGAATCTGCTTAATTATCCTGGGGATATTTCATTGGATTTACAATGTAATGCTCCCAGCACACATCGCTATGGACTGCCATTTTCTTGGCGATTTGACATGTAGCAATAAATTTCTTCACCCACTCAACTATAGCAAGAATGATGAGAAAAAAAAAAAACTTATTATAATTATGGCAATTTAGTCAAACCTTTTTTTTTGTGGCCATTTGGTCCTAATTTAATGCTAGATTGATTTAATGTCCTTTCAATACATTTGTTCTTTGTTTCAAAAAATAGTTTGCATGTAGTCTTTATCCATTTTTACCATATGCCACTAACATATGAGGCATGCGAATGCCCAATCAATAAAGTAACATCCAATAATCAAAGTAATAAATAAATTCCAAAAAAAAATTAAAGAACCCAATGAGCTAGGCTAAGCAAAGCATATCACCACCTATCATCACATTTTTAAGGCCTATGAGCCCTCGCCTAGAGCTAATGAGGGTTGTGATACCGCCGCCTTGGGCTGTCGACCCTAGTCAACCCTTTCCCCAATAAAAGGTAAAGAGAAGGAACAGAAAATACAAAAGAAAAATAAAATTTAAAAAATAAAATTATTAAAAAATATCAACATCAACGTCTATTATGTCATGTAGGACGACTGGCATCCATGTCAACGATTTCCCGTCAAAATATGCCAAATAAATTTAATTGACACAAATACAAATGTATAAAATTGAATTGACACAATTACAATACTGAGTTGATAATTTTTCTCTAGAATGACTACTCCAACTTTGCTTATAAGTCACTAAACTTCTAGGAGCGCGTGTTGACACCTAAAATTTTGCCTGTTCATATAGGGTTTAATTATATAGAAAATTAGGGATTAATTTTTAACCCTCAACAAGAATAATTTTGCTAGTATTGAAAATTGTAAATTTTATTTTAAAAATTATTGTTAATTATATTAAATTATTAAGAGAGAGAGAGAGAGAGAGAGAGAGAGAGAAGAAAAGTGAGACCGGGCCGAGGGGAAAGTCGGTCTAGCCTCTTGCTTGCTTGCTTCCTTTATTTTCTCTCTGCTTGGGCCGGCCCAACCCACTTTCTTTTGTTTCCCCAGCTCAGCCCTTATGTCTTCTTCCTTCCCCCTCTCCACGCGTGCGACAAAAAAGCAACATAGGACAACAGGAGGAAGGACGACGGAGAACGGATGCGAAACAGGCGTCGACCGGGAATGGGTGGTCGGGGGCAAGGCCAGTAGCGGTAGCTGGCAAAGCAGTAGGCCATGCACGCTTGCCTGAGGGGTTAAAGGGAGAGGAGGAGAGCGTGAGTGGGGAGGGGGCTGAGAGAGAAATCGAGAGGAAGGGAGGGAGAGGGAGAGGGAGAGAGAGGAAAGCCAAGAGTGAACGAGAGGAGAGAGAGCCGAAATCCGCCTCGGCTGAACGTTGCTCGGTCGTCCTCGACGCAAACCTCCCGCCTAGCCGGTACCACCAAGCTCACAGCCCACCTTCTCCACGGTTTCAAGTTTTGCGGTGAGTTTCCCGTTTATGTTTTTTGTTCAATTGGGATGATGGATTCCCCAAGGATACTGGCTCGAAGGCTTGCGAGGCGACATGGACAACGTCCGATTTTTCGAGCTCGCCCCCCTTTCGCCATCGCCGAGCTGGGGAGGGACTCCACCAACGACCGCCCCTGTTTCTTTTCTCGTTACCGAGCGCCCTGCTTTAGGCACGTCGGGTCGGACCTCGCGGCCATCTGGCTCACGGGAACTCCGGCCCCATTGACCCCCGCGTTTTGATATCGTTGGTCTTGGTGTTGTTATTTATTTTTTGTGATCCCACATTTTAGACCCAAATTTTCTCTTAAAGTTGCGACTATTCGACTGCACGCTTCGTACCTTTTCGTGACAACCGCCCGTTTTGATGGGAGACGATGTATAAATAGGAATGTACGTTCATTTCTGACGGGTGATCAAGGTCTAACACAAAATCCTCACATTTAGAATACACCATCAGTACGTGATGAAATTTGGTTAGTAAAGTGCGCCTATTACTTTCTTGATTTTTCAACACATTCGACGAACGTGAATGCAAACAATAACTGGAGGTTTGTCTATAAACGATCTTGGCTTCCGCATATGAATTATTTATGTCTTACATTTGGTATCAGAGCATGTTAGTGCCTCTGCCTTGTTTTTCTCGAATTTTTGGTGTATTTTTCGGGCTTTTGGAATATGAACAGTAACTCGAGTTTTGAGGCCAACAGAGAAACTCCCAAAATTCCGGGCAAATTCTGACGACCCACCCTTCGAATTCGGACCCATACATTCGCACCGCCACGAGGAATATTAGCCATAAGTTATTTCGGCATATCAGTGTTCGCCAGAGGCTAATCGGGCGGCGGAAGTCGCGGTGGTTGAGGATTTGTGTTTTGGGAATTTTCTTATGATTTGGGGCTTATTTCTTCGTCATTTTCGCTGAAACTTGTACCCATGTGGTCGTGCCAACGTTCTCTTCAAAACCCACTATTAATTTGTGTCTGAAATGGGCTGCCGAGAAGAAACGGCCGGCGAAACCGCGGCGGAACGACGAAAAATCGACGGAAAAAGGTCTCTGTTTGCGAGGAAGAAGGCGCGTGGAGCCCACGCGCGCGCTGCGGTTGCAGGCGCATGGAATCCACGCGCCACGCGCTCTCACGCGCGCGGCAACCGTTGCGCGCGCGGCAACGCACGCGCCTGCTCACCAAACGGTGCGCGTGCGGGGCACGCGCCCGTGCGAATTCTGGCGCGTGCTCTGCACGCGCCTGTCGTCCCCTCTTCCGCGGCTCCTTTTTACACTTTTGCCCCAAAATTTTCATATTTTATAATCTTGCTCTTGGCCAATTTATTTATTTACTGTTCTGCTCTTGATGTATTTATTTATTATGTCATTTTATACTTGAAATTAAATGTCCAATGGTCCATATATTTAATTAATTAGAGAGTGGCCACATCATCTTTAATTAATTAAATTATATAATTAAAGCCTCCGGATCATATTAAGAAATGGACATTAATTGTAATTAATTATATTAATATGATGAATTTTATCCCACAGGAATTTTCATTATATTAATATGATTAATTAGGATGAAATATCATATTATTTTTCTTAATTTACCCACATGGATTAAAAAAATGCATATAATATGGTAGTTTCTTCATAAAGTAATTATGAATCTATTTAAATTAAAAACTTAGCCTACATGTAGTTTTTATGTTATGTGATTCATATTGTGACATGTTTACATTGGTAAAACATGATTTATTTATATTTGCCTCAAATTTTGTAACATAAGCATAATTATTTGATATGCAGTTTCGCAACCTGTGAATTTCTCTAAATTTAAGTTTGATGTTCCTATACTGAATGGTGAGAACTATAAAGTTTGGAAAGAGTTAGTTCTTATTCAATTGGGATGGATGGACATTGACTATACTATAAGGAAAGACGAACCACCTGCTCCTACTGATTCGAGCACTCCAGCTAAGATAACTCTTTATAACCAATGGGAGCAGTCCAACTGCGTTTGTGCCATGTTTATAAGAGCTAAAATATCTTCTAGTATTCGTGATTCAGTTTCTCAGCATAGCAATGCTAAGACTTTATTGGAGGCTATAGATGCGCAATTTGAAAGTTCTAAGAAGGCGCATGCCATGACCCTGATTATGAAGTTTTCATCATTGAAGCTCACTAGTGTTAGAGGTGTGCGTGAGCACATCATACAAATGAGGAACATTGCAGCTCAGCTTAAGAATCTTGAGGTTGAGATATCTGAATCATTCCTTATGTATTATATTCTGAACACTCTCCCACAACAATATGCACCTTTCAAGATCTCTTATAACACACATAAGAATAAATAGTCAATTAATGAACTCATGACCATGTGTGTACAAGAGGAAGAAAGACTGATTATGGAATTGGGAGAAAGTGCTCATTTGGCAACACAAGGAAAGAATAAGGGCCATGGCAAGCATAAGGGAAAAGGTAAAATACCTCCTCAAGCTGACATTAAGAAAGAATCCAAGTGTTTCTTCTGTAGACAGAAGGGGCATATAAGGAAGGATTGTGTCAAATTTAAGGCCTGGCTCGAGAAGAAAGGTAATCAAATCTCTTGTGTTTGTTATAAATCTAATATGACTGATGTAAGTCACAACACTTGGTGGATTGATTATGGATCTACAATCCATATTTCAAATTCCTTGCAGGGTTTTCAAAACTACAAGAAGCTAGTGGGAAGTGAACAAAGCATCTATTCAGGAAACAAGATGCATTCGCATGTGGAAGCTATTAGGACATATAGACTAGTTCTCAATAGTGGTTTTGTTTTAGATTTGGAAAAGACCTTTTATGTTTCTAGTTTTTCTAGAAACTTAATTTCAGTTTCAAGACTTGTACCTTTGGGATACTCTTTTAACTTTTCAGATTCAAACTTCTGTTTATCATTTAAATCTGAAATTGTCGGGAGTGGTACTTTGTCTGATGGTATTTTTCGAATTAATTTACAAGATAATGCCTATTATGATGCGATGCATGTTCATGATAAAGCTGGTATGAAACGATGTGTTGTGAAAGAACATTCCTCTATGTTGTGGCACTGGAGATTGTGACAAATCTCCATAAAAAGAATTACGCAATTAGTAAATGATGGAATACTTGGTACTTTAGATTTTACTGATTGTGATACTTGTGTGGATTGCATAAAGGGAAAGCAGACTAACAAGACAAAGAAATGTGCCAAGAGGAGTACAGAAATATTAGAAATCATACATACGGATATTTGTAGTCCGGATATGGACTCATGTGGTCAAAAATACTTTATCTCTTTCATAGATGATTACTCACATTACATGTATCTCTATTTGATTCATAATAAGTATGAAGCATTAGATGCCTTTAAGGTATTTAAGACGGGAGTAGAGAAACAATGCAATAAGCAAATTAAGATCGTGAGATCAGATAGAGGTGGAGAATTTTATGGTAAATACACTGAAGATGGACAAGAACCTGGTCTATTTGCAAGATTTCTTTAAGAGCATGGGATAGTTGCCCAATATACTATGCCTGGTTCTCCAGACCAAAATGGTGTAGCGGAAAGAAGAAATCGGGCCTTATTAGACATGGTGCGTAGTATGCTTAGCAGCTCCAAACTTCCTAAATCCTTGTGGACTAAAGCACTTAAGAAGGCAGTGTATATATTAAACCGAGTTCTGACCAAGGCTGTCCCAAAGACACCTTTTGAGTTATTTAAGGGTTGGAAACCGAGTTTGCATCATGTGCGCGTTTGGGGATGCCCATCTGAAGTGAGAGTTTATAATCCACAAGAAAAGAAGTTGGACCCAATGACCATAAGTGGGTATTTCATTGGATATGCCCAAAGGTCTAAGGGATACAGGTTTTATTGTCCATCTCATACCACTAGGATTGTGGAATCAAGAAATGCTAAA
This sequence comes from Eucalyptus paniculata subsp. matutina, assembly GCA_017140255.1. Classification (NCBI taxonomy): domain Eukaryota; kingdom Viridiplantae; phylum Streptophyta; class Magnoliopsida; order Myrtales; family Myrtaceae; genus Eucalyptus; species Eucalyptus paniculata. Next base: position 46,346,649 of record CM029436.1, on the reverse strand, counting down.
TTTCTTGAAAATGACTTGATCAGTGGGAGCGATCGACCGAGGGATCTTGTTCTTAAGGAAGATTATTTAGATACTCAATCTTCCACCTCAAGTTTAAGGATAGTTGTTGTTCATAATGCCCATTCAGTTCAGCCGGCTATTGAACAACCAATTGTTGAAGTTCCACAACCTGCTGATATTAATCCAGTAGATCCAGTTGTTCAGCAATTACCAGAAACTGTTGAACAACCAATTGAGCAACATGCTCCTCAAGAGAATGTTGATACAACATTGAGAAGATCTGCTAGAATAAGGAAATCGGCTATTCCTAGTGATTATATTGTGTATTTACAAGAGTCGACTACAATATTGGAGCCGAGAATGATCCCGAAACGTTTTCACAAGCCATGGATAGTGATAAATCCAATTTGTGGTACAATGCCATGAAAGAAGATATGAGTTCTATGGCATCTAACAAAGTCTGGGATTTGGTTGAGTTACCTGATGATGCGAAGGCCATTGGTTGTAAATGGGTCTTCAAAACTAAGAAAGATTCATTGGGTAACATTGAAAGATATAAAGTTAGACTTGTTGCCAAAGGATTCACTCAAAAGGAAGGAATCGATTACACGGAGACTTTTTCTCCTGTATCTAAGAAAGATTCTCTTCGTATTGTTTTGGCTTTGGTTGCCCATTTTGATATGGAATTACATCAGATTGATGTGAAAACGGCGTTCCTCAATGGAGAACTAGAGGATGAGGTTTACATGAAACAACCTGAAGGATTCTCCTCTAGTAAAGGTGAGCATTTGGTGTGTAAGCTTAATAAATCTATATATTGCTTGAAACAAGCATCCCGCCAATGGTACTTAAGGTTTCATGATGTTATATCTTCATTTGGTTTTATAGAGAATGTCATGGATCAATGTATATACCAGAAGGTTAGTGGAAGCAAAATTTGTTTCCTTGTGCTGTATGTGGATGATATACTACTTGCAACCAATGATAAGGGGTTGCTACATGAGGTGAAACAATTCCTCTCTAGGAGTTTTGACATGAAGGATATGGGTGAGGCATCTTATGTCATTGAATTTAAGATCCATAGAGATAGACCTCGAGGAATTTTAAGACTATCTCAAAAAACCTATATCAATAAGGTCCTAGAGAGATTTCGGATGAAAGATTGTTCACCAAGTATAGCACCCATTGTGAAGAGTGACAGGTTCAATTTGAACCAATGCCCGAAGAACGATCTAGAAAGGGAACAAATGTGCAACATTCCATATGCTTCTGTTGTTGGAAGCTTGATGTATGCTCAGGTTTGCACTCGATCTGACACCGCTTTTGCTGTGGGAATGTTGAGAAGATATCAGAGTAATCCAGGTTTAGACCACTGGAGAGCTGCAAAGAAAGTGTTGAGATACCTTCAAGGTACCAAAGACTATATGCTTATGTATAGACGGACTGACAACTTGGAAGTGATCGGTTATTCGAATGCGGACTTCACGGGTTGCGTTGATTCACGAAAATCAACATCTGGATACATTTTCATGTTAGCTGGCGGAGCCGTGTCATGGAGAAGTGCCAAGCAGACTTTGACTGCTACTTCCACTATGGAGGCTGAGTTCGTTTCTTGTTTTGAGGCTACCTCGCATGGTGTATGGTTGAAGAGTTTCATTGCTGGGTTTAGAATTGTTGATTCTATTTCTAGGCCATTAAGAATATATTGTGACAATTCAGCTGCAGTTTTTATGGCTAAAAATGCCAAAAGTGGCAGTCGAAGTAAGCATATCGACATTAAGTATTTAGCCATAAGGGAACGTCTTAAGGAGAATAAAGTGGTCATTGAACACGTTAGCACTGAATTGATGATAGCCGATCCTTTAACTAAAGGCATGCCACCAATGAAGTATAAGGATCATGTAACTAGTATGTGAATAGGTCCCATCATGTAATTTGTCGTCATTTGAACGACTTTTGTTGTATGAAACTCTTATTCAGTTGTAATGTTGATTCTCAATTTTTGTGTATACATTTTGTTATTTATGAGAATAACATTTATCCTTGGTTTTGGAATAAACATGAGGTTTATTCATTAAGATATGTTGTCACATATAGGCTGACATTAAAGAAATAAGATGCATTGTGATACATGGAAGATATTACTCACTCTTAGAGGACATGTCATCATAATTTATGTGTTTTGTTTCTTTTCTTTAAGCATAAAGTTTTCGTGGAATTAGTTGAATGATCCATATGATGAAAATGATGTGATGAAGTGGGAGAAAGTTATTTATTTTTTGTGACCCCACATTTTAGACCCAAATTTTCTCTTAAAGTTGCAACTATTCAACTCCACGCTTCGTACCCTTTCGTGACAACCGCCCGTCTTGATGGGAGACGATGTATAAATAGGAACGTACGTTCATTTTCGACGGGTGATCAAGTGCCTAACACAAAATCCTCACATTTTAATACACCATCGTGACGGAAATTTGGTTAGTAGAGTACACTTATTACTTTCTTGATTTTTCAGGACATTCGACGAACGTGAATACAAATAATGGCTGGAGGTTTGTCTATAAACGATATTGGCTTCCGCATATGAATTATTTATGTCTTACAGGTGTGTCCTACGTCAGGGGGTCCGACGAGAGTTTTGAGTCCTGGATGAGCCGGGAGTCCCTAACTTTCGTGTCCCCATTTTTGGTCGAAATCAAGTTAACCACACGTGTTGCGTTCTATTATTATGTTCCTGTGATATTCGGCGATACAAGCACCTCCGTTTGGTCGTTTGGCCGCCCCCGCCACTGCCATCGTTTACTTTGTTTTATGTTTCATGCTTTGTGGCCGACAACGGCAGTCCAACAACAAGAGGAAACCGGCAGGGGGAGGCTTAATGATGAATGCCTATGAACCATATGCAGTTCATGTTTCGGGAGTTTGGCATAGGAATCAGTGGTCGAAGTTGTTCTCGGTTGGTCGTGAGGTGTAGAACAAAAGTTGAAGTTCTGGGAATAGGAAGCCAAGCGAAGTCGGTGACAGGAGGAAATGTCGGGGAAGAAAAAATAGAATTTTTTTAAAAACAAAAGAGTAGACGATATGGGGAGGAGTAAATAAGATGGGCCTAATTGGCTCAATCAAGCGGGGCCCAGTTTGGTCTAGTGGGCTAGGTTTTGTTCGTAGTGACTTGAGTTTGTTTCATTTTTAGTATTTTGGGTAGTAATTTAGATGGGCTTGGACTGCGATATGGGTTATATTTGTAAGGGGGTTTAAGAGTTTTAACTGAAGTGGGCTTGATTAGTAAGCGCATTTATTGTGTGACCTTAAATTATAATAGTTTTAGGATATTTTTGGTAATTTTTCAACAAAGTCCCCGGGAGAGGGGGACAAAGAACAATCAGAAAATAGGTTTTCTTTTCTCTGTAGGTTCACGTTGCACATTAAGTCAAAGTTCAATGACCATTTTGTATCATTTTCTTATTTTTGGATTAAAGGAAAGTGATTAAAGGAAAGTGATTACACCAAAGCCTCAAATGATGTAAGTGAAATTCAGTTATTGTGAAAAGGTCCAAATTAATTAAGAGAAGCTTCATGAGTCCACGGTCGATAAAGTAGGCTTGTTATCAATTGCAACAATGGTGGAAGTTCCTAACTGCGAGTCGTCCATTAGCTTTGGTATTTTCAAACATTGAATATTTAATAAATAATTTTTATTTTATTTTTCTGCACACGAGTTTGAAGAAATTTACATAGGGATGGAGAAATTATTACTTAAGCTGTTTCGAGTATGGCTTTTCTTGCACTAGCTGTATCTTAGAAAAAGGAACATTGGTCTCTTTACACACGCATTTGTAAGAGAAAAGGGGGAATCTTATGGCATGCTCACGAGAAATATTGCTTATCAATAAATAAATAAAAAGGTTGCCCCTGGCCTTGTTTGTTCTGTTTGATTGTTCATTCCCGGGAATCAGTCCTCGCAATTTCTAATGTCCTTCACATTGATTTGCATGGTCATGTGGTCCAATTACTAAGAGAACAATATCTCTTTAAAAGGTTTCTTATATAGGGGGCATATGACTTTCCGTTCTTCTTTTACTATAACCAAGGCAATAACACTCATAAGGAAGTGATCTACATGCTCGGAAGTCCATTTCCATTTCCACCTATATTATCCTCTCTAACATTACATAGCTCTTATAAGAAAAGCGTCATTTAAAAATTAATTGTCACTATGAACATCTTGACTCTAACATAAGTTTCTAATTTATTTTTGGCTAAAGACCTGACTGTTGATTAAACCATCTTTCAGTAAAAGACCAATTACTTGAGCACGTCTATTAGCATAGCACCAATTTGCGACCATATCTCTTTATATCGCTGGAGGTTGACCACATCATTAATTGGCTGGAAAGTTTCATTTTGTTTTTCAATTTGCCATCCTGCGAGTTCCAAAGATAATGTGATTTTTTACTTGGTTATGCTTCGTAACTCCTTTCTTAATGATATGTTTCTCCAACCAGAGTCTTGGTATTTCACATACTTCCAAAGTTGGTTCGAGAAATTAAGGATTTTTTCTATATTTGATCCCCAATGGATTACTCTGTGGATTTGTTCAACTTTTAGGAAGCATAAACGCAAGTGTCCTAATTTCCAAAAATCTGTACGTTTAAATATTGGTCCTTGTCCCCGTGTTCGTAAATTGTTAACCACACACTATAGATTGTGGCACTAATTCGTCACTTTTTAGAACATGGCACCAAAAATAACGCCCTTGGGACATTGTACTTGGGGGAGAACAAAAATAAATGAATAAAACGTAGCTTTTGACGTGAGAATTGATCGTATTTGCCAGAGTTCTCTAGCGATTGTTCAAATGCACGCGTGTGTAGCGAATCTCATATAGCACTCATCTAATAGTTGAACGTAGAGGGTTTGTTTATTGAGTTTCGCTAAAGTATGCGGGAGGGAAAAGTACCAAAATAGTCCTAAACCTTTTGTATCGGTACCAATTCAGTCCTAAACTTTTCAATCGACCAATTTAAATTCTAAACCTTTTCACACGGCAGCGTTGTACATTGGTCCATCCCGGCTTAATTTAAGCCGGAAAAATTTGCTGGCCAGCCATGGCGGTCTTACGCCATACACGTGGAATTTTTTAATGATTTTTTATAATTTTTTCAAATTTTTTAAATTATTTTTTTCTTTTTTCTCTTTTCTTTTTATTTTTCTTTTTCTTTTCTCCTTACCCTTGGCCGGCGAGGTCGCCGGCCGGCCGGCCGACCATCGCCGGCCACAGGCTGGTCGGGGTGAGGGGCCCCGCGCCCTCGCTAGCCATTGGCGAGGGCCGCCGCGCCCTCGCCGGCCACAGGCGAGGGCGTCGGCCCCCGCCCAGATCCAGGCGAGGGCCGAAACCCTCGCCCGTTGGCCAGCGAGGGCCTCTGCGCCCTCGTCGGCCACAGGCGAGGGCGCGGCAGCCCTCGCTCGTGGCGGGCGAGGGCACGGCGGCCCTCGCCCAGATCCGAGCGAGGGCATGTACGCGCTCAGCGCTTCTCCTCGCAGCATCTCTCTCCGTCGCTCGCCGCTCGAAGACTCTGCCCCCCGACGAGGGCCCTCGCTCGGATTTGGGCGAGGGCCGCCGTGCCCTCGCCTGCCACGAGCGAGGGCTGCCGCGCCCTCGCCTGGATCTGGGCGGGGGCCGACGCCCTCGCCTGTGGCAGGCGAGGGCGTGGCGGCCCTCGCCAGTGGCCGGCGAGGGCGCGGGGCCCCTCGCCCCGACCAGCCTGTGGCCGGCGATGGTCGGCCTCGAGGGCTGCCGCGCCCTCGCCGGCCAACGGGCGAGGGTTTCGGCCCTCGCCTGGATCTGGGCGGGGGCCGACGCCCTCGCCTGTGGCAGGCGAGGGCGTGGCGGCCCTCGCCAGTGGCCGGCGAGGGCGCGGGGCCCCTCGCCCCGACCAGCCTGTGGCCGGCGATGGTCGGCCGGCCGGCCGGCGACCTCACCGGCCAAGGGTAAGGAGAAAAGAATTTTTTTTTAGAAAAAAAGAGAAAAAAAGAGAAAAAAAATAAAAATAAAATTTAAAATTTTGAAAAAAATTATAAAAAATCATAAAGTTTGTCTACGTGGCGCCACGTAAGACCGCCGGCGGGCAAGTCAGCAATTTCCATTAAATTAAATGGATGGGACCAATTTGCATGCAATGTGAAAAGGTTTAGGACTAAATTGGTCCAATTGAAAAGTTTAGGATTGAATTGGTACCAATACAAAAGGTTTAGGACTATTTTGGTACTTTTCCCTATGCGGGATGCATGTAAAATCTAGCAAGGGATTTAATTACGTACGGGAAATATTTAAAAATCATCTGCAATTATTGATCCAGAAAAAGATGGACAGAACCATAGCGAAGAGTTCCGTTCTCATCACTTCTGAATTTCCACCGCTTCGGTTTGCGTGGGCACGTTGTCCAATTATCAAAAGAACTAAGAAAACATCTTGGATGCCTATCTAGAGGAAGGGCCTGTTTTGCTAGCCTTGGTTGAGCGTTGAACAAGTCAATTGCCTCATTAAAGAGACGCAACCGCCACTGGTTCCTCCTCTGGGGCCAGAGAAAATCATGTACACAGATTCATTCGGTGTTAACATAGGGTTAAGATTAGATCATTGACAATCTATCTATGTACACATGAAAGCGGATGTTACTTGCCACGTAGCAGCATATGCGCTCTCGCTCTTGTGGGAGCTTTATCTAATGATCTAATTTTTATTGTTATTTTAGCAAATATTTTGTTAGTTTACTGTAAATTGAAGACCATGATGAGTTCTTATAAAAAGTTTAACAATATAGAGGTACCTATTGTGATATGATATCTCTTTTAACCCTAAATTGCGGACTCTCATAATTTGGTTAATAGATTTTCACAATATTGAAAACCAAATATGACATGATAGCCCATAATTGATAGATGATATTGGAGAATCAATAATAATAATAATAAAAAGAATATCCTTTGCTACTAGAAAATTTCATCACAAAAAATTAATTGCGTGTATTTTGCTAATAACTGAATATTAGAAAATGATGATAATAATTATTAGCTAATGAATAGATATAGTTACCCGCCATTAAGAAAATTTAAATTAGAAAAATAAAATAAAAGACATGATTGCACATAATTTCGTATACAAGTATGATAACTCCTGGGATTAAACTGCAAAATCTAAGAAAATAGCTATTACTAAAATTAAGGCGTTGTTCACCGGGAAAATGTTTCCTCGACAAAATCTTTAATTGAAGGGGCAAGGTTTTGGATTTATTGTTTGTGATAAGCCCTGTGTGGCTCTAGAAAGAAAGCAACTTATCTAAACTACTGATAAAAGTAAAATGCAAGAAAACAAGAGAAAAGTAAAATATGATTGAATGTAAAAGTGCGATAAAATGAAAGATAACAATTGAAAACTAAATGATCGATTGTCAATTTTGGCAAAAGGTCCTTTACATTGATGTTTTTCATTTATTTATAATGGTAATCCACGAATAACTGATTTTAGCTGTTATCATTTTAATATTTAAAATGTTCCGAAAGTCTCGTCTCTTTATCAATAACCACTTTGCCTTGCCGATATATTCGCTAGTGTCGACTCCCGTAGCAAGTTCCCCTGTTGCATTGTTCAAGACTTCTATCTGTCGATTGTTGGCATTCGGCCTAATCTACATAAATTCCCGTGTATTGGGCCTACCCTATTCTTTTCGAATTCCGAAGCCCAATAAGTTAATTTGAGCTCCAACGGGCATGCCATAACACTTTCAACTGTTGGAGAATTTAGCTATGACAAAAAAAAAAAAAAAAAACTAAACCTACCCTTTCAACTTAATATGCTCCTCTTTTCTTTCCTTTGATGTTTTAGTGTAGTAGGGCGACACTTTACTCGGGATGGATTGGCTTTAGCTGTCTTGTGGTGTACCTATTGCAGTGTCCATGGGATTCCGGAAACAGAGTGAATGCATTGGACGATCATACATTTGCGTAGGAGTTCGAACGTGAAATGGTAATTAAGCAAAATGACCTGCAATTACCCTCGCACTCATGCTTATTTGGGAGATTTTTACATGTCCATTTAGATGACTTGGGTTTCTATTCGCTTTATGACTTGGACCAAGAGTTTCAAGGAGAGGCTGGCCTTGTGCTATCTAGAGCCTTTAACTTCCGTTAAATCTTATGAATTAAAATGTCAATCCCATTTTTCTTCACACGGCAGCTAGTGAGATTTTGAATTAGCCAATTAATATGATAACACTTGTTGAAATTAAAAACATGTTCATGAGGAGTGGAAGTTGATTATCCCCGATTGTTTAGAATGTCATGACATCATCCAATTCTGACTAGTGCGCATAACCCAATCTTTAAGAATCAAACAATTTAAGTGAAGTTCATTTCACCTAAAAAGGCCCAAATTCACTAACAAAAGCTTCACATAAGCCCATATGATCAAATAGAATTGGCCTGCTATCAACTAGAGCAACGGTGGAGATTCATAAGTTTAGATATTTTTAAACATAAAGTAATTAAGAAATATATATATATATATTCTGTTGTGCACTCGAGTATGAGAAGATGCACATGGCGATGAAATTATTACTTAGGCCTTTTAGATAATGTTTTTCCTGGTATGAATCGAGGCTAATAAAAGAAATTTAGTGTCTTTCCACGCATTTGTTGGGGGAGAAAAGGGAGTCTGTTTTTGTTTTTTTGTCATAAGAAAAGGGAGTCTATTTGACAGGGTTCTTCCGATACCTATGAATTCCATTGGACCCAGAAATGAAAACGTCACGGTTTATGGGACCCACACCTGCACCATTACTGTTGTCATGTTTTGTTTGTTCCTATTCTAGCAGTCGCAATTATTTATCTGGACAATGTGAACCGAATCACGTGATGAGTTTCGTCCTCGCCATTTCGAAATATCCCTTTTAACTTCGATCGGCCACGTGGCACATTTACAAACCGAACTAAGAAAATATGTCCTGCCTATTAACAGGAAGGAAATGGAAAAAGGGAGGCTTAAAGAAGTAAATTTGCCTCGTTTAGGATTTCGTATTTAACAAGCACTTATGGTTCATCCACACGTACCGCCCTTCGGAATTTGGACACATCTTTGATATGCTCCAAGATGACTCATTCTCAAACGCAAGAGCCGTGGCATGCCTTCCACCTACATTTTGTTTTGTCTTTGTTCGAGGGTCCCTTTCAATTATTTCATCTGGGACAAAGATGGACAGGACCACGTGACGAGTTCCATCTGATTATACCGCTTTTTGAGACTTGAACACTTCATCTTCTTTCCAAACATAAATCCATTACAATAATCTCATCTTTCCGTTGCTCCTCTATAAAAGAAAAAATAACACATTTCAATTTTACTTATCGTGCAACACCTAACATCCTTTAAAGCATTCGAATACTTCACGTGACTTTTTTCAAAATCATCATCATGATGCTTCTTTTTCTTAGCACATTCTTTTTATTCCAACCCATATTAGTACAAATGATTGGACCTAGTGGAATCACTACCCGCTCGGTATGATTCTCAAAACATTACCTTCAACTAAAGACCGGTGTGGCCGATTTAAAATTCACCCGTTTTTTTCTTGAAAGGAGGGCACACAAAAATCTTTATAAGGGGCCCTCACCTTTGATTCATGTATACATGCAGAAAAATCTCTCTATTGTACAAGCACGCTCTTAATTTACAAAAATCTCGTTAATTTTATTCAAGGTATAGTGTAAGCATATAATGGGGATTTGGATATCTTTGCCTTACACTTGTTTCGTCCTTTATTCAAAGGTTGGACGATTAGCATTTACGTTAATAATTTTTAATTTAAATTAGTTGGATGAACTTAATTGATATCAATGTAAAATGATATATAATTAATTTGGAGTGACAGAATTGGCATTAATGCAATAACTTTGAAACTTCTTTTCTTTTCTTTTCTTTTCTTTTTTCAGAAAAAAACCAATTAGATGAGAGCGTCTATTAACAAAAGACCAATTTGAGACCACACGTCTTTCAATCAAATTTCTTGATTTTTGTCGCCTTGTTTGGTTTGTGTTTGTACAATACGCAATCATTTATCTGGGCAAGTTAGGGCAACTATTCATGACTGTGGTTTTGTCTACAAGGTGGGGCATTCTTGTACATTCTCATGTTAAAGAGCACAGGGTAGTACTATGTGACGATAATTTTCTCGTCGGTAATTTTTTAACGAGTGCTGCTAATTTTGTATTGATGGAAATTTTTTAAGAAGATCCTATATCAAATAGTGAGGAGACCATCGATCATCTAGCCTTAAAAGCATTTGCCTATAGTCATGGCCGTCATAATCTACTCATAGAATTCAATCCATTCTAGTCTAAACACAGTTCACTATGGACGGGATCATTTTAGCAAGTAATTTGAGTGACCTATACATCTCAGATCTCTGAAATCCATTTTGAACCGAGTTTGAACAATAATTTCTAGAAAAATCCTCTTTTTAACTCATTAAAAGCTGGTAAAATAGAGGGAGAATAAAAATATTTATCATCGACTTGGTAAGTACCACACCAACTTTTGCGCATGGCAACTAAAAATGTAAAGATTTTTTTTGGGAGGGGGGGATATAAGTGAAGTGATCACATAGCAAGTTATAGATTGTTTTGTATTGCAGACTTTGAAGCTCTTTTTTTTTTTTTTTATCAATTTAAGGGAAGTGATCACATTGAATACTCAAATGATCTAGATGAAATTGAATTCTCATGAAAGGAAATAAATTAATTAACAGAAGTGAGTCTATTTGGTCCGATAAAATAGGCTTCTAATCCTTTACAATATAGCTGAAAAACTTGGACCATAGAGTAATTGATAAATGATCTTATTTTATTGTGTAAGATTCATAGCTTAGAAAAAGAAACGTGAGTCCCATTCGTGCTGGGGTGTGATTCAGAAGGCACAGAAAAAGTCTTAGTCATTTGCAACTGTTGATCCGGACTGGACAGATCCACAGCGATGAGTTCCGTCCTCATCATTTCCGAATTTCCTCCGCTTCGATTTGCGTGGCCTTTTTGTCCAATTACCCGACAGAACAAAGAAAATATCTTCCATGTCCAGAGGAGGGGCCTGTTTTGCTGGTCTTGGCGTTGAAGAGACGCAAGAGAAAATAATGTACACGGATTCATTCAGTGTTACCATAAGGTTAAGATTGGATCATTGACAATGTATCCATGTACATGTGAAAGTGGTTATTACTTGTCGCATACCAGCATGTGCGCTCTTGCTCTCTTGCGAGCTTTATCTAATGATCTAATTTTTATTGTTATCTTAGCAAATATTTTGTTAGCTTACTTTAATTTGAGGATTGTGATGAGTTCTCAAGAAAAGTTAACAATATAGAAAAAGGGTGAAGGAAAAAGGCCGCCATGCTCGTAATAAGAAATTTTTCTTGGAATCTCTTTTATGAATGGTTAATTAGATGAACTATAATTAGACGAGAAGAAGTCGTCAATTGACAACTCCACATAGCAAATGTACAACATATTTATTGTGAAAAAATAATAGTAAAAGAAAAGAAAAATACATTCAAGAAAACTAAGAGACAAGAACATCAAATATTATTCTTGTCATTTCTGTTGATAACTAGAGGTATCAGGTGATCATAATGAAAAACCAAAACAAACGAGGAGTAACGAGGGATTAAAAGGACAGTTGCAACAGAAGGAAGATGCATAAGAAGATAGAAGTGAACTGCTCATGGATTGTCAGATTAGGTCTTTCTTCAAGTTTTGGATGATGATGGGTTATCACATCCCTTGACATGCAGTAGAGAGTAGATCGAAATGTGAATCCTCCCTCTCAAGCAACAAAGGCCCCAATTCTCACTACAAGAATGCTAACTGCACCACAAAGGACACGGCTTGCTGCATGCCCGATAACACCATTGAACTCGAGGAACCCTAGTGCAGGTTGCTGATTATTCGAGGATGTTGACGTGTATTCTTGTCAAAATCATGTGAATTCTTACTAGTCGATATCTATGGATGTTAAAGATATGGTGCTTTTACCCGTTTGTGATGCGAGCGCACAAGTACATGGAGAGGAGACACAATTGCAGTGGACAACCGAAAATAAAGGGAAAACCATCGGCACCTGCACCGAATATAACTTTACAGCATTTTTTCTATGGTTTCGTGATTGATTAGCTGGCAACTAGTGACATTCTTCTTCAATCGATGACTTTCTAAATTTGCATAACCATTCTCCTCGGACTATTCTTCTTATATTTTTGGAGTAAACTTTCAGCAACTTGTATTAAAACTTGATTTTATGCCTTCTCATGCTAATGAAATTAAGACATGAAAACATATGGTATATGCATTAATGGTTAATCTCTGTTATTTGTGCCTTCAATGCCGGAGTGTTGCTGAATTACTTTATGACGGGAAGGCTCATTTGTGTCACAGAAAACACTTTTAGGAGAGTCTTTGCACGCGTACGTTATGCTATTTTCTTTTTGACCTGTATGCTTCACATGCAGCAACTCTCATCTGCCAAAATTTCTGCCATAGCACTTCAACTCGTGTCAAAACCAGCCTGTATACTTCTAATCAAGTTTTAGGCAATCACATGAGAAACCTAAAGTAATATAGTTAAGTAGTTCATAATTCCAATGAATGACTGATTCAAAGAGATTTCTGCTTGGTTGCATTCCCCCCAAATTTGAGCTTGCTTAAAGGTTTTTAAATTTTGATCAATGGATTCTTGAAGAGTGATCCAATTGCAGTTGTGTACTTGTGGAGAAGAAATCGGAAGCTTGAGGAACTTGGGAAGACAGAAGTTATATTAGATAGGTTGGATCCCACACGGATGGAAAACATTTCTTTAGCATATCAGTTCGACTCTTCAGCATCTGGTTATGGATCAACTTAAGATATTCTTCTCTTTTATTTCCTTTGGGGTTCAAGCGTCACAGGAAATGTGCAGACATCTCAAGTGCCAAAACTTAGCATGGGTGGACATATAAGTGCCAAAACTTCAAAAAAAAAATGCATTTAAGTGCCAAAATTGAAATAGAAAAGAACACTTAAGTGCAAAAAATGAACCACGTTGGATTTCCGATGAGCCACATTAGATTCCCAACAACCACGTAGATTGATTTTATTAATAAAATTTTGCCATGTTAGAGTTCCAACAAACTGTATTGAAGTTGACACTTAAGTATTTAATTTTTAAAAAAAAGTTACATTTAAGTATACATTTTAGAAGTTTTGGCACCTATATATCTACTCGTGCTAAATTTTGACATTTGGGGTGTGCTTCTTTTTGTAATAGGACTACTTTTCCCAGGGTGGATTGGCTTTAGATGTCTTGGAGTCTACATATTATTATGTCCATGGCATTCTGGAAAAAGAGGGTGAATGCATTGGACGATCTTACGTTTGCGTAGGGGCTTGAACACGAAAAATGGCAATTAAGCAAAATGTCCTGCAATTACCCTTGCAATCGTGCTTATTTGGGAAATATTTACAAGTCCATTTAGATGGCTTGGGTTTCTATTTACTTTATGTCCTGGACGAGGAGCTTCAAGGAGAAGCTAGCTGTGCGTTGTCTAGATCCTTTAATTTCGATTAAATTTTATGAATTAAAAAAGGTCTATGTCCATTTCTCTTGACACGGCAGCTAGTGAGATTTTGAATTAGCCAATTAATATAATAGCACTTGCTGAAATTAAAAACATCATGAGGCGTGGAGGTTGATAACCCCCCGATTGTTTAGGATGTCATGATGCCATCCAATTTTGGTTAGCACACATGACCCAATCTTTAAGAATCAAACCATCTAAGTGAAACTCATTTCACGTGAAAAGGCCCAAATTAACTAACGAAAGCTTTATCATGAGTCCATGTGGTCAAATAGAATTTGCTTGTTATTAATTAGAGTAGCGATGGAGATTCATTAGTTTAGATATTTTCAAATATAAAGTATTTAATATATATATTCATTCTGGTTTGCCCATTAGTACGGGAAGATGCACGTGGCGATGAAGAAATTATTACTTAAGTCCTTTCGATGATATTTTTCCTTGAATCGTGGCTTAAGATAAAAAAATCGTTGGTCTCTTTCCATGCATTCGTTGGAGAGAGAAGGGAATCTTATGGGGAGCTCATCCTTTGAGGAAAGCATCACGCTTCATGGGACCCACGCCCGCACCATCATTGTTGGCGTGTTTTGTTTGTTTTTGTTGCAGCAGTTGCAATTATTTATCTAGACTAGGTAAAGCCGTAGAAGAATAGCTTAGCTCTTAGTTTCTGCAGAAACTGTTAGCAGTGACGAAAAGCAAAATCACTCTTCTTGTTGGCGCCCCCATCTCGATAGCAAGTCGTTAAATTTGACACTTAATTAAAGTCTAGCATTCTGTAATATTTATCTAGGATTAGGATGCAGAAGAAGTGCATGTATGACGTATCAGCCAACTCCAAGTGGAAAATGATAAAAGCATCAACTGCAGTAGCCCGAAAATGATATGCAACGCAGCCAAATGGAAAGACCCTACAGTTGGTTATAACTACAGTCATGCCATTGTGTCTTAGTCAGAGCATTTTTGGAATGCTGTGTCCAATTAGGTAGCATATCAACTCCAAATCCATGTGGATCTATCATTGGCGTGTAAAAAAGACTAGTTACATACCTATCTTGGAAACCCTGGCATTGGTGTGTAAGGTGCTGCATGGCAACGTTTCTGTTCCTCAAAATTTCTGTTCTTTGGTTCCCAGAACAAAAAAGAAGAAACTTTAACGCTATTAAGTTGTTTTTTATTAGGGAATAGAAAGCAAGCGAGAATAGATTTGGAGCAGAAATGATAAAGCAAAAAAAATTTGCTTCTTGTCCCAGGAATAATTTTAGAAATAAGCTGATTTTCTTTTTAATTTTCTTTTATTTCCTTTTCTTGCCGCGACCACGTTAACCGCCCGGGTTGCCGCCGTTGCCGCCGCATTGCCATTGGCCGCCCCGCCGCCCGATCCCACTCTGTTGCCGTCACCACCGCCCGCCGGCCGCACGGTCATGGCCACCGGCCCACTAGCCGCGCCGCACGACCGCATGCCGTCGCCGGAAGCCCATCGGCCGCCCCCTCCAAGGCATTGCCGGCCGCGTGATCGGGGGTCGGCAGCCACAACCGGCGGGCGGGCAACGGCGATCCGTCGGCAAGAATAAAAAATGAATAAATACAAACAATAAATTGTTGCGTTACCAAACGCATTTCTATTCTTTTTTTATTCCAAGAGTAGAAATTTTGTGTCATTACCAAACGGATTCTTTTACTCAGAAATTGTTCCCCGGAGTAGAAATAGAAAAGAACCATTTCTGAAAAAAAAAACTCTTCCCGGGAAGAGAAGCGTTGCCATGCGCAGCCTAATATGCTTAGGCTGTTTATTAACCAAAAAATTTGCCAATCTTAGCACTAGAAGAACATTCATCATGTAGAATCAATACATACAGACTTGAAGATTAACATAACTCCACTAGAATCTCAGTCCAGCAAGAAAGTTTATGATTAGAAGATAGGCTCCTAAGGGCGTGCATGGAAACGCTCCAAAGAAGGGTTTCGAAACACTTCGTACGGATTTTGTTTAAAGGAACAAAAAAAGAATAAACGTTTGGTTGCGTTTTTGTTCTTTTTTTGTTTTTTTGTTCCCGAAACAAAATAGGAACAAAAAAAAAAAAACAAATTCTTGTTTCTGGCCTTGAGAAACACTTCTTGGACGCCCGAAAGGAACAAAAACGCTTCTCTTCTCTTTTTTTTCTTTTCTTCTTCTTCTTTTCTTCTTTTTTCTTTGGCCGGTCACCGGCCTCGGCCATGGCCGGCGACCGGCCATTGAGGGTTGGCGACGCCCTTGAGGGTCGGCGACCTCGCCGAAGCGTTGCCGGTGCGGGTGAGGCTCAGCCTCGCCGGGGGCTGGCGAGCCTCGCCGTGGCTGGGCGAGGCTGCCGGCCCCGTCGGCCAGTCGCCGGAGGCCGGTGACCGACCGAAAAAAGAAAAAATAAAAAAAGAAAGGAAAAAATGAAAAATAAAATAAAAATGTTTAAAAAATTAAAAGAAATAAAAAAAGAATAAAATTTACCAAACGTGTTTCTATTCATTTTTTATTTAGGAACAAACGTTACCAAACGTGTTTTTGTTCAAAAATTGTTAAGAACGTAAACACTTTTTTTTGTTTCTGTCCCTAACAAAAAAAAAACAGAAACGTTACCATTCGCACCGTAAGTCACTATATGAAAGAAGAAAGACAGCCCTAATTGAATACCGCTACTAAGACTAGGTGAACACAACCACGTGATGAGTTCTGTCCTCGCCAGATGCCATTTCGAAATATCTTTTCACTTCCTCGATCTGTGTGGCCACGTGGCCCATTTACAAACGAACTAAGACAATATATTCTTAAAGTCTACGATGCGCCTGGGGGTATTCTTGCCGACTAACAGGAAGGGAATGGAAAAGGGAAGGGTTCAAGAGATAAATTTACCCTTCTTTAACATTTCGTGTATGACGAGCACATGTGATTCATCCGAACGTTCTGCCCCTTCAGAATTCAGACACAGCTTTGATCCACTCCACGATAACTCGTTGTCAAACGCGATAACCCATTACCTGCCTTCCACCTTCGTTTTGTTTTGTCTTTGCCCGGGGTCACCTGCAATTTATTTCATCTAATACAAGGTGGACAGGATCGCGCTATGAGTTGCTTTTCGAAACTCGAACACAATTTGATTTTCTTCTCAAACACAATCCTCTTATGAAAATTTCATCTTTGCGTTGCTTCTCCACAAATAGAAAAGGACACATTTCAATTTTACCCATTACACAGCACCTCACATCCTTCGAAGCTTACGAATTCTTCAAACGTAACTTTTTTAAAATCATCATCATGTTGCTTCTTTTTCTTAGTACATTCTTTTTATTTAAACCAGATCGGCTCAAACGGTTGGATCTGCTGGAATCACATGCCAGCTTAATTGGTTCTCCAAGCATTACCTTCGACTGAAAACTTGAGTGGTCAATTTAGTCAATTCTAAGTTACCTATTCTTTCCTTGAAAGGAGGGCATGTGAAAATCTTTACAAGCGGCCCTCAACTTCGATTCATGGATTGGTGCCATTTTTTGTATGAGCTCGCTCTTAATTTATAAAAATTTCATTAACTTTATTCAAGATGTAGTGTAAAAATATAATGGGGTTTTGGATATTTTTGCTCTAAACTTGTTTCGTCCTCTATCGAAGGGTTATCCTCTATAGGACGGTTGACATCTATATCAGTAATTTCCAACTTAAATTAATTGGATTGACTCAAATAATATCAATATGAAAATATATAAAATTAAACCAGTTCAGTTAAAAGATTTATAATCGAAATGATATAAATATAATAAATTTAGAATATTTTTCTTATATATTTCCCACCAAAAGATCAATTACGTGAGAACATGCATCAGCAAAAGACCAATTTGGGACCGTATGTCTTTCAATCAAATTTGTCGATTTTTGTCGCATTGTTTGGTTTGTCTCTGTAGGATATGCAATTATTTATCTCGGCAAGTTGGGCAATCATTCATAACTGTGTTTTTGTCTCCAGGTGGGGTATTCTTGTATAATCTCATCTTAAAGAGCACAGGGTAATACCATGTGATGGTAATTTTCCGACGAGTCAATAATTTTTTAACAGGTGCTACTAATTTTGCACTATGAGAAATTTTTTAAGATTCGGTAGCAATCAGTCAGGAGATCATCGAACATCTAGGCTTAATAGCATTTGCCTATAGTCATGTCCATCATAATTTACTCGCAGAATTCAACACAGTCTAGTGTGAACTCAGTTCACTATAGACGGGATCATTTTAGCTGGCGATTTGCCTGACCCACACGGCACAGATTGCTCAAATCCATTTTGAATTGAAAAATCCTCATTGTAACTCATTAAAAGTTGGCAAGACGGGAAGAATGAAAAAATTGATCATTAACTTGGCAGTTCATACAAACCACACTGACTGTGCGCATTGTAACAAAAACCATAAAGAATTAAAAAAAAAATTAAGGGAAGTGATCACACAGGGGGTGGAAGATTGATTTGTATTGCGGACTTTCAAGATTTTTTGTTTGTTTGGATTTAAGGAAAATGATCAACTAAGCGCACAAATGATTTAAAACTTGTGAAACAGGCCAGATTAAGTTACAGAAACTTCCCATGACTCCAGAAGGTCCGATAATATAGGTTTTTATCTACTACAATATGGGTAGAAATCTTGGACCATAAAGTAATTAATGAATGATTTTATTTATTATATATGAATCATGTCTTACAAAAAGAAACACTAGTCTCTTTTATGTTGGAGTGCAGTTTATACTTCCCAATAATAAGATGACATGAGAACCCTACTCTTCGATGAGTGGGTAAGATCCATGGGGGCAATTTTCTCAAGTTGTTACAGGGCTTTTATAACTTAACTCATATTTTATTGATGATTTTGGCTTGGATTCATAAATAATTATTATGTATAATTTTTTTTATAATAGAGAATTGTAATAGAAAGTGACAGGTGCTAATTATAATATAATCATTGGCCAGATATGAATCTAGTTTAAGAATGAATTAATATAAATCTTTTAATTTGTTTTTTTTTTTTTTAATTTGGTTGTGTTTGAGCCCCTAATATTTTGTTAAAGAGTGAAAAAGTCCTGGTCACCTGCAATTATTGATCCAAACGATCCAGACAAGATGGATAGAACCACAGCAAAGAGTTCCATCCTTAGCATTTCTGAATTGCCTCCATTTTGATTTGCATGGCCACGTTGTCCAATTACAACGGAGAACTAAGAAAATATCTTTGATGCCTATGTCACGGGCCGATCGATTGGGATCGTGACCGTGCGGCGACTCGGGCGAATTTGGACTACCCAAGCCAAGCCTTGCTCGATCGAACGCTCACCCGCTCGCTTACCCGGATCGTTGAGAGAGAAAGTAAGAGAGAGGAGCTCTGAAAGGAAGCGGAAGCTTTGATATTACTGAAATGTTGGGTGATTACAAATGAAGGAGGACACCCCTTTTATAGTTAAGGGCCTCGGATTACAACCATTGATCTAGAATTTTACCGGTGGACGAGATCGCACCGCCTCAACTACCGACATAAATATTTAACTACCGTCTACCGACATAAATAACGGAAGCTTCTAGAGTCAGGCAAAATGACGGTGTCGTCCTCCCTTGGAAACTTCGGGGATAAGCTTTGATGGGAACTCGAGTTGGAGGAAGAGGTCTTCCATGGACGAGTCGGGGTCGTCCTCGGGGAACCTCACGGATCGGCCTTCTCTCGGTCCGTGACATTCTCCCCCACTCATTCGAGCGACGCCCTCGTCGCTCACAGCTCGGAGGTTGGCCTTCTTGGCACGAGCACGGGCTTTGGCACGGGCTCTCTTGTTCTTGTTTCGTTTGGTGCGGATGCTCTCATATGACGGACCGCAGCCTTCATTGATGAAGTCGGATTTGGCACGCGACTCGGCCTTTGGCTTGGACGGAGCGTGCGGTGCACACTCAACCTCGGGGAAGAGCGCTTGGATTGGCATGGCATTTGTTGGAGTAGGATCCAACTTGACTTTCGGTTTCACTTCGGACAGTTTGTTGATGCGCATGACGGCCTTCAAGCTTTTGTCGAGGTGTCAGATGGATGCGATGGTCTTGGTGTCGACCATCCCTTTGATCATTGGGACCGTCGTCGGGTAATTCGGATCGAGGATCACGAGGCATTTGGTCCTCATGTCGATCATGGATCTCACGCTATTGAAAAATTGCATGCCAAGAATGAGATCGTAATCGTCAAGCGGAATTACCTCGAAATCCATTTTGCCCCTCCAATCGCCGATCTTGACGTCCACATCCGAAGTCGATCCTACGCCACGGACGCCTTCCGAATTGACCGGCTTGAAGGTGTTCCCGGTCGGCTCCACGCAAAGGTTCAGGGCTCTTGCCACTTCCTTCGACATGAACATGTTCGACGCACCCGTGTCGACCAAAGCGTATAGCGTTCGGCCGCACACGTCAACTTGCACGAAGAACATTTCCGTGTCCGACGCAGCTTCTTTTCCTTTGGTTGGGGACCGAGCTTGGACAGAGTTGATCATCTTCACGGCTCCAAGTCAGATTTGTCTCTTCTCTTCTTTGGACTCCTCATTTTCTTCCTCGAGGGCAAGGAGGGCGTTGATTTGGCCCTTCTTCGGGCACTTTTGGGTCCAGTGCGGACCTTGGCAAATGAAACAAGGAGAAGGTGGGGGTTGATCAAACCTGCTCACGTAGTCCGTTGGTGGTCTACCCTTTTGGAAGGCTGGCTTGGAAGACCCTTCTCCCCATGCTTTGGCTCGGCCGCTTTGCTCATGCGCAGCCCGGGGAGTGTTTCTTCCAGCTTCATCCTCGCAAGGTCGATCGGTCCTCCAATCTCTTTGTCAACTCCTTGGTTCGGTCTTGGTGAGGTCGACGAGCGACTCGGCCACGCTCAGCGCACGCGCCAGGCTACTCACGTCCCACCGCTTCAACTCGAGCAGTGCCCATGGCTTCAATCCATCCATGAACGCTCCGAGAGCCTCCTCTTCGCTCAGGTTGCGAATCTGGAGTTTGAGCTCGGTGAACTCCTTCACGTACTCTCGGATCGTGCCTCTTTGCTCGAGGCGATGGAGCTTGCTACGAGCCTCTTGTTGAGCGAACTCGGGGAAAAAGTAGTCCCGGAACTCTCGCACAAAGTCGTCCCATGTGCACACGGGATCGGCGCCTCGTCTAACTTCGTCACACCTATTGCGCCACCAAAGCATTGCCGTATCAGACAAGAACATGGACGCGGTTCGTACCTTGGTCGTCTCGTCGTTCATGTTGACGGCGCCGGAGTATTGTTCCATGCTCCAGACGAAGTTGTCCACCTCCTTGGCAGATCGTTCGCCGTTGAACTCCTTTGGCTTTGGCACCTCAATTTTGGGCACCGCTTGGTTCGGCACAGCACCATTGGTGATGCTTAATTTGCACAGGGCAAGCTCGGTCTTGAGCTCTTGGATCTCGGCCTTCATGACTTCGATCTCGTCCCTACGCGGAGCTTCTTCCTCGATCACTTGGACGCGCTCCTTCAACACATCGATCGATGCTTCAAGGGCTTCGTCCTTGTCGTGTAATGGGGCGGTAGCTTCATCGATGCATGAAGTGAAGTCTTTACGGAGTGAACTGTCAACCTCCATGATCCGGTCTCGCACGTCATCAAGACCTTCCATGAGTTCTTGCACAGCGCTCCGGACATTCGCAATCTTCTCATTGAACGCAGCTACGACGTCCCTCGAGGCGTCTCTTTTCTTTCCACGACCGCGGTCCTCTTGGACTTGCACGGTCTCTCCAACCATGACAGCTTCTTGGCTCGACATTCCTTCGAACAGTTGGCGCTCCTTGATCTCTCGAACGGATCTCTCTTTTGCTCTGATACCACTTGTCACGGGCCGATCGATTGGGATCGTGACCATGCGGCGACTCGGGCGAATTTGGACTACCCAAGCCAAGCCTTGCTCGATCGAACGCTCACCCGCTCGCTTACCCGGATCGTTGAGAGAGAAAGTAAGAGAGAGGAGCTCTGAAAGGAAGCGGAAGCTTTGATATTACTGAAATGTTGGGTGATTACAAATGAAGGAGGACACCCCTTTTATAGTTGAAGGCCTCGGATTACAACCATTGATCTAGAATTCTACCGGCGGACGAGATCGCACCGCCTCAACTACCGACATAAATATTTAACTACCGTCTACCGACATAAATAACGGAAGCTTCTAGAGTCAGGCAAAATGACGGTGTCGTCCTCCCTTGGAAACTTCGGGGAGAAGCTTTGATGGGAACCCGAGTTGGAGCAAGAGGTCTTCCACGGACGAGTCGGGGTCGTCCTCAGGGAACCTCACGGATCGGCCTTCTCTCGGTCCGTGACACCTATCTAGAGGAAGGGGGAGAAGCCATCAACCAATCTCTTGACCCTAATTACAACTCCAACGATCAATCACTCACCATTCTCTTGCCTCTCTGATTGGCCACCCTAACCCTAACCTTGTGGATTCAAATATGAAGTGCATCTCCTCTGTATCTTCTGAAACTATCAAACCAATGCTCTATGTTGTAGGTTTCCGATTCATAAACTTTTTTTCCTCCAATCGTTCCTCTTTTTCACTTCGGCCAAGAGGTTGTTGTTTCCTTTCCTGTAGCACTAATGTACTATGAGATGTAGAATTATAACCTTAGTAGGATATTGATAAAGTTGTCACTGACACCATAAAAGGGACATGATAAGGACTAATAACAATCCGAGAAAAATATGCCTGTAGTCTCCAAACATCATTAACATATATCATGAGAGTCTTAGGATTCGGAAATTTTTTGGTCAACATAAAAAGGACAATAATGCAAATCACTACAGCAAAATATAATGGCCGACAAAAATAAAAACACACTAATTATGATAATGTCAAATCCTCTTGAATCATTATTATAAGTTCATAACCTTAACCCATTCCCATTTTGAAATATACATTTTTTTAATTGTCTCGACAATCGGATCAAGAATAAGGAGTCCAAATATATTCTAGATGAGACAAATAAAAAGGGCTTAGAGACCACTCAAAAAATCAAATACATAAGGGTTTTCTTTTGAGTTATTTCATATTTCCAAGTTACTCAACTTAAGTTTTGAGAATGCAAATGATTTTTTTTTATAAAGAAAAAGAAGAATAAAAAAGTATTGAATAATCTTAATCTAATTTTTTTGATTTAATGCTTTTATATATCTATTTGACATTCGAATTGTATACATAGACATATCTTCTAATTCCCTCTCTTTTTTATTTTTTATTTTATTCCCTTCCATCATTCCTTAAGTTTTGCCAATAACCACGCCCGCCAAATAGAAACATTAAACTAAAAGCCCGTACAAAATGAGCACCGCACAAAGAAAATATTTTGTTGCGAATGAACAAGATATTGAGGAATTGTCCATATAAAATCATAATTATTGATATGGGCCCTTTTTACATTTCATTAATTGAGTCACAGGTGCCTAACATATTCATATCTAACAATTTTCCTGGATCAACATCACCAAGCCCTGCCAATCATCGCTGCCAATTGTCCATATCCATGAGCACTATTTGATCGATAGAAAAAGTACAATAATGCAAATCATTGTAGCCAAATGTAATGGCTGACAAAAATAAATTCGGGATCAACATCATTAAGCTTTACCAACCATCTTTGCCAATTGTCCATATTCATGAGCACTTTTTGATCGATAGAAAAATGACAATAATGCAAATCACTGTAGCCAAATGTAATGGCCGACAAAAATAAAAGCACACTAAGTACGGTAATGTCAAATCCTCTTGAATCATTTTTTGGGGATCGACATCACCAAGCTTTGCCTCTTGGGATGACCCCCTTCCTCAGCTCAACACCGAACTTGATCATTTCTTCTGGTTGGGAAACCCATCTAACGCTTTCTTTGCTGCGTCCACTTGGGATGCTTTGCGGCCAAGAGGCCAGCCCATGCAATGGGCTCCTTTTATTTGGAATAATTTCCTTGTCCCCCGTTATCAATTCCTGCTTTGGTTGATTACTAGGAAGAAGTTACCAACTCAGGTTTTGCTTCTTACCTATGGCAGAATCCCAGCTGTGAATTGTGCTTTCTAATCTTGTCATCTAGACTACTCGACCATCTATTCTTTGGTTGTTCCATCCCTGCCACCTTAGCCACCTGTTGGGCTTCTAGTTTTAATTTTGCTTGGCAGAACAAATCTTGGGCGAATAACCTATATTGGGCGATCAAATATTTATTTGGAACTTCGTTCCACTCCACTCTTGTCCAGTTGCATTTGCTACCATGTGCTACATCATTTGGAATGAGCGGAACAATATTCTCTTCCGAGGAAGGACTCCATCCCTTTCGACCATGAATAAGCGTCTTGAGAAGGTTGTTAGGAACAAAGCTTTGTCCTTCCATCAGCCCCCCTTCCATCAGCCCCCCCCCCCCCCCAACACCACAAATCGAAGATTGCTGCTTTTTTTGTCGCTTAATCCATCTATTTTTGCGGACTGATCTACCTTTTGCTCAATGGACTTATGTGAGTAGGGGGTTCCATTCAACCCTCGTCTGTCCGGAGGTGTCTCCCAGTATCCTTGTTGTTGAAGTTTGAAACTGAAGATGGGGCCGCAACTAGTTTCTTTGAAGCTTCTTTAGAGGTGAGATTGTCCTTTTCTACCAATCTTTGAGCTGGGATCCTTTCCCTGCTCTTGTTTATTGTAACGGTTGCCTTTGTGTTGTTTGTTTTCCTTGTTAGCAGCCTCTTTGGGTGCTTTTGCCCCTGTTTTGGCTTTGCCTTCCATTATTTTACCTTGGTACCCTTCCACTCGCTATGACTTTTGTCTTTGTGAGTGTAAGTTTTTCGTGCCGAGCTCTTGCTGTATACCTATATATAGCTCTTTGGTTTAAAGCCAATATAATCTCACCTTTTACCAAAAAAAAAAAAAAAAGACTTCACCAAGCTTTGCCAACTGTGCCTGCCAGTTGTCCATATTCACGAGCTTGTACCGCTATGAACCCAAGGGTCTCGTGAGGATGGTAGATTCTTGTCTTATTCAACCTGTGGTAGAAGTTAGTCTTACATGGAAAAGGCTGAGGGGATCACATACTTATACACGCCTTAATATTAAATTAGCACTATCATTGTTTTTTTTTCCATCTTTGGTTCTTTTTTCCCTCTAAGTATTATGTGTGAAGCCATGTGCTGAGCGTGGCGTTTCCTAGTTATAGATTTACATATTCTATGTCACATCTTCCTGGTTGTGGATCTACTGAATTTTTTATTTTGTCCCGAAGTAGGACTATATAAAGATAAACACTCATCTTTTCTTAACTTTGATGTTCCTGTGTGGCAGGCCAACAAATTTTTCGGGGTGGATTGGCCTTAACTGTCTTGTAATCTCCAAATCGCTATATTTTTGGAGTTCAGGAAAAACAAAATGAATGCGTTGGACGACCTTATGTTTGCACTGGAATTCAAATGTCAAACAGCAATTGAGGGGATCATGACTTGCAACTACCCGTGCAATCGAGCTTATATGGGAAATATTTACTAGCCCATTGGAATCACTTGAAATTCTATTTGCCTTTCATCTTTTCGTGTGAGGAAGATGATATCTCAACAGTATTTTTAATCGGGAGGTTTCATAACAGAGGTTAAAGTTGAAGGACATAAAGTTTATAGGACGAACTAGCTGTGAGTAGTCTAAGACCTTTAACTTCTGTCAAATCTAAAAAAGTTAACTATGGTGATTCAGGGAGGAAACTATTACACTGCTACGGTGAGCTACAATACTGCTATAGTGCTATGATTATGAATAATATTGCTACAGTGCCATTACCGAACTGATATGGTGCCATGAATTTACGTAATAATGATCACTCACTCTTAATAAAGGTAATAGCTAATTTAAAGAATTGAGGATATAATTAATAAATCGATAAACTGAAATTGATAAATTGTGTAAGTGTTCACTAATTGCTTATACTTTACAACTGGTCAAGCTTGGATTTTCGTAATCTTGTACAAATCCTTGGTTATTTTCAACTACCCATCCTATTCATAAGTAGTTAGGATCCCTTGAATGTCCTCCAGCTCAACCTAGGGGTGTGCAACCGGTTCAGGTCAATCCAGTTCCCGGATCGGCTCACCCGGAAAACAGGGTTGGGAACCGATTCAGGTTGAAACCGGTCCGTGAACCGGTTCCCAAAAATTAGACCCTGTTTGAACCGGTTCGGGAACCGATTCCGAGGGATTACCCACCCAAGAACCGGATCGACTGGACCGGTTTGGGAACTTGTTTGAAGCCACCCCCAAAACGCAAAACCTAATATGTTTCTCCTTTCTACTTCATTCTATCTTTACCTTTCGAAATTGCGAAGCCGACGCCGCTCTCGTTGCACCCCTTGCGCTCGCACCACCCCCGCCGAGCTCGCACCCGAGCGTCGACGCCGCCTCCGTTTGATCTTGCCGTTCCACCTGCTGCTGTTGCCTCGCTGACGAGTGCAGATCTCGCCGCCTATGTTCGATCTCGCCGTTCTACCTTGTTGCATCTTCGAGTTCGAGCAACCCATAGTAGCCCTCTGCCGATCCCAAGCTCCCTTGCTACCGATCTACCGCCACCCGAACGACGCCCCCTGCTCCGCTAACGATCTAGCCTAGCCCCCTCACTAACGCCTGCTAAAGCTGCGTCGATCCTTGCCGCCCTTACCAGCCACGATACCAGGCTTACCAGCAGCCCATCGAAGCCACTATTGTGCTGATCTGCGTCGACCTGACGTCGTCGCGTCCTATCAAGCCCCCTGCTGCAACGCCTCGCCTGCGCTGCCCTCCCTTGCGAAGCCATTGTTGCCCCTGTTGCTAGGTCCTCTTCTGCTCGACGCCCGACAGATTTGCTCCGACGCCCAACAGATATACTCCGAGCCTACTCCCGAGCATGCCCCTACCGTCAACAGCCCAGCTTCGCCACTGTCCCTAACGCTACTTTTGGTCCGCTCGCCGCCGGTCAATGATGTTTGATAATTAGAAATTATTAGCTTCATTGATTAGTTATAGGAATGAGTGATAATAGTCGCTCATTATGGAGGAATTTGCAATACCAACGTTGTGTACAAATAGGCACATTGAGCTTGGGTTCAAAGTAGTGAGCAAAAATAAGGAGAAAACACAAAGGATTTGGCAATCATTCATGGCTGCTAGGTGGAATTTCATGGTCATTGTCATTGGGCTCCTTTGTTTTTGCAATACTCTTATGGAACTAACGCCACATTTCGGACGAACCTGAAATTTCTTCTTGCCAATATATGTCAAAAGTATTGGGATTTGGGGATTGCAGACTTCTATACGAGGACTATCCATTCCATCAGAATGTATGGATATCTAGGTCTACTGTTGTAGTCCGAAGAATAAACTTTTGTCTCTTCACATGGTATTCTCATGCTAAAAACGTATGATATCTTCATTGTTCTCGGCTAGCAGCCGGAGCTCTCGATCTCCTCCATTGCATTCCATCCCCTCGAGTCTCTCTCTCCCTTCCTCTCTCTTCCATAATCTCTCGCTCCTTGCCTCGATTTCCCAAACCGTTCTCCAAGGACTCGCAGGTGGGTGGGTGCGTGTGTAGTTTTTTCCGTTTCGCCGAAATCGCGTCGCTTTCTTGGAAATGTTCCGGTTCCGCCTGTGATCTGAATTCTGCTCGCATCCCTGCTTCAAGGTTCAATTCTCTTCCTGGGGTCGAATTTCCTCGTTCTGCTCTCGCTTTCTTCGCACTCCGCGGGCGAGGCCATGGGGAGGCTGGCCTCGCCCTCGGCCCCCAGGCCGCCGGCGAGGTTAGGTGAGGCTAGGCGACCGCCGGCGACGGTGACAGCTTCGCGGCCCTCACCCAGTCGCCGGAGAGCCTCACAGGCCACAGCGGGGAAAAAGAATCCAAAGAGGAAGAAGAGAAAAAAAAAAAAAGGAAAAAGTGAAAATAAAAAAATTCAAAAAGTGTTATTAAAAAATTGTAAGCCTTGGTCAGTTGGCGTCCATGTTGGTCTCTGCTTATGAATGGATTGAATTAATATAATTATAAAACATTTAAAATTAAATTGACATATAAAAAAAATCATGATTGAATTATGTTAAGTTTGAGACTTTTTTTATATTTCTCACAACGTTTTATAGTCTTGAATTAAGGAAAGTGATCACACAAGCATTCAGTGAATTGTTGGGCATACTAGTGTGATTAAAAGTAGAGAAAATTTTTAAATGATGATTTGAAGTGAGACTATTCTTCTAATTGAAAATTCAAAGTGGACTTTTTGTCTAAAAGATGACCATGGAATAACAAAAGTTGTTTCAAACTAGTCCCAAGCTTTGCTCTGGGCATTTACGTCCAAGAATTTTTTTTTTCTTTTCTTTTTCTTTTCTATTCCCCATCTTCTTCTTCATCGACAATGACAGCTTGGGGTTGGACTGAGCGTTTGTGACAGGAATGTATCAATGAGCGATAAGAAGTGGCGTCTTGTGAAGGGCATGATATGTGAGCAGGTTCTTGAGGACGTGAATGGTGGTGGAGAGATAGAAGGAGAGGAGGTGGAGGAGATCGGAGGAAACCATTGAACTGGGTATGGATGAGCTTGGATATGCGTGTTTCAGTTTTCAATCAAACCTCATTTTTGGCATTTGAAGCGTTCACGATCGACATGCAGATGAAGGAACAAGATCATAAGAAATACACTCGTCATTGTTCTCTCTTTCTTTTCTAAATTTTCTGAACACAGCAGACACACATGTCGCTGTTGATCGTAGAAGAAAAGGACAAGCATGGGGAGAAAGAGAAACTGTGGAGGACCACGTGATGAGTGCGGTCCTCATCATTCATCATACCTAAATGTCCTTTTCACTTCCATATCTGTGGCCAAGTGGGCCAATCACAAAGAGACCCAAGAAAACATCCTTAGCCTAATTTAGGAAAGGTTGTTTTAGTGATCTTGCTCAAAAAGGTAAGGGTTAAAGAAGTAAATTTGCCTCGTTATACGAAAAGCAACCATCACAAGATTTCATATATACCAAGCGCATCTCTTTCAACCTTCGGGGCAAGAAAAGAAGCCAAGCTTTACTTTAGGAGGCGAGGGCTCCTGCTTGAAGTGGAGAAATCACGCCGGTAAGAAAATCACTCAGATGCTCCTTTTTGTTTTGAAATATTTACTTTGATGACTATAGGTTGAGGCGTGAAGGTAAATCCTCAAATTATATTTCTTTTTGGGATGCAGACATGACTTGATCTATTTCAAGAAAATTTACTCTGAAACACAAAACTTAATATAGTAAATTTCATCTCTACATTGCTCCTCTAGAAAAGCCCCACCTTCATTTTCTTGTTTATTAAAATTTGACTGGGTGGAAAATGTTTCAGTTTTACTTGTTGCGTGACACTCTACATCCTCTAAAGCATACAAATTCACAAATTACTTTTTCATCTTTTGGGGGCAAGAGAAGAAGTAAAGCTTTGTTTTGCTAGTGCTTGAAGAGGAGAAACTGCATTGGTAAGAAACACCACGCTGATCTTGAGAAATCACTAATACACTCTTTCTTGTTCTGAGATATTTGCTTTGATGACTACAAGTTAAGCTGTGAAGCTAAACCTCCGACCGTATTGCATTTCAAGACTTGGACATGACTTGATTTGTTTCAAGGTAACTTATTCTAAAACACAAAACTCATTATAGTAAATTTCATCTCTACATTGCTCCTCCAGAAAAGCCCCACCTTCATTCTCTAGTTTATTATAATTGATGGTATGAAAAATATTTGAGTTTTACCTTTTATCAAAAAAAAAAAATTGAATTTTACTTATTGCGCAGTACAAATTCACATATTACTTTTTCATCCTTTGGGGCAAGAGAAGAAGTAAAGCTTTGTTTGGCTTGTGCTTGAAAAGGAGAAACCGCATTGGTAAGAAACGCCATGCAAATCCTAAGAAATCACCGAGATGCTCCTTCTTGTTATGAGATATTTACTTTGATGACTACAGGTTGAGGTGTGAAGTTAATCCTCCAACCGTCTTGCCTTTTGAGACTTGGACACAACTTGATCTATTTCAAGGTAACTTATTCTAAAACACAAATCCCATTATAGTAAATTTTATCTCTATATTGCTTCTCTAGAAAAGCCACGCCTTCATTCTCTAGTTTATTATAATTGATTAGATGAAAAACATTTGAGTTTTACTCATTGCAAGACACTTTACATCCTTTAAAGCATATAAATTCACATTACCTTTTAAAAATAATCGTCACGCATATTGCTTCTTTTTCTTAATACATTCATTCTATTCATAACCCATTGGTATGAATTGTTGGTTTGTTTGGACATGGTGGAATCGCATACCAATCCTCACTCTAGGGCAGTTCTCGAAACATTTACCTTTGACCACCGGAATGATTGACTTTAAAAGGTGGATAGGGGAGAATCTTTACTTAACGGACCTCAACTTTGGTTCTCGCATCTATACACAAAAATTTCTTTACTGGATGAGCTCCCTCTTAATTTACTAAAGCTTCATCCGATGATGCCAAAGTAAAGTACAAGGGTATATGAAAGTTATATCCACAGGGATTTGGACATCGTTGCTCTAACCTTGCTTAGTCCTTTATACTATGTGAGAGGATCCACAAACGGATTACCGATTTGGAAGTGTCCAGAGGGAGAGAGAGATTCGTAACTATGAGCCATCAGACTAGCTATATATTTTCATACATAGACTAATTACTAAATAAATTCATTTTAGTATGAGAAAATATATATGGCGATGAAGTAATTAATAATAAAATATTAGTCTTTTCCCACACATGTTTGAGTGAGAAAGGGGCATCCTATGGAGAGCTAATGTAAATTATTGCTCATTAATAAAATAGTGTCCTTATTAAATGGGATGGGTTTGCGGATAACGTCTTAGCTCACGGGACCACACCACCCCATAATTTCCTGTATGAATACATTGTCTCTAATGTACGTATCGATTCCTTTTTTGCCAAAGACCTAAGTGCCGAGTACAGCATCATTTAGTGAAAGATCAAATATTAGACAACGTCTATTAGCGAAAGACCAATTTGAAAGCATACTTCTTTCGATTGCCGAAGGTTGACCATAGCATTACTCGGTTCGAAAGTTTCCTCATGCCTACGAGTTCCAATTGCAAAGAAATTGTGACTTTTTTCCTTGGGCACACGCTTCATAACTCCTTTCATGATGGAACGTTTCTCCAACCTAATGAAAACTAGTATTGTAGAAAACTTTTAAAGTGACTAAAAAAATTAAGTTGATTTCCACATTCAACCCCCCATGTATTACGATACATATCTGTTCAACTTTTAGGAACAATGAACAAGAGTTTTCCTCACCTCTTCCAACAAAACGCTTTCAAGAAGTATTTGATAAATCCCAGTGTACATCAATGCGGTATTTTACATTTATTCATGTGGATTAGTTGACTTTAAAAATTTAGGTACCCCGTGATTTTTATAACAAAAATATTAGATAAGGACAAATCAAAATAATCATTTTCTTTATCTAGGACGAGGTTTCCTAGATGAAAATTCCGAGTGGATAAAATTTTGTATAAAATGATCCCCTTTTCATATGTCTTTTAAAAAAGCACTTACTCTTAATATAGAGATGGAGATGGCCCCTGTTATCTTTTCTATCCAAATAAACCTACGTGGCAACCAATGTGATAAACACCGCTTGCACGTAAGCAGGATCGGTCGTTTTTTATCGCTAAACAAATTAAAAAAGAAAAGTTGTTCAAAAAGTTTTTGAAAATATTTATATGATTGTTAATTAAGTTTTAAATTTTTAATTTTATTATTTTAGTTATAAACCTTTTAACGATTTTTAAATGTAGTCCGTCAAGTTAATTGTCATTGAAAATCATAAACATGAATGATTTTTATAAATTTGATCAATTTGATAAATTTTATTTATTTATTTATTTTTATTTCCTTTATTGAATTTCCACCGAGCAATTGGCGGAGAAAGAAAAAAAGAAAGAAAGGAAAAGGAAAGAAAAATGAAAACTTGAAAATTTTAAATAAAATTATAAAAATTATTCATGTCAGCGTTAATATTTTATTATGTAAAATGATCAACGGACTATCATGTTAATGATTTTCGATTATAGAAATCACACAAGTGACGCCAGTTATCACCATCGATACTGCTTGCAAGTCTTGCCTCAATCAATCTCTCAGCCTCGGTAATGACTCCTACGACAACAAACGCAAGCTCGCGCTCGCTCCTCTTGAATCGCCCACCCTAATCCTCTCCTTGTATATTTAAATTGGCAGCGCATTGAGGGAAAATCTTCCACATCTTCTGAAACTGTATGACTAATGCTCTCTCTCGTAGGTATAACGTCCAATTTATAACGTTTTTTTCCCTTCAATCATTACTCTTGTTCTTTATATTTTGCTTTTGTGTTTGCATCTTTCTGCAAATCGAAAAGAAGAAAGAAGGAAACTGTGACATTTGGTTTTGCTTCAAGATTCTGTTACTCTTTTTCTTTTTGTTTCTCTTCAGTAAAAATCATTTTGTTTTAAGTTCAAAATCATCTTCTTTTTGCCTTCTACGATAATAAAAAATCGTCAAGTCAGCTTACCACGTGAGCGCCATTTGCCACGTAGGTTAGTTGGAAAAGATGATAGTGGCGATGTTCATTCGTCAAGAAAAAATACTTGCTTTCTTTTATGTAAATACATGCTTTTTTCTGGAGTTGGCCCACCAGATATGTGAAAACTTTATATGGCATTCCAACCCACGGAGGCCATTGAAACCCAGCCCTCTATGTTAACAACTTGCTTTTTCCAAGTCGCATTAGCATAGTCAATTAAAAACATGGAAAAAGAAAAAGAAGTGTCGTCTCTTTCCGCAAGAATGAAGAAAGAAAGAGAACATTAAAATGGTCACTATTGACTAGTTGGAAACGACCGACTCCATCTAGATTGCGGTCGAAACATATTTTCAGGGGGATTGAGATATCTAGTGATATAGGTCTCTCTTTGTCATTTCCTTATGATATTTCTCAACCAATCAATTTTTTTATAGCAAGACACGTGTCGATAAATTGTGATTTTTTGTTGCCGTTGTTTTGCTTTGTCTTCCTCCTATGGTCATTTGCAATTATCTATCTAGATAAGTTGGACAGAACTATATGATGAATTTTGTCCTCATCATTTTCCCCTAATATTATACATTTCTCAACTAATTAGTCTCTTAATTGCAAGTTATTCATTGATGAAAATGGAACATGAGTATCTGAGTTGCATGAGAGAGAGAGAGAGAGAGAGAGAGAGAATTTTTTAACATTGTAAAAATTACCTCAAGCCATCCTATTACTATTAAGATGAATAGTTTAGTTACATTAAAAAAGTGAACAATCTAAGCAAATTAGTATTTATGGACCAAACTT
Source organism: Eucalyptus paniculata subsp. matutina (assembly GCA_017140255.1). Classification (NCBI taxonomy): domain Eukaryota; kingdom Viridiplantae; phylum Streptophyta; class Magnoliopsida; order Myrtales; family Myrtaceae; genus Eucalyptus; species Eucalyptus paniculata. Next base: position 46,313,564 of record CM029436.1, on the reverse strand, counting down.
ACAAACTTAAAAGTATTACAAAATTTAATCCATCATAGTTTAAAAAGAAGATGGGAGAAGCAACGTTGATAGTGAGAAACAAAAAGTATGGTTAATTAACCATTAATTGATTTTTACTCATAGAAGAATATTTTAGTCAATTAATAATAAACATGAAAGGTGAACAGAAAAATGAGAGCAAAAAAAAATAGGATGAATTGACAATTGACCTTGTTTTTTTCCTTAATAATAAATTGATAATAAAATGTGTGTATCAAGCTAAAGAAGAGGTGGAAATAGCCCTGCCTTTTATTTTTTAATATCAAGTAAAAATATATAGACTATAATTTGATGCATTGTTCTTGTTCAATTTAGAATTTTCCACATTAAAAGGTAGCCAGTTAAAAAAGATTCTCCTTCAATTTATAGGAGACATGGCATAGGCATACGCCGTGTGCTTAGAATTGATTATAATCTTTCACAAAGAAAATATTAAGTGATCCCGAATCTCCACGTCAGCCACTTTTCATCTCTCTCCTCTGGAGAGAAGCTTTCCCCGACCCAAGCTCATCGTCTTCATCAACCAGTCAGCAAAATATTGGGTACCCTTGCTGCGCCCAGTCAGCAAAAAACGAATCCATTAGTTGATCGACAAGTGTCAATGGAGCTCACATTTTAGATTTTTCAAAAATTCTTTTCTCAATCAGTTTTTTTCTTCCATAAACGCCCTCCGTCTCTCTCCTTCGTCTCTCTCTCCGTCTCTTTTCTTCAGAAACAGAGGTGGCCTCCATCGACCGGCCAGCGACGAAGTTGTCGCAGGAGGCCGAGGTCTTTGTGCGGGAGAGAAAGGCGGCGGCGTGGTGGAGGTCAAGCATCTCGCCGCGGACCTTGGCGGGCTTTGCGTCTACGAAGGCCAGCTCGTCAGCGAGGCAGGTGAGGATTTTCTAGGCGATGGCCATGCCGACGACGCCGACCCCAACGACGGCCATCTTGGTGTGTCGCTTGGAGGGCGACGGCCGTGGGGTGTTTTGGATCGGCTTGAAGAAGGCTTGGGTCAGGTCCAATTCGCCGGGGCTGAGGTAGGAAGAAGAAAGAGGATCGCAGATGAGTGCTTAAATTTGAGGGTTGGACAGCGATCTTGGCGTGGCGCTTGGACGACGATCTTTGTGCATCTGCTGTTTTGAACTTAAGGGTCGAGAGAGAGGAGCGCGGATGAGTGAAGATGAAGGAGAAGAAATAGCGAGGGTGTTTATGGAAGTTAAAAGATTAGTGAAAAAGAGATTTTTCAAAAAACTGAAACGCTAGTTTCATCGGACACTTGTCGATCAACTTATGGACTCGCTTTTTGCTGATTGGGCAGAATAAGGGCTACCCAATATTTTCTCGATTTTCTCGTAACGTGCTGCTTTTCCACGTACGGTCATCTGCAAATTGTCCACGTAGACCAGTAACGTGTAGCTTGGGGGTACCGAGTGCAGTAACTGTACGTTTTCTGTTTTTTAAATGCACTGTGCTTCTCTCTCGCGTCTTCGGTTTTGTTTCGTCGTGCACATTGTTTCATCACTTTGCTCTTCTTTTCTTTTCATCCATAGCGAGTGATTAGTTCTGCTCTCTGTTCAGTTTCCTTCGGACAGATTTGGTTTAGCAATTAATCATTGGAGGCAACAACAAAAGGCACAGAAGAGGGAGGAAAAAGGAATTCTTAGACATTAAAGAAGAAACTATGGCCGAGGCATTTGCTAGCTCCGTTGCGTCGAAACTAGGTGAGTCCTTGTTTGCTTCCATTGGACGCCAATTTGGGTACGTACTGCACTACAAGAGCTACATCGAAGATCTCAAAAATGGTGTTGACAAGTTGGAGACTGCTAGGGAAAGGGTGCAACGCTCCGTCGATGAAGCCTTGTGTGATGGAAAACCTATACACACTGATATTGAGAAATGGTTGGATAGCATGAAGAATAAGGCTAATGAAGCAGAAATTTGTTAAAACAAGGTGAAAGTACAAAAACTGCTTGCTTCCGTGGGTGGCTTCCCAACCCAATGGCGCGCCATCCAATTGGCAGGAAGGTGAAGAAGATGACTCAAGTCGTTCAGAAACTCTATAATGAAAGTGCAAATAATAACTTCCAGAAAGTCTATTATGAGAATCCTCCGAGAGGAATTGTCACTGCTACCACTTCCGCTGCAAGATTTGTTAACAAGAAAGAAGATGTCCTAGAGTCGAGGGCTTCAATCACAGAGGATGTAATGAAGGCTATATCTGATGACAAGATTTGTGTGGTTGGGGTGTTTGGACAAGGTGGTGTTGGCAAGTCCAAGCTTTTGGAAGATGTTGAAAAGCGAGTTAAGAAAGAGAAGCTGTTTGATGTGGTTGCCATGGCAAATGTATCACGCAATCCAGATTTAAAAACAATCCAAGGAGAAATTGCTGACACTCTAGGCCTAAAGCTAATGAATGTGGAAACTGCGCGTGGGAGAGCCAATTGTTTGCGTGAGAGGTTAGAGCGTGACCATGAGAAAAAAATTCTCATAATTTTGGATAATTTGTGGAAGAAGCTAGAATTGAAAGATGTTGGAATTCCTTGCAGTGATGATAATAAAGTGAGGGGCTGCAAGCTATTGCTATCATCTAGAAACGGAGAAGTTTTACGCATTGACATGGTCTCTGATCAAGAATTCCGACTCAAGGAGTTAGATGATGGGGAAGCAAGAAGACTTTTTGAAAGGATATTGGGGAACAGAGTTCACGATCTTGAGTTTAGACCCCTGGTAGATGGAGTGGTCAAGAATTGCGGAGGCTTGCCATTTTTTATAATTTTATGGGCAAAAAGGTTGAGGAGAGGAAATTTGGCTGCATGGAGAAATGCTTTGACTATGGCTGGGTCTGATTTAAAATTAGTAGTGGAACTAAACTACAAAGACTTGAAAGACAAGAGGATCCAATCATTGTTCTTGGTTTGTGCTTTATCCCATGGATGGGAAGTGGATATCTTGGTCTATGGCTTGGGTTTGGGTTTATTTAACAATTTCAACAAGACCATCGAAGACGCTAGAGATAGGTTGAACATGGATCTAGATTGTCTACGGGACTCTTCTTTATTACTAGATAGTGATGATTCTAGTGATCAATTTGTAAAAGTCAGAATGCATGACATAGTTGTTGACGTGGCCATCTCTATTGCTTCCACAGAATGGAAGGCCTTGGTCGGGGGAGGATTGTGGGTTTAAAAAATGGTCAAAGGCTGAACTTAGAGAATGCACTGTGATGTCCTTCCCTAATGTTGGCATTGATGAGCTTCCTGAAAAATTGGACTGCCCTAATTTGAGGATGCTTCTGTTGTACGAAGACAACCCGTCTCTCAAAATTCCCATGTCATTTTTTGAATCTATGAAGAAGCTCCAAGTCTTGGAATTAGTAGGAATATCTGTCACCTCTCTACCTTCGTCGAATGAGTTCCTTGAGAATCTCAAGTCACTTAGTCTTGTCTTTTGCCGTCTTGAGGATATGACTCTTCTCGGAAAGCTGAAAGCATTGCAGATCCTACATCTCTTTGAATCAACAATTGCTCGGCTGCCTAAAGAAATAGGTGAACTAACAGAATTGAGAATTTTGAACTTAACAAGTTGCACTAGGCTCAAAGTTATTGAACCTGGCGTGCTCAAAAGCTTGGTTAATTTAGAAGAATTGTACATGGATGACAGTTTTGATCTGTGGGAGGCTGAAGATGAAGCACCGCGAAGAAATGCCAGCCTGACTGAGTTAAAGAACATGAACAAGTTGAGCACTTTGTACATTGCCATTCCTCATTCTGCTGATCTCCCAAGGGACTTGCCGTTCGGGAAACTGAACAAGCACAAAATCCAAATTGGGGGTTTTTGGGATTGGTCGGTTGAATATAAAGAATCTAGAACTTTAAAGCTCAAGCTGGATTCAGGCAATCTTCAATCTTCTTTTAGAAGAGTGGGTGCAGAGATGTTTGCAGAGAACACAACATCTCAACTTGGATGGATTGCAAAATGGCAACGATACTATTCACGATTTGTGTGTTGAAGGATTCCAGGAATTGAAGCATCTTCACGTACAAAATAGCCCCTCATTTCACTATGTTGTTCACCCCACGAACAATGTCCAGTGCATTGCATTTACGAGATTAGTATCTTTGTTTCTCGAGAATCTGGACAACTTCAGGAAGATTTGTTGCGGCTGTCTTGCCCTAGAATCCTTCAGCAAATTAAAGATTGTGAAAGTGGACAACTGTAGTGAAATCAAACATTTGTTTCCTTTGTCCATGATGAGAATATTACCCCAGCTTGAAGAGATTGAAATAAGTAGATGCCATTTGATGCAACAAATTGTTGCCGATGCCGAGGTCGACAGAGATGAAATATATGATCCCAATGTGAAGTTATGCAATTTGCATAGGCTGACATTGCGAAACTTGCCAGAGATGACGAGCTTCTACAAAACCGCAAACCTCCCAGTTGATTTCTTTGACGGGCAACAGGTATATAATTTGTCATTGAGATTTTATGCATGGATTTTAAATGTGAGAGTACAAAAGGACGGAGAAAAAATTGGATGAAGAATTTTTTTTCTGAGATTTAGTTTTCCAGAATAATTAAGACAAACGATAATTTAATTTTTCAATATGGAATTGCTATGTGATATGTGAATACATTGAAACATTTATACAGTAGTTAATTACATCTCTCTTTATCTATTTGATGTTTTCAACATAGTTAAAGAAGCACCGTGCGATTTATATATTTTTCAAATAATCTGGAAGGTTATCATTGCTTAATGGTAAAATCGAATATGTATGCACAAACATTTATTGATATATTCATAAGTTAAAGGAAGTATATACGACCTTTACAATGTTTTTGAACTCTATTTGATAATGAATGGACATATGTAGAGTCCTATTATATCTGCTTGATTAAAGTGAAAAAAAATAACTAAAAAAAAAAAAATCAATAGGTGAATTTAACTACACTGACCATGTGTCAAATAACGTCCGGATCAATTACTTATAATTTTGCAGTCGCAATCGTAAGTACATCAGCATTAGAGTAGTTGAGAAAATAAAGTTGCTATTTTCCCCAATGATTGTAAAGAGTTGTGGTGGGCGAATGCACCATTGCGGAATTGTGTTTCTACACAAAGTTCCATTATATAAATCTTTTTTATACTCTTATTTGATAGATGATGGAACTATTATGTGACTACAAATGAAAAATCAAATATAATATCCGATAGGTCAAATTGTTTTTGTTACCTTGGTACATTAATGAGATTTTTAGTCGGACAATTTATTTTATTTTTTTTGTTCTAAGAAGCTATGGACCTTTCGTGGTGATAAAATCTACCACAAATCTTTATTCTAACCACTTTTCTAATGTTGCTTGTAAAATTATGTGCCTGCACACGTTTAAATTTCTTCTTCCTGGAAAGTATTAATTAGAAACACATCTAGCATTCATTTGTGCACTATCGCTTTGATTTAACAATTCCTTTAACTGTTTTGTCAAAAAAAGTTAAAATGGAAGCCCTTCTTTAAATTATTTTTTAAGATTATGTTTATCACGTGAGCCAAAACGCATAAGCATGCTCAAGTAAAATCATTTGTTGAATTAAGTATTTCATTTTCTTGGCTACATAAATAAAATTTTCCATATAATTTTGCTATTTGATAAGGAAGCGCATCTTAAGTCCTTAAATAGGTAAATTAAATCCTTTAATGAAATTGACTCGATGCCCATATGTTGCTGTTCGCTCAATTAAATCCTTTTATGGCCAACCATGGATCTCACAGTGATGAACCTTCATTTATTTATTTACTTTCGGCCAATGTAGCATATATTCCGCATTACATCTATGATAGAAAATAATGGATCCTGTAGTGCTATGCATGGGGACAACAAAATCTTTTAAATGCTTTAGCATTTCTTTCATAATTATAACATTTTGCTTTCAATCTAACGATAAGAGGATTTTCTTTAAAATATTTTGGAAAATATGGCAGGCTCAAATTGCATCTGCAAATCAACTAAAAGTATAGTTTTTCTCTGTTTGTCAATTTAGTTCATGACTATTCGATAGGAAATAATTCGTTTGACTTATTATATATAATCACAGTCAATGACTAAAAAATTAATTAAGCCTTGCCATGAATTTAAAAAATTTAGGTAAAAAGCACAAAATCGTACGTTTAGTAACCTCAATAATTTAAGGACTTTAAATTCTCTCTTATTATTATATATTCAGCAAAGTCCAGATACATGATAGCTAAATAAGAAGTGTAAAGTTGATAAATTCTAAAGAAGAATGAGGTAAAATTCAAAAATCAAATATTCCGCTCTTTCTTCCATTATAAATCTATTGTATGAGATTATTTCTTTTATTATTATATCACACACAACTTGTATATTTAATTACGAGCATTACTATGAGATAATCAGTTATTCACCCCTCTGCAGCTAATAATGCTACAAAGTTTGGAAGCCATAACCATTGAAAAATGTCAGTTGATAAGGGAAGTATTTGACCTTGAAGGATTGACAAGTAGTGGGGAAGTCGAGATTCTATCGCGATTGAGAGAATTAACCCTAAGTGACTTACCAAGTTTGGGACGCATATGGAATAAAAATCCACAAAGAGCATTGTGTTTTCGAAACTTAAGGGCACTGAAGGTGCAAAATTGTGAGAACCTGAGGTTTCTTTTTTCTCCTTCCATGGCTAAAGCACTTGGGCAAATAAAAGAAATAGAAATAGCAAGTTGTAAACTAATGGAGGAAATTATTGATGCACAAGAAGAAGAATTGGAGGAAGCTGCAACCAATGCAACACTTTAGAGTTCCCTTTGTTAATCTCCTTGTCTCTTGAGGAATTGCCAAATCTCAAGACATTCTCTTATCAGAAGTATTGTATTCATTGTCCATCCTTAACAAAATTGACAATATCTCGGTGCCCCAAAATGATGACATTCTCTTCACTTGAAGCAAAGCAATGGTCGATCACATCTGATAGAGGTTTACAACAAGCATTTGATCATATAAACTCTGGCTTATCCTTGCCTGGCTTCTTCAATGAAAAGGTAAGCATCTATAGTGTTTTTTGTCAATCATTCTTCTAGTTCTTGTCAAGGGACTCAATTTAGTAGAAAGTTGATCATTATTCAAGTTTGGCAGTTGGCGATGGGAATGCTAACTCGCTAGGGGTCATTCCCAAATTTTCCCACAAATTTCGGCGTAACGCAATTATGTACCGAAAATTTCAGTCATTCTACATATAAAATGTTTTTTATGCAGGTTCTTTTTCCAAGCTTGGAGGAATTGAAGCTATTTTCCATGTGCCAATTAAAGAAGATATGGAATAATCAACTCCACGGACAGTCCTTCTGCAAACTTGCATCCCTCACCGTTGAACTTTGTGAAAATTTGTCCCATGTTTTTCCATCAAATTCAATGGATAGGTTGCAAAGTCTGAATAAAATTGAGGTGGTTGGGTGTCCCTCCTTGGAAACATTATTTGATCCAGTAAGTCTCCGCTTTGATGAAATGCAAAAGCCATTGGTCCTCTCTTCCTTAGAAAAAATGAAGTTGTTGAATCTACCAAGGCTGATAGACATTTTGAAGAGTGACTGCAAATTAATATTGGCATTTCCTAGTCTATGGGAAGTGAGCGTAAGGTGTTGTCATAGTTTGTCATATCTCTTCTCAAGTGCCATGGCCATAACTCTTGATAAACTCGCAGTGCTTGATGTTTCTTGTTGCAATAACATGAAGGGCATAATTGCGATGGAAGAAGGAACAATGAAAACCGTAGAAACATTCAAGTTCCGTAATTTAAGCACACTCAAGCTTGGTGACCTTGAGAATTTGATTTGTTTCAATTCAAAGAGCTATGCTGGTGATGGGTTACATCCTCTATTTGATGATAAGGTATCACATCCCAATTTATCTTATTTGTTATATTGTTATTTTTTTTAATGCTTTGGCCCTAAGCTATTTTGCGTATTTTTCATTTATCTCTGCACATTTGTAGCTTGCATTTCCAAAGTTAGAAGAGCTACACGTCAAGGGAGTTCAACAAAAAGAACTATGGAATGATAAAATCCATGTGGAATCGTTTTGTCGTCTAAAGGTCCTCAAGGTGAAGCAGTGTCACAACCTAACGAATGTGATTCCATCATCCATGGGGAAGAGGCTGCTTCACTGTATGGAGTCCTTGACAATTGAGAAGTGCCAACATCTGAGAAACCTTTTCACGATGGCTATGGCAAAAAGTCTAGGACAACTCCAATATCTGGGTCTCAGTGGTTGTGGAGAGATGGAGTACATTGTCACCAAAGAAGAGGAGAAACTTGAAGAAGCAGATGACAAAATTGTAATTCCTCAACTTGTCACTTTGTATCTTCACAACATGCCAAAACTCAGAAGTTTCTTCCAAGGAAAGCATATTTCAGAGTGGCCTTCCTTGAAAGAGTTTACTATTGAAGATTGTAAAGCTGTGGAGGTGATCCTAGGAGATGCCAATCGTAGAAAACTAGAAGGTAGCATTCCAATATGGCAACCGCTTTTACTCGTCGAAAAGGTTTGCACTCATTCTTCTTTAATGGCATATCTAGTTTGTTGTCCTGATCATTTGAGATAAGACAATGTAAGAGTTTGTGGGGTCACTTCTAATAACTTATCATTTTCTTTTACAAATCTTTGACCTCAAATAAGAAACATTTCAAAGCTACTTCTTTAATATAAACATACTAAAATGTATATCAAAACCTTTTCATAAGTTTTAAAAACTTAATTTTTTTTTGTAGCTGGAAGTACAAATATTAATGAGAGGCTAAGCTTTAATTAACAACTTTTAATTAATCTAGAGTCTAGACAATGTTAAAGATGTCAGCTCAAATTTAAATATTGTTCAACGTAAGATCAAGGGTTAATGACATCACTAGTTCTAAAACTTGTGTTGGTTCGGCACTTAAGTTCTAAAATTTGCACAATTGATACATTTTGACTTGTTAAGTCCATCCCTTTTTTGTAAAGAAATTTTGCATTTTTATCATATTTTTAGTTTTGCATGGACTTTGATGTGGTGATGGAGCTTCCTCAAGCATAAAGGGAGCTGTTTCACCATTGCCACATCAAAAAATTGAAAAAAAAAAAAGAGTAAAAATTATGAAAAAAAATCAGCAATAATATGAAATTGGAAATACAAGAAAGTCCTACAAGAGATCACTAGTCAAGTGGGGAAGGGCTGCATTTGGAGCGCCACTACTGCTTCCCTTCTTGCCGACAAGGGCTAGTGCTCACCATGAGCAAGCAATGGCCTGTTACCGCCCTTGGCAATTTGGGTGAGGGCAAGTGTGCTCACTCACGTGGTGGCGAGGAGCCAAGTTTGGCAACTGTTGGTGACTTGGCGAGGGTACCGAGCACCCTAGCCATGACCTTGGGTACAATTGCAGCTCTCACCAGTGCAAAAGCCCTGAGACAACCCTCCCTCTCTCTTGCCTTGTTTTCTTATATGTACTTTTTAAATTTTTGGTCGCCTTTTTTAAAGTGGCATCACCACATTCACACCACATTTTACAATTAAAAAAAAAAGGAAAATTTAATGAAAAACAAGTTTTACCAATAAAGGAAAAAAAAAGTTTTTAGTTCTTAAACATGCCAAATCGGAATAAGTTTTAAGAGTCATTTTGTCACTATTCCTAAAGTCAATTGTAAATATTGTGATGGAAAAAATTGTTCCACAGGTCCTAAAACATATTTATGAAATGCAATCAAATCATAAATTTTTCAGTTGGTGAAATGAACTCTTAAACCTTTATCAAAAAGTGCAATCTAAGTCCCAAACCTTTCGGTTGGTGTAATTAAGTAATAAATTAATACAAACAAATGCAATTTGAGGTTGCCGCATAGGCAATCTAAGTTATCGTGTACTAAAAGAACTTGATTACGCTTCTTCAAAAATATTTAAAACTCTTGACTGCATTTCAAATATAAGATTAATACTTCCAATGCACCTTTATATCTTGATTATGACTAAAACTGCAAGTAGTTGACATAATATTTTTAACTTTCGGTCAAACCTAGTCAGCTTAATCAAATGCTAATTAAAGGAACTAAGCATTGTTGCTCCACACGAGTCAATATTTTTTTCACTACATGCATTATATGTAAATAACTCAACTGCACTGATGTTGAATCTAAAATTTGAGGAGCTTTTTACTAGGTGTATGATATATATGTTAACAACTGATAATATAGAATGAAATTGCATAGCAAGGTTGGTTTAGAATCATAAAATCCAAAGGAAATTGAGAGAGAGAGAGAGAGAGAGAGAGAGAGAGAGAGAGAGAGAGAGAGATGTTAAATTAGGCGAGGAAGAAGAAACACCAAATAGGCAAACTCATTAGTCAATGAATTCATCCTCAAGACTGAAGAAAATTAGTATCTTAGCCGATATCATAGGTAATTAAAACAAGAGTTCCTTACCAAAAGAAAAATAAGAGTACAATGTAAGGCGTTTCGTGTAATTTGACAAAGTAACATGCATTTATTAACTATACGAAAAAAAAAAAAAAAACTTTTTAGCAACAATTGGATCGCTTAGTATTTTGTGTTAAAAAGTGTTGATTTTAATCAAATGTGAATACTTAAAAATTTGATTTATAAACACATTGAAATATTGACTTTAGAGTTATCTCAATTTGCTTTTGATATGTGGGTGAGTACTAATGTGATACGTTTTGCATTGTATAGGAAATGAAATTTTATGCATGGGTATTATAGAGGAGTCTAATAGCACATATAAATATTTTTTAATTAAGACAAAATAATGATTTAATTTTTCAAAATGTAATTGCTACGTGAGATGTGAATGCATAAAAACATCTATATTAGATAATTTCATCTATATGTGTTATCTTATCAACATAATTAAAGAAGCAACATACGATGTATCGATTTTTCAAATAGTCTAAAAGTTTATCATTGCTTTATGGTAAAGTATATACACATACAGTTATGGATATAATCGTAACTTCAAGAAAGTATTTATGACCTATATAATTTGTATGACCTTCAGCTTGAGTAAAGCGAAAAAACAGAACTTAAAAAAATTTCGGTGCATGTGATGTAACTTAGTGACTGTGTGAAATAACATCCAGATCAATTGATTAAAGAAAATTATTTTGCAATTTTCGTCTTAAGTACATTAATGCTAGGGTAATTGAGACGATTAAGTTGCTGTTTTTTCTTTCCAATAATTGCAAAAATTTGGGGAAGGTGAATGGACCTCAGTGGAAATGTGGTTCTACACAAAGTTCCATCATATAAAATTTTCTATAGTCTTATATGTGAGTTGATGGAACTATTATGTGACAACGAAATGAAAATTCAAATATAATGTTAGATAGGCAAATATGCATTTTTACCTTTGTTAAAATGAGATGTTAGTGGAATAATTAAATTTTTTGTTCTGATTTATGTGAGCTATGGACCTTTTGTAGTGATCAAATCTACCACAAATCTTCATTCTAACAACTTTTCTAATATTCCTGGTAGAATTTATGTGCGGCACATGTTTAAATTTCTTTTTTCTGTAATAAATGTTGCTTGAAAGTATTAACGAGAAACACATCTAGCATTAATTTGTTCACTATTGTTTGGAATTAACAAATTTTATTACTATTCTGTTAGTATAAAAAAAAAAATTGGAACCCCTTTGCTACCTATTTTTTAAAATTATGTTTATCAAGTGACCCAAACCACAAAAGTCTGACGCTGGACTGAAATCATTATCAAATGAAGCAATTCTTTTTCTTGGCTACATGACTAAAACTTTTTACTTTCTACAGAAACTAACTTTTTTTATGACGAGGAAGCGTATCTTAGGTCCTCATATTTTAAAACTAAATCCTTTGCTGAAATTGACCTTGATGACCATACGGCGCTGTTATGACCAATTCATGGATGTTATGGCCACCAATGGGTCTTATGGAGATGAACCGTTTTTCTAACATTTCGTCGATGCGGCATCTATTCCGCCTATAGTGCTATGCATGGGGACATTAAAATCTTAAGACTACTTTAGTATTTCTCTATTAAATTTATAACTACTTTTTACTTTTACTCTCTCGATAAGAGATACTTTTTCTTTTTTTTTTGGAACAGTTCGGAAAAAATGCCAGGCTCAATTTACACCTACAAATCAACTAAAAGTATACTTTTATTTTTCAGTTTATCAATTTAGTTCATAACTATTTAGGAGAGAATCATTAAGATTTTTTTTACACTGTCATTTGAGATATTATATCAGACCACATCGAAAAATCAATTGAGCCTATGCCATGAATTTCTAAAATTTAGGCAGATTGCACAAAATGTGAGGGTAAATTCAATAACCTCAATAATTGATCCTCGATAATATATGTATAATAAAGTCCAAATACATAATAGATAAATGATAAGTAAGTGTAAAGTAGATAATTTTATAGAAGGATAAGGGAAAATTCAAAATCACTACTCCGCTTTATCTTCCATTATTTTAGATCTACTATGCGAGATTATTTCTTCTGTTATTATTTCACATGCAACTCGTATGCGTACTTTCTAGTTAATAGCATTGTTATGAGATCATGTGGTGTTATTCACCCCTTGCAGCTAATAAGGCTGCAGAACTTGGAAGCTATAACGGTTGAAAGATGTCAATTAATACGGGAAGTATTTGACCTTGAAGAACTGACGACTAGTGGGGATGTCAAGATTCTATGGCAATTGACTAGATTAACCTTGAGTGGCTTACCCAAGTTGGAACGCATATGGAACAAGAATCCAAGATTCTAATATATATTAGAAAAATTTATGCTTTCTACTTTAAAATTATAGACAAATGAATGAATTTTAGGGGGTGGCATCCGCTAAAAAGAAATAACGTATGTCTAGTCTTCTTTTCTTTCTATTTTTTGATAATATCCATCCTGTGATTTTCTTTGTTCTTGAAATCAAAGTATTCTCTTTTTTGAAGGAATAGAGAATCGGCTCTAATTAATTAAATTAAAAATAACAGGTTGAGTTTCCTGCTATGGAGTCGATGAAGATCTTGCACATGGATAACATGGAGAAGATATGGCTTGATGATCTTGATTCAAATGCCTTTGGCAAACTCAAAACACTAGTAGTGAAGCATTGTGAGAAACTTTTATCCATATTTTCATCTTATAATACGCTCACGAGATTTCAAAACCTAGAGAAGATAACTGTGACCGATTGTGGATCCTTAGAAGTAGCATTTCAAGTCCAAGAGTTTGAATTTAGCGAAGCTTGTTCTACAAATTCTTTTCAATTGGGAGAAATAGTTTTGACGAGGCTCCCAAAAATGAAACACGTGTGGAATGGACTTCCTCAAGGAGGTCTTACCTTTGGACGCTTACAACACATGGAGGTTGTCAAGTGTGAGAGTCTCAAAAGTTTATTTCCAAGCTCGGTGGCAAAAAATATGACACAATTCAAAGAACTTTTAGTAATGGATTGTGGGGTGGAGGAAATTATTGCGGAGAAAGACGGAGTAGGGATGAGTGCAAGTGATCTCTTCTTTCCGCAATTAACCGACCTAAGATTACTTGAGTTGCCGAAACTTGGAGCTTCTGCCAGAATAGTCATACTCTAGCATGGCCACTCTTGAAGCAATTGCGAGTAAGACATTGCGGCAAGATGAGGTCGTTCTTATTTGCTTGTGAATTTCAAGGCTGCCAAGGTACAACTACCAGCAAGAACCAATCTGCACTATTTTCTTTTGAAAAGGTACTGCCCTTATCAAAGATTCTAACTCTTTGCTATTGTCTTCATTGGTTTATGTGCATAGTTCTTGGTGCATTGTTATTTTCTCTAGGAAATTGACATTGTCAAACATTTCATGCTTGTTGATGCTCGCCTAACCACACTTGTGAATTGCTTAAAAATTTAAAAATTATTTGTAGTTAATTATTTCCAGCTCATATTCTTTGGTATATAAATCTATTGATCCCAGCTTTTACTTCGAAGAACAACACTTTTTATTAAATTGACTTGCATAGATAGCCATGCTTCTGATGAGCCACTCGTATCTTATGATTGAGATTTACCTATTTAATTTAATTTGACCAACCTTGTCCACCAATTTTATTTTTTTTTTTTAAAATGGTATTATGTTCACTTGGAATATTGCTAGCTTAGCTACAAAACAAATTTCCATCCTCGAACATCTTGAACATGGTTGGTAATTGTTAAGCACCGTGGATAATTTTCTTATTTGATCACATGTTAGTAACTCATCAATAGGCTTAAAAAGGACAAACTTTTTTTCTACTTTCAAATCATCAACTACTTTAATAATTTACCAACTTTTATTCTGGCTTACCAACATATTTGAAATTACTAACCTTATTTGAAGTTACCAAATCAAATTTGATTGGTGTACCAATATTAGTCACATTAAGACTTCATTCATTTCACGAAAAAATGGAATTTATGCAAAATATTTTTTGAAAAATGATGGCTTGTATTGTTTATAAAAATAAATGAACGAAAAATATTTTTATAATCTACAAAAATATTTAGATATAAATTATAATTAATCAATGAAAAGAATTTTCATTGATTAATTATTATCAAGTGACATAAGCAATTATTTTTAGGAAAATGTTTTCCAAAACATTCATTTTCTATAAAATACAAACTAATTTTAGTTACTTGCCACCTTAAATTATCTTGTTAGGTTGGATAGTACCAACATTTTCAAAATTACAAACTACTTTAATAATCAACCAATATTTACTCTCGTGACAAGCCAATGCCTCTCAAATTACTAACTTTATTTTGAAATTACAAACGAAAATCTAATTGATGTACCAACAATCATCAAATTAAGATACCAATTGATTTTAATCATTGACCAACTTTTTATTAGATCTTGAAAGGTACTAATATATATTTATATTTTCAAGATCACCAACTACATTAAAAACCTACCAACGTTTATTCCTATGGCTTACCAACGCTTTTCAAGTTACAAACATTTAATCAAAATTACCAAACTTAATTTGAGTGGTATATCAAGTGATATACCGACACGAAATTAAGTTCCTTTTTAACCACACGGAACGCTAAAAAGATCCATTTATTTGGGGCTATGTACTTTTTATTTGTTTCATTGCTCATATGATGTTTCACTTTGCTTTTGTAAGAATGAACAACTTGTCTTCATTATTTACTCTTTTTTCCATCGAAATTTTGAACTATCATCTCTATCTTGTTTTATTGCTTTTTCACCAATGTCCTGTCATTTCAATTTTTCTTTTCTTCTCTTTTCTTTTTTTTTTTTTTTTTTTTTGCTAATCATTTGTTGAGTTTGAATGCATTCTTCTCAAAGTTACGCGAAAATGAAGCCATATGATACTTATGATCTATAGTAAAATAGATATGAGAATTGCAGCTTCGAAAACAATGTGCAACATTAATACAACATCTTACTATTGAAACATATACACTAACTATAAAAATAACCTGATTTGTTAAAACAAGCAAATGTAATTTTTCCATTTGAATTTAATTAGTTACAATTGAAAAAGCTGAAGCATCATTGATTAATAACTTTCTTTATCTAAATTTACGAAATATATTGTGATTGAATTGGCCACACCACATCAATA
This sequence comes from Eucalyptus paniculata subsp. matutina, assembly GCA_017140255.1. NCBI lineage: Eukaryota > Viridiplantae > Streptophyta > Magnoliopsida > Myrtales > Myrtaceae > Eucalyptus > Eucalyptus paniculata. The sequence continues at coordinate 46,297,887 of CM029436.1, read as the reverse complement.
AAAAAAAAAAAAAAATTGGGCACACCATTAACAACAATCATCCCTCGTATAATGGCCATTGATACTTGCTTGTCTACTTCCGAAAAGTTGTGTTTCTCCTTATTTCCCTAAATAGAAGGACATTTTAGTCATTGGACTTTTGGTGGCTTAATTAAACGAAGTCCCTCCTGCAGGTCATTTCTCACTTGGAGGGATCGACATTGACGATGGAGGATGTTATGATGATGATGCCACAACATTACATCTTTCGCCATCTCAGAAGGGTGTCTTTGGCATGCTACCATGATGAAAATGTCGCTTTTCCTTCCAACTTCTTTCTCCACAAATTCCCCAATCTAGAAGACCTTGGTGTGATATGTTGTTCCTTTGAGGAGATATTTCCAGAAGATTCGTCTGGACATGGGGGAGCGACTCCATGTGAAGAACTAACTGACATGGAAAAACCTTTTCAGGCACTTCGAAATCTTAGGCGACTTTATCTGGAAAAGCTATGTAACCTGAAGCAAGTTTGGAAAGATGGCTCCTTGATGGCTGAAATTCTCAAACAGATTGAAGTTCTGTGGGTTGAGGAGTGCCCGAGTTTATCGACCGTACTTCCATCCCCGACTTCATTCCAGAGATTGACGAGTTTAGAAGTATTGGATTGCGTTGGTTTAGTTCATTTGGGGACTTGCTCAGCAGTGACAAGTCTGGTGCACCTTACTAGGCTAATCCTAATAAATTGTGGTGCGATGGAAGACGTGGTGACAGATGATGGAAATGGAGTGGAGGAGATCTCTTTCCCCAAGCTGCGATGGTTGACACTTGATGGTTTATCAAGCCTTGAGAGCTTCTCCACCACTAATTGCACCTTCAGATTCCCATCGTTGGGGAGTCTCGTCGTCATGAAGTGCCCCAAGATGAATATATTTTGCAAGGGTGCCTTGAGGACACCAAACCTAGATAAAGTACTCCTCTCCGAAGTGGGTGATGAATGGCGTTGGGAGGGCGACCTTAATACCACCATCCGAACCTTATCGGCTTGAAATGATCCACTCCGAATTTAGCAAGACAGGTAAATCTATGTGCCTAATCATGTCTGCCTGAATCTGGTGTCAAAAGGAAGAAATTTGTGTTCTTCGAATTCTATATTGGCTCATATGAAGTCAGTCTTTCTAAAAAGAAAGTTCGACTAGGTTTTAAAGGAATTGTCACACGATTCAACAATTAGGGTCTGTTGAGCACTTACTCACCCATACGTTCTAGCTGTTCGATGAAATGCTTAGCATGACCTCAGTTAGTGCAACTTCAAAGATTGCGAGGTTTCCTTATATGGGAATGTATTCTTACCCACCTCTCTGGTTAATCTTGAGGATTGTCAATAAGACATGTCTTACAGACAATGTTTGTTTCTTTCAGGTGTCATGCTTGCTACGATCTAAGTGGCTGCTTTCATTTGCTAGAAAGTGTCTCTTGTAGGAAGATGTTGAATGGAGCTTTTTGCAATGTGTTCACTGATAGTGTTCTAATCATGGTGTTGATGCCTCTTGAGATGGCATCTTTGTGCCGACATGTGGTATTCACAATGGGCAGGTGCTTCATTGAATATTTCATTCTTTTTCTAGTTTGGAATGTCCTCTCTATGTCATTTCCTTGATAATGGTACTGGTGTAGCATAATGGTTGGAATGTGGGGGCTCTCTATCCTTTATCAAATTGGTATGAGTGTTGGCTTTTGGGCAGCATCGTTTAACACCAAGTTGTTCTTTGGAGTTGGACTATTTGGATGACGACAACAGCGGCCATACATTGACCAAAAGGGGAAGAAGTCCAAGAATCCAAATAAGCATGTGTCCTTCAAGCAGTGGACCATAGCCTACATGGAGCCATTCACGCTAAATGTTTTCATCTCCAAGCACCTCATCTCGACTTCACTCACTCACAAGGTCACGTGCAAGCAGGTCGCTGTTGCAGGTACCAATTCTAAGGATATCAGAGCTGTGCTCAGTCTCAATCGGACATACCAGCATGTTTGGCCGTAGGCCGGGTTTTGCAGACCAGGCAAGGGAAGCTGATGTGTGCAAGCTTCCTATACTCCAAGAGAGAGTAACAAGTTTGAAGGTAAAACTAGGGCAGTAGTTCAATCTCTGATTGACAGTGGCATTGATATTACAATTTATATTTACTGATTTTCCTTCCTTCAGCACAATCTTGTTAATGTGCACTACTCCTAATAGGAAGATACTGACATCTTTGACATTGTTTTGAGAATATGCAAGATGTAATGTTGTTTCTTTTGCTGGTTTTATGTAGATAATAGTGACTGTATGTTTGGCAGTAGGGGGATTCAAATTTTGTTTTGGCTTTGTCCAAAAATTTACCTTGATCTTGGATGAGCATTGTGGTGGATATCATAGCTTCATATATATTTCTCCAATTTTACATGGTGTCGGCATTGACTCCTGCTCTTGAAACGTTATGGATGTCCATGTGAGGATGGTTAGTTTGGTTCATCTTCTTTTAGCAGACAATTGTTACAAGGTTAGGTCCACAGTTGTTGATTATATGATAACATGGATTGGCAAGTAATATCCTACACGAATTATCATACCTTAAGTTGGTTTAGTTGTCTACTGTTCAGCCATTTTACTACAGTTCATAAAATATAGACACATAGATATTACTTTGCCTGCCTTCGTGTTGTGATGATAAATAATCGATTGACTCGATATAGCATGATTTAGTTATTTTATTCTTGTAGATAATTTTGACACTGATTATAAGGTGTTGTTTAGTCATTCTTTTTGTGCTGTTTCTGAGCTTATCTTATCTGCTGCTTTTTACATGTAAATTCTTGCCAATTTACTTTGGTGGGAGAAAAACGTTTTGTACAAGTTTGACCATGTCAATATGAGAGTCTCTCTAAATTGCAATGAGTTCAAGCTAGAACATCTTTAGACCATCAAAGAGAGAGAAAAAGGCCTTGGATCCAGTTTTCTGTAGAATTTCTTTATAAACCACTCATCCCAGATTTCCGAGATTCACGAATTGCAATAGTATCCGCATTTTACTCCGATCCTTTCCCCTGGAGGTTGGGCTTTATATCAGGTAAAAGAGAGATGTCCAAAATCCTATATGCTCACTGGTAGCATCCAATATTTCCAAAGAAATAGTGAGAGAGAGCTAGTTATTGAAGGTGATATAATTGCTTCGTGAATCACAATTTTAGATGCATCCCCTGCAAAAGCAGATGATCTAAGGATCACTCAGCTACTGAGCATACTGTAATTTCGTATGTTCTTCGGAAGGTTGGTATGAAGAAGAAAGTTTCACTTGCTACTTGCTACTATCAGATAATGTTCGAACTCTGCTTTTCTGCTTTTCTGCTTTTTGTGCTACTTGCTATTATCAGATAATATTTGAACTCTGCTTTTCTGCTTTTGTCGGAGTTTAGTTGTGTTTATAGCTTTTGGTGCTTCATCCTCATAGCTCTTTCCATAAGCGCCAATATGGACTATGCAATTGTTTTTTAATTGAATTAGGAAGTAATATTCTCTCCTAGCTAGGGAAAATATCATTTGGGGTCCACAATCTTAGGAGTTCTTAGTAATCAGATTCTCAATTGTTTCAAATGAGTTAATTAGATACATCAAATAGCTCACAAACTTAAAGCACCATATTCATTACCATGACATGTTTGCACTTAAAGTACTGCATATCTCTGTACTACTCAATTGTCCACAATTTAACATAATCTGTATACAATAAGAATATGCATTAAAACATTATTTATGAGTTTCTAGGACAAGCTAGCTGCATGCGATCGGGGGTATTTACTGCTGGATCACATTATAAAAATGTCATTTTCCATGCGCTTGGTTTCAGTGAAGTACAAGTGCAAGCCATCTAGATCTTGTCCGAAGCATCTTCTCCTTTCTATTCCCACGGATGGTCACAAAGCAGAGTCGGAGTTTGGTCCTGTCGCTTCTTAATAAAAATTTACAAGTAGGCTCGAGAAACCTGGTTACTCGGACTATCCATGCTGAGGAATCTGTTGCTTTCACGACCGCTACTGAAATAATATTTCGCTGTTCCCAATTTAGAAAACAAAGATTTGTTTCTGAAAGTGTAAGCTGTCCAAAATCTCTCTTCAAATGTCCTGTTTGATATGGTTCCTTGCCAAATCTTTTCATTGCTTTATCTCTCGTACTCGGGTTTATTAGGATCTTTTCCTGAGAATATCCAGAGGAGTTGAGTGTGGGCTCTCGTCCTATTTCGTTGTCATCATATCCTCTAATATGTTACTTGAGGCATTAGTGACTTGACATACAGTGAGACTTGCTGCGGGAGAATTCATTAGTCATTGAGTGCTTCGACTTCAATACTAGATCAACCATGCACATGTAGGGTAAATGCCTTTCCTCTCAACACCAGCCTTAGACTCCCGGTTGCCTCGCGACATGTAATGGCACAGGACCCACACGGCCTCCACAGTCAGAGGCCAGAAGGTTCCGGACGTCTCAGCCTTCGGCAGGCTTGCTTGGGGCACCGCCACAGGCGGCGCTGCTTGCCCACCTGACCATAAACAAGGTGTGTTGGGCGATCCCTGACGCGACCAAGCAAATGGAAGTCACTTGCTCTGAGGAGGACATTTTAGCAGCTATAGATGACACCATTGGCGATGGAGTCGATGTACTGAGCATCTCCCTAGACATCGGCAAGCCTCTCCCTTACACTGAGGACTCTCTAGCCCTTGGCACATTCCAGGCGATGAGAAACGGCGTCGTGGTGGCATGCGCCGCGGGGAACGCCAGCCCTGCCAGGTCAACTCTATCAAACATGTTAATTTGCTCCTCGCTTATTACAGTAAACCTCAGAAGTCCATGGCAGACTTGGAGAAACTTCACAGAAAGAAATGGTGCAAATCTTGCTTTACCAGCTTTTCATCAAGGCCATGAAAAGGTGTCTGTCATTCTTAAATAGCTTAATACTCCACATTCTAACGAGCCCTTTGATCATATTCAACGTGAATTTTGCAGAAGTTGCCAGTAAAGAAGATGATTATGTAGGTCCCAAAGAGTAGCATCATGTAAAAGTTCATTTCCACGATGGACATCTTGAATCTAACATCTTATTGATTCTTTTTTGGTGAAAGACCTAAGTGTTGATTAAAACGTGCTAAGATAAGTTAATTTCCACAATGCACTTAGAGCACATCTTTCTTAATATTTACATGTTTTTTGCTCTGGACAGGGTCACTATTCTTGTCTTACTCGGCCTCACCATCTCTCTTATCGCAGCAAAAGAAAAATGAAAAATGAAAATGAATGTCCATAGTCGCAAACCTGCTCATAGCAATCACATAAGCGGTGCTGGTGATCACCATCGAGATCGCTTGCAAGCCATGTCTTGACAGATCAATTAACCCCGATTATGACCCTACAGATCACGATGGCATGCTCACTCTTGTACCCTGACCCTCGCAACACCAGTTACATGTGAATTTCAAATGACACTCGTCCCCGCCATGGCCAATGGCCTCAGGGCTCATTGTTAGAAAGTAGCTATGTCCAAGTCGCAATAGCACAATCAATGAAAAAAAAATGAAAAAGAAAATGAAGTACCGTCTCTTTTCATTGGATGACATCATGTCTAATATCTTTTTGTTGATAGCCTAGTTTGCGACTTGAAAATCATAGGGTGATGTTGGAAAAATTTATTTTTACTCATTGCAGAACTCCTAAAATACTTTGAAGCATGCAAATATTACTTGTGAGTTTTCTCATGACATTTTCAAAATCATCATTTCAAATGTTGCTTATTTTTCTTGCTTCATTCTTTATATTCGAACCATTCGGTATAAATAGTTGGACTAGATGAACCAGTAGAACCACATACTAGCCCATACTCCGGTTCAGCCTCTGGTTCCATTTTCAAAAAATTGGCTATAATCAGAACCGGAATAGTTGACTAAAAGCCATATGTTCTTTCTTGAAAGGTGGGTACATGAAAATCTTTAATTAAGAGCCCTCACCTTTGGTTCATATTTCTAGTCATCGAATTTCTTTAAGGGACAACCTCACTTTTAATTTATTAGAATACCATTTGAAGAAAAGTGCAAGTTTATATGTAGATTATAACTATGGGGAATCATATATTATTACTTAAAACATTGCTTCGTCTTTTTACTTAGCAAGTAGATCCATCAAAAATATACATTTCAAACATGTGTAAGGAGAGATAGAGTCCTATGCAAACCCACGCTAACCAAACTTCTTCGATTTGAAAACAAAAGAGTAAAAATGAAATTTACCATACTTGATGTAAATGGCTATCTTTTGTAGGAAATTTTCTCAAACCATGCCTTTAGTCAATGAATTACAGATTATGGATCACCTACATGCAAATAAAAATATGGGTGATGTCCATGCTATCCTGATTTAATACTTGTACTTTGTTATGCTTAGCACATGAAATTGCACATGACTACATTATCTAACTAAATTCAACCCAACTTGTTGGGACTCCATTTACCTCTCAACCTCATGTAATAATTGATGATAGATAAAATGTTGAAAATTCTAGTTCAACTTTCAGCTTGATTATTTTGTTTGATACATTTGTCATCCTTTTTTAGATCAAGGCATCATCCTCTTTATTCTGAATAAAGATCACTAGGTACCCGATTACAATTAATAACTTAAAAGAAAAGAAACTTCTTACTTCTCCATAAACAAGAGAATATAGTAAGCATTGTTGAGCTCTAAGGAAAATCATCCGTATCATAGCAAATCATTGATAACATCATAACCTCAGTTATCTCAATAAGTATCACCAACTCTATACATGCCATGTCCATCGTGGAACGAGAGATGTGCATGATTGCAAATACATCTCCTAATTTTTTTTTTTTTTGAGTAATAAATTTTCTTAGCATGCATTTGATATTGATGATTATCCAAGTGAGATTTCTAAGTTATCTCCAATATTGAAGGACATTTTGAGAGAAAATTAAAGGGGACAATTTATTTTAATAAAAGACAACTCAAAATTTTGATCGATATTTATTAAAGAAATATAAGAAATAGTGCCAAGAGCAACCGAGATCGCTTCACAGTTACATACCTCACTCCCAAAGTGCACGAAGCAGGGATTCAACGGAGTGCGAATTAATATGGAGATTAGCGTGGAGAAAAATTCAAAAAAAAAAAAATACAAGAAAAATGTAAATTCCTTTGAAAGGGAAAATTTCCAGGAAAATAAAATGGTCTATTAATAAGTAAAGATAAACATAGATTATAGAATATGCTTGATTGTGGAAAGAGAGAGCTTTACAATCCCAAAAACATTGGTATTTACAATCCAAATACTAAGAATAACCATTCCCTCCAATACGTACAAGAACCACCCACATAACTCCAATTATTCCACCTCTTTGGCGACTCCAACTTCAAAGACGAATGCTACCACGTGCAAACTCAATCATGAGCTCTCCCTAGTTACTTCCCCCAACTTACCTGTACATCTACCTGATTTGTTGTTTTCACTTTCTCTGCTTTTTTCTTCCCTTCTCATAAATTTTGGATTAGCATCTAATATACTTAACTATATTTGGTAATGATAGCTAATATTTCGAAATTGTTAAATTTTCATCACAAGTGTAGCTTCTCTCTCACTTAGTTCTTGTGATTTTTTTTTTAATTTCCTAATAAATTTATCTTCAACAAAGAGTTCCATCTCATCTTTAGTTCATTCGATCAATCTAAATATGGCATTAATGGATCTTTGCAATTTTAACGAAAGGACTAACTCAATAGAAATTATATATAAATTAGAGACCATATTAGGAAAAAAGAGAATAGATGGACGATATTGAATAAATTGAAGAAGTAAAGGCACTAGCGATTCCATTATCCTTAACTTTTCATATAAGTTTTATGAAAATATTTTTCTAGAGGCTATGTTATATGCTAGTGTATTGCTCCAAGTTCTTTTTCTACAATTGTGAGTGGTCTGAGACTTTCCAGTTCAATAATTGGAAGTCACTAATTCGAATCCCACCAACTACATACAAACCACTTTAAATTAAAACCACTTGCATAGGCAAAATGACTGAACTTAATAAGTTTGTGACACTTGTAGGTTCTTTCATGGACCTCCAAATAATTGGGTTTGCATGTTCGTATTCCCTAAATTATTAATAGAAAAATGATCAATCACAACTTTAAAGTCATCTATCACAAAATAAAATAAAATATATATACCAACACATCCCAAATAATTAAATCACTTATTAAAATCAACAAGCACAAATTAAAAAATCTTCGATAATAAATGATTTCACGCTACTAATCGAGGTAAAATGTAAACCTCATGGTCCTCCCTATTGCTTTGCACTTTCCTCTCCACAGTGATTCTGAGTCAAATTCGACATTGACCTTACCCAAGCTTCTTCCTAGAGATTTCCACAAAAATTTCAAACACGGCACAACTTTATTATATTTCTCAATTAATCCATCATCTTCAAAGCATACTACTCATCACCAGCGAAATTTGCCAGTAAAGCAGATGATTCCGGGACCATAACATAAGTATTGTGATACATTTATTTTTTGGCCAAAGACCCAAGCGTTGACCAAGAGGTCTTTTAGCAAAAGACCAATTATTTGAAAAGGTTTACAGGCAAAAAACCAATTTGCGACCATGTGTTCAAATCAAACTTCTTGATTGCAAGTTGTTGTGTATCGACAAAGTTGTGGTTTCCTATTGCCTTGTTCCACTTGTCTTTGTACGATATGCAAATAATTCATTGGTGCAAGCATCGGACAAAACCGCAATTCCGAATTCTGTCCCCATCAGAAAAAAAAAAAATGTCATTTTGATTTCCATGGCAACGTGATCCAATGAATATCCTTAAAGTCTACGAGATGGGGCATTCTCGTATAATCTCGTGTTAATGAGCACGAGGTAGCATTATATGATAGGAATTCTCCAATGACTCGGTAACTTTTTAACGAGTGTGAATGATTTTGTACAGGACAATTATCCAAAAAAATCCTAGACCTATTATATCTGTGTCAATTTAGTCATAAACCTTTCAATTTTGCCAATTTAATTCTAAACATTTTCATATTTTTCCAATTCGGTCTATTTAGTCAATTTTGGTTGGAAATCGATAATGTAAATATCAGTTGTCCGATGTGACACAACCACCATTGACATAGACATTTTTACATTTTTAATTTTTAATTTTTTTTAATTTATTTATTATTTTATTTTATTTATTTTTATTTTAGACTGAGGGCTAGCAAGGGTCACTAGCCGACCTCGCCAGCTAATATTGTTGCAACTCAAGAATTATCCGCAGCAAGTCCTTTGAATACATGAATCTTCTTTTTCTTTCTAGTTTCTGCATTAGTAAATCTATTTAGTTCCCCAAATGCCAACTCCATTTCACTCTAGATTAAGAATTCCAATAAATTTCCTGTTTCGCGGACGTCTGCAATATAGCACCCTTCTATAGAGCTCAAGATTTGGTCGCAGCTCTCTAATCAATGATCGGTCTCCAAAAAAGATACTCTAACAGCACCTTCTCATCATTTTTCTAACGTGCATGTTTTCCTAAATAATAGATTGAATATTTATTAAAAATCATGGATGTCAAGATTCAGTCTTCAAAGATGTCAGACAGTAACTATGTGCCCCTCCATGTCGTTAACCAGGTGCTTCTTCTTCATGTGTTACCTTCGATCCTTTTGAAATAATAAATTCTGATGATGTTTTGTACTTGTTGGAAATCGATTAGATTAGAAATTGGCTAGTCCCATGTAGAAGAAGTTGCACTCAAGCTCTTCCATCAATATGAGGTTAACATTCTTTTTTAGCATGATCTCATTATTAACACCTAAATTTTGACTAAATATTTAATATCAAAATTGCATAGAAAATTAGGGACCAATTTGACTATAACAAAAAAGATTTTCACATCACATAGGCATTAATATTATTTGCATCAGCTAAGTTTTATTTTTCTTTTATTTCCCTTATTTTACAGCATTTTGGATAAATAGAATTTAAAAAAAATATATTATTACTAATTAATAAATAAAAAAAAGTTGGCTTGGGGGGTGGGCCTAATCCCAGCCTCTTTTCTCTTTTCCGCGGGGGCCCAGGGCCCATCTCGCCCCCCAGCTCGGTGACTTCGCGGCCCGGCCCTCTTCTTCTTCTCCTTCCTTTCTTCCTTCCTCGCGTTGAGGGGGTGAAGGAGAGAGAAATCGGGGGAGCTCTTCAGAGAGTAAGTGAGATCTGAGAGCTGTGAGGTGGAGGTGGAGGAGAGAGAAATCGGGGGTGTTCTACAGAGCGAGGCCGGGAGAATAGGAGAGATCCAAGGGCGGAGAGTGAGATCTGAGACAGAAAACCGAAATCGGGGGGTGTTCTACACGCAAAAGGTAGGGACCCTCGGCCGAACCTCCCCTGTTTCGTGCCCTGTTTTCCCCCGTCGCGAGTTTCGCCGTTTGTCCAGCGCGCGTGATTTCCGGCCCCCTTCGTGTGTATGCTGCGGCTCTTGGGTTGTTGCTTGTCGATTGTTGTTAGCTTCGGCGTGAGTCGGGGCTCTGTTGGTTCGTTTTCCCCCTCTTTAGTTCATGCGACTTACCTGTCTCGGCTGGGGTTGCGCGACCCCCGGCGCAGCGGCCCTCGCCGAAAGTCTCGCCTGGGTCTCGCGACCCCCGGCGAGACGGCTGCCTGGCACGCAACCTCAGGCAAGTCGCACGACCTCCGCGACCTCCCGGCGACCAGATCTGGGTCCGCCAGAGGTCGCGCGACCTCGCGGCGACCAGATTTGTGTCGCGCCTGAGGTCGCGCGACCTCCGGCGACCCAAATCCGGGTCGCACGGCCTAGATACCCGCCGGAGGTCGCGTGATCCACCGGCGACGGTCGCCGTGACCGTCATCGGCCTCTCACCAGTCCGTCGCCCACCCTCAGCAGCCCTGCACAAGATGAACAGCTCAACGAAGGAGATGAACAGTAAGCCAAAGCTGAAAGCCCAAGGATGCCTTGGGCTTTCAACCTTCAGAAGGCTGGCCTTCGCATAAGGGGTTTCAAAAAAATTTCCCGTACGCCTAATATTTGGCCAAAAGCTTTTAGGTGTCCAAAGATACTTGGGAAGCTCTTCCCAAACGCAGCCTTAAGGGAGCTCTTCTCTGGCCATCCGGATGAGCGATTCAGGTCAGGTTTATATTATCTTGTTATTTTAATTTTTTAATAAAAAGCTAATTAAAAAGTTTTAAAAAATTCGAAAATTTCTCAAATTAGGGAAAGGCCTAAAAATGTTTTTTTTTTTTTTTAATGCATGAAAAATTTGTCAAAAAAAAAATCAAATTTCAAACTTTAAACAAGATTTAAGCATAAAAAAGGCATTAGTTGATAATTAGTGTGATTAAATTCTCAATCTTAGTTTCTTTGAATGCACAAGAGTAAAATATTTCTCTTAATATTTTATTTAGATTTCTAATTGATCACCCAAAATTAATTAGTTACTACTCTTAAATAAAAATGGCTTACAAGTTAAAAACTCATATCATAAGTCACGAATTAGTAGGCTTGGGACAGCCCAAACTATGCCCGAACTATGCCCAAACCTAGCGCTAGTCATTAGCCTCTGCGCCCAAAGTAGGGCTTCGGGAGGTCGCAACATCCATTAGTGGTTTTTGCATGCAAATGCTAGAGGAGCTTTGCACCCCGAGTTTGTCGTCGACCTATATTGCAAATGCATTTTTGGAAATATAATGGAATTTCTTTCCTTATTCAGTCATTTGGTTCTTTTGTCACAATAGTACTAAATTGTGTACCTATACTTTGTTATTTTCCCCTTTTAGATATGTGTGTTATAAGGCCGACTTTTGAGTTAGATTCAACATAATTTGGCGAAGGTTGGGCTTTGATATCAAGTGGCAGTGAAATCATCCAAATTGGTTTGTCTCAAATGCTCATTGCTTTTGGTATTTAAGAGACTACATTGAACCCTCCCACTATGTTCCCCATTGCCATCAGTATACTTGTTTGTGGGATTGTTCTTTCATGAGGAGAATATTGGTGATTGTGAAGGAAGAATGTCCTAGATTGCATGATCATTATTGTTTCTAGCAAACTACCAGTGTTGCCTAGGGGTGATTGATTCACAATCCAATCCAGTCCCACCTAGGAATCAAGAACCAAATCAGGAGAATCGCTTCCCACTATTTGGATAGGGGACTAGATAGACTGGACCAGTTGGTCCAATCTAATGGAACTTGCCACTTAGCCAAAAAAAAAATTAAAAAAAAACTAGAGTTGTTACTATTGTAGGGTTTATTACTATTTTTAAGAACATAAGAAAATATTTATTAAAAAAAAAAGTTGATCTAGTCCAATTCTCCCTCGAAACCGGGAACAAGACCAAAAATCACTGGTTTTGTTTTTATGAAACCAAGAACCGAACAACACCCTTGAGAATCAAACCAAACCAACCAGTTCAATCCGATCCAAGCGATTCTAGGTTCGATCGATCCAATATGCTCACCCCTAGTGTTGCCTAGTACATAGATTAGTTTCTATTAACTTGTGCTTTTGTAAAGAGTTGAGGGACAAAATCATTCATGGAATCATGAGTCAACTCAAAATGTTTCAAAAAGAATTCACACATAAATCAAATCGTCGACTATTACAAAATAGGATTAGACTAAATCAAATATGGATCCAACCATGAAATGATGTATCATGATCACTTTATTCTAGTCGATTTGCAAATGTTTGTTGGATCTTTTAGGTTAAACACTCTTCTTGCTATGAGGAGAATTTTGGTGATTGCAAAAGAAGAATGTCATAGATTGCGTGGTCATTATCGTTTCCAACAAACTACCTAGTACAAATTATTTTCAATTAGCTTGTGCTCTTGTAAAGAGTTGAGGGACAAAATCATTCACGAAATCATCTGTCAACTCAAAATGTCTTAACAAGAATTCACACATCAATCCAACTGTTGACTATTACAAAATAGGACCAGACTAAATCAAATCCAAATTTGACCATGAAATAATGAATCATAACCATTTTATTTTTGTCAATTTGCAAATCTTTGTTGGATCTTTCAAGTTAAAACACTTTTCTCACTATGAAAAATGCCAGTGCTAGAGAAACTCCATACATATAAATTTAGTGACTAATCCTCTTATGATCTTGGGGACTCGACATAATGGGAATTCGTTTATTACGGTTTTGGTGGGGGGTGGTGGGGGGAGGAGAGATGACGAGGTGTTAAGAGCAGTTCATGTGCTTAGCTTGACTTCTTGCGTTGACTTAGGTATACGTTGGTGTTTTGGATCCAATCTTGAGGAGACGAAATGAGCCTTGGGGTAAAGTTCTTGGAAATTTACTATGGAGAAGGACAGATGCTGGAAGGAGTGGATAGGGATCATTATTATAATATCTTGATTGGGCGAATTTGGGAATTTCGACCCTAATTGAGTAATTATGAGTTGGGAAAAAATTATAAAATCTTTTGGGACTTGAAAATTGCAGCCCATTATCTTCTTTTTTGGGAAAAGTGTCATATAAAAAAAAAAAGGGGTTATTTTAAATATAATTAATTTCAAAAACGGCCGATTATATATTCAATTAGCAAATTTAATGTTTTGAAAATTTAGTTCTTCATTTGGTTTCTTCGTAGTAGGTATCTTGAAATATTTATTAATAAATTCCTGTAATGAAACCTTTAAATTAAAGAGGATGTATAATAAAGTTAAAAATTGAAAAGAGACAATCCATTGGTGAAAAGGTATTTGCTTTTGGCATGATTGGATTTGGGGGGAACGAAAGTAGCTTGCCTTTTGCCAAGTCGTGAATCACGAGTGCGCCTTAATAGATGGCTAAATGAGGCCATCTATTAGGAATTGTTTGAATATGGATTTGAAGACAACGCACTTATCACATCTCAAATATGCAAACCATAACCACGAGGGTTGCCTCCCACATGAAAAAGAGGAGATGTAGAGTTTGATTTCTCACCTTCTTGAGAGGGGTTGGAGGTGAGGACGTTTAGTTTTATGTGTAAGGTATAACAGCCACGCTCCACGAAAAAGCAGCACGAAAGCCTGAGATTAAGTCAAGAGTTAAAGTAAGATAAACCAACAATAAATAAAAAAAATAAATAAATATATATATATATGCAAACCATGACTCCAACGATTTCCCTTGGCAGAATCACTATGACTACGACCTTGCAAAAGGTCTAAGGAAAAGGAATATGCTTAGGTCCATTAGCGCTAGAGAGCAAGCAAATTATCAAGAATGTCATGGATTACGAAGCCATGAAATTATTATATATCATTAGAGAGCATCAAGTTTAAGATAGGATTGAGTGATCTAAGCATCTTTGTGCACTTGTCAAAAGTATAATTGGAACTATCATGCTTATGAGTAAACAATTCACTAACGCACAACCCTAGCAAAGAAAATAATCAAAGACTTTTCTAGTCATACATTATCGAGAGACCCAATTTCTCAAGTATATATTGTCTACTTAGAGAAAAATGGTGTGAAAATATTGAAGTGAATGCTCTCCCGGACACCAATTTATGCATTTACATTCTGGCTCAAATAATTTTGCCAATTTTACCTTTATTGTTGAGAATTTGTTTTAAAAGCCAACATTTGAGAGACCAAGATGTCATTAATCTTTCATGGTCTAATAATGCTATCCCGGATGGATTAAGTCTAATTGCACATGATGAATAGGGGAAGGAAACCGAGGAATCAATATTTTCATGAATATATCAATTTATCCATTAAATATTAAGTGTCAATCTATATTTGTATTATTATATGAAAAGGGAGATCCTCCTTTTAAAGGTAATAATCTGTCTATTTCACTTATTCCTATGTTTAATGTAGATATAAATTGTAATAATTTGAATGTGATAATTAAAATTTTGAGTAAGATTTTCGTAGTTACAAATCTAATAACTTAATAAATCTTGTAGTCATTAAAATATATACTTTCTCACTTTTTTAATCACTTTGAATTTTTAATCATGGGCATTGTCTCTTTTTTTTTTTTTTTTGCACATTCATAAGTTTGTGCCCTCTTTTTCTTCCGTGAGATCGAATGATTATTCCAGCCATTCAAATTAGCATTGGCATTTACTAACCGGCTATATCATGAGGCTATCCAAGGTGTGAAAAATTAAAGATCAAAAGAAATCCATTTATTGAAGACGGATACAAAAAAAGAAGAGAGTTTCAACCGGGAACGTGAACTCAACACACGAAATTTCATGCTCAATCGTCGAGTAATCGCACGTTCTCGCACATGTTCAATTATTAAACATTCAAAAGAAAGACCAAGAAACGGCACATGTTCAATTATTAAACATTCAAAAGAAAGACCAAGAAACGATATGTCGGAACGATTTTGCTACCTCCTCTCTCTCTCTCCAAAGGGATTCAGAGAGTCAACATCCGAAATTTGACCTTATCCATTATTAACTTTTCAAAAGATCAAAGCGAAAGAGTCAACATCCGAAATTTGACCTTATCCATTATTAACTTTTTAATCGCTCGACATTTTATGTAATGACGCTCATTTTCCGAGCCTCACATCTTTGTTTAGTTAATGAAATTATTAGTTAATAAAATTATTCGGTTTTCGACCAAAAAAAAAAGATCCACCATACTTCTCGGAAGTCGTCCGAGCATTTTCCCAAGAGACTTTTTCCTGAGACGTTTCAAACGGAGCACGACTTGAATACTTTTCTGGGTCGACCCTTCATTTTCTCTCTCAATTTCCTTGTCTACCTTCCTCTCCTCTTCTCTCCTCTCTTCTCTCTGCTCAACTTCCTTAACAAAGGTGATACTGGTCAACTAAACGGATAAACAAAAGATGGAAACCGTCTAACGTGCAAATCAACACCTTATACGCGTCGAATCGCACTCCCGTTATATATGGCAACAAACTTCATCAAGAATTTCAGGGCACGCGCAAAACTTCGAGCTTGATTTAGTTTCTGAAACGGTTCTTAGCCTCAAAAAAGGAAACAGCTTTCACGTCCCTTTGCTGGCCGTGCGATCGTTCCGACGAGGGTTTGTTTGCTGGTTTATATAAGGAACGTCGTAACCGACCCCACGCGTTTTGGCGTTACTGTCGACCAACTAAAACAAAGGGATAGAAAGAGTGGGTGGGTGCCACAATTTTCACCAGAAGCAATAATTGTGAAAAACAGGGGTTTTCAGAGAGATAGGAAGAGACAGGAATTGCGGGTGTGAATCGAATCTACGAAGGAGGTGAAATCGGACTTGTTCGAGAGGGAGGGAGAGAGCATGGGGGCTTGCTTGGGTTTCTTTTCGGATGTGAAAGGAGGTCAACAAGCGGTCGGGGGGACCCGACAGGGTCCCATGGGAGGATTAGGAGTCGGCGGAGGAGGAGGAGGCAACAACGGCGGTCCCAACGACGCAGTTGACCACTTCTTCCGAGCTCGCGGTCAACCCGCTCTCTTCTCTCAAATTGAGGTTTGTACCTGTCGCCTGCCCATGTAATCATGCATGCGCGCTTTTTTCGCTGCAGAATCTTTTTTTCTTTTTTGCATAGCGATGCGCTTCGTTCTCTTGAGGCCTGAGTCAATGTTCTCACTTGTCGGTATTTTACTCTTGTCGTTTCGCGCGAACCGATGATGTGGCCAGAAAAAAACCTGTCCTTCGGAGGATGGTTCGCAGAAAAACTGAGAAGCATTCACAATGTGGATTCTACTCAAACCTCGCTATCTGAACGACATGATGTTAAATTTTGCGCGTGATCTAAAGAAAACATAGTCGTCTAATTGGAGTTTTTTTCTTGGATTCCTCATCAGACTTGACTTCAGTAAATCTGATTTGTTTTCTTTGAACCAAAATTTTGGTCTGCTTCTTGAGCCGTGGCCTTTTGGAACTCATGCATTGCATGCTGCAACAAGTTTAATTGGGATTTTTCGTCAGTTTATTCAAAAGGGGCTGCTAAATTAAGACAAAAATCTAACTAAGCCTTGGACTTATACGCAATTGCATTGTTCATTCTGCAGAAACAGTTTTTTAACTATCTGAATTGTGTGTTGCCTTATGAAATTTAAATTTGGTGTTGCTGATTAAGCGTAGCAGGGAGGGAGCTACTACAAATTAAGCATATGAACTTTCTTGCATTACATATGGTGTTCTGCATGAGTATCAATCTTGAAATATAGTGCCCACAATTTGTATGATGTGCCATACTGTCTTTGCTGCAGTTATCCTTATCTGCTTCGAAATTACGTGATCGAGACGTCATGTCAAAGGTGAGCAACGTCATCTAGCATTTTCAGCAGACTTGTTGTATATCTTGCTACTAGTATGTAGTTTTTCAATTTTGTCTGTATCATGCTTTCACGTGCACCTGGGATCTTCTTGGTTCTTTTTGATTTGGTTGTCACAGAAGAAGCAAATAACTTCTTCTTCTTCTGCGTATGCTTTTGCTTATAAAATTTAGGACATCACAGCATATGATGTACACATTAATGGTTGATCTCTGTTATTTGTGTCTTCATACCGGTGTGTTGCTGGAATTAACTTATGACTGGAAGACTAATCTGTGATGCAGAAAACACGTTTAGGACAGTCTGTCTTTCTTATGTTATGTTATTTTCTTTTTCACTTGTGTGCTTCATATACAGGAAATGTCTTCTGCCAATCTTTCTGTTATATCACTTCAGTTCATGTCCAAACTTTTATATATACTGTTGATCAAGTTTCAGGCTATGTGAGAAACTGAAGTAATATTGTTAAGTAGCTCATAATTATAATAAATGACTGATTCCAGGAGATTTCTGCATGTTTGTGTTTCCACCTTTCTTTGCCCCCCCACCCCACAAAAAAAGGAAAAAAATTCAAGCTTGCTTAAGGTTTCTGAACTTTGATCAATTGATTCTTGCAGAGTGACCCAATGGCAGTTGTGTACTTGAGGAAAAGAGATGGGATGCTTGAGGAACTTGGGAGGACAGAAGTTATATTAAATAGCTTGGATCCAACATGGATTGGAAAGATTTCTTTAGCTTATCACTTTGAGACCATTCAGCATTTGGTGTGAGTTTTCCATGTAAAGTATGATTTATCAGTCTGTGTTTTGCCTTGACTATATTATGTAAAACCATTTGGTTGTTTGTTTTCATCTCTTTTCAGCTTTCATATATATGATGTCGACACAAAATATCACAACGTACCAGTAAAGGTGTGTTAATCATTTTAATCATTCCATATCTTTATCCCATCTTTGGTTCTTTTTCCCCTCTAAATCTTATGTTAGAAGCCATGCTTTTTTCTGGTTATGCATTAACAACTTTAAAGGCGTGTTAGTCATTTTGATCATATCTTTTGATATCTTTGTCAGATTTTCACTAACATTGTTTCTTTTTTCTTTTTTTTCCTTATATTTGGTTCTTTTTCCCCTCTAAATTAATATGTGAAGCTATGTGCTATGCATGGCCTTTCCTGGTTATACATTAACAATGTCTCCGACTGCATTTCTATGTCACATTTTAGTTAAAAAAAAAAAAAAATTCTTCCTATAGGTCTTAACTAAAAATTATATGAAAATGCAGAGACAGTTTGCAGTATAATGGGGAGTGGTCTCAGATTGATTGCTGAGTTTCTCCAACTTATTTGCTAGCTACTTTTACTATGGTTTTGAATCAGCTGAATTTTTGGTTTTGTCATGAAGTCAGAATATATAAAATAAATGCTCATCTTTTTCTTACCTTTGATGTTCAAATGTGGTTGGATGACACTTTTCCTGGGGTGAATTGGCTTTGGTTGTCTTGTAGTCTACAGATTGTTGCATCCTTGGAATTCTGGAAAAACGGAATGAATGCATTGGACAATCTTATGTTTGCATAGGAATTCAAATGTTAAATGGCAATTAAGTAATCATGACTTGCAATTACCCTTGCAATCATGCTTATTTGTGAAATATTTACTAGTCCATTCAGATTACTTGTGTCTCTATTTGCCTTTTGTCTTTTTATTTGAGGAAGAAGAAATTTCAATAGTATCTTTAATTGGGATTCCATTGCAGACGTTAAAGCTGAGTGACCAAGATTTTCTAGGAGAAGCTAGCTGTGTGCTGTCGGAGGTACTTACTCCCCATGGTCACATTATGAATGTGTCCTTGTCCATGCACTTAAGTTTAGTGAAGTGCAGGTGTAATCCATCTAGACCTTGTCCAATGCATCTTCTCCTTTCTATTTCCCACAGATTGTCACAAAGCAAAGTCGGAGTTTGACTTTGTCGCTTCATAATAAAAATTCACAACTAGGCTTGAGAAATCTGGGTACTCTGACTATCCATGCTGAGGAATTGTTGCTTCCAGGACTGCTGTTGAAATAAGATTCTTCTGTTCCCACTTGGAAAACAAAGATATGTTCTCTAAAAGTGTGAGCTCTCCAAAATCTCTCTTCAAAGGTCCTGTTTGATATTGTTCCTTGCCATATCTTTTATCGCTTTATATCTTGTTCTCCGGTGTTACCTTCTCTTAGGATCCTTTCCTGAGAATATCAAGAGTAGTTGAGTCTGGGGGTACTCTTCCTATTTGCAAAACTGAAGTCATCAACAACGACTTGAACCCTATTTGGAGGCCCTTATGTCTAAGCATGCAGCAATTCGGAAGCAAGGCAAGTTTTACACATAGCCTGTCATCATATTGTCTAATATGTTACTGGAGGCACTAGTGATTTGACATTGTAAGACTTGTTGCAGGAGGATCCATTAGTCATTGAGTGCTTTGACTTCAATACCAGTGGGAACCATGCACTTATAGGGTAAATCCCTATTCTCATGCAATTTATAGTGCTTCAGCTTCTTGTATGTTAATTTGCTTCATTACAGTAAACTTCAGAAGTCCATGGCAGACTTGGAGAAACTTCACAAAGAAAGAAATGGTGCAAATTTTACTTTACCAGTTTCTCATCACAGCCATGAAAAGGTGTCTGTCCTTTTAAATAGTTTTATACTCTTCATTCTGATGAGCCTTTTGATCATATCTAAGACTTCTCTGTTTAGGTTCTGAAGAGTCAGCTTTTTGTGGATCAATTCTGTGAGAAGCAACTATACAGCTTTCTTGATTACATATCAAGTGGTTTTGAGCTCAATTTTATGGTTGCTGTTGACTTTACAGGTAATCAACCTTTGAAAATTTGTTAATCCTAAAGAACTCTATCTATTTGTTGCTCGATCTTATTTGGTTCTGATGCTTCTGGACTATTCAGCTTCAAATGGAAATCCCAGAAATCCAGATTCTTTGCATTACATTGATCCTTCAGGAAGATATAATTCCTACCAGCAGGTAAGTTTAAATTGCCTTCTAAACATGGTCCGTTGTCAGTTGACATGCTTTTTCTGTCTTAATTACCAATTGATGTCGTAAGTCTATCCATTGAGTAATCTTGTTGCTAACATTTTAGGCTATAATGGAAGTTGGAGAAGTGATACAGTTTTATGATTCAGATAGAAGATTTTCTGCATGGGGGTTTGGAGGAAGGACATATGGTGGTACCGTATCCCATTGTTTCAACTTGAATGGAAGTCCAGATGGCTATGAGGTAGGTGAACTGAATTTGCAGAAACTTTGGTATATTCACTTTCAGATAACATCTAAAATATCATATCCAATTCCATAATTCTGAGTTAGAATTCTTTATTGATAGGTTGAGGGAGTAGAAGGCATTATGGCTGCTTATGCTGGTGCTTTGCACAATGTGGCCCTGGCAGGACCCACTTTATTTGGTCCAGTGATCAATAGGGCTGCTCAAACTGCAGGCCAATCAATCTCTTACGATAATAGCAAGTACCACATTCTGCTCATAATAACGGTAAAGTGGGAAGAAACATTTAATATTTCTTGGATTTTATATGTTTTTTATGCAGCTAATAGAAGTCGTTTCTTCTTATTTAGGATGGAGTTCTCACTGATCAACAAGAAACCATGGATGCATTGGTGAGGGCATCAGATCTTCCACTCTCAGTTCTGATAGTTGGAGTTGGGAGTGCTGATTTTACACAAATGGAGGTAGGTTTGTTTTCTGTCGTTTAAGTTAGACTTCCTATTATGTGACATCAAAATATTTCTTATAGAGGATGTAGAGAACTTAACGGTCTAATTTTTGTACTACTTTCAGAAACTTGATGCTGACAATGGAATCAGATTAGAAAGTTCTACTGGTCGTGTAGCCACGAGAGACATTGTACAGTTTGTTCCAATGCGAGAAGTTCATCGTGAGTTGATTTTCTCGTGACTTTTTTTGTTTGTTTGCCTTCTCTCAACAGTAACTTACACGAAATTATAATGTCATTGGCAGGTGGGACTATATCAGTGGTTCAAGCTCTTCTGGAGGAGCTTCCTGGACAATTTCTCACCTACATGCGGGTTAGAGATATAAAACCACGCACCCAAATGCCTCCTTGAGCAGTTCCCGGGCAAAGTCTCGTTCATGCTGAAGTTGCTTGAACACCAGAAAGATGAACGAAGGAATAGTGTCCATGCTTGATTTTTGTTACAGCTGCTACTGAAGGGTTGAAATTCTGTGAATATCTCTTTTTTCTTGTCAAACAGCTTCTTTAGAAAAGCTGAAACTGGGAAGGGCAGAAGCAGTCTGAGCGCCAGAGTGTGGTTTCTTTAAATTGGTAATAATGCCGCAAATATGTGCATATGATTGACAATTTCATGAATAAAAGTTTAGTTTAGTTTTGCAGTTGTTCCTGAAGTACCTCTGTGATGAAGAAAAACTTGAGAATAAATATGGAACTTATGCCCGTGGGCCTTGTCTGAAAAGAGTACGTACAGGCATTCAATGTTAACCTAGAGTTAAGATTGGATCATTTACTATCTGCGTACACATATAAAAATAGATATCCCTTTCACCCTAAATGGAGAGGACTGATTTATTTATTTTTTAAAGATTTTGACAATATTGGGAAACTTGATACGTCCTGATAGCCCATATTTTATATGAAAAAAAATTGATGGTACAAACACTTCCAACTGCTGGAGAATTTAGCTATGACAAAATGAATGACCAAACCTACATCAATGTTAATTTCAAGTAGTTTACTTTCGAGTAGACAAAAACAAAGCCCTACCCCTATTTCACTTTCAAGTGCATCTATTTTAATTTCAAGATTTTTCACGGCTCATCTTTCTTATTACATGCTTCACATAAAATGATGTGTGTCAAATAGGTTTCATGCTGCTTTGGCCTATGCGGTTTAGCCAGAGATGTAAACTATTCACTGTTGAAAAGGTTTAAGATTGGAAAAGATCATTCAAAAACCAAAGAACAAGAATCCATACCATAGAATTTAATCAACTGCAAAGTGATTAGGAAGCCTGCTCAGTCTTGATGTGGTTATTCTCGATGAGAAAGTGCATGGGATCAACATAATTCTATATTTCTAATTATTTCATTCATCAATCAATTTTCATTTAGTTTTTGTCCATCCATTTAAAGAAACTTCATCCATTGCAGTTGTTAATTGATGACAAGGCACATTGAAATTGAAACCTTTTTATAGAACACCTAGCCTAACTATAGTCCATACCACTCTATATGAAACTTGCCATTGATTTGGAAACATGTGATTATCAATACAAATAAGATGAATATATTATAAACCAAATCATTTTTTTAGCATAAGACACTTTGTAGTGTATCATGATAAAATGAAAATATTTAAGATGGTTTATGACACAGCCGACACAATGCTATCATGCTACTTGTGATTTCATTGATAAGCTAGTTAGTCACCAATTAGCAACTCCACAAAGCACACGGGCAACACATTCATTGTGCCCAAAGAAAAGGAAAAAATACACCCAAGAAGACCAATGAGGCAACAACATCAAGTATTAATTTCCTATCAGTTGTGTTGATACCTGGGAGTATCAGATAATCAGAATGAAAAGCCTAAACAAAAGAGGGCTGACGAGGGATTAAGACAGCAGCCGCAACAAAAGGGAAATGCATTAGCAGATAGGAGTGACTTGCTAATGGATGGTAAGATGAGGAGGTCTTTCTTCAAGTTTTGGGTGAAGTTGGGCCATCACATCTCTATACAGTAGGGAGTATATCAACATGTGAGTCAGTCCTCTCAAGCCGCAAAGGCCCCCAGTTCTCGGTACAAGAATGCTAACCGCACCACAAACTAAGGACACAGCTTGCCGCATTGGCGATGACACTATTGAACTTGAGGAACCCAAGAACAGGCTGCCGATTATTTAGGGACTTTGACATGCAGTCTTGTCAAAATCTTGTTGATTCTTACCAGACAATACACATCAATGTTAAAGATATGATGCTTTAACTTATTTGTCACACAATCACACAAGTATAGAGAGAGAGAAAACACATTGTACATCAGCAAGTGCACTGGACATCCAAACCAGAAATCTAGATGACATCAATAAAAGGAAAACGGTAGGCACTTGCACTCCAAATAAATTCACAGAATTTATCCATGGTTTCATATTAATGCTGGCAACTAGTAATTTTCTTCTTAAATTGATAACTTTCTAATTCGCATGACCACTCTCCTCTATCAATTATACTGTTCACTTACGAAAATAATATACTTTGACGAAAAAATGAGAGAATTCCTATACAAATCAGTGAAATTACCAATGGAAAGGACAATTGGTATCCATGAAAAGATTGTCATGGGTCAAAATAACAAAAAGTAAAACCCAAAATAGCTGAACACCTCCTCCTAAATGCTGATGTTCAGTGCTAAAAAAGTGAAGCCCTGTACATCTAACTAAATCTCTTCTGTTGCATAGGATGCAACAAGGTGGGTAACCACACCAAATATTTCAAGTCATTGATGAATTATCCTCTCTAGGCCTAAATACAGCATCAACCAATTACTTTGAGGGATTTCAGAAAATGAAAGTGAAGAAGATGAGCGGCAGTAACTATAGTCACAGTGCCCAACATCATTCTCAACGGACTTTAGGTTTCTTCTGTGAAAATGACGATCTCAATGATAAAGGAACAATGATCTCGTAGATATTTTGAATGAGTCCTTTATCATACTTGTTTTCCTTAACAACCGGCTTAGCATCTTCCAAGGGTGATCTTCTAAAGAAAGCCCTCCATTTGCTTTTGCGAGGAGACACCTCACTGCTCATCCCATTAAGACTGGCTCGGAGTGCTGCAGTGCTTGCTCTTGCTTCATTCAGCTTCCTCTGCCAATTTATGTACTCTTGCCACTTGAAAGTCTGCAACCGCATGTAGCAATCGGACCATATTCCATCATCACATGACATCTTATGTTTTTGAGGGTAAAACTCTGAAATTAGTATGTTTGTTAACAGGAGATGGAACCAGGCACATCTAAAATCTTAAGCTAAGGATGGATGAGTTACTTAAACTAGTAAGATCGAGCCTTCATTCTTCGATTAAGTCTTGATGAGCTTAACATTAATCTCTTCACACTTTGACTGACAATTTCTATATTTCCAGTTTCTCTACCTTTAAATAATGCAGTTTTCCATGATCTCCAGGTGGAGGCCAAAAAAAAAAAGAAGAAGAAGAAATTCTAATGTAGCCTACAAGCAGACCAAAGTACATCACTTCTTGCTTTTTCACACTTCTTAGTTCATAATTTTGAACCAGGAAACTTCATTTAGGTTGAGGACAGAAGATCATTGAATAGAATTCAGTAACAACAAATTCTACTCGGTACAAAACAAGTCAAGAGCATATAGGAAATCAGCAGAGTATTAGCAACACCAACCTCATTAGTGGTAGTGTTTGTGAAGCAGAGGCTGGCATGGTAGCCAAAGAAACCTGCCAGTAGCAGCGCAACTATTGCAAGGAACACCATAAGCAATATTTGAGTATCATAGGATCCAACAAACCACTGTTTCGAACCAGAGATTAAAACATTAAAAAAGGGAAAAAAAATTGAATGAGTAGAACACAGATGAAAATTATGAAACCACTAGCACTAAAACATCAAGAACACGGATTGAAAGAGATGATAACCACATAACAATTCTCAAAAAGAACATGAAGGGGAAATCAGATACCAGTCGAATATGGTATGACAAAGAAAAAGATGCAATAATGGAAGAAAATGCCATCTCAAACCCCAACATCCCCCAAAAAAATTATTTATTTATTTATTTTTATTTAAAAAAAAAAAAAAAAAAAAAAAAAAAAAAAAAAAACACCAAGCCCAATCAACTACCATAATCCAACATAGTGGTAAAAATTTGCATTGACAATAGTCTTAGACAATTTCAAGCAACCATAATCAACCCCAATCCTAAACATAATTAAGTACCAAAAATTGTCCAAAGAGACCTGTTATAGCCTCCATTTATGCAACCAATAACATCCCAGAAGAAAAGGCATTAAACAAAGGATCAAAAATCAGAAACTTCATAGCACAGCAGTCATTTATACCATTCTCTACTCAAAATTAATGCTAATTAACTCATTTCTTGTACATGTGATGAACTGCTATTTCAGATCCGTTAACGTAACAAACAGGTGATTATCAACTACTATATTATTAAAACATTGAATATCTGAATTGATGATAAGGCAATAAACGCCATCATTAACTTGCAATATTGTAAGGTCAGAACACATCACTAAAGTCAAATCCAACAGCAAAAGTGGACTTTCTTTTCAGTTGTAGGTAAGTAACTATATGATCATTCCATCCATGAAGAAGTATCTTAGAGCCATTTCAACTCCAAGGAAGAATCAAGGATATATGTCATATTTTTCTGAGTTCTTTAACATAACTCAGACACATTGAAGAGCAAGAGATTTTCTGAACAAAGGCTTATTGACATGATCAGAAACAATCACATAAATACTAACCTGAAGCACATGAGGAGCTAAACTACGAAAAGAATTTTCTATGCCATAATACACTGCAAGAAAGAAAAGCAAATAAATCTAAAACCCATAATTGATCAACAAACAAGATATATAGGCCAAAGCATATGTACCAGTTAGTATATAGATCACTTTTGATTCCTTCAGCTGTCCAGCAAGAACCAATCCAATGGCAACAGCCCCATATACACACAGTAGAAAATGCCTGGAAAAAAGTAGCCAAATGAATACACACAAAGTTTGCTCATGTATAGCTGTTAAGGCAGAGGAGCTCTAATCCACTTCTAATACAAGTTATGTGAGTAATCAGCATCTGTATTTTTAAGCTTAGAGGAATATTCTCTCATTCTTTATTGGAAGCTGTCTGTGACCAGTGATTTTATTTCAATTGAACACAATAATTGTTGCAATTCATCAGATAAAGAGAACATGGCATCTTGCACCACAGTGATCATTTACGAAATGCAATGGCTCCTAATTTAAGCTTAGACCTTTACCTATCTGGGAATAAAAATAAGCTGAATCTAGACAAATATGACAATATAAAGTTGCCATGCCATTTAATTCAAAATTATCAATGTCATGTCTTCTACAACAAAAAAATACAAATGACACATCCCAGCATGACCACTCTTGAAGATTTTGTTTGACCAGAACCATGCACAAAGCTATATCATTAGATGCTTAAGTTCTTAAACATCAAAAGAAGCCTGCATCAGTCCTTTTATTTTGGTAGATCAGAACTCTTTGTTTAATAGTCATGTTCAGAGAAGAACTCAAGCTGAAAACCATATGTTAAATCTATTTAACTTTATCTGTTCTAAGGATAGGACGAGGGAATATTTGGACCTTCACTAAACAATGCACACACATTGCCGCCATTTATGTGAAACTCACCATAAAAGAAAAGCCATGAAGTATCGAGTATTTCTCTCCCCTATACAATTATTCTGCATGAAAATACCAGCACATTGATAGTGATACCATATTATATCCTTCTCAAGGAATAAATGAAAAAGCAAGGCGTACCATCCACCCACAATGATGGTCAAATCTTGCAACACAGCGATCACAAATGCTGCAATGCTTGGACCTGGCAGGTCTGGAGAATCAAAACATAGTGAATAGCTTGACAAAGCAAAAGGTTTATCTTGGAAGGTATATGAAAAAACTCACTTTGGAATTTTGCAAGTTGGACATTCTTTCTCAGAATAAATAATATCATCATAGGGGTAAGCAGTAAGATATTGAGAGACATTGTCATCCTTTACAGTCCCTGGATCAGAAAAGCTAGTCAATACAAAGAGAAGGACACCAATGCCAACTGCCAACAAGCTCATGTGCCTGCATTAACAAGGAACTGCTGATCAATGTCAGGCCAAGTCATTAGCCCACAACAAGAAACAGTAATACTTGTAGAAGAAAAAGAAACACGAGCCTTTAGATCACCTAGTCCAATACTAGTGAGCTTCACTGAAAATGATACCCACTGATAGAACTAAGGATAAAACTGCAGCAATGTAGTAGACTCATCATCCTAACTAGAGTCAAATCCAATCTATAGGAACAAGCAGACTGATGGCTGAGCTCATGCAACCAAAGGAAGGAAAAAATCCTGATTCTGTGAAAGTCTGAAACATGATCTAGATAAACTTCAAAGCAAAGAAAGAAATCCATTTAATCAGAGACAAGGAATAGCCAAGGTTAATCCAGAAGAAAACCAAAAAAGATATCCAACACATATACTAAGGAGCCGAAACGCACGAATGCCAGAAGCTAAATGCATGATATGTATATAAAGAAAGCACAAAATATCGATTGATAATTGACCTCATGCAACAAATGAAAGAAGAATCCTGATTTTGCGGAAAATGAAATTCCAGAGAAATACGTAAGCCAGCACAAAATATTCATCAAGTAAGAGGACAATCAATCTTCCTGCTTACAAAGAAGCGAACAAAAGGACCTCCAAAGCTGGAACCCAGATATGACAGGAGCAAAATAAATAAAAAAGGAATGCAAAAATGCTTTTCACATGCCACAACATTTGTCTTCAATGTAAAGAGTCAAATATTCTTTTTCTTTCCAGAGAATAAATTCCTTCTGTCTTATGAAAGCCTAAATTCGTGAAACAGCCACTTCCCATTTTCTGCCTTTCCGGGGAGTTATTTGCACTCATTCATATCTCTCCCAAAAGCATTTGTTTTCCAAGCCATCCACAGGGCACCTGACCTTCAAGAGTTTCCATCCAAAGATGGATTCCACATTAAATTACTCTACCACTGAGGCGCACAGAGATCAAGAGACTCATGGGTATGTGTATTCAGATAAAGGCAGGCATACAACTGGCAGGAAAATTGGTTCTTCATAAGTTCTAGATCATTTCCAATGTCAATACCTCAAGCTCCAAATGAAAATTTCCACCTCAAAGACAATCAGAAAATGCAAGGACACCCCAAACAAAAATCACACAGATGACAAATAAAGCCAAAAATATTTCCCACCACAAGATGATTGGGATATCAAACCAAGTGTTTGTCCTTGATCACACCAGCAAATTGACTCATAACAGAAATTGTATAAATCCTTTCGAACAGTACCTGTGAATTCCACTTAAATAATATCCAGGAATATAGCTGAAGCACGATTTTGCCACAATGAAATAAGTTCCTCCAACTATTGCCAGGTATATTATCTGCAAACACACAAATCACAACCACAAAGTCTGTTGCTATTAGAGGAACACTCCAAAAAAACAAAAGCTACCAGTTGCAAATTGCTCCTGCTAGAGACAAGATTTCCACAGAAATGCAGAAAGCAGAGTGTCGCTGCAATTTAATGGTGAGAACACTATAAAATGAACAATACAGTCAATAGCACATAAGTCACAACCCGACACTACCTACTAAAAGAATCTCATCTCAGACAGAAAAAACTGTAACATTCTGTATATAATCCATCCACCTTCACTGACATATGCCAAAAGGGTAATCCCAGTCCCTTTGCTTAAATGCAAATCATCATCAGCTAGGAGTTCGAATTCACTACAACAATACAGAAACCGCCCTCCATTTAGGGTAAACATCAAAGGTGAAAGCACGTGAAATTACATAAAACTCAACATTGCGAGCCGAAGCCTAGACTTCAACCACCAGAAAACATTCCATTTCCCACTTCCAAATTCAAAGACACGCATGACCACAGGCGATAGAAGCTCCAAAATCAAGCGTTTCGGAAACAAGCGGTTCCCCGCCTACGATTCCAACAACAATCAAGAATTGCACATCATGGATGGGGAGAAAAGAAAGAACTTTCGCAGCAAGCGAGAACCTGCAAAATAGGGTTGGGGCGATCGCAGCAGAACCGCTCCACCTCCAGAATCGCATTTGTGCCTCTTACTCCAAACAGCACCCCAACACACCTCCTTCACCCAAAAAAAAAAAAACCCATTTGAGAATTCGATCCAAGACGCACGATAGAACCAAGGAAAGTAGGCTCCGCGAGAGCTAGAGAGAGAGAGAATACAGGAGGTATTCGTAGGCACCGACGGTGAGGAAGTGGTGGATGGAGGCGATGGGGGTGCGGCGGAAGATGGGCCACTGGCCGCACAGGAACGAGACGACCACCACCAGCGTCGCCAGCCCGTGCAGCACCAGAACCCACTGCACCGCCATCTCCCTCTCCCCCTCTCTCTCTCTCTTCCTCTTCTTCGGCTAGCGAAGCTCAGATCGAACTGGTCAAAAATTCATTCGAGGGACAATCTCCGTCCGACGAAGACGACCGGCTTTCCTGCGGGAAATCGAAAGTGACGATGTGTTTCGATCGATGGCGAATCGGGATGGAGGAAATGGGCCCATAGACGAGGAAAAGTCCGTCCGTTTTGCAAAACGCCTCAGCGTCGCACGTGCTTTGCACGGGCATTTATCAAAAAAGAACGGATTTTTACCGGCATTTATTTTCCTGCAGGTTATTTATATTTGTTTTTTAGGTTTTTACATATATTTTATTTGGTTTCTCGACTGTCGAGTGCAGAAAATACCGAGGTTAAAGAATTTTTTATTTCTTTCCTTCCTTTTTTTTTCTCACTTAAATATAACGTGCGGTTCTGACAGGCCTCATACTATTTAATCAAATTTGCAGATGAATTTTTTTATTCAATGTCCTATTTCTATATGACATTTTCATCCGATTTTTACGATGGCTAAATTAAAAGTCAAGGTCTTCCCTTTACTACCATTTAAATTTAAATAATAAAGTAAAGCCCGTGGCCTTCCCGAAATAATTCAAATCGAGTGGTTTTTAAATAAAAAGGCCGGTTTTTTTTACAGGAATCATCTTTCTCCATCTCTCCTATTTGTTTCTTCCGCGATGAAGCGAATAATAGCAAAACCTTACTATTTTTTTTCCTAGAATAAATAGCCATATGCATATTAATTCTAGAACGAGCGAATATCAATTTCGCCGACAACCCGACATTACACAAAATGCCAAAGCAAAAGTTCGATGATTAGAGAAGAAAAAATCGCTCCTTTTTACTACTTTTTTTGGTTTAACATAGCAACCCAAAAAGGGTAACCAAAAAAAAAAAAAAAAGAAACAAATTGCAGACGTATATTGCAAAGATCAAACCCTAAAGTCCTACACCAAGATCGAAGAAGAACCCACCCAGAAATACAAAAATTTAAAAAAAGAAATTGAAAGAAGAAAGGCGGGAGATGGCGGAGGCCCCCTAGAATTCCTGAGAAGCGGACCCGATGTCGCCCTTCCCCTTCCCGCCGGTCTTCTTCGGCAGCAGCGTCTGGTGGATGTTGGGGAGGACGCCGCCGTTGGCGATGGTCACGGAGCCCAGGAGCTTGCTCAGCTCCTCGTCGTTCCTCACCGCCAGCTGGATGTGGCGCGGCACGATCCTGTTCTTCTTGTTGTCCCTCGCCGCGTTCCCAGCCAGCTCCAGCACCTGCAACGGCGCACCGAACGTTAAAATCGAGAGAGAGAGAGAGAGAGAGAGAGAGAGAGAGAGAGAGAGAGAGAGAGAGTCGGCGAATTTTCACGAAAAAAGAGAACACATTTCAGACGATTACAGGTAAACTTTCAGCTAATGAAGGGTTTCATCGATGCGAATCGAAGTATAACTGAAGATCGGTTTAATCGGAAACCCAAGGAAAAGCGTTTCGATCAAATCCGCCGCCAGAGGAGGCCAAAACAGTTAATAGAACGTCCAACTTAAGTGCGGAAATGGCGACAAAGCTAGGCAAAAGCCATCGATATCACTTCCACTGGCTTAAAGAACAGAGGAGATCGCACAGCAATCGAAAAGAGAATCTAGAAAGCAACAGCCGATCGGCAAAAAGAAACGGAAAAAGCCGGAACGAGAGACGGATCGGGGAGAGGGTACCTCGGCGGCGAGGTACTCGAGGACGGCGGAGAGGTAGACCGGGGCGCCGGCGCCGACGCGCTCGGCGTACTTGCCGGCCTTGAGGAACCGGGCGATCCTGCCGACGGGGAACTGGAGGCCCGCCTTGTGCGACCTCGAGACGGACTTGGTGGCCTTGGGCTTGCCCCTGCCCCCCTTGCCTCCTTCCTTCGAACTCATGCTCGCGTCCCGCGAAGGAGAAAGAAAGAGGATCAGAAAACCCTAGATCCGCCGGAAGCCGGAGATTCTCGCCGGTGGAGGAGCCTGTTAAACGGACGACGGACGGCGAATTAGAGAGAGAGAGAGAGAGAGCGCGGGTTTTGCTTTGGTGATGAGAGGAGCGATGGAGGGCGTGGATTTTATAGGTGGCGAGGGGGCGATGCGATTGGCGGAGAGCGGGGGTGCCGCGGATCGCCAGCGTGGCAGGTGGGGCTCGCTGTTTTTCGTATTTCCCGCTCTCGCGGGGGGGAAAATTGGCGGAGAGGGAGTTCGTTTCCTTTTTCTCTTTTGGAGGGACTCTGGAAATTCTTTTGCACTTTTTCCCTTTGTCCGAAGCCAAGCCAAGTCCTTTGAATTAAAAAAATGTACCGACTTCTTTTTTTTTTTTTGGTCGGAATAAAAAAATTTCTCTTTGGAATAAGCGTTTTCAAAATACATTTTCCCCCAATTTGGAGTATAAAGAGTAAATTTACTCGAAATTTTTCTATCATAGCATTGCATTTTCCCTCCCTCTCTTCTCTCAGTAATAGAATATAAAGTAATGGATTAATACCATAAAAAAACCTAAATTAGTATATTTGTAATAAGTTTATCCGAAGTTAATTTTTCGACTCCCAAAAACTTCAAACTATTATATTTATAACAAATTAATCGTTCGTTAGTTTTCATTATATTTTATATTAAATTTCTGAGTTTGATAATATGTGTTGGTCGATAAGTATACTAATTTGGGTTTTGCCTTTTGTTTATCACAAATTTTCAATTTATGGTTTATCATGGTATTAATCCAATTTAACGGAAATTAACATAAGGTAAAATCATTATAAATGTTTATAGTTTAGGGTTTTTTTGTGATAAATTTGTCACATGTATACTAATTTAAAGTTATTTTGTGATCGAAAATTTAGTTTGTAATAAATTTATCGTAACTATATTCGTTTTGGGTTTTTGTGATATTACTTCTAAAGTTAACTCCAATTTGTTTTTGACTGCCAATACTTTTGCGGCACTCGTATTTGGGTGACATGGATCGCTTAACCCACAAAATTTTATGTATTTTTCGTTTCTTTTTCATTTATGGGTTGAGAGCAAGTGAACTTTTCCGTATCTTTTCCGAAATTAGAGTTCGTGAGTGATTTTCTTCGTTGAATGCTTAGAATTGTCTTTGACGATCCGATTGATATGAGTTCACAAAATGCCCATTATTTAACAACCATTAGATTCTCATAATTTAATGACCATTATTCAATTAAAATTAATTGCATATCTAATTCTTCCAAGAGTAAAATGATATGGGCAAAAATAGACATGTTCGAGTGATCCGAGTAACGTTCTAAAATTGCTGTGTTTGGCTTGATTTTGAAATTATTTTGAAACACATGTAAAGTTGAATAAAATACCCAAATGTCCAATAAGATAAACTATGTGTATCATAAATTGTTTATTTTCTCTATATTTTACACACAATTTTAGATATGTTATAACTAATCATTTGATTTATCATCTTTCGTTATGGTACATTTAGTAACCATTTTGTTATTAGGAATAATTTATGTTCAAAAATAGTTTTTTTCATTTTATTCATTTGATGAATTTCCGAGTATTCGAAAGTGTTTGATAATCGTCAAAATCTTATATTACCATAATAGAAATATGTTGATCACTTTTTTTCTTTTTCCTTCTTTTCTTCTTCCCATAACTGGTCATTGGCCTCGGTGGAGCCTCACCTAACCACTAATGAGGCTTGACTTCACCTAGCCATGATGAGTCAGCCACCTGACAAGATTAGTGACTTCACTTCACCTAGCCATCGTGAAGAAAAAAATAAAAGAAAAAGGAACAAGATGTAGGCTTGATTTTGAAATAATTTCTAAAAATAAAGAAGTAAAATTTTGTTTACTTATTGATTCCGTTCAAAATTTATTTATGTGAAAGAAAAAGTTACAAAACGGGAAAAACCCCAAAGATACACTTGTGACAAATTTATCCCAAACTATTTTTTTAACCATAAAAAAAAAAATAAAATTTACCCCGACCGATTATAAAAAAAAAGGTACATTTATGAGATAAACTAATTTATTAGCAAAAAACCCTTGATTTTGACAAAATAATTCTTGAAAATAAAAAAGTCATAAAAATTTTTTTACTTATTGATTCCATTCAAAATTTATTTATTTGAGAAAGAAAACATTACAAAACAGGTTTTATTATTATTATTATTTTGTTTAAGGGAACAAAATAATAGAATTAGACACGTCTAACTCGTTACCAAATATGCTATAGGTAGAACAACACAATACTTATAAATAATGATGAAAAACTATATCCATTCTAATTTTCATTTATTTTAGGTTTTGTCCACTTCGTAGGAAATGAATGATTTGAAAAAAATTTTCCTGAAAAATGATTACTTGTATTGATTGAAATAATTAATCGATGAAAAATATTATAATTATCCATAAAAATTCATTTATCGACATTTTCATGAATGGTGAAATTACCTTTCATTATTCATCTTACAATAATTTATAGATTTTTTTTAATTCATTCACTTTTTGCAAAAATAAAATAAAATGGAGCCATAAGGAATATTTATTTTACGAAAACCTCATTAGAAGTACCATGCCCAACTGTTTAAATAAGCTAAAAAAATCACGTCCTGCAATCTAGGCCCGTTCAATTTTTTGGGCCAATGCAAAGTGCCAGCAACGGCCCAATTAAAAGTATTTATGAATTGGCCCATTCCGGGATTGCACCGGCCTCCGTGTCTTCAATTTCTCGCTGAACAAGGATAGGCTAAGATGGGATAATAAATTCTCTGAACTTTTTTATATCTTATCATTTGTTTGGTAAGTTATCAGACATAATGTAGGATGTGGAAATATTTCTAAAACAAATTGTGAAAACATGGAAAGCTAAATAATCAGGATTGAAAAAATAAAAATAAAACCCAAAATTAAGATTTATAGTGAAACCTTCACCGGACCTATGTGGAGCAGAAGTCCCTAACCCATGATGACCACTCGGTGGTGGTACTCTTTGTCGTCGTGATTGCTTGAGACCACCGGGATAGATCTATTTGGCATTGAGCACTAAGAAAAGAGGAGAGATACTTCGTATGAGATTTGGACTACATGGAGCCGCCAACGCCTAGGGTGTGTGACCATTGTCCAGATAGGAATTAGGATTGGATATAATAAGATGGGAAGATAAAATCTCTAAACTATATTTATATCTTGTCATTTATTTGGTAAATTATGTCGGATATGGAAAATATTATTTTGAAACAAATAGTAAAACATAGAAAGCTGAATAATTAGGATTGAAAAAGAATCAAACCTGAAATTAAGATTTATAATAAAACCTTCGTTGGACCTCGGTAGAGTACTAGTCACCAA
The DNA here is from genome assembly GCA_017140255.1 of Eucalyptus paniculata subsp. matutina. NCBI lineage: Eukaryota > Viridiplantae > Streptophyta > Magnoliopsida > Myrtales > Myrtaceae > Eucalyptus > Eucalyptus paniculata. The sequence goes on along the minus strand of CM029436.1, from coordinate 46,262,944 downwards.
TTTGTGGTGACCATTTGAATGGCGGTACTCTTTGTCGCCGTGGTCGCTTCAGACCACTACAACAGATCTAGTTCGCTTTGAGCACTAGGGAAAGAAGAGAGATACTTCACATAAGAACTAGACCATATGGCCGCCGTCGCCTAGGGCGTGTGACCACCGCGCGCGGTGGTTGCCGGCGATAGTGGCCCAATCTCAAATCTACTTATCTCCGAAATGGAGGAAGATGAATTTTAAACGAACATTTGAACAGTAATCATTTGAGAGGGACAGCCATCGTGCAGTGACTACTCGAGAGCTTTGAGTACCTCATCCAGTCGCCAGTTCCACCGCCAATGGTGGCGCAGTTGGTACTGGATGAACATCATCCCGAGGCCAAGCAAGTTATTTGACTTTTTATCTGGATTAATGTACCTCAAGCGCGTCATCGTACGTCGGATGGGATAAGTAATGTCCTTTGTTTTTGGACAAAAGAAGACCTCCAACCTGTCTTCATAAATTCATGTCCGCTCAAAAGGGGAAAATAGAATGGCGTTTCCTCTAAATTTCAATAAGAAATACGTTCATACTTCATAGTTAACTAAATACATGTAGGAAAAAAGGTATAATTCTAAACTAGTACTTTTGATAGTTTTAAATTTTGAGGGATTCATGTTTTCTTCACTTGGAAAAACTTTTAAAATGATTCGGATATTACAAATAGTTATGCATTAATCTTTCCATTAAATCTCTTTAAGAGTTATTAGGAGGTCATTTATCATATCATTATCTTCTTCTTTTTTGACATTTTTGAGGTTAAAAAAAAAAGGAACGAATTTTTACCCAAAAAAAAAAAAAAAGGAATGAAAGATCCCTTGTTAGTTGCTCCAACAACATCACAAGTAGGGATGAGTATGTCAGATCATCCAAATTAGGAATTGCCTAAACCACACTGACTGGTTTGGTCCGGTTTTCAAAAGCATTTGTTTAGTTCCCGGTTTTATAAAAATGGAATCAATGATTTTCTATCCAATTCCTGATTCTGAGGGGGAACTAGAGTGACTCTCTATTTTTTAAAATAAATATTTTATTTTTTAAAAATAACAATAAACCCTAAAATAATAATTATTATAGTATTTTTTTAACCATTTTTTGCTAAGTGATCGATTCCACAGGGTACAGTTCCCGGTCCTAAGACTATCAAATCCAATCCACAATCCTAAAAATTGGGAATTGGTTATTTTAGTCCGATTCTTGATTCTTAGGTTAGACCAGATCGGATCGGAAAACGATAATCTCTAATCACAAGGAATTGTTATTTCAAAGATACATACTAAAAATGAGCATATAATTATGAAATTACACATATATAATTAATATCAATAATTGGGTTATTATATATTAACAATTACATAATTTTCTTTTTGATATCAAACCTCTCCTTATTCAGTTTTCTTCTTTTCTTTTCTCCTTTCGATTATATTAAAAACTACAGTCATTCATTTTGGATTTGCTATCGTCATTGTGAGGCACCGATTTGCCAAGGCGGTTCACCCATCAGTATGTGTCGCCCATATTCTTTAATGTTGGTGAATCAATTTAAAGTTTGTAAATTTATTTGAAGAAAAATTACCATCTTTCATGTTCATTTCCAAAAGTAATTTGAGTTCGTTTAACACACGTAATTAATTATTATATCTTCATCTATCAATAAAATAGTTACTAAATCATTATTGAGCTTAACCTTTTTTATTCCAATTTTTTAATATGAATTATACAAGAATTCAATGTTCTCAATTTAGTCCTTTTTTGTTCTTTTCCTTTTTTTTTCCTTATTGCATTGGTGCTTTGACAAATATACATCAGAAACTTGGCTGCCGATGAGATTGCCAAATGTTGTCATATAGTGAAAAATTGTTAAAACTTCGAATTACTACATCTCAGATAGTTAGCATATGTATAAGTAAGTAAATGCTTATTTGAAGACACGTGCATATTTTACATTGAAAATCATTTGCTAAAAGAAATTTTATCATGGATATAAGTTTAGCTTCATAAACCTTATAGAAACGCTTTGTCATTTTTCAACTTTGAGTTGCCATAGCTATGTATAGTCTTGAGGAATTTCCAACTTAATAACTAAAGATCAGTAGTTCGAATCCCACTGAATATGTACAAACTACTATAAGTCAGAGCCATCAACACATACTAAACATTTGGATTTAACCATTTCATGGGATCGACATCATGTTTTAGGGATCTCTAGGTAGTTGAATTTAGGGCTCGTACTCCAGGACCATGAAAAGAAAATGTCTTTTTTCTTTCTTCAAATGAGAGGGTGAGGATTGATACTATGTGGACTGATGGAAAAGGCCAATACACAAGAATCCAAGAACTGTTCCCTTGCTGTTGACCCATTCCCAAATGCATCCAAGCACTTCTCGCAGCTTCAGCAATAATGGCAAAAGCCATCCAAAGCAGACCTCCAATTGGTGAAAGTGATGTTTATGGAGAGCGACCTAAGAGAAAGATGCTCTCCCTTCTTGCAGGATGAAAGCTTCCAATTCGTTTATGGCTCAAAACCAACCAGCCATGCCAATACACAAGCGCATCTACCAACCAGATCGTGAAAAATATGCCTTCAAAATGAAGTGGGCATCAATTTCTTTTTCCTTTTCTTCATAGGTTCTGTGGTGAGCATATAAAGTATTTATGAACATCATAAGTGTATTGACAACTTACTTGCGAATGTGGAAGCAGTACATCCATGGATTTGATTATTCGTATCCTCAAGTATGAAAATCTTTATCTTACACATTGGTAGGCAGCTGTGATAGTTGGCTTACTTTTCATCGCCGATGTTATAAGTTCAAATCTCTAAATACTAGCGTCTTTGGTGGGGTCTTGTGTTAGTCTCTCCCAAGGTATAGGGCCTAGCCCTTTGGTGCTGCCCAGGCACAGGACCCGTGGTGGAGTCCTCGTTATCAAAAAAAAATCTTTATCTTCATTTCATTTATTTGGCTTTTAACTTCCATCTCAGCAACTCCAGTGAGATTGGTAAGGCATTTCATAGTTTTCAGGTTCATGACATGTGATGTGGGCTCACTATCAAGGCAATAATTTGTTGATTACCAGGATTTTTAATAATAAGCAATCAATTCAATTACAATAGCAAAAAGAGCTAATTATTCTTGGATAAAGAGATTGGGATCCATGTATTTTGCAAATTGTTCAATTAGGTACATTGTATTTGGGTCCCTAAACTATATACTTTTGGTTTGAATCGGTCCTTTCGTTAAAAAAAAAAAAGGATACAAAAATGCTAGCATTTTCAGTTTTGATCGATATCTTCTTTTAGTTCAATATCACAAATGTCTCTAGATCTCGGAGCTATCTATAGAGAAAAAAAAATTAATATTAAAGATTTTAATAAATCACTAGAAAACTAGGAAATTCCTAAAATTCAACATAATCAAAATTATTAGTAATTAAAATGCAACTTTTTTCTCAAAATCAAAGTATGTAATCCAAACAGAAGAAAAAAGATGTTTTTTTTTTTTTTTTTTTTGGTGTTAGAGGAACAGAACACTTTATACCGGAGATAATACGCCAGTAAACCCCTGGTGACACTTTAAGAGGAGGACCCACCACCCCTGAGTCACACTTAATACACATAAGCGCTTTCTCTGGGTTTTGAACCCTTCACCTCTTCGTTGAGGATCAGCAGAGTCTTATCCAGTGGAGCCACCGTGGCCGATGGTGAAGAAAAAAGATGTTCCTCTTCAAATTCTTATGAAATAATTCAACTTCTAATCGGGTTTCGATGAATAAACATAGACGAAAATATAATTACATTACTTATGACTAGTCCAAGTAGGTATTAAACCACTTATTAAAGGACCAGACACTTCAATCCCTTTAGTTTTAAGAGATTCATGCCTATTGAATTATGAAGAATCAATCATTGGAATTGTCAAAGACAATATTTTATAATGGATTAATCCATCATGATTGTTATCCCGATTTTTCAGTTTCTCTTAGATAAGAGCATTCTCGGAGTGTTAACTTTATAGATAAGAATACATAATTACAAAATAGTCAATGGATCTATTTCTTTAGTGCTTGTTTATAGAAATCCATTACAATATTATGCTCTCTGCTTTTGGAAGCAAAGACATAGTCCAAAAGGAGAAACACTTCTCCTTCAAGAAGATATTTCTAGATCCAACATAATTATTCCTATATCCATCAATTGGAACCGTGATCTCCTAAATCAATCAATGGGAATTATAAACTATTCTTTGCTAACAAATTGTAGTAGTAGCTCATTCAATCCCAGAATTACTTATGATATTCAAACCAATTCTATTAACAACCCAAAAGTTGTTGCTAATATTAGTGGTCTTGATAATAGATTTGGAATTTCTACACCCGTTCATCCCCAATAACAAAATGATCAAAATCCGGAAACATTAGATTCTCCAAATTATTCACCCACATCCATGGTCGAAAATCAGAAAACCAATACTGAGCTTCTTATTATTGAAAAACAGTTTGGACAAAACCAGATGTTCTCAAACCAATAATTCAATTCAGAAGAAAAAAAATTAGGCAATGGCTTTTTTAAACAATTTATTGAATCAAATCCGAGAAATCAAATTAAAATGCTACAATTATATGTATAAACATGAAGACCAAATTTTTTTCTTACATTGGCTTGAAAAATATTTTCATGAGCAAAGAAAAATCCAGGCCCTAGATAAACTTTTCAAACGAAAATTAGATTACAACCAAATTATTGAATTCAATCACCCTCCCGTTAGAAAAACTAAAAATCCAATATCTTCAAAGTGGAATAACAGCCTTTCTTTCAAAATAGCTTCTGAAACTGATAGTTTACATACTAGAAACATAATTGAACAGGACAATTATACAAACCAAAATCTCCGTACCAAGCAATTACAAAGAAAATAATGTTCTGTCCAAAATCCTTCTGGCCAAATAATCCATCAAAACTGAAATTCTTAAATCACCAATTTCCAAAACATATGAATTTGCTAAAGAATATAGTTTAAAATTTATTAAAGTTATAGAAAGGAAGAAAAATGGCTTGTCATAAGAAGTAATGAATGAGCCCTCTACTTCTAAATAAAGAAACTTATCATATAAAATACCCCAGATCAAATAAATACCCTCGAAAAGGATAGATCAATTTTTGATCGGAGAATGAATCCATTCCTAAGATAAATAAAATAATGGGGAAACGTCCACAAAAAAAACACTTTATTATTCCAAATGAAAATATCTTTGTTCTTTTGATTATTTCATTTTGTAAACCTTCATCACTTTAATATCACATCTACCACTAATATGATTGGCTTCACAATATTTTTATTTGTTTTTATTATCCTGTAACTTGGATATCATTTACAGTCTTCCTTAGTTTTAAATATTCACTCTAGATTTACTTTCTCTTTCTTTATTTTTCTTAATATAGAACCCCTTAAATCCGCAGGCATAGCCACCACCTTATCCAATGATGTTGGAGCTGTGTGACCCTAGGCATGATCTCACTAGGGTCACAGTACCGTGGCCCAATTTAGTTGAGGTCGTGCGACCCTGAGACACGTCCCTTTGCCCACAAATACACCATATGACCTTTCCTCTTTGATCAATCATGCTTGCAATCTATTCAGTAAGGTCTTCATTATTTTTCCCATCTTTTTATACAGAGGCTGGTTTGGCGCCACATTAATATATGAGTAGGGGTCATCATCAAGCTTGTGCCAAAGTTTTGGCAATACAATGTAAATGGCCTCTAGTGTAAAGATAAGTTTTGAAAATACTCTAAACTCAATACAAATGGACCAGGTTTGGTTTCAGCATTTCCAAAGATTCTATTTTGGCGTTTTAATGAATTTTATTCTCCCATCTTGTCCTCACTACTTATGGGGTTCCTATTTTACCCTTGTTGTGGATAGAGACAACTATCGTGGCCGGGTACACATGAAGGAGCTCAAAAGATGGGCGGCATTGCCTCGCTTGGAGTCATGGGCTGCCAAGGGGGTCAAGGGGTGGCGGTGGACAAGGGGAGGTTGGATCGAAATTGGAGGCGTCTCGCCGGAGGATGAGCTCAGTCACCCGGCTCCTAACCTTTCGGCCCCTACCGATGTGGCGAAAGGGACGTCACAGGGAGGAGAGGGCGTCCATCGGCATCTTCCAACTCATGGAGAGAGGGGTATTATTTGCATTTCGGAAAGGTACTTGGAGTCAAAAGTCCTTCTCATCTAGATGAATGCAAAGCACTTCTCCCGAAATTCTCCCGAAAGCTCTCCCCCTAAGACATCGAAAGCGCTTAAGCTTGAGGATCCTTTTCATTCTCTCATTCTCGTCATTATATCTCATCAACTCTTGAACCCTATTAAACGTACATTTATTGTACCCTGTCTGTCTTTCTTCTACAATCCAACCAAACCCCTTCCACAAAACTCTTTCTCCTAAGTTCCTTTGACATGAAAAGTAAATATTTATATATTTTTCTTCTTTTTGTTAATATTCTGAAATATCTGTAGATATTAAAGTCAAATTCAAAACATTAAACAAAAAAGCAAAAAACTAATTTTTTTTTTTTTTTTTGGAGTGATGGGAGATTGGCTTTGACGTGTGGGCCCCACAGGAACAGTTCCACTTTCAGCCACAATCTCTGTGTCGCGCTCTATCCCCTCACTCCCTCTCTGGCAAACCATCATCCAGCTCACTTTAGCATCTTCCCCACATAAGGAGCTAAAATGCGCCCATCTCCTTATCCTTCACCCCTCCCACCCTCTCTCTCTTTCTCTCTGTGTACTCTCCTTTTGAAGTGCGACAGGGAGGTTTTTATCATTTTACCTTTGTCTTTGTCTCCTCCATAGGACATCCCGTTTTTTCACTTTCCCTCTCTTTGATCTTCCCCCATTATCTCTGTAGAGACAGATTCATGATGACGCCCGGCGCCTTTTCGTGGGACAAAGGCACAAAAAGGACCGATCTTTTTCCGCTCTCGAGCACGCATTGAGCGAGTCCGCACCTGGGTGGGCTGCAGCGAGGTCCTGCTGTTTTGGGTCCGTTGGGTTCGTTCTCCTTCCGGGTCTGTGGTATGTGACGAGTCGCGAACTGGGTTGTGTCTGAAGATAGGATCTGACCGTCTGGGGGCTGTGGTGCCAGGATATTGGTGGTCGTCATGGCTGGGAGCAATGAAGTTGGTCTCAGTGAATCGAAGGTAATTCGTTTCGGGTTGTTTCTTTGTGATATTTGCTCGTTTCCCTTTTCCTCTTTCCTTGTTCTAGTGTGTTTCCTCGGGGTGAAAGAGATGATGAGCACGGGATTGCTTGTCGTCCTGTCGTCCTGTCATCTTGTGTAGTGAGATGTGTTTGGATCTTGGGGTTATGATGCTTTTTTCGTAAAGTCTTTTGCCCTTTTCTTGACTTCGGTCGGAGCTTGGAGGATGGTTGTGTTTGGTATCAGCTGAGGGGATGTTCTATGACTTTGAATTTGTCATCTTGCTTGTGAAAGGTTTGATTTTTTGACGTTCCAGCTTTGGACAGTTTCTGTGATGCTGTTTGGACTGGATGATCATTTAAGGGGTGTTTTTCTCCTTTTGTTAATCTGAGGTTTGACCGACTTATCCGCGATGGATGTACCAGTTTGGGTGTTTCGTTTTCTCTATTTCGTGAGGCTCTATGCCGATGAATTCCCACCGTATGATCATAATACTTTTATATGCTTATCTCATGACATGTTGTTTTGAGTAATCTGTAGGAACGTAGGTCAATGATCTTTTGTTAGTTTAGATCGATTTGCTACTACTGTTATCCATTCTGTACTCAAACAGTGTTTACTTCCATTATGAGCAACACCAACATTGTTTGCTGTTTTCATCTGCCCAGATGGTTGTTCCTCTGAACATGTGGGTCCTAATTTCCAATTTCAAGTTGAAGTACAATCTTCTCCGTCGCCCGGATGGAACTTTTGACCGCCATCTAGCAGAGTTCCTTGATCGGAAGGTTCCAGCAAATGCGAACCCCGTTGATGGCATCTTCTCCTTTGATGTTATAATTGACCGCACGGCGAACCTACTTTGCCGGATTTACCGCCCGGCCTTTACTGAGAAACCTCAGCCAAGTTTAATCGATCTCGAGAAGCCTGTGGATGCTGAATTTGTTCCAGTCATTGTTTTTTTCCATGGGGGAAGTTTCGCACATTCATCTGCTAACAGTGCTATATATGATACTTTATGCCGAAGATTTGTAGGCATGTGCAAGGCCATCGTAGTTTCTGTGAACTATCGCCGTGCACCTGAGAATCGATATCCTTGTGCCTATGATGATGGGTGGTTGGCTCTCAAATGGGTGAGCTCCAGATCTTGGCTCCAAAGTAAAATTGATTCAAAAGTGCACATATTTTTGGCTGGCGACAGCTCTGGTGGAAACATAGTTCACAGTGTTGCTCTGAGAGCTGCTGAAGCTGAAATAGAAGTGTCGGGAAACATACTGCTCAATCCAATGTTTGGTGGAGAGGAGAGAACTGAGTCTGAGAAAAAATTAGATGGGAAATATTTTGTTGGCATACGAGAACGAGACTGGTACTGGAGAGCCTTCTTGCCTGAAGGTGAGAATCGGGATCATCCTGCATGCAACCCATTTGGTCCCCGAGGGAAAAGTTTGGAAGGGATTAAGTTTCCCAAGAGTCTTGTTGTTGTGGCTGGTTTGGACTTAATTCAGGATTGGCAGTTAGCTTATGCTAAAGGGCTAGAGAAGGCCGGCCAGAAGGTGAAGCTACTGTTTTTGGAGCAGGCAACAATTGGATTCTACTTGCTGCCAAACAACAACCATTTCTACACAGTGATGAATGAAATCAGTAGCTTTGTGAATCCCGATGGCAAATAGTGTCACCCGTGAATGAGGATTGGCTATGGGATTTGAAGTTTGAAATTCTGGTTCGGTATGGTGGTGATGCTTAAGTATTATATAATGCGCAGTGTTTGTTTACTACTCGTGGCTCTTATCATGATATTACTCTGAAGTTGCTCCATTTTGGCCTCGTTCTTCTTGGTTAAGATAACTAGGCTGGCTGTTTGGGTACTTGCAATATTCAGCATTTAGCTGGATCTCTTTTTGTTCTGTCCTTGCAATATTCAAGTGATTCTGCAGCTATTTATTTTGTTCTGCTACACCCACCAAATTCAAATTGCCATTTCTCTGGTGAAACGGAAAGAAAGGGTTTGGCAATAGCATTTGGCGGGCTAACCAACTGGGATCGCTGTTCCTGCCTAACATCATATGGCTAATTTGAACTCATGGATTTGGAATTATCCATGGTGTTTCCCTAGCAAATATAGTTAAGTGTCCCCATATATGTAAAATTGTTTGGCTTTTTCTGTAGTAATGTATCTTTGTAATTTACCCCTTGTGGCAAGTGTAAATAGAACATATAATCTATGTGTAATATAGCTCTCGATGGACTGGTCTTAACTATGGTACTCTTTTGGGTAATGTATTTTGTTAGTTTAGTTTGACTCTCTCCCCTGAATGCTTGCTCATTCATGTTATAAGCTGTGGGAGATCTCTGTCAACTAGAAGAAGCAGATAAATGTACAGATTGCTCTCGTGTATGTTGCTGTGTCTTGAAACTAGGTCCATGACTTCATTTGTCAGTGAAGTCCCATTTTTCCTGTTCTGTCTTTTCCTGAAGGATCTTTTCTTCAGTTGTCTTTCTCAAATAACCATGAGAGCTAAGTGATCACTTATACTGATTTCATGAGAAGTTGGCATGAATGCTGTCATTCAGGATTTAAGCGCCTAGTGCAGTGTAGCTTCTCTGATGCTTACGCACAAGTGAATACCAGGTCAGCTCTGTTGGTTCACTACCAGCTTTCAAAGTGCATGCTAGTGGGAAGGAACCAGCAGACACAGACCATCTCTGTCCATATAAAGTTGCATGCTTGTTGAGCCCCGAATTGTGCCCACAAAACATGGAGGGGTGGTGATTCAATTATTGAGAGGACGTTTCTAAAAAGACCAATTGGCATTTATCTGGGATTTGATTTGGTATTTCATTCTTTTTCTGTCAATTCTGGGATGCCCTGTTCTTTGGAAAGGAAAGAAATATGCTGGAATTGAATTGATTTTGGAAGTGGATGGTTGGTATGGGCGTGGTTGGTTCTGGGATGGGTTGAAGGGACCACTTGAGCATTGAGAAATTCCACCAGGGTTTTTAAGGGGTGCTGGAGTTGAGCTTTCCCCACATTATGAACAGTACTAGCTGGAAAACAACAGCTACAAAACCGGTATATATGCAAATTTCCTTACATATTGATTGGAAAACGTGTCCACTGATCAGCCTTACTTCCAGCAGAAAGACTTTTCCCATCTACAATGATGAAAGAAAGCAATAAAATATCCTCAAAGTGCAATTTATCCCAATTTACGAGTGACGAACAAAGCGACCCCAAAACTGCACTAGTGTAACACATGGAAATGTGAGAATAACGGACCATCGTATATATTCGGACGTCCGATCGGCTCCAACCATGGAACTCGTTCATTTAGTTTGCATCCTCGCAAGAAATTGTCGTTTTCCTTTCGAAGAGAGAACCCACAAATCCGAACACCCATTTCTCTTTTCTCCATTCTAACTCTCCTTCCCATCACCGGTCGGCCACCGCCTTTCCACCTAGGCCCCAGCTGTCCCCGACCGCTGCCAAACTTAAACTTGAGGCAGGCGATGGTCGTTGCCTTGGGTGACCTGCGAGCATTGTGACAGCTCGTGGTCGCCAAGTTCTACCACAGACCTCGCTGGGCTCACGAGGCACAGACCTCGCTGGGCTCACGTGAGCCTTGTACTGAGCTTGTAGCTGCAGCGTGGTAGACGCGGCAATGGGTGGGAGAGAGAGTTTGCTTTGTATGATTGAATGTGAAGGAGGGTGAGGAAGAGAGAGAGAGAAGAAAGAGATGGGCGCAGGGTTTCAAAGTACAATGTGTTTTTTTCAGTTTGGAGGAGATGCAAATTATAAATTTTTAAGGCGATGGTAGATTTTTATACAAAAATATAAACTTTAGGATGCTTCTTGATCGCAAAGTTCATGGTTCCGGCTGTCAGTAAACCATCCATTTGATGTTTGACATATTCATCTAATCATGGACAACCATTACCAACAGAACTGTGCAATAGCACTACAGAGAGCAGTAGAGACAAAAAGTAAACGGCCATAGCATGAAAAATTGTAGAAACTACTACCATCATGGAATTTCAACTGGAGGATTCAGATTCAGACAACTCTGAGAATCTAAGTAAGCAATTCCAGAGTGTTTTGAGTACATTATTGTACTGCATATCATGTTTAAAGGGACAGCAAAAACTTTGTCAGGCAAGCGAAAGTACTCACTAGCCCTAAAGACTGCTATGGCTAATGTAGAAACTACTACTGATTATCGTCCCCTGGCAAAGTACGCGACTGATGCTGCGGCGAACAATGTGGTTGCCGAGGAAAGCAATGTCCAGAAGCCCTTCTGCTTATGTGCCTGGGCTGCAGAGTCTTGCAGCAACTCAATCTGCTGCTTTAGGTCTTCCACCAGAGACTCTTTGATCAGGAAAGCACTCTTGATGGCTTCTAATTCTCTTGCGAATGGTTGAGAATCTTCCTCGAGCTTCTGTTCTTCAATCGCCTCTTCTTTACCATAAGTCCCGTCCTTGACCTCATTCACAAGAGCTGCAGTTCTCTTCAAGATGGCCAAAGTTCTCTCCAACTTGATACTGGCAGATTCGATTTTTGCCTCCAAGTCCTCAATAGTTTGCTGTGCATCTAAGACCTTCTTCTCAAGCAATTCCTTCTCTTTCTCAGACAACTCGAATTTGCTTTGAATATTCTTGTTCTTGGAGATAAATTCATCTCTCTCGGTCCTGATGTGACCCAACTCCTCCACGGTTTCGTCAACTCTGCTCTTCATTACAGAAACCACAGACCTCAAATTCGAGGCATTCTGTTTCTCCTCGTCCAGAGCCTTCTGGACATTGTCCCTCTCGAGAGTGACTCGATCTAAAGCTTCTCTACAAGAGCCAAGTTCACACAGCAGACCCTTATTCTTGTCCTCTTGATCTCGAAGCGAAAATTCTAATCCAGTAATCTCCTTCTTCAGCTCACCAACCTCACTAAGCAACCCAGCAATCTCATTCTGCTTACAATAGTTCGCCTCTTCGATCTCAATTTTCTTCCGAACTATCCCATCCATAAGCCGCACCTTCTCCTCCAATTCTTTCTCAGCCACCTTCAATAGTCTCTCCACCGAATTTATCTTTTCTTTCAGCTCCTCGATCGTCTCATCCTTTCCCCGCTTCTCCTGAATCAAAACATTAATCTGCCCAACCATCTCCTTTTCCTTTTCAACCCCCACATCGCATTTGTTCTCCAATTCGGAGACCCTTTCTCTCAGCTTTCCCTCCTCTCTTCTCAAACTCACCTCAATCTCATTCAACACAGCCATTTCCTTCTCCAGTTCATCTATCTTCACTTGCTGCCCATCTTTCTCCATCTCCAAATCCTTATTGACCCTCGCAAGTTCCTTGACTCTACTCTTCAGCTCACTGGCCTCGACCCCAGCCCGTGCCAAACTATTCTCGGCGGAATCTCTCTCCCTCCTCGCCGCCTCGACCACTCTATCCCCTTCCTCTTTCTCCCTGACCAGCTTCTCATTCTGCAACTTCAGCCTCTCGAAACTCCCCTCCAGATTCATCCTCACCTTCTCCATCTCACTCAGGCTCTCCTTCAGCAGGTCCGCCTTCTCCACCAAGCCCGCGCACTCCGCCTTCAGCGAATCCCTCTCGCCGCGCACGTCCCCCAGAACCGCCCTCTCCCTCTCGAGGCTACCCACGAGCTCGCTCACCCTCGCCCTCAGCCCCTCCACCTCCGCGTCCCTCCGCTGCACCAACCCCGCCACCCGAGCGCCGACCTCGGCCATCTGGGTCTCCAGGAAAGCGCAAACGACGGCCTTCTCGAGCGCCTCCCCAACGCCCTCCCGGCCCGCGCGGCCCAGCTCGGCTTCCAGCGCCGCCTTCTCGCCGCCGAACCTCGCCAGCTCGCTCTCCAGGGCCTTCTTGGCGCGCTCCAGGGACTCGACCTCGTGCCGCCGGTCGGAGGTCTCCCGGAGGAGAATGGCGTTGAGGGACTTGAGGCTCTGGAGCTTCTCCGACGAAGGGTTGTCGTCGTCATGGTCCATGGCCTTGGTGGGGTGGTGGGGTTGGTGGGGATGGTGGTGGGTGTCCTCGCTAGGCGGAGAGTGGTCTTCTTCCTCGTGGGTGTCGTTCGGGTGGGGGTGGTGGTGCACCTTCTTCTTGGCCATTCTTGGCAAGTCGGGGCAGCTGCTGGTGGTGGTGGGTGGTGGAGGGCTAGGGTTTTGCTAGGGCGTCTATGGCGGAGAAATGAGGGTGGAGGCGTTCTTGAGATGATAGAGAGATGAGGAGGATGAGATGGAGAGGGAGAGTTTTTAAACGGGAGAGAGAGAGAGAGAGAGAGAGAGAGAGGAGGGACTCTAGAGAGAGAGAGAGTTAGGTCTTGGAATTCAAATTTCTGGGGCCCACAGATTTGGGGGATTGATTCTAGGGTTTGCTTTTTGAGGAAATTTTATGGGAGGTGTTGGAAAATGTGGGGGGTGGGTTTGAATGCAGTTGGAATTGGAGATTCGCAATAAATGATTGTACATGAATTTCGTTTAAAGCTAGTGCCAGAAAATTGGAAAAATGTCCAAAGGAGAATGCACCCTATATCCGATATTATTCTAGATTGTGATTTGTTTTATATGGTATAAATATGAATATGATATGAGATACATAGTGAATAATAAAGGAATCTGAATATAACATGATTTAGTTACCTTAAAGTCAAGTAGTGGCATGAATTAAAATCATCCGGGTTTAATATCAATGTTAATTCATTAAGAGCTTGTGATTATATCGAGTTGAATGGATTATTAATTGTAATGTGGATATTTTATCATTTGACCGTTGCACTCCAATCGTATATTATGAATAAAGCACCTCTTTTGTGATGAATTTAAGTGGCTACAAAAATCTTACCTTTGAACCAAAACCAAACAAAAAGAAAAAGAAAGAAAGAGATCCTTGTGATTGTGATCTGCTTGCTAGTCAAATGGAGTCTTCTCTTTCGTGTGATTGTAATACCTGGGAAAAAATTCCACCTCTCAACTAAAATAAAAATTAGAAAAAAAAAAGGAAAAAAAATCTCTTTGGAGAGCATCAAATGGATCTCTCATATTGTTCGAGCAATTAGATGTATTAATTTCAAAAAAAGAAATTAATGACTTGTGGAGCCACATACTCATCAAGAGCCGTATCCAACCGACTTTCTCCGGAGACTCCAACCATATACTCAATATCTTCCTCGACAGATTCATGAGTACTTGTCCAACATGGCCTAGTGCCATTTTTAAATGGACACCATCCTACGAAGACATTTCCCAAATCCTAAGAAATAGCCGTAGTTTTTCTTTTCTTTTCTTTTTTTTTTTAATGAATTTTTGTCCACTGAATTAAGCGGCGAAAAGAAACAAAGAAGAAGAAAGAAAGAAGGACAGAAAAGGCGGAAAGAGATAGTGTGCGTAATTCATTGGCCCATCTTCCTCCAATCCACAGCTAATTGGGGAGGGGGGCCAATTTCGAACCACTAAAAATCAGTTGAAGGAGAACAAAATGGCCGTGGCTGCATTCACTCGGATATCTTCGTATCTCCTCGTTGACACAACCCATTGGCCCATGAAAAATTTACAATCCCATGACCAGACACTTGTCAACAAACATTGTGCGCGTGCTATTATCAGATGAAAGGTGCTGGAGTATTCAGTGTAAATCCACAAAAGGAATGGGAGGATCTACATATTGTGGCCATCCACTCTAATCGTCCTCCTATCTTGTGAGGTGAAATGTTTGATGTGGCCTGTTGTGGTGCTGGACTTCGTGCATCCTCATCGCCTGTAGTAACTACAAAACCTTGGGGAAACTGTTTCTCCCCTGGGGAAAAAAACATGCATTTCCTTCCATGAAGAAAATCAAATTGGATGATCTCAACGTAATTTAGGTTCCACTCGTTCGAAAGAAACATATTTTCTGAAAACTATTTTCCCACTTCCCTATGTTTAAATGTCCGAAAAATTCATTGATTTACGAAAACGTTTTTCATTGATCGAAAACAGCGAGCTTTGACCGAAGGGAAACAACCTCTCCTTTTAACGAGAAGAAAATTGCTTTCCCTAAACCAAAAAATAAGTGAAAACTATCTTTTTTCTTGGAAAATGATTTCCTAGAGGAACATTTTCTTTTATCACGGAAGTTTCGATAAAACAAGCGTACCCTTAATTACCGTCTAGAGTTTCATCTCTCTCTTTGAGAGAATACAGAATTTCATAACAAAAAGATGGAAGATCTCAGAGAATTGAATGCCATGCCATGCCATCCCATCCCCTGATTCCCCTTTCAAAAAATCAAACCTAACTCATAGAGTTAGGTATTAAATTTGAGTAAATCCTCAAAAGGCTCAAGAAAAAAGAAATAGGGAGAAGAACCCCGGAGGGGTGAAACTCCTTGATGTCACCTCCCGTGTTCCCATTTAACAAGGAAGAAAAACATCTACTAGGAATTGGAAGATAGAGCATATGGGCACCGACATGTTAAAATAAGAAAATGCATCCGATACCAAATTACCAAACTACCGCCAGAGGACAAAGCCTCAGCTTCCCGCTAGGTTAACCTGTGTTTCGCACGGTTGTCTCATAATCGACTTTTCAACCTAATTCATTGACATTGCTAGAGACTTTGCACATTTAAAGCATGCCAACAAAAAATTCTAATCACATTTACCCTTCCCTTTTCCTTTTCCTCTTATTCCTTTCCTTCTTTTTCCTTTCTTTTCAAGAATGAATAATGTTACAAAAGCGTTCGAAACAACCGTTCACACCAATTGATTTTTCTTTTTCTTTTCGGTCGATATCCTTCCCAACTTTACAGTATGTACATGATGACAATTAGAAGAATCAAATCTTGGGCTCATATTCAGCAACACCAATACCATGTTGGATTTAAGTCACTTTGCTCGTCTCCCGTCAGTCAATAGTAAATCGAACGATATGTAGTCTGTCCGCCCACGTATAAACCTTCCAATGAATAGTCCAATCGGTGCATCTGGATCTTACAGCTTATCATGAGGTTGGACACGAGATGGATGACGTCAACCTGCAACAATGACCGAGGGATTGCAACGGAATCAACAACAAAAGTACAGCTTTGGTATATGTGGTCGCAATTCATGACGCGTTCATCTGTGTGGGCTGTGTATGCTAAAGTAAAAGTCCAAGCCAAACAGGATGCTTAACAGGAAAGCATAACTACCAAAGAGCAAGCGGCGAGCGGAAACGCATGGATCTAACTAATTATTTGGCTATCGATATCTATCAGTAACCACTTCAGAGTGGAACATATCGCTTCCTCTAAGATATCAAAATAACACTAACGCACAACAGCCTAATAAAGAACTACCACAGATGCACAGCAAATAACCCATTGGAGAGAGAGAGAGAGCTGAAAGATAACACATTGAATTTAGCAGAAGCTGGCAGATTTTGTAAAATTCAATGGGAATTGTGTAATGAGTAACATCATATAGCACATAATAAGACAGTTTCCTACCTTCTTCAGAAAAGGCAAAAACTCCTCCAAGCAAGTCATCATTATCACCATCTTCTTCAGATTTCTCTCTTTCACAGGGATTGCTGTTACTATCGACATCAGCAGCTGCTTCAACTGAATCACAGCATTTATTTACAGCTGATGCTTGGTAGTATCCCTCTTGGAAATACGGCTCGAATTCCAAAGAACCATGTGTCAGTCCCTCATCCATAATATTCATGCTGGAATCAGAACGGTTGGAACTCGTGTTGGAAACTTCACTAGCCCCACCACTATCTGATGGCTTAAAACCATCTGCAGTGCTTCTTTGAGCAGGAAGCGAGCCACTTGGCAAAGATGACACAATGTTAGGGTATTTACAATCTGCAGGGGGTGAACCCAACATATAATGCTCAGAAGAAACCAAAACACTATCTTTATTAAGGGAACTTTGCTTCAGCAAAGCTGGGGCTAGACCACAATGTCCGTTCATTAGGCCATGATTCTTAAGCTCCGTTGATACAGTGGCTGGATAAGGGTGCTGTGAACATCCTGATAAATAGCGTAACAGAGATAAGTTCAATGCATCAGGAAATCACTCAAACACATTTGAAAAATATAATTCCAGACATCTCTCTCACCAGCATCTGAGTTTTCCACTGAGCTATCCAACTTAGGGTAGGATATAACTCCATTCTCGGAGGATTTCTCCTTGTCCATGTTAAAATAGGGAGGAGAAAATGTGCCCGCATTGAAGCCCCTAAATGAAAGCAACTGTGCTATCAGCAGTAGTAATAGAAAGTTGGCAGCAGGTACTAATGACTGCTACATACAGCTGAAACATATTATGTCCAACGATGCATCCCCAGAAACTCTTAAGGACCAATATGGAGCATGCCGTGAAGGTCTCATCTCTAGTTTGGATAACAAGAGACAACAGACCATATGTTCCAATGGCCTCTTTCTGCAATGCCAGTAACAGTTCCAGCATGGCATCATTCCAGGAATCACTTTCATGCCCTAAAGACAATATTTAAAAATGCAGGACCTTACCTTTACACAAACAGTTTTGAATATGCAAAGCCCCATTATGAATTTCTTTCCTAATATCTTGGCTTTCCACTGAAATTCCTTTCAAAGTGAAAAGCAGCAACTAAATTACTTGAAGGACTAAGCAGCAACTAAAATTTTCAAATGACTACCAAGGCTTAAAAACCTATCTTCCAAAAGGACAGAGATGGATATCATCTAATAGGACATAATAATTCCATCCATGCAAATGGTAACTTATCGTGCTTGAAATGAGTAAAAAGAAAAGTTAATAAATTCTAAAAGCAAGAGGATTAAGCTCGCACAATTCTAAGTGTATTGCAGACGCCTTGTTTTCAGTGTACAGGACCAACCATTAAATAAGAGATAATGTAAAACAACTGTTTAAAATCCAAACAAAGGGCAGCAAAATATAATAAAGGTGCTGACCCTGAAAAATCAACCAAAGAAATAAGAGCATGGGTATGACTTAGCTTCAGAATTCATGAAAAAATATTATCTACCAGTGGAGATGCTACCGCGAAGTGGGGCTGGTTGACAACGATCGTGTTGATAGTTAACAAAATTACAGCACAATATTGACTGGCCCTTACCTTTCACTCCAGGCGGAATTATAACGCTGAAAATGATCGAAAACAGGCAATAAATCCTTTCGCCGTATTTCAATCTCGTGAACAGGAACCTTTTCTATTTCTAATTCACCAGCAAAATCATCTTGAATGAGGATTTGCTCTTCAGCTCCCTCATGACCGATGGCATGGAAATGTATCTGCAAATAATGGGTACATGAGTATGGCCAATGACATCAACAATGCAAACTTTACCTTATCACAGATACCTTAGATTGTTGCCATATTGGAATCCTTCCAAAGCTCATTTGTACCTCAGCATTGGCTATATACAAGTGAGAATGTTCATACGATTTTTCTGATTCCTTGTCCCCAGCATTAGTGTCCTCAGAATCAGACATATCCATTACCATCTCAGAAGCTTGTCCGTCAGAAGCAATCCCGGAAACGCATTCTTCTCTTTCCGGCCAATCTGATCTTCGGCAGACATCCCACCACTGAAGGGTTTCAACTTTGACCCGCAACTCTTCATCTTGAACCTGTAATGGAGAACTTGGCGCAATTCGAGAAATAGCCTCGGTTGATTCCCCTCCCACTGGTGGAAGCAGCTCATACTGAACTAGATGTCCTGAAGGAGAGTAAACCAACAAGTGCTCCAGAGCTTGAACCTTTGACTGGGAGGCCTCCAGATTCCGCGCTGTAGAACTGTAAAATACAGTAGCTACTGCACCAGAAGGGACAGAAACCTTTCCAGTCGCAGGTGATGCAGCATTACTGACCGTGTGCAGCCACCCAGAGTTGCTATTCTTTATTCTGCTAACTACATAAAGGGTAATGGGAGGTGGCGTGGGAGCTGGAGTAGAAGACTGATGATTAATCATGAATGATGGAGTAGACCACCACGGTTGAGATAAGGCCGGTGAAAGGGTGGGTTGGCCAACATGAGAATTTTGCATCTGTAGAACAGTCTCACCACCAAAAGGGGATAGAAGAAAAATATGAGAAGTTCCCTTGGAAGAGACAATAGCTATCCACTGACTGTAATGGCTAAAACAAATGTCCTGTATAACCTGTAGCAAGAAAAAAAAACATGAAAAACTGAGAAATATGTTTATCTTCAAGCATTATTGCTGGGAGAACTCACAGCTGAAGTCATGCCACGATGCAGCTTGTAAAGATGCACATGTGAAGAGCTCCATTCATAAGTTTGAGTGCCTGATCCAGCTTTGGAGCGGCATGGCATAATGCGGAAGATATTGATATGAGTCCCATGAATTGAAGCTGTCACCAGCATTGTCCCACTTGGATCAAAAGACAAAGCAGAAATAGGACTAGAATGAGCTCTGAATTGTGATACGATAGCTTTGGAAACAACATCCTTGACAATCACCTGCAATCAGCAGTCAAATGTTACAAATATTCAAACCACCAAAAAGCTATTAGAGCAGTAGCTAAAAGAATAACCTTCTCATAAAAGTTTTCCCCAACAAAACTTAAGAGTATTCTGTTGCTAGCCTTACCATGAAGCTGCTGATACACCATGAAACTTACCTCTTCAATGGAAAATAAAAATCTCATCCAACAACTCAAAAGTCTAAAGCACAATATGTGGGTTAATAAACAGTGTTTCCATGTAATACACCTACGATGCAATAAATGGATTAAGTTTAGAGAAGGAAGATCACTAGCTTCTTAAATCATATTTCAAAAGACTAACCATTCCAGCAACATCTGTTTCACTTGGATGAGATTGAGCTCGGACAGCTTTCCAGCTTGAATTCGAAGGTACAGGAGAACTTGATCCATCAGGGACGAGCTCTTGATAGTACCTAGACAAGGTCTTGTAGCCCATGTCACTGAGGTTGATCAGGCCAGCAGCCAACTGCTTGCTGGATTCCATGGCATACCGTGCCATCAAACTTCCACTGCTGGGTGAAGTAGATGGGCTAACACCTGGAGAAGGAGTAAGACTTTTTGGACTAAGGCGGCCTGTGTTTGATGTCACGGGGCTATTAGAAGCATAAGCTAGCCACCGTGAACCAACATCCATGGGTCCATAACCAACATTGACTCCCATACTTCCTTGTCCTCCCAGCTGAGGCACTGGATGTGTAAGGACACTAAATTTGTTCTCAAGAGTGAGCGCATCAAAGCAGTATATCTGTCATCAAAATATGCAAAATCATTAGCAAGTTAAGCTTGTCTTATAGGAGGCGCAGGAATACATAACTATGCCTATGGGAAGATCTTTTCCTTTCAATTTCTTATTGCCCCATCCAAAAGCACTCCAAGTAAGAAAGTTGCATATAAAAAACAATGCAAATATCACCAATTCTCTTAAGAAAGGATGTCATTAACTACATGATGTATGTGACCACTATTGCTTACTTGTGCAGCAAGACCCACGGCAACAACTCGAGAACTGCATCTGACCATATACACAGTTGACCGGAATCTGAGAACATGAACATAACTGTGAGACCTGAGAGAGTAAAATCGAACTGCAGTGGGAGCCAGAATTAGGTTCCCACTTTGATCCTCTGTATGGCCATTGTGAAAACCTTCCCTCCCATTTTGCATCACAACCGAGCTCTTTGATTCATCACATGCCACCACCAAAAGTAGAGGGTGCGATGCCCTGAATCCTTCACAGCCCTCAGATTTTGCAGGGAGGGGTTGCATCTGTAAAAATGTAACCGGATCATCTCGCCTTGAAACAATTTCCCTGACATTAGAGGCATCTTCAACATCAAGGACTTGAAACCCATCCGAATAGCCAAGCAATAGAACGTGCTTGAAGCAAGATGAGCCAAGTTCTATTTTGTCAAAGCCAGCCCAAAGCACCTGGTTGGCAGAATGAGAAATTTAGACCATGTCTGTACGGAGCCACAATGATAAGTAATCAACCTAAAACAAAAGAAGTACATCCTATCCTACCTGTGATCAGGTAAACGGAAGGACAAAATATTGTAAACACATACATCAGTGCAGTTCACAGATTCATTATTTAGAGAGTACATGCATTTGACTATCAGTCAGAAGCTATGAAAGCGATCATATCCTGTTCAATGCACAGAAAGAGAGAATTATAAAAAAAATCACTAAGTAATGAAAACAATGAATTCTTACATGAATGCAATCCAACTGTAACATATTTTTTCATAAGGTCTAGCCCAATCAAACACCCTGGTCTCCATGGTTATTCTGAGCCAAATTTACTATTGCATCTACCGATAGGCTCTAGACTCAGAGGTTTCTTCGTATGAAAACGAGCTTCATAAATCATAAATCCCAAAAGGAAGGCAACATCTTCATGATGTTTGCGACTTTTCCTTTTTTCTCCCATGTGATATGAGAATCCAAAGCATCAAACATATTCCTAGAACTTTCATATCATTAAATTAGCCATAAATCCCAAAAGCAAGGCAAAATCTTCTCGATGCTTGCGATTTTTCCTTTTTCCTCCCACACGATATGAGAACCCAAATCATCAAACATATTCCTAGAATTTTCAAATCATTAAATTAGCCACAGAGGGAGTTTTCCACTCTAGACACCATCAGAAATAGCAAGTTGATAAAAGAACGTTAATCAAAATATATTAAAGCAATTATGAGGTAAACAAAAGGAGAGCTGTTTATTGAAACTTCTATTTTTTCTTTGTGAAAATAAAAATCATCTTTGTTTAGTACATATAAGAACCTCTCTCTCTCTCTCTCTCATACGAGCACGCGCACACAGAGATGAATGCAACCAACCATGCAAAAATCTCGTTTTCCTCCTCATTTACTTTCTAGAAACAGATAGAGCCTCGGATGGAAATCATTTGGCAAAAATGACAAATCTTAGCCGTGATTGAGCTAACAAAATACCACACCCAGTTCAAAACACAACTTTGTTGCAGAATGAGTATCACAAAGAAGACCCCCTTTTAATGGACTTCATCCAAGACTCCCTCGATAACCGCTAACCAGAAAGGTGCAATACTGGAGACCAAAATACATCTACTGCAGATTCCCGCATGCCCACAAGATGGACCCGAACTCCCAGACACACTTAAAGCCTCGAGAACAGATTGAAAGACAATCGAGCTTCATCGCAACACAGTAGAACGATCTCCCAGGATGTTCCCAAGTCAAATGATCAAAGTTTCAAACGCACCGTACGAAACACGATGGGAATAACTAATCATTGGCTCCCATGAAATCATCTACATTTTCCTTTTACCGAGAAACCAAACCCCAAAAGCTACACAGTTGCAACTCGAGACCTAACCTAATCGACAGCCAAAACTTCCAAAATTCAGAACCGAACAACTGCCGAACAAGCAACAAGAGCTCTAATTACGCCTCGGCACCGAATTATACAACTCTAGAAAGTCATTGGCATCAGCCCGAGCGGCCGAATCAGTTCAACATCGATTCAATCGGGAAATTCACAAGCCAACAACAGCAACCGATTACCATCACAAACCTAAAAAACGACGAAACGATACTCGCAAAAAAAATCCCCCTAAACTAATCGCGCGGCATCGACTACACATCCCTTCGCTATACACAGTGTGTACAAACCGGAGAGGAACCTGATCTTTGCGGTCGTGAGCCTCGCCGGAGATCGAAGAGGCGGCCGACCGGACGCCGGACGACGCGGTCTTGATGCACGAGGAAATGAATTTCAAAGAATTAGGCAAGAATCCATTAGTGTTGCTCTTGTGGTTGGCGAAACTACCGTTGGCCTTGGCGCCGTAGCTCTTCATAATCAGACCGACGGGGCCTCGGTGGTCGTCGTCGTCGTCGTCACCGGTGACCGGGGAGCTGCCGGGAGCGCGATCGCCCAGGGCATAAAGCGCCGGGGGGCCGTCCGATCGCCGGAGGATCGAATCGGAGGGAGGGGGCGGCGAGGCGGGGCGCGGCGGTCGGCGGTGGCGTGTCGGCCCTGTCGCGGTGGTTGTGGTTGGTGCTTTGACCTTTAACCGAGACGGTTCCTTTTCTCGTCTGGCCTTCGTCTCTCTCTCTATAAGAACGTCTTCCCCCCTTCCTTTCTCTCTCCTCTCTCTCTCTCCTCGTCTGTTTGGTGTTAATTGCAGTACAAGCAAGTCCTGTAGAAACAATTTTTTTTTTTGCAGAAATGCCCCTGGAGTTTTCCTCCTATTCTCACTCCATTGCCATTTTAGCAATTTTGAGTAGTTTTTGGTGAATGATCTCTAGAATTAGGTGCTCTATTCTTACTTCAATGTTTTGGGAAGTTTGAGTTTGTTCGGATTGTCGAGCCGAAATTGTAATGAAATGAGTCTGTTGATGGAAACGATAGATGAATAGTTTCGGAATGATTGACCGCCAATTTTTTTTTTTTTTTTTTTGAGTAGTTGACGTGTTTCCACAAAACACGTGCATGTGAGGAGGATCTTGAGCCTAGATTGAGAACTGAATGTTTCGATGTTTAAGCCAACAATGGAATCTAAGAGCGAGGGCAAAAGTATAAAATCAACGGTAAAAGGAAGTGCACCTGTGGTCCTCCATTATTTTCTAGAAGGCTCATTCATAGAATTTGTGGTACGATCGGCCTTTTTTCATGCAATGCATCGCTTTTGATAGAAAGTATTTCCATTCACATTTGCAATCAGATCAGACAAAATGATAAATTATGTATGCATGCATTTACCCAACAGATGCATTCAATCCGCTTTATGATATTCCAATTTATAGTTTGCTCAGCCGACTTGGTTATTATACTTTTTCTAGCATGACGTTGCAATGAAAGTGAAGATCGAGATGGTGGAGACAAAAACGTTGCTCTCTAATCTAAGGGAAGATTTGTGTGTCACGTAGATGAGACAGCACAATCATGGAGGGGGGGGGGGGGTATGATTGAAAAGACCGGGGGGCGATGGTGGGGTCGAGACGAGATTATTCGAAAGTGCGGGGGCGGGGGCTACAAACAGGAAGTGCGGAGAACCAAGGGGTTACGTCACGACAAAGGATGGGAATATCTGGAGGGGAGATGCCGAACCGGAAATTTGATTTCACGAGGATATCGTCGACCCTTCAACTGTCAATCTTCCCCCCCCGGTCGAGATGTTTTCTCTTCCTTTTCTTCCCCTTTCTCCCTCTCTTTTATCCCCTATTTACATTCTTACCCCAAAAGAAAAGCAAGAAGAAAAATACATGGATATCTTATAAATTTGAATCTAATTATTAATAACTATCCAAATCAACGATGATAAATGGTATGTAGATTTGGGTATAGCCTAAAATACCATAAATGCGCGATTTATGTATTGAATTTTCTTTTTTCATTTTTTGGTTTAGCAGTTATCGAGATGTGTATGGAAGTTTGAGTTTTTATAATTCAATTAATGGAGTTTATGCAATGAATCGGGTCTTTGTATTTTGTCCTGCTTATTATTCTTGTGATTCTGCCTAAATTGAAAGGTAATGGCCGAGTAGGTAGGTTCCTAGTTTGGTATTTGTATCCATTAGATTTATAGAATCATTAATCATCTCAATTGTTATTTTTTATTATTGTACCGATGCTCATTCTTTTTTATTTTTCAATTCATTGAATGTCTCTGAAAAGGTATATTAATTGCTTGCCTCGATTTCGTTTTTTGGGTAATTTTGGACATGGTACTATAAAGTCAAAATTGACAAGTTAATTTTCTGTATGAACAATGCTACCATAATAAAATTCCTAATAATTAAAAAAAAAAAAAAAGAGATAACTCTTGGTACATACCGCGTAGTCAGAAGCCTGATTACACGGCACGTGGTATGAAAGTAACTGGCTACAGCTAATGATTGGTCTCTTACCAGATGGAAAAAGATACCTTCTAATACATATATATATATATATATGTAAAACAACGCCCTAAATAAATATGTATAGTAAATTATAAAGTAAGTAGGTTTTATTTTGTCAATGGAGAGAGAATTAGGGTTAACCAAATTTAAAACAAAGAAAGTGAGGAGGAAAAGAAAGACAAACAATATAATGACCAAGTTATTTTCACAGTTATTAATAATTTGGGCACGTTGGGTTACAAGTTATAAAAATAAATATAGAAACGGGTCAAAGAAAAGAGCATCTGATGATCTCAGAAGTAGTGTATTTCATGGTTGAATCGTAGTGACTCCGACTCAAAATTATCTTGTAATTAAACTCACAATTCATTAAGTGTAGATCAGACAATTTACTCGTGAAACACCTGTGGAGATTAGATAAAATCGTGATTCAAATCGCCCACGTGCAAAAAAGAAAATAAGAAAGAAAGAAAGAAAAAGAAATTGACAAGTCATAAATATAGGAAGTGAGAGGACGTGGAAGTTGATGTTGCCAAGTAACCTCTTTCTGAGCTACACTGCCCAAATTCACATGGCTCCTCCCCAGCACGTCTAGTCCATGGCCAACCCCATTTTGCTCTATCCCCACGTGCTCTATTCCATCCATGGGGTCATGTGCATTTTGATGGAGGTACATGTCCATTTCTACTTCCATTTCAATGTCAAATTCACCACCACTAGTGTGTGAAAAGATGGTCAATAATTAAGTGGTAATAAAATTGGCACCTAGGGACTAAGTAGACCGTTGCATCTCTAGAGTCTATATTATTCCCTAAAGTTTCCTAACCAAAAGCCCTAAGTTTTGGAAGAACTCCCGGGACTCAAGTCCTGAAAAAAGTCTTGGCTCAAATTCTGTTTCACGAGTTTGGCTCGTTCTATCAAATTGACCCAGTGGAAATCTCATTGGCTATTTTCATTAATTAGGGTGTTGGGTTTGACTAGGTAGGTTTCTAAGGGCCATTTTCAGAAAGTATATTGTCGATTTCCAATTTCAAACTTACATAATTTATCGTGTAGACACTTAGTGCGTTGCATTATTTTGCATTGGATACCTCATGCCTTATAAAAAATGGACATAATTGTTAGTATATGGAGTTAATAAATTTTTGTGTCAACGTAATGATGATAATCACAATGTTGAATATGATATCACAATATAAGCATTAAACATACTATTTGATTGACCAATCTTGCTCACATGATAAGTACAAATATGGATTTTTATAAACATGGATTAATTTTTTTTTCCTTCCTTTGTAATTTTGTCGGTCTTATTCTTCTACTTATTACTATGATTGAATTTGATTTGTCATGTATTTTTCTTGACGTTATATCATTTAAATTCAGGGCAGTCCAAGAGGCGAGTTTTGCTGGCTTTTGGCGCAAAAACTACGTCCAGTATACAAAAAATAAAATAAAAATCTTTCACATTTCAGATAATAAAACAAAAACATTTTTAAAATTTAAATGGAGTTAATCTTTTTCCCGAAATAGAAACTGGGTCATTTAAATCAATTATAACAAATTAGAGATATCCATGACACGCATTAAGCAATCAATTAAGTAAACTTTATCTCATCCTATCACCGACTATTCCTGCGTTACAAATTGTTTCACCAGAAAAGTGAAAAGTTTTCTGAAAAAGGAAATTAAAATGCAGGAAAGGTAAACCTAATTGCCATCGGCGGTTACTTATAAGAAATTACTGATTTTGAATTTATCAATAACTTGTTAAACCTATTTGCAGATATTGATAAGATGTTACAACCTATGTGCACGATTGTATGTTATTTAGCAATGATTATCTACAAGTTACAATGTTGAGAATATCGGCTTAACGACTTAGCATTTATACTAGTGTTGATCCACCATCTCTATCTTCGATTGGTGCGTTGGCACACTTTCGCTCTGTTCATTAATGGCACCGCCTCGACACTTGACCAAAATCTGAGGTCGCTTAATCTCAATGACTCCATCAATCAACTTCTCTTAAATTTTGGTGATGGCGCTTATCGATGACTTTCCATACCGTATCATCACTTTCCCATGTTATCAACAAGCTTATAGCTTCCCGATCAATCTTGTTCACCGATGACTTCTGTCTCGACCCAACTTTGCTCTAGTCGACCGAATTTACTACCTCTCGATAGTAAAGAGTCGGAATTTTTTTGGTGTCGACATGCATAACCGATTCTGATTCTATAAAGATGAGACCATTCCATATTAAATGTATCTCCGTCCTGGTCCAACATGAGGCCAAAAAAACTGGTCCTCGAATTGGAGGTTTTCTTCTTGTTGTGTCGGAGAAAGGCCGTGGGAATTGGCCTTACGGCTCCAATGATTGCAGGTTCAAGGACGCAAGTTGATTGCGTACAAGTCATTAATGGTGGCTTCTGCAAGACAGCACCCTGCACGGCTCCAAACCAAACCGTTTTAGCACCGTTTTACTATTTACTTGTGCGATTCTTTGCTCTATCTAATTAGGCTTTTGTGGCTACCCGGCTTAGGTTAGAGTATTAATTAGTAACAAACCTCAGTCAATCTTGATATTAGAGGTGAACAACTGGACTGATTTAATTCGAGATTAGAACTAAACTGGTCTTACCCCACTAGTTCACATTAGGGTTGAGTAGGTTCTTAGATCAAAAGATAGATAACCGGTCTTGATTGGTTTGGTTTTTAGATTTTTTTATGTAAAACTTTGGTTCTATCAGATATAGTAGTTATATAGTTCACATTAGGGTTGAGTAGGTTCTTAGATCAAAAGATAGATAACCGGTCTTTGGTTGTAAGTTATATTACTTAATTTATTATGCCATAAATTGATCACGTGATCTATTGCCCTAAAATAATAGTCATAGTAGTTAAATGTTAGGCTCGATTTTAGGGTCAATCTTAGAATCAATTTGATTCCCAATCCAAAAATTAGGAATCAACTCTGACGTAGTAGTTTCGGGTTCTTAATTTGCAATCTACCTAGTTTTGAACGAAGCACCATTTATATTGGCAACCGGCAGTTGCAATTAAGAGTTGGCTATTTTATTTTGTCGACCTTGTTGTCAACGTTGATGATGGTTGGAGTCTTGGAGATGATCACTTAATTCTTTTAGATAGTATCGCGAAAAAAGAAAAATTTATAGCTTTGAGATTTTGGTATGCCCTAAGGTGACTTTGAATTTCAAATGTTCATCGTACGAAGGCAGATATCATTTATAGAAAAAGTGTATTCATGTGCTTGCACGCCTTAAAATCCGAATTGCCTGGACTTCGTGAAGTTCAAGGTTCCGGATTTAGGACAGGCCAAGAAGGAAGCAACTTGCTGATTTTTGACCAATTGCCCAAGTTGAAATTAAAGCCGAGAGACTAAAGGAAATGAGAAAGCCGCAATCTTTGATAAAATTAAAGAGGTCTCGATTGGGTTATTGCAGCCTAGTCCTGCTCAACTCGACGCGGAAACCCTATTGGAACCAGCCCATTTAACGGGTCAGCCTGTGATCGTGATCGTGATCACGATCAGTGCGACAATGACCGTGCCCTATGAATCGTTGGAAAAGTATTATCTGCACAAACATGCTCCAATCACATAGGATGCTTTCTCCACCGTTCCTGGAATTTCAGTCTTATGCTTTCCTTCTTCCTCTGGGTTTTCCAATAGCACTTTAAATTTCATTTAGGTTCTCACGAATCCTCAAGAGTTAACTTTTAGCAATCGATAGATCTTACATGAAGACATGAATAAGATGTATAGCATATTCTTCTTCCTATCACGTGTAAATGATCCTTAACTTATTTTTATTGCGGGATCCGATATTTTGGCTCGCATCTTACTTGGACCGTCAATTTGATTATTCATGAACTCTGAGTTTACTTACAATAGGATTCTTTGACATAAAAAAGAGATTAATAACATCTCTACATAAAATTAGTAGAGCTTATGTTTATAAAAGAAGCCCCTTGTCCTCTAGCCCACCCCATCTCTTAAAAAGGTGCTGATTGGGCCTAATCCGACCCGATTCGACGGGCCTTGGAATTTGTTCAAGCCCGCCCAAAATGTTTGCAGGCCCTTGATCGGGTATAGCAACAGAACTCACGTGAAAATGGAATGGTCAAGAAGAGCATCATGGACATGTGCTTAGCTTTAGTAGAAGGTCAAGTTGGTCGTAAAGATTCTAATCGTGCTCACCAATTGCCAAAGCTCATTATTTATTTTGCATTGTTTAGGTAGGCGATCTAAGATACTCATCAGAGTAGATGAGTCTATGACCAAAAAAAAAAAAAAAAGAGTAGATGAGTCGATCACGGTTCATTTGTACTGCAATATTCATCCCATAGATAGAGCCCTTAGATCTAGATGTTTGGGTTCTCTATTAAGATGGAAACTTCATCGTCCAATTCTTTTTTCTGATAATTGAGGGCACGAGAGCATAGCCATTGCTTCTAGAGACTCACGGAACAATGTGCAAGTCTTGTGAATCGGTTAAATCCCGATAACTTTGAGTCTCTTCAATTGAAAGTCCCCCTACGCCTCAACAAATGTACACAACCTAGGGGATTAAGGCAGCGTTTGGTTTATCTTTCCTAAGGGACTTTGGATCTCTAGGAGGAAAAATTGAGGGCATTTGGTAAAACTTTTTTGCAACTTGCCTTGAGTGAAAATTAGCCTTGGCAAAGCTAAAAGTCCCAGTTGGCATTTGGCTTTCAGCATTTTCAAAAGGCAACTTCCGTCAATTAATAAAATTTGCTCAATTGCTTTTCTTGCCCTCAAAAACTTATTAAAATGGTAATTTTACCCCTTCTAAAAAAATAAAACCTAGATCTACATCTTTGCATTGGTTTCTTGCCCGGTTCATCACATCCACCTCTTAGCTTAGTTCCTCCCTTGACTCTGCACTTAATTTGCTTTTCATGAAAACCCTTAAGCTAATATCCTTTGCATTTCCTCAAAACTTTCCCCAAAAGGCGAACCAAACGCAGCTTAGGACGCGAACTTTCAAGAACTAAGTTGACATTCTGATGAGCAAAGCCGGGCCGGTTGCTGTCCGTGTAATATGTCGTTTTCCCTCACCGTGGACTCAAGAGGATTTGCAGCCCGGAAGGGTCCCCCCACATCAGATCCTCCCATCTCCTGAAAGACTCTCCATTTCTTGCTTCACACCTTAATCTGGTCTGCCCTCCAAACAGGTAGATAGGTAGAGAGAGAGAGAGAGAGAGGTTGAAAGACAGGATATTATATTTCACGGTCCTAATCTGTATTATCTTGCCCTTCCCCTTGGATGATCCCACACGATTTTCACGTTCCTCGTCTCCACCTTTCCAACACCCGGTTCGGACACGAACCTCATCCGACATTCAACTCCCATCTCACACCCCCCTTCTTTCATTTGCCTAGGCCCAGATCACGCTTGTTTCTTTATTGGCTCCGTCGACGACTAATGATTCTAGTAGCCCCAGTAGTCTGACCGTCTTTGCAAGTTGAAAAGCCATAAGCCGACAATCTTATGCAGACATCTTTCCTGTCGTAACCACATTTCAAGATGGTCCATTTTCCGGCGTTTTGGTACGTATCCTCCCTGTCAGTATTCCGTCTCTCCTTCGTCTTCATCTTCTTTTTCACACGTTGCTTTCATCCACTTGGCTAACTACAACAGAATTCAGAAAACGGGACGATGAAACCGCATCGCTACCCCCACCTGATAAAGCGAAAACCAGACTTTAAGGTAAAATGAAAGGCGAGGGTCTCTAGGTTCTTTCGTCTTAGATAGACCCTGGAGTGGCGAAACGGGCTCGCCTAGATCTTTTCTTCCTCATTTGCAAGGACTTGCTTAATTCAATCATCTAAAGTGGCGAAGCCACTGAGGCTCGACTTGAGCCCGAGCCTCGAATCTTCACTCGGCCTTTGGTTTCGGGTCGATCTGAGTCGATGGCCCGGGATGGACATCGGCCGAGGGAGTCGATCTACTTTCCTCGCGGATACTTATTTCAAGTCTAGAACAAAAGAATAGACCAAGGGGGAAGCCAGCCGCACTTGCTCAAGCAAAGAATAAAGACAAAGAACGAAAAAGAAGTACAAATCTGAATAAAGCATATGCGGATTTTGGCCAGTAAAATTTCCCATGCAGCCGTCTTTGCGGCACTTTCGCCTACCCGGAAGTCCTTGTCTGAATTCCACATCTACCTCTCTCTCTCTCTCTCTCTCGCCAACACTGTGTCCTTTATATGCCAGAGCAGCTGATTCTTGCCACCTTCATTTTGGGCAAAATCTTGCTCTTCACGAGCTTTTTATGATAAAAGAGGAAACATGGGAAGAGGGAGCCCGGAAGAAGATGGGTTGCCCACAAGCTCTCTGCTGCTTCTCAAGGAAGTCCCTGGCTATAGCAACCATGGCAACTCCGTGCCTGCGAGCGACCCCTCGGTCACGCCTCTCGTCGTCTTCAGCACGCTCGTTGCCGTTTGCGGGTCTTTCGTCACTGGGTGCGCTGTGAGTACTATTGCATCGAACTTCTCCTGAATTGGTTGCATGTAGTCGGAGCACTGGGAAGCCGGCTCTGTTTTCTGTCGAGCGGCCTTGCTTTCCTTTTTTTACATTTCTGTCACAGGTTCTTTCGAATTCGAGTGAATGTTTCGTTCGAGAAAGAAAGACGACGAAGCAAATTGCTCGATCCATCAATGTTTATCTTTTTGCTTGTGTGATCGGTCGAACTTTCATTTCCATTCAAGATGGTGGTTCTTGTTTTGGCATTCGTATGATGTTGCAGAAACAAGCAAGCAAGATCTATATCTGCAACTCTTGTTAAATGTCTGATTGCCTTTTCTATCCTTTTGTCTTTTTTTTGGGTGGAAGTTAGTTAATAGTGTTGCAGAAGTACCTGCTGGCATGTTGTGGGATCACATGGCTTAATAGACCCAAGGTATTAGGTTGACCTGGATTGTTTAAGAATAAAAATGTCATAAACTGAAGTTGCTCCTTTATGATCAGTTAGGTTTGTTATGGAAACTCAATTTGGCAGAGACATGAAGTTATCACATTTCACTACTTGGATTGCATTTCTGAGAAATGCTACTTCTGAAAAACCAATTTTCAGTTAATGTAATCTTTCATGTTTTTTGTTTTGCCTCTGTATGTGATCTCCCATGCGACTGCTCTGTTCAGGCTGTTGTTTCTCATGAGATTACTCTCCACCAAGTAGAGGTGACCATAACTAGTGGCGTATTTTTATGATGCAGTCTGGTTATTCATCACCTGCTGAGTCGGGCATAATGGAGGACTTGGGTCTCTCTACGGCAGAGGTGAGTCCTATCAAGCATACATGCTACATGGCTACCATATCATAATGTCTCAGCCCTGCATAGTTCTGTTATTCATGGGAAAACACTGAAAATTGTGCATCTTAAAATAAAATTTACTGTCAGGAACTGAGATATAAGATGTCCACAGTGCATTGCTAGAAAGGATGATGAATTTTGGCCAGTTCAGCCAATTCCTTGTCCAGTAGATTCCTTGCAGAATCTCTGATATAATCATTGCGAATTCATTTGAACTTCTCCGTAAAAGCATGGTTGATCCCAAAAAACTCATGACCTAAAGAGCTAGCTACTGATGATTTCTTTATTTGTGGCACTGTTGGAATTTTAGTCATGATCTGGGTTCTCTAATATTAATATTCTTGCTTTCTCATGTTACAGTATTCGCTTTTTGGTTCTGTATTAACAATAGGAGGGTTAATAGCAGCTTTGGTTAATGGGCGGATGACAGATATGCTGGGTCGCAGACGTGTAAGTCATTCTCTAGCCTTTCCAGCTATTTGTGAATTTGAAAATCATATATGTTCAATGAAGAACCCGAAAAAATCTGACGGAATTCTTAATTGATGCAATGTGATGCAGACAATGGGGATTTCACAAATATTTTCCACTGCCGGATGGCTTTTTATAGCATTTGCCAAGGTTTGTGCTCTGTCTAAATGCTGCTTCAGAATTTTGCTTCATAGATTGTCAATGATTTATCCACAAAACTTCAATCATATTCTACTTTTCTGAGTTGTCTATTCTCCGAAAAGTCTGAGAAGCAATTAATGGTGTATTTCATCTAACCTTGCAGAATGCTTGGTGGCTTGATATTGGAAGACTGTTAAATGGACTTGGCATTGGGATTGTATGTTACGTGGTAAAGGCACAAACATTCACATTTCTTATCCTAGTTAATTTCTAGAAGACGGTCCTAATGTTGTTGCCAAACAGGTACCTGTGTACATTGCTGAAATAACACCCAAAAGTATCCGGGGAGCATTCACAGCTTTAAATCAGGTGAAAATTTCGGGCCGCTGTATAATGTTAGTGGTGTCAATTTAATGCATTGCCGATCAACCTTTGCTAAATCTGGTTGCAGTTTTTGCTATGCTGTGGCTTTTCATTGATTTACTTTCTTGGAACTATCGTTTCCTGGCGTATCCTGGCTTTGATAGGTACTGTCTCAGTTCTCTTCTGCTTTGTTTTGTTAGATTTATCTCAGGAAACATGATAAGGTCACTGTCCATGATTTTATCTCCAGGTTGTATCCCCTGCGTACTTCAAATTTTTGGTTTATTCTTTATCCCGGAGTCTCCTAGATGGCTGGTAAGTTGTTGATGGAGTGCCAGGTACTCTTGAGGAGCCACGTAATATTGTAATTTATGTCATTCTTATTTGAAACTTCAATTATGAATGTGGCCATCACTTTGCTCTATGTAGCTTCATTCGATGGTGACAATTTCATGGTTGAGTAACCATGATATAATGGAACTTCGATAATTAGATGATGGCGCAATCTAAATAGCACAAGTAGGATGCTGCATGCCACGTGGAATATTTTGTAGCCCACCTCGATGTATCGCAAGGCATAGAAATCATTTTGAATTGTTCTCATGCGCTAACACATTACTCTGTTAAAATTTTAGACCGAAATTGGGAAGAGTGGTAATGAAGTCAATATTTCGCCAAGGAATAATTTTGTTCATGACTCAAATTGAAGTCTGGGGGTGTACTGAGAATGACCAGAGGCATAAGTATCACAGTTTCCGTGTCAAGACAATTTGCATGATCATTTTTTGTAAGAGTTCACTAATTATCAAAAAATCTGAAATCATAAAAAGAAACGAAGTTAATGTTGCAGGAATATTGGAGTGATGATTCTGCATTTTCCATTGTAAGGAAGATGATTAGTATAGTTTTTGACTTACAGATAAAAGTTGGTCAAGAAAAGGAGTTTGAAGCCACATTGCAAAGACTCCGCGGAAAAAGTGTAGACATTTCTCGGGAAGCAACAGATATCAGAGTAATTTCTCCATTTCACATATTAATAGGAGAAAGTTTTCCCTTTTCCTTTTACTATTTAATGTTTCAATTGATATTGTCTTACAGGACTATACAGAAACTTTTGAACGTGAATCCCAGTCTAGAATTCTCGATTTGTTTCGGCGACGATACACTCATTCCCTCATAGTAAGCCTTCCCTCCAAACTGTTCAAATTGCTTGCCATTTTTTGCTCTGTTCTTGTTCTTTTTTTCTCCCTATTTCCTAATGTTTTCAAAGCTTAGATAGGAGTCGGATTGATGGTGCTTCAACAATTTGGAGGGGCGAATGCATTTGCTTACTATGCCAGCTCTATATTTGAATCAGCTGGTAAAAATCATGCTATAAATTCGTTAGTTAATCATAAAGAGTTTTAGCCTTGGTAATCTCAACTTATTATCTTGACAGACTTTTCAAGCAGCTTTGGTACCCGAAGCATGGCTGTCATCCAGGTAACAACCATTGAGAATTTGGCTGGACGATGAGTTTTATTTTTCACATTTTCAAGATTCCTCACCTGTTTTGCAGATTCCGGCAACCGCTCTCAGTGTAATCTTGACAGATAAAGCTGGAAGAAGACCTCTTTTAATGGTGACAAAACCAATACTATCGATGTGATCTCCTAAATTAAGTTGCTTATAAGCATTACCGAGTCTGATCTTCATTTTCAGGTTTCTTCAGCTGGAATGAGCTTGAGTTGCTTTGTTCTAGCATTATCATTCTTCATGCAGGTATTCAGACACTAACCAATCCTACTCATTCTTCTTAATCTCATAAAGTGGCCCGATTCATTTTCTTTTTCGTTGAATATCTTCATGTGAAACCAGGACCAGCAGTACTGGACAGAAGTCACTCCCATTTTGGTGTATGTATGCATTATGGTAAGTATGTGTAACAAATATTTTTCTACTCTCTTGTTTTTCAACTCTTATACAGCTATCTCTTATGGTTGAGGGCATATTGAGTTGCTGCTCAATCATACTTATCCAGGCAATAATATATAGGAAGAGAGCACACTTTGACAAAGAAACCTTCATTATAAAATTGCTGCTTCTAAGTCCTCAACTGTCTTTCCTGGACTAGTTGTATTGAAGTTGCTGATAGATGATTATTGCTATCAGGTGTATACCGTGGCTTACTCACTAGGCATGGCAGGTTTACCATGGGTCATAATGTCCGAGGTAAATAGATACCTTCTGTCTAACATTGCACTCTATAGTCTCTACTTCAAGACCATATATACGTTTAGAAACCTATTTATACCGGTGGACGTGTTCTCAATAGGTATTCCCAGTAAATGTTAAAGGGTCGGCTGGAAGCCTCGTGACCTTCTCCAATTGGTCCTGTTCTTGGATTGTCAGCTACAGTTTTAACTTCATGTTTGAATGGAGCGCAACCGGTAATTAATCCTCCTCTTTTTTTCCATTCTTGCTCTATAGTGTTCACCAGCTACGCTTCTTTGGAGCCTACATACATGAACTGGATGAGTTTTTATGCCAGCGTACGTACTAACAAACCTATGTCTTGACTACGCTGCTTTCAGGAACCTTTCTGATCTTTGCATGCATTTGCGGATTAACTATCTTGTTCACTGCGAAGCTAGTGCCAGAGACCAAGGGGCGGGCATTGGAAGAATTGCAAGCATCACTTGGCCGTTTTCTGCAATGATTTGTATACTGTTGTTGCCAAGCGCAAAAGGCATTGAGTCAGGCTGCCGAAAGCCATTTTGTAGGATTGACCTTTTGTGCCTGATTGCGGCAAACATTTGCAATATCAGAAGGGTGGAAAAGAAAAAAGAGATTTCCTTGCAATTTGTTCAACCTTTTACACTTGTTGACTTCACCAATAATGGGATACTGGCACATTGCCGTACCAATAATGATTGATGTGCAAAAAATTTAAGGCTTTAAAACTTGATTACTTGTTACTGATTAAGCATGTTATATACGAGTTATACTTTCTTTTCATCAATACCAAATTACGACACGTGAGGGGTGAGAAATAAAAGTTCTAGTGTAGTACAATTGAGCTTTAATTGGCAATTAAGTCCGAGTTTTGATGTCAGCATCGAATGATCAACTCCCTCCGGTTGCGCCAACTTGGGTCTACTCGATATATGTAACGGTAGGACCATGTTAAACGTGACATCTAGAGAGAAAATCCTTTTTCATGGTACTCCGATTTGCATAAGCTATTGTGGTAGGGACGCGTCCATGCCATGTGATGTGAAGGCAATTGCCTCTGCTCATTGTCTGATGGCCTACTGCTTGACCTTAAGGTTTTGATTGTTTCGGGAAAAATGAATAATTTTAAAAATGTTTTTTTAAATAATGATCATTTGTATTATTTAAAATAATTAGTCAATGAAAAATATTTTTATCACTGATAATGATTTATGTTTAAACATTTTCGTGGAAAATATTTATTGTTAATTCATTTTTTTGTAAGCGATATAAATTTTATTTTATATTTCAAAATCATCCATTTTTCAAGAAAGAAACTGAGCCTAAGTTTTGCAATATTTTTCAAATTTGCCCCGAGTTTCAAAAAGAAGGCCACAAGAGAAGCTTTTTGTTCCCACATTTCCTTAATTTTTGCCCCATTATTTGCGAACCGTTTATAGACAGTTGTGCATTTATCAAGAAATAATTAGCTCACAAACAAATTCTGTTATCATACATACATAACCCATTATTACTATATACCACAAATCCAACAATATTAACTTAAGCTTTGATTGTTTGATAAAAAATAAATGATTTAAGAGATGATTTTTTAAGAACAATCATTTACATTACTTGAAATAATTAATTAATGGAAAATATCTTCATTATCAACAAAAAGTTATATTTAAACATTTTCGTGGACAATAGAATTCTTTTGTTCATTTATTTTTGTAAGCAATTCGAATGATCATTTTTAAGAAAATATTTTTCAAATTATTAATTATTTATAAAACAAACAGAGATTTAGATTATTAACATCTATGAAAAATATCATTAACTGTTAAGTTTGGCCCACTGAAAAAGATTTCTACATCCACTTGTCTTGGATTTGGTAGGTTTTCGAGGAAAAATTCTAAATAAGAGGTTGAAGTGCCGTTATTTTTTTAGATAAGGGTATAAAGAAGATCATGTTTCAAATAAGGGCTTGAAGTAATTATGATTGTTTCAAATAAGGGATTAGCCTCGTCGGTTGGGCAAAAATTAAAGCTGATTAGGGATATTTTCGTCAAAACACAAATTTTAATTAAACTAGATTAAAAATTAAAAATATTAGAAAAAAGCAAAAATATGGGGCTATCGGTGCCTAGTGGAGGGCTAGGCTCTCGCTAGAAATAGGAGAGGGTAGCGACCCTCTCCCAAATCTGGGTGACGGTTGCCCGCCATCGCATTGGTTTGGGTGAAGGTCGTTGGCATTTGCACAAACTTGGTGGCCCTCGCCTAGGGCCCTCGGTCTAATGGCCTTTGCCTTTGGTTGATGAGGGTTTGCTGACCCTTGCCTCTAGTTGGCAACCTTGTTGGCCATCGCCATCGCCTTGCCGACGATGGGGTGATGGCCACAAGTAGGAGGGACTTGGGCGAGGATCGCCGAGTCTGAAAGTAAAAAAAGAAAAAAAATTAAAAATCTAAAAGATGAAATTGCCCTTTATTAGCCGGTGAGTTGAAGCATTTATTTGAAACTGATATGACTTCTTCATACCTTTATTTAAAATAAGATCTACTTTAGGTTCTTATTTGAAAAAATAGGGACACTTCATATTGAAAATAATGTTCACTTTAGGCTCTTATTTGGAATTTTCTGGAATTTTCTTAGTTTTTTGTTGTCAATTCCACGTGCTATCAACAAAGTTTGCAAGTTGGGGAGGTATTACAGTATTCTCAGCGACCTTGTCTTTTAAATTTTTGGTATCAAATTTTAAAAAATTATCCCTCCATGCAATCTCTCATCTCCTTTATATGCGTCGGGTCTTAATGGGTGGTGGAGATGGCACAATTTGTCCAGCACTATCAAACTCGAGCAAGTAACAGTAGGATTTGCCCGCATCTGAATAGAATGGCTCGATGCTCCTGGCCCATCAATGACTTCATGGGAGGTGTTGATGATAATTGGCTTGATCACATTTATTTCATCCGGTAATTAGTGGTTTCATTATGATGTTAGTAAAAAATCCTCCTTGTTAGATATATTTAGATTATTTATGATATTTTGGGAATTTATAATATTTTGGATGTCTTTGTGATTGATTGTAATTGATCTTGCAATATTTTGTTACTACATATAGTTATCCTATAAAGTCTATAAGTAGGCTTATGTACACCTCATTATTATACTTTTTGAAATACACAACAAATTCTCCATATTCCTCTCTTCCGCGTCATTTCTTCTCATGCTAGCCAACATCATAGGATTAGGCTCTTACTGCCTCTTATGCTCATTAGTGAGTTGTCTTGGGATATCAACATTTCCTCTTCTTGTTGTTCTGCCATCAGCTGTGTAGCCGATAACTCGGGACGTCCTATTCTGTCATTACCAAGCAGTGGTGACGGGTTGTTACCATCAACATTGTCAGGATCGAGTTGATTCCTTGTTCTCACCATCGTATTTCTGTAAATTGGCCATAAACGTTCCACCTAGCATGCCAAAAAGACACTTTGCCAGAAGTTCTCCTGCAACAAATTATCTTTCACAGAAAGCCATTCTTCGGTTTTTAATTAAGGGAGATAGGTTTTTGTGGCAAATTTGAATAGGAAATATCACAAATAAGCACAAATTGTGACGGAATTTAATTGACGACAAGGCTTAGGAAGTACAACCACAACAATGGAACCAAATGTAAACAAATATGTTGAAATTTAATTGACAACAAAGCTTGAGAATGCAAAGATGCTACGTCATAATTTAATCGACGATGCAACACTAAGAATAGAGATATAGTTCGAATTTAATCGACGATGCGGATATAGAAACTATAGTTAAAAATCCACTCGTAACTTAATCGATGACGCGAGTCTGGAAACTAGAAGTGTAGGAAAGTAAAGATAATCAAAGAAAAGCATTTGTTTTATTTGCATGGGGGTTCTTTAATAGGCGAGTAATGGTATTTATAATGGTCATGCTATAATTGTCTCTAAGTAGTTCTCTTATGATTATCCATGTTTCTTTATTTCTGTAAGTTTTGTCCCTTATCCTCATGATGCCACAATCTTGCCTTTAGTTGGTTGTTCATTTAATAACATGTGCTAGTTGTTCCATGCTCTCAATTGCTTTGTTCTCCACTGAGTTCAAACTTGGAATCGCATCTTGACGCCCCTTACTCGTTCTACTTTCTTTTGATACGTCAGTGGCTTACCTCAATATTACTAATCGATATCCTTGTAGATCATCATTAACCATATGTTATCGTATATTGACAACTAATTGGTAATAATCATCAATATGTGCCAATGTCGTTGTCGATCCTTGTGATTGTTGATGATGGGTCTCACGCTTGATAATATTGGACGCTTTAGTCATGTATCTGCTAATATCGACCACATGGTCACTGTTTTGGTGCAAACAATAGTAAATTCTTTTCGAGAAGCATCTGTATATCCTGTTCTTAGTCACTTGGTTGATTCCCAAGGCATTCGGTCGACCTGGATTATTTAAGAATATAATAATTTGTTCCGACAACTGCTTCGTAACATTTTCCCACTCCCAACTCGGGACAAGGGAGGAGATGATGCCTTGGAGGATACACTTGTTGCAGGTTTTCATATAATTATATCAACACGAACCACGATAAAGCACGTCGCTGCTTCAGGGTCAGTCAAGTGCACTGCATTAAACTCACATATGCCAAAAAAAGAAAAAAAAAGAAAAAAGAGAAAAAAAAAGAGGTCAAATGATCTTCATTAACTACTTCAATCTCATTTGTGAGAAAGAGGTCACCTACCAATCAAGCTAATAAGATTAGGCGCACAAATATAAGGAAATGGAGAGTAAAGGAGATAGACACAACAAAATATAAAATAGTAAAGGTTAGAAAGAGAAATCAACAGACAAGACTTATCTCGGTATACTTTAAAATTAGGGCTACATTCAGTATTGTATTTTACTATAATTAACACATTCCACCTCTTTATTATAACTCTCAATTATCAAAATATAGGCACAGATTATAAAAGCTCTCTGGCTTCATGGGGCGCTGCCTCCTATGACCCCCACCTAGGGTGCCCCGGATCATTGTTTCCAATGAGGATGACCGGCGAAGCCGCCGAGACTTGCCTCGGATTGGGTTGATCTGAGGTCGACGGCCCAGATCGAGATCTGTGGAGTGGAGTTTAATCTACGTTCTTTATTCCCAAACGACCGGATGCTTAATTCGAGTCTAGAAGTAAGAAGAGACAGCGAAGCGACCCACGTGCTTAAGCAAAGAACTAAGGACAAACATAATGCGAAGTTGGATGATCCGATGCGGCTATTGGCCGATACATTTCCCATGCCCTTTATAGGCATGCACAGCTGATTCTTGCCTCCTTCATCCTTGGTAATCTCGTTCTCCCCGAGAGCTTTGTAGTAAAAAGGACACATGGGTAGGGAGAGCACAGAAGAAGATGGGTCGCCCACAAGCTCTCTGCTTCTCAAAGACGTCCATGGCGATGGCAACCGTGGCAACTTCACGTCTTCAAGTGATCCCTCGGTCACTCCTCTCGTCGTTTTCAGCACGCTGGTTGCCCTTTGCGGATCTTTTGTCCTTGGATGTGCTGTGAGTAATATTGCATTCCGTGAATTGGTTGCACGTACTTCGATCACTAAGAACCCGGCTCTGTTCTCTGTGAAGCAGTCTTGCTTTCCTTCACCACCCCACCTTCCCCCCTTTTTTTTTTTTTCCTTTTTTGCGTTTCTGTCACAGGTTCTTTCAAATTCGAGTGAATGTTTTGTTAGAGAAAGAAAGAGGAAGAGACAAATTGCTCGATTAATGTCTGTCTTTTTGCTTGTGTGATTGGTCAAACTTTCATTTTCATTCAAGATGGTGGTTCTTGTTTTGGCATTCGTATGATGCCGCAACAAGCAAGCAAGATCTATAACTGCAACTCTTGTTAAATGTCTAATTGCTTTTTTTTTTTTTTTTTTTTTTTTTTTTTTTTTTTTTGAGGGTGGAAATTAATTTATAATGTTGCAGAAGCTTCTGCTGGCATGTTGTGGGATCACATGGCTTAATTGAGCCAAGATACAAGGTTGACCTGGATTGTTTAAGAACAAAAATGTCATAACTGAAGTTGCTCCTGTATGATCAATTACTTTTGTTCTGGAAACTCAATTTGGCAAAGAAACATGAAATTATCACAAATCACTACTTGGATTGCATTTTTGAGAAAAGATACTTTTGAAAACCAATTTTTGGGTAATGTAATCTTTTATGCTTTTTTTGTTTTCCCTTTATAATTTGATCTCCCAGACGATTGCTCTGTTCAGTCTGTAGTTTCTCATGGGATTACTCTCCACCAAGTAAAGGTTACCATAACTAGCGACGTATTTCTATAATGCAGTCTGGTTATTCATCACCCACTGAGTCGGGCATAATGGAGGACTTGGGGCTCTCTACGGCAGCGGTGAGTCCTATCAAGCATACACGCCACCTAGCCACCATTTTATTAGCTCTCAGCCCTGTATAGTTCTGTTATTCAAGGGAAACTACTGGGAATTGTGCGTCTTACAGTAAAATTTTCTGTGAGGAACCGAGATATTAGATCTCCTCCTTGCATTGCTAGGAAGTATGATGAAACATGGCCAGTCAATTCCTTGTTCAGTAGATTTTGTGCAGAACCACTGATATTGTCATTATGATTTCATTTGAACCTTTCCCTAAAAGGATGGTTGATGCCAAAAATCTCATGACTTCAAGAGCTAGCTAATAATGACTTCTTTATCTATGTTGCTGTTGGAATTAGGAAATTTTCAGTCACGATCCGGGTTCTCTAATATTAATATTCCTGCCTTCTCGCATTGCAGTATTCGCTTTTTGGTTCTATATTAACAATAGGGGGGTTAATAGCAGCTTTGGTAAATGGGCGGTTGACAGATATGATAGGTCGAAGACGTGTAAGTCATTCTCTAGCCTTTTCCAGCTATTCGTGAATTTGAAAATGATATATGTTCAACGAAGAACCTGAAAAAATGTTTCAAAATTTTTAATTGATGCAATGTGATGCAGACAATGGGGATTTCACAAATATTTTGCACTGCAGGATGGCTTTCTATAGCATTTGCGAAGGTTTGTGCTCTGTCTATTTTCCGCTTCAGAATTTTGCTTCATAGATTGTCAATGACCTGTCCACAAAACTCAATCATATTCTACGTTTCTGAGTTATCTATTCTCCAAAAAGGCTGAGAAGGAGTTAATGGTGTATTTCATCTTACCTTGCAGAATGCTTGGTGGCTCGATATTGGAAGACTGTTAATTGGACTTGGCATTGGGATTGTATGCTACGTGGTAAAGCCAAAACATTCGGATTTCTTACCCTAATTAATTTCTAGAAGATGTTGGTCATATATTGTTGCCAAACAGGTACCTGTGTACATTGCTGAAATAACACCCAAAAGTGTCCGGGGAGCATTCACCGCTTTACATCAGGTGAAAATTTTGGGCCCCCGTAAAATGTTAATGGTGTCAACTCGATGCATTGCCTATCAACCTTTGCTGAATCTGGTTGCAGTTCTTGGTATGCTGTGGCATTTCTTTGATTTTCTTTCTTGGAACTGTTGTTTCCTGGCGTATCCTGTCTTTGATAGGTACTGTCTCAGTTCTCTTCTGCTTTGTTTTGTTAGATTTATCTTGGGAAACATGATAAGGTCACCGTGCGTGATTTTGTTTTCAGGTTGTATCCCCTGCGTACTTCAAATTTTCGGTTTATTCTTTATCCCGGAGTCGCCCAGATGGCTGGTAAGTTGTTTATGGGGTGTACCAAGTACTCAAGAGGAGCCACGTAATATGGTGATTTGTGTCGTTCTTATCTGAAACTTCAATTTCGATTGTGGCCATCACTTTGCTCTATGTAGCTTCATTCATGGTGACGATTTCATTGGTTTGGCGTTCAATGGTGACGATTTCATGGTTGAGTAACCATGACGTAATGGAACTTGGATAATTAGGGGCTGTCTAAAT
The DNA here is from genome assembly GCA_017140255.1 of Eucalyptus paniculata subsp. matutina. Lineage (NCBI taxonomy): Eukaryota > Viridiplantae > Streptophyta > Magnoliopsida > Myrtales > Myrtaceae > Eucalyptus > Eucalyptus paniculata. The sequence continues at coordinate 46,219,324 of CM029436.1, read as the reverse complement.
AGCACGAGTAGCATGCTGCATGCCATGCAGAGTATTTTGTAGCCCACGTTGATGTCTCGCAAGGCATGGAAATCATTTTGAACATACTCATGCACAAACACATTACTTTATTGGAAATTATAGACTGAAAATGGGAAGAGTGGTAATGAAGTCAATATTTTACAAAAGAATAATTTTATTCATGACTGAAATTTAAGTCTAGTGGTGAACTGAGAATGACTAGAGGCATAGGCATTACAATTTCCATGTCAAGACAATTCGCGTGATTGGATTTTGTAAGAGTTCACTAATTATCTAAAAATCTGAAATCATAAAATGAAATGAAGTGAATGTTGTAGGATTATTGGAGTGAGGACTAGGGAATTTCCATTGCAAGGAAGATGATTAGTGTAGTTTTTGACTGACAGGTAAAAGTGGGTCAAGAAAAGGAGTTCGAAGCCACACTGCAGAGACTCCGTGGCAAAAGTGTTGACATTTTCCAGGAAGCAACGGATATCAGAGTAATTTCTCCATATCGCATATCAATAGGAGAAAGTTTTCCCTTTACCTTCTACTTTTTAATGTTTCAATTCAAATGTCTTATAGGAATATACAGAAACCTTTGAACGGTCTTCCCAATCTAGAATTCTTGATTTGTTTCAACGAAGATACGCTCATTCCCTCATAGTAAGCCTTGCCTCCAAAATATTTAAATTGCTTGCCATTTTTCACCCCATTTTTTCTTCCTATTTCCTAATTTTTTTCAAAACTTAGATAGGAGTTGGATTGATGATGCTTCTACAATTTGGAGGGGCCAGTGCATTTGTCTACTACGCGAGCTCTATATTTGAATCAGCTGGTAAAAATCATGCTATAAATTCGTGAGTTTAGTTAATCATAAAGAACAAAGACTTGGTAATTACTACTAATTATACTGACAGGCTTTTCAAGCAGCTTTGGTAGCCAAAGCATGGCTATAGTCCAGGTAATAAACTCTAGAGAATTAAGCTGGAAGAGGAATTTTATTTTTCAAATTTTCAAGATTTTCTCACTTGTTTTGCAGATCCCGGCAACAGCTCTTAGTGTAATTTTGACGGATAAAGCTGGAAGAAGACCACTTTTAATGGTGAAGAAGCCAATATATATCAATGCATTCTCCTAAAGTAAGTTGCTCGTAAGCTTACCAAATCTGACTTTCATTTGCAGATTTCCTCAGCTGGAATGAGCTTGAGTTGCTTTGTTCTGGCATTATCATTCTTCTTGCAGGTATTCGAATGCTAACCAAACTTTCTCATTCTTCTTAATCTCTTAAAGTAGCTTGATTTTTTTTCTTTTTCGTTAAATATCTTCATGTGAAACCAGGACCAGCAGTACTGGACAGAAGTCACTCCCATTTTGGTGTATGTATCCATTATGGTAAGCTCGTGTAACAAATATTTTTCTGCTTTCCTGTTTTTCAACCCTTACACGGCTATTTCTTATGGTTGAGGGCATATCGAGCTGTGGCTCAATCCTACTTCTCCAGGCAATAATACATTGAAGGAGAGCACACTTTGACAAAGAAACCTTAGTTATAAAATTGTTGCTTCTAAGTCCTCAACCGTCTTTCCAGGACTAGTTGTGTTGAAGTTTCTGACAGATGATTATTGCAATCAGGTGTATTTTGTAGCTTTCTCACTTGGCATGGCAGGGTTACCATGGGTCATCATGTCCGAGGTAAATAGATGCGTTTTCTCTAACATTGCACTCTATAGTCTCTCTACTTTAAGACCATATATAGGATCAAAAGCCTATTTATACCGGTGGACATATTCTTGATAGGTATTCCCAGTGAATGTTAAAGGGTCGGCCGGAAGCCTGGTTACCTTCTCCAATTCGTCCTGTTGTTGGATTGTTAGCTACAGTTTTAACTTCATGTTCGAATGGAATGCACCCGGTAATGAGTCCTCTTTTTTTTTTTCCATTCTTGCTCTATAGTGTTCACCGGCAATGCTTCTTTGGAGCCTAAATACATGAACTGCATGGGTTCTTATGTCGGCCGTACGTACTAACAAATCTATGTCTTGACAATCCTGCTTTCAGGAACTTTTTTGATCTTCGCGTGCATTTGCAGTTTAACTATCTTATTTACTGCTAAGCTAGTGCCGGAGACCAAGGGGCGAGCGCTGGAAGAACTGCAAGCATCACTTGCCCATTTTCAGGAATGATTTGTACTTAGCTGAGATCTGAGTTGGTAGGATCATTGTGCTGGCAGCCATAGAAGGCATTGCGTCAGACTGCCGAGCCTTTTTGTAGGATTGACTTTTTTGAGCCTGATTGCAGCAAACATTGGCAATATCAAAAGGGGGAAAAATAAAAGAGATTTCCTTGCAATTTGTTTAACCTTTTACATTGATTGATTTCACCGCGCTCAGGTCAATCTTGTTGGATACTGGCAAATTGCCATTATTAATGACGATTGATGTGCAAACAATTGAGGCTTTGAAACTTCAGTCAACTTCGCCGATTACTTGTTATGGATTTCCTCATGTTATATACGAGTTATACTTCCATTTCATCAATTCCAATTTACGATACGTGAGGTGGGAAATAAAAGTTCTAGCGAAGTGCGGTTGAGTTCTGCATGGGCAATTAAGGCCCTCTTTGTTTGTGTCCATGAACACAATTTTTGTTTTATTGTTTCGGGAACAAAAAAAGAATATAAACGCGTTTGTTTACGTTTTTTATTCCAAATCTATTTTTTTGTTCCTGGGAACAAATTTGTAAAAGAAACAAGAAACAAGAAAAACTTGTTTCTTGTTTTTAGAACACTTCCGAGAAACAAATTTTTTTTTCTTATATTTTTTTCCTTCTCTTTCTTTTCTTCTTCTTTTTTCTTTGGCCGGCGACTTTGTTGGAGCATCGCCGGCCCCCTTGGCTAAGCTTGGCCTCGCCGTGGCTGGGCGAGGCCGCCAACCCTCGTCAGCTGGTTGTCGGCCATGGCGGAGGCCGGCGGCGGCCAAAAGGAAGAAAAAAGAAAAAAAGGAAAAAGGAAAAAGAAAAAAAAAAAAAGAAAAAAAGAAAAAGAAAATAAAAATATTAAAAAATTAAAAGAAACAAAAAAAATTATCAAGTTTCAAACGTGTTTTTTCTTTTTCTATTCTATAAACAAAAAATTTGTGCGGTTATCAAATACATTCTTGTTAAAAAATTATTATAGAAACGAAATAGTTGTTTATTTTTGTTAAAATAATTTTTGAATAGAAACATTAACAAACAAGCCTTGAGTTCCGGTTTTGATGCCGGTATCAAATGATTGAGTCCCTCCTATACCGCCAACTTGGGTCTATTCAATAGCGGTAGGACTGTGTTAGAAGTGACATCTAGAAATAAAATCATTTTTCATGGTACTCTGATTTGCATAAGATTTTGTGATAGGGACAGATCCATGCCGTGTGATGTGAAGGCAATTGCCCCTGCTTGTTGTTTGATGGCCCACTATTGAACCTTAAAACTCCAATCATTTTGCTGAAAAAAAAATGATTTGAAAAATGATTTTCCAAAAAAATATTATTTGTATTAATATTGCTTAAAATAATTAGTTAATGAAAAATATTTCCATAACAGATAATAATTCATTTCTAAATATTTTTATGGACGATGAAAATATTTATTACTAATTTATTTTTGTAAATGATATAAATGATTATTTTTTGAAAAATATTTTCTAAATTATTCATTTTCCATTAATAAAATAGAGCCTAAATTTTGCAATTTTTCTTTTAAAAATTTTCCCCCACAAGAGTTTCAAAAAAGAAAGCTACAAGAGAAGCTATTTATTCCCACATTTCCTTAATTTTTGCCCCACTAATTGCGAACCGTTTATAGACAATTATATATTTATCAAGAAATAATTAGTTCACAAACAAATTCTGTTATCATACATACGTAACCCATTATTTTAGATACCACAAGTTTGACAATATTAGGCTCTGTTTGTTTGATGAGAAATAAACGATTTAGAAAACAGTTTTTTTAAGAGTTATTGTTTGCATTTCTTGGAATAATTAGTTGATTAAAATTACTTTCATTATTGATAAAAAATTATATTTAAATATTTTCATGGATAATATTTTATTTATTTATTTTTGTAAATGATTTGAGCAATCATTTTTTAAGAAAATATTTTTCAAATTATGCATTTCTCGTGAAAAAAATGGAACCTGTCAAGGAAAATATTTTCCTTATTTTCCAGCATTTGGTTTGCTTAGGAAAATGAGTCAATAGAAAATATTTTCCTAATCAACAAAAAAAGGTTTTCCTATGGAAACTTAAATTCAAGAAAATGATTTACCCTTTGAAAGAAGGGAAAAAGCCACCAAAAACCCCCAATTTTGCCTCGAGTGAAAGATTTACCCCGAACTTTATTCTGTGATGTGAAAAACCCTGAAGTTTGCTAACTGTGACACATTTATCCTAAACTTTCATTTGTGTGACACATTTACCCTAAATCATAAGGGTGTTTTGGTCTTTTTCTTTTAAAAACTTTTTTCTTTTTTTTCTTCTTCTTCTTCCTTCCCTCCGCCGGCCATGGCGGAGGGAAGCCGGCGTCCGGCGAGGGCACCCTCGCCCGACGTTGACGAGGGCTGCCCTCGTCGACGTCGGACGAGGGTGGCCCTCGTTGACGTCAGACGAGGGCGGCCCTTGTCGATGCAGGCGAGGGCACCCTCGCCCGACGCAGGTGAGGGCGGCCCTCGTCGACGTTGGACGAGGGCCTCCCTTGCTCGATGCCGGCGAGAGCACCCCTCGCTCGATGTCGGCGAGCGCACCCCTTGCCAGATTTGGCGAGGGCACCCCTTGCTGGCGTCGGGTGAGGAAGGCCCTTGTCCAACCCAGTCGAGGGCCTCCCTCGCCCGACGCATGCGAGGGCGGCCCTAGCTAGCCCTAGCTAGCCCAGGCGAGGGCGGCCCTCGCCCGACGCCGGCTTCCCTTTGCCGGCTCTACTATGGCCGGCGGAGGGAAGAAAGAAGAAGAAAAAAAAAGAAGAAGAAAGAATAAGACGAAAATACCCTTAATAGGGTAAATGTGTCACAGTTAGCAAACTTCAGGGTTTTTCATGTCACAAAACAAAGTTCGGGGTAAATCTGTCACTCGAGGCAAAGTTTGGGGTTTTTGGTTGCTTTTTCCCTTGAAAGAAGCGTAAAACATTTTCCAAAATATTTTCCTATTGTTGATAAAATGTTTATTCTTATAAAAATAGAATTTTTAAATTATTTTTATTTTTTAAATTCAAATTTATTTTTGTTATTTGTTCTTTTCCTTTCTCTTTACTCCTTTTGCTGGCTGTGTGGCTTAGTGATCAACCATGATGTGGGCTGACCAGTTGGAGGCTTGGTTGGTCCAAGCGAGCTTGTGCTAATCGAGGCCATTGAGCATGAGGGTTGCCAGATCTAGGTGAGTTGCAACTTGGTCAATTCTAGTGATCACCGAGCTCACCAGATCCAAGTGAGCTTGGTCTCCACCAAGGTTGGTGAGCTCATGGCTTGCCTATGGCCATCGCCAAATGAGCCTCAAGCTCACCTATGGTAATCGCTAGCTAATTGCGACGAAGGAAGAGGGAAAAGAAAAGGAAAGAAAAGAGAAAAAAGAAAATAAAAAATAAAAAAATTAAATAAGAAAAAAGAAAATTAATTTAAAAATCGTTTAAAAAATAAAAATAATAAATTATTAAAAAGTTGATTTTTCTTTTTGCCTGAAATAAAATTGTGAGGTTGAAATCATTTTTCAGTGAGATCCAAACATCAAAAAACATTTTCGATCATATATCACTAAACAAAGGAAGATTAAGCTGTAATATTAGAAAATGCCTTCCCATAAAACATTTTCCTCTATTACTGAGTTTTTTGTGAAACAAACGCATCTTTAAAATCTATGAAAACATATAATTAACTGTTAGGTTTGGCCCACAAAAAGAAGTTCTACATCCGTCATGGATTCGATAGGTTTTCTATTGTCAATTCCACATGCTACGAGCCTAGTTTGCATGTTAGATGAGGTACTACAGTATTCTCCGCTACCTTGCCTTTTTAAATTTTTGCTATCGATTTTTCAAAAATTATCCCTCCATGCCATCTCTCATCTCCTTTATATGCGTTGAATCCTAGTAGGTGGTGGAGGCGTTATAATTTGTCCAACAGTACGAAAAGTAATTTAAGCAGGAACATACCTAGAAGGCACCGGATTAGTAGGATTTGCCTGCATTTGAATTGAATGGCTCAACGCTCCCTGCTAGTGGATGATTTCATGGAAGGTGTTGACAATCATTGGTTTGACCACATCCACGAGCTATTTCATCAGGTAGTTAGTCGTGTCATCACGGTGTTTATCAAGAGTCCTTCTCGTTAGATATATTTAAATTATTTATGATTTATAATTTTTTTTGGATATTTTTGTGATTGACTGTAATTGATGTTTAATATTTTGTTGTTGTGTATAATCATCTTGTAAAGTCTATAAATAGGCTCTTATGCTTCTTATTATTAAATATTTTGAACTGCACAGAAAATTCTCCAAATTCATCTCTTCCGCATAATTCTTGACTTGGTATCAAAACTTCTTTCCTGATAAGTGTAATCAACTATGCTTTGCAACGCCAACTTCATAGGCGATGTAGGTGACTCTGCTTTGCAACGCCAATTGCATAGGCTGCATTGCTCCACCATGATCATCTCGATGTCAGCTGTATAGGCCGTGTCGCTCTCGTTTTTCCACCACGTGCCGTAGTTTCAGAGTCAATGAATCCGTCAATCGTAAGTCAATTTTAGACACATTGAGCTGGTTATTTTTACAATCCAAGACCACAAACAGATTCAACATCACTCTTAACGAATCCAACTAGCCAAACCTTGCCACCAAGGAGCCTGCATGTGAGATCCACACGCTCACATGCATTTCACATGATTAGAAGTCCGGCCGTGTACTGCTTATGTCGCTATTAAGTCATCCTGTTGTCATCTGCTGTGTGATCCGCCTCGTCGTCTGCCTCTCACCACTAACAGTTTACTGTTAACTGTTGATCGTTGACCCAAAGTTGACTGATCGGTTTCGGAGGTATTTCAATGTGCTGATTTCATTTTTGGCGTTATTATCTCCGTATTTTCATTTCCAGTACTAGTTTCTTGGTATTTAATATATAAATTAGTACATTTAAGTTAATAAAAGGGAAAAAACCACCAAAAACCCTAAACTTTGTCAAAAATGACAAATTTACCCTAAATTTTTTTTTGTGACATGAAAAACCCTGAAGTTTGTTAACCGTGACACATTTACCTCGAACTTTCATTTGTGACATAAAAAACCCTGAACTTTCATTTTTGTGACACATTTACCCTAAATCATAGGGACATTTTCGTCTTTTTACTTTTAAAAACTTTTTTTCTTTTTTTCTTTTTCTTCTTTCTTCCCTCCGGCGTCCGGCGAGGGCCGCCCTCGCCGGCATCGGGCGAGGTCGGCCCCCTTCGGCGTCGGGCGAGGGCCTGCCTCGCCAGACCCTCGCCAGATCTGGCGAGGGCACCCTTGCCCGACGCCGGCGAGGGGGTGCCTTCGTCAGCGTTGGGCGAGGGCCTCCCTCGCTAGACCCTCGCCAGATCTGGCGAGGGAGGCCCTCGCCCGACGCCGATGAGGGCCTGCATCGAGCGAGGGCACCCCTCGCCGGTGTCGGCCCAGGCGAGGGCGACCCTCGCCAGGGAGGCCCTCGCCCGACACCGACGAGGGCCGCCCTCGCCTGCGTCGGGCGAGGTCACCCCTCATCGGCGTCGGCCCAGGCGAGGGCGACCCTCGCTAGGGAGGCCCTCGCCCGACGCCGACAAGGGCCGCCCTCGCCTGCGTCGGGCGAGGTCACCCCTCATCGGCGTCGGCCTAGGCGAGGGCGACCCTCGCCAGGGAGGCCCTCGCCCGATGCCGACGAGGGCCGCCCTCGCCTGCGTCGGGCAAGGGCACCCCTCGCAGGCGCCGGCTTCCCTCCGCCGGGGCGGCGGAGAGAAAAAGAAAAAAAATAAAGAGAAATAAAAGAAAAAATAGAAAGAATAAGACGAAAATGTCCTTAATGGGGTAAATGTGTCACAGTTTGTAAAGTTTGGGGCTTTTCGTGTCACAAAAAAAAGTTTGGGGTAAATCTGTCACTTTAGGCAAAGTTTAGGGTTTTTGGTGGTCTTTTCTCTTAATAAAATGGACTTGCCAATACCCATTCAAACTATCTTGAATGGATAGAATTATCTTTTATGGGCTGAAGAAATGTCAAGTTTTTTGAAAGAATGCAAATTTTGGCATTATGTTACTGGGGAAATTTGCGGGCTTACGAGGAATGCTGAAGAAATTGGAGAAAACTTATTGAGCATTTGGAGGGGTGGGTCGGTAAGAACCATTAGATTTTAACATGGTTTTGAAATACTTCAATTCCTTCTATCAGGCTTCACTTTTGAGGCATGGGATTTGCTTCACGGCTAATATTTCACCTCAGATATTGCTCACCAGTATCAGCTATTAAAAATTTGCATCACATGCCTCAAGAGACAAGTTAGTCTATTAACGATTTTTTGTCCTTTGTGCATTCTATTTGGGATCAATTGGATTACTCTAATCCACAATGGAAAGTTGATGTTGATGCTCACAAGTTCGCTAAATATTGTGATCCTATGCTCGTTATGCAATTTCTAATGTCACTTGATGATGAGTTGAATCTACATGAGCTTCACTTCAACACTGAGATTCATCACCTCCTCTTGAGGTAGTTGTTTCAAAATCATCAACTAAAGAGATTTGACTTGCTACTTTGAAGGCACCTGGCCTGCCCTATTTTGTCTACTCCTACAGGTGTGGTGCTTACCACCCCCACCTCTTCTTCATCATGAACACCATATTGCACATATTGTCATTCAACTGATCATCTTGCATCCATTTGCTATTGATGATAGCCTAGGCAACCTATAGGGACAAATAACCAATTCGGATACAAAGGTCCAGCTACACGCTTTTCCAACACTATTGTTACTATTGAGGGTTAGCAGCTTGTCTGTTACTTTATCTTTAGATGATCTTTGTGACGTTCTTCGAGAATTTGGTACTTCTAGCTTCTATGTCCCAAGCACTTCTACTTTGTTTGTGACTCTAGGTACTTCTGATTCATGGTTTTTTGATTCTACCCATTACAATCACATGAGAGATAAATTCACTAAGATGAAAAGGTGAAATGTGATGATTTCCCAACTTACATGGTAAACAATCAAAATGCTTATTGTCAATAGAGCTTAGATGACCGGTAGAAATCAGATGACCAATCTAGAAAAAAAAAGCATGGCCTAATTGAGAATGTCAAGTTGTAGAGGATACCATGGTAGCATAACCACTAAGAGCATTTAGAATCTTAAGATAAGCTCGAATAGGCATCCCAATTTATGGCTTGTCCCAATTTCTATATGGCTAACTAACATCTGTGAGTTATCTGTTATTAGGGGTGTGCAAAAGAATCGGGATCCATCCGGACCGCTCGGAACCGAACAGGAACCGCCTGGAACTAGTGGTTCTTAAGGGAACTGGTCCGGTTCTCGGTTCCAATTTATGGGAACCAGTGGGTACTAGTCCGGTTCTCGGTTCCAATTTATGGGAATCAATGGGTACTAGTCCGGTTCCCGGTTCCATGGGCGGATCCGTCCATCCGCCCACTCGGACCGGACCGATTAATTTTTAAAATTAAAAAAATTAAAATTACTAATTAACAAACCGAGCAACCGGCATCAAAAGGCAAGCATGAACCCTTTGACAAAACGCTAAGCAAATGGAGACATCCAAAACCAGAAGTTAAAAAGTCCAAACTCCAAAGTGGACCTTGACAAAACGCCAAGTGGGCAAGACTCAAAAGGTTAGCATGCAAAGAAGCAGGGTTGTAGAAGGAGGAGAAGAAGAAACCTAGGAACCCCCTCGGGCTAGGGTTTGTGAGGAAACCCTCGATAGTAGCCGTCCATCCCTTTCTTTATTCGGCCTTCCGAAAAATTGCCGTTGCCCTTGATAGCAACCGTCCATCCGTTCATCCCTTTCTCTATTCGGTACTTCGGAAAATCGCCGTCGCCTTCGACAACAGTAGGTCCGTCCGTCCAATTCTTTCGTTATCACATTACTTGGCCCTCCGATGTCGATTTTTCGGCACCGTCACCCTCGATAGCAAGTTAGCAACAGATTCGTGTGGAAGGATATGCCCAACAAGATCCACCATAAGTGTGACATCCGGATTTTTTGAGTTCTAATTTCGACCGGACAAATAGGACCGTTTTTGTTCAGTTGAAGCCAGGGATTGTGAAATTGGGATGCAAGTGGGCTATACTGATAAGAAAAGGTACCAATTTGATCGATGAAATATTGAATGAAATTATGGGGATCAAATTGATTTGATTCAAGTGGGATTAAGGTTCAATTTGGGAAGAAAAGTTAGCAAAATTCGTATGCCCATAAACCCAACTCTTTGAACTACCTAAATGCTTCTAGAAGGGGACATAAGTGTCAAAAATTGAAGAGTGGGAGACAGCTGTTGGTGACCATGTGTGGCTGACTGAAGAGAGAGAGAGAGTGAGAGAAAAGAAAGGGAAATTGGGTTTTTCTTCCTCCCCTCTCTCCTCCTCCTTCGACGGATCCTCCCCCATCCCCCTCTTCAACCGCTTGACTCCATGGAAGCCAAAGAAGCCGAAGTAGCAGCAGTAGCTTCGCCCGTCGCTGCCTCTCGCCGTCGCCGTCGCACGCCCGCAAGCACCGGAGCTGCTCGCACACCCAAGCTCGCCGCCGTGCTGCCGTCCGCGCATCTCCGCCCCTTCTCCCTCCTCTGGTTCGAACGAAGCAGAAACAGGGACAGCAGCCATGTCGCTCAGACCAGGGCTGCCACCGCCGTCGCGCCAGAGTCGCCGCCACTGCTTAGCGATCACCCGCGTGCCCTCCGTCTCTCCCCCTGTTGTTCGGCTGTCTCTATTCCCTTCTTCGGTGTGCCTTGAAGACTTCGAATCCCAGCAGATCTAGGACGGACGTCGGAGCAGCCAACGCCGCACGCGTGACGCCACCGACCTCCGCCTGCTGCCGCCCCGTCCGCTTCGCGCTCGCCCGCGTGCCGCCGTGCACCGCCAGCTCCGTTCCCTCGTGCCAGGCGACCTCCCCGAGCGAACCAGCCTCTGTTCAGCTCAGTTCCGCCCCAACCAGCCGCCTCCAGCCACCGTCTACCTCCGTCCGGCCACCGCGTAGCCTCCCCAGCGTCCTCTCGCCCTCCGCCGGCCTCCCCTCGCCGCCTTAGCCGCCGGACGAGCTTCGTCCAGCCAAGAACAGTGGCTGGAAAAATGGGTTTCCAGCCCTGTTCAAGGCTCGTTTTGGGCCGTTTCCGGGCCCCGAACTCGAGCCGTGCTTTGGGAAGAATTGTTCCTCGCGTCGCCCCCGTTGGATTAATCCGATTTGCGTGCGATTTGGTGAGTAATCTCACTAATCCCGGATTAGTTGACTAATTATGCTTTAAGGTTGGTTTAGTTTTAATTAATTATGTTTAGGTTGTTAGATTAGAATAAATTAGCAATTATTAGTCAATTGTGATGTGATTTAGATAAATTGATTGCGCAATTAACAAGTAGACGTGGTCTACTATTTATTGGAAGTATCTCTGGAATTTTCCGACCCCTAATCGGGCTTCAATTTGGCGATTCGGGCATAAGTGGGATTTTTGGCATTTAAATATTAATTTTCGGAATTAAATTAAATAATTATTTATTTTCCAAAAATTCAAGGGAGATGGTCCGGAACCGGAATATTATGCGGATGACTATGGTGAAGTCTGTTTATTTAATCAGGCTTTATTTTGAAATTTAAATTGAATTTTAATATTAATTATTTAATTTTCAAAATTAATTAATTAATTAATTATTTCCTAAAATTCAACTGGGATGGCTCGTGACCGGAAATTTATGCTGATGACCGTGGTGAAGTTCGTTTATTCAATTGGGCCTTATTTTGAGCTAAACGGAATTTTTAATGTTTAATAATTAATTTTCGAAATTAATTAATTAATTAATTATTTTTCAGAAATTAAGATTGAGATGGCCGACGACCGAAATCTCATGCTGATTGTCGTGGCGCAGTCCGTTTATTTATTTGAGCTTTGAATTGTGCCAAATTGATTTAATTGTGGATATTTAGGATATGTTCCTAAATTGATTATTTGGGTAAATTGAGTACGAGTTAAGGTTGTGGATAATTACTTTACAAATGGGATGGATCATCATGAAAGGCACGGGGCCTGATGATTAGATATGTCACCTCGGAGAATGCACATGACTCGGTGACGAAATATGTCGCCTTGGAGAATGCATGTGACTCGGTGACTAAATGTATATATCGCTTCGGAGAATGCATGTGGCTCGATGATTAGTATGTCGCCTTGGAGAATGCATGTGGCTCGGTGATTGGTTCTATCAGTCATGACTGAATAGCAATACATTATCAGCTTTGGGTGAGCATATGGTATACTATATCAGCCTTCGGGCGATATGTCAGCTTTGGGTGAGCAGTATACCAGTATACTATATCGACCTACGGGCGATATGTCAGCTTTGGGTGAGCAGTATACCTTATTATCAGCTTTGGGCGAGCAATATATTATCAGCTTTGGGTGAGCATATGGTATACTATATCGGCCTTCGGGCGATATGTCAGCTTTGGGTGAGCAGTATACCTTATTATCAGCTTTGGGCAAGCTATGCTATCTATTTATCAGCTTTGGGTGAGCAGTCCTGATTTGATAGGACTTTATAGATAGTATTGAATATGCCGACCGAGCATGGGTCGTGATGACATGTAATCGACTAGGTCGATTGATCATTGCTTTGATTTGATGTCGTGAATTAATTGACCGAATGGGAATGACCGTGAGTGGTCTTGTTGGCTTGTAATCGACTAGGTCGATTTGATCGATGCTTCGATTGGTGATATGATTGCCTGGGTGCTTATTATGAATTGTACTGACTTGTAGGTGGAATCTGAAGCCAAGGTACGTCTTCTGCCCTGTGCGTGTATAGGCATCCTATAGTATAATGGTTTACTAATCGGGCTTAGTGGGGTAGAACTCGCTGAGACGTAGTCTCATCCCAGTTTGGGGAAAACATTTCAGGACCCTGATGAGGAGCTGAGAAGGAGGAATCTGAGTGGGAGAACTCGGAAGTGAGATCTGAGGAGAAGGATTTTTGGAAGAAGAAGATAGTCTAGCGAGGGGCCTTGAGTACGGTCGGGTTGACTGAGATTCTATATTTTTTTGAGAATTTCGTTTTGATGTGAATAGAGATAGAGTAAAAAGTTGTGAAGTGCTCTGGTTTGCGTTTTGTATAAAAGTTTGGTTATAAGTTTCAATATGAAAAATATGGCCCTGCTTTTCTATCCCATCGATATATTGTCTGGGGATTTATAACTGCTTCCGCATGTGCTTAATAATTGAAAGGGTCGGCGATACTAGTCCTGGGATATCGCATTATAAAATCGACCAAGTGGAGAAGGATGTGTGCGTGCCTGAGGATCGGGGCGTGACAATAAGATCTCCGAGAACTGGGGCAGCGCCACCCTCCTCCTCGCCCCTCTCGTCGGCACCTACACATACCTTCTGTCTCTGTCTCTGTCTCTGTCTCTGTCTCTGTCTCTGTCTATGTCTATGCGAATTTGTTTTGATTGAGATTGAAGTCAAATTCGAGTAGTGTTCTTGGGAGTCTCGACGGAGCGACATGAGCTTACTTTTGTCGTGATTGCGCGGGTTGAGAATTAGTGCTGTTTTTTGTGTGGTTGCGTACTTGCGTGATGATGTTAGGGTTGAATTCGTGATGATGTCCGGTATGAATATGTGAACTCCTACCTATAAGGAATTATGTATTTGTTGGAGATTTTGAGTTTTGTTTTTATACATTTCTTGGTATCCTATGCAAGGTATACAACAGCCTTGTTGATTGCCGTGGTGTTCCTCAATTGGCAAAGAAGTTGAATCAGGTAAGGAAGATTTCAGTCAAGTAGGGTAAATTTAATATCAAATACATTATTTTTAATCCATATCTTTAATGCCGTGCTTCTTTGTGCATCAAAGTTGTCTTACATGTTATAACTTAAGATACCTTGCATATATCTTGCAATATATGTTTAGTTCGCTTGATGAGTTGCGGCTAAGAATATATTTTAGAGCTTCTTATGAATCACTTGAAGGGGAAAGAGTAGCAATGTCATGGTAATAGTTGTTATGTATTAAATGTAGTTGACTCTCCTCACTCAGTACTAGTTCTTTTAAGTTTTAGCTTGTTCTTTTTCTCTCTATTCCTAGAATTTAATAACTTCATCTTCACAACATAATTCTGATCATTGATGATAGCTGATAGATATGTGGCATCCCAAAAATTTCATGGCAACCTTTGGATGCATTATGACCTATGAAAAGGTGATGGAAGTGTTATTGATGGCCTTTAGACCAAATAATTTTAATAGATTAATGCTGAGTATTTTAATGGAGAATTATTTGGGTAGAAATACATCTTATGTTAATGGATGATCAAGGTTGGTGCTATAGGGCAATTTGATAAAGAAGACTTTGTTCTTGACTATGCACTTTATAGATTTGATTTTTATGGATTAATGTCACAAAGTCTTTTGGCCATTTTATTATGCAATTAGATATTTATTTAAATGAGGATTAAGATGTATTATTAAAAAAAATGAACTTGGGCCATTTAAGTTTGGACTTTAGGCTCAAGAGTGTTGGCCTAAAGTGGGCCAAGAGGCCCGGCCCAAGGAGCCCATGAAGTGGTCGACCAAGCTGGCCCAAGCTCGGCCCATTGAAGGCCCATCATGTGCATGGCAAAAATGCCAAGTGGCAAGAAAAACTTGCCAAGTGTTGCCCCTTTGTAACCAAGTGTCCCTCCATGCAAAAATGGGAGCATGCAAGGGTTTTAATTTGACTAAAAGGAAAAGGGGGAGGGGGATTTCGACCAGAAGAGAGAGAAGGGAGAGAGAGTACCGTCCAAAGAGAGAAAGAGAGGAAGAGAGGAAGAGGAGACGCCGTAGAGCCCGCCTAGTCCCATCGTCATTCTTGCTGTGTTTTCCTTTGATTTGAGGCAAGTGAAGTCCTAAAACCTACTCTTTGCATTGCTGTGTGTATGTGTAGTAGATGGTAAGTCTTGGTTGTGGTAGATGGGATGAGATTTCGGAGCTTTGAAGAGAGATTCGTTGGTCATGCATGTTGATTTCGGAAAGACCAGTCCGACCGTCCGCAAATTTGTGTGTTGCATGTGACTTTTTAGTTGGAATCTTGTTTTGACCTCTTCATGAAAGTTGTAGAGAACATCTTGAAGTATAACATAATAAAATTTGAGACAAAATGGACAAGTATTGAGGGGTGAAACCCTTTTTCTACGAAAACATTAGATCTGGAAACTGTTTTGTTGACCTCTTGGTGATTTCGTGTGTTGCATGTGACTTGTTATTTGGAATTTCACTTCGACCTCTTCATGAAAGTTGTATAGAAAATCTTGAAGAATAACATAATGAAATTTGAGATAAAAAAACAAGTATTTTTTGGTGAAACGATTTTCCTTTGGAGAGACTAGATCTGGAATTCGTCATGATGACCTTCAGTGGTTTCGTGGTCTGTAAAGTAACCTTCTTGTTGAAATTTCACTTCAATTTTTTTAATGAAAGTTGTAAAGGACATCCTAAGATTTAACATATCAAAAATTTAGAGAAAACCAACAAGAATAGGTAGGTGAAATCGTGGTTTTTCGGAGGTAGTTAGATCTGGAAATTTTGGTACTAAGAACAGAAGTTTTAACCGCCTATATTTAATTACCTAGGACGAATCTGACTTTGCTTCATTCATGAAAAATCTACCTTAGGGTCTTGAATACCACATAGTCGAGTTTTATAATTTTTGAAGACCATTAGGGTATTTAATCCGAAATGCTTCTAAAACCGTGTAATCTGACGCGTTCGGATTTAGTCAGTTTCAATGCATGGGTCATATCATTTTGTATGAAGCTCTTTCGGCATAGTGTTCTTCACAAAGTATCTTTCTTTATGTCTTTCCTGCAACATATTCAAATTTCATAATTTTTGAAGTTCATTTGCCTATTTAACTGAAAATGTTTCGAAAACTGTGCAAGTTGAGTGGTCATGATAATGGTGCTGTGATGTTTGGTCTATACCGCATGATATGAGGGTCTTTTGGTACAGTGTCATTCTTGAAATATCTTCCATTATGTGTTGACTATCACATGTTCGAATTTTATAATTTTTAAAGGTCAATTGGGTATTTAATGGAAATATTTTCTAAAATTGTGCAAGCTGGATTGTGCAATTTCAAATGCTGTAATTTATGACTATTCTGTTTTGGATGAGCCCCATAAATTATATTGATTGAGGTGATTGAATTTTGCTGAGCACGTGATGATATTTGGCATTGCATATAGAATCAAATGCTGAATTTGACTTTGTTGCCATTACATCATGTGACATGTTGATTGTGAGACATAAATTGGTGAATATGAATTATGATGAATGAGGAAACTGTTGGGGGTGAGCCGATAATGCCTTGGGAGTGTCAGGATGCTCGGAATGTGGGGGTGCCGGATGCCCGGTGGCTTAGTGGCGTAATTCCGGAGGGTCCTCGGGAGTTTCGAGATGCCCGGTGGTATACGGTACGTAATTCAAGGGGGGAATCCTGGTGGTATGTCGGTACGTAATTCCGAAAACCCCAGAGGTTTGTGCCTGGGGAGATGCCTTGTGATACTAGTTGGGATGCGAGATGCCTAGAATGTGGGGGGCCGGATGCCCGGAGGTTCCTCGCGATGCCTGGTTGGATGCGAGCGATAAATTGTGGGATGCAAACATTGGTCACTAGAAAGAAAAACTGATGAGATCCTTGTGAAAGATAAGAATTGAAAATGAATAATGTGCATGGGTGTATGCATATGGCATGATGCATGATCTGCTTATGAAAGTAAATTAATACTACTTGATATTGAAAATGCGATCATGAAGGCATGAATCATGGTGTATATGCATGATTGCATGGTGGTATATGCACATATGACATGGTGATATGTGCATGAATGCTTGATGATGAGTGCATGGTGGTATATGCACATATGGCATGGTGATATATGCATGAATGCTTGATGATGAGTGCATGATAGTATATGCACATATGATATGATGATATATGTATGGTTGCAAGGTAAGTTATGCTTGAATGCATGAATGATATGTGCTTTGTTATGATGCCTTGATTGTTCTGTTTGACGCAATGAGTAGTTTGGTGGATCTTTAATGTTGAGTGGTTGTACTGACCCTTTTTGAGGATTAACATTTCAGAATAGATAAGATACCTCTGCTGCCACTGCCACCAGTAGATGGATCAAGTGGTTGGATATGACCGCGAGGAGGAGGATAGCAAAGGAATGAATTTTTGGACGCCGACACTGATCGATGGACTTTAAGTATAAGACTGTTGGAGGAGATGTCGGTTATCTTTTTGAAGTATAGCCAAGTATAGAGAACCATGGCATTTTGATATACCGATGAATGATGTTAATTTGGTTTAAGTAAATAAAAGTGTTCGGCTTTTACCTATTAATATTTAGTAGGTGTGCATCATTTTTAAATATAGGGAAGGGAGTTGTTGGATATGCTTCCGTTATATGAATTGCGCAAGGGACTGATCTAAAAAAAAAATGTAAACCCCTAGGTTGTATGGACCCGCTGCAATTGAAATTGTATTAGAGTGACATGTTATTAGGGCAAGTGAAAGGTAAGCGAACTGTAGCGACCCAAACGGATCGGGGGCCATCGAGGGATGCCACAAGATAGCCCACCAATTGGTTGTTATATCTAGTGTTTGACTTTACATGTTAGTCATGTCTGTCCTCCTAATGAAATGAGGTGTTGACATCAAGTACAAGTCATTCAAAGATTTGGTCTAGAGGCTCTCTTCGATACTTGTGAAATCTTGTAGTCCCTTGGATCAATGGTTGTTTCTCAGTCGTTCTGCTCACATGCATCTTTAGATGGATATAAAAGGATCTGATAATTGAATTAGAGAAATAGGTTTCCCATTCTTACATTTCTCTGATGGGACCCTGCATCATATGACCTGTTCCCTTCAGATTAATAAAGAGACCTAGAAGGAAAAAAATTGAAACATGAAAAAAGGAATTGTCTTGATTACTATTCATTGCTATTTGTCTTCCGTATTGCTTCAGCAAAATATAAGGATAACTTGCAGAAAGATCCTTAATTTTTCAAATTGTATACCTTTTATACCTCTCGATTGAAAACTTACAACTTGCATTATTATGATAAACCTTAAGTGTACCTTGCATTTGACCTTTGAGGATGTAGTGGAACACCATTTTTTCCCCATCAACCCCAAGTTATGTAGAAAATCTAACAACTGAACATTTATATACTTTGGTTTGCTACAGCATCTTCGATCCTTTTATTACTTCAATGCACGGATGACTTTGATCCTATTTTCTCTGAACTCAGCATGTAAGTATGTAAATGTCTGTGTTTTCCACTTGCCTTGGTCAAACTACTAGAAGATGATCTCATCTCCCATATAGAGTGCTCTTTTCTGGAGGTTTTAGCATAGTTACATCTGGTGCGACTGTCCCATTCTAATGATTTTGTTAATTATCAATCAATTCCTTTACCTTTTGTCCCTGAAGTTTCCGGGTTATGCACTAAGAGTTTGTTTCAACCCAAACACTAGATCCCAGTCGAAAATGTGTTCATCCGGTTTATATTTGGATACTGAATAGCCTAACAATACTTGTAGTTTGTCCATCTTAGATTTCCTTGTCAATCTTTCCAATGCTAGAAGACTGTATCCTTACTCCTAAGGCTCTATATCTTTTGACAGCATGAATGTCGTTTGTTAAAAAGTTGTCAGGTCCAAAATATGAAAAGAAAATATGATTTTATATCTATTTTTTGTTGTAAGTAAAATATGATTTAGCTTCATGAGAAGTGTTTTAGTGTTGATGACGCATTGCTTGATTCGAGCAGGTGATTCGTTAACATGTCAATGGAAGTAGAGGAATCTATGATGCAATAACGCCAATGGTGGAATCAACATCACAAGAACATGAAGGAGGTGAAAAATTTGAAGAAGCATCTAAAACAAATAAGGTATTCAGTTTTTGTCCATGTCCTCCTCCAAGTAAGCAAAAATCAGCAGCTTGGCTTCATTTTTGAAAAGGAACAACTCACACAAATGGGAAAGTTGATGTATTTTGCAATTATTGCAGATCCAAGTATTCGTACCACGTTGATAATGGTACTTCAAAATGTTGAAACACTTGAAAAAATGCAATAAGTATCCTCGCAATATGGATAAAAGGAAAAAATTGTTTGCATCACAAAGAGTAGATGGAACTCAAATGATAGGAGGAGATACTACTAGTAGCATTGGGAGTGGTGGAATTTTAATGACATGGAAGTTTGATTAGGAGAAATGTAGGCAAATGCTTATTCGGATGATTATAATTAATGAACAAACATTTTCAATTGCTGAATGTGTTGGATTTCGTGATTATGTGAATCCTGGTGTGTGTCGGTAATTATTTTCTCTCTTGGCATGTGTCGGATAAAACTGCTCGTGTGGGTAGTAATAGTTAATTAATTTGAATGCTGGTTGAGTTGAATTGATGGATTGGCGTGTGTCGATAATTTTTGCTTTGATGTGTATCGGTAGTTCTTGCTTGTGTGAGTAGTGATTTAATTATAATTTTGGCTTGTGTGAGTAATGATTGGTTTGGATGTTCTAAATTGGTGTATGAATTTGATATATACACATGATTGTGATATGAACTGTGTTGACCTGCAGGAATGAACTGAGGTCAAGGTAAGCCTTTGTGATTATATGATTGTATGGTTAAGACGTCTTAGCGTATTACCCTCATAATTGGGGTTTAGCAAGTGAACTCGCTGAGATTTATATTTCACCCTATCGTGACTTCATTTTTCAGGACCATAGGGTGGAAGACTTGAAGCCGAGTTGAGGGGATCTGAAGTGTAAGTCAGATAGGACAATTTCTTTTTAAGAGTCAATCATTTGAAGTCTTGTGGTTGTAGACTTTTGTATTTGACTCGGTGTGTATTTAAAAGCATGTTTGTTTGAAAATCTGTTGCCCTACTTTTCTATCCCGAGATGATTACTGTTAGGGGATTTATTATTCGCTTCCACTTGTGCAATAAAAAGAAAAGGTCAGTGACTCGTCTTGGGATGTCGCAACATTTTTATCAACCAAAGAGGGATGTGCGCGCACTCGAGAATCGAGGCGTGACAAAGTTTGCCTTGGAATGTGTGTTTAAATTTTATGAGAAATCTTGTCACACTTCTCGAGACAAAAATTTGGATGGCAAATTGGTAAGTTTTAGTAATATCGGTAATAGCTGCGATTCTTATTTCAACGAGGGAAATGAAGAGGACGATTGTAGCTTAAATTTCTATGTGCAAGAGCCTTCGTATAATGATTTTCTTAATGAGGAGAAGAAAAAGTCCGATGGCAACTTATCTGAGCTCGATCGATATCTTAAAGATAAACTTGAAGATGGTCGTGATCTTGACATTTTGAATTGGTGGAGTGTTGCTGGCCAAAAGTTTAAAATCTTATCTTTGATGGCTCGAGATATTTTGTCTATTCCTGTTACTACCGTTGCTTCAAAATCAACTTTTAGTACTTTTGGTCGTGTGCTTGATGGTTTCCGGAGTTCTTTGACTCCTAGAGTTGTGGAAGCTTTGATTTGCACTCAAGATTGGTTGAGAGCGGTTCTTGAGCCGATTAATATTGAAGAGTGTATCGAGAATGCGGAAAAGTTTGAATTTGGTAAGTCCATATCATTTCATCATTTAATTCTTTTGTATATCTATTATCTAATAACTGAATACTTTATTTAATATCTTCTTTTTGTTAGTTATGGATCATGTTAACACAGAGATTGATGGTCCATAGAGTTTACAAGTTGAAGTGGGAGGAATATATGTTGTGAGATTTTCAATAATTATTTGAGTTCAATTTTTACTAATGTTGAGCAATCATCTATTTATTATTGTTTTACTTTCAAGAGATTGGAACTTGGAATTTAAGAGCTCAAAACTTGTGATTCACAAGCTTTATAAGTCGTGAACTTTTAGGTGAATCTTGTTGCGATTGTTTTTTTTTGGGTAAAGAATCTTGTTGCAATTGTTGCATCGTTGTAAAGTGTAAACTTGTCTAATTTACTTTATTTGATGAGTTTGCTTCATGTACTTAAATTTGGTTTTTCTTTCTTTGTTTTCATCGGTGGCAATTTATTGAAAAAAGCAAGTGAAGTCTAGGTTTAAAGGGGAAGAAAAAAGAGAGAGGAAGAGTGAAATAATAGTTTTTCTCAGTCCCATTTTCAGGCGAAGAACTAAATTCTGAGAAGGTTCCATCAATGGGATAGAGGGCTCTGTCTCCATGTTTTATGAGGCGCTTGAAGAGGCAAAAACCATGGAGGAGTGAAGAAGATGCAGTGAGATGGTAAACCACTCGGAAAGGTTGCTTGACAGTCGAGTCCTTTAACCACTTCTTGAAAACCAAATTTACTTGGAGTGTGAGAGTAGTATGAACATCGGTTGTGCCCAGGGATAACTGGTTAGGTAGTTATTTTCTTTCGCCTTGTGGACTGTGGATGTGGAAAAGAAACAATCATGAGAAACACGAAGTTCACATAATTTATTCAGTAGAATAGAGACAAAAGCACAAGTAGCTGAACGTTGATTCTGAATTCTGAGGCCTTCGCAACAGTTTAGGATTCTCTTTTTATCCTTATGTTGTTGTAGCTTTTATGAAGCAAAATGACCGAGAAGCTAAAACTCCTGGCTAATTCTTGAATGTTTGAGTGAAACCTTAATGTAGCTTCTCAAATTAGTTGTTGTTTTTGCTTTATGTTTTGATTTCTAGTTGTTATAGCTTTTGGTTTTTAGTATATTACTCGATATGAAGAGTTCTCATGGTGAGATTTAGAAAGTGATATTATTATTATTGTGAGATCGGTTCCATGGATCCACCGGGGAATCGGACCGAACTGGCGGTTCGGTTCCCCGGTGGATCCATGCAACAAACGGATGGATCCTAGTTCCAATTTTTTGGAACCGGTCCTTAGCAGGTAGTTCCCGATTCTAACTCAGGAACCGCCCGCCCGGACTATGCACACCCCTAATCACAAATAAGCACAAATTGTGCTAGAATTTAATTGGCGACAAGACTTAGGAAGTATAACCACAACAATGGAACCAAATGTAAACAAATATGTTGAAATTTAATTGACAACAAAACTTGAGAATGCAAA
Source organism: Eucalyptus paniculata subsp. matutina (assembly GCA_017140255.1). Classification (NCBI taxonomy): domain Eukaryota; kingdom Viridiplantae; phylum Streptophyta; class Magnoliopsida; order Myrtales; family Myrtaceae; genus Eucalyptus; species Eucalyptus paniculata. Next base: position 46,196,950 of record CM029436.1, on the reverse strand, counting down.
AATGCTACGTCTTAATTTAATCGACGATGCAACACTAAGAATAGAGATATGATTGGAATTTAATCAACGATGCGGATATAGAAACTATAGTTAAAAACCCACTTGTAACTTAATCGATGATGTTAGTCTGGAAACTAAAAGTGCAGTGTAGGAAAGTAAATATAATCAAAGAAAAGCATTTGTTTTATTTGCATGGGGGTTCTTTAATAGGCGAGCAATGGTATTTATAATGATCATGCTATAACTGTCTTTAAGCAGTTCTCTTGTGATTATCCATGTTTCTTTATTTCCGAAAGTTTTGTGCCCTTATCCTCATGACGCCACAATCTCGCCGTTAGTTGGTTGTTCCTTTAAAAACATGTGCTAGTTGTTCCATGCTCTCAATTGCTTTGTTCTCCACTGAGTTCAAACCTAGAATCGCATCTTGACGCCCCTTAAGTGTTCTACTTTCTTTTGATACGTTAGTGACTTACCTCAATATTACTAATCGATATCCTTGTAGATCATCATTAACCATACGTTATCGTATATCGACAACTAATCGGTAATAATCACCGACATGTGCCAATATTGATGTTGATCCTTGTGATCGGTAATAATCACCGACATGTTGCTTTAGTCATGTGTCTGCCCATATCGGCCACATGGTCGTTGTTTTGGTGCAAACAATAGTAAATTCTTCTCGAGAAGCACCTGTGTATCCTGTTCTTAGCCACTTGGCTGATTCCCAAGGCATTAGGTCGACCTGGATTATTTAAGAATATAATAATTTGTTCCGACAACTACTTTCTAACATTTTCCCACTCCCAACTCGGGACAAGGGAGGAGATGATGCGTTGGAGGATCCACTTGTTGCAGGTTTTCATATAATTATATCAACACGAACCACGATAAAGCACGTGGCTGCTTCAGGGTCTGTTAAGTGCACGGCATTAAACTCACATATGCAAAAAAGAAAAAAAAAAAAAGAGGACAAATGATCTTCACTAACTACTTCAATCACATTTGTGAGAAAGAGGTCACCTACCAATCAAGCTAATAAGATTATGCGCACAAATACAAGGAAAGAGAGAGTAAAAGTGACAGAAAATATAAAATAGTAAAGGTGCGCACAAATACAAAGAAATGAAGAGTAAAAGTGACGGACACAACAAAATATAAAATATTAAAAGTGAGAAAGAGAAATCAACACACGAGACTTATCCCAAATTACTCTAAGATTAAAGCTACATTCAATATTATATTCTACTATAATTAGCACATTCCACCTCTTTATTATAACTCTCAATTATTAATAAAATGATAATATATATATATTTAAAATATAGGCATAAATTATAAAAGCTCTCTGGCTTCATGGGGCACTGCCTCCTACGACCCCCACCTAGTGTGCCCTGGACCCTTGTTCAGTACTTTCCTATTGATAGAGAGAATAAATCAGACTCTCAATAAAATCTACATATTTGCGTACTATATTATTGTTTCCAATGAGGATGAGAGGCGAAGCCTCTGAGACTTGCCTCGAACCTGAGCCTTGAATGTCCTCCTCGGCCTCGTATTTGGGTTGATCTGAGGTCGACGGCGCAGATCGAGATCTGTGGGGTGGAGTTTAATCTACGTTCGTTATTCCCAGACGACCGGATACTCAATTCAAGTCTAGAAGTAAGAAGAGACAGCGAAGCGACCCAGTGCTTAAACAAAGAATTAAGGACAAAAAATAATGCAAAGTTGGATGATCGGATGCGGCTATTGGCCGATACATTTCCCATGCAGCCGTCCGACAGTCCATTTCTTTCAAGTCCATATCTACCTCTCTCTCTCTCACAAATCCATTGCCCTTTATGGGCATGCACAGCTGATTCTTGCCTCCTTCATGCTTGGCAAATCTCGTTCTCCCCGAGAGCTTTGTAGTAAAAAGGACACATGGGTAGGGAGAGCCCAGAAGAAGATGGGTCGCCCACAAGCTCTCTGCTTCTCGAAGACGCCCATGATGGCAACCGTGGCAACTCCACGTCTTCGAGTGATCCCCCGGTCACGCCTCTCGTCGTTTTCAGCACGCTGATTGCCCTTTGCGGATCTTTTGTCCTTGGATGTGCTGTGAGTAATATTGCATCAAACTTTCCGTGAATTGCTTGCACGTAGTTCGATCACTAAGAACCCGGCTCTGTTTTCTGTGGAGCAGTCTTGCTTCCTTTTTTCTATTTTTCCTTTTTTGCGTTTCTGTCACAGGTTCTTTGAAATTCGAGGGAATGTTTTGTAGAGAAAGAAAGACGAAGAGACAAATTGCTCGATTAATGTCTGTCTTTTTGCTTGTGTAATTGGTCAAACTTTCATTTTCATTCAAGATGGTGGTTCTTGTTTTGGCATTCGTATGATGCCGCAACAAGCAAGCAAGCAAGCAAGATCTATAACTGCAACTCTTGTTGAATGTCTGATTGCTTTTTTTTTTTTTTTTTTTTTTTTGAGGGGTGGAAATTAGTTTATAACGTTGCAGAAGCTCCTGCTGGCATGTTGTGGGATCACATGGCTTAATTGACCCAAGATGCAAGGTTGACCTGGATTGTTTAAGAACAAAAATGTCATAACTGAAGTTGCTCCTGTATGATCAATTACTTTTGTTATGGAAACTCAGTTTGGCAAAGAGACATGAAATTATCACAAATCACTACTTGGATTGCATTTTTGAGAAAAGATACTTCTGAAAAACCAAATTTTGGGTAATGTAATCTTTTATGTTTTCCTTTTGTAATTTGATCTCCCAGGCGATTGCTCTGTTCAGTCTTTAGTTTCTCATGGGATTACTCTCCACCAAGTAGAGGTTACCATAACTAGCGATGTATTTCTATAATGCAGTCTGGTTATTCATCACCCACCGAGTCAGGCATAATGGAGGACTTGGGGCTCTCCACGGCAGAGGTGAGTCCTATCAAGCGTACACGCCACCCGGCTGCCATTTTATTAGCTCTCAGCCCTGTATAGTTCTGTTATTCAAGGAAAAATACTGGGAATTGTGCGTCTTACAATAAAATTTTCTGTGAGGAACCGAGATATTAGATGTCCTCCGTGCAATGCTAGGAAGTATGATGAAACATGGCCAGTCAATTCCTTGTTCAGTAGATTTTGTGCATAACCACTGATATTGTCATTACGATTTCATTTGAACCTTTCCCTAAAAGGATGGTTGATGCCAAAAATCTCATGACCTAAAGAGCTAGCTAATAATGACTTCTTTATCTATGATGCTGTTGGAATTAGGGAATTTTTCAGTCTCGATCCGGGTTCTCGAATATTAATATTCCTGCCTTCTCATATTGCAGTATTCGCTTTTTGGTTCTATATTAACAGTAGGGGGGTTAGTAGCAGCTTTGGTAAATGGGCGGTTGACAGATATGATAGGTCGCAGACGTGTAAGTCATTCTCTAGCCTTTTGCCAGCTATTCGTGAATTTGAAAATCATATATGTTCAACGAAGAACCTGAAAAAATCTTTCAGAATTTTTAATTGATGCAATGTGATGCAGGCAATGGGGATTTCGCAAATATTTTGCACTGCAGGATGGCTTTCTATAGCATTTGCGAAGGTTTGTGCTCTGTCTATTTTCCGCTTCAGAATTTTGCTTCATAGATTGTCAATGACCTGTCCACAAAACTCAATCATATTCTACGTTTCTGAGTTATCTATTCTCCAAAAAGGCTGAGAAGCAGTTAATGGTTTATTTCATCTTACCTTGCAGAATGCTTGGTGGCTCGATATTGGAAGACTGTTAATTGGACTTGGCATTGGGATTGTATGTTACGTGGTAAAGGCACAAACATTCGGATTTCTTACCCTAATTAATTTCTAGAAGATGTTGGTCATAATATTGTTGCCGAACAGGTACCTGTGTACATTGCTGAAATAACACCCAAAAGTGTCCGGGGAGCATTCACCGCTTTATATCAGGTGAAAATTTTGGGCACCTGTAAAAGTTAATGGTGTCAACTCGATGCATTGCCTATCAACCTTTGCTGAATCTGGTTGCAGTTCTTGGTATGCTGTGGCATTTCGTTCATTTTCTTTCTTGGAACTGTTGTTTCCTGGCGTATCCTGTCTTTGATAGGTACTGTCTCAGTTCTCTTCTGCTTTGTTTTGTTAGATTTATCTTGGGAAACATGGTAAGGTCACTGTGCGTGATTTTGTTTTCAGGTTGTATCCCCTGCGTACTTCAAATTTTCGGTTTGTTCTTTATCCCGGAGTCGCCCAGATGGCTGGTAAGTTGTTTATGGGGTGTACCAAGTACTTAAAGAGGAGCCACGTGATATGGTGATTTGTGTCTTTCTTATCTGAAACTTCAATTTCGATTGTGGCCATCACTTTGCTCTGTGTAGCTTCATTCGACAGTGACGATTTCATTGGTGTTATGTCCAGTTTTGGCGTTCAATGGTGAGGTTTCATGGTTGAGTAACCATGACGTAATGGAATTTGGATAATTAGGGGCTGTCTAAATAGCACAAGTAGCATGCTGCATGCCATGCAGAGTATTTTGTAGCCCACCTTGATGTCTCGCAAGGCACGGAAATCATTTTGAACATACTCATGCACAAACACATTACTTTGTTGGAAATTATAGACTGAAAATGGGAAGAGTGGTTATGAAGTCAATATTTTGCGAAAGAATAATTTTACTCATGAAATTTAAGTCTAGTGGTGAATTGAGAATGATCAGATTTTGTAAGAGTTCACTAATTATCTAAAAATCTGAAATCATAAAATGAAATGAAGTTAATGTTGTAGGAATATTGGAGTGAGGACTCAGGAATTTCCATTGCAAGGAAGATGATTAGTGTAGTTTTTGACTGACAGGTAAAAGTGGGTCAAGAAAAAGAGTTCGAAGCCACATTGCAAAGACTCCGTGGCAAAAGTGTTGACATTTCCCAGGAAGCAATGGATATCAGAGTAATTTCTCCATTTTGCATATCAATTGGAGAAAGTTTTCCCTTTACCTTCTACTTTTTAATGTTTCAATTCAATTGTCTTATAGGAATATACAGAAATCTTTGAACGGTCTTCCCAGTCTAGAATTCTCGATTTGTTTCAACAAAGATATGCTCATTCCCTCATAGTAAGCCTTGCCTCCAAAATATTCAAATTGCTTGCCATTTTTCTCCCCATTTTTTCTTCCTATTTCCTAATTTTTTTCAAAACTTAGATAGGAGTTGGATTGATGATGCTTCAACAATTTGGAGGGGCGAGTACATTTGTCTACTACGCGAGCTCTATATTTGAATCAGCTGGTAAAAATCATGCTATAATTTCGTGAGTTTAGTTAATTTTAAAGAACAAAGACTTGGTAATCTCTACTAATTATCCTGACAGGCTTTTCAAGCAGCTTTGGTAGCCGAAGCATGGCTATAGTCCAGGTAATAAACTCTGGAGAATTAAGCTGGAAGAGGAATTTTATTTTTCACATTTTCAAGATTTTCTCACCTATTTTGCAGATCCCGGCAACAGCTCTTAGTGTAATTTTGACAGATAAAGCTGGAAGAAGACCACTTTTAATGGTGAAGAAGCCAACACATATCGATGCATTCTCCTAAAGTAAGTTGCTCGTAAGCTTACCAAATCTGACTTTCATTTGCAGATTTCTTCAGTTGGAATGAGCTTGAGTTGCTTTGTTCTGGCATTATCATTCTTCATGCAGGTATTCGAACGCTAACCAAGCTTACTCATTTTTCTTAATCTCTTAAAGTAGCCTGATTTTTTTTTTTCCTTTTCATTAAATATCTTTATGTGAAACCAGGATCGGCAGTACTGGACAGAAGTCACTCCCATTTTGGTGTATGTATCCATTATGGTAAGTCTATGTAACAAATATTTTTCTGCCTTCTTGTTTTTCAACCCTCACACGGCTATCTCTTATGGTTGAGGGCATATCGAGTTGCGGCTCAATCCTACTTCTCCAGGCAATAATACATTGAAGGAGAGCACACTTTGACAAAGAAACCTTAGTTATAAAATTGCTGCTTCTAAGTCCTCAACTGTCTTTCTAGGACTAGTTGTGTTGAAGTTGCTAACAAATGATAATTGCAATCAGGTGTACTCCGTAGCTTTCTCACTTGGCATGGCAGGTTTACCATTTGTCATCATGTCTGAGGTAAATAGATACGTTCTCTCTAACATTGCACTCTATAATCTCTCTATATTAAGACCATATATAGGATTAAAAGCCTATTTATACCGGTGGACATATTCTTGATAGATATTCCCAGTGAATGTTAAAGGGTCGGCTGGAAGCCTGCTTACCTTCTCCAATTCGTCCTGTACTTGGATCGTCAGCTACAGTTTTAACTTCATGTTCGAATGGAGCGCACCCGGTAATTAGTCCTCCTCTTTTTTTTTTTTTTCCATTCTTGCTCTATAGTATTCACTGGCAATGCTTCTTTGCAGCCTAAATGCATGAACTGCATGGGTTCTTATGTCGGGCGTACATACTAACAAATCTATGTCTTGACAATCCTGCTTTCAGGAACCTTTTTGATCTTCGCGTGCATTTGCAGTTTAACTATCTTATTTACTGCTAAGCTAGTGCCGGAGACCAAGGGCCGAGCACTGGAAGAATTGCAAGCATCACTTGCCCATTTTCAGGAATAGGATCATTGTGCTGCCAGCCATATAAGGCATTGCGTCAGGCTGCCGAGAGCCTTTTTGTAGGATTGACTTTTTCGTGCCTGATTGCGGCAAACAATTGCAACATCAAAAGGGGGAAAAATAAAAGAGATTTCCTTGCAATTTGTTTAACCTTTTACATTGATTGATTTCACCGCGCTCAGGTCAATTTTGTTGGATTCTGGCTAATTGCCATTACCAATGACGATTGATGTGCAAACAACTAAGGCTTTAAAAATTCTGTCAACTTCGCCGATTACTTGTTACGGATTTCCGCATGTTATATACGAGTTATACTTCCATTTCATCAATTCCAATTTACGATACGTGAGGTGGGAAATAAAAGTTCTAGCGGAGTGCGGTCGAGTTCTGCATGGGCAATTAAGTCTGAGTTTTGATGCCGGTATCGAATGATTGAGTCCCTCCTGTACCGCCAACTTGGGTCTATTCGATTTGTAGCGGTAGGACCGTGTTAGAAGTGACATCTACAAATAAAATCATTTTTCATGGTACTCTGATTTGCATAAGATTTTGTGATAGGGACAGATCCATGCCGTGTGATGTGAAGGCAATTGCCCCCGCTCGTTGTTTTTTGGCCCTCTATTAAAGCTTAAAATTCCAATCATTTTGCTGAAAAAAAATGATTTGAAAAATAATTTTTGAAAAAAATTATTATTTGTATTTATATTACTTAAAATAATTAGTTAATGAAAAATATTTTCATAACAGATAATAATTCGTGTCTAAATATTTTTATGGAAGATGAAAATATTTATTACTAATTTATTTTTGTAAATGATATAAATGATCATTTTTTGAAAAATATTTTTTAAATTATTTATTTTCAAATTTCAGCCAAGTGGGAAATAAGATTATTTTTTTTTTTAGAAATTGACTTTTTGGAAAATACTTTCCAAAAATGTCACATTTTTTGCGACACGAATAGAGCGTCAATTCAAGTTTAGAAATAAGTATAGACAAAAAGCGAATTGAACCACATGCTTAAGCAAAGAATTAGGGACATAAATAATGCAAAGTTAGATGATCGTATGCGGCTATTGGCCGATAAATTTCCTATGCGTCCGTCCGAAAGTCCATTTCTTTGAATTCCATATCTACCTCTTTCTCTCTCTCTCTCTCTCTCTCTCTCTCTCAAAGAATTAAGGACAGAAGTAATGCAAAGTTAGATAATCGTATGCAGCTATTGGCCAATAAATTTCCTATGCATCCGTCCGCAAGTCCATTTCTTTGAATTCCATATCCACCCTCTCTCTCTCTCTCTCTCTCTCTCAAAGAATTAAGGACATAAATAATGCAAAGTTAGATGATCGTATGCGGCTAATTGGCCGATAAATTTCCTAAGCATCCATCCGAAAGTCCATTTCTTTGAATTCCGTATCTACTCTCTCTCTCTCTCTCTCTCTCACACACGCACACACACACCAACCCACTGGCCTTCACGTCATGCACAGCTGATTCTTGCCTCCTCCATTTTTTGGCAAATCTTGTTCTCCTCGAGAGCTTTACGGTGGAAAGGACACATGGGGAGGGAGAGCCCAGAAGAAGATGGGTTGCCGACAGTCTCTCTGCTTCTCGAAGACGTCTCTGGTGATGGCAACCGCGGCAACTCCACGTCTTCAAGTGATCCCTCGGTCACGCCTCTCGTCGTTCTTAGCACGCTCGTTGCCCTTTGCGGGTCTTTTGTCTCTGGGTGTGCTGTGAGTAACATTGCATCGAGCTTTTCGTTGAATTGCTTGCATGGAGTTCGATCACTAAGAACCCGGCTCTGTTTTCCGTTTTCCGCTTTCCTTTCTTGCATTTCTGTTAGAGGTTCTTTTCAATTCGAGTGAATGTTTCGTTAGAGAAAGAAAGAGGACGAAAGAAATTGCTCGATCAATGTTTGTCTTTTTGCTTGTATTGCGGATAGAAAGCGATCAAATAATAAAATCGAAAGAACAATAAAATAGATTGGACACCAGACTTACGCGGTTCGGTCGTAGTGACTTACATCCACACGGGGCGAGCATTAATGAATTCCACTATAAATCAAGCAATATTATGGAGATTATAACTACACTTGACTCGTTCAAATGCTCTTAGGATTTCCCAAGCCCCAATTATACTAATTAATTCACACAGTGTTTAGCCCCACAATTCCCCCTAAAATAATTTCTCAATCTTACGAAGGAATTATACACTAATTATTAACACAAGAATTTAATCAGCTTCAACACACCTGGATATTTTCATTGCGTAAGTCACAAGCAGAAGCTCCTCTTTGAAAATCTTCACAAAGAACGTCCACTTTTTATATATAGACAAGAATTGGATCTAAAATATGAAACCTTTTTTTTTTTTAAGAAGCCTTCTCTAGCTAGGAAACATATTCAAAGTAGGAAACTTACTTGATTTAAAAAAACTTTCCCTTTTTTTTTGGCTCAAATTCGCGACACTTTATCAGCTCTTGTGATTGGTCAAACTTTCAGTTTCGTTCAAGAAGGTGGTTTTTGTTTTGGCATTCGTATGATGTTGCAACGGGCTAGACCTATACCTGCAAGGGAGCGGAGCGGAAGTTAATTAATAATGTTGCAGAAGCACCTGCCGGCATTATGTGGATCACATGGCTTAATAGGCCCAAGATACCAGGTTGACCTGGATTGTTTATGAATAAAAATGTCATACAGCTGAAGTTGCTTCTTTATGATCAGTTACTTTTGTTATGGAAACTCAATTTGGCAAAGAGACATGAAATTATCACGTTTCACTACTTGTATTGCATTTGTAAAAAAAGATGCTTCTGAAAGCCAGTTTTCAGGTGATCTTTTATATTTTTTCGTTTTGCCTCTGTAATGTGATCACCCAGGCGACTGCTCTGTTCAGTCTGTAGTTTTTTTTTTATGAGATTACTCTTTACCAAGTAGAGGTTACCGTAACTGGTGGTGTATTTCTATAATGCAGTCTGGTTATTCATCTCCGGCCGAGTCAGGCATAATGGAGGACTTGGGGCTCTCTACAGCAGCGGTCAGTCCTATCAAGCATACATGCTACATGGCTACCATTTTATAATCTCTGAGCCCTGTATAGTTCTGTTATTCAAGGCGAAATACTAGGAATTGTGCGTCTTAAAATAACATTTACTATTGGGAACTGAGATATAAGATGTCCTCAGTACATTGCGAGAAAGTACAATTAATTCTGGTCAGTTTCAGCCAATTCCTTGTTCAGTAGATCCTGTGCAGAACCTCTGATATTATCATTGCGAATTGCATTTGAACTTTTCCCTAATTGCATGGTTGATGCCAAGAAAAACAAGACCTAAGCTAGCTACTAATGACTTCTTTATCTGTGAGACTATTGGAATTAGGGAATTTTTCAAGTCACGATCCGGGTTCTCTAATATTAATATTCCTGCTTCCTCATGTTACAGTATTCGCTTTTTGGTTCTGTAACATCCTGGGTCCCACTTGTGTGATATTGTCCGCTTTGGACACTGAGTCCTCACGGCTTTAAAACGCGTCTCGCAGGGGCTGCCGCCCGGGTCAGTCCCAGCCACGGTCCCCAGCCAAGATATTGTCCTCTTTGGTCACTGCCCGGGTCAGTCCCAGCCACGGCCCCTCAAGGCTTTGTTCTCATCACAGGGTTCCCCTTGTGTGAAACGCGTCTCACAAGTTAAGGGAACCCAAGCCTTATATACAAGGCCCATGACCCCTCCCTAAGCGATGTGGGACAAGAGGGACAGGAATCCCTTCCCCTTCCCTTGCGCGCGTCCGAGGACCGGAGGCGCGGACGCACCGCCATCCCTCCTCCCCGCGCACCGCCGTTCGGGTCGTCACACTCTCCCCCCCTTGGGAGCACAGCGTCCTCGCTGTGGCCCCACACGCTGTCGGGAGTCGGCTCTGATACCATTGTAACATCCCGGGTCCCACTTGTGTGATATTGTCCGCTTTGGACACTGAGTCCTCACGGCTTTAAAACGCGTCTCGCAGGGGCTGCCGCCCGGGTCAGTCCCAGCCACGGTCCCCAGCCAAGATATTGTCCTCTTTGGTCACCGCCCGGGTCAGTCCCAGCCACGGCCCCTCAAGGCTTTGTTCTCATCACAGGGTTCCCCTTGTGTGAAACGCGTCTCACAAGTTAAGGGAACCCAAGCCTTATATACAAGGCCCATGACCCCTCCCTAAGCGATGTGGGACAAGAGGGACAGGAATCCCTTCCCCTTCCCTTGCGCGCGTCCGAGGACCGGAGGCGCGGACGCACCGCCATCCCTCCTCCCCGCGCACCGCCGCTCGGGTCGTCACAGGTTCTATATTAACAATAGGAGGGTTAATAGCAGCTTTGGTAAATGGGCAGATGACAGATATGATGGGTCGCAGACGTGTAAGTTATTCTCTAGCCTTTCCAGCTATTCGTGAATTTGAAAATCATGCATGTTCAGTGAAGAGCCTGAAAAAATCTTACAGAATTCTTAATATATATAAGGTGATGCAGACAATGTGGATTTCACAAATATTTTCCACTGCAGGATGGCTTTCTATAGCATTTGCCAAGGTTCGTGCTCTGTCTATTTTCCGCTTCAGAATTTTGCTTCATAGATTTTCAATGACTTGATCCACAAAACTTCAATCATATTCTACTTTTCTGAGATGTCTATTCTCCAAAAAGGCTGAGAAGCAGTTAATGGCGTATTTCATCTTACCTTGCAGAATGCTTGGTGGCTCGATATTGGAAGACTGTTAACTGGACTTGGCATGGGGATTGTATGTTACGTGGTAAAGGCAGAAACATTCAGATTTCTTATCATAATTAATTTCTTGAAATTGTTGGTCATGATATTGTTGCCAAACAGGTACCTGTGTACATTGTCGAAATAACACCCAAAAGTATCCGGGGAGCATTCACAGCTTTAAATCAGGTGAAAATTTTGGGCCACTGTAAGATGTTAATGGTGTCAACTCAATACATTGCCTATCGACCTTTGCTGGATCTGGTTGCAGTTTTTGATATGCTGTGGCATTTCGTTGATCTACTTTCTTGGAACTGTTGTTTCCTGGCGTATTCTGGCTTTGACAGGTACTGTCTCAGTTCTCTCCTGCTTTGTTTGATTAGATTTATCAGGGGAAACAGGATAAGGTCACTGTCCATGATTTTATCTTCAGGTTGTATCCCCTGCGTACTTCAAATTTTCGGTTTATTCTTTATCCCAGAGTCTCCTAGATGGCTGGTAAGTTGTTTATGGGGTATACGAGGTACTTATGAGGAGCCACGTAGTATGGTGATTTATGTCGTTCTTATCTGAAACTTCAATTTCGATTGTGGTCATCACTTTGCTCTATGTAGCTTCCCGGTGCTATGTCCAAATTTGGCATTCGATGGTGACGATTTCATGGCTGAGTAACCATTACATTATGGAACTTGGATAATTGAGGGCTGTCGAAATAGCACAAGTAGCATGCTGCATGCCATGTGGAGTATTTTGATCGCAAGGCCTGGAAATCATTTTTAACATTCTCGTGCGCAAACACATTACTTTGTTAAAAATCATAGACTGATAATGGGAAGAGTGGTAATGAAGTCAATATTTTACCAAAGAATAATTTTACTCATGGCTGAAATTGAAGTCTTAGTGGTAAACTGAGAATGACTAGAGGTATAGGCATTGCAATTTCCATGCCAAGACAATTCATGTGATCAGTTTTTGTGAGAGTTCACTAATTATCAATAAATCTGAAATCATAAGATGAAATGAAGTTAGTTGTAGGAATATTGGAGTGAGGACTCTGCATTTTCCATTGCAAGGAAGATGATTAGTGTAGTTATGACTGACAGGTAAAAGTCAATCAAGAAAAGGAGTTTGAAGCCACATTGCAGAGACTCCGGGGCAAAAGTGTTGACATTTCCCAAGAAGCAATAGATATCAAAGTATTTCTCCATTTCACATATCAATAGGAGAAAGTTTTCCCTTTTCCTTGAACTTTTTAATGTTTCAATTCGTATTGTCTTACAGGACTATACAGAAACCTTTGAACGGGATTCCCACTCTAGAATTTTTGATTTGTTTCAAAGAAGATATGCTCATTCCCTCATAGTAAGCCTTGTCCCCAAAATATTCAAATTGCTTGCCATTTTTCGCACCGTTTTTTCTTCCTATTTCCTAATTTTTTCAAAATTTAGATTGGAGTTGGATTGATGATCCTTCAACAATTTGGAGGGTCAAGTACATTTGTCTTCTATGCGAGCTCTATATTTGAATCAGCTGGTAAAAATCACGCTATAAATTCGTTAGTTAGTCATGAAGAACAAAGACTTCGTAATCTTTACTAATTGTCCTGACAGGCTTTTCAAGCAGCTTTGGTAGCCGAAGCATGGCTATTGTCCAGGTAATAGACTGTGGAGTATTAAGTTGGAAAAGGAATTTTATTGATCACATTTTCAAGATTTTCTCACCTATTTTGCAGATCCCTGCAACAGCTCTTAGTGTAATTTTGACGGATAAAGCTGGAAGAAGACCGCTTTTAATGGTGAGGAAACCAATACATACCGATGCATTCTCCTAAAGTAAGTTGCTTATAAGCATTACCAAATCTGATCCATTTGTAGATTTCTTCAGCTGGAATGTGCTTGAGTTGCTTTGGTTTAGGATTCTCGTTCTTCATGCAGGTATGAACAGTGACTAAGCCTACCTTTTCTTCTTGATCTCATGAAATGGACTGGTTATTTATTTATTTATTTATAATACCTTCACGTGAAACCAGGACCTGCAGTACTGGACAGAAGTCACTCCCATTTTGGTGTACGTATGCATTATGGTAAGTCTGTAACAAATATTTTCCCGCTTTCTTGTTTTTCAACTCGTATATCGCTATCTCTTATAGTTGAGGTCATATCTAGTTGCTGCTCAATCCTACTTTACCAGGCAGTAATACATTGGAGAGCACACTTCGACAAAAGAAACCTTCATTATAATATTGCTGCTTCAAGTCCTCAACTGTCTTTCCAGGACTAGTTGTACTAAAGTTGCTGACGGATGATTATTGCGATCAGGTGTATTCCGTAGCTTACTCTCTTGGCATGGCAGGGTTACCGTGGGTAATAATGTCCGAGGTAAGTAGATACCTTCTGTCTAACATTGCACTCTATGGTCTCTACTTCAAGACCTTACATAGGAGTAGAAGTCATATTGGCGGACATCTTTTCGATAGGTATTCCCAGTAAATGTTAAAGGGTCGGCTGGAAGCCTGTTGACCTTCTCCAATTGGTCCTGTTCTTGGATCATCAGCTACAGTTTTAACTTCATGTTTGAATGGAGTGCACCCGGTAATTAATCCTCCTTTTTTTTTTTTTTTTCCATTCTTGTTCTCTAGTTTTCATCGGGTATGCTTCTCTGGAGTCTAAATCCAGGAACTGCATGAGTTCTTATGTCTGTTGTATGTACTAATAGATCTATGTCTTGACTATGCTGCTTTCAGGAACCTTCTTTATCTTCGCATGCATTTGTGGTTTAACTATCTTATTCACTGCGAAGATAGTGCCAGAGACCAAGGGGCGAGAATTGGAAGAATTGCAAGCATCACTTGCCCATTTTCGGCAATGATTTGTACTTTGCTGGGATCTGAATTGGTAGGATCATTGTGTTTCCAACCATAAAGGGGCATTTTTAGGTTTTTTTGTTTTCTTTCTTTTTGTCTTTTAGTTTTTCTCTCTTTCATCTTCCTCGTTGTTGTCCCTCCTTCCGCACATGCATAGAACCACTTCCGGTGCTTGATCTCACTCGACATCATGAAGTCACTGTTAAGCCTTTACACTGACATCAACGACGACGGCTCGTTTATCCATCGTTGGATGGATGTTGTTGCCATTCTCTCTCCTCACTTGCGGTAATGGCCCATGGCCGATCACAAGGGCAACATGTTCATGGGTGACTTCATGATGTCAACAAAACAAGACAATTGGAAAAACTAACTGCAATCTCCAATTCAATTGAACTAAATTATGTTATAATCGTCATTCATTGCCATCAAGTTCTCCCCAATTACAAGTGATCATTCATTGCCGCTGGAAGCGGGCCCTAGGAGACGGTTTAAGCTGCACCACACCAAGAACAGCCGCTTTTTTTCGCTGTGGAAGCCACTCAGGCCTTCGCCGCCATTCGCCGATCATCGCTACCACCATTGGAGGGCTCGTCTTTGCCACTGCCTGGTTTTGTATCCCCGCTAAAATCTTGAATTCCATTCGGTTATTTGCAAGATTTGGATAGAACACCAAAGAGAACACCAAACCCGGCCAAAGTGGATTTCGAAGAAGACACATTCGGCAAATTAAAAAAAAAAATAAAAAATAGAAAGAAGGAAAGATAAGAGATAAGAAAATGGGATTTTGAACATAAGGGATAAAAATGTGCAAGGATTTGTTATACTATATCTTGAGTGTGAGCCTTATAAGCAAGTCCATTTGATTAAAGGAAAGTGCGGAAGTTGTAATATTGTGAACATCCAACTGTGTTATGGAAATTAAGGTAAATTAAGATTTCCGATTCAGTGTAACGAGTCCAATTTGCAGAAGGATTATTGTTTTTGTGTTATACATGATTGGCAGGGTCAAGAATTACACCGAAGTCAACCGCCTTCGACACATTCAATTTGGACTCCTTGAGGCGGTGGGAATATTTGTAAAAATTAATCATCGATATTTTTCCTTGTTTCGGCCAAGGTCTAGAGGATTATTATATTTCCTCGGCTCATGCGTTGGTTCGATGGTCGTGATTGACGTTAAGAGGTCTTGAAGTGCGGTTTTCAACCAAGCGCTTGGTGTAGATTTTTCTCCGTGAAATTACGTCAATAATTTAATTGTTGAAGTCGATTAAATTCTTATAGTAAGAAATTATGCATAATTCATTTATGGGATTGAGAGATTATTTCATAAAAAAATTTGTGGGGCTAAACGTTGCATGAGTTATTAGGTGTAATTAAGGCTTAGGAATTACTAATAGTATTTGAGTAACTTGAGTGTGGCTATGATTTTCATTGTATCACTTAATTTATAGTGAAATTCATTGTTACTCTCTATCTAGACGTAAATCAGTATAACCAAATCACTTAGATCTGTTGTTCAATTTATTTTCTTGTCTTGTCTATTTTATTGTTCGATTGTCCGCTTTCATAACAGGAGTAAAACTGATTCATTCAGATATAGTTTGAATTTTCAAGATCTCACTCGAATTGAAAAGAAGAACCACCTCTGTATAAATATGGGGCATAAGCTAAAGAAAGGAGGCCGTCGCGCTCCTTGACGCTGCCTAGTTTTATATCCCCGCTGCCTGATTTTGGAGTTGCCAATGTTGGCACGTCCACGAGGTGCTTGCTGCTAGCCACCGTCCAAGCTCAAGCCATCGTCATCGACTAGCTCATGTGAATGATGAAGAAAAGGTTGCGTTCGACAAAGAAGAAAGTGAACAGGACGTTGGCCGGACGAATAAAGAGGAGGAAGAAGATGAACATAGAAATTAAAGAAAGAAAAAGAAAAAAACCTGTTTGAGATGAGAATGACCCTGAAAAAGTGGCATGTAAAATGCATGCTTACTTAAGCCCTTATTTAAGACTAAATTAGCCACTTCACGTCCTTATTTGAAATAATGTCTACTCGGACTTTTATTTTTTTACTTTTACTTTTTATTTTTATGAAATAGCTCTAATTTAGACTCTTATTTTAAAATTTTTTGAAAAGAAATTAGAGGCGGGCTTGTAAAGCGCATTTGGTAACGATTGTTAAAAAATTGTTCAGGGAACGAAATAGAAAAAACTATTTCTGCTCCGGGGAACAATTTTTGAACAGAAGAAGGTATTTGGTAAACTTGTTATAGGAATAAAAAATGAACAGAAACACGTTTGGTAAATTTGTGTTCTTTTTTTATTTTTTATTTAATTATTTAATTATTTAATATTTTTTTATTTTTTTTATTATTATTTTTTTCTTTTGGCTAGTCGTTGACCTCGGCCATGGCCAGCAACCGGCTGACGAGGGCCGGCGGCCTCGCCCAGATCCGGCGAGCTCGAGCTCGCCCAACCTTGCCCCGCGCTGGTGAGGCTCGGCCTCGCCTTAGCTGGGCGAGCTCGGGCTCGTCGGATCTGGGCGAGCCCAAGCTCGCCCAGCCAAGGCGAGGTTGAGCCTTGCCAGGGGTCGGCAATGCTTGGCCTTGCCGGGGGCCGGCGACGCTACGATGAGGTTGTCGAACCTCGATGGCGTGGTCGGCCCTCGACGGCCGGTCGCCGGCCATGGTTGAGGCCGTCGACCGGCCAAAGAAAAAATAAAAAGAAAAGAAGAAAAAAAAGAGAGGAGAGAGAAAATTTGTTCTTAAAAATTGTTCGGAAATAAGAAACATGTTTTTCTTGTTTCTCATTTCTATTCCAAATGTGTTCTGGAAACAAAAAAATAAATTTGAAACAAAAACGCAAATAGATGTGTTTTCTTTTTTTTGTTCTTTGAAACAAAAAAGTAGAAAATTTGTTCATAAACAAAAACAAAAAAAATGTTAACAAACACCCCCTAAGAGTTAGGGAACAAAAAAACAGAAAATTTATTCATAAACAAAAAAAAGAAAAAGAAAGAAAAAGAAAAGAGAGATTTCCTTGCAATTTGTTTGACTTTTTACAGTGATTGATTTCACCATGCTCAGGTCAACTTTGTTGGATACTGGCATATTGCTATGATGATTGATGTACAAAAAATTAAGGCTTTGAAACTTAGTCGAGTTCGCCCATTACTTGTTTCTGATTAAGCATGTTATAAACGAATTATACTTCCATTTCATCAATTCCAAATCACGAAACGTGAGTGGGAAATAAAGTTTCAATGGAATGCACTTGAGTTTCAAACGTGCAATTAAATTCAAATTTGAACGTGGATATTGAATGATTAAGTCCCCCTGGACCGCCATGTCGGGTCTATTTGATTTATGTAGCGGTAGGACCATGCTGGACGTGACATTTAGGGGGAAAAACATCCTTTTTCACGATACTTTGATTTGCTTAAGCTTTTGTGATGTGGAGGCACATCCCCCACTCACTGTTTGGCGGCCTACTACCTTACCTTAAGTTTTGCTATATTTTTCAAATTTGCTCCTTCGAGAGTTTCCGAAAGCAAGCTGCAAGAGAAGCTATTGTCCCTACATTTCCTTAATTTTTGCCCTTAATTAGGGACCGTTTATAGGCAAATTGTGCAGTTATCAAGAAATAATTAGTTCATAGACCAATTATGTTATCATACATACATAACCCATTATTCTAAATACCATAAGTTCGACAATATTAACTTAGGTTCCGCTTATTTCACAGGAAATAAATGATTCAAAAAAATGTTTTGGTTTTTTTTAGAGATGATCGCTTGTATAGCATTAAGTAATTAATTTGTAAAAAATGTTTTCATCATTGACAATTAGTGGATGATGAAAATATTTTTTTGAGTGATCATTTTTGTAAAAAAATTTTCAAATAATTCAATTTCAATGAAATAAATGAATATTAGTTATTCGTTTGGTGGAAAATATGATTTTTTTAGAAAATATCTTTTAAAAAGTTATTTTTCAGAAAAATAATCATATTTTCTAATGTTCAATAGAAATTTGAAGATGAACTAGAAATTACTTTTCGCTGTTTGGTAAGAAAAATCTTTGTCTATCCACACTTATTTTTCATAAATTTTTATTTGATTATTTTAAAATCATTTTTTAATTTCAATTTCTTTCCTTTCCTTTTCATCATCTTCCTGGCCTTGCCATAAAACTCAGGAAAAGGTGATGGGACGGGGAGTGGGTCTCTGTTTTCTTTTGGCCTGATAGAGAGGGAGGGGCGGTTGGATCGGGTATTGGCTTAAGTAAGGGTAGGACCATGTTGGACGTGACATTTTGGGGGAAAAAGAAGAAGTCCTTTTTAATGATACTTTGATTTGCTTAATCTTTTGGGATAGGGACGGATTTATGCTACATGTGATGTGGAGGCACGTCCCCCACTCACCTTTTGACGGCCTACTACCGTACCTTAAGTTTAGCTATATTTTTCAAATTTGCCCCTTCGAGAGTTTCCTAAAGAAAGCTGCAAGAGAAGCTATTGTCCCTACATTTCCTTAATTTTGCCACTTAATTAGGAACCATTTATAGACAAATTGTGCAGTTATTAAGAAATAATTAGTTCACGGACAAATTCTGTTATCATACATACATAACCCATTATTCTAAATACTATAAATTTGACGAAAGTAACTTAGATTCCGCTTATTTCATGAGAAATAAATGATTTGAAAAAACGTTTTGATTTTTTCAAAGATGATCTACTTCTTCCAAGTTTACCCTTCCAAGTTTACCCCTCACATATGAGGAAAGGCAATCACACGTCAGGGTTAAAAAAGTGAACTTCCCAATGACTATCTTCACACCATTGTTGGTTGCAATAATCAAACCAAAAATTGATTGGTTTCACTTTTACTGTACATTTACATCATGCATTTCGCACAATATGCAATAATTTGTTGATAGTAGTTTTCTATTAATATATATTAATTCTCTAAAAAAACGTGTTTCAATTTTGAGTAATTAAGTGATCACTATATTAATCGATTATGTGATAATTAAACAATTAAAAAAGAATTTAAAGAATGGATCATCGATTTATTTTCTTATTTGAAGAGTTCTAGTCCATGCAAAAAGCGCTTAAGTCTTGCTTGGAATAATTTTTGTGCCAAAGAAAAAAAAGGTAAGATTTAATATTTAAGATTGACTTGATTGGACTATTGGTTCATCAATGAAAAGGGCAAATTAGATTGATCTCACACACTTCGAATCGGTCAAGCGATGGAGTGGGGCAAGGCTTGAATTGGCCTATGGTTGGCCAATGCCAAGAAAGAAGATGAAAAGGAAGAAAGAACATAAAAAAAAAAAAGAAAAAAGAAAATATAAAAATATAAAAATAAAATGAAAATGTGTTTGGTGAAACAAAGTATGGTGGAAGAAGTCATGAAAAATGCTTTCTACTTTTAAAAAATGGAACACATTTTTTTTTTTGGGTAAGGTAAGAATATATTGACAAAAACCAAACTATACAACTCGGAAACTGGCATAAAAAATTTATACTCAACGAGGCAACAAGCGAGGTCAAGTGGAAGGATGCCCGGAAAAGGAAGCCAAAAGCTACCAAGGTAGCAACAGGAAGCCAAACAGCATCCATGAAAAAGCCAAACAGAAAGAAAAGCTACAAGAAAATACAACCAGACAAGTGAAAACAACCAAAAGGAGCCAACGGCCAAGAACAACACCAACCCTCTGAAAGAAAAGGCAATGAGACCTTGACACGCTGGTAGGCGATGAAACAGCAAAGGCCGAAGCACTTAGTCCGCAAAGATGGCTAGGTCAATACCCCAAATTTGTTGAGTTCTTCAATTTCTTGGAGTATCCGTCACTTGGCTAAAGGAGATGGTTTTGTCCCTCACAATTTTAAGTAGGTGGTTCTTCATGGTAGGCACAACGAGAGTCTTGCCCCAAAAGAGAATGCCATTCATAGTTTTCCAAATAAGATGGCAAAGCGCAACGAAGGAAAATCTAGCAATCGCTTGAGAGAACTTTAAGGGCCTAGGAGATAGTATCTTGCCATGGTTTGGTATCATGCCATATAAGGTTGCATTTAGAAGCCCAAAACAAAGCCAAGCTAGTGGTAATTTGGCACCCAAAGAAGAGATGATTAATGGAATCCGGTCTAGAGTTATAAAAAACACAAGCACCATTAGGAATCCTACCAAAGGAAAGAAGAAAGACTTGAGTGGGAAGACGGTTCCTCGTGATGAGCCATAAAATGAAATCGATGCCTCGGGGTAATAGATTTACTCCACACAAAGGAATGCCAAGGAACCACATTATGCTTCGCACGAAGAGCCTCCCATGTTGAGGAAGTAGAGAAAAGGCCTGAGGTAGTCTCAAGCCATGAAATAGTGGAATGCATTTTCCTCACTTTTGAAGATTTTTTTTTTTTCTAATAGTGAAAAACATTTTTCTTGATTTGTTCTATTTCCCGAAATGGGTGTTGGAAAATCCTAAAAACGTTTTTGTAGAAATTACTTTCTGTGAAACAAATCGAGCCTTATAGATTATTAACATCTTAGACAAAATATCATCAACTGTTAAGTTCGGCCCCCCTAAAAAAATGAGTTCTACATCCGTCTTGGATTCAGAACAGAGGCCCGCCCTACCGCGTACAGTTTTCTCTATTTGTCAATTTCAACAGGCTATCGGTCTGGTTTGCACGTCAGAGGAGGTGTTAAGAGTATTCTCCGTGGTCCCCTCTTTTTAAATCTTCGGCATCCATTTTTTTAATCAAACCAATCCCTCCACGCCATTCTCCAAATTAGCAGGGAGTAGGTAGCACCACCGGTTGGTGAAGTTCACATCGACCAAAGATGAATGGATTGCCGCTATAGGCTACAGCTACTCCGGGTTTGAGAATGCTGCACACGTGATACAATCAAAGATTGAAGAACTTGGAAAAAGAACATAAAATAGTGAGGAGTCTTTGGAGGGAAGAAACCTACTCATGCAACGAACAGTCCATTGCTCTGAGCTCCCCTGCCGCTGCCTCTCTGACTCACCAAACCATCTCATTCGATTCTCCGCAATCACTCGCGACTCATTCTCGCCAAATTCTCATTTCTTGGAAACTTACCCCGAAGAGCTTTCGAACGACAAGATATGGAGAGAGAGAGCATAGAAGAAGATGGACTGCCCACGAGTACTCTGCTTCCCAAGGAAGTCTCTGTCCGTGGCAGCCATGGCAGTCCCGTCGTGCCTTCGAGTGACCCTGCAGTCACGCCGCTCGTCGTTTTTAGCACTTTCATTGCCGTTGGTGGGTCTTTCATGACCGGGTGTGCTGTGAGTATTGTATCAAGTTTTAAGATTCACCATCAAGAAGTCAGCTCTGTTTTCTTTTGAAGGTTATTTATTTTCACGTCCCCTTGCCCACATCTCTATTGAATCAGAGGTGAATTTTGCAGTCTTGGTGCCTTCTGTGACGATTCTGATGATTGCCAAGTAGACAGTGTGACAATTTCTTACGGAGGTCTACTGAAAATTTTCTGTTAGGAATAGATAAGAGGAAAGAAGCAGATTACTTGGTCAAAGTTTCCTCTGGTTTCTTGTATGATTGGTCAACATTGTGTTTTTAGAAGAAAAGTCTGGGTCTTCAGTTTGGCCTTTGGTGTAAGGACAAAGCATCCAAGATCTGTGCCTGCAACTCAGGCTAAATGCGTGTCTACTTCTGCTTTTGGTGCCTGAAAGCATAAGTAAATTCTTTTCCAGAGGCATCTGTGTACTATATTCTTGATCACTAGGCAGATACCACATTAGGTTGACCTGGATTATTTAAGAATGTGACAATTTGTTCCGAAAGCTCCTTCGTAACATTTTCCCACTCACTACCCGGGAGTCTGATGCTTGTTTCCATGTTTTCATGTAAGAATTTCAACTCGAACCACAATAATACAAGTAGCTGATTAGGATCACTCGAGTGCACGGCATGAAACTCATATATGCAAAAAAGAAGTCAAATGATCTTCATTAATTACTTCAATCACAATTTTGAGAAAAATGACATTCAAAAACTAACTTTTAGCCTGCCTCTTTAGTTTGCATCCTTTGCAGAATTTGCTTGGCAAATGTGTTGCTCGTTGCATTTCACGACAAGTTTAGTATTATCAAGTAGAAGGTACCATTAACAGGCGGCATTTTTTACAATGCAGACCGGTTATTCTTCACCAGCCGAGTCTGGCATAATGGAGGATTTGGGCCTCTCCACAGCAGCGGCAAGTCCTACCAAGCTTTCGTACTATATTTCTAGAGTTGTTCATCTGTTAGCCGCTATACAAATTGGGTTCTAAAACAAGATTTGTTGGAGTAAAATAAAACACGCGAGCCTTAGTGGACTAGCTAAAAATGACATCTCTATCAGTGACGCCAAACGGATAAATGGGAAATGGATCACAAGTCGTATTGACATCCTCCCCAATTCTTTTGTGTTACAGTATTCGCTTTTTGGTTCATTAATAACAGTGGGAGGTCTAATAGCATCTCTGGTAAATGGGAGAGTAACGGATTTGATTGGGCGTAAACGAGTAAGTAATCCTCTCCCTTTCGTTCTCAAAATCTCAATGAATTACAGATCTTACAGGAATCTTAAAAGATATATCTTTTGATGCAGGCAATGTGGCTTTCTCAAATATTTGGTGCTGCAGGATGGCTTTCTATAGCATTTGCCAAGGTTCCTGCCCTTCCTCTCGCCACTTCAGAATTTTTCTTTGCCTTCGATGACTCAATAAACAGGTTTAATAATATAAATCGCATTTTCCACCTTTGCGCTTACCATATGGATAAGTTCATTCAGATATCGGTCCTGTAGGACATTTTTGTAATTTTTCACTGCATTTGTGATATTTGCACTTCAAACTATCTGTCCAGCTGGTTAGGGGATCGCCCTCCAGAAAAAAAAGATACAATTGATTCTCTACCTGCTAAGATGCGAGGAAATTTTTTACATCATCCTATTTTTGTGAATGATCAGGTCATGGTTTAGGCTGTGAGATAGAGCGTAAGCACTTAATGTACATTCTATCTACTCTGCAGAATGCTTGGTGGCTGGATATTGGAAGACTGCTAAGCGGGCTTGGCATTGGGATCATATGTTATGTGGTATATGCAGGAAGATTCCGGACTTACTGTCCTGATAAATTTATAGAAGTTGAAATGCCGACGTACAGTTAATCATTATCTTTGTTTCCAAACAGGTACCTGTGTACATTGCTGAGATAACACCTACAAATGTCCGGGGAGCATTTACGGCAGTCAATCAGGTCAAAAAGTTTGGACAGCGTGGAAATTTGAAATTGAGTTGAGACAATTCATTTGCTTATTAACACAGAGTTCGCTTCTGTTGCAGTTCATGATATGCTGTGGCTTTTCGTTGATTTACTTTCTTGGAACCATTGTCTCTTGGCGCATCTTGGCTATGATCGGTAGTGTCTCAGTTCCCTCTTTTTATGTTATGTGGTGAATGAGTTGGAAAATATCAAAAAGTCATTCTTGGTGATTTCATCTTCAGGTTGCATTCCCTGTGTCATACAAATTTTGGGTCTGTTCTTTGTTCCAGAGTCTCCTAGATGGCTGGTAAGTTGTTAGTGCAGTAGAGGCATAGGCATTAACATTTCAATGGCAATCTACTTTGACACACAATCCAAGTGGTGCAGATTGCCATTCTGAGTATATGCTAGTTGTGTAGAATCATAGAACTAGGTGACGAAGCCAAGATTATGAACTTTTCATTGTAAGAATAGCAGAAAGTCATTTACAGGTAAAAGTCCACCGAGAGAAGGACTTTGAAGTCACATTACAGAGACTCAGAGGCAAAAGTGTCAATATTACTCAGGAAGCAGCCAATATTAGAGTAATATCTCAATCTCGCTTGTCTTTCAAATAATTTGGAAGCATATGATTTTTGCTACTAAGGTTTCTCATTTCACTTGTCTTATAGGACTATACAAAGACCTTTGAACAGCAGTCTCAATCTAGAATTCTGGATCTGTTCCAAAGATGCTATGCTCATCCACTTATAGTGAGAAGGCCCTCAATATTGTTCAAATTGCTTGCAATTTTCATACCTTTTCTTATATTCCTACTCTTGTCGAAGCAATAGATAGCAATTGGGCTGATGGTGCTTCAACAATTTGCTGGGAGTAATGCATTTGCCTACTACGCAGGCTCCATATTTGAATCCGCTGGTAAAAATCAACAGATAAATACATTAGTAATGAATGAATAATGAAAGCTTAGTTCAGGTGCCACAAATTAGCGCTTGAAGCCCCATTGTTGGTCATCTTAATCTGTTATCTTGGCAGGCTTCTCAAGCAGCTTTGGTACCAGAAGCATGGCTGTTGTCCAGGTACTGGGCTATGTAGAATTGCAGTGAAAGACAAATTTGCTTGCCTCATCGCATTTTCTAAAGATTGTCGACGTGATTCACAGATCCCAGCGACTGCTCTGAGTGTAATCTTGACCGATAAAGCCGGAAGACGACCACTTATGATGGTTAGGAAACTGATAAATTTGCTATACTCCCCTTAAGGAGACCACTTTTCAAGATACTGAACCTGAACCCAACTTTTATTTGCAGATTTCTTCAGCTGGAATGTCCTTTTGTTGCATTCTTCTAGTATTGTCATTCTTCATGCAGGTTTCGTGAACAATTACTATGCCTACTCCTGTTTCTTTATGTTTTGAAGTGACCTTATTTTCTCCCACTATTTTTCCTGTTGTTGAAACAGGAACATAATCATTGGAAGGCCGTGACCCCAATCTTAGTGTATGTAGCAGTTATTGTAAGTCTCTATAAGAGTGCCTTTCTTCCTCATCTCTTTCATCCCGAACCGTTGCTCAATAACTCGTTGAAGAAGTTTGCTGACAGACGACTATTTCATTTAGGTGTATTCCATAGCTTACTCATTGGGCATTGCAGGATTACCGTGGGTTATCATGTCCGAGGTACATGCCTTCAGTTTTTAAGTTTGCACTCTCTATCTCAAGACCAATCTCAATGAATATGTTCTCTGTAGATATTCCCTGTAAACATTAAAGGGTCGGCCGGAAGCTTGGTGACATTCATCAACTGGTCCTGTTCTTGGATTGTGACCTACACTTTCAACTTCATGTTCCAATGGAGTGCACCTGGTACTTATTCTCTCTCTCTCTCTCTCTCTCTCTCTCTATATATATATATATATTGTGTTTATGGTTAATCTGGACTGTGGTACTTTCAGGGACATTTTTGATATTCGCATGCATTTGCGGTCTCACAGTCTTATTCATCGCGAAGTTAGTGCCAGAGACCAAGGGGCGAGCATTAGAAGAACTGCAAGCATCACTTGCTAATTTTCTTCAATGATTTGGTATGAGCTGAACACAGGCAGCACTTACAGCAAGACTGACAGAAGGCTTTTTGTTGCAAAGAATTAATAAAATGTGAAACGGAGAGGAAATAAAAGAGAGAGAGAGAAGTTCCATTGTAGTACATGTCGCTAATGTCGACAAATTACACAGACCAAATTGTATATTGTAAATCTCAATTTTAATTCTATTTGAATAACTGCATGCCAATAATACAGCAAAAAATTGGAGACATTAGTACAAGTCGAATGAAAGTGGTAATTTCAATTAACCAGATGTTAGTAAATTTTTTTTTTTGTCAGTACCTTACTGATACATTATTAGGTAAATAGTTACACCAACAGCCTAATTTTTGCCAATGCTTTTATAAGTTACCGTTATAGATATATATTTTTCGATTGACCATGGACAATTAGTCTGTAACTTCTTATATGGATCATCAAAATTGTGCTATAGAATTGCCCTTGAAATGTCATGTTGCTTTTACACGTCAATAGATTTTTACAATCAATCCAAACAGTAGTTCTCTTCTAGATGTTTATAGCTATAAGTTCT
This sequence comes from Eucalyptus paniculata subsp. matutina, assembly GCA_017140255.1. Classification (NCBI taxonomy): domain Eukaryota; kingdom Viridiplantae; phylum Streptophyta; class Magnoliopsida; order Myrtales; family Myrtaceae; genus Eucalyptus; species Eucalyptus paniculata. The sequence continues at coordinate 46,170,792 of CM029436.1, read as the reverse complement.
GTTTCTTTTTCCTCCTTTTCCTGAATCTTGAGATGAGAATCAAACTTGTGACCTGGCTATCACATTAAGTAGCATGGACACGCGAGATGGCATGACACGCCGACACGTTATTTCTCAAAAATAGAGAATTTCGACACGTTAGACACGTTATTATTAAATAAATATTTTTATTTTTTAATTAATTCAAATTCATAAATAAATAAATAAATAAATAAAAAAAGTTTACAATGAATTTACACTAATAATATTAATAAATGTATTCATAGAAAATTTGAAAGATATATTCATAATTAATGTGTAATCATATTTGGAATATGTTTTTAACTTTAACAAAAATTATGAATAAAACTAATGACTAACAAAAAACATAAAATCCACTTTATTTAAATAAATCTATGATGTTCTACAATCATCAAAATTTATTATTATTTAACATTTAATATTTTTATTTTTTAAAATCACTTTTTAACTCATTTTTTTATTTTTATAACAAAAATAATTTGCCGCTCAAAATTATTCTTGAAAAAAAATTTATTCTTCTCTCTCTAAACTCTCATCCTAAAAAAAAATCATTTCCCTCCCCCGTTTCTCTCTCCCCCTATCCCCCACGTCACCTCAAAATCTTCCCTAGATTTCTTCTTTGCCCTCCCCCTCCCTACACGACAGCACCTGCTCCCCACGCCACCCCAAAAATATTCCCCTCGATTTCTTCCCTGCTCTCTCTCTCTCCCCCTCCCCCACAACGACAGCACCTGCTCCCCGGCCCCATCAATCAATCACCCTCAACCCCCGATGATTGTCCTATCTTTTCTATAACAGTTATACAGACACTAGGACAAAAGTAACAATGAATCTGCTATTCTTTACAAATCTTCCGAACATGTAGCAGGTTGATTCAGTTCAATATCCTAGAGAGACAAATCCATAAACATATTGCGACTAGTATTTGGAAATAAACCAAGGTAATCATTCATGTTTTTCAGCAAAGAACAAACTTATAAATGCAACATTCAATGACCATGAGGCCGTAAGCCAGAAAATTTCTGATGCAATGCCTTCGTCGTACTATTACACGCCCAAAAGTTTATTGCTTTGGCTTTTAGTGACTACGAGACTTTCCGATGTGAGGTCTCTATCATAATATCACACACCCAATGGTCCATTTCTTTGATTCCTTTATATCCATCGAAGATTCATTCTTGTCTCCTTCAATTCTGGCAATTCTTATTCATGAAAAGATAGAGAGACATGGTGAGAGAGAGTCAAGAAGAGGATGGGCCCTCAACAGGCTCTCTGCTTCTCAAAGAAGCCTCAAATTGTGGCAGTCACGGTGACTCTGTATCTTCCAGTGATTCTTCTGTTACGGTTCTTCTCGGATTTAGCACACTGGTCTCTGTTTGCGGGTCTTTTGTGACAGGATGCGCTGTGAGTGTGCTGCACCAACCATGCAATGCATTCCAATAGCAATTTATGAGCCATCACTTGTCTTTATGAAGTCTTTTTTTTTTTTTTTTCCGTTATGTTTCATCTGTTCAACGTCACAAAGATGCTTTCTTCATATTAAGAGGTTCTTTCCAATTCATGAATATCTCTTGGCAAGAAGATAAATATAACTTGTTTAGCTTGTTCTTCATCATATGGCCTATCCCCAGAAAAAGAAAACCATTCACAGTTATATTAATTTGGAATTTGGTGCTCTTGCAATAACCTGTTCGTGTGGGATTGGGACTATTACAACTATTGGGGAAGTATCAGGAAAAAAGGGAACAAGGAAAAGAAAGCATGAAATTAGGAGCCGGTGTTTGGGCTGCCTCTCCATTTGACTCCACAATCTTTCTGACCATATTGTGCTACCTCAATTTAGGCTGTATTTTCTTGCAAGGTTACTCGCAGTCACAAAGGCACCTTGACAATGGCAAGCAATTACTGTGCAGGTGGGTTATTCATCACCAGCTATGTCAGGTATAATGGAAGATCTGGGACTTTCGGTAGCAGCAGTAAGTCTACTTTCCTCCTCAATGTCCTCATGAATGAAGAAGCTGTTGGGTTGGACGTATGTAGCTTATTGCCGAAATGGGATCAGGATGGCATGATTGCTGCAAAGTTTTACTTGATTTAACTATCATCTATATTCTAATCTTCTAATTGTTATCCTTTTTTTTTTTTTTTTTTTTTTTTTTTTTTGTATTTTGTTCCTGAACATATACCTTATAATGTTGATCCTATATCTTAGTTGATAAGCTTTAAAACCATATCTTGTACTAAGGACCTTTTGGAGAAAATATTGGGTACGTGGAGGGTAAGTCCCACCCAATATTTTCTCAGGACCGTTGAGGGAAAAGTGCAGTCAGTGTCAGTTCAGGTTCTCTGTGCAAATCTTTTCCCTATCTTTCTTATGCTGCAGTATTCACTTTTTGGTTCGATGCTGACAATTGGAGGACTAGTCGCAGCTTTAATAAATGGAACCATGACAGATGTGCTTGGTCGAAAGCGCGTAAGTATTCCATGAGCTATTAACTTTCTAAAATATCACAATTGCACTGGAGCAAGAAAATTGCTATTGTTGTATCTTGTGATGCAGACAATGTGGCTTTCTCAAGTACTTTGCACAGCTGGATGGCTTTCTATAGCACTCACCAAGGTTCCATCCCTTTATCTTGCCTCTCCAAATCCTCCTCATAGATGTCCAAACACGTGTATTGTATTTCACTTATGGCAAATGGAATAGGAAATGCCTTAAAGAGAATTTACTGGTAACTTCCCGAGTTCTGTATGGTCAGGGAAGATAATGATTTCCACGTCTGTTGTTCGGTTACATGATTGTGTTCTCGTATGTTATAGAAGTATGTCTATTTGGTTAGTGATAAGAAAAATTTGAAGTTTCTTGACAGCCCTTTGCGGGTGCCATTTTTTAAAAACATTCTTGTATAAATACTCCAAATAAGAAAGTGCAGATCAAGGCCAACGCCCAGTCTGAGTCACCAAGGATAAAGCTCTGTGCTTATCCAATACAACATGAGTTTCTAATTCAGAAGGAATAGATTTAAAGGTAAATGTACTGTAGGATGCCATCAATCCCATCTTTGCTAGCATTTCCGCACAACGATTTGCTTCCCTGAATGCATGCTTAATTCTCACTAGCTGCATATTCAGCTAAAACGTGCCCGCATTCATTCAAAATTGACTTCAAGTTAGGGATGTCAATACTAGTATTTTGCGAAGCATGTTTCGCTTTACTGGCATCAGATTCAATCTCTAGACATGTCACATCTATTCCTAAACAACAAGTACAGCCCTTCACTGATTTCCCTTCATCATCCCTTGTTATGCCACCAATTTCAGCAACTCCTGTACACTCCATTGCTCCGTCAGAATTCAATTTGAACCAGTCAGCTTGTGGAATTTCCCATTTCGATCCTGGTCTGGACTTCTTTCATGGAACTGAGAAGGAGATGAAGAATCATATGCTTCTGGAAGAAATCATAGAATTTGTTGGGAATCCGAGAAGACCCATTCTTTCTTTTTACTCTTAACAGATGGTCAGAACTTCAATGGAATTCAAATTCTCCTGAAATTGTTGAAGGAAAAACAAGATGTTTCTTTTGTCCCTTCTAGGCAATTGGAAAATACAGAAATTGTTAACATATTCAAGATAATTATGTATTTACAAAATACTGTCTCAATTTATCTTATTTCATCAAATCTTGGATGTGATATGGTTCTGAAAGATGAACTGAATATGAACAATTCTCATAAGATTTCATTCTTGAACAAAAATATGAATTTTTGATTTGTTTCATTTGTTTTATGACTGGAACAAAAGGGGATACACATTACACCACCATTTTGAATCACGAGAACTTTCAAGAAATGAAGGATTTATTCACTCTATCAATATTGGATCTAGTGTATCATGAGGGATTTGCCTTTTCTGTGGCAGATGTGCCCTGCTTTATCTAAACAAAAGAGGCCAAGTGAGTTAGTTTATTATGGTTGAAAGCAACAGCATTCCTATATATCCAAAGACTTCAGAATACAATTAAGAAAACAGTACTCTAAGAGATACTAGGCCTATTGTACCAAATTTTAGTTCTTATATCTGTAATCCAATCTCTTAAGGACTTATTGTAGTTCCCAACCATAGAAAGAGGTCATTCCAATTTCATCCCATAATTTTTGAGCGAACGGACAATCTCTTAGCAAATAAAATATTTTCTCCACCTTGAGTAACACATAGGGGACACACATCTTGCACATTCCTGCCTTTGTGTGCAAGCAGATGCCTTGTGGCAATACTGTTATGAAGAACCAACCAAATAAAAAATTTGATGCTTTGGGGTTACATCAGATTTCAGCGCCCAATTACAGTTCTCTCATTGCCGTCTCTTGGGTCTAAATTCATTGCAATCTGGTAGGCAGAATGCAGGCAGCACTCGCCAGGGTCGGAGAAGTTCCATCAGAATTTGACCAGCTGCCACATTTTTCACCATCACTTAATTGTACACTACATGTCGCCTTGCAGAATGCTTGGTGGCTGGATGCTGGAAGAGCATTAATAGGATTTGGCGTTGGGGTCACAAGCTATGTGGTAATACGCACTTTGGAGTTCCTGGTACACTTATGTGAACCTAGATGATCATCACCTCTCTTTTGCCAATCAGGTACCTGTATACATCGCAGAAATAACACCTAAAAATGTTCGGGGAGCATTTGGTTCACTCAATCACGTAAGAATAAACTTGCACCATTATTTGCTTGCTTTATACTGCCAATACATCAGCTTTTAGCCTATTTTTCTTGAGATGCAGTGCATGAACGCCTGTGGCTTTTCATTGACATACTTTGTTGGAACTATTGTTTCCTGGCGCACCTTGGCTCTGATCGGTAGTGTCTGAGATTCTCTATTAACAATTATTCCTGATAAAAAATTGAGAAAATAAAAGAAAAAGGTCACCTTTTGTATTTTGTTTTTCAGGTGGAATTCCTTGTGTGATACAAATTTTCAGTTTATACTTCATACCAGAGTCTCCTAGATGGTTGGTGAGTTCCTTCAGGGTTTTGCACTAGTTTTGTACAAGTGGCAATCTGATACGTGAGGAAATCAAATTTAAAGTTGTACCGCAAAGCTTTCACGAGCTACATATTATGTGAATGAATTTACAGGTAAAAGTGGGTCGAGAACAGGAGTTTGAAGCTGCCTTACAGAGACTCAGAGGCAAAAGTGCTGATATTTCCCAGGAAGCAGCTGACATCATGGTAAATTCTCAATCCCTTCACAGTCCTCTAGGGAAAAGCTGATATTTCCCCTCAGGGAATGATGAGTTCTGGGGCCTCATATTCTCAACTTCTATGAATCTCACAGGTCCACACAGAAACCTTTGAAAGGCAATCTCACTCAAGATTTCTAGATGTGTTTCAAAGAAGATATGCTCGTTCACTCACAGTGAGCTCTCCTTCAACTACATATATACATTTATTCGCACATCTATATACAATGCTGTTGAGTGAGGACTTACATTTTCCAATCATTTCAAAGCTTAGATTGGACTTGGACTGATGATGCTTCAACAGTTGGGTGGAGCCAGTGCTTTCTCGTACTATGCAAGCTCCATTTTTGAATCAGCTGGTAAAGGCTTCTCTACTACTTCAGGAAGTGTGAAGAGATAATCACAACAAACTTTTGTCCATGACAGATTTTTCAAGTAGCATTGGCACCAGGAGCGTGGCTATTGTCCTGGTCAGCTGTTTTTCTGTCTTTGCGAGAATTTCCTAGATACTCAACTATGAAATATTATCCTGAAATATGAATTCCCCACATTGCTTTTCCAAATAGTTTGACATGTTTTGTAGATTCCAGCATCTGCAATTACTGTAATCTTGACAGATAAGGCTGGACGACGACCACTTTTGATGGTCAGGAAAAGAAACTCACTCTTTTTTTGGGTTGAAAAGGAATCAATCACCTCAAAGTTGAAATTGAGCATGATCTCGATTTGCAGGTTTCTACTGCTGGAATGTGCTTGAGCTGTTTAATACTAGGATTGTCATTTTACATGCAGGTAAATCTTCTAATACTACCCTTGGGGTTCTTGATGACTTCGACTCGCTTTTTGTTCTTTCATTTTGTTATCCTTTCTCTACAGGATCTGCACAATTTCAAGGATGTCACTCCAATTTTGGTTTTCCTGGCTATATTGGTAAATCATCACACCAGAGCTTAGTGAATCCTAGTCTATAACTGTGTGGTGAGTTTCGCTGAAGTTGCTGATCGACCAATAATGCAACCAGGCATATTTTGTATTTCTCTCAGTCGGCATGTCGGGACTGCCATGGGTTCTAATGTCCGAGGTGTGATTTCTAAATTTTTTAATTGAATTTTATGATGATTAATACTAAAAGCAATAGACCATTGATTGCTTTTTATTCCACATTATGAAGATATTTCCAGTAAATGTACGAGGGAGAGCAGGAAGCATTTTGACGTTTGCCCACTGGTCCTGTTCCTGGATCACGAGCTACACTTTCAACTTCATGTTTGAATGGAGCGCGGCGGTCTGCTCTCTGTCTCTGTTGACTTCGTTTATGTAGTATGATACTGAGAATTTGGAGCATAAGCGCATGTGACTGCACCTTGATAAATTAGATGCATTATCTGATTTTCGTTTTGCATCTGGACTTTGCTTCCGGCAGGAACATTTTTCATATTTACAGGCATTTGCGGTTTAGCGATCCTGTTTACTGCGAAGTTAGTGCCAGAGACCAAAGGGCAAACACTGGAAGAAGTGCAAGCATCGCTTGTTCATATTTCTGCAGTGAGTTAAAGTAATGTGATCTCCTGTAAGTCTTAACAACATTGCAATTGTGCCTATCGGGATGTCAAAAGTCTTCTGTAGTATCAACATTTTTTCCTGATTGCAAACTGTGAATGCCAACGTGTAATAGGAAGAGCAAAAGCATTGTGATCTCCTTGTCCTTTTGCTGAGTGATTGATTTTACCGAGCTACTACTAGTCAAGCTTTTATTTCTATTTAACTGTCGGATAGTGTCCAGGCCAGGTTTCGCCGACCTGGACAAATCCACCTTCCTGGGCGAACCTAATCACATATACGGCCACGTCCCCCGATGTATTTTGGATATTACACATGAAGTATGCTCCCAAAGTTAACCTCGTATGAAATCTTCCTCTGGAGTTCTGCAGACCAAAGTTGCATAAAGTCGCTGTGAAACCCAGTCCGTAGACTCCGTACTATGGTTCGAGGACGGAGAAATGACACCCATGCATAAAAGGATGAAGCTCTTAAACAATTAAAAAAAGAATTAAAGAATGGATCATCGATTTATTTTCTTATTTGAAGAGTTCTAGTCTATGTGAGCAGCACTTAAGTCTTGCTTGGAATAATTTTTGTGCCAACAAAAAAGGGTAGGATTTAATATCTAAGATTGACCTGATTGGATTGATGGTTCATCAATGAAAATGGCGAATTAGATCGATGTCACATACTTCAAATTGGTTAGGCGATGCAGTGGGGCGAGGCTCGAATTGGCCCACAGCCAGCTGGCTAAGGCCAAGACCAAGGAAGAAGATGAAAAGAAAGAAAAGAAAAAAGAAAAAAAGAAAAAAAATTCAAAAAACTTGATATTTTAAAAAAGAAAAAATAAAACATAAAAATAAAAAATAAAAATATGTTTAGTGAAACAAAGTATGGTTGAAGAAGTCATGAAAAATGTTTTCTACTTCTAAAAAGTGGGTGACTTTGTGATGTCAACAAAACAAGACAATTAGAAAAACTAACGGCAATCTCCAATTCAATTGAACTAAATTATGTTACGGTCGTCATTCATTGAAGCCCCATTGTGGGTCATCTTAATCTGTTATCTTGGCAGGCTTCTCAAGCAGCTTTGGTACCATAAGCATGGCTGTTGTCCAGGTACTGGGCTATGTAGAATTGCAGTGAAAGACAAATTTGCTTGCCTCATCGCATTTTATGAAGATTGTTGACGTGTTTCACAGATCCCAGCGACTGCTCTGAGTGTAATCTTGACCGATAAAGCCGGAAGACGACCACTTATGATGGTTAGGAAACTGATAAATTTGCTATACTCCCCTTAAGGAGACCACTTTTCAAGATACTGAGCCTGAACCCAACTTTTATTTGCAGATTTCTTCAGCTGGAATGTCCTTTTGTTGCATTCTTCTAGCATTGTCATTCTTCATGCAGGTTTCGTGAACAATTACTATGCCTACTCCTATTTCTTGATGTTTTGAAGTGACCTTATTTTCTCTCACTATTTTTCCTGTTGCTGAAACAGGAACATAATCATTGGAAGGCCGTGACCCCAATTTTGGTGTATGTAGCCGTTATTGTAAGTCTCTATAAGAGTGCCTTTCTTCCTCATCTCTTTCATCCCGAACCGTTGCTCAATAACTCGTTGAAGAAGTTTGCTGACAGACGACTATTTCATTTAGGTGTATTCCATAGCTTACTCACTGGGCATTGCAGGATTACCGTGGGTTATCATGTCCGAGGTACATGCCTTCAGTTTTTAAGTTTGCACTCTGCAGTCTCTTATCTCAAGACCAATCTCAGTGAATACGTTCTCTGTAGATATTCCCTGTAAACATTAAAAGGGTCGGCCAGAAGCCTGGTGACATTCATCAACTGGTCCTGTTCTTGGATTGTGACCTACACTTTCAACTTCATGTTCCAATGGAGTGCGCCCGGTACTCTCTCTCTCTCTCTCTCTATATATATAGTGTTTATGCTTAATCTGGACTGTGTTACTTTCAGGGACATTTTTGATATTCGCATGCATTTGCGGTCTCACAGTCTTATTCATCGTGAAGGTAGTGCCAGAGACCAAGGGGCGAGCATTAGAAGAACTGCGAGCATCACTTGCTAATTTTCTTCAGTGATTTGGTATGAGCCAAACACAGGCAGCACTGACAGCAAGACTGACAGAAGGCTTTTTGTTGCAAAGAATTAATAAAATGTGAAACGGGGAGGAAATAAGAGAGAGAGAGAGAGAGAGAGAGAGAGAGAAGTTCCATTGTAGTACATGTCACTAAAGTCGTAAATTACACAGACCAAATTGTATATTGTAAATGTCAATTTTAATTCTATTTGAATAACTGCATACCAATAATACAGCAAAAAAAGACCAAATTGGGAGGCATTAAAACAAGTATTAAGTGTGACTCATGGGTGGTGGGTCTTCCTGAAAGTGGCATTAGTTTTCGAATGAAAGTGGTAATTTTCAATTAACTGGATATTAGTAAATTTATTTTTTTGTCGGTACCTTACCGATACATTATTAGGTAAACAGTTACACCAGCCACCTAATTTTTACGAATGCTTTTATAGGTTACTGTTATAAATATATATTTTTTTACTGACCATGGACAATCGATCTGTAACTTCTTATATGGATCATCAAAATTGTGCTATAGAATTGCCCCTGAAATGTCATGTTGCTTTTACAATCAATCCTAACAGTACTCTTCTAGATGTTTATAGCTATAAGTACTGATATTCTCGTTTTGCTTTGTTTCTTTTTCCCTCTTTTCCCGAATTCTGAGATGAGAATCGAACCTGCGACCTGGCTCTCACACATCAAGAGAGATGCACAGTACCCAGTAGCCAAAGGCGTAAGGGTTCAAAAGTAATCTTAAATTGCTGTCACTCAGACGAAGAGATTGATTTGACCGATGATTGTCCTATCTTTTTATTGACAGTTATACAGACACTAGGACAAAAGTAACAATGAATCCGCTATTCTTTACAAATCTTCTGAACATGCACTAGGTTGATTCAGTTCAATATCCTAGAGAGACAAATCCATAAACATATTGCGACTAGTATTTGGAAATAATCCAAAGTAATTATTCATGTCTTTCAGCAAAGAACAAACTTATAAATTGAACATTCAATAACCATGAGGCCGTAAGCCAGAAAATTCCTGATGCAATGTCTCCGTCATACTATTACAAGCCCAGAAGTCTATTTCTTTGGCTTCAAGTCATACTATTACACGCTCAAAAGTCTATAGATTTGACTACAAAACTTTCTGATGTGAAGTCTCTTATCATAACACACCCAATAGTCCATTTCTCTGATTCCTTTATATCCATCGAAGATTCATTCTTGTCTCCTTCAATTCTGGCAATTCTTGCTCATGAAAAAATAGAGAGACATGGTGAGAGAGAGTCTAGAAGAGGATGGGCTCTCAACAGGCTCTCTGCTTCTCAAAGAAGTCTCAAATTGTGGCAGTCGCGTCGACTCTATATTTTCCAGTGATTCTTCTGTTACGGTTCTTCTCGGATTTAGCACACTGGTTGCTGTTTGCGGGTCTTTTGTGACAGGATGCGCTGTGAGTGTGCTGCACCAACCATGCAAAGCATTCCAATAGCAATTTATGAGCCATCACTTGTCTTTATGAAGTCTTTGTTTTCTCTATTATGTTTCATCTGTGCAACGTCACAAAGATGCTTTCTGTTGGACTACAGTAGAAGTACAGGTCATATTAATTGGTTATTTACAATTCATGAATATCTCTTGGCAAGAAGATAAATACAACTTGTTTAGCTTGTTCTTCATCATATGGCCTATCCCCGGTAAAAGAAAACCATTCACAGTTATATTAATTTGGAATTTGGTGCTCTTGCAATAACTTGTTTGTGTGGGATTGGTGACTATTACAACTATTGGGGGAAGTTTCAGGAAAAAAGGGAACAAGGAAAAGAAAGCATGAAATTAGGAGCCGTTGTTTGGGCTTCCTCTCCATTTGACTCCACAATCTTTCTGACCATATTGTGCTACCTCAATTAAGGCTGTATTTCCTTGCAAGGTTACTCGCAGTCACAAAGGCACCTTGACAATGGCAAGCAATTTACTGTGCAGGTGGGTTATTCATCACCAGCTATGTCAGGTATAATGGAAGATCTGGGACTTTCGGTAGCAGCAGTAAGACTACTTTCCTCCTCATGAATGAAGAATCTGTTGGGTTGGACGTATGTAGCTTATTGCCGAAATGGGATCAGGATGGCATGATTGCTGCAAAGTTTTACTTGATTTAACTATCATCTATATTCTAATCTTCTAATTGTTATCCTAATTTTTTTTTTGTATTTTGTTCCTGAACTTACCTTATAACGTTCATGCTGTATCTTAATTGATAAGCTTTAAAAGCATATCTTGTACTAAGGACCGTTGAGGGAAAAGTGCAGTCAGTGTCAGTTTAGGTTCTCTGTGCAGATCTTTTCCCTATCTTTCTATGCTGCAGTATTCACTTTTTGGTTCGATGCTGACAATTGGAGGACTAGTCGCAGCTTTACTAAATGGAACCATAACAGATGTGATTGGTCGAAAGCGTGTAAGTATTCCATGAGCTATTAACTTTCTAAAATATCACAATTGCACTAGAGCAAGAAAATTACTATTGTTGTATCTTGTGATGCAGACAATGTGGCTTTCTCAAGTACTTTGCACAGCTGGATGGCTTTCTATAGCACTCACCAAGGTTCCTACCCTTTATCTTGCCTCTCCAAATCCTCCTCATAGGTGTCCAAACACGTGTATTGTATTTCACTTATAGCAAATGGAATAGGAAATGCCTTAAAAGAGATTTTCACGTCTGTTGTTCAGTGACATGATTGTGTTCTGGTATGTTATAGAAGTATGTCTATTTCGTTAGAGATAAGAAAAAATTGAAGTTTCTTGACACCCCTTTTGCCGGTGCAATTTTTTTAAAACATACTTGTATAAATACTCCAAATAAGAAAGTGCAGATCAAGGCCAACGCCCTGTCTGAGTCACCAAGGATAAAGCTCTGTGCTTATATCCAATACAACTTGAGTTTCTAATTCAAAAGGAATACAGTTGAAGGTAAATGTACCGTAGGATGCCACCAATCCCATCTTTGCTGGCGTGTCCGCACAATGATTTGCTTTCCTGAATGAGTGCTTAATTCTCACCAGCTGCATATTCAGCTAAAACATGCCTGCATTCATTCAAAATTGAGTTCAAGTTAGGGATGTCAACACTAGTATTTTGCGAAGCATGTTTCGCATTACTGGCATCAGATTCAATCTCTAGACATGTCACATCTATTCCTAAACAACAAGTACAGCCCTTCACCGATTTCCCTTCATCATCCTTTGTTATGCCACCAATTTCAGCAACTCCTGTACACTCCACCGCTCCATTAGAATTCAATTTGAACCAGTCAGCTTGTGGAATTTCCCATTTCAATCCTGGTCTGGACTTCTTTCACGGAACTGAGAAGGAGATGAAGAATCATATGCTTCCAGAAGAAATCATAGAATTTGTTGGGAATCCTAGAAGCCCCATTCTTTCTTTTTTCTCTAACAGATGGTCAGAACTTCATTTGAATTAAAATTCTACTGAGAGGCCCGCTAGAGATCAGATATTGTTGAAGGAAAAACAAGATGTTTCTTTTATCCCTTCTAGGCAATTGGAAAATACAGAAACTGTAAACATATTCAAGATAATTATGTATTTACAAAATACTGTCTCAAATTATCTTATTTCATCAAATCCTGGATGTGATGTGGTTCTGAAAGATAAACTGAATATGGACAGTTCCCATAAGATTTCATTCTTGAACAAAAGTATGAATTTTTGATTTGTTTCATTTGTTTTATGACTGGAAGAAGAGGGGATACACATTACACCACGGATTTGAATCATGAGAACTTTCAAGAAATGAAAGATTTATTCACTCTATCAATATTGGATCTAGTGTATCATGAGGGATTTGCCTTTTGCTGCAGCAGATGTGCCCCGCTTTATCTAAACAAAAGAGGCCAAGTGAGTTTAGAATTACGATTGAAAGCAACAGCATTCCTATATATCCAAAGACCCCAGAATACAATTAAGAAAACAGTAGTCTAAGAGATACTAGGCCTATTGTACCAAATTTTAGTTCTTATATCTGTAATCCAATCTCTTAAGGACTTATTGTAGTTCCCAACCATAGAAAGAGGTCATTCCAATTTCATCCCATAATTTTTGAGCGAACAGACAATCTCTTAGCAAATAAAATATTTTCTCCACCTTGAGTAACACATAAGGGACACACATCTTGCACATTCCTGCCTTTGTGAGCAAGCAGATGCCTTGTGGCAATACTGTTATGAAGAACCAACCAAATAAAGAATTTGATGCTTTGGGGTTACATCAGATTTCAGTGCCCAATTACAGTTCTCTCACTGCTGTCTCTTGGGTCTAAATTCATCGCGATCTGGTAGGTAGAATGCAGGCAGCACTCACCAGGGTTGGAGAAATTACATCAGAATTTGACCGGCTGCGACATTTTTCACCATCACTTAATTGTACATTACATGTCGCCTTGCAGAATGTTTGGTGGCTGGATGCCGGAAGAGCATTAATAGGATTTGGCGCTGGGGTCACAAGCTATGTGGTAATGTGCACTTTGGACTTCCTGGTACACTTATGTGAACCTAGATGATCATCACCTCTCTTTTGCCAATCAGGTACCTGTATACATCGCAGAAATAACACCTAAAAAAGTTCGGGGAGCATTTGCTTCATTCATTCACGTAAGAATAAACTTGGAACATTATTTGCTTGCTTTATACTGCCAATACATCAGCTTTTAGCCTATTTTTCTTGAGATGCAGTGCGTGAGCGCCTGTGGCTTTTCATTGGCATACTTTGTTGGAACTATTGTTTCCTGGCGCACCTTGGCTCTGATTGGTAGTGTCTGAGATTCTCTATTAACAATTGTTCCTGATAAAAAATTGAGAAAATAAAAGAAAAAGGTCGCCTTTTGTATTTTGTTTTTCAGGTGGAATTCCTTGTGTGATACAAATTTTCAGTTTATACTTCATACCAGAGTCTCCTAGATGGTTGGTGAGTTCCTTCCGGGTTTTGCACTAGTTTTGTACAAGTGGCAATCTGATACGTGAGGAAATCAAATTTAAAGTTGTACTGCAATGCTTTCAAGAGCTACGTATTATGTGAATGCATTTACAGGTAAAAGTGGGTCGAGAACAGGAGTTTGAAGCTGCCTTACAGAGACTCAGAGGCAAAAGCGCTGACATTTCCCAGGAAGCAGCTGACATCATGGTAAATTCTCAATCCCTTCACAGTCCTCTAGGGAAAAGCTGATATTTCCCCTCAGGGAAAGATGAGTTCTAGGGCCTCATATTCTCAACTTCTATGAATCTCACAGGTCTACACAGAAACCTTTGAAAGGCAATCTCGCTCAAGATTTCTAGATGTGTTTCAAAGAAGATATGCTCGTTCACTCACAGTGAGCTCTCCTTCAACTACATATAAACATTTATTGGCACATCCATATGCAATGCTGTCTAGTGAGGACTTACATTTTCCAATCATTTCAAAGCTTAGATTGGACTTGGACTGATGATGCTTCAACAGTTTGGTGGAGCCAGTGCTTTCTCGTACTATGCAAGCTCCATTTTTGAATCAGCTGGTAAAGGCTTCTCTACTACTTCAGGAAGTGTGAAGAGATAATCACAACAAACTTTTGTCCATGACAGATTTTTCAAGTAGCATTGGCACCAGGAGCGTGGCTATTGTCGTGGTCAGCTGTTTTTCTGTCTTTGCGAGAATTTCCTAGATACTCAACTATGAAACATTATCCTGAAATATGAATTCCCCACGTTGCTTTTACAAATGGTTTGACATGTTTTGTAGATTCCAGCATTCGCAATCACTGTAATCTTGACTGATAAAGCTGGACGACGACCACTTTTGATGGTCAGGAAAAGGAACTCACTCTTTTTTTGGGTTCGAAAAGGAATCAATCACCTCAAAGTTGAAATTGAGCTTGATCTCTATTTGTAGGTTTCTACTGCTGGAATGTGCTTGAGCTGTTTAATACTAGGATTGTCATTTTATATGCAGGTAAATCTGCTACTACTAGCCTTGGGGTTCTTGATGACTTTGACTCGCTTTTTGTTCTTTCATTTTGTTGTCCCTTCTCTACAGGATCTGCACATTTGCAAGGATGTCACTCCGATTTTGGTTTTCCTGGCTGTATTGGTAAATCATCACACCATAGCTTAGTGAATCCTAGTCTATAACTGTGTGGTGAGTTTCGCTGAAGTTGCTGATCGACCAATAATGCAACCAGGCATATTTTGTATTTCTCTCAGTCGGCATGTCGGGACTGCCATGGGTTTTAATGTCCGAGGTGCGATTTCTAAATTTTTTAGTTGAATTTTATGATGACCAATACTAAAAGCAATAAACCATTGATTGCTTTTGATTCCACATTATGAAGATATTCCCAGTAAATGTAAGAGGGAGAGCAGGAAGCATTGTGTCGTTCGCCCACTGGTCCTGTTCCTGGATCATGAGCTACACTTTCAACTTCATGTTTGAATGGAGCGCGGCCGGTCTGCTCTCTGTCTCTGTTGACTTCGTTTATGTAGTATGATACTGAGAATTTGGAGCTTAAGCGCATGTGACTACACCTTGATAAATTAGATGCATTATCTGATTGTCGTTTTGCATCTGGACTTTGCTTTTGGCAGGAACATTTTTCATATTCACGGGCATTTGTGGTTTAGCGATCCTGTTTACTGCGAAGTTAGTGCCAGAGACCAAAGGGCAAGCACTGGAAGAAGTGCAAGCATCGCTTGTTCATATTTCTGCAGTGAGTTAAAGTAACGCGATCTCCTGTAAGTCTTAACAACATTGCAATTGCGTCTATTGGGATGTCAAAAGACTTTTGTAGTATCAACATTTTGTTCCTGATTGCAAACTGTGAATGCCAACGTGTAATAGGAAGAGCAAAAGCATTGTGATCTCCTTTTCCTTTTGCTGAGTGATTGATTTTACCGAGCTACTACTAGTCAAGCTTTTATTTCTATTTAACTGTCGGATAGTATCCAGGCCAGGTTTCGCCGACCCGGACAAATCCACCTTCCCGGGCGACCCTAATCACATACTCGGCCACGTCCCCTGATGTATTTTGGATATTTCACATGAAGTATGCTCCCAAAGTTAACCCCGTATGAAATCTTCCTCTGGAGTTCTGCAGACCAAAGTTGCTAAAGTCGCTGTGAAACCCCAGTCCGTAGACTCCGTACTATGGTTCGAGGACGGAGAAATGACACCCATTCGTAAAAGGATGAAACTCTTAAACAATTAAAAAAAGAATTAAAGAATGGATCATCGATTTATTTTCTTATTTGAAGAGTTCTAGTCTATGAGAGCAGCGCTTAAGTCTTGCTTGGACTAATTTTTGTGCCAACAGTCTTGCTTGGACTAATTTTTGTGCCAACAAAAAAAGGGTAGGATTTAATATCTAAGATTGACCCGATTGGATTGTTGGTTCATCAATGAAAAGGGCGAATTAGATCGATGTCACATACTTCGAACTAGTCAGGCGATGGAGTGGGGTGAGGCTCGAATTGGCCCGTGGCCAGCTGGCCAAGGAAGAAGATGAAAAGGAAAGAAAGAAAAAAGAAAAGAAAATTAAAAATTTGATTGTTTAAAAAACACAAAAGAAAACATAAAACAAATAAAAATGTGTTTAGTGAAACAAAGTATGGTTGAAGAAGTCATGAAAAATGTTTTTCACTTTTGAAAAGTGAAACACATAATTTTCCACTTATGAAAAGTGAAACACATTTCCTCCCCTCTCAGAGTGGCTCATATCCAAATCCGAGCAAAAGTGAAATATTCTTGGTGGGAGGCGCGCCTTCTTTAAGGAATCAGATTTTCTCCGAACTTGGATTCCATGAAGGCAACTTGCCGGTTTCTTATCTGGGGGTTCTAATTATTACTTCGAGGCTTAGTAAATGAGATTGTTGTGCCCTCGTCAATTGTATTACAGCGAGGGTCCAGTCTTGGACTTGTCGCTTTCTCTCTCTTGTTGGATGACTTCAACTCATCGGGTTAGTTCTTCATGCCATACAAGCCTACTGGGCGCGTGTTTTTGTTCTACCTATAGCTGTGTTGGACCAGATTGAAAAAATCCTTAGACAATTCCTGTGAAAAGGCTTGAAGTTGGGTAGAGGTGGTGCCAAGGTAGCTGGGGATGTTGTTTGCCTTCCAAAAGAGGAGGGAGAGCTTGGTATTAGGAGACTCTGAGACTGCAATAGGGCATCCGTGTTGAAACATATCCGACTCCTGTTTTCAGACAAGGAGGCTCTCTGGTGCAGATGGATTTATACCACCTTCTTAAAAGACAAGAACTTCTAGGTAGTGAGGAAGCCAATCTATTGTTCCTGGCCTTGGAAGAGACTGTTCAACCTCGGGAACGATTTCCGGAAGGCCTTCTTCTAGGAAATTGGTGATGTTCTCTCAACCTCTTTATAATTTGATAATTGGCACCCCATGGGGCCTTTGAACTTGATTTTTTCGAACTCACTTATCTATAGTTCAAGGCTCTCTAGACAGGCTTCTGTGGCTGATCTCTTCTCAGACGATGGGCAGGCTCTTAAGGCTGTGATTGAGTCGTGGGGTTTTCCTCTCCCGACCCTCTCTCAGAACTCGGATTGCTGCTGCTGGAGGGATAGCCTGTCGGGCTATTTCACGGTGGCTTCGGCATGGGATTCCGTCAAACGGAAGAGGGCCTGAGTCTATTGGCATGCCTTCGTTTAGAATAATGCCATATCGCCCCGGTATCAACTTAACCTTTGGCTCATTGCCAATTGCAGGCTTCCCACCCAAGCTCTCCTACTTTCTCATGGAAGAATAGCTAGTGGGGCTTGCACTTTTTGCAAGGATATGCCTGACTCAATTGATCATCTATGTTTTGGCTGCGGCGTCACAGCTAGTCTCGCTTTCTTTTGGGCTACTAGATGCAATTTGCCTTGGTGTAATAGGTCTTGGAGGGAGAATTTACATTGGGCTGCTACCTTTTTGATGGGTAAAGATTTTTATAAATGCATTGGTCGTTTTTCCTTCGACACTCTTTGTCATATTATTTGGAAAATTAGGAATAACATCATATTCAGAGATCGGCCTCTTACGGTCCCGGCCATGAAGAACCATATTTTCAAAGTGGTCCATGACAAGGCTATCATCATCAGGAATGTTGAAGATAATTTTAGGAACAGAAGGTTGCAACAAAGTTGGGGTATTGATCCGATCATTTTCTCCGGGGACTCGTAGCCTTGTTGGAGCCTCTTTGCTTTGGAGCCGTGGGCTACTCTCCTCCCTAGCTGTCGCTTTTTGCTTTGAATGCCGGTTGTCTATGCCGTGCCTGTCTTTAGCGTTGCGTTGTAGGGTGTGTGCTGATTGTCAGTGGCTTTTACATCACGGCATCCTTCCACTCCTTTTGATCTTCTCATTTGGAGTGCAAGTTTTAAAGTCGTGATTTTGTGTACAATTGGCCTCTCCTCAATATATTTATTACATTTCACCAAAAAAAAAAAACATTTTCCCCATTTTTAAATTTTTTTCTAATAGTGAAAAACGTTTTTCTTGATTAATTTTTTTTTATAAAATAAATGCTGAAAAATTGAGAAAAACGTTTTTTTATTTTCGGAAGTTACGTTTTGTGAAATTAATGGAGCCTTATAATTATTAACATCTAAGAGAAAATATCATCAACTGTTAAGTTCGGCCCCCTAAAAAATGAGTTCTACATCCGTCTTAAATTCAGAACAGAGGCTCTGCCCTACCGCGTACAGGTTTTTCTATTTGTCAATTTCAACAGACAGTCCATTGCTCTGAGCTCCCCTGCCGCTGCCTCCGCAATCACTCGCGACTCATTCTCACCAAATTCTCATTTCTTGGAAACTTATTACTCCGAAGAGCTTTCGAATGACAAGACATGGACAGAGAGAGCTTAGAAGACGATGGACTGCCCACGAGTACTCTGCTTCCCAAGGAAGTCTCTGTCCGTGGCAGTTATGGCAGCCCCGTCGTGCCTTCAAGTGACCCTGCAGTCACGCCGCTCGTCGTTTTTAGCACTTTCATTGCCGTTGGCGGGTCTTTCATGACCGGGTGTGCTGTGAGTATTGTATCAAGTTTTAAGATTCACCATCAAGAAGCCAGCTCTGTTTTCTTTTGAAGGTTATTTATTTTCACGTCCCGTTGCCCACATCTCTATTGAATCAGAGGTGAATTTTGCAGTCTTGGTGCCTTCTGTGACGATTCTGATGATTGCCAAGTAGACAGTGTGACAATTTCTTACGGAGGTCTACTGAAAATTTTCTGTTAGGAATAGATACGAGGAAAGAAGCAGATTACTTGGTCAAAGTTTCCTCTGTTTTCTTGTATGATTGGTCAACATTGTGTTTTTAGAAGAAAAGTCTGGGTCTTCAGTTTGGCCTTTGGTGTAAGGATAAAGCATCCAAGATCTGTGCCTACAACTCAGGCTAAATGCGTGTCTACTTCTGCTTTTGGTGCCTGAAAGCATAAGTAAATTCTTTTCCAGAGGCATCTGTGTACTATGTTCTTGATCACTAGGCTGATACCACATTAGGTTGACCTGGATTATTTAAGAATGTGACAATTTGTTCCGACAACTCCTTTGTAACATTTTCCCACTCACTACCCGGGAGTCTGATGCTTGTTTCCATGTTTTCTTGTAAGGATTTCAACTCGAACCACGATAAAGCAAGTAGCTGATTAGGATCACTCCAGGGCACGGCATGAAACTCGTATATGCAAAAAAGAAGTCAAATGATCTTCATTAATTACTTCAATCACAATTTTGAGAAAAATGCCATTCAAAAACTAACTTCTGGCTTGCATCTTTAGTTTGCATCCTTTGCAGAATTTGCTTGGCAAATGTGTTACTCGTTGCATTTCACGACAAGTTTAGTATTATCAAGTAGAAGGTACCATTAACAGGCGGCATTTTTTACGATGCAGACCGGTTATTCTTCACCAGCCGAGTCTGGCATAATGGAGGATTTGGGCCTCTCCACAGCAGCGGCAAGTCCTACCAAGCTTTCGTACTATATTTCTAGAGTTGTTCATCTGTTAGCCGCTATACAAATTGGGTTCTAAAACAAGATTTGTTGGAGTAAAATAAAACACACGAGCCTTAGTGGACTAGCTAAAAATGACATCTCTATCAGTGACGCCAAACGGATAAATGGGAAATGGATCACAAGTCGTATTGACATCCTCCCCAATTCTTTTTTTTTTTGGTTGGTAAAAGTAAGCAATATAATGGGGAAGCCAAACTGTACAAACGAGACGGCTTCAAAAACTTGCACTCATGAAGAACAGGCTCTAAATGAGTGAAAGGAAGCCACAAGAAAAGCCAAACGACTACAACAAGAACAGCAAAGAAAGGCCCAGGTGGCAAGCACAACCGGCAGCCAAAGGCAACCAAACCGGCCAAAAACTCTAAGTCTGATCCCTAGCGGAGAAGATAATGGGGTCAATATCCCAAGAGACATCCTCCCCAATTCTTTTGTGTTACAGTATTCGCTTTTCGGTTCATTAATAACAGTTGGAGGCCTAATAGCATCTCTGGTAAATGGGAGGGTAACGGATTTGATTGGGCGTAAACGAGTAAGAAATCCTCTCCCTTTCATTCTCAAAATCTCAATGAACTACAGATCTTACAGGAATCTTAAAAGATATATCTTTTGATGCAGGCAATGTGGCTTTCTCAAATATTTGGTGCTGCAGGATGGCTTTCTATAGCATTTGCCCAAGGTTCCCGCCCTTCCTCTCGCCACTGCAGAATTTTTCTTCACCTTCGATGACTCAATAAACAGGCTGAATAATATAAATCGCATTTTCCACCTTTGCGCTTACCATATGGATAAGTTCATTCAGAGATTGGTCCTGTAGGAAATTTTTGTAATTTTTCACTGCATTTGTGAAATTTACACTTCAAAATATCTGTCCAGCTGGTTAGGGGATCGCCGTCCGGAAAAAAAAGATACAATTGATTCTCTACCTGTAATTTTTCACTGCATTTGTGATATTTGCACTTCAAACTATCTGTCCAGCTGGTTAGGGGATCGCTGTCCAGAAAAAAAAGATACAATTGATTCTCTACCTGTAATTTTTCACTGCATTTGTGATATTTGCACTTCAAACTATCTGTCCAGCTGGTTAGGGGATCGCCGTCCAGAAAAAAAAAGATACAATTGATTCTCTACCTGCTAAGATGCGAGGAAAATTTTTACATCATCCTATTTTTGTGAATGATCAGGTCATGGTTTAGGCTGTGAGATAAAGTGTAAGCGCTTAATGGTACATTCTATCTACTCTGCAGAATGCTTGGTGGCTGGATATTGGAAGACTGCTAAGCGGGCTTGGCATTGGGATCATATGTTATGTGGTATATGCAGGAAGTTCCGGACTTACTGTCCTGATAAATTTATAGAAGTTGAATTGCCAACGTACTGTTAATCATTATCTTTGTTTCCAAACAGGTACCTGTGTACATTGCTGAGATAACGCCTACAAATGTTCGGGGAGCATTTACGGCATTCAATCAGGTCAAAAAGTTTGGACAGCGTGGAAATTGAAATTGAGTGGAGACAATTCATTTGCTTATTAAAAGAGAGTTGGCTTATGTTGCAGTTCATGATATGCTGTGGCTTTTCGTTGATTTACTTTCTTGGAACCATTGTCTCCTAGCGCATCTTGGCTCTGATCGGTAGTGTCTCAGTTCCCTCTTTTTATGTTATGTGGTGAATGAGTAAGAAAATATCAAAAAGTCATTCTTGGTGATTTCATCTTCAGGTTGCATTCCCTGTGTCGTACAAATTTTGGGTCTGTTCTTTGTTCCAGAGTCACCTAGATGGCTGGTAAGTTGTTAGTGGAGTAGAGGCATAGGCATTAACATTTCAGTGGCAATCCACTCTGATACACAATCCAAGTGGTGCAGATCGCCATTCTAAGCATATGCCAGTTGTGTAGAATCATAGAACTCGATGACGAAGCCAAGATTATGAACTTTTCATTGTAAGAATAGCAGAAAGTCATTTACAGGTAAAAGTCCACCGAGAGAAGGAGTTTGAAGTCACATTACAGAGACTCAGAGGCAAAAGTGTCAATATTACTCAGGAAGCAGCCGATATTAGAGTAATATCTCAATCTCGTTTGTCTTTAAGATAATTTGGAAGCATATGACTTTTGCTACTGAGGTTTCTCATTTCACTTGTCTTATAGGACTATACAGAGACCTTTGAACAGCAATCTTAGTCTAGAATTCTGGATCTGTTCCAAAGACGCTATGCTCGTCCACTTATAGTGAGAAGGCCCTCAAAATTGTTCAAATTGCTTGCAATTGTCATACCCTTTTCTTATATTCCTAATCTTGTCGAAGCAATAGATAGCAGTTGGGCTGATGGTGCTTCAACAATTTGCTGGGAGTAATGCATTTGCCTACTACGCAGGCTCCATATTTGAATCCGCTGGTAAAAATCAACAGATAAATACATTAGTAATGAATGAATAATGAAAGCTTAGTTCAGGTGCCACAAATTAGCGCTTGAAGCCCCATTGTGGGTCATCTTAATCTGTTATCTTGGCAGGCTTCTCAAGCAGCTTTGGTACCAGAAGCATGGCTGCTGTCCAGGTGCTGGGCTATGTAGAATTGCAGTGAAAGACGAATTTGCTTGCCTCATCGCATTTTCTAAAGATTCTCGACATGTTTCACAGATCCCAGCGACTGCTCTGAGTGTAATCTTGACAGATAAAGCTGGAAGACGACCACTTATGATGGTTAGGAAACTGATAAATTTGCTATACTCCCCTTAAGGAGACCACTTTTCAAGATACTGAGCCTGAACCCAACTTTTATTTGCATATTTCTTTAGCTGGAATGTCCTTTTGTTGCATTCTTCTAGCATTGTCATTCTTCATGCAGGTTTCGTGAACAATTACTATGCCTACTCCTGTTTCTTGATGTTTTGAAGTGACCTTACTTTCTCCCACTATTTTTCCTGTTGCTGAAACAGGAACATAATCATTGGAAGTCCGTGACCCCAATTTTGGTGTATGTAGCCGTTATTGTAAGTCTCTATAAGAGTGCCTTTCTTCCTCATCTCTTTCATCCCGAACTGTTGCTCAATAACTCGTTGAAGAAGTTTGCTGACAGACGACTATTTCATTTAGGTGTATTCGGTAGCTTACTCACTGGGCATTGCAGGATTACCGTGGGTTATCATGTCCGAGGTACATGCCTTCAGTTTTTAAGTTTGCACTCTCTATCTCAAGACCAATCTCAGTGAATATATTCTCTGTAGATATTCCCTGTAAACATTAAAGGGTCGGCCGGAAGCCTGGTGACATTCATCAACTGGTCCTGTTCTTGGATTGTGACTTACACTTTCAACTTCATGTTCGAATGGAGCGCACCCGGTACTCTCTCTCTCTCTCTCTCTCTCTATATATATATATATATATATATATATTGTGTTTATGCTTAATCTGGACCGTGTTACTTTCAGGGACATTTTTGATATTCGCATGCATTTGCGGTCTCACAGTCTTATTCATCGCGAAGGTAGTGCCAGAGACCAAGGGGCGAGCATTAGAAGAACTGCAAGCATCACTTGCTAATTTTCTTCGATGATTTGGTATGAGCCAAACACAGGCAGCACTGACAGCAAGACTGACAGAAGGCTTTTTGATGCAAAGAATTAATAAAATGTGAAACGGGGAGGAAATAAAAAAGAGAGAGAGAGAAGTTCCATTGTAGTACATGTCACTAATGTCGGTAAATTACACAGACCAAATTGTATATTGTAAATGTCAATTTTAATTCTATTTGAATAACTGCATACCAATAATACAGCAAAAAATTGGCAGGCATTAGTACAAGTCGAATGAAAGTGGTAATTTTCGATTAACTAGATATTAGTAAATTTATTTTTTTGTCGGTACCTTACTGATACATTATTAGGTAAACAGTTATACCAGCCGCCTCATTTTTACCAATGCTTTTATAAGTTACCGTTATAAATATATATTTTTTGACTGACCATGGACAATCAGTCTGTAACTTCTTATATGGATCATCAAAATTGTGCTATAGAATTGCCCCTGAAATGTCATGTGGCTTTTACACGTCAATTGAGTTTTAGAATCAATCCTAACAGTACTCTTCTAGATGTTTATAGCTATAAGTACTGATATTCTCGTTTTGCTTTGTTTCTTTTTCCTCCTTTTCCCGAATTCTGAGATGAGAATCGAACCTGCGACCTGGCTCTCACACATCAAGAGAGATGCACAGTAGCCAGTAGCCAAAGGCGTAATGGTACAAAAGTAATCTTAAATTGCTGTCACTCAGACGAAGGGATTGATTTGACCGATGATTGTCATATCTTTTTATTAACAGTTATACAGACACTAGGACAAAAGTAACAATGAATCTGCGATTCTTTACAAATCTTCTGAACATGCAGCAGGTTGATTCAGTTCAATATCCTAGAGAGACAAATCCATAAACATATTGCGACTAGTATTTGGAAATAATCCAAAGTAATCATTCATGTCTTTCAGCAAAGAACAAACTTATAAATGGAACATTCAATAACCATGAGGCCGTAAGCCAGAAAATTCCTGATGCAATGTCTCCGTCATACTATTACAAGCCCAGAAGTCTATTTCTTTGGCTTTAAGTCATACCATTACACGCTCAAAAGTCAATAGATTTGACTACAAAACTTTCTGATGTGAAGTCTCTATCATAACACACCCAATAGTCCATTTCTCTGATTCCTTTATATCCATCGAAGATTCATTCTTGTCTCCTTCAATTCTGGCAATTCTTATTCATGAAAAATAGAGAGACATGGTGAGAGAGAGTCAAGAAGAGGATGGGCTCTCAACAGGCTCTCTGCTTCTCAAAGAAGTCTCAAATTGTGGCAGTCAAGGCGACTCTGTATCTTCCAGTGATTCTTCTGTTACGGTTCTTCTCGGATTTAGCACACTGGTTGCTGTTTGCGGGTCTTTTGTGACAGGATGCGCTGTGAGTGTGCTGCACCAACCATGCAATGGATTCCAATAGCAATTTATGAGCCATCACTTGTCTTTATGAAGTCTTTGTTTTCTCTGTTATGTTTCATCTGTTCAACGTCACAAAGATGCTTTCTGTTGGACTACAGTAAAAGTACAGGTCATATTGGTAGGTTCTTTCCAGTTCATGAATATCTCTTGGCAAGAAGATAAATACAAATTGTTTAGCTTGTTCTTCATCATATGGCCTATCCCCAGAAAAACAAAACCATTCACGGTTATATTTATTGGGAATTTGGTGCTCTTGCAATAACCTGTTCTCGTGGGATTGGGACTATTACAACTACTGGGGAAGTTTCAGGAAAAAAGGGAACAAGGAAAAGAAAATTCCAAGCCATTGTTTGGGCTGCCTCTCCATTTGACTCCACAATCTTTCTAATTATGAGGCCATAAGCCAGAAAATTCCCGATGCAATGTCTCCGTCATACTATTACACGACCACAAGTCTATTTCTTTGGCTTTAAGTCATACTATTACACGCTCAAAAGTCTATTTATTTGACTACGAAACTTTCTGATGTGAAGTCTCTATCATAATATCACACACCCAATAGTCCATTTCTTTGATTCCTTTATATCCATCGAAGATTCATTCTTGTCTCCTTCAATTCTGGCAATCCTTATTCATGAAAAAATAGAGAGACATGGTGAGAGAGAGTCAAGAAGAGGATGGGCTCTCAACAGGCTCTCTGCTTCTCAAAGAAGTCTCAAATTGTGGCAGTCACGGCGACTCTGTATCTTCCAGTGATTCTTCTGTTACGGTTCTTCTCGGATTTAGCACACTGGTCTCAGTTTGCGGGTCTTTTGTGACAGGATGCGCTGTGAGTGTGCTGCACCAACCATGCAATGCATTCCAATAGCAATTTATGAGCCATCACTTGTCTTTATGAAGTCTTTGTTTTCTCTGTTATGTTTCATCTGTTCAACGTCACAAAGATGCTTTCTGTTGGACTACAGTAAAAGTACAGGTCATATTGATAGGTTCTTTCCAATTCATGAATATCTCTTGGCAAGAAGATAAATACACGTATGGCCTATCCCCGGAAAAAGAAAATCATTCACAGTTATATTAATTTGGAATTTGGTGCTCTTGAAATAACCTGCTTGCGTGGGATTGGGACTATTACAACTCTTGGGGAAGTATCGGGAAAAAAGGGAACAAGGAAAAGAAAGCATGAAATTAGGAGCCGTTGTTTGGGCTGCCTCTCCATTTGACTCCACAATCTCTCTGACCATATTGTGCTGCCTCAATTTAGGCTGTATTTCCTTGCAAGGTTACTAGCAGTCACAAAGGCACCTTGACAATGGCAAGCAATTTGCTGCGCAGGTGGGTTATTCATCACCAACTATGTCAGGTATAATGGAAGATCTGGGACTTTCGGTATCAGCAGTAAGTCTACTTTCCTCCTCATGAATGAAGAATCTGTCGGGTTGGATGTATGTAGCTTATTGCCGAAATAAGATCAGGATGGCATGATTGCTGCAGAGTTTTACTTGAGTTAACTATCATCTATATTCTAATCTTCCAATTGTTATCCGAATTTTTTTTTTTTATATTTTGTTCCTGAACATACCTTATAACGTTGATCCTGTATCTTAATCGATAAGCTTTAAAAGCATATCTTGTACTGAGGACCGTTGAGGGATAAGTGCAGTCGGAGTCAGTTCAGGTTCTCTGTACAAATCCTTTCTCTATCTTCCTCATGCTGCAGTATTCACTTTTTGGTTCGATGCTGACAATTGGAGGACTAGTCGCAGCTTTGCTAAATGGAACCATGACAGATGTGATTGGTCGAAAGTGCGTAAGTATTCCGTGAGCTATTAACTTTCTAAAATATCACAATTGCACTGGAGCAAGAAAATTACTATTGTTGTATCTTGTGATGCAGACAATGTGGCTTTCTCAAGTACTTTGCGCAGCTGGATGGCTTTCTATAGCACTCACCAAGGTTCCTTCGCTTTATCTTGACTCTCGAAATCCTCCTCATAGGTTTCCAAACACATGTGTATTGTATTTCACTTATAGCAAATGGAATAGGAAATGCCTTATAGAGAATTTACTGGTAACTTCCCGAGTTCCATGTGGTCAGGGAAGAGAATGATTTCTGCGTCTGTTGTTCAGTTACATGATTGTGTTCTCGTATGTTATAGAGTATGTCTATTTGGTTAGTGATAGGAAAAATTTGAAGTTTCTTGACACCCCTTTCACGGGTGCAATTTTTTTAAAACATACTTGTATAAATACTCCAAATAAGAAAGTTCAGATCAAGGCCAACGCCCAGTCTGAGTCACCAAGGATAAAGCTCTGTGCTTATCCAATACAACTTGAGTTTCTAATTCAGAAGGAATACAGTTGAAGGTAAATGTACTGTAGGATGCCGTCCATCCCATCTTTGCTAGCATGTCCGCACAATGATTTGCTTCTCTGAATGCGTGCTTAATTCTCACCAGCTGCATATTCAGCTAAAACGTGCCCGCATTCATTCAAAATTGAGTTCAAGTTAGGGATGTCAACACTAGTATTTTGCGAAGCATGTTTTGCATTACTGGCATCAGATTCAATCTCTAGACATGTCACGTCTATTCCTAAGCCACAAGTACAGCCCTTCACCGATTTCCATTCATCGTCCCTTGTTATGCCACCAATTTCAGCAACTCCTGTACACTCCACCGCTCCATCAGATTTCAATTTGATCCAGTCAGCTTGTGGAATTTCCCATTTCAATCCTGGTCCGGACTTCTTTCACGGAACTGAGAAGGAGATGAAGAATCATATACTTCCAGAAGAAATCATAGGATTTCTTGGGAATCCTAGAAGACCCATTCTTTCTTTTTTTTCTCCAAAAGATGGTCAGACCTTCATTTGAATTCAAATTCCACTGAGAGGCCCGTTAGAGATCAGATATTGTTGAAGGAAAAACAAGATGTTCCTTTTGTCCCTTCTAGGCAATTGGAAAATACAGAAATTGTTAACATATTCAAGATAATTATTTATTTACAAAATACTGTCTCAATTTATCTTATTTCATCGAATCCTGGATGTGATATGGTTCTGAAAGATGAGCTGAATATGGACAGTTCCCATAAGATTTCATTCATGAACAAAAATATGAACTTTTCATTTGTTTCATTTGTTTTATGACTGGAACAAGAGGGGATATGCCTTTTCTGCAGCAGATGTGCCCCGCTTTATCTAAACAAAAGAGGCCAAGTGAGTTAGTTTAGAATTACGATTGAAAGCAACAGCATTCCTATATATCCAAAGACCCCCGAATACAATTAAGAAAACAGTACTCTAAGAGATACTAGGCCTATTGTACCAAATTTTAGTTCTTATATCTGTAATCCAATCTCTTAAGGACTTATTGTAGTTCCCAACCATAGAAAGAGGTCATTCCAATTTCATCCCATAATTTCTGAGTGAAAGGACAATCTCTTAGCGAATAAAATAGTCTCCACCTTGAGTAACACATAAGGGACACGCATCTTGCACATTCCTGCCTTTGTGAGCAAGCAGATGCCTTGTGGCAATACTGTTATGAAGAACCAACCAAATAAAAATTTGATGCTTTGGGGTTACATCAGATTTCAGTGCCCAATTACAGTTCTCTCATTGCCGTCTCTTGGGTCTAAATTCATTGCGATCTGGTAGGCAGAATGCAGGCAGCACTCGCCAGGGTCAGAGAAGTTTCATCAGAATTAGACTGGCTGCGACATTTTTCACCATCACTTAATTGTACACTACATGTCGCCTTGCAGAATGTTTGGTGGCTGGATGCCGGAAGAGCATTAATAGGATTTAGCGTTGGGGTCACAAGCTATGTGGTAATACGCACTTTGGACTTCCTGGTACACTTATGTGAACCTAGATGATCATCACCTCTCTTTTGCCAATCAGGTACCTGTATACATCGCAGAAATAACACCTAAAAATGTTCGGGGAGCATTTGCTTCATTTAGTCAAGTAAGAATAAACTTGGACCATTATTTGCTTGCTTTATACTGCCAATACATCACCTTTTAGCCTATTTTTCTTGAGATGCAGTGCATGAGCGCCTGCGGCTTTTCATTGACATACTTTGTTGGAACTATTGTTTCCTGGCGCACCTTGGCTCTGATCGGTAGTGTCTGAGATTCTCTATTAACAATTATTCCTGATAAAAAATTGAGAAAATAAAAGTAAAAGGTCGCCTTTTGTATTTTATTTTTCAGGTGGAATTCCTTGTGTAATACAAATTTTCAGTTTATACTTCATACCAGAGTCTCCTAGATGGTTGGTAAGTTCCTTCAGGTTTTGCACTAGTTTTGTACAAGTGGCAATCTGATACGTGAGGAAATCAAATTTAAAGTTGTACCGCAATGCTTTCAAGAGCTACGTATTATGTGAATGAATTTACAGGTAAAAGTGGGTCGAGAACAGGAGTTTGAAGCTGCCTTACGTAGACTCAGAGGCAAAAGTGCTGATATTTCCCAGGAAGCAGCTGACATCATGGTAAATTCTCAATCCCTTCACAGTCGTCTAGGGAAAAGCTGATATTTTCCCTCAGGGAATGATGAGTTCTGGGGCCTCACATTCTCAACTTCTATGAATCTCACAGGTCTACACAGAAACCTTTGAAAGGCAATCTCACTCAAGATTTCTAGATGTGTTTCAAAGAAGATATGCTCGTTCACTCACAGTGAGCTCTCCTTCCACTACATATATACATTTATTTGCACATCTATATGCAATGCTGTTTAGTGAGGACTTACATTTTCCAATCATTTCAAAGCTTAGATTGGACTTGGACTGATGATGCTTCAACAGTTTGGTGGAGCCAATGCTTTCTCGTACTATGCAAGCTCCATTTTTGAATCAGCTGGTAAAGGCTTCTCTACTACTTCAGGAAGTGTGAAAAGATAATCACAACAAACTTTTGTCCATGACAGATTTTTCAAGTAGCATTGGCACCAGGAGCGTGGCTATTGTCCTGGTCAGCTATTTTTCTGTCTTTGCGAGAATTTCCTAGATACTCAACTATGAAATATTATCCTGAAATATGAATTCCCCACGTTGCTTTTCCAAATAGTTTGACATGTTTTGTAGATTCCAGCATCTGCAATTACTGTAATCTTGACAGATAAGGCTGGACGACGACCACTTTTGATGGTCAGGAAAAGAAACTCACTCTTTTTTTGGGTTCGAAAAGGAATCAATCACCTGAAAGTTGAAATTGAGCTTGATCTCGATTTGCAGGTTTCTACTGCTGGAATGTGCTTGAGCTGTTTAATACTAGGATTGTCATTTTACATGCAGGTAAATCTTCTACTACTACCCTTGGGGTTCTTGATGACTTCGAC
The DNA here is from genome assembly GCA_017140255.1 of Eucalyptus paniculata subsp. matutina. Taxonomy (NCBI): domain Eukaryota; kingdom Viridiplantae; phylum Streptophyta; class Magnoliopsida; order Myrtales; family Myrtaceae; genus Eucalyptus; species Eucalyptus paniculata. The sequence continues at coordinate 46,140,488 of CM029436.1, read as the reverse complement.
TTGCTTTTTGTTCTTTCATTTTGTTATCCCTTCTCTACAGGATCTGCACAATTTCAAGGATGTCACTCCAATTTTGGTTTTCCTGGCTATATTGGTAAATCATCACACCAGAGCTTAGTGAATCCTAGTCTATAACTGTGTGGTGTGTTTCGCTGAAGTTGCTGATCGACCAATAATGCAACCAGGCATATTTTGTATTTCTCTCAGTCGGCATGTCGGGACTGCCATGGGTTCTAATGTCCGAGGTGTGATTTCTAAATTTTTTAATTGAATTTTTTATGATGACCAATACTAAAAACAAATAGACCATTGATTGCTTTTTATTCCACATTATGAAGATATTCCCAGTAAATGTAAGAGGGAGAGCAGGAAGCATTGTGACGTTTGCCCACTGGTCCTGTTCCTGGATCATGAGCTACACTTTCAACTTCATGCTTGAATGGAGCGCAGCTGGTCTGCTCTCTGTCTCTGTTGACTTCGTTTATGTAGTATGATACTGAGAATTTGGAGCTTAAGCGCATGTGACTGCACCTTGATAAATTAGATGCATTATCTGATTGTCGTTTTGCATCTGGACTTTGCTTTCGGCAGGAACATTTTTCATATTCACGGGCATTTGTGGTTTAGCGATCCTGTTTACTGTGAAGTTAGTGCCAGAGACCAAAGGGCAAGCACTGGAAGAAGTGCAAGCATCGCTTGTTCATATTTCTGCAGTGAGTTAAAGTAATGTGATCTCCTGTAAGTCTAACAACATTGCAATTGCGCCTATTGGGATGTCAAAAGACTTCTGTAGTATGAATATTTTGTTGCTGATTGCAAACTGTGAGATGCCAACAAGTAAAAGGAAGAGCAAAAGCATTGTGATCTCCTTTTCCTGTTGCTGAGTGATTGATTTTACCGAGCTACTACTAGTCAAGCTTTTATTTCTATTAAACTGTCGGATTGTGTCCGGGCCAGGTTTCGCCGACCTGGACAAATCCACCTTCCCGGGCGAACCTAATGACATACTCGGCCACATCCCCTTATGTATTCTAGATATTACACATGAAGTATGCTCCCAAAGTTAACCTCGTATGAAATCTTCCTCTGTAGTTCTTCAGACCAAAGTTGCATAAAGTCGCTGTAAAACCCCAGTCCGTAGACTCCGTACTATGGTTCGAGGATATACATAAAAGGATGAAGCTCTAAAACAATTCAACTTAATAGTACAATGGTTTTTTTCTATATAAATCTTATTGCAAAATTATAATCAATATCATGAATATTTAAAAGGCAAAATGCACTACCAAAACAATTTCAAAGTTCCTGACATTGTTATAAAAAAAATTAACAATCCTCATCTTCGCAAACAATCCCCACATAGGATTAATTTCGCGTTTTGCAAAGAGGTAAAGGAAAAGTCTGAGAAAGAGAAATGAGAGTTAGGATAGATAAAAAATGGTGTTACAGTCGCACTTTGCCAGGTGACAAGACCCCGAAAACCACGTCGGCTATGATTATGCCCTTCATAAAATCATCTCACGTAGATTGACGACGAGCATAAATCAAGAAAGGCAAATTCTCAATACTAAGCACACAAATATCGCCATGATGAGACATCTTCATATCCAGTTTGGGGCCAGGCTTGACGCCAAACTTGCAACATTCGTTCTCTCTCGATACAAGACCAAATTGGGTGATCTAGGCGTCTACGGAAAGAGCACGCCACATACTTCGAAGGCGTAGCCAGTTCCAACCACAAAACTAATCAAAGAGGTTGAGAAATCGCGTTGAATATGCACACTCCCGAGTTAGGACAGAAAGTCTGGAAGGTCGGTCCTCCCAAACCGGCCGTCGGGTCCGCGTCCTGCCAAAGGCGAGAGTGTTGAGTCAGTCAGGAGAGTGCTGCCAAGTGCCAAGTGCCCCGCTTCGGCGAGGAAGCCCTCAGATTTTGCTGCCACGGAAATGAGGGAGACTCACGAGAGTATCGCCACCGAAACGTGGATGCTTGAAGCTCGAGGAAAAGCGGAAAAGACGAATGTTACGTAGGCCGGCGACGCAATTCTCCGGTCGCAGGCGAGCGTTTGGAAGCACTCTCAGCCCCTTCTCCGATCTTCCTCTCCTGTCTTGTGGCTTGTCTCTCTCCCGATTGACTTCGAACACTTAAAAAGAGCAAGCAAGTCCTCACAACAACCTAAGGTATTAACGGCACAACCTTAAATTTCAGTTCTCTCAGCCTTTTGTTTTCATTGTATATGTAAGAAAATGTTGAGCTGTCGCACTTGCAAAAGATATGAAATTTTTTATGATTGAGAAAATTAGACTAGAAATCCTTATGATTTTGTGTAAATGCAATGAGCCTTAAAGATTTTAAAGGTGAAAATCAAGTCTCAAGCGTATTGATTCTTATGCAATAGAGTCACAATTTCGCCAGTGAAGCGTCAACTTGTTGGAACTTGAACTATTTTGATTTCTCACCAAATTAAGTATCATTTGGACTATACTTAAATGGATAAAACAGGCAAATTTTATCGATCATGGAGTATATGGATTGATTGTGACTAATTTGCCTCAAAGTCAATTGAAAATTCAATTAAAACTAAAAAACCAAAGACAGGATCTTTGATTTCAATTTGAACAATGAAAGGCTAATCAAAGATTAATTAATTATTATGGATAAGTGCATTAGAAGTCCCAAGACTTATTATGAAAGTACAATTGAGTCCTAAAATTTTCAAAAAGTGTAATTAAATCTTAGAACTTATGACAAAGTGCAATCCATAAACTTTCAAAAAGTACAATTAAGTCCCAAAACTTGTCAAATTGGTTCAATCAAGTCATTTCGTTGATTCCACTTTTTGAAAGTTTTATAACTCGATTATACTTTCGTGATAAATTTTAGGACTTCTAGTACGCTTATCTTAATCATTCATGTACTGAAATTCAATAGAGTAACAAGATCCATGAGTTTAATTTTGAATTCGAAATAATGTTTCGCTAGAGAAAGAACAAGGAAGGAACGAAGTGCTCCGTCAATGTTTGCCTCTTTGCTCGTGTGATTGATCAAACTTTCATTTTTCTATTTTTTATTTTATTCGCGTGATGTCGGGGATCACATGGGTTAATAGATCCCAAGGAGTACGTTGACCTGGATTGTTTAAGAATATAAAAAGACTCAAGTTGCTCCTCTAGGATCAATTATGTGTGCCATGGGAACTCAATTTGGCAAAGAGATGTTAAATTCTGACTTTTCACTACTTTTAATTGTATTTTGGAAAAAAAAAAATTACTTACAACAAAAACACTTTCTCGTGACGTAATCTGTTATTTTTGGTGATCTCCTGGGCAGCTGCTCTATTTGGGCTGGAGCTTCTAATGAGGTAATTCTCCACCAAGTAGAAGTTACAATGCCGGCTGATTATTCATCACCCACCGAGCTCGGCATAGTTGAGGATTCACTCTCTATGGCAGCGTTGAGTCCTATCGAGCATACAATGTTACATGGCTACCATCTTATCATCTCTCAGACTTGTGTAGCTCTGTTATTCAAGGGAAAATACTGGGAATCGTGCAATTTACGGTGAAATTTGCACGTGGAGGAAGTAATAAAATATCCCAGCATGCTTGTTATCTAAGTTTTCGATTTCAAACTCTTTAAGAGTACCCTATGTGCTATCTCTTGTCTCTAGTTATGCTGCAAATTTTTTTTTTTTTTTGGATAGGTAGCACTAGCAGTCTGGTGTAGTTTCTATCGACCATAAATGAGTGAATCGCCGCTGTAACTACTACAGATTTGAGCAACTACTCGCATGATCACTCAAAAAAAACTTAGAAAGCGAACATAAAATAATGAGGAAGCTATGGAGTGGAGAAAACTTCTAATGCAACAGAGTCCTTTACTTTGAACTCTATATCTCTGCCTCTCTTCGCTTTCAATTCTCGCATTCACTCACGACTCATTCTTGCCAATTTTCATGTCTTGAAAACTCGAAGAGCTTTTAAACAAAAGATATGGAGAGAGGAAGGCTAGGAGAAGATGGATCGCCAACAAGTGCTCTGCTTCCCGAAGAAGTCTCTGCCCATGGCAGTCATGGCAGCTCCATCACGTCTTCAAGTGATCCTGCAGTCACGCCTCTTGTCATTTTTAGCACTCTCGTTGCCGTTAGCGGCTCTTTCGTTACTGGGTGTGCTGTGAGTACTGTCTCATCTTTTAGATTGATCACCAAGACACTAGCTTTATTTTCTCTTTTTGATTCTTGATGCTCTATTTTTCCCACATCTGTATTGAATTAGATGTGAATTTTGCAGCCAGGGCGCCTTTTTTGATGTACCAGATGATCGCCAAGTAGGGTGGTGTCTTGATTTCTTTCAAGTTCAACCGAAATAGTTTGTTAGGAAAAGATAAGAGGAAAGAAGCACATAACCTGGTCAAAGTTTTTCTGTTCTCTTGTATTTTTGGTCAACATTGTGTTTTTATGAAAAATATGAGCTTCTGTGTTAGCCTTGGCGTAAGTAAGATGCAGCAACCAAGATGTGTGTCTGCAACTACAGTTGAAATGTGTTTGCTACTGGGTGTCTAAAATTGTGTTTATTTCATGAAAAATGAATGATTTAAAAAACTTTTCATTAAAAAAGATTGCTTGTATCACTTGGGAAATGTTATAAACGGTCCCTGAACTTTCATCTAGCGTTCAATTTCATCAATGAGCTTTCGATTTGCTCAATTTGGTCCCCGAACTACCACTTAATGTGCAATCTCATCTCTAGACTTTTAATTTGTTCAATTTGGTCCATGAATTATCGATTAATATCTCGATCTAGTCCCTGACTATTTGAAAATTGACCAATTGCGTCCTTCTGTTAGTTAAAGTTGACAAAATTGGCTTCCATAGCTTTTAGTCTCTTAAATATAAAATAAAAAAGGACATGTGGAATATCCACATGGAAATTACCTTTAAAATAGGTCAAATTGTGGCTACCGTTAAAAAAAAAAAGAAAAAAAAAAGAAGAAAATATGGAACCACTTCTTCTCTTTGCTTTTGTGATTAGTGCTCTCATCTCTAGCTGACCCCTAATTTGTTTTCCTTTTTTAAGATATATATTGACTCATAATTCTGGTAATCCAACTTAGTTCCACGTTATCAATTAATGCTCCACGTCATCACTTAACGGTTTGAACAAATGGAAGGATTAATAGAACATTTGGTAATAGTTCATGGACCAAATTGAGTAGATCAAAAGCTTAGGGATGAAATTGGTCAATTTTCAAATAGTTAGAGATTAGATCGGACATTTATCGATAATTCATGGACCAAATTGAACAAATTAAAAGTCTAGTGATGAGATTGCACATTAAGTGGAAGTTTAAAGACTGTTTGTGACATTATCCCTATCACTTACAAAATTGAATAAACGAAAAATGTTTTTATCATCTATAAAAATGTTTAGACTTGAGTTATTTTATCATCAATTTTCAAATACAAAAAAAATGTTTTTTTTTTGTTGACTGATCAAGTAATACAAATGATCATTTAAAAAAAATATAAATATTCATTTTTAATGAGATAAAGGGAGCCTAAAAGTTGGTAAATTATTTTCCAGGAGCACCTGTATGTTGTGTTCTTGATCACTTGGCTGATACCAAGTAGATTGTTTTCCAGAAATGTGCTTTTCGCTGCATTTCTTGACAAGATTCGTAGCTGCCAAGTAGAAGGTACCATTAACTGGCGGCGTTCTTGCAATGCAGAGCGGTTATTCTTCACCAACTGAGTCAGGCATAATGGAGGATTTAGGCCTCTCCACAGCAGCGGCAAGTCCTATTAAGCATTCATGCTTATATTTCTAGGATTGTTCATCTATTGGCGGCTATACTAATTTATTTCCATCAATATACTGTCAAATGAGATTTATTGTAGTGAAATAAAACGCACAAGACTTAGTATACTAACTGGAAGTGACATCTGTATCAGTGACACCAAACGGAGAAATGGAAAGTGGAACACATCTTGTATTCATATTCTCCCCCATTTTATGTTGCAGTATTCGCTTTTCAGTTCAATATTAACAGTTGGAGGTCTCATAGCAGCTCTGGTAAATGGGAGGATAACAGATTTGATTGGGCGTAGACGAGTAAGTGAACCTCTACCTCTCCCTTTCATCCTTAAAAGCTCATTGAAAAGCCCAGCAGATCTTCAGTGAGGCTCATATCTTTTTGATGCAGGCAATGTGGCTTTCTCAAATAGTTTGCGCTGCGGGATGGCTTTCTATAGCATGTGCCAAGGTTCCTACCCTTCCTCTTGCCTCTTCAGAATTTTTTTCTTCATCATTGATGACTTGATGAGTTCGTTCAGATACCAGTCCCGTAGGATTTTTTTTTTCACTGCAAGTGTGGAACTCTGCACTTCAAACTATCTGCCTAGCTGGTTAAGGGATCACGTTCATGCAATTGATTTTCTTCCAACTAAGACACAAGGAAAATTTTTGTGACATCCTATTTTTGTGAATGATCAAGTCACGGTTTAGGCAGTGAGATAGAGCATAAGCACTTAATGATATATCCATTGAATCTGCAGAATGCTTGGTGGCTGGATATTGGGAGATTGCTAAACGGGCTTGGCATTGGTATTATATGCTATGCGGTATATGCAGGAAGATTCGGACTTATTGTCCTAAAAAATTTCTAGAAGTTGATGTGGCCAATTTGCTGTTGATTATTTTCTTTGTTTCCAAACAGGTACCTGTGTACATTACAGAGATAACGCCCAGAACTGTCCGGGGAGCATTCACGACCTTCAATCAGGTCAAAAAGTTTGCACAATGTAGAAATTGAATGTGAGTGAAGACAATTCAGTTGCTCACTGACACACACTTGGCCTCTGTTGCAGTTCATGTTATGCTGTGGCTTTTCGTTGATATACTTTCTGGGAACCATTGTCTCCTGGCGCATCTTGGCTCTAATAAGTAGTTTTTCCGATCCCTTCTTTTATGTTATGTGGCAAATAAGTTGGGAAAATATTGGAGGGTCATTCTTGGTGATTTCATCTTCAGGTGTTATTCCTTGTGTCATACAAATTGTGGGTTTGTTCTTTGTTCCAGAGTCTCCTAGATGGTTGGTAAGTTGTTAATGGAGTTAAGGCATAGAATTAACATTTAAATGGCAGCTCTGGAAAACAATCCAATTGGTGTACTGTTGATTACCCTTGTAAGAACTGGCTTATTGTGTAAAATCATACAACTGGATGACAAAGCCAAAACCATGCATTTTTGTAGTAAGGAAGATTACTAGCACATAGTCACTTGCAGGTAAGAGTCCACCAACAGGAGGAGTTTGAAGTCACATTACAGAGACTCAGAGGCAAAGGTGTCAATATTACTCAGGAAGCAGCCAGTATTCGAGTAATACCTCAATCTGGCATTTGTTTCTTATAATTTGGAAGCATATGATATTTTGGCAATGTTGTGCTCTCATTTCAATTTTTCTTATAGGACTACACAGAGACCTTCGAACAACAGTCCCAATCTGGAATTCTGCATTTATTCCAAAGACGATATGCTCGTCCACTTATGGTGAGAATGCCCTCCAATTCAAGTTGCTTGCAATTCTTTTCCTAATCTTGTAACTGGCAGATAGCAGTCGGGCTGATGATGCTTCAACAATTTGGTGGGAGTAACGCAATTGCCTCCTACACAGGCTCCATATTTGAATCAGCTGGTAAAATCAAACACTAAATACATTTAGTAACTTATGAATAATGAAGGCATGGTCATCTTCATCTTTTATCTTGGCAGGCTTCTCAAGTACCTTTGGTACCAGAAGCATAGCAATTATCCAGGTACAAGACATCAAGAATTGCGGTGAAACACGAATTTTGTTATTTCATCACATTTTCTAAAGATTCTACACGTGTTTTGCAGATCCCAGCAACAGCTCTTAGTGTAATATTGACTGATAAAGCTGGAAGACGACCACTTCTGATGGTTGGGACTGATAAATTTTCTATAATCGCCTTAATGAGACCACTTTTTGAGATATTAAGCCTAAACCAAACTTTTTATTGGCAGATTTCTTCGGCGGGAATGTCCTTAAGTTGCATTCTTCTAGGATTGTCATTCTTCATTCAGGTTTCATGAACAAAAACTATTCCTACTCAGGGTTCTCGATGTTTTTAGGCGACCTTATTGTTTCCTCCTATTTTTCTCTGTCACTGGACCAGGACCTTAATCATTGGAAGGCAGTGACCCCAATTTTGGTGTATGTAGCAATAACTGTAAGTCTCTATAATAGTGCCTTTTTTGCTCGTCTCTTTTCATCTTAAACCATTGCTCAATGGCTCGTTCAGACGAAGGTTGCTGACAGTGACAGATGACTATTTCGTTTAGGCATATTCCATAGCTTACTCACTTGGCATGGGGGGATTACCATGGGTTATCATGTCTGAGGTACATGGCTTCAGTCTAAATTTGCACTAGGTAATCTTTATCACAAGACAATTCTCAGTGAATAAGTTCTCTGTAGATATTCCCAGTAAACATTAAAGGATCAGCCGGGAGCCTGGTGACGTTTGTGAATTGGTCCTGTTCCTGGATTGTGACTTACACTTTTAACTTCATGTTTGAATGGAGTGCACCCGGTACTCTTTCTCTCTCTCTCTCTCCCTCCTCCCCCCTCCCCCGCCTCTCTCCTGTCCGTTTGTGTATGCTTAACGTGGATTGTTCTACTTTCAGGGACATTTTTCATATTCGCATGCGTATGCGGTCTTACAGTCTTATTCACCATGAAGGTAGTGCCGGAGACCAAGGGGCGAGCATTGGAAGAACTGCAAGCATCACTTGCCCATTTTCTTTGATGATTATCAGCCGCAGGTTGTTGGAATTAGAATTGGTATGAGCTGAACATAAGCAGCATCGATAGGAAGGCTGACAGGAGGCTATTTGTTGCAAAGTATTAATGCCATGTGGAACGAGGAGGAAAGAAAAAAGGAGAAGGTCCATAGTAATGCATTCCATTAATGACAATAAATTACACAAACCGAATTGTAAATCGATAATTTCAATTTTAAGCACCTAAATTTGTATAACTGCATATTGATTGTACGGAGGCAGAGTAAAAATAGAGGAGAGTTAAAGATACGATAGATCCAAAAAAAAAAAAATTGCCTGCATACTCAGACCCAAAAAAGAAAAAAAAAAAAATCCCCGCATGCTCTCATTTGCAATGTAACAATCACAAATTGTTACAAGGGGCACCATTTTCTCTTGTTTTCACCTTGTGGCCGTGCCAAGAAAACAAAGAAAGGCAAGTGGAGCCAAGCGAATTGAAAGAAAGAGACAAGAAAACCCTAGGTTTGCCCTTGGCTATAACCTTCCTATATGTAGCGGCACGGTGTCAAATTAAATGGTGGGCTCCTCCAGCGAGGCACTAGCCTAGGTTGTCCTTGTTTTCTCTTCAAGTCCGGCCGCTAGTGGGCTCCTTCAACGAGAAGTGAATAGAAGCCGCACAATGGGACGGGACTCCGTAGTGGCGTTGTTTAAGGAAGCCGCACGCACAACGAAGGGAAACGGGGCTGCTGTACACTGAACTCCTTAAAACCGAGAGTTGAGATTTTTTATCTTTTGCTTGGTCGTGAGCAGAACTAAAAATACCTGGTAATTGCGCTATGAATTTACATCCAAATGAATTATTTATTTATAAATATTTTAGGTTTAGGTATAATTTGGGTGTGTAAGTTATTTGAGCATATGAGCAACTATAACTTTTTTTTTTTTGGTAAATGTAAGAATAAATAGATAGCTTTAACCAAATATACAAAAGAATGGCATCAAAAACTTGCACTCAAGAAAACAAAAGTCAGGATGAGTGCAAGGGAGCCGAAGTAAAATACAAGGAAAAGAAAAAACAGCAACAATCACAACAAACTACAACCAGCACAGCAACTAGCATAACCAAATGGAGCCAACTCCCGAGCCTCGACAAACCTTCCACAAAGTGGGACGAAGAACGGAAAGAAAAGCACAAGTGGGAAGCACGGAGAAGGCAAAACCAACAACGACGGCACTACTAAGCATGAGGAGAAGGACCGAAGAAGATGGAAGGGTTAAAGCCCCAACTTCTCTGAAGTCTCCTGTTTCTGGGTATGTCTAGGACGCTGCTGAAGGTAAGCACCTTATCATTTATAACCTCAATAAGATGTTTCTTAAGTGCTGGAACCACCAAGGCTTCACCCCGAAAGATAATGCCGTTTCTTTTCTTCCAAATTAGATGGCATAAGGCACCAAAAGAGAACCGATTGATATAATGGTAAAAGTCCTTACCCGAAAGGAAATCCAAGGCCCACCTAAGGTTATCAACCCAAGGCCTATTACGCCAAGGGAGATTACACCTAGCAGCCCAAAAGTAAGCAAGAGTCGCCGACACATGGCAATCAAAAAATAAATGGTCGATCGAATCTGGAGTGGAGTTGCAAAAGGCACATAAAGCATGATCAATTCTTCCATAAGATAGTAGGAGCACTTGGGTAGGCAACCGGTTTTTGACGATCAACCAAAGGTTGAATTGATATCTAGGGGCCAAGGCTTTGTTCCAAATAAAAGATGCCCAAGGAACATGATATCTCTTGGTCCATATGGTATCCCAAGCTAAGGCAATAGAGAATACACCGGAAGAGCTACAATGCCAAGAGAACCAATCAGGTCTGAGGGAAAGCATCAGTAAAGAGATACCCCAGCATTCCAAGAGAGAAATGAGTGACTGGTTCGAAGAAGAGCACAGGTCCGCAACAGTAGCTAGCCTAGACAAGCTAGAAGACGCAATAATCGAGTCCGGAATCAAAGAACACAGAGGCCCCTCCTGGTGCCAATGATCATACCAAACAAAGATGGACATTCCATTGCCAATTACCTACATGAAGGACATTCAGAACTCCCTTCTAAGGTGTAGAATTTTTTTCCAAGCCCATGAGCACACAGATGGTTTAGGAGCACTCCAAAAGTTTTTTCTCTTTAAGAAAATGGAATGAATCCATCTACACCACAAAGATTCTTTGTCTGTGAATAAGATCCAAATATATTTAACCATTGCCGCTTTGTTACAATCTTGTAGCTTTCGAATTCCTAAGCCTCCTTCCACCTTAGGGAGACATACTTCATCCCAGGAGACTTTAGCCTCGCCCAGCCCAAGGCTAGAGCCCTTCCATAAGAATTGTCTCAAGATATGCTCAATACTGTCAATGATAGAAGTCGGTAAGGTAAAAACACTAGCTTAGAACGCTTGTATCGAGTGTAAGACTAACCTGATTAATTGGAGTCTCCCCCCAAAGGATAAAAACCGATGGGTCCAAGAATGGATTTTGGAGGTAATACGGTCAATCAAGGAAATGCAATCTACTTTTCCAAGTTTGGAAGAGATGATGGGCAAACCCAAATAACGCACCGGAAGATTCCCTTCTTGGAAACCAAAAACCGAAGGATGTTCCGTAAGGAGGAAGAACCACCAGACAAGAAGACTTCACTTTTATCTCTATTAGGTAGAAGTTTGCTCCAGGAGGAGAACGTATCTAATCCTCTCTTAAGTAAAGAAGCCGATGTCCAATCCGCTTGACAAAATAAGAAAACATCATCGGCAAAGAAGAGGTGGGATAACTTCACCGATTTACATCTCCAAAAGTATTTAAAATCCTTGTGGACTATGCGAGCACTTAAGATGCTGGAGAATACTTCCATAACGAGGGTAAAGAGATAAGATGACATAGGATCCCCCTGTCGGAGTCCTCTCCCCCCTTGGAAGAACCCATGGCGCTCCCCATTAATCAAAATAGAATACTTCAGGTGCAAACACATATCATAATGCGCCGAACCAACCACTTAGGAAAGCGAAAAGCCAATAATGTAAGCTTAAGAAAGTCCCAATCAATAGTGTCATATGCCTTCCGAAAATCAACTTTGATTGCGCATTTTGGAAGATATGGTTCACGGTGAAAGCCATCAAACAATTATTGAATAAGAAGGATATTGTCCCTAATCCTTCTACCTTTAACAAACGCATTTTGGGACGGACCGATCGGGTCATTCAAAATAGTAGCTAACCAATTAGCCATATCTTCGTAATAACTTTGTAAATGGTATTGCAACATGCAATATGTTTGAAATCTGTAACGGTACAAGCATTATGAACTTTGGGAACTAAGGCAAGGATAGTATTATTTACCTCCCTAAGCAAACAGCCCAAAGAGAAGAAATCACTAATCGCCTCAACCACTGAAGGTCCAACAATCTCCCAATTGTTCTTGAAGAATTCAGCTGAGAAGCCATCCGGCCCAGGCGCCTTTCCCTTAGGAAGAGAGAAGAGTGTATTCTTAATTTTCGAGTCAAGAACTGGATCTACTAGATTGTGAATCTGATCATTAGAGAGTGGACGCTGAATGGTGTCCTTAAGCTCCTGGATGGAAGGCTTCGTAAGGCCATCATGAGGAGCAAGAAGATCCAAGAAGAAGGACACAAAAGTTTGCGGGACCAAGTCGGGATCTGTAATAAGGGAGCCGGATGGATCTCTAACAGAAATGATCCTATTTGTAGTATGCCCGCAATTAATAGATTGGTGAAAGAACCTTGTGTTGCTATTGCCTTCCTTCAACCACCGAATTCTTAACTTTTGTTTATAAAACAGTTCTTCATGGTTGCGCAAGTCGAGGAGACAGCGTTGAGTCTTCTCAAGCTCAGCCAAGGCAACATTATGTGTATCTGATTGGAGTTCAATCTGAGTTTGATGAAGAGCTTCCCTTGCCTCAGTTGTTCTTGCCGATATGTTTGAGAAAGCTTCTTGATTAAGCCGTTTGAGACGGCCTTTCAAATCTTTCAACTTAGACACTAGTCCGAACATAGGAAAACCATTAATGGGATTGTCCCAAGCTTGCTGCACAATAGGGATGAAATCTAGGTGCTTCGACTAAAAGTTGAATTTAAAGGGCTTTTTCCTTAAGAACAGGCTAATAACTCGACCACCATAGGGGAGTGATCCAAAATGTCGGGGGGCAGAAAATTGGCTTCAGAAAAAGAGAACTCAAGGTTCCACTTAGAGTTGACCAAAACCTAATAAATCTTCCTCAATTTTCTATTGGGGCCTAAAGAAGTAGACCAAGTAAAGCGAAGGCCTACGTACCTGAGATCAACCAGCTTAGTCTGAGACAAATAGATAATAAACTCATCGAAATAAGGAATCCGTGTATTATAGCTTCCTATATGATCTCGATGGGTCTTTAATCGCATTGAAATCACTTGCAACCAACCATGCCGATTCTGCATAAGACTATTCATGCGAAGGAGATCACCCCATAAAGGTTGATGGCGAGCAAAAGAGTGTTCCCCATATATAACAGAAATTCAATAGACCAGTTTAGTCAAGTTGAGCCTGAGGCGACCATGGATAGCTTAGTCGTTAGAGGAGAAAGCTTCGAAACTCACACAATCCGGGTTCCATCCAATCCATATTCTTCCCCGATGGGAATACTCATAGTTAGCGACCCAATTCCAGTCTTTGAGGACATATGAAGAAATAGAATCAAACAAGGCCTCGGGGACTTTTGTTTCCAAGAAGCCCACAGGGCAAAGGTTATGTGTAGAGATGAGTCTCCTGACTTCGACACATTAATGGAGCGCATAAGGCCCCTAATATTCCACACTCCTATATACATATTTACAAGGAGGCAAAGAACAATTACCTTTTCTTGGACGACCTGCGCCGATTTGCAGCCGATGCAGGAAGAACTGATGGAGGCGGATCAGGAAGAAGTTTGATTAGCTTCTCTTGAATTGTTTCAACCTCTGTGAGGGAGGGATCTCTAGGCAAAGGGGGCATGTGGATAATAACTCCTCATCCGACGCAGCATGAGCACTAAATTCAGCAATCTCATCACCCGAGCTGTCATGTGGTATCAGAAAAGTGGGTAGATAAGCTGAGTCTACTGTAGAGGAGGGCTAGGTTTCCTCTTTCTTTGAAGCTTGCTTGGAGCTTCCTTGTGGTTTCTTAATCGAAGGCACAAGAGGACCCTTCTTAAGGAGAGTATCTTTCAATTTCAACAATTGTCCTTCCTCAGAAGGATGTGGCAACTTAACAAAAGTAGTCTTAGCAATGGGAGCTTTCTTCTTTTTTGTTTTCACTTGTCTTCATTCTCGATCGACAGCTGGACGGGAGGAGGCCGGCAGATCAGCTTTCAAGGCCACTGGTTGGGCTCGATCATCTCTCTAAATTGAGCAGGAACTTGCAAAGGGACAAGTGGTAGAATAACATTCGAATCGGCGTCCGTTTGTATAACAAAAGAAATTGCAGTAGCTGCAATAGGTTTCGTAACAAGTCTGACCACCATAGGGGAAGGATCTCTCAAAGTACCCACGTCTTGCCTTTGCTGATTGCCAATGCCTAAAGGAGAAGCCATCGGAACAAGGGAGGGGGGCAAACCTCGAGGGGTAGGGGCAAGGGCCACTATAATCGGGTTTTGCTGAGTGGTAGCTGTTGCATGAGGGCGGACAATGTCAGGAGAGTGCTTGTGGCCAAAAATGCCACAACCCGAGCATGCTAGAGGCTTCCACTCGTACTCAACTTCAAGCAAACACGATTCACCATTGAGGGTAACTTCAACGACATCACGGATAGGCGTATCAGCAGTAATCTTGACACATACTCTAGTAAAGGCAACCATTTTCATCTGCTCGGTCCTTGAATCCACATATAGTGGTTTTCCAACTGCACTAGCCACTTTACGGATGCCTTGAGCAGACCAGAAGGCTAATGGGAGATTTTTTAGCCTCACCCAAATCGGCACGGTCAGATGAGATTCCTTCTTCAGCTCCAGGGCAGGTTTCCACTGCTGAAGAACTAAAGGCACACATGAAACTATGATGGGTCCTCCTTTAAGAACTTTCCTTTGAAAATCCCCATCCGACACATGGAAGAAGTAGAAGCCCTTACCATTGGACATAACTTCAAGAAGGTTGGGCCCCCAAGCGTTCTTAAATGCAATCTCTGTCGTCTTAAAAGGCAATCTTCTACCAATGAAATACCCAACCAAGCATTCATGTAATTTAAGATTAGTGGCCTCAATAATATCACTTGTCAATTCAATAACCGGTCTATCATTAATATAAGAAGGAGCAATATACTCCAAACCGTAGCCCTTGGAAGCTACCCTTGCGACACTAACCCAGGATCGAGCATTAGGGTCCTTTAAGTCTCTCCTTGGTTGAGGGTGAATAGATTTAGATCTATTTCTATTTCGACTCTTGTCTTTATTGATTGCAGGAACTCGAGAAGGCTGGGCAACATGAGTTTCTTCTCTCATCACAGTAACAGGCACATTGGGGCATCCCAAAGCTTCCTTAGAAGCACCCTGAGTTGGTAGGCCAATAGCAGAGGGGGAGGGGCTTCTGTTACTTGTCCCTTCCTCAGCATTATGGGCCGAAGACAGCCAAGAGGCCATCATGAAGCAAAATTCGCGAACCAGCAACAACAGTAGCGAGAAAACCCTAAACGAAATATTCCATCATAGTCCCAAGAGAAGGACGTATCGGGGCCAGCTTTTAGGGGGTTTAGAAGAGGGCTGAGAGGCTCCTCTAACCACCCAAGGAAGGCCACAACCAGCGGTCAACTCTTCAAGGAATCAATCACGAACAGCTCACAGGAACAGTGAAGCATCACCCAGCGAGAGAGAATTCGTGAACAGTAAAACGAAAGCTGAGTGATTATAACTTTAATTCTTCGATTATTAGTGAATTATTTGTTACTAACTCTTTTCATGAATATATGTATTGACATTTAGACCGAACTATGTAATTTTTTAGTGATCTTTATTGCTTATTATTTTTTTTTTTCCAATAATTTTTCTTGACTTATTTTACAAGATCTCGGTTAACTTATGCATTAATATATTAAACAATTGATATTGAAACTTGAAGATAGGATTTTCTAGATTTTGACTTGGAGCTTTTGCTTGTCTGATTATCATATGAATTTTTTTTATTGCAATTATGTTTGGAGCGAAAATAGAAGCTGAAAAATTTAACGAAAGGAACAACTTTGGATTATGGAACATTAAGATTGAGGAGTTTGGTGAAGCATTGACAATCAATGGTAAGTTGCCTAAAACAATGAAAAATGACTAAAAGGCTAATGAGGAAGGCAAGGAATATAATCCCGTTGAACCTATTGGATGAGGTGTTAATAGAGGTAGTCGAAAAGAATGACACCACAATGTTGTTGGCAAAATCTTAGGTACTCCATGTAACGAAGGGTTTGAAGTATCGCTTATACATATTGAACATGATGTTTCAATTTAAAAATAATGCACATCTATCAAATCCCACCTAAATGAGTTTAACAAACTCATGATGAAGAGCAAGGCATGATGTTACTAGCTTCTTAACCAAAGTGATGTGACCACTTTATTTATTCATTACTATAGGGGCACGCAAAGATTATTTTGAAAGCAGTAAAATCCACCTTGTTCTCTAAGAAATGGTAGAGAAAGTTGCAAGATGACAATCTAATGCAGGATTTAGTGCAAAGGACTAGTGATTCGAGGCAAATATCAACATTGGTGGTCCGATAGCAGCAGAGGTAAAAGAAGGTCGAAGTGATGCCACATAAATTTTAGGGACGCATGAAGTGCATTGAGTATCATGAGAATGAGCATGTTAGAAGAGATTGTCTGAAGTGGAGAAACTGAGGGGATAGGCAGAATGCCATAAGTAGTGTGACGAACATTGTTGAGATGAGCACTTGTGATGCATAGGTTATTTTTTGTGTGACTACTGATTAGTCAAGAGACAAATGGATGCTATAATTGGGGTGTTCTTATCATATGACGCCTCATAGGAACTAATTTACTATTTACTAGACTACATATGGTGGTAGAGTTCTACTGTGGGAATAATGTAGCCTACAAGGTTGTTGGGATATGAACAGTTTGAATTCAGCACAATGGAATGGTGCACACACTAACAACCTTGAGACATGTACTAGAGCTCAAAAAGAATCTTGTTTCTCCTAGGACACTTAGTGACATTAGGTATAAGTATACCACTAAAGGTGGAGTATTGAAGATCTCTTGAAGAGTCATGACAGTAATAAAATGAAAGAAAGTTAATACTCTTCATTCTCTACTAGGATATACCTTGACCAAAGTTGTTGCAATTTCATCAGTAAGTTAATCTCTAGCTTGACTCAATTATGGCATATGTGGTTAGAGCACATGAGTAAGGTAGGTATGATGATGTTAGGTGGGGCGGGGATTGTTGAAAGGTCAAAAGATAGGGAAGTTGGTCTTATGTAAGCACTACATTTTTGGGAAATAGGGTTGGATTAAACTTACTATAGCTATTCATTTGACCAAGCAATTGGTTGAGTACATTCATTCAAACGTAAGGCCCATCTCTGATTCTTTCAAAAGGAGATGTCCAATATATGATAACATTTATCGATGACTATTTGAGGAAGGTATGTACATACTTTTTGAAGTACAAATCCGATATGTTCAATCAATTTAAGAAATTTAAGGCATTGATTAAATAATAATTAGATAAATAAATCAAGAGCTTTAACATTGACAATGGTATAAAGTTACGTGGTAAAGATTTTACTGAGTTATGTGAGAGAGAAGGGATTATGAGCACAGACTTGGGAAACCACAGTAGAATGTCATAATAGGACGGAAAAATAGATTTTCACTTAAGTGAGCTCGATATATGCTTTAGCATATAGGACTAGGTAAGCAATTATGGGCAGAAGCACTAAACAATGCATTTTACTTGGCAAAAGAACGCTTCAAGTGCCATAACTTTGCCCAAAGGGACACTTAAGTGCCATAACTTACGAAAGGTACACTTAAGTGCCACATTTTAAGAAAAGTGGGACACCTGAGTGCCATCTCCGGCGAAGCTGGCCGGAAATCATACGTGGCATTAAAAAATTAATCTCTCGCCGATATGTCTCGCCGGAGAGCTGAGTCAGCTCGAATTAACCCCAAACGACGTCGTTCTGGGTGTTCGCCCAAAATAGACCCCTTAAATCAGCGAAACGCCGTCGTCTTCCCCATTTGCCCTAAATCTAAAACCCTAAATCGGGTAAAATGCTATTGAAGCGCTTGAGCCCTAATCCCGCATCTTAATTCGATTTGCCCCAAATTCTACCACCGAATATTGGAAATGGAGAGCAAGACTTTCAGCAGCGGCTCAAATTTCTCTCGTCGAAGCGAAGGAGAAGGCGAGCATTTATGTTTCTGTGGGTTTCCAAGTCCAAGAAGAACATCGTGGACTCGAACGAATCCCGGGAGAAGATTCTATGGATGTGCTCGATACAGAGAAGGCTCGAAGTGCAAATACTTCAAATGGGTCGATGCGAAATTCTCTCACCGAGCCACAGAGGTGATATTCGACCTACTTGATGGATGTCATCAACCTCCATCTACGCTTGTGGACGACTTGGACGATGTTGACTCAATGCAAGCTCAAGCTCAAGCATCTTCTGTTAACCATTTGAAGAACGAAGTTGCAAAAATGAAAATTGAACGGAAGTGTTACCAAGCGTTTATTGTGTTGTTGTTTCTTTGTCTATCCTACTTTATGATGAAATGTAATGGACTGGAAGATGAGCGAAGTTTCTCCAACCGCCATAGTTGTAAATGTGTGGGGAAATGTACTTGTTTTGAATGAATGAATGAATGATTTGGAGAGTTTTTGCTTATTCTCAAATATAAATCAATGATGATGGAATGTATATTAGGTCGATGTGTTGTGGTGACTATTTTACTTGAATTGAATGTAAACCAGCAGCAAATGTGTAAACCAGCAGCAAATGTGTAAACCAGCAGCTTCTCTGTTTTGCTGCAAACCACCATATACATAGAATAGACACGAGTGATTATTCGAGTACTATAAGTTGTATCTAGTGATCACTTAAGTGCCAGTCGTGATAGACAAAGAGTCATTTAAGTGTCAAGTTATTATTAAAAGGATCACTTAAGTGCCACTTGTTATTAAAAGTGAACACTTAAGTGCTAGGTTTTTTAGAATGTGATCAGTTAAGTGGCATTTTTTTTGTACACATCGGCTACTACCAGCCACCACCACCGCCCACCCTGGCCATCTCCAGCCATCATCACCACCAGGCATCCCAAGCATCCACTTGAGCCACCACCAACCACCACTATGCTGGCGGTATGTTGCTGCATAAGTTGTTCTTACACCAGCTTGCATCAGCACTACCTGGTGCAAGCTGTGCATATTGCACATACATCTTGCACCAGGTGCAGCAAAAACCTCCAACCCAACCCACTACCACCAGGCTTTTCATCAGCAACCACCACCAGCCACACGAGCACCCCAGTCACCGTCATATATCCACCACCAGAAGTAGCAATAAGTTAAAGAAAAAAAAAAAAAAAAAGAAACAGGCATGCCAAAAATGATAAGCAACAACGGTTGTTCCATTGATTTTGAACATCTGTCTCACAAAGTCAATGACAAATGAGTACTCACAAACTCAACTAACTCAACGACAAAGTATTATAAAAAAAAAAAAAAAAAACATCCACAGATGTTTACAACTGACTCATCAGCCCCGCCCCACAAATCATATCACATCCCATTTCATCAATCATCAATATGCACAATGCCTCCTGTTCGTGCTCGTTTTGATGGACTTCGCACTTGATTCATAATCCTTGCACTTTTTCTAACTGGACGTGAGACTTCTTCTTCAGCTGTCTTGGGATGCGTTGAGTCTGATGGAGCTGCAATTGTCCTACGCTGAACTGATTCAGAAGGAGCTGCAACTGTTGTTGGTTGAACTGATTCGGATGGACCTGCAACTGGGTTCTTCTTACTCTTCTTTCTTGTTGGCGCAGGCAATGTCTTCTTCTTTGTTGGTGTAGCCGTTGATTCTTGAGTTCGGCCTTGAGAGATAAGAATCTCCGAACTTCTCCCAGGCTTCAAAAAGAAAACTCAATTATCAACAAAAGTGTGCACTATAAATTAAATTAAATGCAGCCTATAAAACTTACATTAAGAATAACAGTTCCAGAACGGTCATCTGTATAAAGGCCATAACCATATTGTTTAAGCCTCTTCCCAAGAGCCCTTCTTGTTCGAAGGGGAGCGTCACTTTGAGGTACTTGTGATTGGTTGCCTCTTCTTCTCGCATGTGATTTTTTCGGCTCTTGTGGCTGTTCAGCTACAGAAGGGGCTTCTTCGGCCAATTCTTCAGCTAGGCGTCTTGTAGATGGCCTTCTTACAGGTGGCTCTTGATTTGGCTTTGGCTTTCTTCTGGTTGTTTTTCTAGTTACACCTTCGGTAGGCTTTGGTGGTGGCCCTTGTGATGACCCTTCTAGTGGCCTTTGTGATGATCTTTGTGATGGATCTTGTGGTGGCCCTTCAGTTGGGCCCTCTATTAGCGACTGAGCTCTAGCTTGTTTTCTTCGAACCTGAGAAAAAGGCAAAGGACATCATAAATATAACATCAGGCATTAGGCCATATTAGAACGTAAATGAAAAGTAAACTCAAATTATTTAACTGACCGGGTATTTTTTTCTCTGTTGCTGCTGAAGAACAGTCGACTTAACTGGCCCTCTAGTTGTTTTAGCCAATCCTGCAGGTGGCTGTCTTTCACCTTCGGTTCTTTGAACATGCCCTTCATTTTCAAGTATAGTAGGGGCTTCGGCCAATTCTTCACGTGTCACCGTGACCTGACAAAGACAAAAACATTACATATATGTCACTTATATCTATGTACATATTCATAACAAACCATAAAGCAACATAAACACAATTGTCATGACTAACTGGGTTTATTGTCGTCGACTGAAGAACAGTCGAGTCACTTCGCCTTCTGTTTCTCCTTCTCCAACCGTCCCTTCACTAGGCCCTTCGGCTGGCCTCAATTGTTCCTGCTGCTTCTTTAATTGACAACCCTTAATATTATGCTCTGCTATGTGGCAGAAAGAGCACTTTACCGGTACACCCGTCCTATTCATCCTATGGTGACATGAGTCCTCTCCCTCCGTCATTTTTCTTTTTTTCTTTGGTCTTCCCATTCTCTTCTTTAGTGGCAAAGGTTGAGGTGCTTCGCGTTCTGTTGGCTCCCAGAACTTGCTACTTCTAATTGGCTGCAACATAAATTGATACGAAGCAAGATATTTTGGTTTCTTGTACCAATCATCAAGGTAGTCTTCTCGTATTTGTGGCCCTTCAATTGAATTGCACATATGGCATGTGCACAAGGAATTCCACTGAGTTGCCATGCTCTACATGAACACTTCATCGTACCTAAATGGACAACATGCTTATCGGAACCCTTCATTATCTCATATCCTTCATCCCTATTCCAAATGGGATGACAATACCTACTTGCAGCTAAGTTGTCATCCAATTTCTTAGCAATCCTAGGACCATATTGCTTAGTCCACTTTGCGGTGTCATCTCTTTGTCTCAGGCAGCCGAGTCATGACCAAAACACGTATGTCTTCAAGCATCGAGATAATTGATTTACATCTAGCATCTATTATCCTCCCATTGAATGCTTCGCAGATGTTGTTATCAATGTTATCACACTTGAATTCCTCGCTGAAGAACGCCCTACACCAATGCTTCGGGTCTGTTTGGAATAGTGCATCATAACCATCCTTTGTTAATTGAAGCATCTTTTCTTTGGCCACCCTAAAGTCAGCCATATTCGTGCTCTTTGCTAGCTGCCAAAATTGCGACTGCAACTTGTCCCCTTTATAGATCTTTGCCCAATTTGCGTATATGTGTCGCGCACACATTCGATGTTCAGCATAAGGCAACAGCTCAGCTATTGCGAGAACAAGTCCCTGCAATAATGGAATGTATATAAAAAAAAGTAAACAAATGACATGTTGATATCAAAAAGCAAACATTACCTTAAAATTTTATAAAAAGCAAACATTACCTTTTGTTGGTCGCTCATGAACGCCCACCCTGCCCCAT
The DNA here is from genome assembly GCA_017140255.1 of Eucalyptus paniculata subsp. matutina. Taxonomy (NCBI): domain Eukaryota; kingdom Viridiplantae; phylum Streptophyta; class Magnoliopsida; order Myrtales; family Myrtaceae; genus Eucalyptus; species Eucalyptus paniculata. Next base: position 46,118,521 of record CM029436.1, on the reverse strand, counting down.
TTGTTATCTCCAAATCAGTCATCAAATTTTTTAGGAACCAGGACCAATTGTCCTTGTTCTCTACCTTCACAACAGCCCAAGCCAGGGGAAACATTTGGTTGTTTGCATCTCTTCCAATTGCAGCCAGTAATTCTCCCTTGCATAAGCCCTTCAAAAAACACCCATCCAATTCTATAATCCGTCTACAACCGGATAAAAACCTCGTTTGCATGCATCGAAACAAACATAGAGTTTATCAAACTTCGTCCCAACATCGAAGTGGTCTCTCCACGACCTCGAGATACACTCTACTTCCGGGATTTTGCAGCTGCACTCCCAAGCATAGTCCCACAATTGTCCATATTCATCACAGTACTTGACCAATGAGTATCTTCATCACCTTTTGCTTCGATCTTTTACATTGATTCGTAGATATATTGATGCCTACCGCTCCTTCACCAAAGCATCCCGAACCGAGTACTATTCATCTGAGGCATCAGCTTAATCAATTCAAAGAAGTGCTTCGATAACCATGCACTTGTTACTCTTTTATTCTGAAAATTAATGGAACAAGTATATTCCTCTTCGTAGGCTCTAATCTGGAAAGATCCAGTTTTCCTAACAAATGCGCCATAGATCTTCCATGGACAATTTTGCTGCGAACACCTAGCTCTTACAAAGGTCTTAGTGTTTCTAATGAAATCAATGTTCCTTTGTGCAGCAATGGAGATCTTGAAGTATAGCTTCCCTAAATTGTTTAGCATCATGAAATTTCATGCCTACCGACAAAGTGGGAGAGGCAACAGATGGATCATAAGAAGGAAACTTACTTTTCCTTTTCCTTCTATGCATAGGTCCTTCATCTTCTTCAAGCTCATCCCGGGAAGTAGCATTCTCGACGCTTTCTTCATAGTCGGTCTCCTCGCCCAAAGCACCAGCATCTGTATGGCCTTCGGGTCTGTTTGGAACGTCCTCGGCTACTTGCAAAGCTGCAAACTTAGCTGTCAAAAAATCCCTTCGCTGTATTCTTGACTGTACAAGCTCCTCGTCGTCGTCATCACTTATAAAATTTTCAGCAGGCAACCTTCTATCATCATCATCAGTTGATTCAGCTACTTCCCAATCTAATCCAGAGATTGTAACATCACCTATGTCATCATCACTTTGGTGAACTGCATCTGCACTTCTCTCATGCTCATCATATCTTTCCTGCCCTCCTTCGACCCTAACAATACTACCTTGAATACCATCTCCTTCTTGTCCTACTTCGGCACTCTCTCCATCATCATCTTCATCCTCACTTTCACTATTGTACTCAAAAAATATTTTTACCTCTTCACCATGAAGATAATGGTATAGAACATCCCTAAGACCATTATCATCTTCTAAGCATCTCAAACCATCTCTTAAGTCTTTCTCAGGAATACAATACAGCAGCTTCTGAACTTTACAAGGCAAATAAGTGTTTATATCCCTAAGAAATCCTATATAAGATGCTTTCTTTATATCCACAAAGATGGTGCCCTCATTTCCACCCTCATACTCCCACTCATCCTCCCCAATCACAAATTCCCCATTGTAGCAAACTATAACAGCGACATAATCCTTGTCATGCGCCATTACTGCACTAAGAACAAGAAAAAGAATCATTAGTTTTTGGGACCACTAGACAATTGCACATGCGAGTCCCTCCACTCTCATGGACTTTAGTAAATAGAGGTCCCCACATTGAAAATATGCCCCTACATGACAGCCAAAAAAGCCAAAAAAGAGGTCGGCACTTTAATTATTTGCCTTCCTTTTCCTTAAAATATTAAACAAAATAGAGGTCCCCACAGCAATCACAGCCCAAGCATGTCTACTGCACTAAACGTGCGATGTGAGAGAATGTACATTAACTTAAGCAAATCAAAGCATATCATACTATAACATCAACTTAATCAAATCACAGCAGGATTATGTTCTTATTCAAGATTTTGGATTGATAAACATACCCTATACAACAATCACAGCAGGGTTTTGAATTGATAAACATACCCTATACAGCAATCACAGCAGGGTGGTTTAAAGAAGACATACCCTATACAGCGTCACAAACAGGGTGGTTCAAGGCGAACCCTATATACTCTCACAAGCAGGGTGGTTCAAGAACTTAGTTTTTTTCTCAAAATGGCATTAGTCACATGCTTTACTAAGATGCTCTTAAGGAGATGCATAGATCACTGTCTAACAATCACATACTCGACATTAGCTTGAAAGACAAATTCACCAAAATAATGAGAAATCTGGTTTCTTTGTGTAATGTCAGCAAGTTTTAGTTGAAGTGTATTAACACAAATTCCATTGGAGCTGTAATAAAATAATTGAGCCCTAATTAAATAATCGAGCGAACCCTAATTAAATAATCGAGCCCTAATTTCATCATAGGGGAGGGGGAGAATGAGCCAACCGATGATGGTGAGCGGTGAGCGGCGACGGCGACCAACAATGGCGACTGACGACGGTGACCGATGACCAGCTCTAGGCGTGAACGGCGACGGAGAGAAGGGCCTGTGATCTACTGTGAACGCGGACGGCGAGGAACGGCGTTAGGTCAGCCAACCCTAATTAAATAATCGATCGAGCCCTAATTAAATAATCGAGCCCTAATTTCATCAAAGGGGAGGGGGAGAAGGGATCGAACCTGGACGAGCAACGATGGTCAGTGGTGACGACGACCAACGATGGTGAGCGGTGAGTGGCGACGGCGACCAACAGCGGCGACTGACGAAGGCGACCGATGACCAGCTCTGGACGTGAACGGCGATGGAGAGAAAGGCCTTCGATCGACTGTCAATGCGAACGGGGAGGAACGGCGTTTAGGTCATTGCACAATGACCTAAACGATGTCGTTTAGTTCAACGCACTCAATCTGGATGAACGACGTCATTTTTGTCGTCCACGTCGCCTTTAAAAAAAAAAAACATTTGCCACATCAGTAAAAGAAGTCGCCGAAAATCGCCGGAAAATTCCACGTATGCAATTTGGCCGGATTTTGGCCGGATTGGCACTTAAGTAATCCCTTTAGCTCCGATTTTGGCACTTAAGTGTACCTTTCGTAAGTTATGGCACTTAAGTGTCCCTTTGGGCAAAGTTAAGGCACTTGAGGGGTCCGCACGTCCATTTTACTTGGTTAGTCAATCGCCAGCATCTACTATTGTGCGGAAAAATCCTCAGGAAGTATGGTCGAGTAAACCTATTGATTACTCTAGATTATGAGGATGCTCATGTGAGTGATGGTAAGTATGAGCCAAGGCTAAAAATGTATAATTCTAGGTTATGCACATGGGTTGAAATGCTACCGACTATGGCGTATTGATCCTAGGTCACTTGGTTTTTTAATCAATGGAGTCGTGATCTTTGATGAGATTATAATGCTTCAACAAAGGAGTCCTACGGCATAATCAATAGAGTAGATAGATCATGGGGTCAGTAGTGAGGTGGAGTTTTAGGTGGACCCTGAAGATCTCAAAGGTAACACGGGTAGAAACTGCAGATGAGTCTGTAGTTCTTGAAATTGGTGATACTAGACAACCATCAATACAATCGTAGCACATTATAGTTGCTAGGAGAAATAGAAGTCAAATAAGACTATCGGTGTATTATGGTTATACATATATTACTTATGTATTTACTGTAGGTGATGAGATGGAGACAAATGAACCTTCGTTTTACTTTGGGGCAATGCTAGTTGAAAGTTGTACCAACAGCTAGGGGTTATGACCCAAGAGATGGAATCACAACATCAAAATCAAACATAGGAGCTAATCAAAGTACTTAAAAGCTAGAAGATTGTTGGAAGTAAGCGGGTTTACAAATGGAAAGAGGGCATTCTCAATATCTAGGTATTGAGATATAATGTGAGACTTATTGCGAAGGAGTATTTATAATGGGAGGGCATTAACTACAATGAGATGTTCGCTTTTGTGGCAAGATTTTTTATATTTGTATTTTACTTTCCGTAATTGTTGCATAGGATCTCAAGCTAGAGTAGCTATATGTGAAACGGCCTTTCTTTACGGTAAATTGGAGGAGCAGATTTACATGAGGCAGTTTGAGAGATTTGTTATTCTAGGTAAAAAAGACCATGTTTACTTATTAAAAAAGATCTTTATATATGCTAAAACAATCTACTATGTAGTGGTATAAATAATTTTAATGACTTTAATGGCTAGTTATAACCATTTGAGAAGTTAGATGGATAGCTATATTTATCTTAAGAAATTGGAGGATGGGTCTTTGATTTATTTATTTATTATATATTGATGATATGTTAATAGCAGTTAAGAATATGTTTGATGTTGATGTTCTGAAGAGATATTTAAGTACTAAGTTTGAGATGAAAGATTTATGTGCGCCGCAAAGAAAATATTGGGTATGGAGATTTTGCATGGCAGAACAACATGGGTTTTACGCCTATTTCAAACGAAATATACTGAGAAGATTATGACACGTTTTAAGATGAAGTTAGTGAAATTTGTGAGTACATCTTTAGTGAAGACTTTAAACTTCTAAATAAGTTATCACCGCAGATCGAGGATGAAGTTGAGCATATGTCCCGTATTTTTTATTCTAGTGTAGTGAGTAATATTATGTATGTTATGGTATGCACTAGGCCTAATATTATAGTTAACTATTACAAGATGTGTCTTCGTAAAACTCATTGGAAAGTTGTGAAGTGGATAAAAAATTTGAATGGGGCAACAGACATCAGTATAATGTAACAGAGGACAAGAATGGTAGTAAGACCATTGGTCATGTAGATTCGAATCAGTGACTTGAATTAATGCAAGTTTTTAGCGGGGTATGTGTTTACTTTGTGTTAGAAGGTATTCTTACAAGACCATGCTACATTATCTTTGATTGAGGCAGAGTATATGCCACTTGGCATGAGCATGGTTTGGGTGGGCAATTCCCACCTTGGAATTGGAAACCGTCTACTAAGGATTGGTTTGAAAAATTGGAATTAGGAATCGTCTGTTGGTTCCATGGATTAACTCAGGAACTAGATTGCCGATCTTGTTTGATCTCCGAGTGAGTCCATGGAATCCTTCCTATCTAATTGCATTTATCAATCAATATCATAATGAACCTAGTTTCTATATAGAACACCGAAGCTTGTTCAGCCTTAAATTCGGGTTGAATTGCGAGTCATAAATTTTGATAAGTATTGAAAACTAAAGGGTTGAACGAATAGACAATGCTCATTAGTTAGGAATTTAATTTTTCAAAGGTCATGGTATGGTCTTCCTAGAGTTTCTTGACATAGGGAACATGTGGAGAATTAAACTTTATGTTAGAAGTTCTAACCTCCACAGAAGTTAAAAACATTAATCGCTTGATCCATTTTTTTCAAAGTCAACCTAATTTAATCACGGAGATGGATAAGAAGAGACCTAATTATACTATTAAAACGAGGCATGGCTCTTTATTCAGTATTATGACGACAAGTGCCGCAATATTTATGATCATTTCCAATTGGTCATCTCATTCTTTGTTTGTCCTTTATATTTTGCCTAAGAAAGCAAGAAAATGATTTATTCTATAAACAAAAAGTAGGAACTTAATCCTATTAGAAACTCAAGAGACAAAATTAGTTAATAGTGTCTGATAAATAGAAATACATATGTACATATATGTTGGTTAAAAAAATATAAAATAATTAAGTGTTTTTTTTAAAGAAGATATATCGATTCGGTCTAGGTGGGCGAGTGGGTAGTTTCACGCCTGAAACTAAGAATCATCCCAATCCCCATGGTGTGTGTTGGTTTGGTCAGATTCCTAGTGGATATAGCATTTCCTAATGTTGGAAAAACTCGTAATAGATTTTGAAGCTAACAAAACTGTCCATGAGACTTTAGCAAGTTTGATAGTTGTTTTGAAGCGTGTTGATCTAAGAAAATAATCTTGGAATGAAGTTATCTTGATCTAGCTCAAATTCATGCACGATATGTAAAGTCTACTTCAGATGGAGTAGACTTAAATTTATACTTTACACGGAAGACAAAGACTAAAAGAATAATTCTCATTCCCATCCTGATGCAAGTTCAGACAAAATGTGACAAGTTCACGATGAAGCAATTTCAAAACGTAGGAAGTCTAAATGGTGACAGTTTTGGAACGATACCGGTCTAGAATGAATAATGGCTAGTGATATGGTTTTGATTTCACACTAGAAAGATTTGATTGACTCAATCTTATTCAATTGACAAATCAATCTCAAGACAAGTCCCTTCTATACAGAGAAACTCTACTCTTGGGAAATTAAGACTTTAGTTGTACAAGCAACTAGAATCAAGTGGAGATTTAGCTTTTGTTACTCAATAGCCACTCAATCTTCTTGATACAGATATGTCTAATGGGTAGATTAGAAGATGATTTTTTGGAGATTGTCCAATGATTATTTTGGAAGTGGAGGAGTATTTAAAAAAACCAAGGTATCGAGGAGCAAATAGAGACAAGGCTTATAATATATAATTTCAAAATATGAGCAAACTTCAACATACACTTTCTCTTGTGAGCTTCAATTTTGTGATCGTGAGAGAAGCACAAAAATGGCGAATGAGTGAAATCGTGTGATTTTATCACTAAGTGCTATTACTCAATATTGTAATCTCTTGTTGATCATCTAGTGGAATCCAACTAATAAATTGTCACTGTGGAAGAGTTGACGTATGTTTAATTTAAGACAAATCACTATAAAATTTGTATGCAATTTTTCTTATCCCTAAACTCTTGTTGTTTATTGTTATAGTATTGCATAGTTGCAAGGTGCTTTTAAAGTCTGTTCTACTACACAAATGATTTTGAACCTTATTTTGAAATCCAAACCTTGTTTGCACTTTGATCTTGATTATTTCTATTCCAATTTAATTTGTAAGATTTTATAGAATCGCCTACTCATCCTCCTCTATGTGGTACTTGCTAGTTACATCTCCTAGTTCCTTTACACACTCATATAGCGCATCAACCTTTATAGTAAGACATATGACAAAAAGGTTTGTTTTTAGACTTTGGGTTTGATAATCAAGGTGCCATATATCTAGTATATAATCCAATATATCGCGAGTAAACGGAACATACTGATATCAGATACCGTTTCATTCAAGACTTCCAATACCATTTCATTCAAGATATCTTTTAGTGAATAGAGAAGTGTTGTCATGAAGAAGTTAGCGGCAGAGGAGAACCCGCCTTACGTGATGATTAAGCATGTTCTTTTGACGAAGCTGAAGTTTTAGTTGAGCACAATCGAAGGTCTATAGAGAGTTAGTGCCTATTTGGGTGTCGGGAGAGCAGTATGAATGATGAGCTATCCGACTCGGCTTCAAATGTCAAGTCAAGTGAAGAAATAGTAAATTTATGTTTTAAGTTTGTGCTGTATTACAAAATCGTTTAGATAAATATTTTAAGTTTTAATCGCACAGGGGAGAAGGACAAGTTCTTAGCCACTCGAAAAAAAACAAAAAGAAGGGGCACACTAGTTTTCACACTGTGGCCGTGCGAAAATAAGAAGACAAGTGGAGCCAAGTAAATTCAAAGAGATAGGACAAGGAAGCCCTAGGTTAGCTTATAGCTGCAGCCTTCCTATATGTAGCCGCACGGCTCGTGAATGATGGGTCTCCTTTAGCGACAGAACTACCCTAGGTTGTCAGCCTAGGTTGTCCTTGTTTTCTCTTAAAGTCCAGCAGCAAGTGAGAAGTGAATAATAGCCACAGAGAGGGACTCCTTCAGAGAGTACACCGAGGGGAAATGGGGTGGCCGCACAGCGAACTCCTCGAGCCTAAGCTACCTGATAATTTATGCTGCGAGTTTTTCGTATCAGTGAATTATTTATTTATAAATATTCTGAATTTTAGTATATTTTAGATACGAGAAACAGTTGGACTTACGGACGATTTTAATTTTGATTCTCTGATTATTCATAGATTATATTATTGACACTTCCCATATATATGTAGGTATTGACACTCAGATAATTATTAAATTTTTAGTGTCATTTATTATTTCTTCTTTATTTATTTGGTGATTTGCATTGATTTAAATTGCCATATTGGTTGTCGGCAAGAAGAGCATTTCCAAATGGTTTGCTTTGGCGAGAAAGCACTTGGAGTTCGCTGCCATGGAAATGATGAAGACTTAAGTGAGTATCCCCATCGAAACTTAAATGCAGTGGAAAAATGAAATTTAATATTAACGGCACAATTTAAATTTCACTTTTCTCAGTTATTTATTTATTTTAAAAAATGCATTTCACTTGCAAAAGATATGATAAATTTTACGATAGAGAAAATTATATTGGAAATCTTAACGTTTAGGAAACTCGTGCAATAATGTCATAATTTTGCTAGTGGCAACTTACACTTGTCAGAACTCGGATTATTTGGATTTCTCACCAAACTAAGTATTATTTCGACCGCAACTAACGGATAAAACAGGTCCATTTTAGCGATAATTGAGTGTATGGACTGATTAGTGATTGCCACTATCATTTGAAATTTAAAATCACGTCCATTTGTCGTAACTTGGACTATTTAGATTCCCCACCAAATTAAGTATTTTTTTTACCACATTTAAATGATAAAACACGTGAATATTAACGATCATGGAGTACACTAGGTTGCACGGACACGTTATATGAGCTTACGTGTTGTGTCCGACACGTGTCGGAGCGTGTCGGACACGTCGACACCCCGGACACGGTCGGACACGCGGTCAACGCGTGTCGGATTTTCGGACACGCGATCAACTTTTCTCGACACGCGTGTCGACGCGTGTCCGGAAGACTTATGGAGGGTGGAGGCGAGGGAGCAGAGGCCGCGAGCGCCGGCGAGATGAAGCCACGAACAGACCACCGCGACGGCGAGAGACGGCTAGAAAAGGAGCCGAACAGAGAGAAAGAAGAGAGAAGGCAAACTCCCGCCGGCGAGACGAAGCCACGAACATACCACCACGATGGCGAGAGACGGTCAAAGAGGGCAACGGCCGCCATTGTTGCGATGGATCGGCGACGAGAGGAAGAGGAGAGGAGGGAAGGGGGTCGTGCGGCGAGCAGCAAGGAGGAGAGGAAAGGGGCTCGGCGGCTCACTAGGGTTTTCATAAAGAAATCCTAAAGAAATAAGAAAGGAATTCTACCGTCTAATGCCGTGGGGGAGGGGGTTGAAGTGACAGCTCACCTGTCACTGTCAAGTGGTGGGGAGGGAAAAAGGTAAAATAAAGTTAGGGTGGAGGGAAAAGACGAACGAAAGAAGGGGTGGGTTTGGGGGGACTATTTTTTTAACTGAAAAATTAAATAAATGGGTTTAAAAAATAATTTCAAAAAAGAAAGTATTGAGTTTTGAATAACGATAAATTTTAGTTATTGTAGAAATTTATGGATTTATTTAAATAAATTGATTCTAATTCTTTATTAATTATTAGTTGCATCGATAACTTTTGTTAAAATTAAAAAAATATTTTGCATTAATTATGAATATATCTTTTGAATTTCAAATGAATTGATTTGTTAATATTATTAGTGTAAATTTATTATAAGCTTTTTAAATTAATTATTTATTTATAAATTTGAATCAAATTAATTAAAAATAAAAATATTTATTTAATGTATAACGCGTGTCATAACGTGTCGGAATTCTCTATTTTTTAGAAATTACGCGCTGATCGACGTGTCGTGTCGTGTCGGACACCTCGTGTCGTGTCGCGTGTCGGTCTTACCTAGGGAGTACATGGATTGATTGCGACTATCAATTAGAATTGAAACTCAAATTTTGTTCAAAGTCAACGGAAAATCCAATTCCAACTAAAAACTATAGACTGGATCTTCGAATTCAATTTGAACAATGAGAAGCTAATCAAAGATTAATTAATCATTCATGTACCAAAATTCAATAAGGTAACAATATCCATGAGTTTAATTTCGAATTCGAGTGAGTGTTTCATTAGAGAAAGGATGAGGAAGAAACAAATCGCTCAGTCAATGCTTGGCTTTTGCACATTTCACTACTTGGAATTGCATTTTTGAGAAGACATGCTTCTGAAAAACCAATTTTCAGGCCGTGCAATCTTTTTTTTTTTTTTTTTGGGTGATCTCCTAAGCAACTTCTGTTTTTAGCTTGTGGTATCCTCCTCCAAGAAGAAATTACCATAACTATTGGCCTATTTCTACAATGCATTTTGGTTTTCATCACCCGCTGAGTCGGGCATAACGAAGGATTCGAGGCTCCCTAAGGCAGTGGTGAGTCCTATTAAGCATACGAAGCTACACGGCTCCCATCTCATAATATGTTAGGCCTATATAGTTCTGCTATTTAAGGGAAAATACCGGGAATTGTGCATTCTATAGTGAATTCTTTTCCTTACTTCATGATAAAAGAAAATACTTTCTTGGAAATCACTTTTTGGGATAATATTTTATGCTCATGTTAAATAATTCATTTTCCTAACTTTTTTTTTTGTTGGCAAAATTTTCCTAACTTCAAGCATGTCTATTTTTCTTTAGTTGTAAATCATTTTACGTTGACCAATCACTTATAGCAAACTAAACAAGCGAAAGACTAGAAAACTAATTCGCGGAAAATGTTTTTGCCCAAATAAACATACCCTAAATAAAGTTCTAGATCCATTCTGAGTATCAGCACTAGATTCCAACCTATATTTATTTCGTAGCTCGACCAACATATCAAAATCGCAATTGTCATATGGCCCAAAGTTTCCAAATACCAATGAAGTCGTGATCATGGCTTTGCATTACCTCTGAGGAATTGATGCCCGACAATGAAGGCCTGTGACATAACTTATTTGTCAATTTTACGTGCTATCAGTGTGGTTTGCATGTGAGGCAAAATATTAAATATCTCACGATGCTTGTTAATTAAGCTTTTGATTTCAAACTCTTTAAGCTATGTCTAGATAAAATTCATGATAGGATAAAATTTATCACATCCTACATTTGATGCCTACTCAAGATATGATGAAGTCGGATATAAGAGGGACATTGCTCGGATAAAACTATTCCATATGAGAGGTGCAATAAAGGTGAAATGATTTTTAATATTCATACTAGGAAAGTTATTTTCTTGAATAACAAGCTTCTTAAATTAATAAAATTAATATTATATTTCAAAATGAATAATATTTGAATTCTAGTATAAAAAATTCAAAATAACAAAATAACAAAATTTTTTAATTTAATATTATTTTTATCTATATTGATATTATTATGTATTTTAAGTATATTAGCGCAATTTATTATTTAATAAATTTTTTATTAGAGAGTATAGAAGGGAAAAAAGAAATAAAAAGGAAAATACTTAAAAAAACAAGAGGAAAAATAAAAAGAAAAGAGAAATGAAAATAAAGTAGGCAAGAATGTCGTGCGAGATTTTTACCATATGCATTGGTGAGCTTTTACATTCATTATGTTATTTATACTAAATAATGTATTGCGATTTACTAAATGCATGATATGATATAGTAAAATCCATGAATTTCATATCCTATCAAGTCATATCTTGATTATAAATCCAAATGACCAAACATGAATAGTATCCCTCCTTTGTGCTACGTTTTATCTCAAATAATACTCCAAAATATTGTGGGATATAGGTAGCACTAGCAGGTTGGTGTAGCTCCCATCGACTAGAAATGAATGGATTGCCGCTATAACTACCATAAATTTGAGCAACTACTCAAATTATCAATCAAAGAACAAAAAATCTTGGAAAACGGATATAAAGAGTGAAGAAACCTTCTCATGCAACAGAGTCCGTTATTTGGAGCTGTCTGTCTCTCCCTCTCTGACTCACCACCATCTCGCTCAATTCTCACGTTGAGTCACGACTCGTTCTTGCCAATTTTCATTCCTTGAAGACTTACCACGAAGAGCTTTCAAATGAAAGATTTGGAGAGGGAAACGTTAGGAGAAGATGGATTGCCAACGGGTCCTCTGCTTCTCAAAGAAGTCTCTGCCCAAGGCAGTCATGGCAGCTCCATCATGTCTTCCAGTGATCCTGCAGTCACGCCACTTGTCATTTTAAGCACTCTCGTCGCCGTTAGCGGCTCTTTCACTTCTGGGTGTGCTGTGAGTACTGTATCAACTTTTAGATTCATTTCAAAGAAACCGGCTCTATATACTTTTTTTCTCATAATTTCCCACATCTGTATAGAATTGGAGCTGACTTTTGCAATCGAAGTGCTTTTTTTTTTTTTTTTTCAAAAATGATTCTGATGATTGCCAACTAGGCTGTGTCACGGTCTCTTTCAAGTCCACTGAAATTTTTTGTTAGGAAATGATAAGAGGAAAGTAGCACATAGCTTGGTCAAAAGTTCTCTGTTTTCTTATATCATTGGCCAACATTGTGTTTTAAAGAAAAATCTGGGTTTTCATTTTGGCCTTGGTGCAAGTAAGATGAAGCAACCAAGATCTGTGTCAGCTACTCAGTCTGAATGTGTGTCTACTACTGTTTTTGGTGCCTAATAGTTGGTTAATTATTTTTCAGAAGCACCTATATGTCATGTTCTTGATCACTTGGCTGATACCAACACGTTAGACAACCTGGATTATTAGACTGTAATAACATGTTCCAACGACTGCTTTGTGACATTTTCTTCTCACAACCCGGGACAGAGTAGGTGTGTCAAACAGACTGATACTTGTTACCGTGCTTTCATATAATAATATCGACTCAAACCATGATAACGCAATTAGCTGATTCAGGATCACTTTATGCCAAAAAGATGTCAAATGGTGTTCGTTAATTACTTCAATCGCATTTGTGAGAAAGATGCCCTTTGAAACTGACTGTTGGCCTGACTAATTTTTTTCATCCGTGGTGGAATTTTCTTGGGAAATGTGCTTTTTGCCTTGACATGATTAGCAGCCGCCAAGTAGACCGTACCATTAATTGGTGGCATGCTTTTGCAATGCAGATTGGTTATTCTTCACCAGCTGAGTCAGGCATAATGGAGGATTTAGGCCTCTCCGCAGCAGTGGCAAGTCCTCTCAGGCATTTATGCGATATTTCTAGGATTGTTCATCTAGCAGCCGCTATACTAATTGATTTCATCAATATACCGTCAAATAAGATTTGTTGAACGCACGAGATTTAGTAGACTAACTGAAAGTGACATCTGTTTTAGTGATATTAAACGGAGAACTGGAGAGTGGATCAAAACTCGTATTTACATTCTCCCAATTTTTCGTGTTACAGTATTCGCTTTTCAGTTCAATGTTAACAGTTGGAGGCCTAATAGCAGCTCTGGTAAATGGAAGCGTAACAGATTTGATTGGGCGTAGACGAGTAAGTGGTCCTCTACCTCTCCCTTTCATTCTCAAAAGCTCAATGAAGAACCCGACAGATGTTATGGGGATTCTCGTCTCTTTTTTATGCAGGCAATGTGGCTTTCTCAAATATTTTTTGCCGTGGGATGGCTTTCTATAGCATATGCCAAGGTTCCTGCCCTTCCTCTCGCCTCTTCAGGAATCTTTCTTGGTCGTTGATGATTCAATAAAAAGGCTTAATAATTTTAAATGCATTTTCCACCTTTCACGCTCATCATATGGATGAGTTCATTCAGATGCCAGTCCTGCAGGATATTTTTGTGATTTTTCACTGCATTTGTGAAATTTTACACTTCAAACTATCTGCCTAGCTGAATAAGGGATCACCGTTTACTTAATAAATTTTTTCTAGCTAAGATGCAAGGAAATTTTTTACGACATCCTATTTTTTGTGAATGATCAAATCATGGTTAAGGCTGTGAGAAAGAGAGTAAGGACCTAATGGTATATCCATCGAATCTGCAGAATGCTTGGTGGCTGGATATAGGGAGACTGCTAAACGGGCTTGGCTATGGGATTATATGTTATGTGGTATATGCAGGAAGATTCGGACTAAATGTCCTAATAAATTTTAGAAGTTGACGTGCCGATGTGCTGTTGATCATTATCTTGGTTTCCAAACAGGTACCAGTGTACATTGCAGAAATAACACCTACAAGTGTCCGGGGAGCATTCACGGCATTCAATCAGGTCAAAAAGTATGGACAATGTAGAAATTGAATGAGTTGAGACAATTCATTTGCTCACCAACACACAATTGGCTTCTGTTGCAGTTCATGTTATGCTGTGGCTTTTCATTGATTTACTTTCTTGGAACCATCGTCTCCTGGCACATCTTGGCTCTGATCAGTAGACTCTCTGCTCCCATTTTTTATGTTATGTGGTGAATAAGTTGGGAAAATATCATAGGGTTATTCTTGGTGATTTCGTCTTCAGGTGGCATTCCCTGTGTCATACAAATTTTGGGTTTGTTCTTTGTTCCAGAGTCTCCTAGATGGCTGGTAAGTTGTCTGTGGAGTTGAGGCATAGGTACTAATATATCAATGGCAATTAAACTCTGAAACATAATCCAACTGGTGTTGACCACCCTTGTAAGAATTTGCTAGTTGTGTAGACTTATAGAACTGGATATCGAAGCCAAGACCCTGCATTTTTTGTCGCAAGAAAGATTACAAGCAGATAGTCACTTGCAGGTATTAGTCCACCAAGAGGAGTTTGAAGTCACATTACAGAGACTCAGAGGCAAAAATGTCAATATAACTCAGGAAGCAGCCGATATCAGAGTAATATCTCAATTTCGCATGTCTTTCTTATAAGTTGGAAGCATCTGATATTTTGGCGATGATGTGCTCTCATTTCACTTTTTCTTATAGGACTACACAGAGACCTTTGAACGGCAATCTCAGTCTAGAATTCTGGATCTCTTCCAAAGACGATATGCACATCCACTTATGGTTAGAATGCCCTCCAAATTATTCAAGTTTCTTGCAATTCTTTTCCTAATCTTGTCAAAGTGTTAGATAGCAGTTGGGCTGATGATGCTTCAACAATTTGGTGGGACTAGTGCATTTTCGTCCTATGCAGGCTCCATATTTGAATCAGCTGGTAAAAATCGAAAAATAAATACATTAGTAGTTTGATGAATAATGAAGGCTTGGCCATCTTAATGTTTTATTTTGGCAGGCTTCTCAGGTAGCTTTGGTACCAGAAGCATAGCTATTATCCAGGTACTAGACACTTAGAATTGCGGTGAAAGACAGATTTTGTTATTTCATCGTATATTCTAAAGATTCTACACTTATTCTGCAGATCCCAGCAATCGCTCTTAGTGTAATTTTGACTGATAAAGCTGGAAGACGACCACTTCTGATGGTTAGGGAAAATGATACATTTGATATGATCGCCTAACAAGGGCCACTTTTCGAGATACTGAGGCCGAACCCAACTTTTATTTGCAGATTTCTTCAGCTGGAATGTCCTTAAGTTGCTTTCTTCTAGGATTGTCCTTCTTCATTCAGGTTTTGCAAACAATAACTATTCCTACTCGTGGTTCTCCATGTTTTTAAGTGACCTTATTTTTTCCTTCTATTTTTTTTTGGTTGCTGAATTAGGACCTTAATCATTGGAAAGCAGTGACCCCAATTTTGGCATATGTAGCAATAATTGTACGTCTCTATAAGAGTGCCTTTTTTCCTTGTCTCTTTTCATCTTGAACCGTTGCTCAATGACTTGTTCTGATGAAGTTTGCTGACACATAACTATTTCATTTAGGTGTATTGCATAGCTTACTCAATTGGCATGGCTGCACCATGGGTTATCATGTCTGAGGTACATGGCTTCAGTCTAAATTTGCACTTGGCAATCTCTATCTCAAGACCATTCTCAGTGAATATGTTCTCTGTAGATATTCCCTGTGAGCATTAAAGGGTCAGCCGGGAGTCTGGTGACATTTGCAAATTTGTCCTGTTCCTGGATTGTGACTTACACTTTCAACTTCATGTTTGAATGGAGTGCACCCGGTCTCTCTCTCTCTCTCTCTCTCTCTTCTTCTCCTGTGTGAGTGTAATATATTCAGTATCCATGCTTAATCTGAATTGTGCTACTTTCAGGGACATTTTTCATGTTTGCGTGCATGTGCGGTCTCACAGTCTTATTCACCATGAAGGTAGTGCCAGAGACCAGGGGGCGAGCATTGGAAGAACTGCAAGCATCACTTGCCCATTTTCTTTGATGATTATCAGCTGCAGTTTGTTAGAATTTGAATTGGTATGAGCCGAACACAAGCAGCAGTGATAGGAAGGCTGACAGGAGGCTGTTGCAAAGTACTAATGCAATGGGAAATGGGGAGGACAGAAAAAGGAGATGTTTCATAGTAATGCATTCCATTAACAGCGCTAGATTACAGAGACTGAATTGCATACCGGTAATTTCAAGTTTAAGCACCTAACTTCGTCTTACTGTGTACCGATAATACAGCAGAAATTTGGTTGCCACTAGTGCAAGTCAAATGAAAGTGGTAATTTTATGATCAACCAGATATTAGTAAATTCAATTTTGTCAGTAACTTACTTATACATTACTAGATAACAGATCACCAGTCACCTTATTTTTACAACTGCTGTTATAAACTACACTAAAGTACCTGTTCGTTACTGACCATGGACAATCAGTCTATAATTTCTTGTATATTGTGCTATAGAATCAGCCCTAAGGTGTCATGTTGCTTCAATCCTAACAGTTGTTTTCTTCTCAAATTCTGATATGAGAATCGAAACCCCAACTTGGGTCTTGCACAACAAGAGAGATGCGCAGTTGCCACTACAGCGAAGGCGTAGTGGTTCAAGAGTAGTGTTAAATTGCTACCACCCAAACGGAGAGATTGTTTTAGCTGATGATTTCAACTCAATCATTGAACTTGTCCTATTTGTTTAAGAATATTTGCACACACTAAGACATAAATAACAATCAATCTTCTACTTCTTTCCAATATATATGCCGGACTGCTAGCAGGTTTGATTCAGTTTGATTTTCAAAGAGCAACAAATTCGTAAATGATTTGCGGCTACAACTACTGCAGATTTTGGAATCATTAGAAGCAATCATTCTTGTGATCCAGCAAAGAACATGTTGTGACATTAACGTGAAAACAGTCATGATTTTGTAATTAAATCAACGTGAAATTGTCAGAAAAATAAATGGGAAAATTTCACCAGAAATTTACATAATTCGATTCTTTTAGTGCGGCAGCTTGCTACTAAAAGAACCCTCTGTTCGGCTCCTACAGGAAAGGAAACCCAAAAGAAGCAAAAGCCTAGCTTTTATCTCATTTCCTTTTCTCTAACCACTTCCTGACCCGCGCTTTCTCTTGTACGGCCAAAAAAGGAAGTCTTATGTAGACAATTAGAGTCCACAGAAGGTTTGACTGTACAAATCCAGCACAATTTGGTAGGCAGAATGCTGGCAGCAACTACTCGTTAGTGTTGGAGTTCCATGAGAATTTAACCGGGTGCAATATTATTCATTATCACTCAACTGTACACTACATGTCACCTGGCAGAATGCATGGTGGCTGGATGCCGGAAGAGCATTAATAGGATTTGGCGTTGGGGTCTCAAGCTATGTGGTAATACGCACTTTGGACTTCCTTGTACACTTATGTGAACGTAGATGTTCATCACCTCTCTTTTGCCCAACTGGTACCACAGAAATAACACCTAAAAATGTTCGGGGAGCATTTGCTTCATTCAATCAGGTAATATTAATGAACATTATTTGCTTGCTTTATGCTGCCAATATTGAAATGTAGTCCATGCAAGTGTCACGGGCCGATCGGTAGGGATCGTGACCGCGCGGTGACTCGGGCACTTTAGAATCGGATTGGATCGCCGAAGCACACTTTAGGATCGGATTGGATCGCCGAAGCACCTAAGCCAAGCCTTACACAGTCGAACGCTCACTCGCTCGCCTTACTCGGATCGTAGAGAGAGAAGGAATCTAGAGAGAAGAGCTCTGGAAAGAAGACTTGCTTTGTATTGTGGAAGTAGTGGATGATTCACAAATGAAGGAGGACACCCTTTTATAGGTGAGGGTCTTGGATTACATCCGTTGATCTAGAATTCTATCGGTGGATAGGATCGCACCGCCTCAACTACCGACATAAGTATTGAGCTACCATCTACCGACATAAATGAAAGGAACAGATTTCTGTAATCTAGCTTAATGACAGCTTCGCTCGCCCTTGTAGTTCGAGGAGAAGGCTTGGTAGGAATCTAAGTGAGAGTAGGAGGTCCACGGGTGAGTCCGGGTCGACTCTGGGGAACCTCTCGGGTCGTCCATTTTTCGGCCCGTGACATTCTCCCCCACTCAATCGAGTGACGTCCTCGTCGCTTTCAGCTTGGCGGTCAGCTTTCTTCGCACAAGCACGGACTTTGGCACGAGCTTTATTGTTTCGACCTCGTTTGGTGCGGACGCTCACGTATGATGGCCCACACTCTTCAATAATGAAATCGGACTTGGCACGCGGCTTGGTCTTCGACTTGGACGGAGCACGCGGTGCGCACTCGACCTCGGGGAAAAGTGCTTGGATGGGCATGGCGTGTGTTGGAGTAGGATCTAACTTGACCTTCGGCTTCACCTCGGACAATTTGTTGAGTCACTTCACGGACTTCAAATCTTTGTCGAGACGGCGGATCGTGGCGATGCTCTTGGTTGTCGACCACCCCTTTGATCATGGGGATCATCGTTGGGCATTACGGGTCGAGGATCACGAGGCACTTGGTCCTCATGTCGATCATAGATCTCACACTATGGAAGAATTGAATACCAATGATGAGATCATAATCATCGAGTGTGATTACCTCGAAGTCCATCTTTCCCTTCCATGCATCGATCTTGACAGCTACATCCGAAGTTGACCCAACGCCATGGACGCCTTCCGAGTTGACTGGCTTGAAGATGTTCCCAGTTGGCTCCACGCGAAGCTTCAAGGCTTTTGCAACCTCGGTCGACATGAACATGTTCGACGCGCCAGTCTCAACCAAAGCGTAAAGCGTTCGGTCACACACTTCGACTTCGACGAAGAACATGTCAGTGTTTTGTGTGATTCCTTTGGGCGGTGATCAAGCTCGGACAGAGTTGATTGTCTTCACACCTCCGAGTCGGGTTTGTTGCTGCTCTTCTTTGGGCTCCTCCTCCACCTCGTCAATGGCCAGGAGAGCGTTGATTCGTCCC
The DNA here is from genome assembly GCA_017140255.1 of Eucalyptus paniculata subsp. matutina. Taxonomy (NCBI): domain Eukaryota; kingdom Viridiplantae; phylum Streptophyta; class Magnoliopsida; order Myrtales; family Myrtaceae; genus Eucalyptus; species Eucalyptus paniculata. The sequence continues at coordinate 46,099,434 of CM029436.1, read as the reverse complement.
CTCTTCGGGCACTTCTGGGTCCAATGTGGACCTTTGCAAATAAAGCACGGAGAGGGCGGAGGTTGATCGAACTTACTCGCGTAATCGATTGGTGGTCGACCTCTTTGGAAGGATGGCTTGGAAGACCCTTCTCCCCACGCCTTGGCTCGGCCGCCTTGATCGGGCGTGCCTCGGGGAGTGTTTCTTCCTTCGTCGTCGGGTCGATCCGACCTCCAGTCTCTTGCTCAGTGTTTCCTCAGCTCAACCCTGGTGAGGTCAATGAGAGACTCGGCCATGCTCAGCACACGTGCAAGACTACTCACATCCCGCCGTTTCAGCTCAAGTTGTGCCCATGGCTTCAGTCCATCCATGAACGCTCCGAATGCCTCCTCTTTGCTTAGGTTGTGAATTTGGAGTTTGAGCTCTGTGAACTCCTTCATGTACTCTCGGATCGTGCCTCTTTGCTCGAAGCGATGGAGCATGCTTCGGGCTTCTTGTTGAGCGAACTCGTGGAAGAAATAGTCGCAGAATTCCCTCACGAAGTCATCCCACGTGTTCACGGGATCAACACCATGTCGAATCTCATCGCACCTATTGTGCCACCACAGCATCGCCGTATCAGACAAGAACATGGACGCGGTTCGTACCTTGATTGACTCGTCGTGTATGTTGATGGCGCCGAAGTATTGTTCCATGCTCCACACGAAGTTGTCCACCTCTTGGGCGGACTGGTTGCCTTTGAATTCTTTTGGCTTCGGCACCTCGATCTTGGTCACCGTTTGAGCAAGCACCGCATCATTCGTGATGCTAAGTTTGCATAGGGCGAGCTCGGTCTTGAGCTCTTGGATCTCCACCTTCATGGCTTCAACCTCGTCCCTACACGGGCTTACCTCTTCGATTATTTGGACGTAGTCGTTCAAACCATCGATCGATGCTTCGAGAGCTTCGTCCTTGTCGAACGATGGAGCCGTGGCTTGGTTGAGGCCGGTCGTAAAGTCTTTGCGGAGCGGGCCCTCAACCTCCATGATCCGGTCTCGCACGTCGTCAAGACCTTCCATGAGTTCGAGCACAGCACTCCGGACCTTGCCGATCTTCTCATTGAACGTGGCCGTAGCATCCATCGAGGCATCCCTTTTCTTTGGTTGGCCGTGGTTCTCTTTGACTGGCACGGCCTCTCCAACTATATTCGCTTCTTGGATTGACATTCTTTCAAACAGTTGGTGCTTTTCAATCTCTTGGAAATGGATCTCTTTTTAGCTCTGATACCACTTGTCATGGGCCGATCGGTAGGGATTGTGACCACGCGGCGACTCGGGCACTTTAGGATCGGATTGGATCGCCGAAGCACCTAAGCCAAGCCTTACACAGTCGAACGCTCACTCGTTCGCCTTACCCGGATTGTAGAGAGAGAAAGAATCTAGAGAGAAGAGCTCTGGAAAGAAGACTTGTTTTGTATTGGAAGCTCACTCGCTCGCCTTACCCGGATCGTAGAGAGAGAAAGAATCTAGAGAGAAGAGCTTTGGAAAGAAGACTTGCTTTGTATTGTGGAAGTAGTGGATGATTCACAAATGAAGGAGGACACCCTTTTATAGGTGAGGGTCTCGGATTACATCCGTTGATCTAGAATTCTATCGGTGGACAGAATCGCACCACCTCAACTACCGACATAGTGGACAGAATCGCACCACCTCAACTACCGACATAAGTATTGAGCTACCATCTACCGACATAAATAAAAGGAATAGACTTATGTAATCTAGCTTAATGACAGCTTCGCCCGCCCTTGCAATTCGGGGAGAAGGCTTGGTGGGAATCCGAGTGAGAGCAGGAGGTCTACGGGAGTTGGGGTCGACTTTGGGGAACCTCTCGGGTCGTCCATCTTTCGGCCCGTGACACAAGCCTGTGGCTTTCATTGACATACTTTGTTGGAACCATTTTTTCCTGGTACGCCTTGGCTCTGAACGGAGGTGTCTGGGATCCCCTATTAACAGGTATTCCTGATAAAAAAGTTGAGAAAATAAAAGAAAAGGGCTGCCTTTTGCATTTTGTTTTTCAGGGGAATTCCTGTTATAATGCAAATTTTCAGTTTATACTTCATACCAGGGTCTCCTAGATGGCTGGTGAATTCCTTCGGGGTTTTGCCCTAGTTTTGTACAAGTGGCACTCTGATACGTGAGAAAATTAAATTTAAAGCTGGACTGCAATGCTTTCAAGAGCTATGCACTATGGGAATGAATTTACAGGAAAAAGTGGGTTGAGAACAGAATTTTGAATCTGCCTTACAGAGACTCAGAGGCAAAAGAGCTGATATTTCCCAGGAAGCAGCTAACATCACAGTAAATTCTCAATTTCTCACAATCCTCTAGGGAAAAGCTGATTTTCCTCTCAAGGACTGATGAGTTGTAGGGCCTCACATTCTCTTCTATTAATCTCACAGGTCTACACAGAAACCTTTGAAAGGCAATCTCGCTCAGGATTTCTAGATGTGTTTCGATGAAGATATGCTCGTTCATTCATAGTGATCTTTCCTTCAACTACATAGAAGCATTTATTTGCCCATCTATATGCAATGCTGTCTAGTGAGGACTTACGTTTTACAATCATTACAAAGCTTAGATAGGACTTGGACTAATGATGCTTCAACAATTTGGTGGAGCTGGTGCTTTCTCGTACCATGCAAGTTCCATTTTTGAATCAGCTGGTAAAGGCTTCTCTACTACTTCAGGAAGTGTGAAGAAATAATCACAACAAACTTTCATCCATGACAGATTTTTCAAGTAGCATTGGCACCAGGAGCGTGGCTATTGTCGTGGTAAGCTGTTTCTCTGTCTTTGGGAGAATTTCCTAGACACTCAAGTATGAAACATTATCCTAAAGTATGAATTCCCCACGTTGCTTTTCCAAATAGTTTGACATGTTTTGTAGATTCCAGCATTTGCAATTACCGTAATCTTGACTGATAAAGCTGGACGACGACCACTTCTGTTGCTCAGGAAAAGAAAAGAAACTCTGTTTTTTGGTTTGAAAAGGAATCAATCACCTGAAAGTTGAAATTGAGCTTGATCTCGATTTGCAGGTTTCTACTGCTGGAATGTGCTTAAGCTGTTTAATACTAGGATTGTCATTTTACATGCGGGTAAGTCTGCTACTAATAACCTTGGGGTTGTTGATGAATTTGACTCACTTTTGTTCTTTCATTTTGTTACCCCTTCTCTACAGGATCTGCACAATTGCAAGGATGTTGCAGAGCTTAGTGAATTCTAGTCTATAACTGCGTGGTGAGTTTCGCTGAAGTCGCTGATCGACCAATAATGCAACCGGCATATTTTGTATTTCGCTCAGTTGGCATGGCGGGACTGCCATGGGTTCTAATATCCGAGGTGTGATTCCTAAACTTTTAATTGAATTTTATGATGATTAATACTAAAAGCAATAGACCCTTGGTTGCTTTTGATTCCCCATTATGAAGATATCCCAGTAAATGTAAGAGCGAAAGCAGGAAGCATGGTGACGTTCGCCCACTGGTCCTGTTCCTGGATCATGAGCTACACTTTCAACTTCATGTTCGAATGGAGCGCACCTGGTCTGCTCTCTATCTTTGTTGACTTCGTTTATGTAGTATGATCTCAGAAGTTGGAGCATAAGCGAATGTGACTGCGCTTGGATAAATTTGATGCATTATCTGATAGTCGTTTTGCATCTGGACTATGCTTTTTCCAGGAACATTCTTCATATTCACAGGCATTTGTGGTTTGGGGGTCCTGTTTACTGTGAAGTTAGTGCCGGAGACCAAAGGGCAAGCCCTCGAAGAAGTGCAAGCATCACTAGTCCATATTTCTGCAGAGTTAAAGTAATGTGATTTCTATAAGTCCTAACAACATTGTAATTGCGCCTATTGGGATGTCGAAAGACTTTTGCAGGATCAACATTTTGTTCCTATTGCAAACAATGAATGCCAACATGAAATGGAAGAGCAAAAGCAATGTGATCTCCTTTTCCTTTTGCCGAGTGATTAGTTTTACTGCGCTACTAGTCAAGTTTATATTTCTATTTAATTGTTAGATAGCGTCCAGGCCAGGTTTCGCCGACCTGGACAAATCTAGCTTCCCGGGCAAACCTAATCACGTACTCGCTCACATCCCCTGGTCTATTCCGGATTTACACATGAAATGTGCTCCCAACAAGGTTTAAACCAAGAGTCATTTGTCATCTGTCAACACCTTATATGAAATCTTCCTATGGAGTTTTGCAGACCAAAGCTGTATAAGGTTGCTATTACACCCCATTCCGTACTATGGTTCAAAGGAAGTGACACTACCATCCTTTAATAAATAAAGGGCAAAGCCCTAAGACAATTCAATTTAATAGTAGAATAGTTCTTAAATATAACTCTTATTGCAAAATCATAAGAGCCGTTGTATTTCTACCTTCATTAGCTCCCATTCTTTATCACATTGGATTGATTACACTAATCTTTGTGGATCCCACTTTTAATTTAAGATGATTTCTAACCATTTTTTCTTCATTATCAAGATGAGGGGTGAGCTAATAAGGGAATGGAACTAGCGCAAGCCAATTATAATCACTACCATGAATATTTAAAAGGCAAAATTCACTAACAAAACAATTTCCAAGTTCCTAACATTGTTCTAAAAAATTAACAAAACTCATCTTCACAAACAATCCCCGCATAGGTTTGATTCCACACTTTGCAAAGTGGTAAAGTAAAAGCCCGAAAATTACACCGGCTGTGATTACCTGGAAACCACGTCGACCATGATTAAGCCCCAAAATAAGATCAAACTATGCACGTACACATATCTCATAAAATCACCTCGCGTGGATTGACAGCAAGCATAAATCAAATAACGCAACTCCTCAATGCTAACGCATAAATATCATCATGATGAAATATTTCACATGCATATCTTTATAATACATTTCCACAATGCTCAGATTATTGAGAATATCCAACGCCGGATCCAGTTCTGAAATATCAATGCTCCCAAGTTAAGACAGAAAGTTTGGAAGGCCGGTCCTCCCAAACCGGCTGTCGGGTTCGCGTCTCGTCAAAGCCTCAAGTGTTTATTTTGCCAGGAGAACGCTTCCGAGTGCCCCGCTTGGGCAACCAAGCGCTCGGAGTTTGCTGCCACGGAAATGATGGAGACTTACGAGAATAGACGAATGTTACGTGGACCGGCGATGGAGTTCTCCGGTCGCCGGCGAGTGTTTGGGAGCGGCCCCAGGCCCTTCTCCAATCTTCCTCTCCCGTCTTGTGGTTTCTCTCTCTCCTAATTGACTTTGAACACTTAAAAGAGCAAGTAAGTCCTCACAACAACCTACGATATTAACGTCATAACCTTAAATTTCACTTCTCTCAGCCTTTTGTTTTCATTATATGTTTAAGAAAATGTCGAGCTGTTGCACTCGCAAAAGATATGAAATTTTTTATGATTGAGAAAATTAGACCAAAAATTCTTACAATTTTGTGTGAAATGCAATTGAGCCTTAGAAACGTTTGAAAGGTGAAAATCAAGACTTAAAATGCATTGAAATTTACACAATAAAGTCATAATTTTGCCAGCGTAGCGTCCACTCGTCAGTATTCGGACTATTTGGATTTCTCACAAAATTTAGTATCATTTGGACCATACTTATACTGATAAACAATAAATTTTTTTCGATCATGGAGTATATGGATGGATTTTGACTATCAATTGGAATTGAAACTCAAATGTGATTCAAAATCAATTGAAAATCCAATTTGAATTAAAAACCCTAAGCCAGGATCTTTGATTTCAATTTGAACCATGAAAGGCTAATCAAAGATTAACTAATCATTGGGATATGTGTATTAGAAGTCCCAAAACTTTTTACGAAAGTGCAATTGAGTTCTAAAATTTTCAAAAAGTATTATTGAGTTCTAAAACTTATCATGAAATGCCATTGAATCCATAAATTTTCAAAAAGTGTAATCAAGTTCCAAAACTCGTCAAATTGGTCCGATTAAGTTTTTCTGTTGATTTCACTTTTTGAAAGTTTTAGAATTCAATTGCACTTACATGATAAATTTTAAGACTTCTAGTGCACTTATATTAATCATTCATGTACCGAAAGTCAATAGAGTAACAAGATCCGTGAGTTTAATTTCGAATTCAAAAGAATGTTTCAGTAGAGAAAGAACAAGGAAGAAACAAAGTGCTCCGTCAATGTTTGCCTCGTTGCTTGTGTGATTGATCAAACTTTTTTTTTCCATTCGTGTGCTGTCGTGAATCACTTGGGTTAATAGACCCCACGGAGTAGGTTGATCTGGATTGTTTAAGATTAAGGATGTCATGATTCAGACAATATGAAAAGACTCAAGTTGCTCCTCTAGGATCAATTATGTTTGCCATGGAAACTCAATTTGGCAAAGAGACGTAAAATTCTCACTTTTCACTACTTGTAATTGCATTTTGGAGAAAAAAGAAATTACTTCTGACAAAAACACTTTCTGGTGACGTAATCTCTTATTTTTGGTGATCTCCTAGGCAACTGCTCTACTTAGGCTGGAGCTTCTAATGAGGTAATTCTCCACCAAGTAGAAGTTACCATAACTGGTGGCGTATCTCTACAATGCCGGCTGATTATTCATCACCCACCGAGCTCGGCATAGTTGAGGATTCACTCTCTATGGCAGCGTTCAGTCCTATCGAGCATACAATGTTACATGGCTACCATCTTATAATCTCTCAGACCTGCATAGTTCTGTTATTCAAAGGAAAGTACTGCAAATTGTGCAATTTACGGTGCGCATGTGAGAGGAAGTATTAAGGTATCCCACCATGCTTGTTGTCTAAGTTTTTTATTTCAAAATCTTTAAGAGTATCCCTCCGTGCTATCTCTTGTCTCTAATTATCCTTCAAAATATTTTGGATAGGTAGCACTAGCAGTTTGGTGTTGTTTCTATCGACCAGAAATGAGTGAATTGCCGCTGTAACCACTACAAATTTGAGCAACTATCGCATGATCACTCAAAGAGCAAAAAAGTAGGAAAGCGAACATAAAATAATGAGGAAGCTTTGGAGTGAAGAAACCTTCTCATGCAACAGAGTCCTTTACTTTGAACTCTCCATCTCTGCCTCTAACTCACCACCATCTCACTCAATCTCACACTCACTCTCGACTCGTTCTTGCCGATTTTCATTCCTTGAGGACTTTTCCCGAAGAGATTTTAAGTGAAAGGTTTGGAGAGAGAAATGTTAGGTGAAGATGGATTGCCGGGTCCTCTGCTTGCCCAAGAAGCCTCTGCCCTCGGCAGTCATGGCAGCTCCTTCATGTCTTCAAGTGATCCTGCAGTCACGCCACTTGTCGTTTTTAGCACTCTCATCGCTGTTAGCGGCTCTTTCGTTACTGGCTGTGCTGTGAGTACTGTATCAACTGTCAGATTCATCACCAAAAAACCAGCTCTATTTTCTTTTATTGATTCCTGATTCTCATTTTCTCCCACATCTGTATTGAATTGGAGGTGAGTTTAGCAATCAGGGTGCTTTTTCCGGTGTACCTGATGATTGCTAAGGAGGCAGTGTCATGATTTCTTTCAGGCTCTACTAAAATATTTTGTTGGGAAAAGATTGGAGGAAAGAAGCACATAACTTGGTCAAAGTTTTTCTATTCTCTTATATTATTCGTCAACAATGTGTTTTCAAGAAAAAATTGGGTTTTTATTTTACCCTTGGTGTTAGTAAGATGAAGCAACCAAGATCTGTCTGCAACTCTGGTCGAATATGTATCTGCTACTATTTTTGGTGCCTAAAGGTTGGTAAATTATTTTCCAGAAGCACCTGTCTGTCATGTTCTTGATCACTTAGCTGATACCAAGATATAAGATGACCTGGATTATCTTACCATGTAATAATTTGTTCCAACAATTACTTTGTAATATTTTCCTCTCACAACCCGGGATAAAGTGGGAGAGGATGTGTCAAACAGTCCGATAGTAGTTGCCGTGTCTTCATATAATAATATCAGCTTGAACCACAATAAAGCACATAGCTGGTTCAGCATCACTCAAGTAGCAGACACGAAACTCATTTATGCAAACAAGATGACAAATAATCTTTATGAATTACTTCAATCGCATTTGTGAGAAAGATGCCATTTGGAAACTGACCTCTGGCCTGCCTCTTTATTATACATCCGTGGCGGAATTATCTCATCAACTATACTTTTTGCTCCATTTCTTGAGAAGATTAGTAGCTGCCAAGTAGAAGTTAACTTTAACTGGTGGCATGTTTTTGCAATGTAGTGCGGTTATTCTTCACCAGCCGAGTCTGACATAATGGACGATTTAGGCCTCTCCACAGCAGCGGCAAGTCCTATCAAGCATCCATGCTATATTTCTATGATTGTTCATCTATCAGCCGCTATACTAATTGCTTTCCATCAATATACTGTCAAATAAGATTTGTTGGAGTGAAATAAAACGCACGAGACTTACTAGACTAACTGAAAGTGATACCTGTATCAGTGACACCAAACGGAGAAATGGAAAGTGGAACCCATCTTGTATTCATATTCTTCCCCTTTTTTATGTTGCAGTATTCGCTTTTCAGTTCACTATTAACAGTTGGAAGCCTCATAGCAGCTCTGGTAAATGGAAGGGTAACAGATTTGATTGGGCGTAGACGAGTAAATGAGCCTCTACCTCTCCCTTCCATTCTTGAAAGCTCAATGAAAAGCCCAACAGATATTAGGGGAGGCTCATATCTTTTTGATGCAGGCTATGTGGCTTTCTCAAATATTTTGCACCGCCGGATGGCTTTCTATAGCATATGCCAAGGTTCCTAGCCTTCCTCTCGCCTCTTCAGAAGTTTTCTTCATTGTCGATGACTCGATAAACAGGCTTAATAATTTAAATTGCATTTTCCACCTTTCATGCTTATCTTATGGATGAGTTTATTTAGATATCAGTCCTGTAGGATGTTTTTTTGTGATTTTTCACTGCAATTGTGGAACTTTGCACTTCAAACTATCTGCCTAGCTGATTAAGGGATCACGCTCGTGCAATTGATTTTCTTCCAGCTAAGACAGACGGCATCCTATTTTTGTGAATAATCAAGTCATGGTTTAGGCAGTGAGATAGAGCGTGCACTTAATGGTATGTCTGTTGAATCTACAGAATGCTTGGTGGCTGGATATTGGGAGACTGCTAAACGGGCTTGGCGTTGGGATTATATGTTACGTGGTATATGCAGGAAGCTTCGGACTTATTGTCCTAATAAATTTCTAGAAGTTGAAGCTGCCAATGTGCTGTTGATTATTATCTTTGTTTCCACACAGGTACCTGTGTACATTGCAGAGATAACACCAACAAGTGTTCGGGGAGCATTCACAACACTCAATCAGGTCAAAAAATTTGGACAACTTAGAAATTGAATTTGAGTTGAGACAATTCAGTTGCTCACCGACACACTTGACCTCTGCTGCAGTTCATGTTATGCTGTGGCTTTTCATTGATTTACTTCCTTGGAACCATTGTCTCCTGGCGCATCTTGGCTCTGATCAGTAGTCTCTCTGCTTCCTTCTTTTATGTTATGCGGTGAATAAGTTGGGAAAATATCGGAGGGTCATTCTTGGTGATTTCATCTTCAGGTGTAATTCCCTGTGTCATACAAATTGTGGGTTTGTTCTTTGTTCCAGAGTCTCCTAGATGGCTGGTAAGTTGTTAGTGGAGTTGAGGCATAGAATTAAAATTTTAATGGCACCTCTGGAAATAAGCCAATTGGCGTTGATTACCCTTATAAGAACAGGCTAATTGTGTAAAATCATAGAACTGGATGATGAAGCCAAAACCATGCACTTTTGTTGTACGGAAGATTACTAGCACATAGTCACTTGCAGGTAAGACTCCACCAAGAGGAGGAGTTTGAAGTCACATTACAGAGACTTAGAGGCAAAAGTGTCAATATTACTCACGAAGCAGCCAATATCAGAGTAATACCTCAATCTGTCATGTCTTTCTTATAATTGGAAAGCGTATGATATTTTGGCAATGATGTGCTCTCATTTCAATTTTTCTTATAGGACTACACAGAGACTTTTGAACAGCAGTCCCAGTCTAGAATTCTTGATTTGTTCCAAAGACGATATGCTCGTCCACTTACAGTGAGAATGCCACCAAATTATTTAAGTTGTTTGCGATTCTTTCCCTAATCTTGTAACTGTTAGATAGCAGTCGGGTTGATGATGCTTCAACAATTTGGTGGGACTAATGCATTTGCCTTCTATACAAGCTCCATATTTGAATCAGCTGGTAAAATCAAACACTAAATACATTAGTAACTTATGAATAATAAAGGCTTGGTCATCTTTATCTTTTATCTTGGCAGGCTTCTCAAGTACCTTTGGCACCAGAAGCATAGCAATTGTCCAGGTACAAGCCATCTAGAATTGCGGTGAAACAAGAATTTGTTATTTCATCATATTTTCTGAAGATTCTACACATGTTTTGCAGATTCCAGCAACTGCTCTTAGTGTAATCTTGATTGATAAAGCTGGAAGACGACCACTTCTGATGGTTAGGAAAAATGACACATTTTCTATAATCGCCTCAATGAGACCACTTTTCGAGATACTAAGCCCAAACCCAACTTTTATTTGCAGATTTCGTCGGCTGGAATGTCCTTAAGTTGCATTCTTCTAGGGTTGTCGTTCTTCATTCAGGTTTCATGAACGACAACTATTCCCACTCATGGCTCTCGATGTTTTTAAGCGACCTTATTCTTTCCTTCTATTTTTTCTGTTGCTGAACCAGGACCTTAATCATTGGAAGGCAGTGACCCCTATTTTGGCGTATGTAGCAATAACTGTAAGTCTCTATAATAGTGCCTTTTTTCCTCATCTCTTTTCATCTTAAGCCATTGCTCAGTGGCTTTGTTGGTTTTTGCGGAAGCGTGTATTCAATATGTGTGCAAGTGTGTTTTATGTGTGAATTATCAAGAGAGCAAATGAACTAAGAACAAGGTGGGCAAGGACAAAGTAAAAGAGAGTGGAAGAGAAGTATAAGGGAACAAAAAAGGAACTTTTATTTATTGTTTATTATAGTACAAAAGGGAAGGGGAGGAGCTTACCTTCTTGCTCTGCAAGTCTTCTACGCTCCCCCCCTCATTTCCTATTTATAGGGGCACTCCACCGACTTGGCCCATCTTTTAGATTTTTCTTTTACAATTTTTTTCTTGAACAGTAGTCTTTTTTTTTTTTTAAGGCAAAAATCTTTGCCATTTGCATAGATAATTCCATGGATTCTTCTAGAATTATTCTTGAATTTTCTAGTTCAAATTTGTCTTGAAGTTTCTAGAAAATTGGATCAATAATTTAACGCTCCTCCTTGATCCAATTTCGTGTTACTCCAAGTATTTACCGCAATGTCTCGAACTTGGCTTGTGGTAGTGCTTTAGTGAAGATGTCCGTTACTTGTTCCTCGGTTTTACAATATTTCAGCTTGATCTCTTTGTTATTTTGCGCCTCTCGTATGAAGTGATATTTGATGTCGATATGTTTGGTTCTTCCATGGAATATTGGATTCCTTGATATAGCGATTGCGGACTTATTATCGCAAAGTATTGGAGTTGATTCCATCTGTGCTTCTCCAATGTCTTCTAAAATTCTTCGAAGCCATATTGCTTGATTGGCGGTCATTGCAGCTGTGATGTATTTAGCTTCGGCAGTAGACTATGCTACTGAGTCTTGTTTTTTGGATGCCCATGAGAATATTCTAGAACCCAGTGTGAAGGCATAGCTAGTAGTACTTCTCCTATCATCAGCTAAACCGGCCCAGTCGCTATCAGTGTAGCCAATGAGCTTAGTATTTGTACTTGGCTGATACAAAATGCCGTAATTTATAGTTCCTTGTAAATATCTGAGAATTCTCTTAGTAGCTCCAAAGTGAATTTGACTTGGACTTTGCATGAATCTTGATAGTAAACTTGTCACGTACATAATATCCGGTTGTGTAGCAATGAGATATAGTAGACTGCCAATCAAACTTCTGTAGAGGGTGGCGTCAGCTTTTTTTGCTCCATCTTCTTTCAATAGTTTCTCATTTGTCATGAGCAGAGTTGAAACTGCTTTGCAATAGTTCATCTTGAATTTCTTTAAGAGATTCTTGGTATATTTTTTCTACGAGATAAACACTCCTTTGTTTTGGTCAATCTCGATGCCAAGGAAGTAATGCATCAAGCCCAAGTCCGTCATCTCAAAAGTCTTCATCATTTCGTTTTTGAATTCTTGGATCATTGTCTCATTATTTCCTGTATATATGAGATCATCTACATATAGAGAGACAATGAGAGTGTCGGACTTACCTTGGGTCTTGATGTGCAGTGTTGGCTCACTCATACTCCTCCTAAATCCTTGCTTGATGAAGTACTCGTCAATTCTACTATACCACGCACGTGGTACTTGTTTTAACCCATATAAGGCTTTTTTGAGTTTGAGAACTTTTTCTTCTTGGCCTTTGAGGATAAAGCCTTCTGGTTGAGCTACATAAATTTCTTCTTGAAGATATCCATTTAGGAACGTCGAATTCACATCTAGTTGATAAATCTTCCATTCTTTTTGTGCCGCTAAGGCTATAAGTGCTCGAATAGTATCAAGGCGAGCGACGGGAGCAAAAGTTTCGGTATAGTCGATACCTGGTTATTGCAAGTATCCTTTCACCACAAGCCTTGCTTTATGCTTTTGGATTGATCCATCCGCGTTGAGCTTCGTCTTGTAGACCCACTTGACGCCAATGATCTCTTTGTCTTCGGGTCGATCGACAAGCTCCCAAGTTTCATTTTTCTCGATCATCTTGATCTCCCAATTCCAGACAGCATTTTCGTCGAACTCGACGTCTCGACTAATCATTAGCTTTTTAGTTCGTAGGTTGTAAATCCAATAGCCTTTTCATTGGTCGATGTAGCCAAGGAATATTCCCTTTTATGTCTTTTCATCTAGTTTACTCCTTTTCAGAGCAAGGATGTGGACGTAGCAAATGCATCCAAACACTTTGAGATGCTTTGCTGAAGGCTTCCGTCCACTCCATGCTTCGACTGGTGTTTCATTTTGAACAGCTTTAATTGGACACCTGTTTAACAGGTATACTGCAGTATAAACTACTTCTGCCCAAAAAGTGTTGGGAAGGCCTTTCTCTTGCCATCTCCATGACAGTTCTATTTTTTCTTTCATTTTACTCCATTTTGTTCTGGGGGTAGCCAACAATTAGTTGATGATGGACTCCTTCATCTTCACAAAATTTATTAAACTCCTTTGAATTGTATTATGTGCCTCTGTCGCTCCTTAGGACTTTGATTCTTTGGCCACTTTGATTCTCTACATGGTTCTTGAATTTTCTGAAGATAGAAAAAACCTCAGATCTTTCTCGAAGAAAGTATACCCATGTCATTCTTGTGTAATCATCAATGAATATGATGAAAAATTTATTTTGACTAGGTGTAGGTGTCCTCATCGGACCGCACACGTCCGTGTGGACAAGTTCCAATGGCTCCTTAGCTTTCCATGCAACTCCAGATGGGAAGGACTGTCTATGTTGTTTTCCAAGGAGACATCCTTCACAAACATTTGAAATTTCTGTGATGGCTAGAAAATCTTTCATCATATTTTTCTGATGGAGAATTTTTAGCCCAGCAAAATTGAAGTGGCCAAATCTTCGATGCCATAGCCATGAATCATCAAGTTGAGCTTTCATGGCTATATCTTTGACATATATCCATTGAATAGGAAAATTGTTATTTTTCATCTTAACAGAGGCAATGATATTTTTATATTTATCATAGATAATGCAGGTATCTCTATTAAAATATAGAGAATACCCACTTTGTATCATTTGGCCCACATTTAATAGATTTTGTGCAAGACGAGGGACTAGATATACATTATGTATATATTTTGGGCCTTTATTCGTTTCCACGGCGATGGTGCCTTTTCCTTTGACATCTACTAATGCACCATTGCCCAACTTTACTTGGGATTTCACCAACTTATAAATATCAGTGAATATAGATTCGTCCCTTGTCATGTGATTGCTACACCAACTATCGATGTACCATGTTTCACTTTTATTGTCATTTGCCGCTTGGCTTGCGTAGATTGTATTTTCTTTACTTTCTTTTCTTTCTACATAGTTTGCTCAATTATTTGTTTTCAAGCGACAATCTTTTTCTACGTGGCCATATCTTTTACAAAAGCGGCATTGTTTTTTATTTTTAAACCAAAAATCCTTCTCCAAATGATTTGTTTTCTTGCAAATACCACAAGGTGGATAATTTTCCTTTTTTTATAATTTCTCCTTCTCTTTTGTTTTGCCATGAGCTCATTCCACCATTTTTAGTTTGATGAGACCGTATATTTACTTTAGATTGAAAGGCACTTTCAATTGAATTTTCATCTTGTGCCATTAGTCTTTTCTCATGTGCTTCTAGAGAGCCAATTAATTCACTTATTGATACGGTCGTCAAGTCTTTAGTTCCTTCTATAGTTGTAACTATGGAGTTGTATTTTTTGGTAAGTGACACCAATATTTTCTCAACAACCCTTTGATTAGTTATCCCATCTCCATAGGCATTCATTTGATTAACGAGTTCCTTTAATTTTCCACAATATTCTTGTACGGTCTTATAATTTTTCATTTTAGAATTCTCAAAATCTCTTCTCAGTGTTTGAAGACGAATAGTGCGTACCTTTTCCGATCCTTGAAATTCTTCTCGTAGTATATCCCAATCCTCTTTTGCAGTCCTCGCTCCAATAATTCTTGGAAATATGGTTTCCGAGAGTGCTTGCTGGATAAAATATAGCGCCATTGCATCCTTTTGTAGTTGATCCTTTGAGACACTTGCACCTTCTGGCAGAGCCTCGCAACCTTTTTCCACAATGTCCCATAAGTCTTGGGCCATCAAGAATGTAGTCATTTTTATGCTCCAAAAGTCATAGTTGTTCCCATAAAAAATGGGGATGGGAAATGAGGATGAGTTAGAGTTGGCCATGGTTTAGTTATTGGGTATTTGGAAATGGTAGTTTTAGGAATGGGTAGGTAAGACAAACACCCAATACCAACCAAAGAACGTGGCTTTGATACCATTGTTGGTTTTTGCGAAAGCGTGTATTTAATGTGTGTGCAAGTGTGTTTTATGTGTGAATTATCAAGAGAGCAAATGAACTAAGAACAAAGTGGGCAAGGACAAAGTAAAAGAGAGTGGAAGAGAAGTACAAGAGAACAAAAAAGGAACTTTTATTTATTGTTTATTATAGTACAAAAGGGAAGGGGAGGAGCTTACCTTTTTGCTCTGCAAGTCTTCTACGCTCCCCCGCTCCTTTCCTATTTATAGGGGCACTCCACCGACTTGGCCCATCTTCTAGAATTTTTTTTTTTTACAATTCTTTTCTTGAACAATAGTCTTTTTTTAAGGCAAAAATCTCTGCCATTTGCATAGATAATTCCAGAGATTCTTCTAGAATTATTCTTGAATTTTCTAGTTCAAATTTGTCTTGAAGTTTCTAGAAAATTGGATCAATAATTTAACAGGCTCGTTCAAATGAAGTTTGCTGACAGATGACTATTTTGTTTAGGCGTATTCCATAGCTTACTCACTTGGCATGGGGGGGTTACCATGGGTTATCATGTCTGAGGTACATGACTTCAGTCTAAATTTGCACTGGGGAATCTTTATGACAAGACTATTCTCAGTGAATATGTTCTCTGTAGATTTTCCCTGTAAACATTAAAGGGTCAGCTGGGAGCCTGGTGACATTTGTGAATGGGTCTTGTGCCTGGATTGTCACTTACACTTTCAACTTCATGTTTGAATGGAGCGCACCTGGTACTCTCTCTCTCTCTCTCTCTCTCTCTCTCCTGTCTGTGATGCATTCAGCGCCTGTGCTCAATCTGGATTGTTCTACTTTCAGGTACATTTTTCATATTCGCGTGCATATGCGGTCTCACAGTCTTATTCACCCTGAAGGTAGTCCCGGAGACGAAGGGGCGAGCGTTGGAAGAACTGCAAGCATCACTTACCCATTTTCTTTGATGGTTATTAGCCGCAGGTTCCTAAAATTTGAAATAGTATGAGCCGAACAACAAGCAGCACTGATAGGAAGGCTGAAAAGAGGCTAATTGTTGCAAAGTATTAATGCAATGTGAAACGGGGAGGAAAGAAAAAGGAGAAATTCCATGGTAATACATTCCATTAACGACGGTAGATTTCACAGACGGAACTATATATCAATAATTTCAAGTTTAAGCACCTAAATTTGCTGAAGTGCATTCTGATAGTAAAACAGAAATTTGGTAGCCACCAGTACAAGTCAAATGAAAGTGGTAATTTTCTGATCAACTAGACATTACTAAATTCAATTTTGTCTGTAACTTACTTGTACATTACTAGATAAATAGGTCAGCAGTCACCTCATTTGACTACTGCAGTTATAAATTACACTAAAGTACATGTTCGTTACTGAACATGGACAATCAGTCTGAAATTTCTTGTAAATTGTGCTATAGAATCAGCCCTAAGGTGTCATGGTGCTTCAATTCTAACAGTTGTTTTCTTCTCAAATTCTTATATGAGAATTGAACCCCGACCTGGCTCTCGCACATCAAGAGAGATGCGCAGTTGCCACTAAAGCGAAGGCCTAGTGGTTCAAAAAGTAGCGTTAAATTGCTACCACCCAAACGGAGAGATTGTTTTAGCTGATGATTTCAACTCAATCATTGAACTTGTCCTATTTGTTTACGGATATTTACACACACTGGGACATAGGTAACAATCAATCTTCTAAGTCGTTTCAATATATACGCCGGATGCGTAGCAGGTTTGACTCAGTTCAATTTTCAAAGAAAAACAAATCCACAAATGAGTTGCAGTAGCCGCAATTACTGCAGATGTTGGAATCATTAGAAGCAATCATTCATGTGATCCAGCAAAGAACATGTTGTGATACTAATGCGAAGATTGACATGATTTTGTAATTAAATCAATGTGAATTTATCAGAAAAATAAAGAGTTAATACCCTAAGAAGCTCCAAACTGGTACTGCTATGATAATTTTATCCAAAACTATTTTCTTGACTACCAAAAATCCCAAACTGGTATACCTTTGATAAATTTACCCCAAATTAGTACACTAGTGACAAATTTACCCTATGTTAGTTTTCATTAAATTTTACTATCAAATTATTAAGTTAAATGATACGTAACAGTTAATTGGTATACCAATTTGTGATTTTACATTTTGTTTGTCACAGTTTACAATTTTTGTGATTTTTTTGTGGTATTAATCCAATTTAGCGGAGGGTATATTTGTTACAAATTTACCAATTTTGGGTTTTTTGTAGTTGAATAAATTAGCTTAGGGTAAATTTTTCATAAATGTACTAGTTTAGAGTTTTTTTTATAGTCAGTCGAGATAAATTTGTCACATGTGTACTAATTTGGGATTTTTCATGGTTAAAAAAATAATTTGGGGTAAATTTGTCACAAGTGTATCAATTTGGGATTTTTCAGGGTATTAACCCTTCTTTTAACTATTCAACGTGGTGTTGGTGGTGTGTTGAACTAAATGTTTGACATTTGTGAAGTTAGAATTGAAGAATATCATAACGCTTATGAGGATAAATACATGGAAGAACCAATACTACAAGAAGATCAAACATTTGTGGTTTGGATCTGAGAAAGTTCAAAACCAAATTGCTTTGGCACATTACAAGGTTAATGCAATTAGCTCTCCTTTTCATTTCTATGTGCTTCATATTGAAAATGCACAAACAATATTTTGAAGATACGGGTATGGGTGATTTTGTTTCTGCTACGAATTTATTTTTTGATTCATTTAACCTATGCACATGTTCATGTTTTTCAAAACAAATCCCAATGTATCCCGTGTTCCCTATGCTAGTGCACTAGGTAATATTATGTCTATCATGGTATGCCCTAGGCTTGATATTTTATAAGTTATAGTTGTTACATGAAGAGTCCTAATAAAACTCATTAGGAAGCTGTGAAATGAATCCTTAGATTTTTTAAGGGAAGAACAGATTGGTATAGTGTATCAGAAGGACAACAATGAAAATGAGTCCATTGGTTATTTGGATTCGGATCACGCAGTGACTTGGATGAATATAGGTTTCTAGTAGAGTATGACTTTACGCTAGTAGGGGGTGCAACGAGTTGGGAGGCATCTTTACAAGACCATATTCTTTGATTGAGGTAGAGTACGTGATACTAACCTTTATGTTTGCTCTTGGACTTTGGGTTGAACCATAAGTGTGTTGATATACCCTCTAATAATCGAGGTGCGAAATATCTAGCATACACTCAGATTTATCACGAGAAAATGAAATATATCAACATCAAGTACCATTTTATCCAAGATGTCTTGGCGAAGGATAAAATGGTTGTGAAGAAGATAGTGACAACGGAGTATCCAATAGACATGATGGTTAAGCCTATTCCTTTTACGAAGATCTAGCTTTAATTGAGTATAATTGACATAGATAAAGAGTTAGTGTCCATTAGGGTGCCAGGAAAGTAGTATGAATGATGAACACTATGACTTGGCTTCAAAGATCGAGTCAAAATAGAGAATTATTAAATTTATGTCTTGGATTTGAGTTGTTTATATGGCCTCATAAATATCTAAGTTTTAATTAGACAAAGAAGATGGAGAAGTTATTGAGCCACTAAGGCTCGTGTTCTTGAGCCACTTTTATTCGTTTTGCAGAAAATAACTTTTAGGAAAACTTTTTCGAACTTTCTAGCGTTTGTTTCATGGAAAATAAACTAATCAAGGAAAATGTTTTTCACTATTGGAAAAAACAATCTTCAAAAGTGGAAAACATTTTCCATAACTTCTTCCACATTGCTTCTTTTCAACAAACACATTTTCATTTTATTTTTATGCTTTTTTTTCTTTTTTCTTTTTTAAAAATTGCATTTTTAATTTTTTTTCCTTTTCATCTTCTTCCTTGACCTTGGCCGGTTGTTGGCCATGGTGATGGCCAGCAACCGGCCTCGAGCCAGCTCAAGCCTCGTTAGCCTGTGGCAAGGCTTTGCCTTGCCCGAGCTCGGCAAGCTAGTTGAGGCTCGTGGCTTGCTTGGATCGGTTGAGTCTCGAGCTTGCCGGCTTAGGCGAAGCTCAAGCACATTGGATTTGGCGATCGCATCTTGGTCAGCCGTTGGGCAGCTTGCCATCGTCAAGCATATGGCGGTAGATGAAGGAGGAGGAAGGAGGAAGGAAAAGAAAAAGGGGAAAAAAAGAAAGAAAGAAAATTTTAAAATTTAAAATAAAAAAATCGATTTTTAAAAGTAAAAATAATTAAAAATTCATTTTTAAAAATATATAATAAAAAACTAGTTTTTTTTATCAATTAAAAACATTAAAATTCAATTTTTTTTGGTAATTTTTCCCAAAAAAAAATCAATTTAAATAACGAATAATGAAAAAAAGTATTTTCCACTCAAATTTCAGATTTTAGTTAATATCGAAAAATATAATCATTTTTTTGAAAATGAATTTTTAGAAAATATTTTTAAAAAATATGATATTTTCCGTAAAATGAGCCTTGACATTAAAGAGACAAAAAGAAGGGGCACCATTTGTTTTTCACCCTGTGGCCGTGCAAAATAGAAAGAAAGAAAGAAAGGCAAGCGGGGCCAAGTGAATTAAAAACAAAAAGGAAAAGAAAAGAAAACCCTAGGTTCGCCCTTGCCTTTATCCAACCTATATGCGGCCGCACGGTGAATGATTAAATGACGGGCTCCATCAGCGACAGCACTGTCCTAGCTTGCCCTTGCTGCTAGGAAAAAGTGAGTAGCAGCCACGTAGAGTTATTTTATCTTTTGCTTTGTCGCAGGTGGAGCCTAAAATATCCGGCAATTTGTGGCCCGAGTTTTATATACAAAAGAGTTATTTATTTGTAAATATTTTGAAAGACACTCAAAGGCGTATAAATGATTATAATTTTAATTATTTTAGTATTAGTAGATTATTTCGCTATCGACTTTCTCGCCCGGCGAGGCCAAGCAATATAGGCCGACTCCGCTAGGGGCCGGCGACCGACCACAAAGAAAAGAAAGAAAGATATTGGATTCTAAATAAGAAACATAAATCTTCGGAACAAAAAATAATTTTGGAACAAAAACGGTGTTTCTTTTTCTTTATTTAGTGTTCTTCGTTTATTTTTTTGGTGATTTTGCATTAACTTGCAAGATCCTAATTAGCTTCCACTTTAATATATTACAACAGTTGAGTCGGCGAGGACAGCATTTCCCTCCGCTTCAGCAAGGAAGCGCTTGGAGTTTGCTATCGCGGAAATGATGAAGACTAACGTGAATATCGCCATTGAAACTTAAATGCTTAAAGCTCGAAGGAAAGCGGGAAAACAAATGTTATGTAGACGGACGACGAAGTTTCCGGTCATAGGTGAGAGCTTGAAAGTAGTCACAGCCTCTTCTCCAATTTCTCTCTCATCTCGAGGTTGCTCTCTCCCTTAATTAACTTTAAGTATTTAGGATGTGCATGATAATTATTAAATTTCTTTATCTTTCTATTTTTGGATTCTCGTGAACAGGTTTCGAATAGAAAATACATAATTTTAGTTTTTCAATTTTTGGGATAAATTTTCAGCTTAAAAATATGTTTGGAATAGAAATGAGAAGTATAAATATTATACTATTCTATTTCTAGGAAAAAAAAAAAAATTCTTTTCATTACTTACCCTTGTTGTGAACTGCCCATCGAACTCGTATCAAATGAATTTATGTTTCCGGAATGGAAATTTTGTATCATTAACAAATGCATCTCTACTTATAAACTTTCTAGAATACAAATAAATTTTTTCTCAGGAATAGAATGGTTTTCACTTACACTCCTAAACAAACAAGTCCCCACAACAAAATACAATATTAACGACACAACTTAAATTTCACTCTTTTTAGTTATTTATGTATTTAAGAAAATGTCTTGCACTCGCAAAAGATATGATAATTTTTATGATTGAGAAATTAGATCGGAAATCTTAATGTTTATGAAAGTCATGCAATAAAGTCATATGTTCGCTAGCGGCAACTTCCACTTGTCGAACTCGGACTATTTGGATTGCCCACCAAATTAAATATTATTTCGACCTCAATCTAATGATAAAACACGTGAGTATTAAGGATTATGGAGTACATGCATTGATTGCGACTATCAATTGGAATTAAAACTCGAATTTTGTTCAAAATCAACTGACAATCCAATTCAAACTAAAAACGATAGACCAGATCTTCGAGTTCAATTTGAACCGTGATAAACTAATCAAAGATTAATTAATCATTCATGTACCGAAATATAATAGAGTAACAAGATCCATGAGTTTAATTCCGAATTCGAGTGAGCGTTTCATTAGAGAACGAAGGAGGGAGAAAATCGCTCCATCAATGCTTGTCTTTTTGCACATTTCACTACTTGGAATTGCATTTTTGAGAAGAGATGCTATGTTTAGGCTGTAGTTTCTCAAGAGGTTACTTTCCCCAAAGAAGAAGTTACCATAACTACTGGTCGATTTCTATAATGCATTCTGGTTACCATAATTGAGGATTCAGGGCTTCCTACGGTAGCAGGGAGTCCCATCAAGCATAGGAAGCTATATGGCTACCATCTTATAATCTCTCACACTTATATAGTTATGTTATTTAAGTGGAAATACTGGGAACTGTGCATTCTACATTAAATTAATTTTCCTAACTTCTAGCATGCCTATTTTCTTTGACCGTAAATAATTTTCCATTGACCAATCACTTACAGCAAACCAAACACGTGAAAGTCCAGAAAATTAATTTGTGGAAAATGCTTTAACTCAAATAAACACACTCTAAAGAAGAGTTCTAGATCCATTCCGGGTTTTAGAGCTAGATTACGATCTTGACTTATATGTCGCAGCTTGACTAGAAGATCGAAATCGCGATTGTCATATGGCCCAAAGTTTCCGAATGGCAACAAAGTCGCGATTGCGGCTTTGCATCAGCATTGAGGAATTGATGGCCGACGACGAAGGCAAGAGAGGTTTCCTATTTGTCCTGTCAATTCTACGTGCTATCAGCTTGTTTTGCATGTGAGAGGAAGTATTAAAGTATCCCACAATGCTTGTTATCTAAGATTTTCATTTCAAACTCTTTAAGGGTATCCCTCCATGCTCTCTCTCATGTCAAATTTTAGTCCAAGATATTTCGGATAAGTAGCGCTAGCAGTTTGGTCTAGCTTCCATCGACCAGAAATGAATGAATGGCCGCTGCAACTACTACAATTCTGAGCAACTACCCACGTGATAAATCAAAAGGACAAAAAAAAAGAAACTTGGAAAACGAACATAAAATAACGAGGAAGCTTTAGAGTGAAGAAAACTTCTCATGCAACGGAGTCCGTTATTTGGAGCTCTCTATCTCTGCCTCACTAACTCACCACTATCTCACTCAATTCTCACACTCACTCACGACTCGTTCTTGCCGAATTTCGTTCCTCGAAGACTCGCCACGAAGAGCTTTTAAATGAAAGATTTGGAGAGAGAAAGGTTAGGAGAAGATGGATTGCAAACAGACCCTCTGCTTCCCCAAGAAGCCTCTGCCCTTGGCAGTCATGGCAGCTCCTTCATGTCTTCAAGTGATCCTGCAGTCACGCCACTTGTCGTTTTTAGCACTCTCATTGCCGTTAGCGGCTCTTTCGTTACTGGGTGTGCTGTGAGTACTGTATCAACTGTTAGATTCATCACCGATAAACCAGCTCTATGTTCTTTTATTGATTCTTGATTCTCATTTTCTCCCACATCTGTATTGAATTGGAGGTGTATTTGGCAATGGGGGTGCTTTTTCTGGTGTACCTGATGATTGCTAAGGAGGCAGTGTCATGATTTCTTTCAAGCTTTACTGAAATATTTTATTGGGAAACGATAAGAGGAAAGAAGCAGATTACTTAGTCAAAGTTTTTCTGTTTTCTTATATTATTGGTCAACATTGTGTTTTCATGAAAAATCTGGGTTTTTATTTTGTCCTTGGTGGAAGTAAGATGAAGCAACCGAGATCTGTGTCTGCAACTCCGGTTGAAAGTGTGTCTACTACTGTTCCTGGTGCCTAAAACTTGGTAAATTATTTTCCAGAAGCACCTGAATGTCATGTTCTTGGTCACTTGGCTGATACCATATTAGGTGACTTGATTATTTTAGAATGTAATAATTTATTCCGACAACTACTTTGTAATATTTTCCTCTCATAACCCGGGACGAAGGAGGATAGGCTGTGTCAGAGAATCTGATACTTGTTACTGTGTTTTCATATAATAATATCAGCTTGAACCACAATAAAGCATGTAGCTGATTCAGGATCACTCTAGTGATGCAAAAAAGATGTCAAATGATCTTTATTATTACTTCAATCACATTTGTGAGAAAGATGCCATTTGGATTTGGACTTTTGCTCTGCCTCTTTATTTTGCATCCATGGTAGAATTTTCTCGACAATTGTGCTTTTTGCTGCATTTCTTGACAAGATTAGTAGCTGCCAAGTACAAGGTACCATTAACTGATGGCATGTTTTTGTAATGCAGGACGGTTTTTCTTCACCAGCCGAGTCAGGCATAATGGAGGATTTAGGCCTCTCCACAGCAGCGGCAAGTCCTATCAAGCATCCATGCTATATTTCTAGGATTGTTCATCTATCAGCCGCTATAAAAATTCCATCAATATACTGTCAAATGAGATTTGTTGGAGTAAAATAAAATGCACGAGACTTAGTAGACTACCTAAAAGTGACTTCTGTATCAGTGACACCAAACGGAGAAATGGAAAGTGGAACACAACTTGGATTCATATTCTCCCCCTTTTTTGTGTTGCAGTATTCGCTTTTCGGTTCATTAGTAACTGTTGGAGGCCTAATAGCAGCTCTGGTAAATGGAATGGTAACAGATTTGATTGGGCGTAGACGAGTAAGTGATCCTCTACCTCTCCGTTTTATTCTTGAAAGTTCAATGAAAAACCCATCAGATCTCAGGGGAGGCTCATATCTTTTCGATGCAGGCAATGTGGCTTTCTCAAATATTTTGCGCTGCAGGATGGCTTTCAATAGCATATGCCAAGGTTCCTGCCCTTCCTCTCACGTCTTCAGAATTTTCCTTCATTGCTGATTACTCGAAAAACAGGCTTAATAATTTAAATTGCATTTTCCATCTTTCATGCTTATCATATGGATGAGTTCATTCAGATATCAGTCCTGTAGGATGTTTTTTGTGATTTTTCACTGCAATTGTAAAATTTTGCACTTCAAACTATCTGCCTAGCTGGTTAAGGGGTCACGTTCATGCAATTGATTTTCTTCCAGCTAAGATGCAAGGAATATTTTTACATCTTATTTTTGTGAATGATCAAGTCATGGTTTAGTCAGTGAGATAGAGCGTAAGCACTTAATGGTATATCCATTGAATCTGCAGAATGCTTGGTGGCTGGATATTGGGAGACTGCTAAATGGGCTTGGCATTGGGATTACATGTTACGTGGTATATGCAGGAAGATTCGGACTTATTGTCCTAATAAATTTTATAGAAGTTGACGCTTGCCAACATGCTGTTGATTATTTTCTCTGTTTCCAAACAGGTACCTGTGTACATTGCAGAGATAACACCTAGAAGTGTCCGGGGAGCATTCACGACATTGAATCAGGTCAAAAAGTTTGGACAACGTAGAAATTGAATTTGAGTTGAGACAATTCATTTGCTTACCAACACACTTGGCCTCTGTTGCAGTTCATGTTATGCTGTGGCTTTTCCATGATTTACTTTCTTGGAACCATCGTTTCCTGGCGCATCTTGGCTCTGATCAGTAGTCTCTCTGGTCCCTTCTTTTATGTTAAGCGGTGAATAAATTGGGAAAATATCGGAGGGTCATTCTTGGTGATTTCATCTTCAGGTGTTATTCCTTCTGTCATACAAATTGCGGGTTTGTTCTTTGTTCCAGAGTCTCCTAGATGGCTGGTAAGTTGTTAGTGGAGTTGAGGCATAGAGTTAGCATTTTAATGGTAGCTATGGAAAGCAATCCAATTGGTGTTGATTACCCTAGTAAGAACTTGCTAGATTATAGAAATGGATGACTTTTGTTGTAAGGAAGATTCCTAGCACATAGTCACTTGCAGGTAAGAGTCCACCGAGAGGAGGATTTTGAAGTCACATTACAGAGACTCAGAGGCAAAGGTGTCAATATTACTCAGGAAGCAGCCGAAATCAAAGTAATACCTCAATCTCACATGTCTTTCTTATAATTTGGAAGCATCTGATATTTTGGCAATGATGTGCTCTCATTTCACTTATTCTTATAGGACTACACAGAGACCTTTGAACGGCAGTCCCAGTCTAGAATTCTTGATTTGTTCCAAAGACGATATGCTCGTCCACTTATGGTGAGAATGCCCTCCAAATTATTCAAGTTGCTTGCGATTCTTTTCCTAATCTTATAACTGTCAGATAGCAGTTGGGCTGATGATGCTTCAACAATTTAGTGGGAGCAATGCATTTGCCTACTATACAGGCTCCATATTTGAATCAGCTGGTAATATCAAACACTAAATACATTAGTAAATTACAAATAATGAAGTCTCGGTCATCTTTATCATTTTTTTTTATTTTTTATTTTTATCTTGGCAGGCATCTCAAGTAGCTTTGGTACCAGAAGCATAGCAATTATCGAGGTACTAGACATCCAGAATTGTGGTGAAAGATGAATTTTGTTTTTTCATTGTATGTTCTAGAAATTCTACACTTGTTTTGCAGATCCCAGCAACAGCTGTTAGTGTAATCTTAACTGATAAAGCCGGAAGACGACCACTTCTGATGGTTAGGAAAATGACAAATTTTCTATAATTGTCTTAACGAGATCACTTTTCAAGATACTGAGCCTGAACCCAACTTTTATTTGCAGATTTCTTCAGCCGTAATGTCGTCAAGTTGCATTCTTCTAGGATTGTCGTTCGTTATTCAGGTTTCGTGAACGATAACTATTCCTGATTGCGGTTTTTGATGTTTTTAAGTGACCTTATTTTTTCTGGCTATTTTTTCTATTGTTGAACCAGGAACTTAATCATTGGAAGGCAGTGACCCCAATTCTGGCGTATGTAGCACTAATCGTAAGTTTCTATAGGATTGCCTTTTTTCCTTGTCTCTTTTCATCTTAAACCATTATGCGATGACTCGTTCTCTTGAAGTTTGCTGACAGACGACCATTTTGTTTAGGGGTATTGCGTAGGCTACTCGCTTGGCATGGGAGGGTTACCATGGGTTATCATGTCTGAGGTACTTGGCTTCTGTCTAAATTTGCACTCGGCAATCTTTTATATCACAAGACCATTCTCAGTCATATGTTCTCTGTAGATATTCCCTGTAAACATTAAAGGGTCAGCCGGGAGCCTGGTGACATTTGTGAATTGGTCCTGTTCCTGGATTGTGACTTACACTTTCAACTTCATGTTTGAATGGAGCGCACCCGGTACTCTCTCTCTCCCTCTCTCCCTCTCTCCTCTGTGTGTGTGTGTGTGTGTGTGTGTGTGTGTGTGTGTGATATATTCAGTATCTATGCTTGATCTGGCTTGTGCTTCTTTCAGGGACATTTTTCATATTCGCGTTCATATG
Source organism: Eucalyptus paniculata subsp. matutina (assembly GCA_017140255.1). Taxonomy (NCBI): domain Eukaryota; kingdom Viridiplantae; phylum Streptophyta; class Magnoliopsida; order Myrtales; family Myrtaceae; genus Eucalyptus; species Eucalyptus paniculata. Next base: position 46,072,776 of record CM029436.1, on the reverse strand, counting down.
CGGTCTCACGGTCTTATTCACCATGAAGCTAGTGCCGGAGACCAAGGGACGAGCATTGGAAGAACTGCAAGCATCACTTGCCCGTTTTCTTTGATGAGTATGAGCCGCAGGTTGTTAAAACTTGAATTGTTGTGAGAGCCAAACAGAAGCAGCATTGACAGGAAGTTCCGTAGTAGGACATTTCATTAATGACGTTAGACTCCACAGACCGAATTGTGCATGGAGTAATTTCAAGTTTAAGCAACTAAATTTCTATAATTGCGTACTGATAGTACAACATAAATTTGGTAGCCACTAGTACAAGTCAAATGAAATGGGTAATTTTCTGATTAACTAGATTTTAGTAAATTCAATTTTGTCTATCATGACGTTGGCTAATAGTATCACCTAGAGTAGGTGTGTGACGGCCCAAGCGCGGGGGTGCGTCTCCTATTTCACATCGCTTAGGGAGGAGTCCTGGGGCTAGTTTATAAGGCTTGAGTCCCTTTAATCTGTATAACACGTTTTAAAGCACTGAGAACTCAGTGTCCAAAATAGACAATATTACACAGTGGGGCTCAGGTTGTTACAAATGGTATCAGAGTTGACTCTCGACCGTGTGGGTCCATAGCAAGGACGTTGTGCTCCCAAGGGGAGGAAAACGTGACAAACCAAGCGCGCGGCGGTGCGTCTCCAGTCCCACATCACGAGGCGTGGACGCACTACCATCCCTCCTCCTTGCGCACCATCGCTTGGGCCGTCATACTCTTCCGTCCCTCCATCTGTATTGCCTCGGGTCTGGGTCATCACTGGGGCCACAACAAGGACGCCGTGCTCTGCCATCCCTCCTCCCCACGCACTGCCGCTTGGGCCATCACACTCTCCTCGCCCACGTACTGCCGAGATAATCTTAGTTCGTCTCTCCATCTGTACTGCTCTGGGTCTGGGTTGTCACTGGGGCCACAGTGAGGACACTATGCTCCCAAGGGGGGAAGAGTTTGATGGTCCAGGTGATAGTGCACGGGGAGGAGGGATATGGCGGTGCGTCTGTGCCTCAGTCCCCGGACGTGCGTAGGAAGGGGGCGCGTCTCTTGTCCCACCACGTCGCCTAGGGAGGGAGTCCTAGGCTTAGCTTATAAGGCAATGGGCTCTCTCTAACTATACATGCACGTTTTCTTGGGGTAGTATGGGCTGCCCCGAGAGGAACAAAACCATGATGACTTAGTGTCTGCAGTGATTTTAAGGATGATATGCACAGGAACAGATTTTATCAAGTGTGCAATGTGCTCCTATCATGTAGTGATGAATATAATTAGAGAGATAGAGAATGATGCACTAATAACTTTATAGTAATTTAGCTTAGTGTAAGCTTATATCCACTTTCCCAAACTAATCACCTACCGACTGGATTCCACTAGTAGTCTATGAGTAATTACAATAGAATGTGCTGCTTATACCCAAGTGCTTCTTTTTAAAGTTTGATCTAACTGTTGCACCACTAAGCACAAATTATAATATTCTCAACGCTTCTCAAGAGCTTACAATTTTAGTATGCTCAAAAAGACAAAGTAGGAAGGTAAAGCTTTCTCTTAAATTTGGTTTTTTGCACCTCGAATCTCTTGTATACTCTTCTTGGTGTCTTGTTGATCTCCTTTAACACTCCTTAGCATCCAATCTTCTCATTGTACAATCTTCACGAGGATCAATCTCCAAATAGACCATCAAACAATTATCTAGTAGATCAATGTAGCATTTGAAGTCAATCAATCTTGAGTTCCCATAGATTTGGTTGCCCATACAAATCATATTTTTGGTTTCCAAAAACAAAGTAGCTTGTCTAGAGTATATTGTCTTTGGAATGATTGTTAATCAACCCAAATATAGCACGTAATTGGTATTTTCCATGCAGATAATCTTGGAGATTGATAATTAACACTTTCTTCTATATTAGGAGGCTATACTAGATAACTAGCTATCATATAATAAGAAGAAATAATTCTATCTTGAGATATTATCCTCAAATTTTGTGATAAGGTTGTTTAAGGTAGTGAAGTTGCTCCACTTATATCAACAATCCCCTGTTATATCCAACTTCTAGGTGATATTAGACTTATGCCTATACCAAGCTTTTGGTGATATAGATTTTGGTTATATCATACTTCCCTATTATATCCAAGTGCTTCTCACTGGTCGCTTCAAGTACAATGGTGATGTAGATTCTTATTCACCATGAAGGTAGTGCTGAAGACCAAGGGGCGCAAGCATTGAAAGAATTGCAAGCTCACTTGCCCATTTTCTTTGATGATTATGAGCTGCAAGTTGTTGAAATTTGAATTGTTTTGAACTAGAGGTGATTGGTTTTCGATCCGGTCCTACTTAGGAACTAGGAATCAACCAAAAGGATCGGTTCCCAATTTTTGAAACCGATGAACCAGATCGGTTCGGTCCACTATAACCAACTACTTAGCAAAAAAAAAAAAAAAAATTAAAAAAATACTAGTCATTATTATTTTAGGGTTTATTATTATTTTTAAAAAATTAAATATTTTAAAAAAAGAGTTATTTGGGTTTCCCCTTAAAATTGGGAATCGGATTAAAAATCATCGATTCCATTTTTATGAAACTGGAAATTGGACTAACACTCTCAAAAACTAAACCAAACCGGCCGGTTCGATCCGACTCTATCTGGCCCAAGTGGCTCCCGGTTTGGTCAGTCCGATATGGCCAAACACAAGCAGCAGTGATAGGAAGGCTGACAGGAGACTTTCTTTCTAGGTATTAACGCAACGTGAAACGGGGAGGAAAGAAAAAAGGAGAAGTTTCTTTCCATTAACGACAGTAGATTACACAGACCGAATTGTATATTGCAGAAATTTGGTAGCCACTAGTGCAAGTCAAATGGAAGTGGTAATTTTCTGATTAGCTAGAGATATTAGTAAATTTCGTCCATAACTTACGTATGTATTACTAGATAAACAGGTCACCTGTCAATTCATTTTTACTGATGCTGTTATGAATTACACTAAAGTGGTTGGTCGTTGCTAAACGCGAACAATCAATCTGTGATTTCTTGCATGGATCGTCAAGATTGTGCTGTAAGATCAGCCCCAAAAGCGTCGTTTTGCTTTTCCCTGCTATCAGATTTTTGAAATCGATCCTAACAGTTATTTGCTGCTCCAGTTCTGAGATGAGAATCGAACCTCCGCCCTGGCTAGTAGCGGTTCAAAACTGGTGTTGAGTTGCTGCCACCCAAACGAAAGAGATGATTTTAAATGAATTTCAACTCAATCATTGAACTTGTCCTACTTATTTATACCCACTATAACATAAGTAACAACTAACAATCAATCTTCTATTTCTTTCCAATATAGGGTAGCAGGTTTGGTACGGTTCAATTTTCAAAGAGAAACAAATCCATAAATTAATGGCGGCCACGACTACTGCAGATTTTAGAATCGTGAGAAGCAATCGTTCACGTGATCCCACTGAGAACGTGCAGTGAAAGTGACGTGGAAATGAACAAGATTTTACAATTAAATTAACAGAAATCATTGGAGAAATAAATGAGAAATTTTCATTAGCGATTTAGGGAATTCAATTACTTTAAATTAAAACCCACCATTTGCCTCCAACAGGAAAGGAAACCCAACAAAAGCAACACCCTTACTTTTATTTCATTTCCTTTTTCTCTAACCACTTTGGGTACGCAAAATAATGATTCTGTTTCTTTATTTATTTTTTTTAATTTTTCTATTCCTAAAAACAGATTTATGAACATAAATTCATTTAATAACATAATTTTATTTTTATATTTATAAAAAAAATTTACTTCTAAAAATAGATTTGGTATATAAATTAGAAATATTTTTTTTCTTTTTATTTATTTTTTAGAAAAAATTAAGAAATAAAAACATTTATTATCGCTCACTATCATCATTGCTTGTCGGCCACCACCAGTCCCCACCGCTTGCTGTCGGTCACCAGCCGCCCACTTGCTAATCACCCACTCGTCGGTTGTCTCCCATTGCCACTCACGAGCGAGGAATTTTGTGTTTGCTATTAAACATATTTATATTCCGAGAAAGAAATTTTTTATCATTATTAAACATGTATTTTTGCTTAAAATTTCATCGGTAGAATAAAAATGAAAAAATAATTTTTGAAACAAAAGAATTAGGGATAAATCATTCTTGTAAAACACCTCAAGACTCAGTCCATGGAAGTTATTTGAATGTCTAAAATATATATTTTCCGTTAAAAATGATGGCATTAAAATTAATTTTTATTTTTCACGTGGCTTTTTTAATGATTTGTTATTCATTTAAAAAAACAGATTTAAAAACTAAAAAATTAGATTTATTCATTTTATCTTATTTTAAAAAGTGAAAATTTATTTAAAAAAAGGCGGGAGTTGAAAAAAAAAAGCGCAGCCCTGGAGGGGGTGTGACCCGCTTAGAGGGCCGGCCACGTGAGGCGGGCCGGTGACCTCGCCGGCTGGAAAAGCCTTTTTTTTTTTATAACTATTTTCTTTTTTAAATAAATTTTCACTTTTTTAATTTTTAAATCTAATTTAAATATAATTTTTTTTAAAAAGCCACGTGAAAAGTAAAATTTAATTTTAAATGTACAATTGAGCATTTTTGGGGAAAATGCTAAATGACATCGATTTTTGACTCACCCAGCGTGAATGAGTGAGGGTGAAATGCCCTCTGTTGGCTAAACATGCATCTTACGGCACCGTTCCTTAACACTTATGGGTATCATTCACAAATGAAGACTCACGCGACAAGTCCACGGAAGACTATATATATATAAATGTAAGGTAGTCTCTCTATATATGTCATTCAAAAAAATTATATAAATCTTTTTCTCATGCAATCGGGTGGAGTTCCTATTTAAATTTGAGATATAATTTAATAGGAAAAACTTAAAAAACTAATAAGTTGAACGTGCAGTAATCATATGGCCTTGTACCAGAAACTTTCTGTTGACTCTCCGTCATAGTTTCACACACCCGGAAGTCCATTTGGGTGATTCCTTTATATGCATAGACGATTCGTTCTTGTCACCTCCATTCCTTGCAATTCTTGCTCATCAGAAGTAAAGAGACATGGAGAGAGAGAGCCCAGAAGAAGATGAGCTCTCAACAAGCTCTCTGCTTCTCAAAGAAGAAGTCTCTAATTGTGGCAATCACGGCGACTCCGCATCTTCCAGTGATTCTTCTGTCACGGCTCTTCTCGTTTTTAGCACACTGGTCGCTGTTTGCGGGGCTCTTACAACTGGCTGCGCTGTGAGTATTGGTGCTGCACCAACCACGCTATGCATTCCAAAGCAATTTATGAGCCATCCACTGTCTTTATGGAGTCTTTGCTTTCTCTGTGATGTTTCTTCTGTTCATCGTTACCAAGATGCTTTCTGTTGGACTACAGTTTAAGGACAGGTCATACTCACCAGTTCTTTCCAATTCATGAATATCTAGTAGCCTCAAGAAGATACAATTAACTTGGTTAGCAGGTTCTGCATCATATGGCCTCTCCCTGAAAAAATAGCATCCGCAGGAATTATTAATAGGTATTTTGTGTTCTTGTAATAATCTGTTCGCATAAGATTGGGACTGTTACAACCACTGGGGAAGTGATAAAGTATTCGAGCTCCGTTGCATTATCAGGAGAAAAGGGAAAGAGAGAAAAGAAAGCATGAAATTAGGAGCCAGTGTTTGGGCTGACCATATTGTGCTGCCTCAATTGAGGCTGTTTTTCCTCACGAGGTTACTCGCAGTCACAAAGGCACATTGACAGTGGCGAGCAATTTACTGCGCAGGTGGGTTATTCGTCACCAGCTATGTCGGGCATAAAGGAAGATCTGGGACTTTCTGTAGCGGCGGTTAGTCTACCTTATTCCTCACAAATGAAGAATCTGTCGAATGGGTCTGACGTATTCAGCTAATTGCTGGAATAGGATCAGGATGGGATGATTGCTGCACAGTTTTAATTGATTTAACTATCATCTAAACTCTAATCTTCCAATTATAATCCTGATTTTCTACATACATTGCTCCTTAACATATAATATAGCATTTAATTCTTTATCTTAATTGATAAGCGCTAAAAACATATCTTGTATTAAGGACTGTTGACAGGTAAGTGGTCAGTTACGGTTCAGGTTCTCTGTATCAATCATTTCCCTATTATGCTGCAGTATTCACTTTTTGGTTCGATGCTGACAATTGGAGGAGTAACAGCATCTTTACTGAATGGAACTATTACAGATATGATTGGTCGAAAGCATGTAAGTACTTCATGAGCTATAGACTTTCTAAAATTTCACAATTGCGTTGGACCAAATTGCTCTTGTTGTATCTTGTGATGCAGACAATGTGGCTCTCTCAAATACTTTGCACAGCTGGATGGTTTTCTATAGCACTTACCAAGGTTCCTTCCCTTTCTCTCGCCTCTCCAAATTCTCATAAGTGACCAGCACATGTGAAATTTGAACTTAGTGAACGGAATAGGAAATGCTCTAAAGAGAATTTACTGGTAACTTCCAGTTCAGTGTGGTCAGGGAAGATATTGATTTCCATCTGTTGTTCATTTACATGATCGTGTTCTCATATTACTATGGAAGAATGTTTAAGTTGGCTAGACATATTACAAATTTTAAGTTTCTTGACATCACTTTCAATAGGTGCTTTTTTTTTTTTTCAGTGGAAACAAACATACTTATATAAATAGTCTCCGAGCATATTCCAAATGCAAAAGTACAAAATAAAAATCATGTTTGATGGTTGAAATTCTAGATAAAACATCTAAAGGATTTTATCAAAGTCTCCGACTGAAGTAACATATTGCTCTTTGCTTATCCGATACAACCAAAGTTTCTCATTCAGAAGGAACTTTACACAGATTACGATGAATGAAAGCCCAATCATACAACGGCTAGTGATCTGGTTTGGATTCATCAAGATTGATTTGATTGAAGACAAGAATTGCTTTACTTATGGAAACCAAGATTTCGTTTGTATCGATCGGAATCAATTTGGGATTCTACCTTTGTCACTCAAGCTACTAAATCTTTGTCCTGCGGGACACTAGTTTGATTTGGTTGCCTGATTTCATGCGATTATAATCCTTAAACGTTCACCAAAAGAGTGTCTTAGTGAGATAGTGTGATCTACTACTGCTGATTAAGCGAACCACTATAAATCTTGTGTTCTTGATCTCTTCCCTAACTCCTTTATTTTGTTCAATAGCACTCTCAATTGGTATCGAGCCCGTGTTCTTACCACCGGGACTTATAAGCATTCCATGTGCGTCCACATCCTCCTATGTCTCGGATGGAGATGTGCTTGCTGAATATAACAGAATTTCTTCATGTGAAACAGCAAAAGAAGTTTGGGATAAACTTCATGTTACATATTGGCCAATATGAATCCTTCAAGATGAAGCAAGGAGAGTCAATTGGAGATATGTTTAATCGTAAATGGTTTAGCATATTGAGAGGTCTCTCAAAAGATTGGAATCATGTCAAGACCTCAATCAGAGGATTAGTTGATGAATTGATTGGCACTCTTCAATCCTATGAAGTTGAACAACTTAATGACGAAGATCCCGAAGGTAAGAAGTCCATTGCTTTAATATCTAATGCTGTTTTTGATGAAACAGACTCAGAAAATGACATGGACGATGAAGAACTTGCCTTTATGGTCAAGAAATTTAAAAAGTTGAGTAGAAAAGGAAGGAAATTCGATGGAAGAAGTCAATATGATCAAGAAAATATATGCTTGATGGCACATTCAATCACCGAATCACTAGTACGATGAGGAAATTAAGGTAAGCAATTCAAAAATTCCTCTCAAAGCTTCAAAGTATATAAATGAGCTTTGTTCAAATCTCAAATATTCTCTTAAAAGGATTTTCGAACTAAAAAGGAGAATTCTCGACTTAGGCAACAAGATCTTTCTCAAGTCTGGAGACCTATTAAGAAAAATTGGATAAAAGTAACATATTCTGCTAACTCTCATGGATTGGTAAGGGCGTGTGATTATTTAAGATAATTCATATTATTTGGTTTAAATTTTATGCTCTCAAATTGTCATATTTTGCAAAGTAAAAATCCGATTCTACGTTATACTAATTTTGCAAGATATCTGATTTTATTGTACTATGATTAAGTGAGATTGTGCATAATATTCTTTCTTTGAATAATTTGTTACGATGAATTAAGAAAGAATATTTGACTGTCAAGGAAAGATCCAAATTGATGGCAAAAAGGGAAATGAGTTGCAGGAAATCTTTAAGGGAAAGAATCGTGATCATCTCAAAAAGGCAGCAGATTTAGTGCATCTTTTATTACCTTTTGTCATTAACAAATCTCATATTGATATTATCATTTAATGACTCTAGACTATATTGCATATCTTTAATAGTCGATTATCGCTTTTTGACTATGACAAAAAGGGGAGAAGATATGAATATGCATATGTGCTGATTGGTTGATATTATTTATTGCATAATATTGAGCTGAATCTAAAGCAAGGCTACTAGTTTCGTAACATATGTGAGTATATTCCCAGGACCAGATTACGATGAATGATACAACGGCTAGTGATCTGGTTTGGCCCAAACGGAATCAATTTGGGATTCTACCTTTGTCACTCAACGGCTACTAAATCTTCTAAATACAGAGCTGTCCAATGGGTATATTGGAAGACGATTCTCCGGGACAGCAAATGCTACTAAGTGTTTGAAGTCTTTGCCAACGAGAGTCTTGATTAAGCCGAACCACTATAAATCTTGTGTTCTTGATCTCTTCCCTAACTCCTTTATTTTGTTCATACTAGCACTCTCAGCTTATCCGATACAACCAAAGTTTCTCATTCAGAAGGAATACAAATGAAAGTAAATATATCATAAGATGCCATTGATCCCATCTTTGCTAGCTTGTCTGCACACTGATTTGGTTCCCTGATTTCATGCTTAATCCTCACCTGCTGCAATTCACCTAACATGTCCCTGCATTCATTCAAAATTTAGTTCAAGTTATGGATGTCAACACTAGTATTTTGCGAGGCATATATCAGATGACTGGCATCAGATTCAATCTCTAGACATATTATATTTGAATCTAAAGCAATAGTTTCTCCCCCTTGATAGCCCAAACTTCTCCCAACAATGGGTATAACCCTTCACCCATTCTCCTTGATCTTCAGTTATTATGCCCCCAATTCCAGCAACTCCTGTACTCTCCACCGCTCCATCAAAATTCAATTTGAGCCAGCTTCTGAAATTTCCCATTTTGATCCTGATCTGGACTTCTTTCAGTATTGTTTAATCTTTGTAAATGCAGCAGATGTTCCCTGCTTTATCTAAACAAAAAGATGCCAAGTTAGTTAGTTTAGAATAGTGATTGAAAAAGCAACAGCATTCTTATATAAAAAGAACCCACAATCCTATTAAGAGAAAGCACAACAACAGATCCTAGGCCTAAGGTACCGAGTTTTAGTTGTCACATCCCTAATCCACTCCCTTGAGGATTTTTGTAGCTTCCAGCCATAGGAGGAAGTCCAATGTCATCCCAAATTTTCTGAGCAAAAATGGAAAATCTCTTAGCAAATGAATTATAGTCTCACCTTGAGTATCACATAAGGGACACACTCGTCATTCATGCCTCTGTGAACAAGCAGATGCCTTGTGGCAGTACTGTTATGAAGAAGCAACCAAATAATTTGATTCTAGAGGTCACATCACATTTCCACACCCAATTCTAGTTCTCCCCTTTTCCATCTCGTGGGTACAAATCCTCCGCTGTCGGGTAGGCAGAACGCAAGCAGCACTACTTGCTAGTCTTGGAGAAGTTCCATCAGAATTTAACTGGCTGCAATATTTTTCATTATCTCTTAACCGTGCACTTGCAGAATGCTTGGTGGCTGGATGCTGGGAGAGCGTTAATAGGATTTGGCGTTGGAGTCACAGGCTATGTGGTAATATGCACTTTGGGCTTTCTGGTACACTTATGGGAACCGCGATGATCATTACCTGTCTTCTCCCATCAGGTACATGTATACATCGCAGAAATAACACCTAAAAATGTTCGGGGAGCATTTGCTTCATTCAATTCGGTAAGAATAAAATTGGAACATTATGATCTTGCTTTATGTTGCAAATACATCACCTTTTGGTCTATTCTTCTTGAGTTGCAGTTCGTGCAAGCCTGTGGCTTTTCAATGACATACTTTGTTGGAACTATTGTTTCCTGGCGTGCCTTGGCTTTGATTGGTAGTGTCTGGGACTCTATTTACAGTTATTCCTGAAAAAAAGAGTTGAGAAAATAAAATAAAAGGTCGCCTCTTGCATTTTATTTTTCAGGTGGAATTCCTGGCGTAATACAAATTTTCAGTTTATACTTCATACCAGAGTCTCCTAGATGGTTGGTAAGTTCCTTCAGGATTTTCCATTAGTTGTGTACAAGTGACAATTTGATATGTGAGAAAATTAAATTTAAAGTTGTACTACTAAGCTTCCAAGAACTATGCAATCTTATGTGAATGATTTTACAGGCAAAATTGGGTCGAAAACAGGAGTTTGAAGCTGCCTTACAGAGACTCAGAGGCAAAAGCACTGATATTTCCCAGGAAGCGGCTGACATCAGAGTAAAATTCTCATTCCCTTCACAATTTTCTAAGGAAAAGCTGATTTTTTCCCCTCAAGGACCAATGAATTCTAGGACTTCACATTCTCAGCTTCTGTGAATCCCACAGGTCTACACAGAAACCTTTGAAAGGCAATCTCACTCAAGATTTCTAGATGTGTTTCAACAAAGATATGCTCATGCACTCACAGTGAGCTTCTCTTCAACTACATATAAACATTTATGCACACATCTATATGCCATGCTGTCTAGTGAGGACTTCATTTTCGAATCATTCTAAATCTTAGATAGGACTTGGACTGATGCTGCTTCAGCAGTTTGGTGGAGCTAGCGCTTTCTCGTACTATGCAAGCACCATTTTTGAATCAGCTGGTAAAATAAAATGCTTCTCAACTACTTCAGGAAGTGTGAAGAAATAATTATGACAAAATTTTCTCCATGACAGATTTTTCAACTACCATTGGCACCAGGAGCGTGGCTATTGTCACAGTAAGCCGTTTTTCTGTCTTCAGGTGAGTTTTTTAGATACTCAATTATGAAATATTGTCATGAAATTTGACTTCTGCATGTTGCTTTTACAAATAGTTTGACATGTTTTGTAGATACCAGCGCTTGCAATTACTGTATTCTTGATTGATAAAGCTGGACGGCGACCGCTTTTGATGGTTAGGAAAAGAAACTCGTTCTCTTTTGGTTCCTAAAAGAATCAGTCATCAGAAAGCTGAAATTGAGCTTGAGCTTGAGGTTGTTCTTGATTTGCAGGTTTCTTCTGCTGGAATGTGCTTAAGCTGTTTAATCCTAGGATTTTCATTTTACATGCAGGTTAGCTATACTATAACTAATCAACCACTAGCACACTTGGGGTTCTTCAAGAATTTGATCTGCTTTTTGTTCTTTCGTGTCCTTGCCCCTTGTCTACAGGATCTGCACAATTTCAAGGATGTCACTCCAATTTTGGTTTTCCTAGCTATATTGGTAAATCATTATACCAGAGCTTAGTGAAGCTAGTCTATAACTGTGTGGTGAGTTTTGCTGAAGTTGCTGATAGACTAGTAATGCAATCAGGCATATTTTATATCTCTGTCAGTCGGCATGCAAGGACTGCCATGGGTTCTAATGTCTGAGGTGCGAATCCATAATAACTTTATTGAGTTTTTTGATGACTAAGACTAAAATCAAAGGCCAGTGACTGCTGTGATTCCACCTTACGTAGATATTCCCAGTAAATGTAAGAGGGAGAGCGGGAAGCATGGTGATCTTTACCCACTGGTCCTGTTCCTGGATTGTGAGCTACAGTTTCAACTTCATGTTTGAATGGAGCGCACCCGGTATGCTTGCTGTCTCTGTTGACTTCCTTTACGCAGTATGATCTCAGTATTTTGGAGCTTAAGCGCATGTGACTGTGCGCTTGGATATATTAGGAGCATTATCCAATAGTCATTTTTTTTGCATCTTGGCTGTGCTTTTTCCAGGAACATTTTTCATATTCGCAGGCATTTGTGGTTTAGCGATCCTGTTTACTGTGAAGTTAGTGCCGGAGACCAAAGGGCGAGCCCTCGAAGAACTGCAAGCATCGCTTGCTCATTTTTCCGCGGTGACTTAAATTCACGGATCTTCTATTAGTATTATGCCTGCTGGGATGTCAAAAGACCATTGTGGGATCAACATTTTGTTCCTGATCGTTTCAAAGAGTGAGCTGCAACGTGAAATGGAAGAGCAAAAGCATTGTGAATTCTTGTCCTTTTGCTGGGTGATGATTTTTACAGAGCACTAGTCAAGTTTTTATTTATATTTAACGGTCAGATGGTGCCGGCCAACTTTGACTGATCTGGACAAGTACACCTTCTTAGGCGGTCCGAACCATGCACTCTCCCATATCGGCCTAGTGCATTCGGGATTTTACTCACAAAGTATTCTCCCTCCCAATAAGGCTTAAACCCAAAACCACAAAAGAGAAGTGGAATTTGTTATCATCTAAATCAACACCTTATTGATTTAGTCAGTAGAGTTTTGTAGAGTACCTGTCCTTATGCGTTCTTTTACCACAATCCAAAGTTCTTAAACTCTTTGTCACACTCCAGTTCGTACTAGACTCGAGGGAATCATAAAGCTGCCCTTCAATAAATAAAGGAGGAAGCCATAAAGAATTCAACTTAATCGTATAAAAATAAAAATAAACCTTATCACAAAATTATAGTCGATGTGAATACCAAAGCATCATAAATATTATGCGGCATTTTTGGGACAAATACATCACAAGCGCCAAAATTTTTGTATGACGCTCACTTGAATTACATAACTTTTAATTGATCATTTGAGTATCAAAACTTTTTAAAAACATTTACGCAAGTGCTGGAAATTGGACATGGCATGGTACTTGTGTTCAACATTTTTAATAATTTTTTATATTCAAGTAATTGATTGAAAAATTATATGACACTCAATTAATTGAAAAAAATAATCATGGTACTCAAGTGAGTGCAGAAAAAAAGTAAAGGCAATCATTTGAGTAACGTTATAGCACTTAAGTAATTAAAAAAAAGTTAAGATATTCAAGTGAGTATTATATGAAGATTATGACACTAATAGTGTCCATTTCCCTAGCATTCCCATTCTCATGGTAGTACCAATTCAATTTTGACATCGCAATTGAAGATTACTTGAGTGGCCACATTTCTCACCAAATAAAGTTAAAAAGATCGAAATGGAATAGAGGCAACAATACCATATCTTTTGTGTAATTTCTCAAAAATCTGTAGTCCATGCCAAATCAAACCTGTTTGGAAAACTTCTACTATTGACTTTTACCTTTCAATTTCCTTCCAAAATTTGTGAAAGAAGCAAAATTATTTAAATTTCAAGAAGTTATGGAAAACATTGTATATCCTTTTAATTATTTGACGATATTTGTATGTCATGCACATCGTTACTCATTAGTATAAAATTACTCAAAAATAGTAAAAATCACACGATTAGTACGTTTATGATCATGTGGTCTAGGTGGACAATGTCCTATAAAAGAATTCGTCGGCACTGACATCAGAGCAGACATAGAATGTGTTGCTTATACCCAAGTGCTTCTTTTTTAAGTTTGATCTCACTGTTGCACCACTAAGCACAAATTATAATACTGTCAACGCTTCTCAAGAGCTTACAATTTTAGTATGCTAAAAAGGCAAAGTAGGAAGGTAAAGCTTTCTCTTAAATTTGGTTTTTTGCACTTTGAATCTCTTGTATACTCTTCTTGGCATCTTGTTGATCTACTTTAACACTCCGCAGCATCCAATCTTCTCACTGTACAATCTTCACGAGGATCAATCTCCAAGTAGACCATCAAACAATTATCTGGTAGATCAATGTAGCAGTTGGAGTCAATCAATCTTGAGTTCCCATAGATTTGGTTGCCCATACAATCATATTTTGTTTCCAAAAACAAAGTAGCTTGTCTATGAGTATATTGTCTTTGGAATGATTGTTAATCAACCCAGACAGGTCGCGCATAATTGGTATTTTCCATGTAGATATTCTTTGAGATTGATAAGTAACACTTTCTTCTATATAAGGAAGCTATACTAGATGACTAGCTATCATATAATAAGAAGAAATAATTCGTCTTGAGATATTATCCTCAAATTTTGTGATAAGGTTGTTTAAGGTAGTGTAGTTCCTCCACTTTTATCAGCAATCGCCTGTTATATCCAGCTTCTAAGTGCTTCTCATTGTCACTTCAAATACAATGGTGATGTAGATTCTTATTCACCATGAAGGTAGTGCCGAAGACCAAGGGGCGCGAGCATTGGAAGAAATCCAAGCTCGCTTGCCCATTTTCTTTGATGATTATGAGCCGCAAGTTGTTGGAACTTGAATTGTTTTGAATTAGAGGTGATTGCTTTCCGATCCTATCCTACTTAGGAACTAGAAATCGAACCAGAAGGATCGGTTCCCAATTTTTGAAACTAAGGATTGGATCTTTTCGGTCCACTAGAACCGACTACTTAAAAAAAATTTAAAAAAATTAAAAAAAAAAACTAGAGTCATTATTATTTTAGGGTTTATTACTATTTTTTAAAAATTAAATATTAAAAAAAAAAAAGTTAGGCCTTGTTTGGTTCAGCTTTGGGGATGAGCATTTGGACTCCAAAGTCCATTGGCCAAATGCAAACATGTTTAGTTCGGTTTTTTGGGCAACTTTGGCGAGATGCAATTGCATCTCCAAGTGGCTCTAAAGGCCTTTAGCCAAATGGAGGTCCAAAGGTACTTTGGGAAGTTGTATTTTGAGAATGCAAGTTTGGATACTGTTCATCTTCGAGGGTACTGTTCATCAGGCGAGGAAAACCACCGCACGGAGGCCAACGACCGCCGGCCTAAGGGGTCTCGCGTCGGAGAGGCGCCGGCGACCGCCGCCTGAGGGTCGCCAAACCTTAGGCAACGTCTAGGTCGCGCGACCCAGGCGACTGATGGCCTGGGTCACGCGACCCTAGGCGACGGTCGCCTGAGGTCGCGCGACCCCGGCGACGGTCGCCTGGATCGCGCGACCTCGGCGATGGTCGCCTGAGGTCACGCAACCCAGGCGATGATGCGACCTTAGGCAACCATTGCCGGGGTCGCGCCCGGCCATCCGGTCGCCAGATCCGGTGGTCCGGCCGCCGAATCCGTGCAATCCGGACTTCAAAAAAAAATAATACAAATGTTTTTTGTTTTTTTTATTTAATAAAAGTCATTTACAAGTGTAAATTTTACCAAACGGTATTTTGGCCAAAGTTGTATTACAATGCAAATTTTACCAAACGATATTTACATTTGGAAAACCCCATTCACCCAAAGATATTTGCATTTTGGCAAATGCATTCCCCAAAAGCCGAACCAAACCGGCCCTTAGTTATGCAACCGGAAACTGGATTGATACTCTCAAAAATTGAACCAAATTGGCCAGTCCGATCCGACTTGATCTGGCCCAAGCGGCTCCCGGTTTGGTCGGTCCGATATGGCCAAACACAAGCAGCAGTGATAGGAAGGCTGACAGGAGGCTTTTTCTTCCTAAGTATTAACGCAACGTGAAGCGGGGAGGAAAGAAAAAAGGAAAATTTTCCTTCCATTAACGACAGTAGATTACACTGACCGAATTGTATATCGCAGAAATTTGGTAGCCACTAGTGCGAGTCAAATGGAAGTGCTAATTTTCTGATTATCTAGAGATATTAGTAAATTTCGTTGATAACTTACGTATGTATTACTAGATAAACAGGTCACCTGTCCACTCATTTTTGCTGATGCTGTTATGAATTACACTAAAGTAGTTGTTCGTTGCTAAACGCGAACAATCAATCTGTGATTTCTTGCATGGATCGTCAAGATTGTGCTATAAAATCAGCCCCAAAAGCGTCGTTTTGCTTTTCCCCGCTATCAGAATTTTGAAATCGATCCTGACAGTTATTTGCTGCTCAAGTTCTGAGATGAGAATCGAACCTCCGCCCTGGCTAGTAGCGGTTCAAAACTGGTGTTGAGTTGCTGCCACCCAAACGAAAGAGATGGTTTTAAATGAATTTCAACGCAATCATTGAACTTGTCCTATTTATCTATACACACTGGAACATAAGTCACGATCAATCTTCTATTTCTTTCCAATATAGGGTAGCAGGTTTGGTACGGTTCAATTTTGAAAGAGAAACAAATCCATAAATTAATCGCGGCCACGACTACTGCAGATTTTAGAATCATGAGAAGCAATCATTCACGTGATCCCACTGAGAACGTGCAGTGAAAGTGACGTGGAAATGGACAGGATTTTACAATTAAATTAACATGAAATTATTAGAGAAATCAATGAGAAATTTTCATTAAAGTAAAGCCCACCATTTGCCTCCAACAGGAAAGGAAACCCAACAGAAGCAAAACCCTTACTTTTATTTCATTTTCTTTTTTCTAATTACTTTAGGTGTGTATGATAATCATTCTATTTCTTTATTTTTTATTTTTTTATTCCTAGAAACAGATTTATGACATAAATCCGTTTAATAACATAATTTAATTTTTCTATTTATAAAATAAAATTTTACTCTAAAAATAAGTTTGGTATATAAATCAGAAATATATGTTTTAATTTTTTATTCATTTCTAGAATAAAAGTAAGAAATAAAAATTTTCATTATCATTCACTATCATCATCGTTGATCTCGAGAAGGATGAAGAAGAATAAATAGATACCGAACGATGAAGAGGAGGAAACCTTTACGACCATGGAATGTGAGAGCAAGACGAACGGCTCCATAGTGGACATGAGAATATCCCTGTTGAACCCATTGTCTGGGAAATTCTGGAGGGATCTGAAGAGTAACAAAGTACTCTTTTTCAGTAGCAGGAATGGGATGGTGGTCGAACTTGGAGGATTGAACATACTCCTTTACTTGCTTTGGGGTTTGATGGATAAGTTGACGAATGGAGCGGATAGGTGAGAATGATGAGGTTGGTTTAGCAAAAGCTGAATAGGGGTTCATAAGAGGAAGCTGAGTTTCTGAGATCTTGGTTTCATTGCTAAGAGAGACTTCGTAAAGATAATCTATCTTAGAAGCATTGGAAACACGAAATTCTGAGAGAGCTGAGGATGAAGAAGAAGAAGCAAGAGAAATGGGTGCTTCGAGAATTTCTGGATCTGTCATGGTGTGTGAAGATCTTCTCAGCACTGGATTCACCTATCAAGCGCATGGAATGGATAATATTAAAAACGAAACCGTGGCTCTGATACCATGAATGGACCTAGACTTAGGATCAAGGAAGGAGAGTAAATTTCCTGCAGGTATGCATCTCACATTGGGCGAACAACTCCCATTCAAGCCCTTCAGGGACAGCCTTTAAGCAGAAAACCACTCAGCCTTTTAATCCAGAGCCTAGAGACACTCAGAGGATGCCAGGATGGAAACGTTTCTAATCTACCCAAGCTGCATTTCTCGAAGGATCCTACCAGGCTGGAGAAGAAGAGAGATTTAGAAAGCCATAGAGGTTTTTCACAAAGCACACTCTTTTTCAGGGGACTCTGCCCAAAACGAAACAACAACAATGCCTTATAAAGGCAAATAAAGGGAAACAAGGACACCCAGGGACCAACTCACAGTCCCGAGATACAAACAGAGGCACCGGAACTTTCGGGAGGGAATTATTCGCACACTATGAACAAGAATCGTATGCGTGAACAGTACATTCCCTAGCCTAGTGCTACAAAAATTGAACGCATCTTTGCTACGAGTGAAATTGTACGGACTCAACGATCTCGTCCGTTATGTGCATTGTAGCTACATACTGAGTCGTCATCTGAACTGTCTTCTAGGAGATGTGCCTCGTATTTCTGCTGGAGGGCTTCAAGATCTTGAGGCGAAAGGATCTGGTTCAGCCTTTGAGATGAGGATGCTTCATGGGCCCAATGGGATGCTTCTTCTTCTGCCCAGTTTGTATTTTCACTTGTAGTGTTAGCAGGAATGTTTGGCATGCTTGGCTGAGGCCAATTGGATGGTTGTGCATAAAAGGACGTGTCCATGTTTTGGAATGAGGACGAAGATCCCTGTTCGTAGGGATTTTGGGACAGAGGGCCTCCAAAGCGTGCATAGGGGTCTTGAGTTGACTGGACAATGTCGTCTTCACTTGTCATTTCATGCTCTTGGGATGATGCAGCTTGTCTGTGTTGCCTGAGTGCTTCCTTAGCTTCTGGTACTAGGTCATAATGATCCCACGTAGTGGGTACCTTCTCACTCGCCGTCGGTCACTCGCTAATCACCCACTTGTCGACTATCTTCCGTTGCCACTCGAGAGTGAGGAATTTTGTGTTTCTATCAAACAAATTTATATTCCATGAATGGAAATTTTATATCATTATTAAACATGTATTTTTGCTTAAAATTTCATCGGTAGAATAAAAATTGAAAAATTAATTTTTGAAACAAAAGAATTATCATTTACACCTCAAGACTCACATGTCACGTGTAGGCAAGTCCATGGAAGATTTGAATGTACATATATATAAATATAAGTTGTCTTTAAACTACTAATGGAAGGTAAAGGCGGGAGAACCGCCCTGGGGTGGGTGACCCCGTACTTGCCTTCCCCAGCCTCTCAGTTGGCTGGAAAAGATTGATTGGGAATTTGGAGGCTCATGGTGGTGAAGGTAAACACCACGTTTGGGTCAAATTAGGCTACAACTGAGCTGGCATGGGGTAACTAATCCCTATCCCTCACCCGGCATGAATGAGTGATGGTGAAATGTCCTCTGCTGGCTGAACATGCCTTACGGCACCATTCCTTAACCAACGGGTTCAGTCAATACCCTGGTTAAGGAACAGTGTCGTAAGTTAGTCTCTCTATATATGTCATTCAAAAAAATTATTTAAATCTTTTTCTCATGCGATTGGGTGGAGTTCCTATTTAAATTCGAGTGGAGTTCCTATTTAAATTCGAGGTATAATTTAATAGGAAAAACTTAAAAAACTAATAAGTTGAACGTGCAGTAATCATATAGCCTTGAACCAGAAACTTTCTGGTGAGTCTCCGTCATAGTTTCACACACCCGAAAGTCCATTTGTTTGATCGTTTGTATGCATAGAAGATTCGTTCTTGTCACCTCCATTTCTTGCAGTTCTTGCTCATCAGAAATAAAGAGACATGGAGAGAGAGAGCACAGAAGAAGATGAGCTCTCAACAAGCTCTCTGCTTCTCAAAGAAGAAGTCTCTAATTGTGGCAATCACGGCGACTCCGCATCTTCCAGTGATTCTTCTGTCACGGCTCTTCTCGTTTTTAGCACACTGGTCGCTGTTTGCGGGGCTCTTACAACTGGCTGCGCTGTGAGTATTGGTGCTGCACCAACCACGCTATGCATTCCAAAGCAATTTATGAGCCATCCACTGTCTTTATGGAGTCTTTGTTTTCTCTGTGATGTTTCTTCTGTTCATCGTTACCAAGATGCTTTCTGTTGGACTACAGTTTAAGGACAGGTCATACTCACCAGTTCTTTCCAATTCATGAATATCTAGTAGCCTCAAGAAGATACATTTAACTTGGTTAGCAGGTTCTGCATCATATGGCTTCTCCCTGAAAAAATAGCATCCGCAGGAATTATTAATAGGTATTCTGTGTTCTTGTAATAATATGTTCGCATAAGATTGGGACTGTTACAACCACTGGGGAAGTGATCAAGTATTCAAGCTCCGTTGCATTATCAGGAGAAAAGGGAAAGAGAGAAAAGAAAGCATGAAATTAGGAGCCAGTGTTTGGGCTGACCATATTGTGCTGCCTCAGTTGAGGCTGTTTTTCCTCACGAGGTTACTCGCAGTCACAAAGGCACATTGACAGTGGCGAGCAATTTACTGCGCAGGTGGGTTATTCGTCACCAGCTATGTCGGGCATAAAGGAAGATCTGGGACTTTCTGTAGCGGCGGTTAGTCTACCTTACTCCTCACAAATGAAGAATCTGTCGAATGGGTCTGATGTATTCAGCTAATTGCTGGAATAGGATCAGGATGGGATGATTGCTGCACAGTTTTAATTGATTTAACTATCATCTAAACTCTAATCTTCCAATTATAATCCTGATTTTCTACATACATTGTTCCTTAACATATAATATAGCATTTAACTCTCTATCTTAATTGATAAGCGCTGAAAACATATCTTGTATTAAGGACTGCTGACAGGTAAGTGGTCAGTTACGGTTCAGGTTCTCTGTATGAATCATTCCCCTATTATGCTGCAGTATTCACTTTTTGGTTCGATGCTGACAATTGGAGGAGTAACAGCATCTTTACTGACTGGAACTATTACAGATATGATTGGTCGAAAGCGTGTAAGTACTTCATGAGCTATAGACTTTCTAAAATTTCACAATTGCGTTGGACCAAATTGCTCTTGTTGTATCTTGTGATGCAGACAATGTGGCTCTCTCAAATACTTTGCACAGCTGGATGGCTTTCTATAGCACTTACCAAGGTTCCTTCCCTTTCTGTGGCCTCTCCAAATTCTCATAAGTGACCAGCACATGTGAAATTTGAACTTAGTGAACGGAATAGGAAATGCTCTAAAGAGAATTTACTGGTAACTTCCAGTTCAGTGTGGTCAGGGAAGATATTGATTTCCATCTGTTGTTCGTTTACATGATCGTGTTCTCATATTACTATGGAAGAATGTTTAAGTTGGCTAGACATATTACAAATTTTAAGTTTCTTGACATCACTTTCAATAGGTGCTTTTTTTTTTCAGTGGAAACATACTTATATAAATACTCCAAATGCAAAAGTACAAATCAAGGCGAACTTCTAGTCTGAGTCTCCAAGCATATTGCTCTTTGCTTATCCGATACAACCAAAGTTTCTCATTCAGAAGGAATACAATTGAAAGTAAATATATCATAAGATGCCATTGATCCCATCTTTGCTAGCTTGTCTGCACACTGATTTGGTTCCCTGATTTCATGCTTAATCCTCACCTGCTGCAATTCACCTAACATGTCCCTGCATTCATTCAAAATTGAGTTCAAGTTATGGATGTCAACACTAGTATTTTGCGAGGCATATATCAGATGACTGGCATCAGATTCAATCTCTAGACATATTATATTTGAATCTAAAGCAATAGTTTCTCCCCCTTGATAGCCCAAACTTCCACAGCAAATGCAGAAGTCTTTCCCAACGATGGGTATAACCCTTCACCCATTCTCCTTGATCTTCTGTTATTATGCCCCCAATTCCAGCAACTCCTGTACTCTCCACCGCTCCATCAAAATTCAATTTGAGCCAGCTTCTGAAATTTCCCATTTTGATCCTGATCTGGACTTCTTTCAGCATTGTTTAATCTTTGTAAATGCAGCAGATGTTCCCTGCTTTATCTAAACAAAAAGATGCCAAGTTAGTTAGTTTAGAATAGTGATTGAAAAAGCAACAGCATTCTTATATACAAAGAACCCACAATCCTATTAAGAGAAAGCACAACAACAGATCCTAGGCCTAAGGTACCGAGTTTTAGTTGTCACATCCCTAATCCACTCCCTTAAGGATTTTTGTAGCTTCCAACCACAGAAGGAGGAAGTTCAATGTCATCCCAGAGTTTCTGAGCAAAAATGGAAAATCTCTTAGCAAATGAATTATAGTCTCGCCTTGAGTATCACATAATAGACACACTCGTCATTCATGCCTCTGTGAACAAGCAGATGCCTTGTGGCAGTACTGTTATGAAGAAGCAACCAAATAATTTGATTCTAGATGTCACATCACATTTCCACACCCAATTCTAGTTCTCCCCTTTACCATCTCGCGGGTCCAAATCCTCCGCTGTCTGGTAGGCAGAACGCAAGCAGCACTACTTGCTAGTCTTGGAGAAGTTCCATCAGAATTTAACTGGCTGCAATATTTTTCGTTATCTCTTAACCGTGCACTTGCAGAATGCTTGGTGGCTGGATGCTGGAAGAGCATTAATAGGATTTGGCATTGGAATCACAGGCTATGTGGTAATATGCACTTTGGACTTTCTGGTACACTTATGGGAACCACGATGATCATTACCTCTCTTCTCCCCTCAGGTACATGTATACATCGCAGAAATAACACCTAAAAATGTTCGGGGAGCATTTACTTCATTCAATTCGGTGAGAATAAAATTGGAACATTATGATCTTGCTTTATGTTGCAAATACATCACCTTTTGGTCTATTCTTCTTGAGTTGCAGTTCATGCTAGCCTGTGGCTTTTCATTGACATACTTTGTTGGAACTATTGTTTCCTGGCGCGCCTTGGCTTTGATTGGTAATGTCTGGGACTCTCTATTTACAGTAATTCCTGAGAAAAAGAGTTGAGAAAATAAAAGAAAAGGTCACCTCTTGCATTTTATTTTTCAGGTGGAATTCCTGGCGTAATACAAATTTTCAGTTTATACTTCATAACAGAGTCTCCTAGATGGTTGGTAAGTTCCTTCAGGATTTTCCATTAGTTGTGTACAAGTGACAATTTGATATGTGAGAAAATTAAATTTAAAGTTGTACTACTAAGCTTCCAAGAACTATGCAATCTTATGTGAATGATTTTACAGGCAAAAGTGGGTCGAAAACAGGAGTTTGAAGCTGCCTTACAGAGACTCAGAGGCAAAAGCACTGACATTTCCCAGGAAGCAGCTGACATCAGAGTAAAATTCTCATTCCCTTCACAATTTTCTAAGGAAAAGCTGATTTTTTCCCCTCAAGGACCGATGAATTCTAGGACTTCGCATTCTCAGCTTCTATGAATCCCACAGGTCTACACAGAAACCTTTGAAAGGCAATCTCACTCAAGATTTCTAGATGTGTTTCAACAAAGATATGCTCATGCACTCACAGTGAGCTTCTCCTCAACTACATATAAACATTTATGCACACATCTATATGCCATGCTGTCTTGTGAGGACTTCATTTTCGAATCATTCTAAATCTTAGATAGGACTTGGACTGATGCTGCTTCAGCAGTTTGGTGGAGCTAGCGCTTTCTCGTACTATGCAAGCACCATTTTTGAATCAGCTGGTAAAATAAAATGCTTCTCAACTACTTCAGGAAGTGTGAAGAAATAAATATGACAAAATTTTGTCCATGACAGATTTTTCAACTAGCATTGGCACCAGGAGCGTGGCTATTGTCACCGTAAGCCGTTTTTCTGTCTTCAGGAGAGTTTTTTAGATACTCAATTATGAAATATAGTCATGAAATTTGACTTCTGCATGTTGCTTTTACAAATAGTTTGACATGTTTTGTAGATACCAGCACTTGCAATTACTGTATTCTTGATTGATAAAGCTGGACGGCGACCGCTTTTGATGGTTAGGAAAAGAAACTCGTTCTCTTTTGGTTCCTAAAAGAATCAGTCATCAGAAAGCTGAAATTGAGCTTGAGCTTGAGGTTGTTCTTGATTTGCAGGTTTCTTCTGCTGGAATGTGCTTGAGCTGTTTAATCCTAGGATTTTCATTTTACATGCAGGTTAGCTATACTATAACTAATCAACCACTAGCACACTTGGGGTTCTTCAAGAATTTGATCTGCTTTCTGTTCTTTCGTGTCCTTGCCCCTTGTCTACAGGATCTGCACAATTTCAAGGATGTTACTCCAATTTTGGTTTTCCTAGCTATATTGGTAAATCATTATACCAGAGCTTAGCGAAGCTAGTCTATAACTGTGTGGTGAGTTTGCTGAAGTTGCTGATAGACTAGTAATGCAATCAGGCATATTTTATATCTCTGTCAGTCGGCATGCAAGGACTGCCATGGGTTCTAATGTCTGAGGTGCGAATCGATAATAACTTTATTGAATTTTATGATGACTAAGACTAAAATCAAAGGCCAGTGACTGCTGTGATTCCACCTTATGTAGATATTCCCAGTAAATGTAAGAGGGAGAGCAGGAAGCATGGTGATCTTCACCTACTGGTCCTGTTCCTGGATTGTGAGCTACAGTTTCAACTTTATGTTTGAATGGAGTGCACCCGGTATGCTTGCTGTCTCCGTTGACTTCCTTTACGCAGTATGATCTCAGTATTTTGGAGCTTAAGCGCATGTGACTGTGCGCTTGGATATATTAGGAGCATTATCTGATAGTCATTTTCTTTGCATCTTGGCTGTGCTTTATCCAGGAACATTTTTCATATTCGCTGGCATTTGTGGTTTAGCGATCCTGTTTACCGTGAAGTTAGTGCCGGAGACCAAAGGGCGAGCCCTGGAAGAACTGCAAGCATCGCTTGCTCATTTTTCTGCGGTGACATAAATTCACGGATCTTCTATTAGTATTATGCCTGCTGGGATGTCAAAAGACCATTGTGGGATCAACATTTTGTTCCTGATCGTTGCAAAGAGTGAGCTGCAACGTTAAATGGAAGAGCAAAAGCATTGTGAATTCTTGTCCTTTTGCTGGGTGATGATTTTTGCAGAGCACTAGTCAAGTTTTTATTTATATTTAACGGTCAGATGGTGCTGGCCAACTTTAACTGATCTGGACAAGTCCACCTTCTTAGGTAGTCCGAATCATGCACTCTTCCATATCGGTCTAGTGCATTCAGGATTTTACTCATAAAATGTGCTCCCTGCCAAGAAGGCTTAAACCCAAGACCACAAAAGAGAAGTGGAATTTGTTATCATTGTGTTGATTTAGTCAGTAGAGTTTTGTAGAGTAGCTGTCCTTATGCGTTCTTTTACCACAAACCGAAGTTCTTAAACTCTGTCACAATCCAGTTCGTACTAGACTCGAGGGAATCATAAAACTGCCCTTCAATAAATAAAGGAGGAAGCCATAAAGAATTCAACTTAATCGTATACAAATAAAAATAAATCTTATCACAAAATTATAGTTGATGTGAATACCAAAGCATCATAAATATTATGCAGCATTTTCTGGACAAATACATCACAAGTGCCAAATTTTTCGTACGACATTCACTTGAATTACATAACTTTTAATTGACCATTTGAGTATCAAAAATTTTTAAAAACATTTACACAAGTGCTGGAAATTGGACATGGCATGGTACTAGTGGTCGACATTTTCAAGAATTTTTTACATTCAAGTAATTGATTGAAAAATTATATGACACTCAATTAATTGAAAAAAATAATTATGATACTCAAGTGAGCGCAAAAAAAAAAAAGTAAAGGCAATCACTTGAGTAACATTATACGAAGGTTATAACACTAACGGTGTCCATTTTCCTAGCATTCTCCATTCTCATGGTAGCACCAATCCAATTCTGACTTGAGTGGCCACATTTCTCACCAAATAAAGTTAAAAAGATCGAAAATGGAATAGAGGCAACAATACCATTTCTTTTGTGTAATTTCTCAAACATCTGTAGTCCATGCCAAATCAAACCTCTGTTTGGAAAACTTCTACTATTGACTTTTACCTTTCAATTTTCCTTCCAAAATTTGTGAAAGAAGCAAAATTATTTAAATTTCAAGAAGTTATGGAGAACATTGTATATCATTTTAATTATTTGACGGTATTTGTATGTCATGCACATCGTTACTCATTACTATAAATTTACTCAAAAATAGTAAAAATCACACGATCAATACGTTTATGATCATGTGGTCTAGGTGGACAATGTCCTATAAAAGAATCCGTCGGCGCTGACATCAGAGCAGACATAGAAAACGACAAACTGCTTGCACGACAGGCTTCGCACCTCGCAATTGCCTTGAGTCACTTGGCCCGGTTTCGCAGGAAGTCCTCACTCTTTTGTCCGTGTCTTCATTACTCCGCTCCACACACTCTCTCTCTTCTCCCAGAGATTTCAGTGGCCACCCTCACCTTCAGTCTCATCACTCCAGTTCTTGGTCTTTCAAGAAAGGAAGAACAGAATGAACAGAGAGAGTTCAGAGTCAAAAGCAGCAGAGCCATCAAGAACTCCTCTGCTTGTGAAGAGAACCATCATCGGTCCTGATGAAGGGGATGGTGGATCTTCCTCTTCATCTTCTTCTTCAGCCACGCCTGTTCTTGTTCTCACCACTTTGGTCGCTGTCTGCGGTTCATATGTGTTCGGTTCTGCCGTGAGTATTTGCAAAAACAATCTTTTTTTTACCTGGCTCTGACTTGTTTAGTTTGAGTTCTTGATCATATGGCTGCCTTCTCGGGTTTATCATTGCAAGCTCTTCGTTCAGATTTTGTTGTACCATGTGTATTCCAAATATGGTTTTGGCGGTTTATATAATAAAAGTTGTTTACCACACGATGGTTTTGATTGATATGGCTTTATCATAGAATTTTTGAGATGTAAGTCAAAATCGTATTGCATTTTGCTTAAGCTTTACATGTTGATTCAGGGGTGAAAAGGATAGTCTTGCACGATCCACGAGAGGGATCTGTCTATGTTACTGGCAAACTGACATGAGGAAGGACTATTCAGAGATTTGACAATTCAAATTACTCTTACATAATTTTTTATTCACTAGGATTTGGGAGAACTTGGAGACACTGTTTGAGTGTGATTCACAATTAAATCACTTGGTTCACAAGAACTGATGCTTTTGACTCTGATTGAAGGTGGGATACTCATCACCTGCTCAGTCTGGAATCATGGATGATTTGGGCCTCACTTCTGCAGAGGTAGTAGGACGTTGCAGCGCGCTGTTCATCACTTGTCTTTGTTCTTCTTGTAGTAAAGCAATTGCCATTCATTTTACTATTATATCACGTGCAAATAAATGCACATCTAATGGTTGGATACCTGCCTTGCATTATGTTATTGTTCATGCCCCACATTTTACAATTTGGGGTATCTACGCCACGGTGGTCATCTAGCGTATAAATTTCATCATTAGGTAGACAACTCAGAAGGTAGGAGGAATCAAATTTGATTTATGTGGGAAAATGCTTTTCAACTTAATTAACAAAATTGTGATATGAGAAAATATGTTTCGGTTCAAAGATTTGGTGTCCGCAATCTGCATTGTCCTCTGAATATATATTTCTCTCTGGCCGTCACTCTGCAGTACTCGCTTTTTGGCTCAATATTGACAATTGGAGCTATGATGGGAGCAGCAATCAGCGGGAGAATCGCAGATTACATAGGTCGAAGAGGTGTAAGTAGCTCCCCTGTCCCATATGGTTTTGTCGTATGACATCGTCTTTTTCAGCGAAATGTCAGTTTCCCTCAACTTCTTGGTTTTGGTGAAGCAGACAATGGGACTTTCAGAGATATTATGCATAACAGGTTGGATAGCTATAGCATTATCGAAGGTTCGTTCATTTCCATTTCAAGTATACTCAAATTCACTTACTTTTGAGCTCTCTATCTTTGAAATTTACCTCACCTAATCAGCTTTTATGCAAAAAGCACATCAGTTTGCGTGTAAATAGTACATGGTACACATTTGAACCATTTTTTGTTAAAATTTTGTGGATGTGGTTTGCTTATCATAAGTTCAAATGCCTGCACCGAGAAAGTGAAGTTTGCGGGTGAGTACCATTTTTCATTTTTTAATTTGCTTCGTGATAATTAGGGAACCTACTGATGTTTTAACGCCAATTACTAAGTAGAGATGCATCTCCCATGCCAAAAATCCTCTTAAAAAAGCAAGTGCATTTTCCTTTTTCTTATGACTTTATACTAATTTGCTCAATTATTCTTGAAAGATTTCTTTGTGGCTTGATGTTGGGAGGTGGCTGGTAGGATGTGGAATGGGGCTTCTCTCATACGTGGTAACCGTTGTTGAAAGTTAAAATTCATCAGAACTTCCTTTCTTATTGTAATTGTTAATCTCTCTCACTTGATTAAACAGGTCCCTGTATATATAGCAGAAATTACACCGAAAGACCTTCGTGGAGGATTTACAACAGTGCATCAGGTAATGCAAAATCACTTATAAATATAACTACATCTTTTCACTCTTATCGCTCCTGTACCTAACTCATCCGTGACCATCTCAATTTCAACAGTTAATGATCTGTTGTGGTGTGTCAATGACTTACCTTATCGGAGCATTCGTTTCTTGGCGAGCATTGGCTCTCATAGGTGAGTTTGTAACTTGGTGATGCTGTATTAATCTCATCCGAATAGTGTTACAATTTGCTATTGATTTCATTTCAGGCATTATACCATGTCTTGTACAGGTCATCGGTCTGGCTTTCATTCCGGAATCTCCTCGATGGCTGGTGAGTCGTGCTGAAGGATTTTTCTCTTCAATGGCCTTCCTTCTAGAAGACCCGCGGGAAATTATAAAAAAAAATGAACTTTCACATTTGTCAATGATTAAGGAGATGAATTCAACACCGCAATTAAAGTGTCCCAAAAAAATCAAAATTTAACACATTGATGTTGTTCAGGCAAAGACAGGTCGGAGTAAAGAGTGTGAAGCTGCCTTGCTTCGCTTGAGGGGGAAGAATGCTGATATCTCTCAGGAAGCAGCTGAGATTTGGGTAGCTCTTTTACTTTCTTGTTAAATAGCTCTCTGGCGTGGCATCCTTATACATTTTGCCTTGCAGGTAATAGATGCTGATGTGGGTTGTACTATTTTGCAGGAATACACAGAAACCCTTCAACGGCTTTCAGAAGCCAGGATATTAGATTTGTTCCAGAGGAAATATGCCTACTCGCTTATTGTCGGTATTCTACGTTAGTTTAAATCTTGCAGCTCCACTATTTTTAGAGGGACGAGTGTGAAAATTGATAATAACTTTGAGATGTAGGTTGGAGTAGGGTTAATGGTACTGCAGCAATTTGGAGGGGTGAATGGAATTGCTTTCTATGCTAGCTTCATATTCATATCAGCTGGTACATCTGATTTTTTATTTTGTAAAGCTGTCTTTTGATTTGACAAACAAAAGCAAGAAATGGATTTGTTTATTTACCGATTATGGTCCTTTGATAGGCTTCTCTGGTAGTGTCGGGACTATAGCGATGGTTGTCGTTCAGGTTTCTCCCTCTTGCTTCTCTCAGTCCTGTTTTGGCCGTTGACTTGGCATTTTTTATTTCTTTTCCTTTTAGAGGGCGGAGATTAATTTCATGTGTGCAGATTCCAATGACGGCACTGGGTGTGCTCTTGATGGATAAATCTGGCCGAAGGCCACTTTTGTTGGTAAGCACTGAAGTGCCTTTTACTCTACCATTTCTTCAAGTCGAAGTGTTGATCCTGAGGTTGACCAACTTTGACAGGTTTCAGCAGCAGGAACATGCCTCGGTTGCTTGATGACAGGATTCTCATTCTACTTCCAGGTATTCTTTTCAGTGATGAGCATCATATTCTCTGGGATTTAGCTTTTTATCAATCCATGTGCATTTTGGCTCATGAATTTAATCTGTCTTTATGTTAGGACCTTCAACTGTGGAAGGCTTTCACTCCAATCCTGGCTCTTGTCGGTGTTCTGGTACTGCAGATTAACTGTGCTTGATATATTTATCATGGGGTGCCAACATTTTAATATTACTTCTGAAATTGGATGCTTTAGATTTACCTGAGTCTTGTAGCAAATTGTATGTTTTAAGTTACATCCAACACAGATTTCGGTTGTGAAGCAACAGAGTAATTACGGCTTTGACTTCCCTACAGGTTTATACAGGATCATTCTCTCTAGGCATGGGAGGAATTCCGTGGGTTATAATGTCGGAGGTAGCTTCGTTTTCTAACTTCTGCATCAAGTTGTTACTACCGGGAAATGAACAAGAACAGCGGCAAGTAATATCTTGACTGATAAATGTCTTTTGCTGTTAGATATTTCCTATAAACATGAAAGGTTCGGCTGGTAGCCTCGTGACGGTGGTGAGCTGGTTAGGTTCTTGGATTATCTCATATGCCTTCAACTTCATGATGGATTGGAGTTCAGCAGGTAAACTTTTCCTCTCTCTCTCTCTCTCTCTCTCACACACACACACATTGCTTACCTTTTGACATAGATATTCTATGCTCCAATCTTGGAGAGACACTGCCTTGTCCAATGATTTTGGTTTAGATTTTCTGTGGTATTTTTCTAGCTCATGAAGAATAATCTTGCGTTCACTTCTTCATCATGTTGTAGAATGATGTGCTGCATCAAAATGTTCAACACTTCGCGCCATTCGCAAAGTGAAAGACATCACAACCCATGAAGTGTAAAGTAATTATCTCTAAAGAGAAGTAAATAAGAAAATGAGTCAGTCTGCAACTTTGTTGTACAAAACAACTTCTTTTATGCACATTGTACACGCACATTATCTCTCATGCTTGTACACATTATATCTACAACAAATGTTCACTGACCTGTCTTCTTTTATTTCAGGAACGTTCTTCATATTCTCAGGCATATGCGGATTCACTGTTCTATTTGTAGCAAAGTTGGTGCCGGAAACTAAAGGGCGTACCCTGGAAGAAATACAGGCTACAATGAATCCATTTTAAGTAGGAAAGTAACGCCGGAATTTCTCTTGCAGATGCGTCGCCAATTATGCAGTATCCAGTTTCTCGACATGTCTGAGCCAAGAGGAGAAAGTATATTCGGCACGATCTTGTTTCCATGGTTATCATGTAGGAGGTTGATGAGACGATGTGACGGTGGAACTGTCAACTTGGTCTCGACATCTAATAATCAGAGTCCATTTCGCTTGAGTACATTCGAAAATGGCTCTTTAGCTTACATTAACCACTTTCGTTGTCGATTTCTCCTGGATCTCAGGGGAGACATGAACAACCCACTTGTACTACAATATTATTTATCCCCTCGGGTTGATGCTGGTATCCCAAGCCTGATCTTGTGTCTTGTGTAACCTCAATCACTACGATTTGGCATCGACTCGATATTTGATTGGAAGAATATCACTGTGTAATTTGAACGTCAATACATCTACACAACAATGAAGCCGTCCCATTGTACATGTGCATGCATTTGTTGTTATGGTTTAAACTATCATTTAGGGGGAGGTGAATAGGTGATTATGTGGAAATGAATAATTTAAACAGATATTGCAGCGAAACAACTTCTGATGAAGTGATCAAATCTTACCGGTATACAATACTTTCACAATAAATAAAAAGAGTAAGGATAGAGAATTGCACAATAGAGATTATAGTGGTTCGACTTTTACAAGCTTATATGTACTCTCCTGCACTATAATTTATTGGCCGAAATCCACGGATAAAAATCGATCAGAAGTTACAAGATCTAAGCTAATGATACTTAAGTTCGTGTGAATAACTTCTCACACACTCAGCCTTTAAAAGGTTGTGCAAGGTTGCTCATGGAGACGAATGTAAAAGATCATAAAACACTCTTTAGATTTTGGAATTAAAAACTTCATTCTCAACATAAAAGATAAACCCTTTAGGTCAATTCAACTGAGATATGTAATTAGGCATGGGTGGTTCCACTTAATTACAAAATTCTCGTTGATCGGCACTAAACATTTTTCCGTCGTTTTGGTATCCTGTGCTCGTATATAAAACCTTGATATTTTCACAACAATCGAGAGTCACCAATGAGTTGAAGATGTATATTGTGGTTCTAAAGTAATCGACCATGGGTCAATTGCATCAAAAATTTCCAAAAACTACCCCATAGTTTAAGTCGTGCTAAAACCACGTTTGCTTTTTTTTTAATTTAACTGTGAAATTTATTTCAATTTCAGAAATTAAGAACTATAAAGTGTCACAATTAATTTTAGGAATATTGTTACATCTTTCCAAGGCTTATTGACGACGGGAATTGTTGGTGGAAAAAATTCAAATGTAGCAAATTAAAGGAATAGGCGAGAGGCAATATTTTAAAGGGATTTTTGGCTTTTATTATGGAACCTTGGGATGGAGGAATTATAAGGATATAAATGAGGATTTGTCCTTATTAACTAAGGTTGTAAAATGGTAAATGGAAAAATAGAAAGCTTCTAGAAATCATGTAAATTTGGAGCTAAGTAAACCAAGGAGAATTTCATCACCATTTGAGTCTCATTTGGAGGGTATAAGCTTGT
Source organism: Eucalyptus paniculata subsp. matutina (assembly GCA_017140255.1). NCBI lineage: Eukaryota > Viridiplantae > Streptophyta > Magnoliopsida > Myrtales > Myrtaceae > Eucalyptus > Eucalyptus paniculata. The sequence continues at coordinate 46,040,735 of CM029436.1, read as the reverse complement.
TTGAATGTGGTGGGTCACTTGATAATGAAAGGAGCAAGTTTTCCATGGAAAAAGGACCCATGCCTTGTGGAATTTAGGGAAGTGGTCCCCCATAGTCTTTTGTTCCTCTTCTTTCTCACCCCCATCCGTGCGTTCCTTTTCCCCCCTTGCAATGTGCAGCACTTCCTTTTCCCTTTCCTTTCTTTTCTTTTTCTTGTTCCTTTCCTTTCTCAGCTGTAAAGCCCTTGTCTTCTTCCTCTTCAAGCTGCAATCCCATGTTTCAACTTCCTTTTGGCCGACCAGCTCAAAACAACAGCAAAAAAAAAAAAAAAAAAAAAAAAAAACAGAGGAGTTCCCTGTTTCGGTGCCGCCAAACCAGGTGCAACAACTTGTCACAACTTGAACTTTCCTTCATGTTCCACTTCTCTCTATCTTGGCACTTGTTTACAGATCAAACCCCCTCACTAGCAAGCCGGCAGCTCACTAGGACAGGCGCCACATCAGCTTCCTTGTGTCGAAAATTCTATAGCTCCCTTCACTGATGTTGTCACAACACCTCGGCTCACCCCTCCTCCATTTCAACTCATCCTCATCATCGAAGAGCCCAAAACCTCCGCCTATGTTGCCGTTTAGCTACCGGAACACAAGCGGATTTGAACCAACCCGCCAGCAAGCGAGCGAACGCCGCTGTGCCGCAACCTCGCCCTTACGGTTACAACTCCTTCACTGCTCGACTTCCACCGGCAGAGGGCAAGCCCTCTCAGCCATGAGCCGAGGGCTTCTTAGCCCTGTTCCAAGTTGACTGGAGCCACTCTGGCATCCTTGGAGGTCGCGGTGTAGTTGCTACCGCTCAGTCAGCAACGGTAGCTTTGGATTTCCTTGGTTAAGTGAGTTAATTTCCCTAAATTTTGATTAGGGGCTGACTACACTTGTTTAGGAGATTGGTTTGGTTAAAGATTAGTTTAGGTTAGCTTAAATAGAGGTTAGTGATGATTTATAATAGTTATATTTGTCTTAGAATGTGTTAATATTAGTCTAATGAGGAAGATTGGCATCATTGAGAATAGGTTGTTCAAAAATAAGGGCTGTTCTTTGGAACTAGTTTCTAGATGCTTGCAATTTGTAAATTTTGTAGGTTGAGATTGGCTGCGAATTGGGAGTTGAAGTCTTCTAGATAAATGTTTTAGACATCTTAAGCTACAACATATATTTTTCTCAAGATTCTTAAGGACTCAGAAGCAGGAGATATCCACTCCGCCATTTTCAAACAGAACTTCAATTTTTGCTGGAACTGGTGATCTTTTAGGATTCTAGGGGTTTTTATCGACTCTTGGAGTTTGAATTTTAAAATGGTTTCTTCAAAAAAGTTGTTTACCATATCTTATAGTTTAATATACTCAAATGTTAGATTAAACGGACATGTTCGGGCCTTGAACCAAACTGATTTCAGAAAACTGACTTTCTGGAAATGGACCCGGTTTTGGCGCTGGATTGAGCGATTTACTGGGCTGAATTTAGAAGGATCTAGATTTAGATATCTCATGAAAATTTTTTGTTTACGTGTCCTCTTCAACATGTTCAAATTTTAGAATTTCTGAAGTCAATTGATTATATTTCTAGAGTGAAAATCAAAGACGTGCAAGTATACTATATCTGCCGGTTAGGGTTGGTAGAGTTTGTAATTAATTAAATGCTTTGCTTGCTTGAATTTTTATATGTGGTGATGTTGAATTATGCAACTGATTGATGAATTATGAAGTTTGATAAATGCATAAATGATATAAATATCTATCATGAGCCTTTGGGGTCGGACGATGCTCATTTGAGAATGCCCCAAGTCAACGGATGCCGGTCGCAATGGAGACTGGACCGATGCTCCTAATCGGAATGCCGTCTAGATATAGACGTTGCCGTATTTGATAGTGCGAGATGATGCTCGGTTATGCCGGAAGACCGCTATTTGTTGCGTTGGCTGGGGCCAGTGAATTGAAATCAGTTGAGACGCATGAACGATTGAAAGTGAGGGACCTAATTAGGAGACGGAATTTTATGGTGCAGTATGGGACGTATCATAATAATTTAGTCTGATAATTGGGGCCCGTGTGATTGTGATGTGATTGTACGCCATGCATATACACTTATTGAAATGTCCCTATGATATGTGATCTCAATATAGTATGTACAAATTGATTGACACTCACATGCAGGGAAATGCTGATGTTCAAAGAATTATGGGAAATAGGGTTAGGATGCATGTGGGTGTATTTTTCTCATAATCGAGATTGAGGAGATAGACTTGCTAAGACATTGTCTCACCCCGTTGTAGGCTAAATTTTTCAGGTCCCTAAATAGAGGATTTTCCAGAGAAGTGTAGGAGTTTGCAAGAAGTGAAAGCTAGGTCTTTGTTTAGTCTCTGTCAAAAGTTGATGGGTCTTCCATCTAACTTGGACACGGGGTGACAGTTCACCCTTTTGTTATCGCGAAGTCTGACAAGATCGCTAGAGACCCTATTCCCATGGACGAGGAGCTCGGAGCATAGATAGCCTAGAAGCTCTTCTTTTTGAAATAGATCCATGTCATGTTAGACTTTTATATATGTAAACACTCTTCTAAAAATATGGGTGTTTAGTGTAAATATAATTCTATATTTGCTATCCCATCTCTGTGTTGTCTTGAGGTTATTATTATGTTTTTGCTTGTGCAATAAAATCAATGGGTCGGCAATAACTCCTGGGAAGTTGTAAATTTTTATCGACCATTGCGGGATGTGCATATGCTCGAGAGTCGGGTCGTGACACTTTAGCTTCAAGACCTCCTTTTATACTCCTCCTAGTCCAAGCTATCCGTTGGACATTTCTCTAGGAGGATTGTCCAGCTGATCTACTTGTTGGCCTAGATCTAATTGAGAAGATCTGATTGCTTCAAGATCACCGAGGTAAAGCTTTCCATATGTTTTGCTGCCCATATGGTAGTTCGGGTTTTCAAAAGTCGAGTGCTTTGAATTAGAAAAATGTTTCATCTCAAAAAGTTGTTCCCATGGTTATGGGAAGACTTTCCTTTTGGAACTCCTTATAAATATGATAGGAAATTCAATAAATCACCACTTTCACAAGTATTTGACTCATTCCTAACCGTTTGATAGAATATATGAGAAAGGAAAAATAAGCCGCGACTCTGGTTCTAATTATTATTGTCTGATCATATTCCATCAAACTTTTTACCTGAATATACTTGTTACTAGAAGTCAAAGTCTCTAAGTTTTGTCAATCGTCAAAATCACTTAGGAATGTTTTCTCAACATTTGTATGTGGTCCTGGGAGTTCTGTTTGATGGCATGGAAGGCAAATGACACAGTTTAGAAGCTCAACCTGCAGAGAACGTTTGCTGTTCTTTTGTTGAATTTGTATCTGTAAACACAACGTTTTGTTTTTTCTGTTCTTTTCTTTTCTTATTTTGGTCAGAAAATTATTTGTTGCTTTAAATAGAGGCAAAGCTGCACTTTCGATTATAAATATAACACGTTGAAACATGAGTTTATTTATTTTGAACTTTTCACAATCGTTGATTCGACTACAATAGGTGTTGGACAAGCAACATAATGAGTTGGCGTTGCGATTTAAAAAATAAATGGCTAGATGTGAATTAGGGACATGAATGATTGCTTATAAAAAGTAGCAATATATTTCCCTACAAGTTTTCTGAAGTCTAAGTTCGTTAAAATTAAGATTAACCTTCAAAGATAAGACCTTGCATTACTTAAATGCCTCTACTCAGGAAAGCTATCTTGTGGATCGTTGAGAGTTGATTCCCATTATAAGCATGTATATCGTATGGGGGAATCAATTTGTAATCGACTATATTTTGTCCAAAATCTTTTTAGTAGTTTCCCACAAATCTAATTTCATTTGTGTTGATTTGCTGGGGGGTAACGAGATAATAGAGAGTGAAAAATGAGGTGACGTCACTTTTTTTTTTTACCCTTCTATCGACGCTAATTTATGTAGCAAATTTTAGATGAACCAGCTTATACGAACTGGATTCATACATATCGAGATGAAGATCTCGCGAGATTTATAAGGTTTAGGGGCTCACATGCATCGAGCTCAAATTAGCTAGGTACCCGCATGAATAGATGCAATTTGTAGAACCTATTTAAGTATAAGGGAATTCCACAAGATGGAGTGAACTGAGCTGAAAAATTAAAGACAAGGGCAAAGTCATAATTTTGAGTTCCTTTTGCTTTTCTTTTTTTTTTAAAAAAAAAATTCGAAACAAGACTCTTATTTTATATCAAACACCATAAATTTCTTACTTAATATATTGCATGGTAATGCTTTACATCCTTTCAAAAATAAAATTTGTAATAAAATATTACGATAAGAGCATCAAAGCTCTTAAAACTTTTGAAAAAAATATAATTATGTTTTAAAACTTATCAGATAGTGCAATTTAGTATTAAAGCTTTTAAAAAATATAATTAAATTTAAAATTTATCAAATCGGTCTAATAAACTCATTAGTTTTAGATTCGATTGTACTTTTATGATAGATTAAAACTTGATTATATTTTTTTAAAAAATTTTAAGTCTCGATTATATTTTTATAATGGGATTTACAATTCGGAAAATTTTAGGATCCGTAGACATTTGTCATTTTTCTTCTCCAAGTAACAGGGAGAGCACTTTTGGGTCCTGCTGTGCTGTTACATCGCCATTGATCCATACCTCTTTCTCATCCATGGCGGCCATGACTGGTCCGTCAAAGGATCAATCTTTTCATCGCGTCGCAACTCAAGTTCTTTCCTTTATTTTCGACACAACCACAGTAAATCTCATCAGCATCGTCAAACCAAGAACGAAGGACGTCACAACCGAACATCCCTAACTCACCCACGAGTGTGTAAGCACCGTTCAAAGGTGACCCGTGGGTCTGCAACCGACCTGTTCATCGGCTTTTCAAGCCTGCCACGACGAACGTAGGAGGTGCGATGCATTTTCAAGAGTATCGTCAGTTTTAGGAACGCGTTGACCAGCAGCTGCACTCGTGGGTCGTTGGTAACTAAATTTACTTTGTTGACAAAACGAATTGATCCTCACGGGTCCCCTGCTTTTTTTGGGAAAACAGAGACATGGACAGACAAGAAGGTGCGGAACAGGGGCTCTTGACGGCAACTTCGTCAGGGGGCGGCGGCGGCGGCGGCTCTGCCACGGGGGTGTTGCTGCTTAGCACTCTGGTGGCCGTATGCGGTTCCTTGGAGTTTGGGGCAGCTGTGAGTGACCCTCTTAACACTTGGAGACCAATCTAAAGATGATATCTTTGTTTCACTGTGGTGGGGTGGTTTGTGCTTGGATCACTGAATTTCCTGGATGCACTGAGCTTTGAAATTATGAGTGCTCATGTGGGGATTGAGCTTTAGATAGTGCACATGGTTGGAAGGCAAAATGTATATTGGGTACTCGATTCCTTGGAAATAAACAGGGTAATGAATGATGATATGTGACAAGAATTCTGCTTCACTCATTTCCAATGCCTCAGAAAGTATCTTGCTGTTACATTTAGCAAAGCATGATGCAAATTGACACTGGCCATGTGGTTAATCCTGTTATTATGGGATGCATTTTTTCAAGTGATTGCATGTTATTTGTTGATTTGTCCCTGTTAGCAGAATGCAAGACAGACTTTTCAATAAAACATTAGGAGCATCTTTGAGTTGTGACTTGGGGATTATTGATCCTTTTCATGTGCAATTCTAAAAAAGCTTTCATCTAATTTCAGAAATAATGAGTTGTGTAGACATTGCTTTGAATGCTTTTAATGGTGTCATGTTGAGGGCATGTGTTTGAATGCTTTACTTATAATAAAGGCATATGAAATGGCCATGTTCATATGTCAATTGGCTGGTTCTGTCCCATGTTGCACGACCAGATGTCTATATATAAATATTAAATCAGTTGAATGACGGTAGTTTCTGCTTTGTCATAATTGCAGATAGGATATTCGTCACCTGCTGAATCTGGAATCATGGAGGACTTAGGTCTCTCTCTGGCTGAGGTATGCAAACATGGTGGATATTGTGGGGATATGTCGAGTCTCAAATAAATGGGAAATCTAATCGTGGACACCGCTGGGAAGGGATTTGTGGGATAGACACGTAGATTTTTTTAATCTATATGATTTTGTATCTCTTTGCTGAATTTTGCCGCTCCATGACATTTTGTCAAAACCCCAGTTAGTAAGAGGGTGCTTTCACCTTTAATAGATCATCCTATAGACTTAATATCAGTGAATCCATCCGGTGGAATTCTCCCATTTACACTGACTCATTGAGTCTGTGATGCTTAAGCACACGTTATAGTGGTTGAAGGATGAGCAATTCCTTTTGTCTGTTGGACCACGCAATTTAAGCACATGTTATCATTTCAAAGGGTGATTTGAAAACACTGGAAACCAAGTGGTACAGAGACAGCTGACCAAAAAAAAAAGAAAAAAGTGGTACAGAGACCAAGGTTTATGACTCTTAAATGATATTTCCTAGTGCATATTACTGGCTCTTTAATTTGGACCATATTGTTCAGAAATAAGTATTTTCATAATTCTTAAAATTTGCTGTATGGTCTTTTGAATATGTAATTCTAGGACTCTGTCTCATAAAGCAGCTGTTCATTTTATGTGCTTATTAGTAGTAGTCTAAAACTCTTGGGCATTTCTATTTTCTTGTTTTTTGACTTAATCTCATGCTTATGTGTGGAGCCTTTTCGTTCATGCAGTACTCTGTTTTTGGCTCAATTATGACGGTTGGAGCAATATTAGGTGCCATAATAGCGGAAAGTTAGCAGATCTAGTTGGACGCAGAGGTGTAAGTCTTTTTCTCATGCATCCTCGAGCCTAGATAATTAATGAACTCCTCTTTATTTAGTTATTCACCCACGGTCTCAGCTAGGGTCGTGGCCTCATTTTTGGTTCTCATTATTCTTTAAGTTCAACTTGTGTCCCGAGTATTGTTATCTAAGGGGCTGAAAGAGGTGAAACATTTGATTGTTACTGTGTGCATGTGATCTGCAAATATCAACAGGCAATCGGGATTTCTGACATACTCTGTCTCTCTGGATGGATTGCAATAATATTCTCAGAGGTATCTGCATACTCGCATTTTCCTTTGATTGCATGCACATAAGTTGAGAGGCATTACTAGATGTATAATGGATTGAAGGAATCGATAAGATACTTGGTGTTAATGCCACTAACTAGTTTTTTTGCTTATGCTAGTAGGGTGCTTGGTTGCTCGACATTGGAAGGCTGTTGGTAGGATGTGGAGTTGGGCTTATTTCCTATGTGGTAAACGTGCTATTTCAATGTGAAGTTGGGACTTGCTTGCTGGTGCTGATTCAATTTAGTTATATTATAGTATTTTCCATCATGAAGTAGGTTCCAGTGTATATCTCAGAAATAACGCCTAAAAATCTTCGTGGGGGATTTGGAACAGCTCATCAGGTAACTGTGAGAGTTTGAATATGTGTTTGGGTATTTTGATGATGCTTGATGTGTGATTGATTCCATTGGACAGTTCATGCTCTCTCTTGGCTCAGCACTTGTATATTTTATCGGAACTGTTGTCAACTGGCGTATTTTAGCTCTGATAGGTAATTTCATTACAGTTTCATATCTAAGATGATTATAATTCTGATAACAAATCGCTTTTTATGTGATATCATCTGCAGGTGCTGGTCCATGTGTGCTTCAAATTGTAGGTCTATTTTTCATCCCAGAGTCACCAAGATGGCTGGTGAGTCAAAGTTCACGCACCCAATCGAAGAACATATATAAGCACCAAACAATTGACCTAAGCATAGTTTGGTTGCTTTTTAAATATTTTGGAATTTTGGAAACTGAAAGAAGTGGAACAAGTATTGAAATGTGCAGAGTTTGCTGGATTCTTTCAAGATTTTGATGTCCTATGGAAAATATTTTGAGTTTACTGATCTAAATGCAGGCAAAAGTTGGTAGGGACAGAAAGTACGAAGCAGCTCTTCGATACCTGAGAGGGAATAAATCAGATATTTCAGAGGAATCAACTGAGATCAAAGTAATTTTGCTTTATCATTCTTATTACACAAATAGTTTGTGATAAATTTACGTCATATCCCAAGCAAGCTAACTATCTGTTCCACAGGAGTACACACTGACTCTTCAACAAATCTCGGAGGGTAGAATTTTGGACTTATTTCAGAAGACATATGCTCGCTCTCTCCTTGTGAGACATTAATGCATCTCCTAGTGGTGTTATTTCTCACCTGTCAATTAACTTCTATTTCAGCCTAACTGAGACACTGCAGGTTGGAGTCGGGCTGATGGCTCTGCAACAATTTGGCGGTTCTAATGCCATTGCCTTTTATGCGAGCTCTATTTTTGAATCTGCAGGTAAATGATTACTTTTTAAGGATCATCTCTTGGGAAGATACTATGGAAGCTGATGACTTACAAAATCTTCTTGTGATTGTAGGTTTTTCTGCCAATGTAGGAACCATAACAATGGCTGTCGTTCAGGTCTTTGGCTCGTTTGAAAATAAAATAGAATAACTTGGCTGGAAAAGAGGTCAATATTTTTTATTCTCTCCTGCAGGTACCTATGACAATTGTTGGTGTGCTCTTGATGGATAAGTCGGGAAGACGACCATTGCTTCTGGTACAGTGATCCCAAGAAGCTGATGTTAAGCTTGCTATATATGATAGAAGTGAAAGTAATGACTCGAGGTCAATTGATTTTTGACAGATATCTGCAAGCGGAACATGCTTAGGTTGCTTTCTTGCTGGACTGTCATTTCTGCTGGAGGTTCGATCTGTAATCAAGTGACCCTGAAAAATTCTCTGTAAGAGTTGTCTGTTGAATTTACTTGGACTCGCTTAAGCTTTTGCCTTGACAGGATTTTCACCAGTGGACACAAGTTGCTCCCGCTTTGGTTTTTGTGGGCATAGTGGTAATTACAAGCATCCAAAGATACTTTTCGACTACTGTATACATATCTGTACTCATTCAATCGAGTTATGTGCTGATGTCTTCAATTTATAAATCAGTTGTTTAATGCGTCATTCGGATTGGGCCTTGCCGGAATACCGTGGCTTATAATGTCTGAGGTGAGTAAATCCCAGCAACTGCAGTTTTGATTACAAAACCAAGTGAATTCTTGTGAGGCTCATTTTGATTGGTGTCTGCTGCTCCAGATATTTCCCATAAATATGAAGGGTTCAGCTGGAAGCTTAGTGTCTTTGGTCAACTGGTTCACTTCCTGGATCGTGACATACATCTTTAATTTCTTGATGGAACTCAGTACAGCAGGTTTGCTCGCTCGCTCAATTTCCCTATCAATGTGCAAAAGTTTTAGCCAACTTTGTGGACTCTCATACTCTTCTTCTCTTCCAGGAACGTTTTTCATATTTTCAGCCATAGCCGGCTTGACTATACTGTTTGTGGCAAAGCTGGTGCCTGAAACCAAAGGTCGAACGTTGGAAGAAATACAGGCGGCCATGAACCCACTCACGGCATGAAGACAACTGTCGAGCCAGTGATGACTTTGAGAGTCTCTAGTTGCTCTCTCATTTTCCTGTCCTGTCGCATGCAGACCATGTCTAAAAGCATGTAATCAGTGTGAAGTTCATGATTAGTTCCTCTCAGGTAAGCCGGGTTCATGAGATCGAGATCAGTGTACATGAGAGATATTTTTGTTGCATCCATGTCTTTCTTCATGGTTTTATCATAATCGCTTAGATTCTACACACTCAATCAAATAAAGACTTCTCATGTTGATTGCCACTTGTGTTCTAAAATGGTTGAGAGAGAATAGCCCGGCCAAGCTCCAACAAGGTGCTGCATGAAGCAAGTTCATGAGGCGAGGGCTCGCAGGCTCTCTTTCACCTATCAAAATGGAAACGAATAAAGAAAATAATAGATTAACGTGACAAATCAAGAAGAGCAAGAAGAGGTGTCTTCCATCAGAGAAGAAAGGAAAAGGAGAGAAGCTTTACTTATTTACTGACGATTCTCTTAAGATTGCTTCTGGGATGCTCTCATATAACGTGATATAGGAGAAGGAATACATACACATTTGGTCAGCCACCTGAATCTTCAGATGGCGTAGGATTGAATTATAACCAGAAGGGTACAAATGAAAATGATATTGCATGCGTACCTCATAGTTGCACGTTATGGATATATTCTGTCAAATTTGTGATACTTTACTTTGACTGCTGCATAAGGCTAGTGAACTATTCAAGTCTTAGCACTTTTCAAGCTCGAACTCTGCCCATCTCCATAAATTCTCCGACCCGTTCGAACTCGACCTGTGACCAGAAGGAATTGAGCTTGTTAGTTAAGCTCAACTCAAGCAGCGCGTCTCTCTTTGCTTGCGTTAGTTCGTTTGTCGAGCTTGAGTCGAGCAGCACGTTGCCCTTTGCTTACGTTGGTCAATTTACACATGGCACTGGGAAAATATCAAAAAAGTCAAACTTATTGCATTAGTGTCAATTCACGCTTAAACATTTCAATTGGATCAATTTAGTCTAAAATATTTTGTATTTATACCAAATTGAAAAACTTCGAACTAAATTGGCATATATGCAATAAATTTACGATTGATTGGATAATTTTCTTTTTGTTTATGTTCAGTAAAATAGTTCGGCAACTTTTCAATTGTGCAAACTGTGAGGTGGATTTTGAACATTGCTGAATCTTAAAAATTGGGTTGAGGAAGTTTCGTTTAATTGATCTGAATTGTTGATTTTCTTTCCCAAGTTGATAACAAATTCAGTGGAAATTAAAGAATTGCTGAGTAATATACCGAGTCTTGTAACGCAGAGATATCCCAAGTTTATTGTGGTATAACTTGTCAGTGGATCTCTGTCCCTGTTTATTTATTAATCACACGGTGCAAAGTACTTTCACGCCAATCCAATGGAAAAAAAAAAAGGCAAAGAATAGAAAAGGCATAGATGACTCCATCATGTCTAACATACATATGCACCTATCCTTTTATCAACGGGTAATGATATGGATAGTCCCAAAAAATTTCTTGACAGTCAATGCCGTCCTTATTATTATTATTATTTTTGCTCGTGTATCCCCGAACTTCCTGAATTTCGCTAATTGTAATCCTTTCGTCGGGAAAACTAACGGCAATAGCTAATAGGTACACTTATCATTACTAACCTGCCGTTGGCATCGTCTCCTCTCACTCAAAATATCAAAATAAGCGAAAATTTACATCAGCAATAACACCGCCCGTTGCTGCAACTCGTCGTCGTCCGTGCGCTCAGAAGTCACCACCACCACCAACTCGGCCACTACCCACTGGTCTAACCCTCCTCAGCCTCACCACCACCACCAACAAGACAAACTTAGCCACCACCTACATGCCGACCGCCAACCGAACCTCCACCAGCAAATTCCAAATACGGCACCATCTCAAACAGATCGAGCCAACATGGCCTAATACTAAAGGCAACGTGTATCTTCATGGCCGTTAGGGCCCATGGCCCACAGAGCACAAAAGTAGGCTCCACCAGATTGGACCTCAGTGGGCCATTTAAGGAACATGTGGATGCCCATCTAAGGCCCATAAACCGATTAATTTGGACCTTGTTTGGTCCACTCAGGTCACAAACCCAGAATTGGGCATCTGTTTAGCCTAGATGGGCGTTGGCCCAGTAGAAAACCCAAGGTTATGGTCTTTGACTCGGCACATGAAGCCTCAAAATGCGCCTATCAGACCGCTAGAACCATTTCCCAGGGCCTGCCATTCTTAGCCAAGGGCCTAGTGACGACCCAATCCTGTGTTCTCTAGGGCGTTAAAGTCGAAATATATGCCAAACATTTAAATAGCTGGGCAGACAAAAAATAGATCTTTGCTCTTTATCGGCAGCATGCCTCAGTTTACATAATCCTTTCTTTTCCTTTAGCTGTCATTCCATTTCTACCTAGGGTCTGTCAAGGGCATCATGCGTGAACTGAAGGAAAAGTTAGAATACATTGAGAAACCAAATTTGAAAACAGAAATGGAGGCCCAGATTTTCTCCACATCAGGTGGAGCATCACATAAAATTATGGAGACAATCTGAATTCAATGGATTCATTCTCAAAATTCCCGTCCATGTCTCGGAATTGCTTCCATTCATTTAGCCATTGTATATCATCCACTGTACCTGCAGATTGAAGAGTTTACAGCAATCAGAGAGCTATCAAAAGCAGTCGGTGTATAGTGATATAAATCTGAAATTAGAAAGCGGAATCATAACGTGAGAAGATAGACTCACGCTCATCACAAATCCAAGAAATTCTCAATGTTTATCGAAACGAAAGAACATGGATCTGTAATGTCAAAGTTCTTCAACACCTAAAACAAATGCAACGAAGTCAATGATAAAACTTCATACACCACTGACAAATCTCGGCTCTATTGATAATCCGAAATTCAAGAAAAATTGAATAATGTAATTCTCTCTTCGAAAGGACTCAGCAGAAAGAGGATAAGATACCTCAGGGTGGACAATGCCAAAATTTCCAATCTGTTTGCCTTTGAAAATGATGCTTGCTTGCCTCCCCGCAAGAAACTCCGGCTCCTTTATTATGAAAAGGGTTAACAGAACAGCCTACTACAGAGGCAGCAAAAAACGAGAAGGGAAGAAGAAACTCACATCAGATTTTTCAATATAATAGCCTGTATTGTCGCCAGCAGGAACAAAAGGAACTCCAATCACTTCCATAAGTCTGTCCACCAGGCCATGAATCAACTGCAGCATAGAAGTTGAAACTCAAGAATATGAAAATTATCACATCAGAAGAAAATAATAAACAATGAAGAAGGCACCCAACCATGACGTTTAGATGTTCAAATGGAATAATCATGCAAAACACTGAAGTTAGTGTCTCAAAACTGTAATTTGATATTGTAGTACCTCAAATCCAGAGTTAGCACCACAATATAATGCTCCCAAAACGCGACGGTTTGCTGCACCCACATCTTTTCCCGCATCCAGCAGTGCTATGTCACCCACTTCATAAATCTAAAATTAACAAGATGGGGGAAAACATTATAGATACAAATGCAGAACCTAGAGAATATTTTCAGACATAATTGAAGGACTGTTTTTCCATGTGTACGTTCTAATAAAAGTCAATTAACAATGCTGCATGTGTTGTTTCAATATGCAACCAACTCAGTCAGAAAGAAAAGACACCACAACAATATAGTGTTGTTCTTTGCACAAATGAAAGACAAGAAATAGCAGAGAGTCTTGTATAATCACGTTGTGCCTATATGATAGGCAAATTGAAAGAGGATTGATATGCCTATTGTTCATACTTCATTACAATGTCGAATTGAGTAATCCCGCATGCAAATACATATGTTTATGTGTTGCTCCAACTAAGGTATGCCAGAATTTCTAGCGAAGAACTTTGGCAGTTACCATAATATATTCCAAGGTATAAAACAGGCCGACTGAAAATTGGATACCTTAATAGGTTTTGGATGATCTTTGTTGTGTCCAATTGTTTTCAGTATGCCAGGCATAAGACTTGTCCGAACTACCTGTGGAAAAGGAGAAGGAACTTTAAATAAATAGAGAGGGATCAGGGCTTAGATAGAGAGTTTCCTCACACAGCTCACAAATTTCCTCAGAGAACAAACTAAAGCCAATACTTGGAACGACCAAACATGATAATTTTATTTATAAAAAAAATTAAGGTATAACACTAAATTTGCTAATTACAAGTAGTCAGGATAAGCTCCCCTGTCAAAGATATAACACAGGCAGCAAAACTGAAAAGCAAAAAATTAAAGCAAATTCTAGAAAGAGAAACCAGACCATCATTTTCTAATCAAGGCAACTATTTTAAAGAATATCGATTCGTGGTGAAAATGATTATTGGTCATAATTTAAAGAAACTGCTGTCAACTAACCAAGAAATAGTATTGTCAATAACATAAATTTGAGAGCCAAAACACACAATATTTTACAAGGATCTTTTGATTCATCAACGATGAAATCAAGTGTACAAACCTCAAAATCAGAGGATCGAGGGTTTGCAATTATTACTGCTGATCCATCATCATTCCGGTTCAACATAGCAAAATTCTCTTTGTAGGAGCATAATATCCATGTCAAGACCTCCGTAAACCCATTCATGGCAATCTAAAAGGAAATGAAAAGACAAAAGTAAAGATACGTTATGCATATGAGAAAAAGAAATACCGATCATATACAGCAAATAATAAAAATACCAAATTAGCCTACCTCCGATCTAATAAGATCAGTGAGCTGGTTCAAGGGCAGAGGCTTCAAAGATGCGGGCTTTCTTTTTGGAATGTTATTATATCCATAAGCAATTGCCACATCCTGAATCCAAATAGAAAGACTGGCATATACATAAATAAAGAGCGACAAATTGTAGCCGCAACTGTGATAGAGATATACAAATACATTACCTCCATAACATCACATGGATGTAGAACATCACTTCTGGTAGGAGGTACCGAGACAGTGATGTTGCATTCTCCCTCTTTTGGCACAGTGTGTTTGGCACTTAATTGCATCCGGTTCAACAAGCTAGTAACCTGAGCTTAAGAAGGTCCATTCACATAGTTCAGCTAAATATAAATTTTCTTTTGAACTATTGATACATAAAGCGACAGTACAATGCGACTTCCAACATCATCATAAAGTGTTCAGAAAGGCAGCCTCAAGTCAGACATGGTTGAATGCAATTAATTGGGAGGGAGACCAATTGTGTTTATAAAAAAGTTCCTGCCAAAAAGTATCTGCACCAATTAATTGTTCCAAGGCCCCACTTAGAAAAACCTCTACTAACCCATCAATTGCCATGTACAGCAAATATAGTCTATTGACCCTTCCCATTCCCTCCCATCTTCAAAACATTCTTGCCAAAACAAACCCCATCACTGCATCAGTCAACATGCAAATGTCCAAGAGAAAAGGCCTAAAAAAAAAGAGAGAAAAGAAAAAGGAACAAGGCCTATCAGATGCTCCATCAGCTCTATTGCCACACACTATACAGCCTGTGACATCAGAGACTGACTCAAGTTAAAAGGGAGGCTTCTCTGCCTTCTTTCCATTGAAATGCTCTCCATGGCACATACTTGCATAAGTGACTGGATTGAAACAGGTCTTGTCAAATTAGTTCCTAAATGTTTTCAAACTGCATCAACCAGTCTAAAGACAAATTCTCGTTCCATATGAACTCATTCATCAACATAATTCAGTGCAGCCACCAAACAGCAATTCCAGATATAGCACACAACACTTCAATGATGGCAAAATGACCATAAGCTCAGCAAGTCCAAAGACATAGCAGAGAAGCTCGTGTTGGCAATTGAGGCTAGATCTTTCAACAAAACATCCACGAAATCATAGAAATGGCTTCTCAGAAGCCTTCCGACACAAATTTAACTAGTTGGAGTCATCATGACCTTATGCGCTTCAGGAAGGAAGGAAACTAGCTTTAGCATTATAACCTAAATAGCACCGTCATGCGACACACGACACGCGACATGACACGCAACACGTCATTTCTAAAAAAATAGAATATTCGACATGTTAGAACACGTTGTATATTAAATATATATTTTTATATATACATAATAAATTATCATTTTTATGATTATTTCAATCAAATTAATTCGATTCAAATTCATAAATAAATAAATAAATAAATTCTAGAATTAATTTATACTAAAAATATTAATCTACCATTGATTAATATCATTCTTTGTTTCAATTGAACAAATTCAGTTCCATTTCAATAATCTATAAAATTTGGAGAAGGAAAACAAGCAATTGACATGCTAGATTTGTATCGGAAAGAAAGAGAAAAAAAACCTGGGCTGTGAATTTTGTATCATGGGAAGTTAGTCGAAACAGAAGAGAAGACTAAGTTTCTCTTCTTTCTCCATTTATTATTTTTACTATTTTTTCATACATATACATTTGGACCCCTCATTTATTGAAAATTTTTAAAATTGATCTCACGTATCGGAATCGGAAACTCGCATGTCAGAATTCCGACTCAAGTGTCTAAAAGTGTCAAGAAAGTTGACTAGGTGTCAGATTTTTCGACACATGTTGTTTGAGTGTCTAAGAGTGTACGAGATTGTCTAACATGTGTCAAAGTATCCGACACGATACGAAAGCTCTCAGAGAGTGTCGGTACTTCTTGGATTATAACCAAATAGTCACGGGCTAAAATTAGGCACAATAGCACATGGCGAAGAAAAAACTTAACTCAACTGATGAGAGAATAATAAAACCAACCAACTCTAATATAAGCTCACATCCACCTAATGTGAAGATTTAAACTCCAGCTTGAAATGAATATTCACAATACCTCTTCAGCTTTCAAGGTGACTCCAATTGAATCATTGACATAAGATAAGGACACTTCCATATTGTATAGGGACAAATCAGGATAAACGAATGACTCCCCATTAGAATATATCACTTCAACTGGTTCAACTTCATACTTCTTCCCACAGTATGCTGAGAAGATTGTCACCTAAAGGAAAACACTTGCCCGCATTAGTCCTCTATATAGAAGGATGGGTGTAGAGAAAAGGACAAACAATTGAGTATGCTCACCATTGTATTTAGAACTATCTTAGCCTTCGTTAAGTCTGTCGCAGTACATTCGATGAGAACATTTTTCGTCTTTAAAGTTATTGCCGAATGTGCACTGTTGATAATTGGTGGCAGAGACAGGACAGTTCTGCATGTAGTAAAAAAATAGCCTTTTCAGTGATAAGAAGCTTAGTCAACTGTATCATTTCAGTCAATGTAGATGCTCGCTAATCAATCAGACTATACATCACAAATATCTGTCAAATTGTTGATTGCAATACACCCAAAAAGTGGATGAAGCATCACTTTGCCCACACTGTTTGGCTATGACAGCTAAATAGTCACTACAATTTGTTCACATTGAGCATATTCAATGGGAACCAAAATTGCAAAGCCAATGGCCAGTGTAATCTATCCGCAACTGGAGTAACCAAATATCATTGAACCTGAATGAGCTAGATTAGAACCCCATGTGCAAAAAATTTGAAACCAATCTTTTAAAAAAGCTGACTCCTGTTCAAACAGGATAAACAGCTTAATGGTCAACCATAATTGGCTGTTGCCTAATTAATACATTACCAATAAACATCAGTCCACAGCTAATCAAGAATTTATGAAGCAATCAACTGTATCATTTCTAATTATTCAGGACGTCAGAAAAGAAAATATCATTCACTGTTGTCAAGCAAGGCCCTAGCCTAAAATAAGGGACATGTTACATTAAAAGTTTGGGATGAATCCTTTAGCAAGAAATTTTTTTAACCTTTTCTTTAAATGAACCCAAAGAATGCATTAGCAAGGTAGATCTTAAGTCATGAAATGATATTCTGAAAAAAATTAATTTTGTACTACATTATAGCATCTTTCTTATTGACATTAGGCACTTGCTTTCCCATATCAAATTTTGTGACACCACACGCGAAAGTTCTTTTTCCTGATATGGTACCTAGCAACTGGTGGAGAGAGGGATGAAATAAGAATGGACTGCTAAGTTCAGTGTACAGGTGTACATAGGAAAGACAATGTTCAAAGAAAAGCAAAAATGTATAGAAGACTACATATTTTCATCTTTTTCCCTGGCTCTCTTAAAAGTAATGTTATAGGCATAAGACTAGGCTCTGGATGTCTCCGACTGTGCTAATGTAGAGTCGACAGCTGCTTTTCTAAAAACTTCACCCTTTTACTAAAATAATATACCTCCTTTCTCAGTTTTGTTTAGAGAAAGGAAAAAAAGGGTCAAAGAAAATGACCTAATTTCATCTTTTTCCTTGAGGGAATGCCTCAGAGAATGACCAGAGCCTTACTTGAGGTGCTTTTGAAGTCGCCGCATTGGGTGCCTGCCCAGGCAACTCCAGTGCTTTTGAGAACACTAGTGACACTTAAACAGAACAGTTGATCTCACTTCAACTCATAAATGAGACCAAGCACTTAGTGGCTTAACGTGGCAGAAGGCTTGAAGGCCTTGATTATTTTCTCTTTGCAAATTGAACCCAATGCATTGATCAACCCCCAAATACCTCAAGGTTGCAATATTAATGACTTAAGTGGCAATGGTTGAATCAAAACTAAGTCAACATGTCATTACATTTAAGTGGTTATTTATTATTTTCCCTTAACATCAATATACACACTTCATATTGATACATGGAACTCACATTGCAAAGAAGAGTGTATGAAGAGACCAAGATACCTCTTTGAATCATAGATAACAGGGAACACAGGCGAGTTCTCTATTATGTGCAAGAACTTCTTCAATTTCAAATCTGACTGCAACAAAGTAGTGAAAAACAGGTAAAACAACATGGCAAAAATGAGGAACTATTACATAATTCTTCATTTACAGGAAGTTATCAACTCGACACTGAATAAGCAAGTTCCAAGCATAAGATATATGTAACAAAACAAATATGACAGTTATAAAAAGACCATTAAAAGGAGCAGCTATTGAGGACCCACCTTATAAAATTCCATTAGTTCATCAGCTCTGAAGTTCTTTACCTAATATCAGAACAGAAACTAAGGCGCGATCAGCCAACACATCAATCACAGTTGGTAGAGAAAAAAAAACAAATATATAAATGAAAGCAATCTCATGAACTCAAAAGTGGCATCAACATGTTAAGCATACTTAATTTGGAATAATTCACTTTGCAAAACAGTAGTTAGAAATAACACGCTAATGCATTGGAAACTACAAAATTTCCTTTTTAGTTACTTAGTAAGTCTCCTTAGAGCACTGTTAACAAAAGGGCACTTGTTCAGCATGCTTATTTAATATGATTCACTTTCCAAGAAAAAATTACAAATACCACAAGAACAATCTGTGCATCCAATTGAAAACCACAAAAATTTCTTAATCAACTACTTAAGAATTGCTCCTAGAGAACAGATACATAGCATAGATCTTCACTACAGATCAAACTTATGGCACATGCATGAACAGAAAAATACAATATTTATCATGAAACTACCTGCTTCAAGGGGACGAAGCTTATACTGGAAGGCGGCAAAGCCTGAGACCAAAAGAAAAGGAACATGAGTCGGTGATACGCTGCACTTCTCGTAACATTTTATCATACTTTGCTGTAAGAAACATTTAGCAGTAGCAAATATATAACTCGTACATATTAAGAAGAAACATTTAGCTGTAGCAAATATATAACTCATACATATTAAGCTAAACCAAATGTGCAATTCCTTGTCATGTCTGTTTTCGTCTATGCTTTATCTAGTAGATGAGCACTCCTGATAGCAAAACATAATACTACAAATTTTTGGGATCAAAATAGAGTATATATATATATAGTAATACCATCCTCTGGCACAAGCTCAGAGGATGACAAAACTTGAACTGGTCAAAGATTGTCTAGCTAGCTGCAACTCCTCGAAAACATGTAATAGATGCTGAGGCAAAGTGTGGGGTAGAAAGAAGCTTCAAGAGGGAATCCTTCAGGCATTTAAATATATAGAGAGAAAAAAAGGAAAGAATAGGTGAGCACAAGCTTCCAGCCCAGATAACACTCTATCATGACAAGATCCATTATGCCAGCAATCTGAAAATCTTCCATTTACGTTCTAGCTGGGCCTAAGCTTCAAGCGAGGATAGTAGGACACATGTGCAGAATTCTTCATTTTAGATTCTAGTTTAGGCGATTAGTTCAAACACACACCTCATAGCTGAAGGGGCCTTCTAGCGTATCCAAGTCATGAGTCCCAATTGCAACCAGTGTTCTTCGCCTAAAATATCAAGAGAATCCAAGCATGTCAATCCAAGCAGAACATTTTGAGGATCTAGCGTAAGCACAAGCATCTGATGCACTAAGTGGAGGGATTGGGGGGCTGGGCATCTATTACATGCAAATAAAATATCAAATTGAATATAGATCTCGAGAATGAAAACTAGTTCAAGCAACATATCTATCATCACCACTTCACCAAATTATTCAAAACAACTCAGCGGAGTCCTCTCTTCACATCCAGGCATTTCTCACCATTAATAGCCCTCCTAAGGGTAATAATATATATGGCCCCTACTGAGCACATAGAGCATAAGAAACAGTGAAGCCATGACTTATTTAAATATATATATATATATGCTTCCCTCACATCTTTAATTTATAAAGTAACATTATTGTATCACACTAAAATGCACGCTTGCAAAGACAATTGGCTGCATGCTGGAAATTTTTTAAAACCATTGCTCTGGACAAGCCATATAGGACGTTGCATCTCAATGTAAGATCATGGTCTCTCTTCTTTACATTTAAGGTTCAAATGAACACAGTAAAAGCTTCCCAAAAATGTGTTGTCCTCCCACCACTCCCTCTCAAACCTAAAATCTTGAAATAGAGAAGGAAAACAGGTATTATGCTGCATGTTAAAGATCCAAAAATTAATACCGGCAAATGTTCTGATGGAGCTTGTCTTGAAGATCAATGAAGCTGTTATAACTGGCTTCATCAAATGTTATCCCTCTTAAGACAGCAGAAACAACGTATGGACGGATTTGTGAGGTCTGCAACACATAAATGGTCACTCAAGTAATAAATGATTCCAGCATTGATCAACCTAGACAGATCAATCCTCACATATCAGTACCTCTGGTTTTACATGCATCTTAAGCATTGATCCCCTGCTAATCTTACGAAGACTGTATCGAGGTGTCTCCTCCTGCTTATTGAATACACGTAGGGCCTGAGCAAGCCCTTCGAGGCAAAGCAAGTCATATCTGTGCATTTCCCAGAGGATACCTTATTATTATAATAGTATAGTCATTTCTATAGTACATGCACGAATTTATCAAGAAGAATAATCATTAATTACCAATACAGACTAAAATGATGATAAACCCGTCATCTCTTTGAAAAACTTGACTTATAACTAAATAATGAAGTTTCTAGATGACATGATTCAAAATAAAGCCAACAGCATTAAGGAGTCAACATCTTAACCTGCTGACCAAATCTAAAAAGGCTTGTTACGTTTCTTGCCAATGATAATACCTATAAAATTTGGGGATTGACCCATCTAGCATGACAAGGTGTTGAACATAAACTAAATTCAAGATTGACCCCTTTCAGAACCATTATCATGAACCAGGAATCCCAAGGGTCAGAATATCAACTCTTACAACTAGAATTCTTCACAAAGTGGTGAAAAAAATGTCCTAACTTGTAGACTATTAAAAGAAACTATTTACACATAAGTAAGAAAAGCCTCGATGCACACTATAAATGCTAAATGACATGGACTACTCAAAAGCTGAGCCTTTTTCAGGTGATAATGTGTTTATGAAGTCTCTAATTTACATGCAATTGGTCCTTCACATTGATCGACCGAAAAGATAACAAAAAAAAACCTTCGGCAACATCATAACATCAAAGAAAAGATCGAACCACACAGCATCTCGATAGCCACTACGAGCAACACGGTCCGCCCAAGACTTTAACCCATCTGAGGACGGACACTAGCATCTTAAACCCCCGAACCAACATTCACCCGCAACCCGTGAAACAGCTCCAAACCCATCCGAAACACACAACATCTTAACCGAATGCCGAATCAGCTTCGCAGTGACCTGTTCGCGGGAACTTCGATTTTGTAGATGACTTCCTCGTCTTCATCAGTCTCCTCTTCCAGGTGCTTCTCCTTTCTGATGATCGCCTTCTCCGTGGTCTGGCCAGCACAAACAAAGAACCCCAACCTCTTCAGCCTTAATTAATAAAAAAAAAAAAACCGGGCAAAACAACGGACGACGAATTCCGCTCACCACATCGTCGAGCTCGATTCCGAAGCTGAAGCACACATCCTCGAACTCCTCCTGCGCTGCCATTTCCCAAAAAAAAAAAAAACAAGGGAAAAACAGAGAAAATTAGGCGATCCAAAGAAGGAAGGAACAAAAAAAAAAAAAACCGACTCCCCCCCCCCCCCCCCACCAGAATCGGGAAAAGAGAGAGAGCCGGAGAGGAGTCGGGAGCGCTCACTGTAAGTTCTTCCCAGCGCCTCGAACAGGCGGTCCCGGCCCACGCTCACGGTTGGCATCTCTTCGGCTCGGACGGCGCCCGCGGCGGCGGCGGCGGCGGCAGAGAAGACGAGAGAATGCGAGTCCTGGTGAGGAAGGAGGAGAGGGAGATTGCGGTGCTCGTGGTTAAAACCCTAAGGGCAGGACCAAGGATGATTAATGAAAATAAAAAGAACACATACCTTACAAAAATTGTAAAAATTATTTACTCAATCGGTAAATCTAATATTTGTGTTAATAACGTATTATAAAATACTGTATTGTAAATATATAATAAAGAAAATAGAGAAATTGAATAAAGAAAATCGAACACTAAATATCTATTTGATAGAGAAAGCATAGGAGAAAATTTTATTTCACTATATCACTTTATATTTATGAAAAAAATCAAGCTTTTATTTATAAAAAAATAATAATGTACTTATTATTAATATTAATGTATTAAATAGTACATATACTGGATAGTAAGATGAACATTCTTCAGAAGGAACATATGCTTTGTGAACGTCAATCGGCCCCCACAATCCATCTTTTTTCTGCGTCCGGTACTCTGATTGGGGCAAGTATTCCCCGGGCTACATAAAGGTGCAAAATATAATGTCACAGAGCTGCCTTTCAATCGAGACACTGGAACCCTTTCGTAGTGTATACGGGAGCTTACCGGACCAGCCAGGAGATGATTAGATGCATGTATGTCCCGGCAAAATGGTACCGTCATCACACTGCAGAGTTTCAACCTGCAATTTAATTCAAAAAAATCATGGTCTCATAACTCCTTACGACAATCTTCATCAAACAATTGACCCCCAAGAACTTCAAAACATTGTTCCGAGGTGTTGACTATGGCTGCGTTTGGAAAGATTTTTTGGGAAAGTCTTTAAAAAAATGTAAAGACCTTTGAGTTAAATATATTTTCTAAAATGCAAACTGTGTTCGGTAAATTGTAATTTAAAAACCTTTTGTGAAGTACTTTTGAGTAAAATTGTGTGTGGGGGAAAAAAAGACTTTTGTGAAAAAAAAAATTATCAAAAGAAAAATAAAAAAAATAAAAAAATGAAAACCGGCAAGGCAGCAAAGATCTGGCAGCTGGGCGGCGACACTTGGCGACCTCCAATGACCCCGGATTTGGGCCGGCGAGGTCTCGAGTGTCCCGCGACACTGTGGCAACCTCTGACAACCCCGGATCTGGGCCAGCGAGGTCGTACGATGCCGTCGCGACCTCCGGCGACCCCGAATCTGGGCCGGCGAGGTCGCGCGCGTCGCGTTACATCGCCTCGACCTCCGAGAACCCCGATTGGCCGTCATGAGGCTATGCAACCCTTGCCTGAGGTCGAGGGACCTCGGTGAGGGCCGCACTTGGGTCACGCGACCCCGATCGACCGTTGCCGAGGCTACGCAACCCTCGCCTGAGGTCACGCGACCTCAGCGAGGGCTGCGCTTGGGTCATGCGACCTCGCTGGTGGTCGCGCGACCCAAGCAGCTGCCGCTGAGGCCACCCTCGACGGAGAAGATGAATAGTGCTCCTCACAAAGGCAAAAAACGGAAAAACAAAATGTTTGTGAGGATAATTTCGGAAAATATATATATATATATATATGAACAGTACCCCCGAGCTTACCGAGAAAGCTAAAATGCCCAAGGCAGGGACCCTGCCTTGGGCTTTCAGCCTTCAAAAGGCAAGTTTGGAACCAAAGGTGTTTGCAAATTCTTTTGCCAAACGCCTATTTTTAGCCCAAAGGGCTTTGGAAGCCTAAAGTGGCTTGGAAAAGCCAAATTCAAATGCAGCCATATATGTACCAGCTGGAGTCCTTCCCAAGCGATTGCGATGCTGCGCTCCAAAATCTCAGAAAAAAAATCAGAAAAACAAAAATCACCACACGAACAAAGATCAAGATAATGCAACCTGTATTGATGATGGCTCTAACAGACGACACCAACCTCATCAGATAAGCCATGTCGAAGAATCCGTGAACAATCTCTGCGCAAACACACCAACCACAATTTCTGACAACCGTATTCGCAGAACTAAACAGAACCCACCCCAGGAACGAAGCAGATCGAATCGTCTTTTGCATTTGTCACTCTTGGCACCTCTTTTTGCGCGTAATCAATTGTTTTAAAATACCTCACTCTACAAAATGTTCACGCCATGGAAAATTATAAGACAGGGGACAGCAGATTGGCGACAAGTTCTATTTATGTTCAAATTAAATCGTCAATTCATTCTAGAGAGCTTAACCTGCCCACGATTACCCAACTTGTTTTTCTCTTACCGCAGAGTGTTCACATATATTCAAGCGAGCGATGTACACCGTTGGATTATGGGTATCCCATCATACTACCTTTAAGTATATGAGAGAGAGAGAGAGAGAGAGAGAGAGAGAGAGAGAGAGAGAGTAAAATTAGTCATTAATTAATAACTAATGAAAGCGAGTTCACTAATAAGCATTCTTTTGAGGGGGAAATTACTAAAAAGATATTAAACTTATTGTACTTTTATCAATTCAATTATGTAATGTGACATCCCGAAATTTGGCTCCTGATTCAAATATATGAAATGGTTAATTCATCAACACGCTTATAGTTATTTTACTCGGAGCTGGCCACTCACGAGTTAACTAATCTATTAGGTGAGATCATTAAGAGATATAAACGCGACAGACTAGAGAATTTAATCAGAAATCGATCGCACAGTCATAATAATCGGCAAGGGTCAATATGATACTGTTATAAATCGATTAGCAAATGGATATAAGCCGATTCGATGGAAGTACGTAGTCGAATTGTGGGTGGTTTCGTACGATTGTGATATTCGTGTCGAATGGCAATAAATCGATTTTCTATTGATATTATACTCAGGATACGTAATTGATACCTTGCGATTTTATAACAACCGAATGTCGTCTACAATTTGGACATGAATACAAAATTATCGATTCACAGTCAAACGTGCTAAAATCTCTAAAAGCACCGACGAGGTTAGATCGTACTAAAGTCACATTCGATCGATTTTAAACCATGAAATTTAATTCGGTTTCAAGAATCGGATGTTCGAAAGCGTGTCATGATTCATTTATTGGACATCGCCTTATTTTTGGTGAATTTTCGTTGAGTCCGAAAATTTTTGTGGAAAAACGATTTTTGAACAAAAAGGCAAAAAAAAGTGAAATTCGGATTAAGAAGAAAAACGGGAATTTGCTGCCCAAAATGACTTAATTTAGGGAAATTATAGCTAAATTGGGATTGGTTGGGCACAAGACTTTGCTGGCATGAAGGCTTTTGGGGCTTGTGATGAGTGTTTAGATATTTGCTAAGCTTCTCATGGGCGGTTCATTTAACTTTCTTTTCTCTCTCTCTCTCTCCCCCTCCCTCTCTTGCGCACAACCCTCCTCAGCTGACCAATTCCTTCTTCTTTCTTATTTCTTTTCCTCACGTTCTTTTCTTTCAAGTCTTCACCCCCTTCATTCCACTACCGCCAGCCTCTTCTCCATTTCCCCTTTAATTGCTGCCGCACTGTCCAATTCCAGCAGACACGCCCATCATCCCATCTTCATCATCTCTCCTCATCTTCATCATCAACCGCCACCTTCATCATTCTCCATCATCTCCATCTCTATTCCACCGCAGCCCCTCCCCTCCTCACACCACCAACGACCAGCAGCCGCAGCTTCACCGCCTGCAGCCAGCTTCGCCACCCTCCACATCCAGCGTCCCACCCCCCTGCGGCCAGCAGTCTCCAAGTCCAACAGCCGCTTCTCCCTGCCGCTAGCTCCACCGCACCACTGCCCGCAGCTACTGAGACCAGCCCAGCAGCCCCAAGTCAAGCCAAGCTCCCCCTTGGTCAAGAACTTTGTAGGGCAGCCACCGCCTCTGTCAAGCCTCCGTTCAAGATGCGGTTGTTTCATGTTCTCGTCTTCGTCACCATGAGCCCACTGCTGTCGTAATCCAATGAATTAACTCCTTAATCTTTGATTAGGACGTTAATTGTGCTTAATGGATGTTTAGATTAATGCTAATCATGGTTAGACTAGTACTAAGATGGATTAGTGTTAATCAAGCTTGGTTAGGCTAGTTTACATTGGTTAGGTTAGTTTACATTGGTTAAGTTAGTTAACCATTGTTAGGCTACTTAACCATGGTTAGGTTAGTTAATCATGGTTAGGTTAATTAATCATTATTAGGTTAATTAAGTTGGATTAGCTTAATTAATCACACTTACTTAATTAATCATAATTAGCGTAATTAGTGACGGATTAGCCGTTTCGTAGTATGTGCTATAATATGCAATTGATTGCTTGATGGTAGTTATTTATTTTTAGTATAAAACTTGGTTTTATGGGCTTTTAAATGGAAAAATGTCAAGTGTTGGTTTTAGACATCAATCTTTATGTACTATATAAACCATTGAGTTTTAAAATGAGAGTGTACTAAATTTGATGGTTTAATTTAAATACGTGACCACGCACGATTATTTTACCTGGAATTTTTAATACGAAGAAAAATTGGCCAAGTTCATTATTTGAAAACGGGGTATTTAAACGCAAAGCATGGTGTTCTTGGCTAAATATGTGGTCGTATGGTCACTTATCGGAACCCGTCTTGATGTGTTTACACGGGACGATGCCTGATTAGGTTTGGATGCCCCCACATCAACGGGATGCCAAGTCACGGTTGAGGTCGGACCAATGCTCCTTTATGGAATGCCGTGTAGGCGGGGGTGCTAGACGTTGCCGTGCCCGACGAGGCGGGACGATGTCCAGTTATGCCAGATGACCGCTGACTTTTGAGTTGGCCGTGATCGATGGTTTGTAATAATCAGAACACGTGTGTATGATTGTGTTGTATTGCGCTTGATTATGGGGCAAAATTGTTTGGCATGGTATAGGACGTGTCAAAACAGTTTTACCTTATAATCGGGATGTGTGCAACTGTTTGTAGAGTGAGAATTTTGTGTTTCGGTTATTAATTATGCTTGTTGTATTGATATTGGTATATGTGATGTGATAACCTACAGGGATGTGCCGAGTCGAGGTAAATTTGTTTATGGTGCCTATTTAGGTTGTCTCCGAGACGAATTTGTGTCCTAATCGAGGCTTAGGTTGTTGACTCGCTGAGATTTATCTCATCTCGTCGTGGTTAACATTTTTTCATGTCCTTAGTATGGAGATCCGTTCAGTCCGATTCGGGGTTCCATGGGATATGGAGGTGGAGTCTACCTTCTTCCCTATCCACGGGATCACTCGAACTCACGAGTTAGTTGTGACCACGATTTGGGTCGATGAGGGTTTCTTTAATATTGTGCCATATCGCTTCAAAGCGTGGTTCATTAATAAGCGCAATGGTGGTCGGGAGGGTCCCTTGCAGGGTTTTGATGGACCGCCCGTCGGAACGAATGATGGGAAGGTAGGTTACCCATGGACATCGACATCCCAGATGGTGTCATGGTGGACCTACAGCCCGAGTCGGAGGAGTCTGGGGTGTAGGTCGTAGGAGCTTGTGGTAGTTGTACAGTTGGATGTTAGCCCGACCTCGATCTTTTTTTTTTTAGCAGGTCATATAGGAGTTCATTTTTAGTAGACTTGTAAATATGAACTCGTAGGGTTAACTTGGTATATATATATAAAGCGCGGTTTGTGAAAAATCACTGGCAGGGTTTTACTATCTCTATGTTTGTTTATTGGTCGGGTGTTGTATTTAATTCGCTTCCGTATGTACTTAATTGAAAGATAAAAAGAACGGGTCGATAATGCGTCCTGGGATGTTGCATTTTTAGTCGACTGCCGAGAGATGTTTGCACGCTTGGGGTTCGGGGCGTGACATGTAAGGTCCAAATTTTCGGAACAATTAGTTTAATGAGCTGAGTAACAATATTTAGACACTATTCTGAAATGTGTCAATTATAGGTTTTTGAAATAAAGGTACTTGACAGGCAAGCCATTTTGTGTGCTGATTGGGATGAGATGTGGTTATGGTTCTCGGTTCCCAATGCCTAATGAATGTGTAAAATTAGACACAACTAGTGTCGTTTTCTCATGATCAATCGCCCCATCTCTTCCCTCCTTCTCTTTTTCCTTCGCCACTTGGCAAGGTGGTCGTGCCAATTGCCCTTTTCCTTACGCCACTTGGTGCCGCCCCGCCCCATGCAACCAATGGAGCTTCGTGCAAGAAGTCTTGAAGAGGAATAACAGCCATGATTTTCTCTCTCTCCTCTCATTTCTCTCTCTCGTTCTTCCTCTCCCTCACGTCTTTCTCTCGCCGACCACTCTCTCTCAATCCCGACCGTCATTGTTTCGTTTTCTTGAATTTCACTCACAAGATCGAGGGGTTCACGCCTTCTGGAGTCGCGTCCAGCAAAAGCGAGGGATTAGAACTTGTGTTGCGGCAAAACTAGGTTCGGATAGCTCGTTGAGGCCAGTGAAATTAATATCTTGCCGGTTTATGCTAATAAAGTTGGCATTAACTTCAATATCAAGGCATAATGAAGAAACATGCAAGGAAAAATTTTTATTGGGAAAAACAAATCCACAACATGATCTTAGTAAGAAGGAAGGTATTAATGAGATGCGATTTTTTACGAAACACACAGGATTCGATCATGAGTGGTTGGACTTTTATATGGGGGGTTGTCCTTGCAAAAATCCTTTTGATTTGGGAGCAATGGTGAAACCATCATCCACATCTATTATGGGTTTTTGCTAGTTGCCATTGGTGATCTCTCCCCGCCCCCAAAAACCCCAAATGAAAATGAGGAACCTCTTGACAATGAATTGATGTGATTTGATAGGTTTGCAAGTAAGAGTGGGGGATCAAAATCAATGCGTTAGGCTTGAAGAATAACAATAAGCCAGAGCTGTCTGTCTGTCTGTCTCTCCCTCCCCCCTCTCTCTCTCCATGTACGCACGTAAAAGAGAGTTAAAAGATGGCGTATATGGATCGAAAAAGAAGCGAGTTAGGACCGGTGTCCAAACGTGATTTTATAAATCATTTTTGCGAATTAAAAGAGGTCCTCAAATGATTCATTTTATTGGAAAGGTAAATTTACGTATTGGAGGAAAAGTACGCATCACCATTTGGTGTAACTAGAAAGCTATAATAATAATAAACAAGTGAAGTAACATCAAACCAGTTTACCCTTCTAACTTGGAGAGGGAAGGTGGGGGGTTCGAATCCCCACCTTCTCAGGGGAGTTGAGGTGGGGATGCATTAGTTTTAGGAGTGGGTTTCAACTCCCACGCCCTACAAAGAGGTAGGGCAAAAGTCTGAGAGTGAGCGTTATAATAGAAGTAGAGTAGAACCGACAAAAAAAAAAAGTAACATCAAACCAAATCTCTTTAAGGTAATTAGTTCTTATCAACGATGTTATCATTGTTAAGCAGTTTTTCAAACTATGCATTCCAAGAAATAATACATTCAACTTGTTTGAAGTAGCATTATGCAAATAGGATTTTGTCGAACACTTCTTGAAACTAGCATACTTAGAGAAAAATTGAAGTGATGAGATGTGGGTGAACTTTTTTTGAATGAAGAATAGTTCAAATCAAGTCATTGAGTTTGAAGTCATGAATTAATGAGATACATGAATTCCATAGATACATGAATTCAAGAGATGCACGAATTAAAGATATACATGAATTCAAGGAATATATGAATTGAAGAGATATATCTCATTTTGCCCACTTTCGTTAATCTATTAACCTACCATTTTACAACACTTTTCTCTTACCGGAAAATAGCCTCATTTTCACTTCTTTATTTAACTCTAACTGTGAACTATTCATTTCACAACAATAATATGAGGTTGCTAGGAGGAAGACAAATTTCATCATATAAAGGCAAATTTTATCAAAAAAGATAATATCTAGTACAAAATACGTACAAAATAATAAAGGTCATAGGCTATAAAGTGAAATTTGCTAATTAGTAGCACAATCAATTAGCACTTGTCGGTGAAATTAATTTATATTGAGGTGTGGACATCCAAGGTGTTGAAACTTGGCATAGGTGGACATATAGGTGCCAAAACTTCCAATGGATACCCTTAACAAAAATTTGAAAAAGAAATGAATACTTAAGTGCTAACGGTGAGAATTTTCGATTAAACAACTAATGTGGCTTTTTCTGCTGAGATTTTTAATTAATGTGGCTATTTTTATCCATGCGGAGCTGACGTGGCTAAATAATCTTAAAATAATGTCGTTTTGGTTCAAAATTTGATTTTTAATGTAAATGTTAATTAAATTAATTTTTAAAACTAAATTAATAAATGGAATCAAATATGGGGCGGTAGAGGCCCTCACTGTCGCCACCGCCCCACTATCGTTAGAATGGGCCTGTGACAATGGGGGCACAGTGCTCCCCTGGATTGGGTGAGGGTTGTTGGCCTTCCCCTAGAGGGGCTAAGGGCTAGGTAGCACCGACACGTTCCAAAGGCCTCCGTGTCGTGTCGGACACCCCGACACGTGTCCGACACGCTCGGACACGTTCGGACACGCTCGGACACGCGGTCAACGCGTGTCGGAGTTTCCGACACGTGGTCAACTCTTTCCGACACGCGCGTCGGAGCGTGTCCGGATGGCGG
The DNA here is from genome assembly GCA_017140255.1 of Eucalyptus paniculata subsp. matutina. Classification (NCBI taxonomy): domain Eukaryota; kingdom Viridiplantae; phylum Streptophyta; class Magnoliopsida; order Myrtales; family Myrtaceae; genus Eucalyptus; species Eucalyptus paniculata. The sequence continues at coordinate 46,010,035 of CM029436.1, read as the reverse complement.
ATCTGCGGTGCGAAGGAAGAAGGTGATGGAGGGTGGAGGCAAGGGTGAGGGAGTCGTCGCTCACGCGAGGGAGGGCTGCGACCACCGACGTAACGCCGGAGAAGGCTGCGACCGCCGATCGCGCCGAGAAGCCTTCTTGATCGTCTTGGTCGGCTGCGATCGCCGACGCAACGCCGAGATGAAAACCGCAACACCGCGATGGAGGGCTGGACGCGAGGCTTCGACGGCAAAGGGAAGAACGGAGGTGAGGCAGCGGCGAGAGAGGTGGAGACGCGACCGAGCAAAGGAGAGGAAAAATAAGGTGATTGCTAGGGTTTTTAGGGAGAAGAGAAAGGAGAGAGACGAGGCGTGACGGCTTCTTGGGAAAAAAAGCCTTGTGCAGGTGGGGGAAAGAAAGCCTGCAAGCCTCGTGCAGGGAAAGAAAGCCTCTGCAGGGGAAGCGACAGGCGCAGGCGCAGGGGAAGTGAGGGTGGGTGGGGGTGGGGTAATGGGTGGGACCCATTTAAATCCTAAAAAGATATATGAAACATTAAATAATTTTATTAATACATTATAAGGCTAAAAAATAAATAAATAGACAGGTTAAAAAGTTATTTCAAAAAATAAAAGTACCAAATATTAAATAATGATAAATTTTGATCATTATAAAAAATATAAATTTATTTTGACTCTAATTTTTTATTAGTTAATTATTTCATCGATAACTTTTGTTAAAGTAAAAAATGTCTTTTCAATTTTTTATGAATAAATTTATTAATGTTATTAGTATAAATTTATTATAGGTTCTTTTTTTATATTATTTTATTTATGAATTTAAATAAATTAATTTAAATATAATAATGAATCATATATATATATATATATATATTTATTTATTTATTTAATATTTAACGTGTCGGAACGTGTCGGAATTCTCTACTTTTTGAGAAATAGCGTGTCGCGTGTCGTGTCGTGTCGTGTCGCGTGTCGCGTGTCGCGTGTCGGTGCTACCTAGGCTAAGGGTCATTGCCTAACCTTGCCCCAGCCAGTGGCAATCCTTGGCTGATTTAAGTAAGGGTTGGTGGCCCTCCCTCCGTCTAGGTGAAGGTCACATCCCCTCATCCTAGATTTGGATGAGGGCTTGCAGGCCCTTACCGGCAGTTGGCCGAGGTTACCGGCTCGGCAATCCTAGTCAACCCTCGCACTACCGTCATTGGCCCTTGCTAGCGATGGTGGGATAACGGCATCAAGGGCCTCCATAGCCCCAAATATGATTCCCTTTTTTCAAAAAAATTAGTTTTTTAAATTTGATTTAATTAATAATTATATTAAAAATAAATTTTGGGGAAAAATGACATTTTTTTGGGATAAGAATGATGAGTGGACATTTTGGCAAGCCATGTAGACTGGATTAATGCAACGTTGGATTTTAGGCAAGTCTTACTAGAGTTGGCACTTAAGTATCTAATTTTCGAAAAGAGTAACACTTAAGTGTACATTTTGGAAGTTTGGGTACTTATGTGCCCACTTGTGCTATGTTTTGACACTTGGAGTGTATTTCTTCCAATTTATATTATAGTATCTTTCACACATCAAAGAGTTATTATATTTTATCTGGTGTATATCAAAAATTGGTTTTAATTTTATTATCAAGAACTTCACAAAAAAATGTCTTCCTCACCTGGTATTTTGATTAGCACACAAATATTCATATACCCAAAGTGTCATGATTTTTTTATTAATTTTGAGATAAGTGCATCATAAGTCCTAAAATTTGTTCATGAGAGTTAATTAAGTCTTAAAAGTTTCAATAAATGCAATTAAGTCCTAAACCTTATCAAATTGATGCAATTAAGTTCATTTTGATTAGGCTAACCGAAAAAACTGGTGTGGCTTTTATCATTAATTATTATTATGTGGTGTTGATGTGAGTAAAATGACGTCTCCAACACTACCGTTGTCGGAGCCCCAACATTGCTAGGAAGGGCCAATGGTGGTTGACAAGGGTCGCCAGGCATTGGCGGCGACATTATTTCAACCTTATGTTTGATGTTCTAGTTGCGTCATAGTCAATGTCCATACACCTCAATTGTAGAAGGATTAACTCCTTCCAAGCTTTATAGTTTTCAATATTTAATATGAGAACATCATTCTTAAATTTAGAGAAATTTGTAGGTTGTAAAACTACAAATCAAACAAACATATTTATGTTATAAAATTTGAGACAAAATTTACATAAATCATGTTTTACATGGTAAAACATTTCGCAAAATATGAATTACATGATATAAAAACTATTTGTAAACTAAATTTTTAATTTAAATAGATTTACACTTACTTCATGAGAAAACTATCATATTATACTCCTCTGCTTAATTTGGGTGGGTAAATTAAGAAAAATAATATGATATTTTAACCTAATTAATCATATTAATATAATGAAAATTCCCGTGGGATAGAATTCATCATATTAATGTGATTAATTAAAATTAATGTCCATTTCCAAATGTGATATGAAGGCTCTTAATATATGGATTAGTAGACCTTTAATTTCATGAATAAAATATTCATAAAAATGCATGTAAGACAAAATAGTAAATTAATGCCACCAAGGGCAAAGCAATAAATTAATTCGGCCAAGGGCAGAATCATAATATCAGTGAAAAGGAGGGCAAAACAGTAAAACAAAAGAGGTGTCCACGGCTCCTCAAATGCGTGTTGCGCACGCGCCTTCCCTTTGCACAAACATGTGGCTCGTGCGCGCCGGCAGTTGCCCAACTCGTGCCGCATGTGCCGCACACGTCTTCTTACTCCTTCATAAGAACAATCGATTTTTGCCGTTTTCACATCTTCGCCGCGCCTTCCATTGAATGATTGTCCTCCAATAGCCATCTCAAACCAAAATATATGATGGGTTTTGGATAGCACACTAGAATGGCCAATCGACGAAAACAACTAAGAAATTGGCCTTGAATCAAACAAAAATTCCCCTTACCTTAACCACTACACTTTCATCGCATGATTAGCCTCTGGTGATTACCGATATACCAAAATAACTTACGGCTATTCTTTCACATGGCAATGTGACCGTACTGGTTTAGAGTTGAGTAGGTGGGTCACCAGAATTTGGCCGGAATCAGCAATTCTCCTTTTGGCCCCAAAATGCCCGATACATTGTTCATTGAATGACCATGAAAATATACGGCCAAAATTCACAAAAATAAGGCAGAAATTTTAATCTTACTCTGATATCAAATGTTAGCAAAAAACCAACTATTCTAATTATTCATTGAAGAACAATATTAAGCATCAATTAGAATCATATGTGGAAAATAGGATAAAAAATAATCATGACCTCCGGCCATTATTCAAGTTTATGTTTGTCGAAATCTGTGGAGGTTCCACAATGATTATGGGCATATTTTACTAACCAAATCCCCTCGCATATTAATGGTATATTTTTGAATGAGAAGGTTTGTGTTAGATTTTGTGATTTCCCTTACATAAATGAATTATCATCTTTATGAACTACCCATTAAAATGGTTTCTAAATGGGCTATTGTCACGAAAATATAAAAATGTGGAAAACCGTATGTGGAATAATTGTCACTTAAAAGAGAAAAGTGGGTCAATGCCTAAGGATAAGTTTTTATTTCAAAAACCATATCTCCCCCCAAAAAAAAAAAAAAAAACTGTGGGATCACATTATAGATGACTCTTTATGCATAGGAATGTTCAACCCAAGAATTTATTTTTGGAAGTTTGTTTGTAAAACAAACTATGTGTATGTTTCCTTGTTCCACGTAGGAAAAGTAGGAGAAAGTGAGCAAATTAATAAGTATGTAGTTTCTTTAGTGTACCTAAAAAAATAATCAGGTGTGGGCTCGAACCCACCATACCCACGTATGGGTGCTCGAATAATTGTGCGATTTTTTAGTGCAATTATTAGGCGCACTAACCTCTTTGTTATTTTATTTTATTTTTCGTATGGTTTTCTTATTAACTTTAATCAATTCAAAGGTTGCTTTTGTTTATTGAGAATTTTTGGAAATTTAAAAAAATCGAAATTTTATTTATTAAAATAATAATAATAATAATAATAATAATAATAATAATATAATATAATATAATATAATATAATATAATATAATTTTAATTATTCGAAATTTTTGTTTGTGTCCTTTCAAGACAACATTTGAAAAAAGAAATACTTGTTTAGTTTGCAACCTTTCCGAATGGTTGCATTTTTTTTCAACTTTTTCCAAATGGACATATTTGTTCATTTTGGCAATTTTTTGAAAGAATACATTTGTTCATTTTGCAATTTTTTCACAAAGAGTTGCCTATGATTTTAAGACTGATTTATATATACATGTCAGTTTTTTAGAAGAATAGGGTGTGTGATCATTTTTTATCTTTTCAAGCTTTCTTTTTGAAAAACTACAACCATCTTTTCAATTGTTTCTAGAGAGACCTTTAAGAAATACTAGAATTGCTGTATAGTATTCTCCTTTTTGTGACTTTATTGTATCCTAGAAGATATTTGTCGGACTATTAGCAATTTTATGGAACAAATAAATCCTTAAAGAAAGTGATATCACGCCTTAAAGTCCAACTTAATTACTCTAAATATCCGACTTCATTATTCTACACAATTTGAAGCCATAATTTACCAGCACTTATCAAGTCCTCCCGCAACAATATATACTTGTATCTCAGTAGGGTGTCATAGGCATTATCGAATTTGTGAATTGCTCTTTGGGCCTGAATTGCTCCGAAGCTTGGGCCGGGACATGAAGGAGGAAGTCAACCCGGCCAACGATAGTGTGGACAAGGAAATGCACTGTCCCATTTTCATGTAGATGATCCACTGTGCATTACTTAAATTGAGCATGTTTTAAAGAGTTACATACTCAAACTGCTCATCACATGTGGCCAAATCGGCAAAAACTTTGCGAAAATAGAATTTAGCACTACCAGAGGACACTCAATCCCAATAAGTTTAAACCATTAGCTTGACATTTCTTAAAAAAAGTTATGAAGGAAGCCACATCAATAATTTTCGTTAATCAAATTAAACAGAGTCAACAAAGCGAGTTGATTGCACAAAATTGGCAAGTTTTATGACTTAATTCCATTCGTTTTGAATTTTTTAACTTTATTGCACTTTCTTGACGCGTTTTTAGGATCTATGGCACACTTATTTTCTATATATGACACTAAACATTTATTGGAGAAAATAAAGTATAGTGTTCTATAGGTACACTGATTACCACACTCATCATATATGATTCGTTATTTCTTTTCTTTGCTAGCAGTAAATTGATTATTTTGAAGATTTTTCCCGTCATCCCACCAGTGCGTATCAATTGAAGGTAGTGTTTTCCACATGACATAATTCTACCATGACATTATATCGGTAGATTATTTTGCATTATGATAATATTGGATTTTAAGTAAATTCCACGCGTGCAAGTGTTAGATTACTGATGTAGTTGGTGGGGTAAATCTTTCCAATCAAGGCATATTGAAAAATAAGATCTCTTCCATAACATTAAGAAGATGGATCACTTTTGGTCGAACAGACATGGGCAACTTAAATTTTTCTAGAATATTTAATTGAGATATCGTTGACTCTTAAATCCATTTAATTATTTATTGTATAGAAAATTCGGGATTGACTTTGATCCCAAAACAAAAAACTAATTAATTTGCAAATTAGAAGCATTTTTCATTTAATAGTAAAAGATCACACAAAATGCATTACAGTTGGACCAACTTAAGGAATGGAGCTTTGAGCTTGAATTATCTAGATTAAGTCCTAGAACGTGCAAAATTTGAACAAGTCCATAATTCATCTAAAGTGATCGAATATACTTGTGCATGTGGAAAGATTGATTTATTGAGGCAAACTTGGGAAGTAATTAAACTATTAATTATCAAATTTAGGTCATATGAGAATATAAATGTGATTGCCTAATCTTGAATTTATAGGGATACGCTTCGATTCAAATTAGCAAATCCCATATGAAAAGAAAGCCCTAATCCTTGCCTATATAAGTACACTTTTTTCAAAGTTAAAAGAGGTTGGACATTATAGAGAGGTGTCACACAAAAGAAAAAGAGCTCCCGATTGTCATTCATGTTGAAGTTAAAGAGCACGCTCTTTCCCCAGTTACTATGCGCTGCGCCTCCTGCCCGTGCTCACCATGCCCTCACACCGTTGCTGTGTTTCCTTGCCTCTAACCCCGCGTCGCGTGTTTTTCTACCGCCCCTCCCGATCCAATCCTGTCGCCACAATTGCTGTCCAATGCCACCCTACACAACCATCGGAGCCTGCAATTCCAGCGTTGTAACCAACTCTTGCACTTTCATCGCGTTTAAACTTTTTGCAGGCTTCTCGGCGTTCCTCATTGCTGCGTCTTCCTCGCCAAGCTCACACATCAACGTCGACCAAGCTTCACCCAGAGCCTTGCTGCTTACCACCGGTATTACTTGATGTCAGAATCCAATTTAGGTGACTACCCAGTTTACTTGCTCATTTGAATATTTAATTACCTAATTATGATTAGTTGATTCTAACCGATTGGATTTTAGTCAAATTGTAAAAAGGGAATTTCTTTTTCAAGTCATGCATATGATTGGGGTTTCAATTCTTTGAGACCCAAGATAAATATTTATGCTAGTCAATACATGCCATCTTTCAACTTTCTTTCACACTCCCACGCGAAAGGAGAGGGAGAGAGAGAGAGAGAGAGAGAGAGAGAGAGAGAGAGAGAGAGAGAGAGAGAGAGAGAGAGAAATAAACGGCAACTCTCATTTCAGCTATGTTTCTTGAGAGAGAGAGAGAAATAAACGGCAACTCTCATTTCAGCTATGTTTCTTGAAGCAAACATATAAGGCAGCTCGGAGGAGTCCTTGACATAGTCATAGGTAAACATCCCCATGCTTAACTGAATTCTAAACCCAGAGCCCTCAAAAGCGTATGGCTCTTGATATGATATATGGTTCTATGAAAAGTTTTCCCAACTCCGTGCACGTACCTCATTGAAATCGCAGACCCATCTCTCTCTCCCTCTCTCACTCCCTCTCCCTCCCTCTCCCTCCCCGCAACGGTTGATCCATCTCTTCCATTCCCAAACATTGAAGACCAATTAGCAACGCCAACACCAGCAAAATCTCTTTCAAACCCTAGCTTACGGTATACCCCACAAAACCCTAGTAAGTGTTTCTAACCTTGTCAATCTTCTTCCCACAGGCTCCGTCCTATATTTCCAAGCACTCGTGCCTTTATTCTCCAACAATGGCTAGCTCCCTGATTGGGCTGTGTGCCGTCAGTCACCGTGAAGAACCAAAAAGGGGTTAACATTTCACATATGATTGTAAATTTGTAATCTCAAGAAAAGAAAGAGGGAACACTAAATCTAAGGACCAACACTTGATACCCTTGTCCATGTTTAATCAGGTTGTTAAGCATATAAAGTACTGCTTTGCAGCTTGGTATAGTTTTGCCCTCCAAGATTTATGAAAGTTCTCATCATTAATCAGCTTCAAAATTTGTTCGTTTGACAATTCATTAAATTACATGTAGTTAGAGATTATCAAAGACACCCGATGTTGTTAAGTGCTCAAAAGTTTGATTTCAGCTTTGCATCACTTAATGTTATTATCAAACATGCCATTATTATTTTAAAAAAAAGGCACACCCTCTATTTATTGAAGATGTGATAGATGAAATCAATCAAAATAAAGAAATATATGGGAACTTGCATTCTATGTTGAAACCAAATGTAATCTCATTGTTTCTTATGATATTGGCTTAGTCTACAAGACTTGTCCTTGTTAACACATAAATATTGGTGAAGTACTTAGAGTTAAATTGCATAGAAAATTAGGGACCGATTTGGCCCTAAGAAAAAAGGATTTTCACATCGCATAGGCATTAATATTGTTTGCATCAATTAAGCTTTATTTTAATTTTATTTTCCTTTATTTTACTGCATTTCGGATAAATATATATTTTAAAAAAAATTCAAAAATTGTTATTAAATTAAAAATTTAAATGGCTTGCAGCTAAGCTTGAACCAAGCCCTTTTCTTCTTTCCTTCACCTAGGGTTGGGCCCATTCTTCCCCCAGGCCCAGCCCCTCCACCTCCTTCTCTCCTTCTTCTTCCTCGCATTGCACACCATGTGCGCATATGACCAAACATGCATAAAATGATTATCTTTTTGAAAGTTTTAGAACTTAATTATACTTTTATGAAATGTTTTAAAATTTTATTGCTCTTTTTAAAAGTTTTATGACTAAATTGCACTTTTGTAACAAGTTTTAGGACTTAATTATACTTTTATGATATGTTTTAAAATTTTATTGCACTTTTTGAAAGTTTTATGACTAAATTGCACTTTTGTAACAAGTTTTAGGACTTTTATTGCACTTATCTCATGATTTTATATATCATTTTCAAATAATTATATAGTATTGTTTCTTCTTTTGTTCCTTCTTCTACATTATGATTAAAATTATTAGTTCCTTGGATTATGGTTCGGAGCTTTTTTTTTTCAATTGTTAAATTTTTCCATGTAAGGAAAATTTAACAAAAGAATTTCACCTAGGGACAAATTTAACCTATAATGACAATCGGGGTTCTTTAGCAAGTAAAAATGTCTAGAAATTCTTCACTAAGAAATATCAAAATGATTTTAGGCCTTCAATAATCAAATGAAATGTCATAGGTTGTTAAATGAATTTTGTATTATAACTAGCATGATCAATTAAATTATCATTGTAGGATCTTTGGCACATAAAAGAATTATTATTTTCTGTTTAGTGTATATCAAAATTAGTTTTATTGCTATATCAAGAATTTCTATGAAATATGTCTCCCCTATTTGGTATTTTTGTAACCAAGCGGAGGCAATAGGTTAAATTTATAATTTTTTATGATAAAGGTCTTGGAGGAGGTAGAAAACGTTTTCCATGCGAAAAAAATTGTCCAATTGATGCTTTTAATTGGAGTTGAAGCGCTATGTGCTTATAGTTGTACTTTTGCGAAATACTGGTTTCTTATGTACTTTTAAACCATTGGTGATAATTTGCCTTAAGGCTACAAGTGTTGGAATATGAGTTTTCGCCAAAAGGTTATTTTCGTGCATTTTCAACATCCTTTTTTTTTTTTTTTATGTCATTTAGAAAAATGTATATTTTTTAGGGATAACATGATGCCATATTGATTATTTAGATGAGCAAACTACTTAAGCAACTTACATTTAGACTCATCATAGTAAACGAGGATGTCATCAATGTATATCTAGGTATTCACAATAATGGGCTGGAATGTCTTGTACATAGCCTTCTGGAACAATGATAGTGCAGTCTTCTGGCCAAATGGAAGAACTACACTTTGTGATTGTGATGGCTTACCTACGTATCGAGTTTTAATCACAATGGAAATTCGGTAGTGAAGTTGCTCTCACGGCATCGCACCAATTTTAAAAGAAGGAAAATGCTTCTAATATTTTGATTTTACGAGGATTCCATTTAAGGAGTATGTACAATATCAATGGACCCCTCACGTCTTATGCGGGAAGAATTTCATTATCTCAAGAATGATAATAAATAAAGAGATACTGTTAGGCCTTCCAATTTTTGTGTGCAATGGATAAGATTTGAAGTAATTAGCAACTTATGTGGTATTAGAGATAATTAGGGATTTGTCTAGGATAATTTGCTATGGGAAGGATATGTTGATAATTCCGATGATTCTCCACAAAAATGAAGATATGTACAATTAACTGACCAAAAAGATATGTACAATTAGACAAGAATAATGTAGAATAGTGAATTGGAGAATTTTCTGTATATTTCAACGTATTTTTTTTTCTTTGGTCAAAATTGATGTGTGTTTGAGAAGAATATTTTATTAGATGACTATCTAACAAAACATATCAATCAAGATATACACAATCTTCAACAAAGAAGAAGAAGATATGCATGATCAAAGAGTGATACAAGTGCAATCTTGATAACTATAGATAATCAACAGAATTGTTAAAATCTTTAACATTGGAAATTATCTTAGAGAAATATCTAATTGTCTCTAACAAGTGGCATGTTCACCCGGTTGATGGCTTAAAAATTATTTGATTGGCATTAACTTAAACAACTTGCTGGTTAATGCTAATAAAATTCGGGTATGTTTATAATCCAAATTCTGTTATTTGAAACATACGGGGCAACTGCACATTAATGAATATGGAAGGATAATATCTCTGGCATCCTCTTTTGATTGGCCAGTCGATACAGATAAACTTCCTGATTCCATCACGAGTGGCTTGACTTATATATGTCTGATATTGCACGCATAGTGGAACAAACAGATCGCAAAAACATATCTCTAAAGCAAAACCATCAGCCTATTATCCCTGCAAAAACCCTTTTCACTTGGGAGCAATGTTGAAACCATCATTAACATGCATTATGGTGCTGCTAATTGCCATCGGTATCTCTCTCTCTCTCTCTCTGTGCGCTCACGCATGAGAATATGGAAGATGTTCACAATGGATTGATGTGATATGGCAGGTGTGCAAGAAAGCGAGGAAGCAACAGCTCCATGCTCTACTGTCGAACAGTGCGGACCAGCTGCTTGTTGTATGTGTAGAGCCTTCTACTGTTATTGCACATGCCCACAAGGAGGGAATTTCACAGGAGATCTCGAGGGTAACGGAAATGGGGCTAGGAAGCTTCTTGAAAGGATATGAAAATTGATAAGTCTCTTATTACGTCAAAATAAATATTTACCAGTTGTTGCGTCTCTCTCTCCCTCTCTATCCCTCTCTCTCCCTCTCTCTCTCTCTCTCTCTCTCCGCGTGCGTCCGTGAAAGAGAGTTGAAAGATGGCCTGTGTTGATCGAAAAAGAAGCGAGTCAGGACCAGTGGCCAAACGCAGTCTATATAAAGCATTTTCGCAAATTAAAATAGGTCCTCAATTGATTCTTTTTTCTTGCAAGATTATGGGAAACTGACCCCATTGTTATTTTTTCCTCTCTAGCTGAGAACTATTCAATTCAGAACAACAATATGGGGCTGCTGGGAGGAAAATAAATTTCGACTTTAAAAAGTAAGTTTTTTTTAAAGAAAGAAAATACATCAGTATAAAAATTAACATACAATATCTATATATTCAATAATCCAATTCGGTTGGTTATTATTTAATAATCAATCCCTTAATAGTATGATGATATCACATAATATAAATTATGTACATTGGGATAAATGATTATACTTACATAAGAAAGTAAATTTCACCACAGTAGACAATATGGATCATTAAAAAGTGCTAAATGCATGATGAAATTTTTTATGGCAATTTTTTCATTGTAAAGTGCGCATTAAAACTTTTTAACAGTATTTCCTTTTAATCAGGACAAAATCACTAAAAAACAGTGGCTAATTTTGCGTGAAGGCCTTATTAAAGTTAGTTGTCAGGCATATAAATTCTTATATTTTTTTTTTCAGTCAGTACATAAATTCTTATATTTAGTGAGTGGTTTACCACACACATTTTGAGAGAGGAATGTGCTTATCGTAGTACATTAAAGATTTGTCATACAATCATTTCTGTTCACATAGGCCTGATGGGAATTACAAACTTCCCATGTTCTTTTGACAACTCTGATGGTTACGTGCAAAACATACCCTCTTAGTCTCCTTCCACAAATCCACTTGAATGGATAGACAACTCAAGTTTGTATAGTTTTTCAGAATTATAATTATGTTGCAAAATGGCATATAGGCTATAAGATTAACTACTGAGGTCATGGAGGTTATTGTTGGGAATATTATTTTCCTAATAAGGAAATGCGTTGGGATCAATTCAATAAGCAAAGCTACCTATACACATATTTGAATGCATCTGCCCTGTTGCTGTGGTTGCAAATAGTTAAATTGCTCTAGCAACCTTCAATCGAACTCAGAAAGCACAAAATCACTAAATTGTTTGGTCAAAACGATTAGTGTAAGATTTGCACCACAAAATATGTTTCCCATACTGAAATGAAAAAGCGATAATGGAATAAATGGCAATGTTTCATTTCAGCAATGTTTCTTGAAGCGTACAAATAAGGCAGCACGAGGTTGTCCCTGACATAGTCATTCTACAACAGTAAAACTCACGAGATCATATGATAAACATATCCATGGTTAACTGATTTCTAAACCCAGAACCACCGAAAGCATATGTTTCTTTGATGATTCTATAAAAACTTTCCCATCTCCGTGCACATACCTCATGCAAATTGCTGACCCATCTCTCTCTCTCTCTCCCATCCCCCATCCCCCCCCCCCCACCAAAAAAAAAAGAAAAAGAAGAAGAAGCTGATCCATCTCTTCCATTCCCAAACATTGAAGGCCAATTAGCAACACCAACACCAGCAAAATCTCTTTCAAAGCCTATCTCACGGCATGCCCTGCAAAAACCCTAGCAAGTGCTTCTAACCTTGCCAATCTTCTTCCCACAGGCACCGTCCTATCATTCCAAGCACTCATAACTTTATTTTCCAACAATGGCTAGCTCCTTAATAGGGCTGTTTGCCGTTAGTCTGTTAACTTTCTTCATTCACGGAGAGCTTTAGAGACAAAGACGGGAAGTTTTATCACGGGATTGCCACGTTCAGAGGATTTAACATATTCAATTATCGTGATTGTGAAGAAGACTTTATAAATGAAACAGAGATGAAGAAGTTGAGGATTAGCTTCATAGACGTGGTCCATACCTTTGTGTGCCAATCTTTGTATTCTTGATCTTTGCCTTTAGCAACCTGAACGTGTGTTCTTGTTTCTTTCCTGAAGCAGGAACAATGGAAAATGATTTGGTGATGAATCTGCCGCTCGGAGCTCGAGTCGTCTAAAGCTTCTTGTTCATCATTTTTCCAACTAGAAGGAGAGGGATTGGCTACACAGATCTTCCTCCACGAAACCATTAACGGGCGAAGCGTTTGCTGAAGTTGTACTCAAGTATTCTTACATGTGCCGCTAATCATGATTAGAAGTACTGTTTACCAAATTACTTTTAGACATATCACCAAAATAAAATTATTTTTAGACAAATGACCAAAATGAAATTACTTTTAGACCAATCCGGGATCATTCAGGCATAAATACGAGCATTTATACTGTTTTCTAGACAATGCGTGTTTGTGGCAGATTGCAAAGGGTTGTCGTGAAAAATACAGACTGTTCATATTGTTAGCAATTGTCAAAGCTCGTGCACAAAAAAGAAAAAAAGAAACGGAGTGCCGGACACCCCAAGTACTAAAACTTGACATGAGTGGACATATAAGTATTAAAACTTCTAAAAGGTACATTTAAATGCTACTTTTTTTTTCTTGAAAATTGAACACTTAAATGCCAATTACGGCCAGACTCACTAGAAATTCGACGTAACATTATTTTAATAATAAAATTGGTCTACATGGCTCGCCAAAACATTTACTTAATAATACTTGTCCCAAAATGACATTGTTTTGCCTCGAAATTTGATTTTTAATATAAAATTAATTAAAATAAATTTAAAAAGAGGAGGCAACATACAATGAGGGACTGCACAACCCTCATCATTGCCGCCCCCACCATTGCCAAAAAGGGTTGCAGAAAGGGCTGGCGATAGTGGGGGATCACCAAGCCTTGTCCAGTGATCAATGACCCTAGCAAACTACAAGCGAGGGCAAGGGGCGAGGGGTCGGGGCCCTCCCCTTGATTCGACCAGGGTTGGCAACCCCACCATAGCTAGCAGTGGCCTTGGCCCCTCTTGGCGAGGGTTGGCAGCCCCTCTTAGTGTAGGATCTTTAGCACATCAAATAATTAATATTTTCTGTTCAGCGTATATCAAAATTGGTTTTGTCATCGCTATCAAGAACTTCTATGAAATATGTTTCCTCTATTTTGTATTTTGTTACCAAGCTGAGGCAATAGGTTACATTTATAAATTTATATGGCGGTCTTATTTGAGGAAGGAAAAATGACTAAAACTTAACCAAAATGGACATTTTTCGCCCACTGTTAAGTAATCCCTGTACTAGTCACAGCGTTCACTTGACATTTCTCAATTGAGACCGCAAAAAACTTTTCGATACGAGTTTGTAAAATCTGCAAATGATTAAGAAAATTACCAAAATAAAGTTTTCCTAATCTAACCGGTGAAGAAATGTCAGCTTGATGTCGTCACCTGCTTCATGAGGTCTGGGCAATGAATTTTAAATTTTGATGCGGTTCAGTTTCCTAAATATGAGTTTTGGATGCCAGTTCACTTGAATCTACTAACGGGCAGTTTTCAAGAAGTTCGTGTACGGTGCATAAGCAGAATACTTAGTTGTTACCAATCAGCATCAAGAGCAAATGCATTTATGAATCAGGAAGACATAAGTTAACGTTTTAAATGCTTAATCATAGTAACATGAATGTATGGTGGTGTTGTTTGGGGAGGGAAAAATGACTAAAACTCAAACCAAATGGGCATTTCCCAAAAATCAAAGCTTAATCAACCAGAGGACTCGGAGACGAATAGCAATAACTATAACAATTGGACATCTTGGCACGCCAAATTAATGTCGTTTCCAAGTGCTCGATGAGAATTCCAAACCTTTCTTTTAATGGGAGAAATTTTCTTAGTGAAGCTGTAAGTTAGGATTGTTTTGGATATTGAGCTGCTGGGTTGATTCCAAAGGTTGTCGAGCAATAGAATCATGTTGTAAATGACTTACGGGGTCATGAAACCATGGACTTGTATAGAAGTCAATTTTGTAATTTGTTTTGTCCTAGTGAAATTTTGAAGTTTATTGTGCATTATTGAAGCCAGATTCAAACTATTGCATTTGGCCATAGTTTTTATCTATCTTTGATCATTTTTTGAGTGAGAGGCAAATTTGTGTTTAAAGTAAATCAAGTTAACTGTTCGATGATTTAGGGCTGGCTTGAAAGGGGCTTGGTAGAGTTCAGATGAACCGTTTCGAATTAAGTAAGCGAGCCGCCGTGGACAGCAATGGTTGTTCTGCGTTGGGCAAAGTCTCTCATAGCGTGATGAGGTCATTTTGTTACCTAATAAACTTTGTTTTATTGAGTCTTAGTTAAGATAGTTTTCTACTTGATTTTGACATTTATTTCTCACTTAATTAATCGTATTGTTGGGTGAGTTTCCATGATTTGGATACTCTTGCCTTGAAAATAATAGAATTAAATATATTATAAGCTGTGGAAGAGAAATCATATGGGATGATGTATATTAAAAAGGAAAAGCAGTGTCTAGAGTTGCTTCAATAAATTGGATTGGGCATTTACTATCCAAAAGTTATATGAAATGACCTATTAAACCACCAGTGAAATGACTTGTGAGTTGACTATTTGAGAAATTATTTAAGAAACGAATTGGATCATGTATTAACTATCCTTTTGGTTATATGAAATAACTTAATAAAGTATCTCTGGAAATGATCCGTGAGTTGATTATTCGTGAAATTATTTATAAAATGCTATAAGAAATCAATTATGCTTGATGAAATGCGTAACATTCTCGATTCCGACGCTATGAGAATCGACCATAAGATCCTAAGAGAATCAATCATGGGCCATTGGCCATGGATCAATTGGTTCAATCGGCAAGGAATCATAGATCGGTCATGGTCCGATCGACCGATCGATCGGTCACGAATTGGTCGAGGTGTTGACCGTGAATTTCTACCGATCATATTGAAGGGATATGATCACCAGCTCATAAGATGACTTTTTGATCACGAGAATTGATTACGGGATGATTTTAGATTGGTAGATGATCATGGGTCGATTTGTCGGTTGTAGTTTCTAGCCATGAGTGATTTCGCTCGACTATGCACTAATACATGGATGAACCGAATTGATCAAATGTGACTGTCTTATAACCAAAAATATATCATTCCATATTTTATTCTTAGTGATCGGAATGGAATCTCGAATTGGTGACGTTCGATTATGGATCGGTAATGCACTAGCCATGAACTTCACTGGTGGATCGGGTGCCGATTGGAATGAGCTTAGAAATAGACCTTGCTATTCCGTCATTAATTCTAAGGTCCATGAGTCCCTTAGCTTAGTGCTAGGCCATAGGTAGCCTTAAAATTGACCTTGAACCAATTGAAGGACCAAGGACCAAAAATAAAAGACATCGGTCACAACAAGCTCGATGAAAGGCCAATGACCGACCCGAGGGCTAGTCCTAGACTTATATGAACACAACCATGCCGAATGAAAGGCCGACCAAGGTGATGACCAATGCCAACCCCCTAGGCCGACCAAACATCCAAGGGGACGATTTGGGCGAATATGGGGCGTGATGGCCAAACATTGGGTGTGCATGATTTGATTTTTCGAGATGTACCAAGCGATTTCTTCTTCGATCCTGGAACCAACTTGGATGATATAATTGTCTAGATTGCCTTCTTGATGAAGAAAATGACAAAATAAGGAAAATTCTAGAACCCCCTCATTAAATGAAGGGGTGAGTTGTCCTTTAAATATTCAAAAGTCATGATGGCGGCCAAAATATCTTTGGATATTCTAGAAAAAGGCGGCGTGTATGTGGACCAATTACAGAGCAATACACTAGCCCTTATTAATGACTGAATGTTCTAGGATTACCGAGTTGGCAACTATGACACCATTATTGTCAAACTTCATTAAATGTTCATTAAATGTGAGGTGTAGGTGGACCAATGGAAGAGTGAGAAGTGGGTCATCATTGATGACGCCTGCGAGCTTAGATTGCCAAGCAAGATGTTCTAGCTTTCCAACTCATTACCTAGGCCACAAATATTGGACCCATAGGCTTGCCAACTAAGGATTTTAAGTAGGACACTTGGAAACATTGGAATTGACTGCTTGACTTAATAATGATGGCACAAAGAGCTATAAACATGAGGAGCCTCTTCATTTTCCTCACCTTGCTTCCATTTCCTCCTTCCTCCTCCATAGTCGCCCCTCCTCCTCACGCTAACTCTTTCTCTCTTTCGGCCTCCAAGCAAAGCTGCCCATCTCTTGTAGCTCGTGCTTTAGCTTGATGTTCATCCAGGTAAGTGTAGTTTCTTCCTTCTTCTAGTAACATTTGGGGCATCTTCAAGTCTAGGAAATCCTCTTGTGAACAAGCCGATGGTAGGTTGATTGATTCTTGGATATTTGATGTATTCTATGACTTGTTCATGTATTTGAATTCCTTGTATGATTAGAACAAAGTCATGGTTCATAGCCTTTGTTCGGTACAAGTCGAGGTTCACCTATAGCCATAAGATGTGATTTGGTATTGAGGCATACTGAATTCATTTCTTGGATTGGTGTGGGGTTCCTTTATGCTTGTTACTTTAGTGAGGCTTTGGTCTTAGGCTCATTTGTGATGCTATTGATAAAGAAATTCATGATTTCATGGCACGTGTATCATGTTTAAGCATAAAATGCATAGTTCATGGCATGTGTATAAGACTCAACTACACTCTCAAGAAGGGATTAATAGTCGAGCAAAGATAAGAAAAGATAAGAAAAGATAAGAATGGGGTTTGAGTCCCCAAATTCTTGGCAAGATCTAGATTTGAGTCCCGGAGGCTAGTATAAGACTTGGGTTCGAGTCTCGAGCATATTAACTAGGTTTGAGTCCCATAAGCTGGCAAAAAGCCAAAAGCCTGAATTGAATTGGGTTTGAGGCCCAAGATGGCTTCGGGAAGACTTGGGTTCAAGTTTCCAGCATAAAGGAAAAGCTTAATAAGTATGGCATGCATGAGCAAGAAAAGAAAGGCTAGAGTGCATAAGCTCTGGGCATGCATCATATGTACGAATGATTGCAAGAATTGTCATTCATATGTGCCTTGATTGTATCTTTACAATTGATTTGCCTTCGACATGGTTTGCACGAAATGATTGACTAATGTTGATGATGAATCGATATTCTATTTGAAGGTTAGAGGCTATTCTTACTGAGTATTCTAAGTACTGACCCCTTTCCTTTTACAAGTACTTAGAATTATGGCTACAGTGCATTTTGGTTGCCCTATAAAGATATATACCACTACGACGGACATGGTAGATGTAGAAATTGATATTACTTATTGTAAAGTGTCATATGTTGTATGGATAAAAAAAGCCTAAGTGAGCTTGTCTTGATGCATTTCGAAGCTTGGTATAGGAAATACAAAGACATATAGATATGACCCTTTCGCGGATTTGACAACCTAAATCGAATCTTAGTGATATGGATGAACCGTCTGAGGCTTTAGACTAAGATAAGTGCACCGGCCCTATGTAATAAAAGAAGAGTTCCCAATTTTGGTTAGTGACCATCGCAAAGGAGATAGGGATATCCCAAGCCTCTTTTGTGTATAAAAGATAGGCTTATAATCATCACTACTCATGTAATATATAAATGGTGTGTTTGGTTCAGATTTTGAAAACTCATTGAGAAAATGCAAAGCAATTTAGCCTAAAGAACTTTAGGCAAATGCAATGGTCGTTTGGTAAATTATGCTTTGAGAAATAACTTTAAGAGAAATGTTATTTAGTAGAAAACACATTTGAAAAGCTTTTTGGGTGATTAATATTATTTTTTTTAATTTTATTTATTTAAAATCGAAAAAAATAATGTATGCAAATTTTTAAATATAATTTTGAAAATGATGCTAAAAATCAAATACATATATATTTTTAAAAAAAGACAAAACCCTTCATTAGAATTTTTAAATTTTTAAATTTTTAAAATTGAAAAAAAAAATAATGTATGCAAATTTTTAATAATACTAACAAATTCAAATACATATATAATTGTTTTAAGAAAAAGACCAAACCCTTCATCGGAATTTTTAAATTTTTTTGGTGACCCAGGATTTGGGCCCACCTTTCGCTTATGTTAGTTGGCAACCCACAACCTATACAATGCACGGTGTATCTCGAACCAAGCATCAATACTTGAGGGGAAGCTAGCTCAAGACCCCACCACCAGGGCTCCCCTCTTAAGAGGCTAGCAGTTGGAGAGTCGAACTCATTCTTTTGACGATGAGGTAGTAAAGCCCAAACCATCTCGGCTACCTACAGATGGGTAGAATTTTAGAATTTTATTTGCTTGAAATTGAAAAAAAATGATGTATGCAACTTTTTAAATATAAATTTTCACAATAATGTTAAAAATATCATATATATATTTAAAAAATACCAAATCCTTCATCGAAAGTTTTAAATCTTTATTTGTCTAAAATTGAAAAACTAATCTATGCAACTTTTTAAATATAAAATTGAAAATAATGCTAAAAAATCAAATACATATATAATTCTTTTTTTTAAAAAAGATCAAACCCATCATCAGAATTTTTAAATTTTTAATTGTTTAAAATTGAAAAAAATAATGTATGCAACTTTTTAAATATAAATTTTGACAATAATACTAAAAGAATCAAATACGTATATATAATTTTTTTAAAAAAAAAAGACCAAATCCTTCATCGAAATTTTTTAATTTTTAATTTAAAAAGTTTGAAAAAAATAATGTATGTGAATTGTTAAATATAAATTTGAAAATGATGCTAAGAAAATAAATAAATAAATAAATAAATAATATATATATATATATATATATATATATATATATATATATATATATATATATATATATATATACAATTTTTTTTTTTAAAAGACCAAACCCTTAGTAGTAATTTTTTTGAAAGACCAAAATATATTTTTTTTTCAAAATTGATGGCAAAAAAAATAATGTATGCAACTTTTTAAATATTAATTTTGACAATGTTGCTAAAGAAATCAAATATATAATTTTTTTAAAAGACCAAAATATATTTAACTTTTTTTTAGCATTATTTTGGCATTTAAAAAAGTAATAACAATGGCAAAATTAAAAATTTTAAAAATGAGTGACGATAGTTTTGGAATATCAAAAAAATAAGTTTCATATCAGATCATCATTATTTCACATCACATATCATCATCATCATCATCATGCATATCATTGCATATCATCATCATCATATGTCATCATCATAATCAAATCATTATATCTAAAAGTTCATAATCAGCATATCATACCATGGGTGATCATCATATCACATCACATATCATCACCATCTCTACTAGCATTGGACATCACATTTCAATTTTCATCTTTATCAATGCTAACTTTCAATTGAAAGTTATTTTAAAATGGAACCTCCGGGCATGTATCCAAGATACAAACGGACTTCCGGATCCTTTTATCTCAATTTAACATGGCAATTGGCATGGCATCAAACGAATCACATTTGCATTTCAATTCACATGTCATACACATGTCATAGCTTAATCACATAAGCATTTCAATTCACGTGTCATGCACATGTCATAGCTTAATCACATAAGCATTTCAACTTAATGCATGTACAAAGACCTCATCACACAAGTGCCACACAAATGGAATTGAATCCATGGCCAAATAAAAATCTATTTTATTATTTTATTATTTCATTATTTTATTATTTTATTATATTTATTTATTTTCATAAATAAATATTTAATATTTATGATTTTCCCAAAATCATAATATTCAAAAATCATTTATAGGATCACAATTTTATATAAAATTCGTGGCCAAATTGAATTTCTTATAATTTCACAATTCCTCCAAAAACATCCTAAAATTCTCGGATTTAAACCCACCGCACAGTTTCCGAATAAATTCAATTAAAATATCCATTCGGACTCCAAAAATTACGAAACTTTACAGGGTGATAGCCAACACATTTTCGTACCTTTTTCATTAAGAAATTTAAGCAAAATTATTTTTAGATTAATTTCCATATCCCTACGAAGCTTCTGGAACTACTACCGTTTCGTCCAGAACACACTTCTCCGTATTTCTTAGATTTCACCTATCAAATCTCTTTCTTTCCTTCTGAAATTTAAGTATGTTATGTAAAAATGTTTCCTTTACAAGTTTTATGAAGGGATCTAGGTCAAATACCCAGATTATGGTCACCATTTTAACCCATGAAGTCTCGGGTGTCTCGGTACACCTCACCAGAATCAACCATCTCCAAGATCTAACCGATTCACCAAGTTATATTTGTTATTTTTGCTTCAAATTTGAGTATGTTGTAGCTTAAGGTGTTTCCTACAACTTTCAAGAAGACAACAAAGTGAGATCTCCAACAGAAGTCAACATGCAACCAAGAAATCAACAAAAGGTCAGTGAAGATTTCGCAGATCTGAGGTCTCCGTATAACAGAGCTTTTAGCCCCACATATCACCATCGTTTTCCATGAAATTCGAGTATGTCATACTACAAGATGTTAGCTTCAACTTTCATGAAGATACCGAAGCCAAAATCACACTCCAAATACACATGCAAGCTCGACTAAGATACTGACTACCACAAACCGAACGAAAACAGTCACATAGCTTGAACACATCCAACCCTTACCTCGGTTTTTCGCCCAAATCACACCTAAAACCGAACATGCAACCAACAAAACAGACATGCAAGAGAAGTTAAGGACCCCACTTGCCTCCAAGATGAACAAACAGCGATGAACGGCGGCGTACGGCGGTCGGACTAGGCGGACGTACGGCGAACGGGCGGTGGCAACTCTCGGCTCCACCTCCTCTCTCTCGGTCCCTCCTCTCCCTTTCACTTCTCTCGACCGAATGGAGCTAGAGGAACCGACCACTCCTCTTCTCTCTCTCTTTTTATATCCCATCATTTGCAATGATTGATCCACCTAATGACCAACCAATGCATGCTCTTCCTTTGGCCACTTGTAATTTTTGTTTTTGAATTAATTGGGCTTGGGCTTAGGCCCAACCGGCCATCCCCCCTTGGGCTGGTCGAGCTCCCTCTTGGCTTCCATTTGGGCCGGCCATTCGGCCCACTTTTCCCTAATGGGTCCAGCCCATTTAAAAAATAACCCTCTTTTTCCTTCTTTTTTTTGAATTCCTTTCTATAAATATTTCAAATTCAAATTTCATCTTGGCCAAAGTCTTGGGATACTTTGTTTATTAAGATTTAAATCTATAAATCTCATGGCCAATTATTAATCTATAAATTTAAATACACAAATCATCAAATTAAAAGACAAATATAAGCCAAAAGAAATTCTATCACCTAATTGCACCCTTTGAATTTCTGGGAGTATGTTAGTGGTGTTTGATTACTGAAAGCAAAGCTAGTCTCTACTTTCCGCATGTGCACAAATAAGACAAATGAATTGAACCAAACGCACCCGGAGTATGTTAGTGGTGTTTGATTACCCTTTCCGCATGTGCACAAATAAGACAAATGAATTCGGGACGATGACAAAGCCTGGGATGTTGCAAAATAACCCACATCTCGACCCCCAAGTAAAGGGGTTGTGACAAAATGAGTTATGAAATGGTATATGTATTGGTTTATGAACTTGATTTATGAACGTAGGATGAGTTTGTGGTTTGATGCTTGCAAGTACTATAATGTAACCTTATTGAGAAACAACATTAGCTATAATTAAATCACGTTTAGATATACTAATGAGGACTCTATTGAGTGCTCATTATTTAAAATCACTAACATCTAATCCGAAGAGAGAAATTGACTATACAATTATCCCATCTTACGGGGTGTTCGTAAGAATATAATGCGAAAGAGGGAAATATGGTATTATATTTCATGTTACAATAATGAAAAATACATCCATCAATTTCAAGGCTTAGATAATGATTTTAAGGAAAAAATCAATCAAACGAAGATATATCCGAAATCTTGAAGGATATGGAGAATCAATTAAAATATTCTAATTACTTTAACACAGGAAAATATCGTAGAAAAATCTTTAATTATCTCAAATAATGGGATTAAGTTTAACAAATTGATGGTTAATGCTAATAAGGTCTGGTATGTTTAAAATGTAAAGTCAAGTGTTTTAAATGTAATGAAGAAACATATAAGGCAATCGCACATCAATGTATATGGAAAGACAAGATCTGGCATCCTCTTTTGATTAGCCAGTTGATACAAATTAACTTCTCTGATTCCAACATCACTGGCTTGAAATATATATATATATATATACCCTAATATTACATGCATAGTTGACCACAAAAGCGTGCCTCCAAACCAAAATCATTTCTATTATCCCTGCAAAAGCCCTTTTGACTTAAGAGCAATGTTGAAACCATCATCCACATCCATTATTCTGCTTATGTTTTTGCTAATTGCCATTGGTAATCTCTCTCTCTCTTTCTGTGTGTACGCGCGCACATGAGATAACGAAGATGTTGACAATAAATTGATGTGATTTGCCAGGGTTGCAAGAGAACGTGGAAGCAAGAGTATGCCGTAAAGACGAAGATTGCGGCTTACCAGATTGTTGTTATTGTTTCCTATTCAGCTGTCAGTGCGAATGCCAACAAGGAGAGAGTTTCATAGGAGGCCTTGAGGGAAAAGGAGATGGTGCAAGAAGTTCCTTGAAGAGAATTGAAAATCCATAAGTCTCTTATGATATCTAAATATATATTTCCCAGTATTTCAATTTGAAGAATAATTATAAGCGATCTATCCTTTCCTCCCTCACCTCCGTGTGCATGCCTGAAAGAGAGTTGAAAGGTGGCGTGAATTGATAGAAAAAGAAGCGAGTCAGGACCTAAATAACACTAATACTAACATGCAATACACGATATGACACGACACGATATGCCATGATACCACGCGATACGCCGACACGTTGTTTATAAAAAAAAATAAAGAATTTCGATATGTTAAGACATATTATATATTAAATATATATTTTTATATATACATAATAAATTATCATTTTTATAATTATTTGAATCAAATTAATTTGATTCAAATTTACAAATAAATATATAATAATAAAAGTCTAGAATGAATTTACACTAAAAACATTAATCTATCATTTATTAATATTATTAATTGTTTCAATTCAACAAATTCAACTCAATTTCAATAATACATAAAACTTGGAGAAAATATAAGCAGTTCACATTTTAGACTAGCATGTTAAACATGTCTATAAAGAAGAGAAAAATTTAGGGGGTAAATTATATATCATGGGAAGTAAGAGTTAAAAGAGAAGAGAATACTTTTTTTCCAGTTATTATTATTATTATTATTATTATTATTATTATTATTATTATTATTATTATTATTATTATTATTATTATTATTATTATTATTATTATTATTATTATTATTATTATTATTATTATTATTATTATTATTATTATTATTATTATTATTATTTTTTCCATTTATTATTGTTGTTGTTATTATTATTATTATTATTCATTATATATTTTTTATTATTATTATTATTATGAAAATTTTTTAAAATTGATTTTATTATTATTCGGAAATTATTATTATTATTAATTTTATTATTATTATTATTGTCAATTATTATTAAAATTGATCTTTGTTTATCTTTTTAAAAGATTTTTTTGAAACATCTTGATCGAGGAGTGTTGGATAGTGTCAAACATATGTCGGAATGTTCGACATAACACAAAAGTTCTCAAAGAGTGTCGGTGCTTCCTAAATCAGGACCAAAGGCCAAACTCGACTATATAAATCATTTTCACAAATTAAAAGAGATCCTCAAATGATTTTTTTTTTTTATTTTGTAAAATTTTAGGAATCTAGCTCTGTTGTTTATTTCCTCTCTAGTTGATAACTATTCAATTCACAACTAGGGCTTATGGGAGGAAGATACATTTCGTCGTACACTATCATAAGTTGTGTACGACGCTCACTTTGGTGCCAAAAATTTCTGTCGGATCACTTAAGTGTCAAATCGGAGAAAAACGATCACTTTAGTGCCACCACCGAGAGATTCTGACCAAAATGAGTATGTGGCCTTTATATAAAAAAAAAAAAGAAAGTCGACGTGGCTTAAGATTGTCCATGATGGATGGCATAAAACGACGCCGTTTTCATTTCTTTGTAAGAAACAACGTCGTTTTCATTTCTTCGTTAGAAACAACGTCGTTTTATACCATTCCACGAGGATTCCCAATTATCTCTAACATAAGAAAATACTGTAGAGAAATCCCTGATTATCTCTAAAAGCCAAGCTGATGGATTAAATATTGCTTGATTAGCATTAAGTTAAATAACTTGTTGGTTTATACTATGTTTACAATGTAAAGTCAAGTTTTTTAGGTGTAATATAGAAACATATAGGGCGATTGCACATAAAATATACGGATAGACAAGATACAATTTCAATACTTTGGCATCCTATTTTGGTTAGCCAGATGATTCACATTGACTTCTCTAATTCCGTCATCAGTGGCTTGACTTATATATACTCTGATATTAGGTGCATAGTGGAACAAACGGATCGCAAAAGCATATTTCCAAAGCAAAATCATAAACCTATCGTCCCTGCATAAACCCTTTTGACTTGGGATCAATGTTGAAACCATCATCTCCATCCATTATGTTGCTCATGATTTTCCTAATTACCATCGGTGATCTCTCTCTCTCTCTCTCTCTCTCTCTCTTTCTCTGTGAACGCCCGCATGAGAATAAGAAAGATGTTTACAATGAATTGATGTTTAAATTATTATTTTTAATATTTTAACTAATGTTAATTTTAATTTTAATTTTTTAATTTTTTATATTATTTTTTTACCACTTCAACCCAAAACGATGCCGTTTGTACATTATTTGGCCACGTCAGCGTGCAAAACGGCGTCATTTTGGGCTCGCTTCGCCGGAAAAATATCACGTTGGCGTTTTGGCTGGAGTGGTACTTAAGTGATCCATTTTTCTTCAAATGTGGCACTTAAGTGTCCTTTTGTGCAAGGTTATGGTACTTGAAGCGTTCTTTTGCCCAAAGTAATTACTCTAAATTCTTTTGTCTCCTTGACAACCCAATAGTTATCTTTGAAGATCGCCAAACAACATTGGAAATTGTCCAAAATAGCCTTCACTTGTTAGATAGTCTTTTAATAATCTTGGATCAACAAGAAACTTAAGTATCGATGTCTGGGTAGTCGATCAGCAACCATGAAATCAACACTGAATCTATAACTCTCTTGCATAATTGATATCTTCATCTTGAATCAATCGACAAAGCCCAATGCTCCCGCATCAACAAAACCAGGGGTAGGGGTAGTTACTAGAGAAAACACAACTGCTGAATGGTTATCAAATTTTCACTATAAATGCCACTAGTCATCCAACAAAAGAGACCCCCAATAAATCAATTAAAATGTTATCTTTTTAACTTTACTTTTCATGTACTACACTTTAATTTCCATAGTTATAATTTATAGATTCCTATCGTCAATTAGATTTCAGTGTGTTTCTTTATGTTGGTGCATTGTCCTTGATTGAATGCTGATGTTGTATCTCACTATCTTGGTATGGTGCTATTGATTAGATTCTAGTATTGTATTTATCCTCGATTTGTGTCGTTGATTGAATTTCGGCATGGTTGGAGGCTAGTCTTGTAACTTATAAGCTACATGGCACGCCTGGTGGTATCGCTTTACCTCCTTCAGTGTTTAAGTGGGTTGATAAATCCAACTTGTAAACGGCCGCTTTGTTGAATGGATGGGCTAACCATTAACTATGGAGATTATGCTACCCATTTATGATTTTAGGGATAAACACATTACAAGTGTCACAATTTTCATCCGACACTCATTGGATGCCATAATCTTTTTCTCAACCACTTAAATGCCATAATCATGCATTTGAGTGCCATAATTTATGATCGATCAATTAAGTGGCAAAATTTTTTAAAGACATTCACCCAAGTGCTGAAAATCTAACTTGACATAACACTTAACTGAGTAATATTAAAAAAAAAAAAATTGGACTTCAACGGTCAATAAAATGTCATAGGGTTTTAAGTGAATTTTGTAAGATACCTAGCATCATCAATTAAATAATTAGTGTAGGATCTTTAGCACATCAAATAATTAATATTTTCTGTTCAGCGTGTATCAAAATTGGTTTTGTCATTGCTATCGAGAACTTCTATGAAATATGTTTCCTCTATTTTGTATTTTGTTACCAAGTTGAGGCAATAGGTTACATTTATAAATTTATATGGCGGTCTTATTTGAGGAAGGAAAAATGACTAAAACTTAACCAAAATGGACATCTTTTGCCCACTGTTAAGTAATCCCTGTACTAGTCACAGCGTTCACTTGACATTTCTCAATTGAGACCGCAAAACACTTTTCGATACGAGTTTGTAAAATCTGCAAATGATTAAGAAAATTACCAAAATAAAGTTTTCCTAATCTAATCGGTGAAATGTCAGCTTGATGCCGTCATCTGCTTCATGAGGTCTGGGCAATTAATTTTAAATTTTGATGCTGTTCAATTTCTTAAATATGAGTTTCGGGTGCCAGTTCACTTGAATCTACTAACGGGCAGTTTTGCAGAATACTAGTTGTTACCAATCAGCATCAAGAGCAAATGCATTTATGAGTCAGGAAGACATCAGTTAACGTTTTAAATGCTTAATCATAGTAACATGAATGTATGGTGGTGTTGTTTGGGGAAGGAAAAATGACGGGAAAAATGCCAAAAAAGTTCTAAACTTTTTGGTTTTGTGCCGATTTAGTCCTAAACCTTTTTTTGGTGCCGAAGAGAGAAATTGACTATACAATTATCCCATCTTACGAGGTGTTCGTAAGAATATAATGCGAAAGAGGGAAATATGGTATTTCTTTATATTTCATGTTACAATAATGAAAAATACATCCATCAATTTATAGGCTTAGATAACGATTTTAAGATAAAAATCAATCAAACGAAGATATATCTGAAATCTTGAAAGAATCAATAAAAATATTCTAATTACTTTAACACAGGAAAATATCGTAGAAAAATCTTTAATTATCTCAAATAATGGGATTAACTTTAACACATTGATGGTTAATGCTAATAAGGTCTGGTATGTTTAAAATGTAAAGTCAAGTGTTTTAAATGTAATGAAGAAACATATAAGGCAATCGCACATCAATGTATATGGAAAGACAAGATCTGGCATCCTCTTTTGATTAGCCAGTTGATACAAATTAACTTCTCTGATTCCAACATTACTGGCTTGAAATATATATACTCTAATATTACATGCATAGTTGACCAAATAGATCACCAAAGCATGCCTCCAAACCAAAATCATTTCTATTATCCCTGCAAAAGCCCTTTTGACTTAAGAGAAATTGACTATACAATTATCCCATCTTACGAGGTGTTCGTAAGAATATAATGCGAAAGAGGGAAATATGGTATTTCTTTATATTTCATGTTACAATAATGAAAAATACATCCATCAATTTCTAGGCTTAGATAATGATTTTAAGATAAAAATCAATCAAACGAAGATATATCCGAAATCTTGAAAGATATGGAGAACAATTAAAATATTCTAATTACTTTAACACAGGAAAATATCGTAGAAAAATCTTTAATTATCTCAAATAATGGGATTAAGTTTAACAAATTGATGGTTAATGCTAATAAGGTCTGGTATGTTTAAAATGTAAAGTCAAGTGTTATAAATGTAATGAAGAAACATATAAGGCAATCGCACATCAATGTATATGGAAAGACAAGATCTGGCGTCCTCTTTTGATTAGCCAGCTGATACAAATTAACTTCTCTGATTCCAACATTACTGGCTTGAAATATATATACTCTAATATTACATGCATAGTTGACCAAATAGATCACAAAAGCGTGCCTCCAAACCAAAAATCATTTCTATTATCCCTGCAAAAGCCCTTTTGACTTAAGAGCAATGTTGAAACCATCATCCACATCCATTATTCTGCTCATGTTTTTGCTAATTGCCATTGGTAACCTCTCTTTTTCTGTGTGTACGCGCGCGCATGAGATAAGGAAGATGTTGACAATAAATTGATGTGATTTGCCAGGGTTGCAAGTGAACGTGGAAGCAAAACATTGCTTTGCAGACGAAGATTGCGGCCCACCAGGTTGTTGTTATTGTTACATGTTGAGCTGTGAGTGCGAATGCCAACAAGGAGAGAGTTTCATAGGAGACCTTGAGGGAAAAGGAGACGGTGCAAGAAGTTCCTTGAAGAGAAATGAAAATCCATAAGTCTCTTATGATATCTAAATATATATTTCCCAGTGTTTCAATTTGAAGAATAATTATAAGCGATCTATCCTTTCCTCCCTCACCTCCGTGTGCGTGCCTCAAAGAGAGTTGAAAGGTGGCGTGAATTGATAGAAAAGGAAGCAAGTCAGGATCTAAATAGCATCAATACTGACATGCGATACGTGATATGACACGACACGATATGCCATGATACCACACGATACGCCGACACGTTGTTTATCAAAAAATAGAGAATTCCGATATGTTAGGACATATTATATATTAAATGTATATTTTTATATATGCATAATAAATTATCATTTTTATAATTATTTCAATCAAATTAATTTGATTCAAATTTACAAATAAATAAATAATAATAAAAGTCTAGAATGAATTTATACTAAAAAAATCAATCCATAATTTATTAATATTATTAATTGTTTCAATTCGACAAATTCAACTCAATTTCAATAATACATAAAATTTGGAGAAAAAATAAGTAATTCATATTTTATACTCGCGTGTCAAACATGTCGAAAAGGAAGAGAAAAAGTTTTAGGGGGTAAATTATATATCATGGGAAGTGAGAGTTAAAAGAGAAGAGAAGACTAGATTTTTCTTTTTTCCCATTTGTTATTATTATTATTATTATTATTATTATTATTATTATTATTATTGTTCACATATATTTTTTTACCCTTCGTTTATTGAAAATTTTTAAAATTAACTTCACATGTCGGAAACTCACACGTTGGAATTCCGACTTGAGTGTTAATCGAGAAATTGACTAGGTATTGGATTTTTTGACACATGTTGACTAAGGAGTGTTGGATAGTGTCAGACACATGCCAGAAAGTTTGACGTGATACGAAAGCTCTCGAAGAATGTCAGTAGTTCCTAAATCATGACCAATGGCCAAACTTGACTATATAAATCATTTTCACAAATTAAAAGAGATCCTCAAATGATTTTTTTTATTATTTTGTAAAATTTTAGGAATCTAGCTCCGTTGTTTTTTTCCTCTCTAGCTGATAACTATTCAACTCACAACTGGGGCTTCTGGGAGGAAGATACTTTTCGTCATAAAAGGTAAGTTTTATCAAGAAGAAAATATATAAGTAAAAAAGTCTACCTACAATATCTATATATATTATAATCCAAGTCGATTGGGTAATCATTAAAATAATCAATCCCCTAACAATACGATGACATCGCGCATTAAAAACTTCGTTCATTGGCATAGATGATTACCATTACAAATGAAAGTAAATTTCACCATCGTAGACATATGGAACTGAAAATAACAATGATAAATGCATGATGAACTTTTTTAGGCCAAATTTTTTCTTGCAATGTGCTCAATAAAACTTTTGAACAATATTTCCTTTTAATCAGAACAAAATCACTGAAAATTCGTGGCCGATTTTTTTGCATGTACAACTTAGTAAAATTAATTATTAGGCATATATAATCTTTTATTTAGTGAGTGGCTCACCACAGACATTTTGGGAAGGAATGGGGTTGCCGGATGAAATGGAGTTTGTCCATTGGGAAGTCCACGTAGGCCTGATGGGAATAACAAAACTTGCCATGTTCTTTTGACAGCTCCCATGGCTTTGTCCAATCGTACCCTCTAAACCTCCTTCAACAAATTCAGTTGAATGGATATACAACTCAAGTGTATATGGTCTTTCAGAATGATAGTTATGTTGCGAAATGGCATATGGGCTGTACAATACAGAGGTCACTGAGGTTATTGTTCGGGATAACAAGCACCTAGCAATGAAAATGCGTTGGGATCAATTCAATAAGCATTTAAAAAAAGCTTGATAAAATGAATTGGATCGGGAATTAACTACCTTTTTGATTTTATGAAATGACTTATTAAAGCATCTCTCAAAATGACTTGTGAATTGATTATTTGTGAAATTTTTTAAGAAATGGTATATGAAATGAATTATGCTCAATGAAATGAATTGCGAAAGGCTACGTCTATTGATTTATGAACTTGATTTATGAATGGAGGATGAGTTGGTGGTCCTATGATGTAACCCCGTTGAAAAAAAAAACATTAGTAAAATAAAATTAGGTTTAGATATACTAATGTGGAATCAAATGAGATCTCTTCATTCATCAAAATCACTAATATCTCATTTGAAAGAGAGAAATTGACATATGAAACTCAGACCCCTTTAAACATACCCAACGTTATCAGCATCAACTAGCAAGTTACTAAAGTTAACGCCAATCAAGCAATATTTAAGCCATCCACGGGGTGCCACCTAAACTGCATATTATTTCAAATCCTATCTATTCCACAAAAGAAAATAATTGGAAGGTCTTACACAAGATTTCTTACTCTTTATATTTGCTAAAGTTTTGAAGGTAATGAAAATATCTCATTTGACTGTCTCCCCGCCCCCACTTTTCGCGTGCGTGCCTGAAAGAGAGAGTTGAAAGTTGGCATGTACTGAACGAAAAAGAAGCGAGCCAGGACGACTATATAAATAATTTTCGCAATTTAAAAGAGGTTCTCAAATGATTTTTTTTCACTGGAAAAATTTATAGGAAACTAGGCCCATTGCTATTTTTTTTCCCTCTAGCTGAGAATTATTCAATTCACAACAATAATATGGGGTAAGTTTTATCAAGAAAGAAAATATATCGTTATAGAAGTTTACATGCAATATCTATATATTTTGTAATCCGAGTCGATTAGGTTATTTTTAAATAATCAATCCTCTAACCATTGCATTATATAAATTACATTGTTGGAAGATATGATTCCTGAAATCATGTACAATTATTGATAGACAGAAAATCATGTTTATTTTAGGATTAGAAAGATAGAGGAATACTTTTTTTTCCTTTATTAATTTCTTGCTTTGTAATTAAATACAGATTGTACAGAACACAAGATATACTAAATATACAAAGAATTTCTTCCTCTCAACATTCTTCTTAGTCTTCTGACATGGTATCAGAGCTTATGCCGATCCTAGCGTAGCTTCCATCTCTTTGAATTGCCTGCATTTCTTCGTCTGTTACTTGTTGTTGCCACATCGCAAAACAAAAACAGCAGCCCTTGAGAAACTGTAACCTGCGAAACAGTTATTGAAAGGAGTCAGTCTCTCTTGGAAGAATTTTTTTTTACAATAAGTACATCAGCAACCCTTACCATCAAAACAGATGACCAGCCAGCAAGGGATGCGATGCCACAAAGTACACCCAATCAAGATTCAACTGTTGTGTTGACCGTGGCGGAGCAACAACTCGGCCAAAGCCAGATCTAGCCCCCACACATGCGTTGGCAGAACTTTTCGGCTCAGTTCAATCTGGAGCAGCCCTTCTCGAGCCATCCATACTAGTGGATGCCATATCCATGGATCCATGGGATAAACCCACACACATCATAGCCAGGCTACCAAGGCAATGTGCGGATCGACGGAGGCGCACCGACCAATAGTGGAGCAGGCTCTACCTTCGGCCCGGAGCAGACGGGCGAATTAGGCGAATCGGGAGGAACGAATCCCTACCCAAATTTTTTCAATGCGGGTCAAGAAAGCAGGTCGAATGTAGGGGCGAATACCTACCCGACTTTTTCACATGGTTTTTTTCCTTACCAGATCCTTGCTGTCGAAGGACGGCCGGAGCCCGGCGACCTTTACATGTCAAATGCGTTGGCAGAACTTTTCGGCTCAGTTCAATCTGGAGCAGCCCTTCTCGAGCCATCCATACTAGTGGATGCCATATCCATGGATCCATGGGATAAACCCACACACATCATGGCCAGGCTACCAAGGCAATGTGCGGATCGACGGAGGCGCACCGACCAATAGTGGAGCAGGCTCTACCTTCGGCCCGGAGCAGACGGGCGAATTAGGCGAATCGGGAGGAACGAATCCCTACCCAAATTTTTTCAATGCGGGTCAAGAAAGCAGTTCGAATGTAGGGGCGAATACCTACCCGACTTTTTCACATGGTTTTTTTCCTTACCAGATCCTTGCTGCCGAAGGACGGCCGGAGCCCGGCGACCTTTACACGTCAAATGTCGACGGACCAGAGCTCAAGCTTATCAGTCAGCAACTAACGGGCCCAGATAACTACTCGACCTAGTCGCGGGAGCTCTAGTGTGCCCTGGTAACAAAAGATAAGGAAGGGTTTCTCGACGGAACCATTCCAATCCCAACTAATGAGCGAATGGCCTGTTTTTGGAGAAAATGCAACCAACTCGTTAGAACTTGGATCGGAAACTGCATCACAACCGAAGTCGCAGCAAGACTCCCTCCGGCGGAAGATGAGAAAGAGATGTGGGACAATATTAAAGAAAGGTTTGGAAAACTAGATCAGGTCAAGATTTTCTCCATAACACAACAAATTTAAGATCTGAAACAGGGGACTATGAGTATCATGACGGTTTACAATAAACTGTCAGCGCTGTGGAACGAATTGGAGTCAACCGAAGAGAAATTCAACTGGCCCGAACCCATTTTGCAACAGTATAAGAACATGTGCGAGAGAGAAAAGGCGATTAGGTTTCTCCTAATCTTAAACGAACGTACCTTTCATTTCGATCTCAGATTCTGATGATAGATCCCATGCCAAATCTTGGCCGAATCTATTAACTCACCGTCCAGGAAGAAAGCCAATAGAGGACGGCGGCTTATGGAAGAGGAAGCGAGGCGATGGCTCTGGCCGCCAGAGGCCATTTTCGCCCCCCACAAAGAAACCCTGGAATCGGAGAACGAAAGGGGGCGAATGCAAGGTTATGAAACCCTAATCCTAATTTTGGAGAGCAAATGGATGGCCTTGATTTGGCCGAACAATCTGACGGCCCCTATTATTTTGCAACTGGGCCCTTCTCAATAGGCCCACGGAATAGATTCGCTAGAGCAGACGGGCCGTGAGGAAGAGTCCAGCAGCGAGAAGTCAGTGGGCCGTGATTTTTTTAGCCCACTGAACCAGAACAATATGGGCCTACTTCAACCCAAATCTTTCAACCCAACAATAAATTTCCTTCAACTGCCAAAAATAGCCAAAAAGGTAAAAGGTAAATTGTATTGTGAATTTTGTAAACGTCCGCACCATACAATTGAGAATTATTGGAAATTACATGGGAGACTCGGAGAAAAAGAAAAAGGGAAATCTTCACAGGTTTTTCAGGTACTAGGTCAGCCGACAGAAAAATCAATTTCACATGAGCAGTATCAAGAATTGATGGAGGCTTTGAAAAGGTTGGATACATCTGATAAGGTTGGAAGCTTCACAGGTACATCTTATTGCTCGAATTCAATCTCAAAGAATGCATGGATTATAGATTCAGGTGCCAGTGATCACATAGCCTGTGATAAGGGATTCTTTTCAAAGATCAAAAAGTTGTCTTTCCCTATATCAGTACAGCTTCCAAATGGAAACTCCACACAAGTTGTCATGGCCAGCTCTGTGACTCTTAGTCCCCTAATCACACTTCAAAATGTGCTTTATGTGCCTGACTTCCAATTCAACCTCATATTAGTTAATCGAGCTTCTGAAGAAAATTCATGTCATGTCCTGTTTACTCCAGATAATTGTTTCTTTCAGGCCCTTTCGACTGGGAAACTGATGGGCTTGGGTAAAGCTTATCAAGGACTCTATTTCTGGATGGATTTCCCCAGCAGTTTTAAATTATCATCTGTTGAATTCAATAAATCATTGTGTAACTATGTTATCAATGACAAAAATTCCCTTTGTCATAAAAGATTGGCACATAGTGCCTCATTCCCTTGTCCACATTGTCCTATATGCCCTTTAGCAAAACAAACACGTGTTCCTTTCCCAAATAGTAATCCCGAGCATATAGTATTTTTTCATTAATCCATGCAGATATTTGGGGGCCTTATCATACAGAGCATCACGATGGGTCGTGATTTTTCCTCACAATTGTTGATGATTTCTCTCGTGCGACATGGATATTTCTCATGCAGTCCAAGAATCAGGTTTTTTCTCGCCTAAGAACATTTCTTAGCTTATCCAAAACTCAATTTGGAAAGACAGTTCATCGCATTAGAACTAATAATGGAAGAGAGTTTTTCAATGGTGAGTGTGCTTCATTATTTTCACTAAATGGAATCTTGCATGAGAGTTCTTGCACTTATACACCACAGCAAAATGGTGTTGTTGAAAGGAAACATCATCACCTCTTGGAAGTAGCATGTGCCCTCAAGTTTCAAGCATCTATTCCTAAAAAATTTGGGGAGATTGTGTGGTTACTGTAGCATATTTGATTAATCAAATGCCATCGGGGATCCTAAAAGGAAAGATGCCATTTGAAATGTTATATGGCAAGAAACTGAATCTGAGCCATCTCAGGGTTTTTGGATGTTTATGTTATGTCACTACAGTCGGACACAGGGATAAAATGGCACCACGTGCTAGTGAATGCGTATTCATGGGATATCCCACCTTAAAAAAGGGGTATCGGATTTATGCACCATCCACATGAGAATTCTTTGTCGATAGAGATGTTGTCTATCATGAGAATATTTTTCCTTTCCAAGCTCTTACTTCTTCACTGAAGATGAAAAGACAAGGAATTTGTCTTTCTTATTGGAAGAAGATGTGATTTCAGGAGACACATTTATTGCTACTCCTTTACCAAGACCAACTGGTGAATCATCTGCATTACCTGTTGAGATATCTACAAATCACTCCTCTGAAGAGTCCCATGAAGAAGAATCATCACAATTAATTGAATTCCCATAACCAAGCCCTGCTGCAAAAGAGTCTTCCTTAATACCACGAGAACCTTTACGGCGTTCTAGATGAGCAGCTCGTCCACCAACTTGGACAAAGGATTACATATGTGGTTCTTCGAAGTTGTCAAGTACTCTCTATCCCATATCGTCTTACATCTCATTTGATAGGCTATCACTAGAACACTTATGTTGCATGAGCTGCATTTCTCAAGAAAGAGAGCCGTCTAATTATCATGGGGCCAAAGATGATCCTCGTTGGTAAAAGGCCATGGAGGCTGAGCTACATGCTCTAACCAAAAATCATACTTGGGATATTGTGACATTGCCTGCTCATCACAAACCCATAGGCTGTAAGTGGGTTTACAAGATCAAATATAGGGCAGATGGTTCTGTGGAGAGATATAAGGCTAGGTTGGTGGCCAAAGGCTTCACACAGCGAGAAAGTTTTGATTATCATGAAACCTTTTCGCCCATTGCAAAGGATGTCATTGTTCGATCCTTTCTATCTATTGCTGCTTTTCGTGACTGGCCACTACACTAGATGGATGTGCATAACGCCTTTTTACATGGTGATCTAGATGAAGAAATCTACATGGATCTTCCACCAAGGTTACGGAGACAAGGGGAGTCTAAGGTGTGTCGTCTCCATAAATTTCTTTATGGATTGAAGCAAGCCTCTAGACAATGATATGACAAGTTCACTAATGCACTTATGGCTGCTGGATTCAAACAGTCCAAATATGACTATGCCCTATTCACCTGGACAAAAGGTATGTCATCTATTTACTTGATGATTTATGTTGATGACATACTTATCATGGGAAATGATAATTCTGCTATGAAAAAGCTTAAAGAGTATCTACATTCCACCTTTCACATCAAAGATTTAGGGCCACCTAAGTATTTTCTTGGAATTGAGATAGCTCGTTCAGATTACGGAATCTCTCTCAGTCAGAGGAAATTCATAATGGAGATCATATCAGAAACAGGATTATCAGGTTGTAGACCAACCATTATTCCCATTGAACAAAATGCCAAGCTGACATCTGTTGAATATGATACTAGCATATCCTCCTCTTCTGATGATCTATTATTGTTAAGAGATCCATCGGGATATCAGAGATTGGTAGGGAAACTCATATATCTCACTATGACTAGGCCAGATATTTGCTATGCAGTGCAGACTCTCGGCCAATTTATGCATAGTCCAAAGCAATCTCACATGAATGCAACCTTGAAGATTGTGAGATACTTGAAGACATGTCCAAGGTTAAGGATACTCCTTTCTTGGAAATGCAACATGAAGATGACGGCTTATTGTGATGCAGATTATGCCACATGCCCTATGAGTAGGAGATCAATTACCTATTTCTGCATCAAATTTGGGGAATCATTACTCACATGGAAGACGAAGAAGCAATCTACTATATCTTTATCTTCAGCCAAAGCAGAGTATAGATCCATGGCCAAGAATATTTGTGAAATAGTTTGGCTAAGGGGTTTACTTAAGGACCTCGGGGCACGAGTCGAAGGACCAACTACACTCTTTTGTGACAACGACTTGGCACTCAAACTTGCAGCAAATCCTGTATTGCATGAGAGGACAAAACACATAGAAGTTGATTGTCACTTTACTTGAGAGAAAATCCAAGAAGGAGTGATCGAGACAAAAGGAATCAAGACTTCAGAGCAACCAGCAGACATGTTTACTAAGCCACTTTGCCAAAGACAACATGCATATCTTCTAAGCAAGCTTGGTGTCTTGGACATCTACAAGCTACTAGCTTAAGGGGAGTGTTGGAAGATATGATTCCTGAAATCATGTACAATTATTGATAGACAAAGAACCATGTTTATTTTAGGGTTAGAAAGATAGAGGAATGCTTTTTTTCCTTTATTAATTTCTTGCTCTGTAATTAAATACAGATTGTACAGAACACAAAATATACTAAATATACAAAGAATTTCTTCCTCTCGACATTCCTCTCGACATTCTTCTTGGTCTTCTAACATACATACGTTGTCATAGATGATTAGGATTACATACGAAAGTAATTTCACCACAGTAGACATACGGTGATAAATGTATGATGAACTTTGTTATGGCAATTTTTTTCCATGCGATGTGCCCAATAAAACTTTTTAACATGAGCATTTATACGCACATATCTTGACAGATTAGAAACTCTTCGACTGATAAAAATTATCCCGTCAACTAGGAATTGCTGTGAAGAACCAAAAAGAGAATTATATTCTTTGCTTGGTTGTACGACCACCGCCTAACCAGCGACGAAGAGAGAGGACAAGTAAAGGTAGTCGCCATGCTCGCCACTCTTTATTTTTCTCTCCCCAATTACTTTGTCGCGATTTAATCAAGCCTTCATCCCTACCCCCATGTTGCTTTTATCGCTCGAACCTTTTAGCCATCGCCTCACCACGATTGTCGCCTTTGTGCAAGATCTGTTGATGTCGTCAATCTCGTTCTTTGGCCCCTCTGTCCACGAAGGCAGACGGTAAAATACACGTGACTTCCGATGGTGGATACGACCACATAGGCCGCAGTCGATGCCGAGGTTGAGGCCCAACCTCAGGTGAC
This sequence comes from Eucalyptus paniculata subsp. matutina, assembly GCA_017140255.1. Classification (NCBI taxonomy): domain Eukaryota; kingdom Viridiplantae; phylum Streptophyta; class Magnoliopsida; order Myrtales; family Myrtaceae; genus Eucalyptus; species Eucalyptus paniculata. The sequence goes on along the minus strand of CM029436.1, from coordinate 45,971,594 downwards.
CCCGGCTCTAAGGTTCCTTGAGGCTTAGTAACCTCGGATGTGAGGTTGCACGCCTCAAATTCGAGATCTACAATGTCAGACCAAATCAATCCTTATGGATCTAGAGAGAGAGAGAGAGAGAGAGAGAGAGAGAGAGAGAGAGAGAGAGAGAGAGAGAGAGAGAGAGAGAGAGAGAGAGAGTGAGTGAAGGGAGAGACTGCGATGGAATGAGGTTGGTCGGCGAAGGTGCAGTGGCTCGTGCTAGGCTTGCAATGTCGACTGGGCAGGGTTGTGATGTCGAACAACAGTGGAGCTCGCCCGCAAGTCTTAATCATGCAAAGCGATCTGTGACCACCCCCATTTCATCATTCTCTCTACTAAAATCCTTTCCCATTTGTCTTCGACATTTAGGCTTGTATTTTTATTTATTTTAAGGATAAGTGCATTAAAAGTCCTAAATTGAAATGTAAAAGTTATAAAAAAAAAAGATAAGTGCAATCAAGTTATAAAACTTATCAAATTGCTGCAATCAAGTCACTTTTTTTTTTTATTTGGTCGTAAAAGCATTTTCATTCATTCATTCATCGGTAGAAGTGCTACAAGCGACACTAAGAGAAGATTCAGAACATAAAATGTCCCACAGAGGTTGGGGGGGCGAAGATTTCCACCCTTGAGGAAGAGTCTTTGTGCGGTGTGATCTTGCAATCCAATCGGTTGCTTGGTTAGACTCCTGCGGCATATGCGTAATACTCATTAAAGGTAATTGGGCCAGCAAGAGTTTGCCTTCTTCCATTATATTGCGCAAAGCCCATGGGATTTCTTCTTGGCCCATAAACATCTCAACAGTTGAGGAACTATCACTTTCACATTTGTACTTGCCTTTCTGATGCCCTTTTTGCTTCACGTGATGTACGTGTCTTTGGTTCAGAAACTGAACTCCTCTCACAAGTGCTAGGGTTTAAGCTTGAAGGGGAGAACTTGCCCATATTTCTACCGTGAAGCCATTAACCAAGAGGCCTCTCGAATCACGTAAAACTCCTGCGATTGAGCTCGATTTGTCTGGATTTATCCATGAGCAGTCAACGTTCAAGGTTTGAAAGCCTTCAGCCGGTGGGTGCCAGCAAATCAGTGAGTTTTCGTCTCTGGGTTCCTTCGATTTCTTCCTTTGAATCCAACAGCTAAAGCTCTTGACTTGCGTTGTTGCTGCAAAAACCAGACCAAGTGGGTCGAATTTTTTAGCCCGAAAGATGAAGTTGTTTCTACTTTTCCATATCTACCATAGTGTTGTTGCAAGTAGTTCATCTCCTGGAGCTTTTGCTTTTGTTCCAAAAATTTCCAGCAGCCATTTGTCTAGTCTAGTGATGTTCAGGGCATTTATGTTCAATTCTACTCTTAGATCTGACCACACTTTGGTTGTTTCTTCACAGAGCAAAAACAAATGCTCTGTTGTTTCCGGTTCTTGAGTGCAAAAAGGACAAAGCGGATTAGGTAAAGCTTTTCTCTTAAACAAATTCTCCCGTGTTGGCAAGGCATTTTGGCACAAACTCCAAAGGAGGATCTTTATTTTTGGGGGGATCTGTAGGTTCCAAATCTTAGTCCATAAGGAGCGGGGGGCTGAAAAGATGCTGATGCTATATTTGTGTCTAGATTTATAGTCTTTGCTTGCACCTTGTTGTAGCCGCTTTTCATTAAGTAGGTACCCGATTTATTTCCGGACCAAATTAGTTTATCCTCCTTTGGGTTGGGAGCAATAGGGATGGTTAAAATTTCGTTGGCCGTTCTCTCATCAAAGAAAGTTCTTATTCTGTTTTCATCCCACTCTGTCTTCTGTTCATTAAACAACTCAGCAACCATGACTGGATCATCTTGATTTGCTGGTCCCCCAACTATCCCGATATAAAGCCATCTATCTTCTCAAATCTTAACAGATTTGCCATCTCCGATTACCCATTTCATATCTGGTTCTATGGCTTCTCTACCCATAAGGATGCTTTGCCATCTCCATGAAGGATGGTTCCCCTTCTTTGCTCACCAGAGTTCTGATTAAAGAAAATAGATGCCTTTTAGAATTTTTCCCCACAAAGGTTGATGGACTTTGTGATAATCTCCACGCTTGTTTACCTAGCATGGCAACGTTTAACCTTTTCAAGTCTTTGAAACCAAGACCCCCTTCGTCTTTTCTGGTTTTGAGAACTTCCCATTTTTTCCAATGTAGTCCCTTCTTTGCTTCAGTTTGCCGCTAGCAAAAGGAAGCAGTTTTTCTTTAATAGCATTACAAACAGAATTTGGAACTTTAAATACTGACATTGCATATTGAGGGATTGCTTGCACAACGCTCTTGATTAGAATTTCTTTCCCAGCTTTTGTAAGAATCTTTTCCTTCCAGCCTTCGAGCTTCATATTCACCCTCGCCAATATCTATGCAAACATTTCTTTCTTTAAACTTCCTCAATTAGAAGGTATACCGAGGTATTACCCTGTCTTTTCAATTATCGAAACTCGTAATTCATGTGCCATATCTCGTTGACGATTCATAGGGCAACCCCTACTAAAGTACACACTTGATTTGTTAAGGTTAATTGCTTGACCTATGGCATAGCAGTATTGATTTAAGATTGAGGCAACTTGTTGGCATTCTTTGACAGTCCCTTCTAGAAAAAATATAGCATCATCAGCAAACAATAGGTGTGTTAGGGTTGGACAATACCTGTTGAGAGTTATCCCCTTTATATCTCATCTTTCCAGCGCTCCATGCATCATCCAAGACAAGACATTGGCCATAAGAACGAATAAATATGGCGATAGGGGATCTCCTTGTCGTATCCCACGTGATGGTGAGAAATATGGTGTTGGTTCTCCATTAACTTTCACACTGAAGGAGACAGATGATACACATTGCATAATAAGTCTTACCCATCTTTCATAGAAGCCCGTTTTCAGCATACTAGCCCTCAAAAAATCCCACTCAACCCAATCATAAGCTTTCTGCATATCCAATTTTAGGATAGCTTGGAATTTCTTTTTCTTGTTTTTGATTTTCAGTTGGTGCAATACTTCTTGAACAATTAGAATATTGTCTTGTATTTGTTGGTTTTCCACGAAAGCACTTTGTTCATTTTCAATGAGCATAGGCAGCCACTTCTTTAGCCGATTGGCCATGATTTTCGATATGATCTTATAGCTAATGTTACAAAGGCTAATTGATCGATACTGGCTAACACTTTATGGATTCTTTATCTTTGGGATGAGTGTGATGTATGTTTTGTTTAAGAGGGGATCGAGTATACTTGTTAGGAAGAACTCTTGAACTAGTTGGAAGGGGTCGACTTTAATATCTTCCCAAGCATGCTAATAAAATTGGCCATTTAGTCTATCAGGACCTGGTGCTTTGAGTGCTCCTAGCTGGAAGACAGCTTCTTTCACTTCTTCTAGAGTTGTTGGTTTAAGCAGATTAGCATTCATTTCCTCGCTAACCACTTTGGGACATTGATTCAAGATTGGTTCGAAGTTTCTGGCGCCTTCCGATTCATATAATGTGCGGTAGAAGTTTATGATGTGTTGATTAAGGGCTGTGGGTTCCCGACACTAGGTTTGTTCATCTATTTTCAGCATAATAATTCGGTTCATTTGTCTCCTTTGCACCGTTGTTGCGTGAAAGTACTTAGTGTTTCTATCCCCTCATTGAAGCCAATTGATCCAAGACCGTAATCCCCAATACATCTCCTCTTGCCTCCATAGTTTCTCTATTTGTTCCTCCAACTGTTGGATGTCTTGCTTTGATGAGGGTCCCGGTCTGTTCATGTGTTCCGTAAGCTGTTTTTTCAGTTCTCTAATCTTGTTTGATGCATTAGAGAATTTACTGGTGCTCCATTCAACTAGATCTCAGGATAGTTCATGGATTTTCCTTGGAAAGCTCTGATTTTTTGTTGTTTGTCGCTGCCATATGCGTGTAATTATCTTGCTACATTCTGGATCTTCTAGCCAATAGGACTCAAACTTAAAGTCTTTCTTCTTTTTTCTGTATTCAGGGTGAAGAGTGAGCATAATGGGGCAGTAATCTGACCCAACAACTAGTAAAGCTAATGCTTTTGCGTTTGAGAAAGTTACCCTCCATTCCATAGTGGTAAGTACTCGGTCTAACCGCTTCTTCACAAGGTTTTCTCCTTCCCTTTTATTAGACCATGTATACGCACATCCCTTACCTTCTAGATCCATGAGCGAGCAATCATTTAAGAATTCTCGGAAGGCAAACATTCTACTTTGGTTGGCTTCTCTTCTTCCAACTTTCTCCCAAGTGTACAAGATTTCATTAAAATCACCCATGCATACCCATAAGGGTTGTGGGTTGTTCTAAGAGGCTCTGAGTTGCTGCCATAGTTGTAGCCTTTCGCCTAAATTCGTTGATGCATGGATAAAAGTGATTAGCATATGACGTGTACTGAAAGGGTCTATGCAGTCCACTTCTATAAAATGCTTTGTGCTGTTAGTCACCTTCAAATCGACCTCTTCACTCCACATAATGGTTAATCATCCCGCAATACCTTCTGGTGGTATTAAGAATAGGTTTGGGTAATTGAGGTGCTTTCTTACACATTCCACCATCTCCTCTTTATTTTTGGTTTCCATAAGGAACACCAAACTAGGCCTCTCTAGAGCCACAAGAGTTCTTAATTCTTGGAACGTCAGGGGATTGCCCAACCCCTGACATTTCCAGCTTAAAATCTTCATGGTTTCACCGGTGGCTTATTAGGGCTAGCCACCAGAGCCCATATTTTGGGATCTTCTTTCACCAGAATTGGAGTTTCATGTAGTGCTTCTTCATCTGCCTGCTTCATCATTACCCCTTGAGATGCATAGGGGCTGTGCCTTTTAATCTTTTTAGTAACCAGGGCCTTTAGTTCCTTTCGTTGACTTTTGGCCTTGCTGGAGGTCGACAACATAGGGATTTCCATCCATGGAGTGTCAGAAATCAGCAAGGTAGAGCCCTATGGTCTTTTGCCCAAAGCTTTTAAACTCATACCTCCTTGATTCTCTTGAATATAGGGAATAATTTCTGTTTGTTGCGCTTCCATATCCCCCACACTTGGCTTGTTTTCTGGAGAGTTAGTATTCATGGGCGTCTCGGGTATAATGGGCATCTCGGGCATAACTTCTTCCACATCCCCTTCTTCACTCTCCAGTTTATTTAGTAACTTCCAGAAAGGGCTGTGCACTTTAGCCTCCGCTTTTAGCTAGTAGCCAAATAAACCTTCTTCAATCAGTTTTTGTTCCGTTTCTTTATAAGGCACTTCCCCGCAATTAGTAGTATAATGACCAATTTTCCCACATGAGTAGCAGAAATGAGGTAAGCGCTCATATCTAAAGTCTATCCAAGAATCCACCTCATCGAGTTGCAGCATAACCCCTAATATGAGTGGTTTTGATATATCTATTGACACTCTTGCTTTTCCGACCTTGCAAAGGCTACCCTCCTTAGTGACAAGCTTCATTTCCATCACTTCCCCAATATTCGATGCTATGTTTCTTACTATGGATTTTGTAATACACCCCAAGGGCAGTCCATGAAGTTGTATCCAAAAGGAGCAATGAGTAAAAGTATGGCGATGGAGAGGTATTTTGGGGTTTAATTGTTTCAAGATTAGTAAACTTCCAGAATATGACTAGGGACTAGCATCTAGAACTCGCTGTTTCTCTTCCTCAGTTTAGAAAGTGAAGGTGAATAAGCCATGTTGTGGCTGGTCGCAAACAACATTCTCTATTTTCCACGCCTTAAACATAGTGGATTGGAAGGCTTGGAGGTTAACACTTGGTTTTGAATGAAGTTTACCAAGTAAAGTTAGCTGACATTCTTTCATTTTCCTTTCGGGAATTCCATCGAGCACTTTAGCTACAGATTTTTCCGTCCACATTTTGCCCATTCTCTTACAGAGTGCTACCATCCTCTTTTCTCTTACTAATTCTGTCTCCATTGCAGGTAATCTTATAACAACTACACAGCCAATAACGAGCTTCTTCAAAATGGAGAATAAGGCAAAGATGTAAGTAGGCCACACCTACGCCATTTTGGAGATGAGGACCGAAGCATCTTCTGGATAACTTGCTTGGGTGCAGCTGATCCATATTCTACTGTTGTTTTTGCTGACTATTTAGGGAGTTTGTTGATTGAAGGGAGCTCATTTGTGTGGATGTATTCAAGGGATTCAGTAGCGGAAGAGGTGTGTGGGTTTTAGAGTCAAGGTGCTATTCGGATCATGGGTGTGTGGGTTTTAGAGGAGACTTTATACAAAGGTGGTGATGGAATGGTGGATCAACTCAGGATTTCAGATTTTGGTTGGCTGAACACTCCATTAAAGAAGTGGGAAGAAAGCTCTCCATTGTAGAGAGGGAGGAGCTCCTTACGAGACTCTGTCCAATTTAGCTTATGGTTAATGCTGAAATGGTTTTCTTAATTGTTTTCTCTCTCATGCATGGCAATGACATGGCTAAAACATGAAACGTTAGGCTAAAACAACACCGTTTTGGTCAAAATATGATTATTTTTAATCTAAATACTACTTAAATTATATTAAAAAATAAATTAAAATAGGAGGAAAAACAACAAGAGCCTTGCAGGTGCTTGCCACTGTGGCCATCCTCCTATCACTGGGCCAGCAATAGTGGGGGATGCCTGACCAACGCTCGGCAAGATTGCCGAACCCCGAGTGAAGGCCAGCAACCCTCACTAACCACAAGTGAAGGCCTATAGGCCCTCCCCCAAATTTGTGCAACAGTGGTGGTCCTTGGCAGTAGGATAGTTGGCGTTAATGTCATCAACTTTCTACTAACATTGGCCAAGATGATTAAATTGGTAAATTGTCAAAAGGCTTAGGACTCAATTGACATAATTAAAATGTTTAAGATTGAATTAGGACAAATATGATAGATTTAGAATTTTTTTTGGGTAATTTCCCTAGTGAGAATAATATCAGTGGGTCCCTTGCGTCACATGTGATGAGATATTTTCATTACCTTCAAAACTTTAGCAAATATAAAGTGTAAGAAATCTTGTGTAAGACCTTCCAATTCTTTTGCGGAATAGATAGGATTTGAAATAATGTGCAGTTTAGGTGGCACCCCGTGGATGGCTTAAATATTGCTTAATAGGCGTGAACTTTAGTAAATTGCCAGTTGATGCTGATAACGTTGCGTATGTTTAAAATGTAAAGTGAATGTCTTATAGGTAATGAAGCAATAAATAGGGTGACTGCTCTCGACAGACCGTCGGCAATACAGCTTCATCTCGAACTCTGACTCGTAGTCATCGAGGTATTCTATGAATCAGGCCCTAGGGACAAAGGTGGGTGAATCGGAGGGGAAGGGCATGTGGGGGAGCTCGCAGAATTGCTTGGCTAGGTGAAGCTTCAATCGATCGTACGAGCTGTTTCTCCAAAGAGAGGCGGAGCAATACTCTCTCTCGAGCACGATGTTGGCTATGCCGAGGCGGTTCAAGCATGCCACTGCCGCTAGGCCTGAAGGCCCTACGCCAACAATGGCCACCACAACCTCTTCCTTGCTGACCTTCGCCATGGATGATTTGATTCTCCTTGATTCCACAGTTATGGTGTTTTCAGGGATGTGGCTTTGGTAGATGCAAGCTCGGGTGCTTTTTGTAGAGGGAGAGTGTACACTCATTCATGGTATGCCTCGATTAACCTTCGCTCATATGGAAATTTCAATGCGCAGGTTCAAAAGCTTACTTGAAATGGCCATTGCTCCACTTCATCCTTAAAAATTACATTGGATTGTTTTTTCCTATTATATATACTTTATCTAACTATGGAGTCATCTAAAATTCGCATTGGAATCTTTCACTGGATGAATCTTTGACCTGTGCTTAATTCCTCTTAATTTCTCAATGGAAACAAAAATCTTATGCAATGACGTGTTCTATTAAGAGTTGATTTTCAAGCAAGAAATTGAATAGGGAGATTAAATTTACTCATTTATAGGTGCGCATAACAACGTTCTATTCCGGGGAACTATTTCTTTTCAGAAATAGTTTTTTTCTATTTATACTCCGGGAACAACTTCTGAGTAAAATAAAGTATTTGGTAATTATACAAAATTTATATTATTGGAATAGAAAAAGAATAGAAATGTGTTTGGTAAAAATTTATAAATTTTTGTATTTATTTGTATTTTCTTCTTACTCATGGACCGCCGGTCGCCGCCTGCCACCACACGAATTACGCACGATCGCTGAATGTCGCCTCACGACCATTGACTGTCGCCGCCGCAGGATTGCCACCCACGGCCCATTGGCCGTGGGAGGGGGCGATGGCCAATGAGTTGTGGGCTGCGGTCCTGCGACAATGGTTGGCAGCGATGGTCGGTGGTCGTGTGGTGGCAGGCGGCGGTCATGCAGCGGTTGGAGATGGCAGGCTGCCGGCGGATGGTGGCGGTCATCGGCCGGTGGGCCATAGGCAGCAGGAGGTGGCCAACGGTTGGCAGGCGGCCAGCGGTGGCTGCAACATGGAAGAAGAACAAAAGAAAAATAGACAAGAAAAAAAGAAGAAGCTTATTTCAAGAAATTGTTCCCAGGAACAAGAAGCTACTTTTTTTTTCTTGTTTCTGTTCCAAATCTATGCCCCGGCCACCTTTCTATTCCAGGGAATAGAAAAATAAGTTGACATTATCAAGCAGTTTTTTTTTTTTTTTGTTCTAGGGATTAAAATAACAGAAATTGAAAGAAATAGAAATGACCATGCAGGCCCTAAATCAGTCCAATTGACAGATTTAAAGTTAATTGGTACCAATGCAATGTATTTAGAATTTCCTTAGTACTTTTCCCCCGTAGCATAATAAAGTCGCTCATTCTATTCTGGTTTTACCATGTGCACAAAGCCACGTATATTCAAGGTGCAAGATGATTTAATATATGACCTAATTCTTTTGACTCATATTCCTATATGAGCTTTTCATTTTAAGCTCAAAATTCACAATTAAAAAAAAGAAAAAAAAAAACTCAAACGAGCTTTGCCCATAGAGGAGTAAGATTACTTGAAACTATCTTTTTATGAAGGACATGATCCTTGTCTATGACACTACCCTTAAAGAAGACCGCGACTGTTTTCATGTGTATACAGAGAGAGATGATTGGATTATAAGCGACGGTGGAAGTCGAAGCGCGTAGAATCGCGTGCCAATATGGAGTTTCAACCGGTCGCAGGTCCTCTTCTTCCGGAGAGAAAGGCACAGCAATCCTCTCTCTCTCTCTAAAATAATGTTGGCGATGAAGAGGCGGTTCAGGCATGCCGATGCAGCGACGCTCGAGGACCCGTGCCCATAATCGATACTCCCATTTCAATTTCTTTATGGATAGTCATGTTATTGTACATAAGTTTATGAATATATCTATATAGGTTTTGATAGCATAACAATTTTGAGAATAATAGTTTCTAGGGAGCCATAAATTCTTAAAAAAGCGAATCCCACAATAATTTATAATTTTTTGCTATTTAATTTTTTTGTCTAGAACATACTGTTATTTTTACAATAAAATAAAAACTATCACTCAATCATTTCTCATGTAGTGGAATATGGCTTATCCTTAAGATTTTTTTTTCCTTTTCCGAGACAAGTGGGTAAAATGTGTTCCCACCATGCTTTGAACAATGTAGAAGTGGCTTCATATAAGGAATATTGAATCGTACTTTAAGAGGTTCTCAAGTTTTTCTTGCTAGTCTTAGATTGCGACCGATCCTGTTTTGGTCCCAATTATGTGGCAAGTTCTCGCATATCAAAATTTAGCCAAAACACATTATTAATTTATGCTTTGATAAAGCTTGATTACTGTATATAGAGCAACGTTATCATGGACCCTCAACAATTCATCAGTACAAGCCGCATGTACGACATGCAAGTGTCACAGGCTAATCGATTGGTATTGTGACCGTGCGATGACTCAGGTATTTTTGGATCAACATGGATCGTCAGGATGCCTAAGCCAAGTCTTGTTCGATCGATCGCACACTTGCTTGCTCACCCGGATCACAAAGTTAGAAAGTTCCTAAAGAGAGAAGCTCTAGAAAGAAATGAGCATTTGTATTTCTTAATGGTTGGATGGTTACAAATGAAGGAGAGAGCACCCATTCTTATACTAGAGGCCCTCTGATTACCTCCAATGATTGAGAATTCGTCTGGTAAATGAGATCGCACCGCCAAATCAACTAACTACCGACACTGATGACAAGAGAATTCTAAACTTTCGCTCAATTACCGTATTGCCCGCTCTTGGAACATTCCGAAAGAGCTCTTGTTGGGAATCTTAGCGATCGCAGAGGTCCTCCATGGAAAGGCATGACCCTTTAGCTGCAGAAACCTCTTGGCCGTGACACAAGCATCGCATTCTTATTTTTCTCACTTGCTCTTACTTTGGCGCCGGAGTTCGAAGTTAATGTCATTAGCTACATTCCGCGCATCTCTAGCAATGCCAAACAGGCCCACTTGAGAGAAGCCGACACTGTACAAGCCATTTTCTCCTTTCCATTGGTCCCGGACCTTGGTCATGCCTTGAACATTGAAGAGGTCATCTCCACCCTAATTAAGTTACCGTATATATCAAGAGGAACAAGGAAAAGTTATCAATTGATTTTCTTTCTTCTAATAGCTAAAGCAATTATTATTAAGTGACTTAAGGGAAAGAATTAAGATAAATGAAATTTACCTGGAGCCATTTCCGGACATTGCTTTTGTAGCCAGTGGCAAAGATTATGGCCTCAAATTGACTTGTTGTGTCGTTTAAAAAAGTGACCAGCTTGCCATGAATCCTTTTGATGGAGGGGAAAACCTGCATCGTTTGCTTTATTATAACTTGTGAAGGTTTAACTTGCTTTCCATTAGATATTAAATTCTTTTTCAAAGAAAAAATGCCTATAATTACTCAATCTACCTTGATTTCTCCGTCCTTGATCCTTTCCATTGCCCCGACGTCAATGGTGGGGGATTGTCCGGTCGCTGCTTTCAGATGGAACGCACCATTTTTCGGCCTCTGAAGGCCGTACTTGGTGAAGTCGCCATACTTTAGCTTGCTAAGTAGCCTCATCAAAATGTCAACGATTCGGCGCGGAAGGAATTCTATTAAAACCATGCCGATAAACACCATTTCCTTGGTAAAAACATCCACCTGCAAATCCTCTTTATTAGGCTATACTTGTTACAGATATTAACATTTAAATATATGGGAGCAATATGAAATCAACTACTCTCTTCTTCCAATCAACTCACGACCGAATGTTCTTAGGAAGGTAAACTTTGCTAGTTTCCATCCCCACCGAAAAGGAAAAATGCATGAACTGAATTATAGAAAGAGTCTGCATACAGGGCTTCGAGCAACAATGGACGTGTTGGCACCATGGCTCCACAAGTCATACGCAATCTCCATTCCTGAGTTCCCACAACCCACCACCAGCACGTTTTTCCCTCTGAATCCCCTCCCATTCCGGTACTTGCTCGAGTGCATCACTTCCCTGCCAAAGCTCTCTAAGCCGTCAACCTCTGGTATCGTGCCCTCACTATTCTTCCCGGTCGCCACCACCAGGAACTCCGCCACATAGACATCATGCTCGCCAGAGCCCGTGTTTCTCGCCACAATCCGCCACTTGCCGGTTTGATCGTCGTATGATGCGCTCTCGACGGACCTTTGGTAATATAGCTTTACCTCGAATTGCGACTTGTAGTTGTCGAGGTATTCTATGAATTGGGCCCTAGGGACAAATGTGGGTGAGTTGGAGGGGAAGGGCATGTGGGGGAGCTCACAGAATTGCTTGCCTAGGTGGAGCTTCAATCGATCGTACGCCCGGTTTCTCCAAAGAGAGGCAGAACAGTCCTCTCTCTCGAGCACGACGTTGGCTACTCCTTGGCGGTTCAAGCATGCCGCTGCCGCTAGGCCTGCAGGGCCCGCGCCAACAATGGCCACCACAACCTCTTTCTCATTGGCCTTCTCCATGATGATTCGGCTCTCTTTGATTCAACAGCTAGGGTGTTCTCAGTGATGTGGTATCGGCAGATACAACCTCGTGTGCTTTTTATAGGGAGAGAGCATTTACTCGTGTATGTATCTGCCATTATTAATTTGAGCTCATATGGAAGTACATCTGAGTATAAATTGGCAGGTTCAGAGTTGTAAAAAATGGATGATTTTCCTTAAACGTGCCACAATCAACTTCATTCGTTGGGATTTTTTCCTATACATATACTTCACCTAACTATCAAGCCATCTAAAATTGGCATTGGCATCTTTTTCATATTCCATTCACGTAACTATCCACCTACTATTCAGTGTTGATTTTCAAGCAAGAAATCCAATATTGTGATGAAGTTTGCCCATTTGAATTCAGTTCAGAGTGTTCCTAAATGCTAGATTTTATTCTTTAAACGACGCTATGTACCATAGTGGGCTCCCCTAGTTTGTACATTTTCCGAAATGCTAGATTTTATTCTTTAAATGACACTATGTACCATAGTCGGCTCTCCTAGTTTGTACATTTTCCTTGTATTTGACTCTTTAATGTCAATCTACATGCTGTCTATAGAAATGCTTACCCAAAATTTATCTTTTACATTAACTTATCTTATCTTCGGCAGTGTTTGTTATTTTTTTGTAATTGGAAAAAAATAAAATAAAAGAAGTCAGGTCAAAAAAGGCAATTGAAATATGGCTATATAAAACATGTGTTTTGCCTCGAGTTCAACGTACTTGGTCAGATTGACTGAATACTAAAAAGGGATCTTGTTACATTTCCATTCAGTGCATGGTCATATGTTCCATCTCTTGGATTCCCAATTTGGGTTGTACTTTAACTTCTTAGATTACTTTCTTGTTTTGACAGTGGAGAAGCCAACTTAGACCCGTTAAACAAATAGGCTGGGTCGAGTTTGATCTAACTTAAATAGATTCATTTGACCCATTTTAATTAATTTTCATACATTACAAATATAGTGATTCATATCCAACATAAGTCATATCCAACTCGACTCACATTATTAAGACATTTCAATATTTAACCCAATTTACGAAGGGTTAATACCAAAAAAAAACCCCAAACTAGTACACTTGTGACAAATTTACTCAAAACTATTTTTTTGACTAAAAAAACCCAAATTGATACACATGTAACAAATTTACCACAATTGACCATAAAAAAAACCCGAAACTGGTAAATTTGTGACAAATATACCCTCCGCTAAATTGGATTAATTCCACAAAAAAATCACAAAAGTTGTAAATTGTGACAAATGGAGTATAAAATCTCAAATTGGTATACTAATCAATTGTCATGTGTTATTTAATTTAATAATTTGACAATAAAAATTAACAAAAACTAACAGAGAGTAAATTTGTCACAAGTGTACTAGTTTAGGATAAATTTGTCAAAGTTATAACAATTTGGGGTTTTCTATAGTCAAAAAAATAGTTTTGGGTAAATTAGTCACAAGTGTACCAGTTTGGGATTTTTTAAGGTATTAATCCATTTACAAAAAGGAATACATATGTGACTGTCTTGAATTTATTATAAGAACAACGATCTAATAAATAACAAATGATTAGAAATCGTTGTGAGATCCACTCTTTTAAGAATTTGTGACTCACAACATATTGTTATTTTACCACCGCCTTGGTGGCCGCGATGGTTTGAGCTCTCTTCCCCTCACGAATGAGAGGAGTTCGAATCTCCTCACGGTCGCTTGGGATTTTAAGTGGGACATTGGGGGTGGTGGGTCATCCTACTTACGTGTCCCCCCAGGTTTACTCGCCGGCTATAGGGATTCCTAGGTCACCAAAAAAAAAAAAAAACATATTGTTATTTTGATAGTAGTTCAAAAACTATTATGCTATGAAAACTCCTTACAAAAACTCATACACAAACTAAAGTGAAAATACGAAATGAGTGAGCAAGGATCAAGTGTGGGCGAAGAAAAAAAAAAGAAAGAGAGTTGTAGAGGTGGGTTAGGTTTAAGTAAGTTGTAAACCTATTTATAATCCGTTTATGACCAATTTAATATCCATATTATATTTAAACCCATTTATGACCATTTATTTAATATAATTAACCCATTTAACACTCACATGGGTGGGTGGCTATCACGCCCCAATCCTTTGAGCACGTGCCCATCCCTCTCGGTCGATTAAATAGCAATGTCCCAAGATACATTGCCGACCATTTCTTTTTAATATGCACATGCGGAAGTAAATAAATAATCCTCAGACAACAATGTGATGGGATAGGAAAGTAGGGCCACAAATTTTCAAACCAAAACAAGCATTTTATAAACAAATAGGTTTATTTACAATACCAGGCTGTTTACAAATATATTGGCTCAACCCAAAAAGGGAACTATCCTATGACCCACTAATCATACACATTCACCGATTCTTCGATCTCCACCTTCCCAGACTCCAAGGCCTCCGATTGTCCATGACCACCATCTAGGGACCTAAAAATGTTATCCCACAACGAGATGAGACGACATCTCAGCAAGTTCAACCCCCGAAGCCCATACTAGGAAAAAAAATACACCCCAAGGGCTGCCTAAGCACAAGCATAGGTCAGAGGACTTACCTTTGCCTCAATTCCTTCTTGCAAGTCAATATAATTCACAATTTCACCAATTCACTTCAAACAATCAAATCATCAAACCGATCGAATCATCGATCAATCGACTCAATCGATTACATATCATCAGGACCATCATACGGTCATTTCAATTACTTACTCCAACTATTAATTACGGCCCAACGAGAACATCTTATTAAATGTTCAATGGTGAATTACAACCCAATGGGCACAGCCTGTCCAAGTTAGGTGGTAGATTACGGCCCAATGGGCACAACCTATATGAGGTGGTTAATTACGGCTCAATGACCACACTTCGGTGGTTGATTACGGCTCAACGAGCATGGCCATACTTCGGCGGTTTTCTTGATCTTACCCAACAACATGCCCAACAACTTTCCATAGTCATCTTATTACGACTATAAACCATCACATGATTAATCACCCATGGCCAAGAACGTGGTATTCTACGCTTAAATTTCTCAATCAACATAATACCTTGGCCTATTTTCGCATGTTATTAACACCCGATAAAAATAATTGTGTATGAGTACACGGTCAGCATCAGCCAAAAATATAGTATATTTACTTTATAAATTCCCACTATTTATATAATGATAAATCATTTTTGGCTTTGTAAAGCGTGTTTGGTAACGACATTCTTTTCTTGGGAATAGATTATGATCAGAAATTATTCTTTTTTATTCTGTTCCCGGGAACTGATTCTAAGCATTTTAAGCTGTTTGGTAACGAATAAAATTTCTGATTCTGAAATAAAAAAAAAAAGAACATAAATGGGTTTGGTAACAAATAAAATTTCTGATTCTAAAATAAAATTTATATTCTAATTTTTTTAATTACCTTTTTAGATGAATGTAAATTTGATATTGAATTTTCATAAACCATTCACTGATCAATTATATTTTTATAGTAAGTAATAAAAATATTAACTAATCAATTTTTATTAAATAGTAAATAATAAACCATAGCATAAACTATACTAATATCCCTAAAATATGTAATAAATATAAATACTAAATTATAATATAAAATTAAATATTTATTCTATATATAGCAAATATATATTTCAGAATAGGAAGAAATTAAAATAAAATATAGAAATAAAAAAATACATAAAAATAAAATCAAAATTTGTTGTTATTTTAAATTTGGTTTTCATATTAGAATTTCAATATTATTTATATTTAAATAAGAGTTTTTTTTTTATCATGGTGATTTCTCATTTTCAATTAATATTTACTTTTATATGATTAAATATCTAATCCATTTTGAATTTCATAAAGCTACTCCATGTTAATTTTAATTTAGCCAAGATACTTTTTCTCTCTCTCTCTCTCTCCCTCTCTCTCTCTCTCTCTCTCTCTCTCTCTCTCTCTATATATATATTCCCTTCCCCAAAACCGAACACTCAACGTTTAAGAAGATAAAACTCTTCAAACCAACAGGACTCTTTGAAACAAAGAAAAGACTTTAACGAGAAACTCATCATTGCAACTTATCCATAAATGAATAATAAAGTAACGTAGTCCATTGTTCAACTTTGAATATTGGCTTTGATAAGTCAATAATTAAAAACAATATTACAAAGGTCAGAAACATAAAGTTATTGAATCGTCGACATATTATAATCCCTTGCCATTTGATTTGCAATACTTCTCCGAAGTATGTTTATCTCCATTGCTTCCTCATTTGATGTATCATCTACAACATCCACTTCTCTAGTTCCATATGGATACTTCGGATCTCCATATCGGGAAAAAATTTTATCCATCCTATCTTGATCACGAATATAATTATGAAGAGCACAACATGCAATTACAATAAGTGCTTGCTTTTTCATAGTAAATGGAGGCATGTGTCTCAAAATGGTAAAGCGATTCTTTAATGCCTCAAATGACCTCTCAATGACATTTCTTAAAGAATAATGTCTATAGTTGAATAATTCTCTTGCTATCCTTGGCCATCTTCCACTCCCCCTATAATCGTTCAGATGATACTGTTCACCTATAAATGGAGTTAAAAATCCCGACTGTGCTGCATAACTAGAATCTACCACGTAGTATTTGCCTATATATATTAGTTATGATATACAACGATGAAACAATCATAAAATGATTTTCTCCTTATAAACAAATCAAATACCTAGTGGTGGTCGAGGAAATTGCAATTGAGGAGTCGCAAGTGCTGCCGAAAGCACTTGACAATCGTTGGCAGATCCTTCCCATCCAGAATATACAAAAGTAAATTTCATATCAAACAGACAAACACATAACACATTCTGAGTGGTATTTCCTCTTTTGCCTCTATATGGGATTTGCTAAGACCTGGGGACAGTAACATCTATATGGGTGTCATCAATAGCACCTATGCAATCTTGTGAATTTATTTCGAAAAAAAAAATCATGTGAATTTATGAAAATTTAAAAATTATCAACTACATGTATTTGATGATGCACAATTGATATGAAAACTATACCTTGAAATAGCGTTCGTGGTTAGGATTCATAAGAATTTCCGGTGGAACAACATCAAATGATGGTGATTTGATAATCTCTTTTGCAAGTTTGAGAACTACTTTCAATACTCAATTAAAATACATGTTGATTGTATGTCATGAACGTTGAAATCTCTCACATAAATCTCTAGTTGAGTTATTATGACCAACCAAAGATAAGAAGATCCCAACTTGTTCATCTATCCTAATATACTGACTATCTTTCAACCAACCTTTTATCCTCATCAAATCACATAGGTTCAGAAAAACATACCTCTCCATCCTGAAGGTTTCATATATTCTATATGAATGTCCACAAATAAGCTCTCTCATCCATTCCGGTCCCGATAGATTGCTGTCCCTAATAGGTTCTTTCGTATGCACAGACATGTCCATCGCAACCATGCATAACCATCCTATCAATATGTCAAGAGCACCGTCATCCAAGAATTGGTCAACTGATTACACCTACTCATTAGACATACTATTTGATTCATCTTCCATAGTACCTATATCATCACACAAATATAATAACATTTATAAAGAAATCTGAAAAAAAAAAATCCAAACACGCTCTTAACAATTTAAGTTCTAAAGTAGAAGCAAATCAAATATAAAAATCTCACACAATCCATATTATCCATACAACAACACAAAAGAGTTTGAACAATTAAATCACACAGTTAAGTGAAAGCACATGCAATCCATAAAACACATCTCAACATCTATAATAGATATTGAAGAAGTCCATGTCTCCTTTCAGTTGGTGTTTTGATGAAAGCCTCTCTCCATATGGCACTACCACATGCTCGTTCCACTGCTTTGTTGTAAATATCTTGGTCCAAGTCATTCATATTAACCAGAATATCAATCACAATTGATATAGAGAAGGGGTCTTCAGGTGGAGGTGGTGGTGTGACTTGTGAGCTAACAGATCCACTTACAGATTGACTTGACCTAGCTTTGAGCATGTCTTGGATAGCTTTGCATGTGTTTGCAATATCAAATGAGGGACTATTTCTTCTCCTCTTGACATTTGGAGTCCTATCCAACCTGTGCTTGTTATGAATTGAAGTGGAAATATACTGGGATGTAAAAATGTCCTCATCAATTTGGTGTTCACCTAAGTCCTCTGGATCACCAGTTGCATTGCCACCACCATTGCCACCATCCTCTGACAATGTCACATCTTCGGCATTTCCTATGGCATGCTCTCAGTAGCATATGTATCACAAAATACAATGCACAGTTTAGGATATTGAGGAAATTCATTATTCTTGAATTTTGCCCAGTCATTATTATCTTGCAATTTTCACAATAATGACATATGTCAATAACATTATCAAATCTTCTAAAACTTACATCTATTATAATATCAAAATGATAGAAACTTAAAACATACCTTGATGTGAGAGTCTCAAATACTTGGATCGTCGACAACAACGATGCCATTCACATTATCCCAGCCAAAGCCAGATTGTGAAAGGAGCTTCTTAAAACTACCATACTGTCTTCTTAGTTTGTTCACCTTATTCTTTAACTGCAATATGTTATATTGGTATCCTGATTGTTTATTGAATTCAGCTCGTATGTTATTCCATCCTACTTTGTTAAAAGTAGAAGTCATGCGATTTCCTTTTTGATCTTCCTCAATCAACCAACAATCTTACAAACAAGTTGGTTAAAGGCTCGGTCCATTTTGCATTGAACACATCTTTCTTGGATGCCATTTTACCTTAATTGAGCATCATATAAATTAATTGAGATGACACTTAAAACTATCATGGAAGATAAAGTGTAACCGTAGGGAAAAAAAGAAAAAGATGCTCCAATGAAACTCACTTGATATGGCTTCTTATTCAAATGCAAACCCACAACTTCAAACCAACAACTTCCAACTGACCTGAAATAGGATCACTTACTTAGAATGAATCACAATCTTTCTACTAAAAATGAATCAACAACCTGGAAAAAATCAGATGAGAGGAACACTTTGAGGAAACAACTCAAAACAATATTTCAGTATATTTCTAACGTCCTTCGTGAACTTAAAGAGCTATATATTCAATGCAATGTGATGAAAAGGGAATAAGTAAATAACATGAGCCTCCTCTTTTGCATAAAGCTACTCCATGGAAACCTACAACCTATAGTTCATTAGCTTAACAAAACTAACCAGAATACAACATAACACCGTCAGTCATATGCTTTGAAAACATCCAAATGTACACATGAGGGATCATTCAAGTATAGTTTGCCCCATTGAACCAAGCACTATAACTGCACAACACAGTTTATGACTTCCCCCAACCCTGAAATGCCTAATCAGCCAAATTCACAATACAAATCTCACTTCCCCAGGCTCAAAACTGATGTACTTAGCACTAGAGCCTTTGTCTATTCGCGCCTCATCACAATCATAACTCCCAATCCGAATTGAGCGGGAGGATCACAACAGAAACCGATACATGAACATGAATTGCAATTGACCTCTCGGCCCACTTGCGACATTCAAGGACGTTAGAATTGTCACTCCCTACTACGACCCGTCCCGCTCTATTTCTTTTTCCTTCCCTCCATCTGCTGTCATTCGCTCTTTGCTTCCACAATATCTTATCCAAATATATAGAACCGATAGAACAAAGAAAGACACACACACACAACACATAAATGATCCAGTCGACAATGACCAATACATAAACATCAAAAGAAGTTTAATGAGTATGAAGTTTGCCTTCAGATGGGTGCTCGAAACTGGAGTCCACAATAGCACGAAGCAACTCTGGCTTCCAAAATAAGTCTCTAAAACCGGAGTTGTGAATCTTGACGTAACCCCTGCACGACATCAAAACAACAATAAGCTCTCCGCACAAAGAATCGACAATAGCCCGACTCAGTGGGCGCCCTCGCCGAGCTGGCTGAGGGGTAGCTTGCCCTCGGCCAACTCAACGAGGGCACCCACCGAGTCAGGCCTAGGGTGAGCGACGCCTGGGCCCACTCGGTGTTGCTCGCCCTCGGCTAGCTCGGTGAGGGCGCCCGCCGAGTCGGGCGTAGGGGTCCCTCGGCGTCACTTGCCCTCGGCCAACTCGACGAGGGTGCCCGCCAATTCGCCCTCGGCCAGCTCGACAAGCGACCCTTAGGCTCGACTCGACGAGCACCCTCGCCGAGCTAGCCGAGGGGTCGCTCGCCAAGGGACCCCCGGGCCAGACTCGGCAGGCACCCTCACCAAGCTAGCCAAGGGGTCGCTCACCGAGCGACCCCCTGACCCGACTCGGCAAGCGGCCAGAATCGGCGAGGGCGCCGCGCCAAGTCGGGCCCGAGGATCACTTAGCGAGCGACCCCTCGACCAAAATTGGCGAGGGCGCCCACCGAGTCGGGCCCGGGGGTCGCTCGCCGAGCAACCCCTCGGCCAGCTCGGCGAGGGCGCCTGCCGAGTCGGAGCCAGGGGTTGCTCCCGCCAGCCATCGCAAACGAAGAACCACCCATAGCTACAAGTGAAGGGAACTCACCTTGAACGAGCAGCTTCAACGATGAAGAAGCAGCAGTCGACAACGTCAGCGTTCTTGAGGAGCTCGCCGTCACCGTTGCCGTTCTTGAGGAGGGAGAGAGTGAGACTGAGTAGAGGAGATGAGAGGATGAAAGAGTGAGACTGAGCAAAAGAGAGTGAGACAGTCAGCAAAGGAGATGAGAGGGAAGTGGAGAGGACAAGAGATCGTCGAGCAGAGGACATAAGATTTTGATTCTTTCTTTGATTCTTGGACTAAGAGTCAAAATTTTTTTATTCTCAAATTGTGACATCCAAATTTTCGGGTTCTAATTTCGACTGGATAAATAGAGCCGTTTTTTTTTTCAATTAAAGTCAGGGATTGTGAAATTGGGATGCAAGTGGGCTACATTGGTAAGGAAAAATACCAATTGGAATGATGAGGTGTTGAATAAATTAATGGGGGTCGATTTGATTTGATTCAAGTGGGATTAAGGTCTAATTGGAGGGAAAAACCTAGCAAAATTCATATGCCATATCTACCCCCACACTTTGCACTACCTAAATGCTTCTAGAAGGGGGCATAATTGTAAAAAAAAAAGGTGGGTCGATGACAGCTGGTATGGCCCGCGTGTAGATGACCTAAGAGAGAGAGAGAGTAAGAGAGAAAAAAGAGAAACCGGTTTTCTCTTCTTCCCTTCTCTCTCCCATCGCTGTCTCTCTTTTCCCATTCTTCTTCTTCGGTTTTGCGACGCCATGGAAGCCGAAGGCCAAAGGAAACAACAATTATCGTTGCTCAGACTAGGGCTACCACCGCCATCGCGCCGGAGTCGCCGCTGCTGCTCAGCAACCGCCCGCGTGCCCTCCGCCTCTTCTCTCTTCCTCTCCCTCTCGGCCATTCAAACATAGCAAGGGCAGAAACAGAGACAACAGCTTGCTGTCACAACCAGCTGCCGTAATTGGAGCCAAGGCCGTCGTTGCCGCCTCACGCTGCACACCATCGTAGCTTCATGACCACTCAGCCGCGCCGACCACCCCGTCCAGTCGAGCTGCCGTCCACGAACCGCCTAGCCAGTTGCTGTTCGGTGGTCATGGGGGACGGTAGAGACCCACCGGAGCTCCCTCCGACCTCCTCTGGCCACCATCCGACCTCACCGGAGTCCCCTTGCCCTCCGCTGGCCCTTTCCAGCTTGAATCAGCGTAGGAATTGCCTTAACTAGCCACGCATAGAGAGTTCGAAAATGGGTATGGCAGCAGATGTTTGGCCCGTTTTGGCCGTCTTCCCAAGCTCGGATGCTCGGCCCGCTTTGAGGAAAGTCGATCCTCGCGTCGAGCCCATCGTTTTGAGTGAGTTTTACTCACTAAAACCTTCTTAGTTTGCTAATTACACTTAAAGGTTGATTAGTGTTAGTTAAGTGTAATTAGATGATTAGATTAGAATTGATTAGCGATTATTAGTTAATTGCATTGCATATTAGTTATTTGATTAGTGTACTTAGATAGAGAATTGCCTATAGTATTTATTTGGTTAGTCCTGAGATATCGCATTATAAAATCGACCAAAAGTAAGGGATGTGCACATGCCTGAGGATCGGGGCGTGACATCCTCTTTTTGTGATATCAGAGTAATGGTTAGGTATTAGAGTGATAAGGTGCGATGACCTATGGGATAGTAGTAGGAAAGGCCTTTAAATTCATGACTAATGCATGTCTATGATAGCTAATTTGTAGCTTATTTGTGGATCACTCGAATTCTAATGTGGTATTAGAATTAGAAAACAGGTTTCTATAAAGATCCTATAGTTTGAGTGATCAGGAGCTGAGGGCTACTAGTAAGAGGACAGTAGCCTCTGTGACCCGGGAATGAACGCTGACAAGGATCGGTGGCCGAGGTGGTTGTGGCAGAGCGCCAGCTTAGGCCAGCGTGCGTGTAAGAGTACCACCATAGGTCGGTACTAAGAGTGTAGCAGCACCGAGTGATCCTAGGTCCAGCAGGATCGTTCAAGTGCAAGTTTTTCCCAAGGAGCTTGTTGAGCCAGTAAGTTTGGGATCAAGTCGAAGTTATTGCCACACATGCCAAGGTTTAGTAAGGAGACGAGATCTGGGAGCAAGCCGTTGCAACTAAGTTGAGGTTCAAGTTCAGTAGAGTTGGAAATCAAGTTGGAAAGGAGCCTATGACCAGAAAAGTGTATTTTATTCCGCCCCTCAAGAAAGACGGGATAGGCAGGTCAACATCGGATCAGAACGTTATGGGTCATGGAAGCTAACATGGATCGGCCCCGTGTCCTATTAAGACGAGTGCTTGTTATGACTGTGACCGATAAGGTCACTTGGCAAGAGACTGTCTTAGAAGGCCGATGGGATAGGTTGGAAGGAGTGAGCTACAGAGCATATAGTAAAGTTTTTGAAACAGGCCTCCAGTGCAACCAAGAGGGTATGCTATCACCTAACATGAGATACAGGACTCACTAGGTGAGTGTCAAAGATATGGAAGGAATGCATGGATTAAACTTGTGTTCGAGAATGACTAGAACGTGCTTTGATGGTAGTGAGCACAGCCGTTAGGTGAGGGACTATCAGTTGGAGTTCAAGAAGAACACCAACACTGCTACTACCAATATGACGCCAATAAGATGGCAAAGAATCAAGAACGGAACTGACCATGCTTTGATTAATGGAAGAATGTTTTGAGGTGATTCTTATCATAATAGTGCCTCAGAGTATTGGGAATGCAATTGTGGAATTTCAGTTGTATGTTAAGGCTGTAGGAAAAGAACCACTGATTAGAGTTGCATTTCATTGGCTATTGGTGTATAACTTTATCGCCAAGTGCAAAAGGAATTAACTCCAAGAGTATCTTATGGTCATAAATTGTTATGGTGGAGTAACCCAGCTTATTCCGGGAGCATGTAAAAGTACCGAGTTTTACTAAGAGTTGAGAAGGGTCCCTGACTTCTTTAATCTCGTCACTTGAGGCAATCCGTTTGTTAGACGGAGGTTGCCTAGGTTACTTGACAATTGTCAAAAATAAGACAAATTGAAGAATTGAAAATTGAGGACTCCTCAGTAGTCCAAGAATTCCTAGAAGTGTTGCTAGAAGGATTATCAGACCGTTGCCAGAGAAAGAGATAGAATTACGTACGAGCTAGCATCCGGAACGGAACCATTCTCTAAAGTTTCTTACCGGTTGTTGTTGCCTAAATTGATAGAACCAATGGTGCTAATGTGAGGATTGATGAATGAGGAATTCATGCATATCGGTGCATTACCTAGGGGAAACGTCAGCTTCATAGTGAGAAAGAAAGAAAGATGGTTCGTTGCAATTATGCATCAATTGTAGTCAACTCAATCAAGTGACAATCAAGGACAAGTGTTCATTGTCAAAGATCGATGAATTGAGTGATTTGTTATAAAGAGTGTTGATGTCTTCAAGGATCAACATGATAATAGGTTATTGTCAGTTGAGAACCAGGAAGGAGGTTATACTGAAGACAACATTTCACTCTTGATTTAGCCCTTAGAGAATAATGTAAAGCCATTTGATTTGACGGACGCTCTAGCAGCTGTCATAGATTTGACAAACCGAGTGTTCAAAGAATAACTAGATCAATGGTGTTCATGTGGTGTAGCGACATTATAGGGTGTTCATTAAGTGTTGAGAATCATGAGATGCCCCTAAGAATGGTCGTGTGGTTACAGGTAAAGGAATCTTCATGGACCAAGCCAAGATCAAATTAGTTGTTAGCGGATCGAGACCGATAACAATGTCAGAGATCAAAAGCTGTGGGGATTGGACAGATTACTACAAAAGGTTCGTGAAAGAATTTTCAGTATCAGTATCATCGCAGGATTGACCTCTTGAGAAAGAAGAGAAATTCATCGGCATTGACAAGTACGAGGATAGTTTCCAAAGCTTAAAGGACGGGGTACGTATTGATGCAACATGAGAAGATTGTTGCATAACCATTCCGCCAGTTGAGACCCAATAAATGGAATATGAAACGATATCGTGAATCAGAATTTTAACAAGACTATAATAGTGATATTGAGTATCACCTTGGAGAAACAAAACGAGTCATTAATGTGTTGAGCCAAGAGTCTTCAATTGTGCATAGACTAACTAAAATATAGACTTTACTTAAAAAGGGTTCAAAATGTGGTTTTCAAATTTGAGGTAGGCGACCTTTTAAATTTTATAGCCGCTCTTAAAGTTGAACCATATATTCAAGTTAGAATCGGCGCCAAATTGATAGACAAAGAAGTTTAGAAGATCTTATAAGAGGATACTGGTAAGAAAGAACCTGACTTTAAGATTTCTGAGGATGGAAAGTTTGGGTTCCATGAGTGATTGAATACACTTGACAATGTAGCACTTAAGGAAAAGATCTTGTCAGAAGATCACTATAGTATTGCAGTTTTGACTAGATGGTGCAAGTAAATTAGAATCGACGTCAGCTAGATTGGTAGGCCGATATGAAGATAGATATCGCCAAGCAGGTTGCAAGTGTTAGAGGTGTCAGTAAGTGGAAGTTTAGTAATGCAAACCCAAAAGGTTTTACCATTACTCGAGAGTCCCAAGTGGGAATGGAAATATATCACAATAGAACATTGTGATAGGTTTACTAAGGATTCAGAGGATTACTGATACCATTTGAGGATAATAGTCGATCGCTAGATGGAGTTAGTCCACTTTGGTACAGTACGAATAGATCTTGTTTTGAGTGTGTGACATCCAGATTTTCAGGCTCTAACTTCGATGGGATAAATTGGGCATTTCATCGACGCGACTACAATGTTTTTCTCTGAGTTGACCACTCACGAGATAACTAGACTAGCTAGGTAAGCTATTAAAAACTTTAAGGCAGATAGACTGAGAATTCGACCATGAATCGACTTCTCGACCGTGCTCATCTTTAGGGATCATTACAGCATAGTATAAAATTGATTTGAAATTAGAGATAGGTCGATTTGACTGAGATGAATGACTAATCGTGGGTGACTCCACTAAATTGGAAAACTCTCGTCAACCGGCACTAATTTGATTTTATTGTCGTTTTGGTACCCTGTGTCCGTATTTGAATCTTTGAGATTTTCACGACAATTGAGAGTCGCCAATGTGTCGAGTGGGTTCATTGTGGTTCGAAGAAAATCAACCACGGGTCATTTATCCTAAAAAGCTCTGAAAACTATCCAATAGCCTAGGTCACACTAAAAGCGTGTCGGAGTGAAATTAACCGCCAATCTAAGTTCGATTTTAGAAATTGAATATTCTATCTTATCATAGAGTGGGTATACTGAAGTGTGTGTGCATCAGATAATTCGCCGGCATGGAGTGTCGGGGATGAATTATATTTCAAATCTAAATCAGAGATTATAAATTTGGCAAAGTTTTCAAAGGGTTCTTTCTTAAGCAATGTATAGCAGAGGGTACATAATTTCAATGGTGAAAAGAAAGTGAAGAAAGATTACAGGCCAGAGTCAGCTCAGTAATCAGTGTTTGCAGTTGTCAAATCAGTGTTAGAGTAAAAACTGCTCAGAACTGTCAGAAATTTTGAATCGTTGAGCTTCAAAGGTTTATTAGGGAGTCGAGAAAAAGAGATCAGATGTTGATGACAAAGTGTCTTATGTCAGAAGCTCAATTCAGTTGTTGGTCCAAAAGAGCAGAGTTTGTGTACCAAGATAATCTCCTTAGTCAAAGTGGTCTGACAACACCACAAGACCGAAGGATTAGAGTGCGAAAAAGTGAGACTCGATGAGACGACAATACACCCACCTTTTGTTTAAGGATTGGTAAAGGTTTAAATTTCGATGACGAAATTTTTATAAAAGGGGAAAAGTTGTTACATCCAGATTTTCAGGTTCTAATTTCGATTGGATAAATAGAGCCGTTTTTTGTTCAATTGAAGTCAGGGATTGTGAAATTGGGATGCAAGTGGGCTACATTGGTAAGGAAAAATACCAATTAGAATGATGAGGTGTTGAATAAATTAATGGGGGTCGATTTGATTTGATTCAAGTGGGATTAAGGTCTAATTGGAAGGAAAAACCTAACAAAATTCGAATGCCACATCTAGCTGTTGACACCTAAATTTTTGGGATTAATTTTTGCTAAATAAAAAAAAATCATAATCACACGGCACATAGTTTAGAAACATTTCATTTTTATTTTGTTTTATTTTAGGCCACCGGTGAAATGAGGATTTTTTTACATATTCCGTTCAGATTTTTCACATATTCAAGTAATATACACTGGGGGTGTATTTTGATTGAAAAGGGAATTTTTTTGGATGGAATATGCGGAAAAAGCAAAAGAGAATATTGCACGAGCAAAATTGGAAACGAAATATGCAATAAAGATTCAATTTTTTACCCTATAAAAGGTGTGATGGGGTACACAAAAAAGGGGGACACACAATTCCATACACGGCCACCATTGGGAGAGGACGCTGGTTCATGAGAAAAGAGAGGGCAGCGACATTTAAAACCCACCGATGGCAATCTAGAGAGTGGAGACGGAACGTGAGGGGAAGGGGGTTGGCTTTCTCTCTGCAATGGCTCGTTGAAGCTTCCCCGCAACATCTCGGCGCAATCTTTAGCAAATCTTTGCCACATTAAACAAGCCTTCGAGCCAGCATTGGAGTTCCAGCAGTCATACGGGTTTCCCGAAGATAGTCCAGCAACCTCCAGGTGAACATTCAGCGAACCAGCTCCAAGGTGTCCTTGGCAGGTTTTCAGCAATATTCCCGCCACGACTAGCCTTAGTCGTGCCTCATCAAGCAGCTGCAGGGTACACTAATAACCCCAGTTGAGAATTCCATCCTCTGGTCATGCGCTCAAGTTCCAATCGACGCCGATTTCGGAGCTGCCTTGGTCTCTCCACCACAACGTTTTCTTGAGTCAATGGTCTTCTCGGAGTACCCAATAGAGGACGTCCCACATTGGAGTGAGGGGAGCACTCGTTGGTAGAAGAGAAGTCAAACTTGGGAGCACTTCTCCGTGGGTTTTGACTTGTGTGACCAGAGACGCCCACAAAATCAACGTCCCTTCGATGCAATAACCCGCCATGCTGAACTACTGCTGGTACTGAGCCACCGTGAATGCTGCCGCGATCATTGGTCATCCCCATCATCATCCGAGCTCGTTGTTTGTGGATTCTGATTTGGAAAACCTTATCCAATATCGAGAGCTAGGTAAGATTCTTGAGTCAATTTTCTCACATTTTATTGCTTAATTCATGAGATTGCAACCCTGTTTGAATATTTGTGTGTTACTGCTGTACCCAAAAAAAAATCTTTTGAATCCCCATGAATTAGGAAATCTTCCTAATTTCACAACGTGCATAGGATTGTTAGTCCGATTTTCAAGCTCGAAATCCGACTCGCAATTACTTTAAAAAAATTGCCAATCCGATCTCCCGCTCGAGATCCGATTCGTGATTTATGTGAAATTAGGCCAACCCGATCTCATGCTCGAGATATGGTTCGTCGATTTGGGTATCAATATGGCTTGATTTGCTGTGGTGTTACTTAAATTAGTTTTCTTTTAAAAAAAAATCAAAAAACAGTTTTAGGGTTTGCATGTTCATAATAGGTATTTTATTTCGAATTTTCAAAAATAAAAAAATCAAATCAATTAACTTAGGTTGCTAGTTTTTTTTTAAAAAAAAAACTTGGATTGCATGTTTAATTATTTGGCGATTATAAATTTCGAAATTAAAAAAAAAAGGAAAAAGGAAAAACACAAAAAAAGTCATTATGCATATGTCATGTAAAATCAATGCATCTTTTGCACGTCATTGCATATTAGAATAAATTGCATGCTTATTTAGAATAAAAACCATGTGCACGTCATATAGAATTAGGTTCATATAATGCATGTCATTTAGTGATTTTTATTAGGTCAATTTAATTAGAAATTGTCAGTCATTAGATTAATTTAGATTGCATATTTAAATGTTGCATTTCCTTAATTTCGAATCTCATAGAAAATACAAAGAATTATTTAGAATAAATCATCTCATGCTTAGGATAGACTACATGCTTAGTTATGTCATATTGCTTAGGTCATATAGCTAAGTCATGTTGCCATGTCATATCATTTCATGTTAAATTAGTGGCATGCATTGCATATTGCATAATTTTCATTAAATAAGTGAAAACAAAAAAGAGAAATTGCGTGTTAATTAGAAACCATATCCAAAGTTGTTGATGTGGATTTTGAATTAACATTGCAGATGCTTTCGTTGCTACGAGGTAAGTCCTGCATTTTCTATTTGCTTTCTTGGGTGTTAAATTGATGGTTTGTGTACCCGCATGATCACCTTACATGTTAGGAAAATAGATTTAAAATCAATTCAAGCTGCCTGCAAAAACATTTTTGAAAATAAAAGAATGGTACCGAAAGGGCATTAGAGAAATCTAGTGTAACCAAGTCCCTGTACCCATAGTCTCTGGTTCGTAGGAGTAAAATAATTCTCCTGTTATTTTACTTGGGTTTCTAATCGACCCACCAAAAATAGATTAGTGGCGACTCCTAATTGAAAATCAATTGCATGTTAAGAACTTGAACCTAAGTCGCGAATTGGTATGGGCTTGGGAGAGCCCGAGTTAAGTCTAGGCTTAACAATCCATTAGCAAAATCCTAGGTGGTTCACACCCCGAAAAAATTGGTCGCGACACTACCCCACACTTTGCACTACTTAAATGCTTCTAGAAGGGGGCATAATTGTCAAAAAAAAAAAGGGTGGGTGGATGACAGCTGGTATGGCCCGCGTGTAGATGACATAAGAGAGAGAGAGAGAGAGAGAGAGAGAAAAAGAGAAACCGGTTTTCTCTTCTTCCCTTCTCTCTCCCGTCGTTGTCTCTCTCTTTCCGTTCTTCTTCTTCGGTTGTGCAATGCCATGGAAGCCGAAGACCAGAGGAAACAGCAACCATCATCGCTCAGACCAGGGCTGCCACTGCCGTCGCACTGAAGTTGCCACCGCTGCTCAGCGACCACCTGCGTGCCCTCCGCCTCTTCTCTCTTCCTCTCCCTCTCGGCCGTTCGAACACAGCAAGGGCAAAAACAGAGACAGCAGCTTGCTGTCACAACTAGCCACCGAAATCGGAGACAAGGCCGTCATTGCCGCCTCACGCCGCACGCCATCGTAGCTTCGCAACCACTCAACCGCGCCGACCACCTCGTCCAATCGAGCTGCCGTCCACGAACCGCCTGGCCAGTTGCTATTCGGTGGTCATGGGGGATGGTAGAGACCCATTGAAGCTCCCTCCGACCTCCTCCGACCACCGTCCGGCCTCACCGGAGTCCCCTTGCCCTCCGCCAGCCCTCTCCAACTCAAATCAGCGCCAGAACCGCCTCAACCAGCCGCACACAGAGAGTTTGAAAATGGGTATGGCAGCAGACGTTTGGCCCGTTTTGGCCATCTTCCCGAGCTCGGATGCTCGGCCCGCTTTGAGGAAAGTCAATCCTCACGTCGAGCCCATCGTTTTGAGTGAGTTTTACTTACTAAAACCTTCTTAGTTTGCTAATTACATTTAAAGGTTGATTAGTGTTAGTTAAGTGCAATTAGATTATTAGATTAGAATTGATTAGCGATTATTAGTTAATTGCATTGCATATTAGTTGTTTGGTTAGTGTACTTAGATAGAGAATTGTCTATAGTATTTATTGGATGCTTCGTGGGATTTTTCCCGACCCTTATCGGGTGTTAATCAGGCAATTCGGGCCTAAATGGTATTTTTAGGAATTAAATATTAATTTTCGAAATTAATTATTTAATTATTTATTTTTCGAAAATTCAATTGGGATGGCCAGTGACCGGGATTTTATGCTGATGATCGTGGCGTAGTCCGTTTATTTAATTGAGCTTCATATTGTGCTAAATTGGAATTATTATGTTTATTTATTTAATTTTCGAAATTAATTATTTAATTATTTATTTTCTGGAAATTCAACCGGGATGACCAGTGACTGGAATTTCGTGTTGATTTTTGTGGAGTGGTCCGTTTATTTAATTGAACTTTAATTCATGTCGAATTGATTTAATGGTGCATTTTTGAGTTATGTTATTAAATAATGTAATTTTGGCCTTATGATTGAGAATTGGTCGGGCATCGGTTGTCAGTGTTGAAAGTGAGTTGGTAAATCACCTGGAGAATTGACGTGGCCCAGTGAATTCGAATGTCACCTGGGAAAGACCGTGGCCTAGTGAATTGGAATGTCATCTTGGCAAAAATGTAGCCTTAGAGAATGCACGTGGCTTGGAGACTCGACATGTCTTCTTGGAGAATGCACTTGGCTCGGTGACAGAGTATGACATTGTAAAAAGGGTCAGGTGGGACCATAAAGCCATTAGATCTTGAGAAGGTCGGGTGGGATCATAAAGCCACTAGATCTTGAGAGGGTTGGGTGGGACCATAAAGCCATTGAATCTTGGAAGGGTCGGGCGGAACCGTAAAGCCACTAAATTTAAGAAAGTTGCTTGGTGGGGCCGTGATTACCACCTATAGATAAGTTGTGTCCTAAGGACGGTGATTTATAATTGGGAATTGAGTTGGAATAATTGAAATAACCGTGAGTGGTCTTGTTGGTACGTAATCGATTAGGTCGATTGATCATCGCCTTGATTTGATGTTGTGGATTGAATGATTGAATGGAGATGACCGTGAGTGGTCTTCTTGGTGTGTAATCGACTAAGTCGATTAGATCGATGTTTCGATCTATGATATGATTGCTTGGGTGCCTATTTGATCTGTGCTAATATGCATGTGGAATCTTAGGCTAAGGTAAGTTCTCTGACTCATGTTGTGCATAGGCAACCCTAAGGTGTATTAGTTTACTAATCGGGTCTTAGTGTGGTAGAACTTGCTGAGACATAGTCTCATTCCGGTTTGGGGAAAACATTTCAGAACCCTGATAAAGAACCTGATGAGAAAGAACTCGAAGAGAAGTATCTAAAGGAGAACCATGAGGATGATCCAAAGTAGGATCCTAATGACTTTTGCTATGGAACCAATTTGAGTAGAAACCAATCGTTTTAGTATGGCTTGTATATGAACATAAGGGTGTTGGTTTTCAGGTTCAATTTCCTAGTCCTACTTGTATATCCCATTACTTTATTGTCTAGGGATTTTAGAACTGCTTCCGCATGTGCTATTAAAAAGGAAACGGGTCGGCGATATGTAGTCCTGGGATATCACATTATAAAATAGACCAAAAGTAAGGGATGTGCACACCCCATGACTGCCAACCATCGCTGCTAATTACCGCCGCAAGATTGCCGCCCACCACCCATGGGAGGGGGTGGTAGCTAGTGAGCTGTGGGCGACAGTCCTACGGCGGCGTTCGGCAGTGACAATCGGCAGTCGTGCAGCGACAGGCAATAGTCTTGTGGTAGTTGGCAACGGCAGGCTACCGACAGACGATGGCGGTCATCGGCTGGTGAGCCATAGGCAGCAGCCAGTGGGCTACAGCAGCAACCATCGCCAGCAATCACCGGCAATCGGTTGTCGATGGTGGCCACGAGCAGCAGAAGGTGGCCGACGGTTGGCAGGCATCCGATGATGGCCGTTATAAGGAAGAAGAACAAAAAAAAAATAGAAAAGAAAAAAAACTTATTTCTAAAAATTGTTCTCAAGAACAATAAGCTATTTTTTTTTTTATTTCTTGTTTATGTTCCAAATCTATTCCCCAATCACTTTTCTATTATGGGGAATAGAAAAATAAGTTGGCATTACCAAACAGATTTATATTCTCTTTTTGTTCCAAAGAACAAAAGAACATAAATTGGGAGAAATAGAAACGTTACCATGCAGGCGCTAATTCACTGGTCGTGCCATTCATGAACGTGACCAACTTCCTGTTAATGCTTTTGATGGAGGGGAAAAGCTAGATCATTGGCTTTATTATAACTCAAGAAGGTTTGACAGACTTTTGATTCAGTTCGAAATTCAATTTCAAAGAAAACAAGCCCATAACTCCGTAATTCACCTTGATCACTCCGTCCTCGATCCTCTTCATTGCCCCAACGTCGATGGTGGGGAATTGTCCGGTCGTTGCTTTCAGATAGAATGGACCTTTCTTTGGCCTCCGAAGGCCGTACTTGAAATAGTCACCATATTTTGGTATGCTAAGTAGTACCATGATGATGCAACGATTCGGCATGGGAGGAATTTTAACAAAACCATACCAAGAAACACCATTTCCTTGGTAACGACATGTACCCGCGAATTCTCTTCATTAGGCTATTAAGGTCATGAAGAAAACGTAGCCACTATCTATAGCTATAAAAGAAGATAAGGGCTTCATTTGCTCTCTATATCATTTCATCATTAAGACGTTTGTCACTCCAAGTAAATGGATTCCTTAATCATTCGAATATGTCTGGTCTGTTGCAAGAGATCCCACTATCAACTCCCGACTGAATTTCCACGAAAATATTAAAATTCTCTAATTTCCATCCGCTTACTAAAGAAGGAAAATTGCATGAGTTTAAAGAAAGAGTTTGCATACGGGACTTCGAGAAACAATAGAAGTGTTGGCGCCATGACTCCACAAGTCGTAATCAATGTCCATCCCTGAGTTCCCACATCCCACCACCAGCACGTTGCTCCCTCTGAATTCCCTCCCATTCCGGTAGTACCTCGAGTGCATCGCCTTCTCGTCGAAGCTCTCTAAGCCGTCGACCTCTGGTGTCACGCCTTCGCTGTTCTCCCCGCTCGCCACCACCAAGAACTCCGCCACGTAGAACTCATGCTCGCCCAA
The DNA here is from genome assembly GCA_017140255.1 of Eucalyptus paniculata subsp. matutina. NCBI lineage: Eukaryota > Viridiplantae > Streptophyta > Magnoliopsida > Myrtales > Myrtaceae > Eucalyptus > Eucalyptus paniculata. The sequence goes on along the minus strand of CM029436.1, from coordinate 45,938,260 downwards.
GCCCGTGTTTCTCGCTGCGATCCGCCACTTGCCAATTAGGTCATCGTACGACGCGCTCTCGACAGACCGTCGGCAATACAGCTTTATCTCGAACTCTGACTCGTCATCGTCGAGGTATTCTATGAATTAGGCCCTGGGGATAAAGGTGGGTGAATCGGAGGGGAAGGGCATGTGGGGGAGCTCGCAGAATTGCATGGCTAGGTGGAGCTTCAATCGATCGTACGACCTGTTTCTCCAAAGAGAGGCCGAGCAATCCTCTCTCTCGAGCACGATGTTGGCTATGCCGAGGCGGTTCAAGCATGCCACTGCCGCTAGGCCTGAAGGCCCTACGCCAACAATGGCCACCACAACCTCTTCCTTGCTGACCTTCGCCATGGATGATTTGATTCTCCTTGATTCCACAGCTATGGTGTTTTCAGGGATGGGGCTTTGGTAGATGCAAGCTCGGGTGCTTTTTGTAGAGGGAGAGTGTACACTCATTGATGGTATGCCTCGATTCACCTTCGCTCATATGGAAGTTTCAATGCGCAGGTTCAAAAGCTTACTTGAAATGGCCATCGGTCCACTTCATCCCTAGAAATTACATTGGATTGTTTTTTCCTATTATATATACTTTATCTAACTATGGAGTCATCTAAAATTCGCATTAGAATCTTTGACTGGATGAGTCTTTGACCTGTGCTTAATTCCTCTTAATTTTTCAATGGAAACAAAAATCTTATGCTATGACGTGTTCTATTTAGTGTTGATTTTCAAGCAAGAAATTGAATAGGGAGATTAAATTTACCCATTTAGGGTGTGCATGGCAACGTTTCTATTATGGGGAATTATTTCTTTTTAGAAATAGTTTTTTTCTATTTTTATTCCGGGAACAATTTCCGAGTAAAATAAGGTGTTTGGAAATTATACAAAATTTCTATTTTTGAAATAAAAAAAAAAGAATAGAAATGTGTTTGGTAAAAATTAATAAATTTTTGTATTTATTTATTTATTTTTCTTACTCATGGACTGCCGATCACCACCCGCCGCCACACGATCGCCGCACGACCGCCGACTATTGCCGCTAACCATTGCTGCAAGATTACCGCCCACAGCCCACGGCCGCAAGAGGGGGCGATGGCTGGTGAGCTATGGGTGGTAGTCCTGCGGCTGTAGGCGGCAGTCGTGCGGTGATTGGCGACGGCAGGCTGCCAGCAGAGGGTGGCGGTTGTCGGCCAATGGGCCGTGGGCGAAGGTGGGTGGGCTACAAGCGGCAACAACCGTCGCCAGCAATCGCCGGCGATTGGCTACTAACGATGGCCACAAGCGGTAGGAGGTGGCCAACAGTGGCCGGCGCCCAAACAGATTTCTGTTATTTTTTTGTTTCGAGGAACAAAAGAACAAAAATCGGGAGAAATAAAAACGTTACCATGCAGGCCCGAAATCAGTCCAATTGAAAGGTTTAAAGTTAATTTCCAATGCAATGTATTTAGAACTTCTTTAGTACTTTTCCCCGTAGCGTAATAGAGTCGCTCATTCTTTTCTTGTTTTACCATGCGCACAAAACCACGTAAATTGTATATTCAAGGTGCAAGATGATTTAATATATGACCCAATTCTTTTGACTCATATTCCTATATAAGCTTTTCATTTTAAGCTCAAAATTCACCATTAAAAAAAAAAAAAACTCAATTGAGCTTTGCCTAGACAGGAGTAAGAGTACTTGAAACTATCTTTTTATGAAGGACGTGACCCTTGTCTATGACACTACCCTCAAAGAAGACCGCGACTGTTTTCATGTGTATACAAAGAGAGATGATTGGATTATAAGCGACGGTGGAAGTCGAAGCGCCATTATTGGAAAGATCTCAGAGATTTACAAGTTTAACAGTTTTTGAGCTATTGTAAAAATAATTGTTTGTTGAACGAATTCTTGAATAAGTGGACTTCACAACAATTTATAATTATTCATTATTTGATTTTTTTTTGTGGTTCAAAATAAACTGTTATTCTTGAAGTGGATTAAAAATTCACACCAGATCATTTCTCTTCTTGTACCCACTTGAGTGATGAACTCCCCTTCAAAATTACGTTGACCGGGCATCATTGTGTACCCACCCCTCTCCATTCTCATTGCTAGCAAACACTAGGAACCTCCCCACATGCGCCTCACTCACCCGACAAAGTATTCTTAGCCTCGACCCGCCGCTTCCCGGCATTCGTGTCAAAACTCGCTGAGATCATGTGCCGATTATACCGAGGCTCGACGTGGAAACTTTTCATGTAGGTCTTCAAATAACTTTGGAAGCAGCTTTTGGGAAGAAAAGAAAATGTATTTAGACGAGTAAGGCATGTGAGGGAGCGTGTAGAATCGTGTGCCAATATGGAGTTTCAACCGGTCGCAGGTCCTCTTCTTCCGGAGAGAAAGGCACGGCAATCCCTCTCTCTCTCTCTCTCTCTCTCTCTCTAAAATGATGTTGGCGATGAAGAGGCAGTTCAGGCATGCCGATGCAGCGACGCTCGAGGACCCGTGCCCATAATCGGTACTCCCATTTCAATTTCTTTTTGGATAGTCATGTTATTGTACATAAGTTTATGAATATATCTATATAGGCTTTGATAGCATAACAATTTTTGAGAATAACAATTTCTAGGGAGCCATAAATTCTTAAAAAAGCGAATCCCACAATAAGTCATAATTATTTGCTATTTAATTTTTTTTGTCTAAAACTTACTATTATTCTCACAGTCAAATAAAAACTCTCACTCAATCATATCTCATGTAGTGGAACATGGCTTATCCTTAAGATTTTTTTTTTCCTTTTCCGAGACAAGTGGGTAAAATGTGTTCCCACCATGCTTTGAACAATGTAGAAGTGGCTTCATATAAGGAATGTCGAATCGTAATTTAAGAGGTTGTCAAGTTTTTCTTTCTAGTCTTAGATTGCGACCGATCTTGTTTTGGTCCCAATTATGTGGCAAGCAAGTTCTCGCAAATCAAAATTTAGCCAAAACACCTTATTAATTTATGCTTTGATAAAGCTTGATTACTGTATATACAGCGATGTTATCATGGACCCTCTACAATTCATCAGTACAAGCCGCATGTACGACATGCAAGTGTCACGGGCCAATCGATTGGGATTGTGACCGTGCGACGACTCAGGTACTTTTGGATCGACATGGATCGTCCAGGTGCCTAAGCCAAGCCTTGCTCGATCGATTGCACACTTGCTCGCTCACCCGGATCGCAAAAGAGAGAGAGTTCCTAAAGAGAGTAGCTCTAGAAAGAAAGGAGCCTTTGTATTGCTTAATGGCTGGATGGTTACAAATAAGGGAGAGGGCACCCCTTCTTATACTAGAGGCCCTCTAATTACCTCCAATGATCGAGAATTCGCCTGGTGAACGAGATCGTAACGCCAAATCTACTAACTACCGACACTAATGACGAGAATTCTAAACTTTGGCTCAATTACCGTATCGTCCATCCTTGGAACGTTCCGGAATAGCTCTTGTTGGGAATCTTAGTGATCGCAGGAGGTCCTCCACGGAAAGGCATGACCCTTTAGCTGCAGAAACCTCTTCGTTGTGACACAAGCATCGCATTCTTATTTTTCTCACTTGCTCTTCCTTCGGCACCGAAGTTCGAAGTTAATGTCATTAGCTACATTCCGCGCATTGCTGGCAATGCCGAACAGGCCCGCTTGAGAGAAGCCGACACTGTACAAGCCATTTTCTCCTTTCCATTGGTCCCGGACCTTGGTCATGCCTTGAACATTGAAGAGATCATCTCCACCCTAATTAAGTTACCGTATATATCAAGAGGAACAAGGAAAACTTATCAATTGATTTTCTTTCTTCTAATAGCTAAAGCAATTATTATTAAGTGACTTAAGGGAAAGAATTAAGATAAATGAAATTTACCTGGAGCCATTTCCGGACATTGCTTTTGTAGCCAGTGGCAAAGATTATGGCCTCAAATTGACTACTTGTGTCGTTTAAAAAAGTGACCAGCTTGCCATGAATCCTTTTGATGGAGGGGAAAACCTGCATCGTTTGCTTTATTATAACTTGTGAAGGTTTAACTTGCTTTCCATTAGATATTAAATTCTTTTTCAAAGATAAAATGCCTATAATTACTCAATCTACCTTGATTTCTCCGTCCTTGATCCTTTCCATTGCCCCGACGTCAATGGTGGGGGATCGTCCGGTCGCTGCTTTCAGATGGAACGCACCATTTTTCGGCATCTGAAGGGTTGGTGCAGTCGCCATACTTTAGCTTGCTGAGTAGCCTCATCAAAATGTCAACGATTCGGCGCGGAAGGAATTTTATTAAAACCATGCCGATAAACACCATTTCCTTGGTAAAAACATCCACCTGCAAATACTCTTTATTAGGCTATACTTCTTACAGGATATTAACATTTAAATATATGGGAGCAATATGAAATCAACTACTTTCTTCTTCCAATCAACTCGCGATCGAATGTTCTTAGGAAGGTAAACTTTGCTAGTTTCCATCCCCACCGAAAAGGAAAAATGCATGAATTGAATTATAGAAAGAGTCTGCATACAGGGCTTCGAGCAACAATGGACGTGTTGGCACCATGGCTCCACAAGTCATACGCAATCTCCATTCCTGAGTTCCCACAACCCACCACCAGCACGTTTTTCCCTCTGAATCCCCTCCCATTCCGGTACTTGTTCGAGTGCATCACTTCCGTGCCAAAACTCTCTAAGCCGTCAACCTCCGGTATCATGCCCTCACTGTTCTCCCCGGTCGCCACCACCAGGAACTCCGCCACATAGACCTCATGCTCGTCAGAGCCCGTGTTTCTTGCCACAATTCGCTACTTGCCGGTTTGATCGTCGTATGATGCGCTCTCGACGGACCTTTGGCAATATAGCTTTACCTCGAATTGCGACTTGTAGTTGTCGAGGTATTCTATGAATTGGGCCCTAGGGACAAATGTGGGTGAGTTGGAGGGGAAGGGCATGTGGGGGAGCTCACAGAATTGCTTGCCTAGGTGGAGCTTCAATCGATCGTACGCCCGGTTTCTCCAAAGAGAGGCAGAACAGTCCTCTCTCTCGAGCACGACGTTGGCTACTCCTTGGCGGTTCAAGCATGCCGCTGCCGCTAGGCCTGCAGGGCCCGCGCCAACAATGGCCACCACAACCTCTTTCTCATTGGCCTTCTCCATGATGATTCGGCTCTCTTTGATTCACCAGCTAGGGTGTTCTCAGTGATGTGGTATCGGCAGATACAAGCTCGTGTGCTTTATATAGGGAGAGAGCATTTACTCATGTATGTATCTGCCATTATTAATTTGAGCTCATATGGAAGTACATCTGAGTATAAATTGGCAGGTTCAGAGTTGTAAAAAATGAATGATTTTCCTTAAACGTGCCACAATCAACTTCATTCGTTGGGATTTTTTCCTATACATATACTTCACCTAACTATCAAGCCATCTAAACTTGGCATTGGCATCTTTTTCATATTCCATTCACGTAACTCTTCACCTACTATTCAGTGTTGATTTTCAAGCAAGAAATCCAATATTGTGATGAAGTTTGCCCATTTGAATTCAGTTCAGAGTGTTCCTAAATGCTAGATTTTATTCTTTAAACGACGCTATGTACCATAGTGGGCTCCCCTAGTTTGTACATTTTCCTAAATGCTAGATTTTATTCTTTAAATGACACTATGTACCATAGTCGGCTCTCCTAGTTTGTACATTTTCCTTGTATTTGACTCTTTAATGTCAATCTACATGCTGTCTATAGGAATGCTTACCCATAATTTATCTTTTACATTACCTTATCTTATTTTCGGCAGTGTTTGTTATTTTTTGTTATTGGAAAAAAATAAAATAAAAGAAGTCGGGTCAAAAAAGGCAATTGAAATATGGCTATATAAAACATGTGTTTTGCCTCGAGTTCAACGGACTTGGTCAGATTGACTGAATACTAAAAAGGGATCTTGTTACATTTCCATTCAGTGCATGGTCATATGTTCCATCTCCTGGATTCCGAATTTGGGTTGTACTTTAACTTCTTAGATTACTTTCTTGTTTTGACAGTGAAGAAGCCAACTTAGACCCGTTAAACAAATAGGCCGGGTTGAGTTTGATCTAACTTACACAGATTCATTTAACCCATTTTAATTAATTTTCATACATTACAAATATAATGATTCATATCCAACATAAGTCATATCCAACTCGACTCACATTATTAAGACATTTCAGTATTTAACCCAATTTACGAAGGGGTAATACCCCGAAAAACCCCAAACTAGTACACCTGTTACAAATTTACTCAAAACTATTTTTTTGACTAAAAAAAACCCCAAACTGATATACATGTGACAAATTTACCACAATTGACCATAAAAATCCGAAACTGGTAAATTTGTGACTAATATACCCTCTGCTAAATTGGATTAACACCACAAAAAAAATCACAAAAGTTGTAAATTGTGACAAACGGCACATAAAATCCCAAATTGGTATACCAGTCAACTGTCACGTGTCATTTAATTTAATAATTTGATAGTAAAAATTAACGGAAACTAACATAGAGTAAATTTGTCACAAGTGTACCAATTTGGGATAAATTTGTCAAAGGTATAATAATTTGAGGTTTTTTATGGTAAAAAAAATAGTTTGGGGTAAATTAATCACTAGTGTACCAGTTTGGGATTTTTTAAGGTATTAATCCATTTACGAAAGAGGAATACATATGTGACTGTCTTGAATTTATTATAAGAACAACGATCTAATAAATAACAAACGATTAGAAACCGTTGTGAGATCCACTCTTTTAAGAATTTGTGACTCACAACATATTGTTATTTTGATAGTAGTTCAAAAACTATTATGCTATGAAAACTCTTTACAAAAACTCATACACAAACTAAAGTGAAAATACGAAATAAGTGAGCACGAGATCAAGTGTGGGCAAGAAAAAAAAAAGAAAGAGAGTTGTAAAGGTGGGTTAGGTTTAAGTAAGTTGTAAACCTATTTATAATCGATTTATGACCCATTTAATATCCATACCATTTATGACCATTTATTTAATATAATTAACCCATTTAACACTCATATGGATTGGTGGCTGTCATTCCCTGATCCTCGAGCATGTGCCCATCCCTCTTGGTCGATTAAATAGCGACGTCCTAGGACACATCGCCGGCCTTTTCTTTTTAATATGCACATGCGGAAGCGAATAAATAATCCACATACAACAATACGATGGGATAGGAAAGCATGGCCACAAATTTTCAAACCAAAACAAGCCTTTTATAAACAAATAGGTTTATTTACAATACCAGGCTGTTTACAAATATATTGGCTCAACCCAAAAAGGGAACTGTCCTATGACCCACTAGTCGGGCACATTCGCCAATTCTTCGGTCTCCACCTTCCCAGACTCTAAGGCTTCTGATCCTCCACGACCACCATCTAGGGACTTGAAAATATTATCCCAAAACTGGGTGAGACAACGTCTCAGCAAGTTCAACTCCTTAAGCCCATACTAGGAAGAAAATACACCCCAAGGGCTGCCTAAGCACAAGCATAGGTCGGAGGATTTACCTTTGCCTCAGTTCCTTCTTGCAAGTCAATATAATTCACAATTTCATCAATTCACTTCAAAAAATCAAATCATCAAACCGATCGAATCATCGATCAATCGACTCAATCAATTACATGTCATCAACACCATCATACAATCATTTCAATTACTCGCTCCAACTATTAATTATGGCCCAACGGGCACAGCCTACTAAATGTTCAGCGGTGAATTACGGCCCAATAGGCACAGCCTGTCTATGTTAGGCGGTAGATTACGGCCCAACGAGCACAACTTGTATGAGGTGGTTAATTACGGCTCAATGAGCACAGCCACACTTCAGCGGTTGATTACGGCTCAACGAGCACGTCCATACTTCGGCAGTTTTCTTGATCTTACCCAACAACATGCCCAACAACTTTCCATAGTCATCTTATTACGACTATAAACCATCACACAATTAATCACCCACAGCCAAGAACATGGTATTCTACGCTTAAATTTCTCAATCAACATAATACCTTGGCCTATTTTCTCGTGTTAAAAACACCCAACAAAAATAATCGTGTATGGATACACGGTCAGCATGAGCCAAAAATATAATATATTTACTTTATAAATTTCCACTATTTATATAATGATAAAACATTTTTGGCGCTGTAAACCGACACCCGGTAATTTTCTAATTAAAAAATGAAATTAATAAATTTTGGAATAAATATCCAAAATTGCAATCACACTAAGTTTGCACAAACTGGCACTCAATTAAATAAACATATCACACCTTTGGAATCAAGCACGAAATTCCGATCATCAACTATCCCGTCTAATTTCTGAAAAATCAATAATTAATTGAATAATTACTGAAATTAATTAATAAATACAAAAAATAGCACCTTAGGCCGGAAAAGCCTAATTAAAAGATGAGACAGGCCTGAAAAATTTCCAAACCACTCTAGAAAAATACTAGAGCTTGTCTAGACTCTAATTACACTACTCTAACCACCTAACATACAATAACAAATTAAATTGTTAATCTAATCTAACTATCCGCATAATCCATACTTAGTCTAACTAATCAACCCTTAAACGTTATTAACTTACTAAGCAATGATTAGAGAGTTAACTCACTTGATTAATGATCCGCTCAGATCAAAACAATGAGGACACGGCAAGGAACAAGAAACTCCAAAGCGGGACCACTAAACGGGATTGGGAAATGGTCCAAAGCGGGCCAAAATAGTGGCTGGAGACCCACTCTGCTCGGCTTATGTTCGGTGGCTGGCAAAGCTGCTTCGGTGGCTGGTTGGCGCTGAAATAGCCAAGAAAGACCAGTGAGGCTGTAGCGAAGCTTCATGGTGGCAGGCAAGCGGCGAAGCAACTCCAACGACGGCAGGGGAGCTGCAATTGGCTCCAAGGATGTCTTGGGCTCACGGTTGAGGTAGAACAATGACCCGAGGAGGCGCTGGTCTAGCGCACAAGCAGGCGGGGCGTGACAGCGTTACGGCATGCGATGGTTCAAATGAAGAAAGAAGGCTGCACCTCGGTTTTCTAGGGAATTTTGAAGCTTCAAGGCTGCAACGAAGGGTGTTGGTCGACGGTGGGAGGAGAGGAAAGGAGGAAGGAACCGGTTTGGCTAAGGGGGGCCACCATGGTCTTCTACCTCATCTTCTTGTCCCCTAGCTTGGTCCCACTATGCATGCTGTCATCCACATCCAATTTTCAGCCAAAACACTCCTCTTTTAGAAGCTTGAAGTGGTCCAAAAGTTAGGTCCATGGGGGGCATACGAATTTCATTTGATTTCCCTGAAATTGGACTTCAATCCTCCATTGAATCAATCCAATTTGGCTTCTAAAAATTCCAATATCAAGTCCTCAATCAAATTGGTAATTTTTCTCACCAATTGAACCTACTTGCATCCCAATTGCGGGATAAAAAACAGTCCTCTACATTTTTCGGTCGAGAACGGCCATATCTTGACTTTTCGCCAAAAATCTCAATTTGTAGAAAAATCTTCGGAGACTAAATCGACATTCCTAAAATGACATGTGACATGACAGAGCTTTCAATTTCTGAAATCGAATTCAAATTCGTGGTTAATTTCAATCTGGCGCGATTTTAGTGCAACCTAAGCAACCCGGTAGCTTTTGGGAATTTTTATTGCAAATGACCCTTAGCTGCCGAGTGACCATCGTCAGGGTTGGGGTCGGGGTCGAAGCCGCGGTCGCTGAGCGTGGGGGCCATTGAGGACAGCGACTGGCCGGGGGTTTAGGGTTTTGAATTGGGGGAAAGACATCAAACGGTGTCGTCTTGTTGTTTAAATGCCGATTTGTACTCTCCGGCGAGCCACATCAATTTTAAAATTTAATTAAAAAAAAAGTGACACATCAGATTTCCAACCAACCAGATTGTAGTTGGCACTAAAATGATCGTTTTTCAAACTTTTTGGCACTTAAGTGATCCAAAATAAACTTTTGACACCAAAGTGAGCGCCATACACAACTTTTGGCATTGATAGTGTACTTACCCTTGAAGAAATTAATTTCCTAACTAACCAGTATTGTCGATTCATTCTACCCTATAGTTTTCAATCCTTAATCAAAATTAATGGTTTGTAATTCAATTTGAATTTAAGACCGAACAAGCTTTAGTGCTCTAAATAGAAATTAGATTCACCGTAGTATTAGTTAATAAATGTAATTTTGTAGAGTTCCATAAGCTCACATGGGAACCAAACTAAACTAGCGGTCTCATTCTCGGATAGATCCATGTGACCAACTGTTGGGCGCTTTCCAATTCTAAGCTAAGAAGTACTCACTTAGACCATGGTCACCCCTACTAGAAACTACATTTTCACCACAAAAGTGATCCTTGTCAATGATGATCCTTGTATAAAAGACCATGACTATTTCCATAACAATACACATCACTAGGCTACGAGCGATGAAGGAAGCTGAAGTGTCGCAATCGGAAAGATCTCGAGCGATTTCCATTCCGAAGTTCCACAACTAGCCACCAAAACAATACATTCCTTCCCCGATAATCTCTCTCATTCTTGTACCTGCTCTAGTGCATGAACACTCCAAAACTATGTAGACCAAGCACCGTCATTGGGTACCGAACCCTCTACATTCTCACCACTAGCCACCACTAGAAACCTCCCCACAGACGCTTCAATCACACTCAACGAAGTGTTCTTAGCCTCGACCTGTCACTTTTGGACATTTGTATCCACAATAAGGCCCAAAGTATCCTCATTTTCTCAACTAAGGGTTTGGAGTAGATCTTGTTTCAAATAAGAATCTGAAGTAATATTTGTTATTTCAAATAAGAGCCTAAAGTAGCCATGGTTGTTTCAAATAAAGACTTGACCTTGTCGGTCGCCAACTAGCTTTCAAACCAGTCAAGGGAGTTTTTCTCCAAATGTTCTTATCTTTTTTCTCTTTTCTTCTTTTTTTCTTTTATAGTGTTGGTTGGCCGCTGTTAAGAAAGGCTAGCGAGTGCCTGACAACCCTCGCTAGCTGCTAGGAAGGGCTAGCGAGGACCTACAAGCACTCTCTAGCCCTTACTAGTAATCGACAAGGTCGTCAAGCCCTCACAGACCGCAAGCGAGGCCACCCTCGCCAAATCTAGGGAGGGTCGGCGTTGCCCGGGGCCAACGAGTGCTGACCTCACCGATGGCTGCAAGGGGTGGCCTCCCCCAGGGTGAGGGTTGCCTCGCCCAAGTGAGGTTGTCTCTCGCAAGGGGTGGCCCTCACCAAATCAGGCTACGGCAAGCCTTGCCCCCTCTATGGGCATCACCGGTGGCTTGTCAACCATGGGCGAAGAGGAAGAAGAAGAAATAGGAAAAAGAAAAAGGAAAGAAGAAAAAGGAAAAGAAAAGGAAGAAAAAAGGGAAAATTCTAAATTACAAAAATACCCTTGACCATCGGAAAGTCGGCCCTTATTTGAAACAGACATAACCATTCATGCTTTTATTTGAAATAAGTACACTTCCAGCCTTTATTTAAGAAAATGATGACATTTTGAGTCCGTTTTTAGAATTTTCCCTTTTTTATGGAAAGAATAAAATAGGAAAAATAAAGAAAAAGGTAAAAATGAATTATTAAAAGATAAAATGCTCTTCATAGTAAGTTTGGGCCCTTTTTTAAACTTATATGGCAACTTCATGCCTTTATTTGAAATAAGATTCATTTCAATTCTTTATTTGAGAAATTGAGGATTCTTCATACCCTTATTTGCAATAATGTTTACTTTAAGCTTTTATATGAAAAAATGATGACACTTATAGTCTATTATTGAATTTTATTTCTTTTTACACAAGTGTATGAATTATTATCTCACTATGGTTTGAACAATAAAGACATGGCCTCATACGATCTAAATAAGGAATGTAGAATTTGTCTTTTCCATAGAGAGAGGGAGAGAGAGAGAAGACGTTTTCAAATCATTCTTGCTAGTCTTGGATTGCCACAAATCTTATTTTGGTCCAAATAATGGGCAAACAACCGCTTGCAAATCAAAATTTGGCCATATAAAACATTTATTTTGCCTCGCGTTCAAGGTACTCGGTCAGATTGACTAAACACTAAAAAGTGATCTTGTTACGTTCCCATTTAATGCATGGCCGTACGTTCCGTCACCCGTCACCTGTCTCCTAGGTCTCCAATTTGGATTGTACTTTAACTTCTAAGATAACTTTCTTGTTTTGATAGAGGAGAAATAGGTAAGTCATATAATATAACCGTTTCAAAACAATGTGTTGCATAGAGTATCATTGATCTTTGTCGGTAAGTGACTTGAACTTAGAGAAAGAAACTTCGAAAGGGGAAGTCGTAAACTCATGGATCACTAATCTGCAAATAAAATGACGTTATTGATTTTGACCTTGATGAAGCTTTTATTTAGTTTACAGTGCGAGGTCATCATGCATCCTCTATTTTTTTGGTACTAGCATATTGTTGCATGAACAAATCGCTTCTTATTTCTGTCACTCACGCTTCCTTCTGCGTCGAAGTTCGAACCTAATATGGCATGCTACATTTTGCGCGTCATCAGAGATGCCGAGCAGGGCCTGCCGAGACAAACGGACGCAGTACAAGCCATTTTCTCCTTTCCATTAGCGCAAGACCTTGGTCATTCCGTCTTTGTTGAAGAGATCATCTCCACCCTAGTTAAGTTACCATAAATATCAAGATAAAATGGTAGAAGTTGCCAATTCAGAAAAAGCAATCATTATTAAGTGGCCCAACGAAAATAATAATACAAAGAAAACGTACCTGGAGCCATTTCCGCACATTGCTTTTGTAGCCGGTGGCAAAGACTATGGTCTTTAAGGGTGCGCATGGCAACGTTTGTATTCTGGGGAACTATTTCTTTTCAGAAATAGTTTTTTTCTAAATCTACTCGGGAATAATTTTTGAGTAAAATAACGTCTTTGATAATTATACAAAATTTCTATTATTGGAATAGAAAAAGAATAGAAATGCGTTTGGTAAGAATTTATAATTTTTTGTATTTATTTATTTTTTCTTCTTATTCACAGACTACTAACCATCACCCGCTGCCACACGACCGCCACACGACTGCCGACCGTCACCATTGATCGTCGCCACAAGATTGCCGCCCACCGCCCGTGGGAGGGGGCGATAGCTGGTGAGCTATGGGTGATGGTCCTATGGTGACGTTTGGCAGTGACAGTAGGCGGTTGTGCGGCGGCAGGCCACGATAGTGTGGCAGTTGGCAACGGCAAGCTACCAACAGACGATGGCGGTCATCGGCTAGTGAGCCTTACGCGGCAGCTGGTGGGCTACGGTAGCAACCGTTGCCAACAGTCACCAACAGTCGGCTGTCAATGGTGGCCACGGGCGACAGGAGGTGGCCAACGGTTAGCGGCCATAAAGCGTGGCCGCTATAAGGAAGAAGAACAAAAAGAAAAATAGAAAAGAAAAAAAAAACTTATTTTTAAAAATTGTTTCTGAGAACAAGCTACTTTTTTTTTTCTTGTTTATGTTGTAAATCTATTCCCCAGCTACTTTTCTATTATGCGGAGTAGAAAAATAAGTTGGCATTACCAAACAAATTTCCGTTATTTTTTTTGTTCCGAGGAACAAAAAACCAAAAGTTGGGAAAAATAGAAATGTTACCATGCATGCGCTAATTCACTGGTCATGCCATTCATGAACGTGACCGGCTTCCCATTAATGCTTTTGATGGAGGGGAAAAGCTAGATCATTGGCTTTATTATAACTCGAGAAGGTTTGATAGTGTTGGAATTCAAGTCGACGGAAAACGACTTACCGGATTCCGATGGGCAAACAGCAAATAGCCCCAGAACGAACGTTGAATTGCCGATGAAATCACGAACAACACTTCCTCACGTTAGTTTGGATGAATCACAAGGAAAACACCCGATTTCCACGGCGTAAATGTCAATTGTTCTTGCAAAACTGAAATTGGAATGCCTTCTTCTTCTTTGATGGAAATGGAGAGAAATCTGGTGTGTATGTTTGCCAACTGGTCCAACGGTTGTGTTTAGGAGGCTTTTATATGTCTCCCTTCGTACCCCTCCATTAGAATCTTTCCATCTTAACCCATCAAGACGAAACAGTGTGTTTCAATCGCACCCCATCATGGACGTACCAGCTAAAGTACTACATCTCCCACTCAGACATGATGGGCTTGATAGCGCTCTATTAAGAATATAAGATATTCAACATTCATCAACTTTACAAAACAATTCATACTGACAAATAAGCCGTGTGACCAGTGAGTACACCTGCACTTGGGAGCTCAAATTATGCACATATTAGAGATGACATAATGACTACAACCCTAAAAAGAAATAAACAATCGATGTCTCACAATACCCCAGACATATTCTGTTACATCAGTCCAAGTATACCTATCCCTTAAAAGTTATACTTAACTATTCTCAAAAACACCATGTATTTACAATTACATCCGCAACCACATAGGGCAATATAATTGGTCGACCAGTAAATATATATGATAGATGTAAAACAACAATAGTCTTCCTTCGCACTCATGTCTCTCTCAATTTCAGAACAACTACTTTCTTAGACATATCCCATAGGCCATATCTATTCATAACCGCCCGTAACATGCTAAATTAGCAACATTGATCTTTCACTTCAAGAACATAGTCAGAAGTAGCATAGGGCACATAATGAGGTAAATTATAAATTACCTCAAAGGCTCACACGATGAGTAAATAGGGATAATTTTACTCACCTTTCCTTATCAGTCGAACAATGCACATGTAGTATGAATTACATACTATAGTGGATTTTTATTTCTATAAAAGCATATGTCATTTACTAAATATATCCACCATATGGATCTTAGCCTAAACATAGTCACGTGTCTCTCATGTACTCATGTTTAGCCCGACTACTATATTAGCTCGCTTTCTATAGCGCCCAATTAAGTACTCGCATCCGGCATCTTACAGGTATACATGATTGTGGGATTATCATGTTCGGTCTTGTTATAAACAAATCACAGACCTCATCTTGACTCTAATCAAGGCGACATACTTTATGTACCAGACTTGCTCTTCAGCATTTATTTGTATATAACATATCATCTCAACATACTAACTATAGCACTTAAGGCGATTGCTCGTGTGAGTAAGCCAATCATTGCCTGCTGACATACTTTTTTTTTTATAATAATATGTGTGTTTGTGCTAGTCTCATAGTAGATTTGTACTTATTGATAAAACATCAAATCACTAATAAACAAACAAATACAATACATTTGTCCACAAATACATAAACCAATGATCATCTACAATAACATATATCATATTCTATGCAATCCTAGTGACATCCTATGGGTTAAGAATATGTCTCTAGGAATAGATTTCATAAATGGATCAGTAACCATTCTATTGATTGAAATGTATTGTAGAATCACTTCTTTCTGCGCTATAATATCTCTGATGAAGTTGTTCTTTATGTCAATGTGCTTTGTCCTTCCATGATACTTGGGATCTTTCACATAGGTAATGGCTATTTGACTATTGCAATAAACTGTCACCAATCTTGGAACTTCAGTGATAGTAGCTAAATTTTTCAAGAAACGTTTTAGCCATACTACTCCTTGGACTGCGGCAGAACATGCAATAAATTCTGCCTCCGTCGTAGACAAGGCCGTGCATGTTTGTTTCTTGCTATTCCAAGAAATCACACCTCCATTGAGCAAGAACGTATATCTAAAAGTCGATTTACGCTCATCCAGGTCTCCACCCCAATCAGCATCTGAATAGCCTGATAAGTGTAAATCACCTCATTGGTAACAAAGTCGATAGTCCATGGTGCCCTTCAAGTATCTCAAGATCCTCTTCATTGCTTTTCAATGTGCTTGACCGGGATTTAATTGATATCGGCTCACCAATCCCACAGCATAGCATATATCGGGTCGAGTACACATCATAACATACATCAAACTTCCGACCGCACTAGCGTAAGAAACAGTTTCCATCACTTTAATTTCTTTTGGAGTCTTAGAACACATCTCAGTACTTAGGCCGTTACCTTGCATGACAAGGGTATCAATGGGATTACAATGCTACATATTGAAACGTTCAATAATCTTCATAATATAAGACTCTTGTGATAAAGTAAGGAGTTTCCTTGATCGATATCTTCGATCTTAACTCCTAATATATAAGCAACTTCTCCCATGTCATTCATCTCAAAATTGGAGGACAACCATTCTTTTATGGTAATAACTAAAATCTTGTCATTTCCAGCCAATAGAATATCATCTACATAAAGTGATCAAATCACAAATTTATCTTTGGACCGCTTGACATATACATAGTGATCTTCCTCGATCATCGTGAAACCAAAAGTGGTTATGGCTCGATAAAAACGAAGATACCACTGTCTAGATGATTGCTTAATGCCATAAATTGAGCGATGAAGTTTGCAAACTTTATGCTCTTGACATTTAGCTATGAAACATATTGGTTGTTTCATATAGATTTCTTCATCTAATTCTCCATTGGGAAATGCCGTCTTTACATCCATTTGATGTAATTCAAGGTCCAAATGTGCAACGATGGCTAGAATAAGACGTATTGAGGCAAACCTTACAACTGATGAAAAAGTTTTCTCGTAGTCTATACCATCTTGTTGAATATAACATTTTGCCACAAGACGAGCCTTATAATTTTCAATGGATCCATCCGCCCTTCGCTTAATCTTAAAGACCCATTTGTTTCCAATGACCTTACGATTGGGTGGTAAATCAACCAAGTCCCAGACATGGTTTGCCCTCATTGACTTCATCTCATCTTCCAAAACGTTTCCTCATTCTTCCTTATAAAAGGATGAGAGAGCCTCTTGAACAGTCTTAGGCTCGGCATTGTCATTTTTTAGCAATCATAAATGCTTCCTTTCAATCTCAAATTGATGATGAAAAATACTTTTACGATTACTTTTACGCAATTGAATTTCTCTTGAATTCAATTCATCAGGCGATGCAACACTCCCACTAGGTCTTGTGTGTTGAAGTAAATCTTCATTTCCTTTTACAACATTAGTGGGTGTGTTATTAGGATCTTCCACCTCATATAATTAGAAGTCCTTATCAATCTCACCTCTACTAGGAAAATCGTCCTCCAAGAACATGACATCTTGTGACATCTCGTGACTCAATTTCGATCACACTTCCATCAGCTTGTTCACCTATGAATACGTACCCTTTAGAGTGTTTGGAATATCTTATAAAGATACATTTCTTCCCTCTAAGACCTAATTTACCATGTTTACGGGAAGAATCATGAACATAAGCTGCATATCCCCATGAACGTAGACTACTCAAGTCTGGTTTCCTACCAGTCCATAATTCATAAGGGGTGGGAGTAACTGATTTTGAGAGCACTCGGTTAAGTATATAGGCAGCAATCAATAACACATCTCCCCAATAGGAGATAGGTAAATTTGATTGCGTTATCATAGACCTAACCATTTTCAATATGGTTCTATTCCTTCTCTCAACTACCCCATTTTGTTGTGGAGTACCAGGAATAGTCAATTGTCGTACAATTCCCTTTTTATCACAAAGAGCCTTGAATTGCTCCAATAGATACTCACGTCCACGATCGGTTCTCAATACCTTTATTGTTTTGTTCAACTAATTCTCTACCATCACTATATATCATCTAAAGCTGTCTAATGCTTCTGACTTATGGGAAATCAGAAAGACATAACTGAAACATGTGAAGTCATCTATGAAAGTGATGAAATATGAGGCTCCATGCCTCGCCCTCACATTCAAAGGACCACAAATGTTAGAATGTATGGGATGTAATGGAAATTCAGCTCTAATCCTTTTTACCGAATGATTTTCTAGTTATTTTTCCCGCCAGATAATGTTCACATACGAATAGACTAACATTAGTGAGTAACCCTAAAAGGCCTTCTCTAGCTAATCTTTATATTCTTTGTAATTTAATGTGACCTAATATAGCATGCCAAGTACTTGCATCAATCTCAACATTATTAGAAGATGCAATTAAAGAAAAACAATCATCAACATTAACATTGTACTGATCATAGTCAATGTCTAACATCATAAAACCATTCGATACATGATCTGAACCATAATAAACGGTTCCATACAAAATGTCAACATAATCATCATGGAAATTCAATACATAACCTAAGTTAAGAAGAACAACTACAAAGACCAAGTTGCGTCGAATATTTGGAGCATAAAGGACATCATGCATGAATAAGTTTCGACTACCACGTAAGATTAATTTACATATGCCGATACCCTTCACTTCAACTCTTGAGTTATTCCCAATATATATCCATTATCTTCCATGAGGTATCCGACAATACTCCACAAATGCTTCTCGGTCTCTAGCTATGTGGTATGTTGCTCCTGAGTCTACACTCCACATTGGATGAGATTCAGCAAGCATTATAGTACTAGAAACAAAAGCATTACTCAAAGTAATGGAGTAATATGGTACATTTTTCAACTTAGTGCATTCATGAGCAAAGTAACCCATCTTGCCACAATTGTAGCACTCCATCTTGGCTTTGTCCATTTTCCCACCACGCTTCTTGCGTCGAAAGGTCTTAGCCCTCTTAGGTGCCTGATCAGTCTTCTTCCCTTTGTTGTTAAATTGAGAATTCATTTTGCACTTGAAGCCCGAAGCCTTGTGCAAACTCGATTCAGCAACATAAGCATGGGTAGAGGATCTCGCAATCTCTAGGCGCTCAACTTCTAATTCCAAATGACGCGCAATATCATCAAAAGTGACGATATTCTCATTATGCATCATATTGATCTTCATATGCTCCCAATTGTTAGGAAGAGATCTTATAACAACCTGAACTTGATGTTCATCAATAAGGGAGTGACCTGCCGATTTCAACTCACGGATCATATTTGACATCTCCCGAAGATGCTACCTCATCATTACATTTGGGCGCTTTCAGAATATGTCAAACTTGATGGTAAATCTCCTCAGCTTAATGGCAGATATACTCCCAAACTTAGCTTTCAAGGTAACCCACATAGCTTAAACTTTATCATAACTTTCAAACTCACACATGAGATCATCTTGCATACAGCTCAGCAACGTGATGCGAGCAATGTTATTTTTCTTTTTCCAAGCTTGATAAGCTTCTAGATCTCTCCTGTGTTGAGCTGAAGTTCCATGCTCAGGTTCATCCATAGTATGGTTGAGGGTTTCCAAAATCTCTTGCTTCTCAAGGATGTACTAAACCTTTCGATACCAAATATCATAATTGTCACTGTTCACCTTCTCACCCTTATTGAAGTCAGCCACAATGGTCTTGGATGCCGAAACCATAATCAATTGCTATAACACATTGATATAATAAACGCAGAATCAATACTAGCACACTTTACAGAGTAACACACATATTTAATTTGCAGCAAAGACAAACTAAATTAATGATAATTCAAGAAAAGACACAAAAGCAAAAGTTCACTATATTCCCAATCAACTTCTATGTACAATTGTTCTATTATCATTAATTAGTTTAATTTGCGCAAATTTTAAGTTCTAGGTGAGAACTCCTTTCAATTCTACCAACCTACAAACTCCTACTAAGAAAAATAATTACATGACTTTATGTAATTTCTACATTTTTCCTTAACACAAAAAAAAAAAAAAAACATAGCATGATAATAACCAATGTATAAATAATAATCATGCTTCAACTATAATCAAAATCGCAATTCAACATGTAATGGATTTCCTACCATTGTTTGAATTTTCTATCAACAAAAAAATTGTAAGTATATTAAACTATATACATGATATCATCGAACCAAGCTCTACACAGCATATATAACATCATTTGTACACAAGCTAGCTACTGTATTTTCTAAATCACAAGAAAATACAAGCTACAAATAAATAAACTATGCATTAAACCTCAAAAAATACGCATTTTCATACATTTATAAAATTCAAAATGAAAAAATAATTATACCATAGTGTAGAGCACATCCATACGAACTCAACGCCTCTGACCACTCTCTAATTGGAGCTTGCATGCGCCCCCACGCGCCGCCTGAGTGCGCGGCG
The DNA here is from genome assembly GCA_017140255.1 of Eucalyptus paniculata subsp. matutina. Lineage (NCBI taxonomy): Eukaryota > Viridiplantae > Streptophyta > Magnoliopsida > Myrtales > Myrtaceae > Eucalyptus > Eucalyptus paniculata. The sequence continues at coordinate 45,918,098 of CM029436.1, read as the reverse complement.
CATGTGGCGCACTCACTAGTGAGCCAAATGGCTCCTGGCCAGTCCAACCGGTCCAACCGGTTTGAATGCTGGACCGGTTGACCGGTCCGACCGTTGACCGGTCAACGGTCGAGTCGGATCGAGTCAACCGAGTCAGATCTTGGGTCAGTTCGAGTCTCAGGTCGGGTCAGGTCGGGTCGCCGGCTGGCCAACTGCCGCTAGCACTTATGTCATCGATGACGTCATCCCAGTGGTTACCGACCGTTGGATGACGTCATCGATGATGTCATCTGTGACGTCATCAAGCGTCGCATCACTCCACGCGTGATGCAACGCGCGTATGACGCACCCGTGTCCGTTCGCCGACCGGCGCGTGTTGCGCACGCGTTGGCATCCCTAGCGCGTCAGGCACGTCAGGCCCACGCACATCGGCTTCTGGCCACACGTGTAGGCGCATCCGGTCTCCTCCGGTCATGCTCAAACCACCTTCGGACTCGTCTCGACGAGTACTTGCATTCTATATATTCAAAAGTTGATTTTGGCCAAAAAAATATTTTGAAAATTGGCCAAAACCACACGGATGCACGCGACTCCGAACCTGTTCTTCACTTTGGTTCGATTTTTCGACGATTCACATATCAATTTTGATTAATAAACATCCAACCATTGTAGATATCATACTCTTAATCTCGATATCAAATGGTGTACTGGAAAAATTCAATGAAAAACAAGGCAGAAATCACGACCAGGCTCTAATACCAATGTTGGAATTCAAGTCGGCAGAAGACAAGTTACCGGATTCCGATACGCAAACAGCAAATAACCCCGGAACGCACGTTGAATTGCCGATGAAATCATGAACAATACTTCCTCACGTTAGTCTAGATGCAATCACAAGGAAAACACCCAATTCCCACGGCGTAAATGCCGATTGTTCTTGCAAAACTAAAATTGGAATGCCTTCTTCTTCTTTGATGGAAATGGAGAGAAATCTGGTGCATATGTTTGCCAACCGGTCCAACGGTTGTGTTCGGGAGGCTTTTATACGTCTGCCTTCATACCCCTCCATTAGTGTATTTCCATCATAACTCATCAAGAAGAAAAACGATGCGTTCCAATCGCATCCCATCATGGATGTACCAGCTAAAGTACTATAGACAGACTTTTGATTCAGTTTGAAATTCAATTTCAAAGAAAACAAGCCCATAACTCTGTAATTCACCTTGATCACTCCGTCCTCGATCCTCTTCATTGCCCCAACGTCGATGGTGGGGGATTGTCCGGTCGTTGCTTTCAGATAGAATGGACCTTTCTTTGGCCTCCGAAGGCCGTACTTGATATAGTCACCATATTTTGGTATGCTAAGTAGCACCACGATGATGCAACGATACGTCATGGGAGGAATTTTAACAAAACCATACCAAGAAACACCATTTCCTTGGTAACGACATGTACCCGCGAATTCTCTTCATTAGGCAATTAAGGTCGTGAAAAAAACGTAGCCACTATCTATAGCTATAAAAGAAGATAAGGGCTTCATTTGCTCTCTATATCATTTGATCATTAAGACGTTTGTCACTCCAAGTAAATGGATTCCCTAATCATTCGAATATGTCTGGTCTGTTGCAAGAGATCCCGCTATCAACTCCCGACTGAATTTCCACGAAAATATTAAAATTCTCTAATTTCCATCCGCTTACTAAAGAAGGAAATTGCATGAGTTTGAAGAAAGAGTTTGCATACGGGACTTCGAGCAACAATAGAAGTGTTGGCGCCATGACTCCACAAGTCGTAATCAATCTCCATCTCTGAGTTCCCACATCCCACCACCAGCACGTTGCTCCCTCTGAATTCCCTCCCATTCCGGTAGTACCTCGAGTGCATCGCCTTCTCGTCGAAGCTCTCTAAGCCGTCGACCTCTGGTGTCACGCCTTCGCTGTTCTCCCCGCTCGCCACCACCAAGAACTCCGCCACGTAGGACTCATGCTCGCCCAAGCCCGTGTTTCTCGCTGCGATCCGCCACTTGCCGATTAGGTCGTCGTACGACGCGCTCTCGACAGACCGTCGGCAATACAGCTTTATCTCGAACTCTGACTCGTAGTCGTCGAGGTATTCTATGAATTAGGCCCTAGGGACAAAGGTGGGTGAATCGGAGGGGAAGGGCATGTGGGGGAGCTCGCAGAATTGCTTGGCTAGGTGGAGCTTCAATCGATCGTACGACATGTTTCTCCAAAGAGAGGCGGACCAATCCTCTCTCTCGAGCACGATGTTGGCTATGCCGAGGTGGTTCAAGCATGCCGCTACCGCTAGGCCTGAAGGCCCTATGCCAAAAATGGCCACCACAACCTCTTCCTCGCTGACCTTCGCCATGGATGATTTGATTCTCCTTGATTCCACAGCTATGGTGTTTTCAGGGATGTGGCTTTGGTAGATGCAAGCTCGAGTGCTTTTTGTAGAGGGAGAGTGTACACTCATTCTTGGTATGCCTCGATTAACCTTCGCTCATATGGAAGTTTCAAAAGCTTACTTGAAATGGCCATCGGTCCACTTCATCCCTAGAAATTACATTGGATTGTTTTTTCCTATTATATATACTTTATTTAACTATGGAGTCATCTAAAATTCGCATTGGAATCTTTGACTGGATGAGTCTTCGACCTGTGCTTAATTCCTCTTAATTTATCAATGGAAACAAAAATCTTATGCTATGACGTGTTCTATTCAGAGTTGATTTTCAAGCAACAAATTGAATAGGGAGATTAAATTTACCCATTTAGGGTGTGCATGACAACGTTTCTATTCTGGTGAATTATTTCTTTTCAGAAATAGTTTTTTTTTTTTCTATTTCTACTCTGGAAACAATTTCCGAGTAAAATAATGTGTTTGGAAATTATACAAAATTTCTATTCTTGGAATATAGAAAGAATAGAAATGCGTTTGGTAAAAATTAATAAATTTTTGTATTTATTTGTTTTTTTTTCTTACTCATGGACCACCAATCACCACTCGCCGCTGCATGATCGCCGACTATTGTCGCTGATTGCCACCGCAGGATTGCTGCCCATAGCCCACCGGTCGCAAGAGGGGGCAGTGGCTGGTGAGCTATGGGCAGTGGTCCTATGGTGGTAGATGGTAGTTGTGTGGCGGTTGGCTATGGCAGGCTACCAGCATACGGTGGCAGTCGTCGGCTAATAGGTGGGCGGCGGTCGATGGGCTACAAGTGGCAGCAATCGTCGCCGGCAATCGCCGACGACCGGCTACCAATGATGGCCACAGGCGGCAAGAGGTGGCCGACGGTGGTCAGTGGCCAAATAGATCTCTGTTCTTTTTTTGTTTCGGGGAGCAAAATAACAGAAATCGGGAGAAATAGAAAAGTTACCATGCATGCCCTAAATTAGTCCAATTGAAAGGTTTAAAGTTAACTGGTAGCAATGCAATGTATTTAGAACTTCTTTAGTACTTTTCCCCCGTAGCATAATAGAGTCACTCATTCTTTTCTGGTTTTACCATGCGCACAAAGCCACTTAAATTGTATATTCAAGGTGCAAGATGATTTAATAGATGACCCAATTCTTTTGACTCATATTCCTATATGAGCTTTTCATTTTAAGCTCAAAATTCACCATTAAAAAAAAAAAAAAACTCAAACGAGCTTTGCCTAGAGAGGAGTAAGAGTACTTGAAACTATCTTTTTATCAAGGACATGATCCTTGTCTATGACACTACCCTCAAACAAGCTTGATTATTGTATACAGAGTGACATTATTATGGACCTTCTACAATTCATCAATACAAGCCTATCACCGCATGTAGGACATGCAAGTGTCACGGGCTGATCAATTGGCATCATGACCATGCGGTGACTTAGGTACTTTTGGATCAACTTGGATCGTCAGGATGCCTAAGCCAAGCCTTGCTCGATTGATCGTACACTCACTCACTCACCTAGATCGTAGAGAGAAAAAGTTCCTAGAGAGAGAAGCTCTAGAAAGAAAAGAGCCTTTGTATTGCTAAATGGTTGGATGGTTATAAATGAGGGGGAGGGCACCCCTTCTTATACTAAAGGCCCTCTGATTACATCCATTGATCAAGAATTCATTCGATGGACATTGCATCGCAAAACCTACTAACTATTGACACTAATGATAGGAAAATTCTAGACTTTGGCTTAGTTACCGTATTGCTTGCCCTTGGAACGTTCCGGAAGAGCTCTTGTTGGGAATCCTAGCGATCGCAAGAACCTCTTGGCCAAAGTTCAAAGTTAATGTCATTAGCTACATTTTGCGCATTGCTGGCAATGACGAACAGGCCCCGATGAGAGAAGTCGACACTATACAAGCCATTTTCTCCTTTCCATTGGTCTCGGACCTTGGTCATGCCTTGAACATTGAACAGGTCATCTCCACCCTAATTAAGTTACGATAGATATCAAGAGGAACAAGGAAAAGTTATCAATTGATTTTCTTTCATCTAATAGCTAAAGCAATTATTATTAAGTGACTTAAGGGAAAGAATTAAGATAAATGAAATTTACCTGGAGCCATTTCCGAACATTGCTTTTGTAGCCAGTGGCAAAGATTATGGCCTCAAATTGACTTGTTGTGTCGTTTACAAAAGTGATCAGCTTGCCATGAATGCTTTTGATGGAGGGAAAACCTACATCGTTTGCTTTATTATAACTTGTGAAGGTTTAACTTGCTTTTGATTAGATATTAAATTCTTTTTCAAAGAAAAAATGCCTATAATTACTCAATCTACATTGATTTGTCCATCCTTGATCCTTTCCATTGCCCCAATGCCAATGGTGGGGGATTGTCCAGTTGTTGCTTTCAGATGGAACGCACCATTTTTCGGCCTCTAAAGGCCATACTTGGTGAAGTCGCCATACTTTAGCTTGCTGAGTAGCCTCATCAAAATGTCATCGATTCAGCCTACTAAATGTTTATCGGTGAATTTTGGCCCAATAGGCATAGCCTGTCCAAGTTAGGCGATAGATTACAACCCAACAAGTACAACCTGTATAAGGTGGTTAATTACGGCTTAGTGAGCACAGCCACACTTTGGCGATTGATTATGGCTCAACGACGTGGTATTCTACACTTAAATTTCTTAATCAACATAATACCTTGGCCTATTTTCTCGTGTCAAAAACACCCAATAAAAATAATCGTATGTGGGCACATGGTCCACCTCAGCTAAAAATATAGTATATTTACTTTATAAATTCTCACTATTTATATAATAATGAAACATTTTTGGCGCTATAAAACATTTGGGATAAATATCCAAAATTGCAATCACACTCAATTTACACAAGCGGCGTTCAATTAAATAAACAGATCATACCACTACAATTGGCATGAAACTTCGGTCACCGACTATCCCGGTCTAATTTCTAGAAAATAAATATTTAATTTAATAATTACAGAAATTAATTAATAAATACAAAAAATAGCAACTTAGGTCGGAAAAGCCTAATTAAAAGCTTAGATGGGCCAGGAAAATTTTCAAACCACTTTAGATAAATACTAGAGCTTATCTAAGCTCTAATTACACTACTCTAACCACCTAACATGCAATAACGATTAATTAAATTGTAAATCTAATCTAACTATCCACCTAATCCATACTTGTCTAAACTAATCAATCCTTAAACATCATTAACTTACTATGTAAGGATTAGTGAGTTAAACTTACTTGATTAATGATCCGCTCGGATCAAAACGACGGGGACATGACAAGGAACAAGAAACTCCAAGGCGGGACCGTCAAATGGGGTCAGGAAACGGTCCAAAGTGGGCCAAAACAGTGGCTGGAGACCCACTCTGCTCGGCTTCTGTTTGGTGGCTAGCGAAGTTGCTTCAGTGGCTGGTTGGGGCCAAACAGCCAAGGAAGATCGGCGAGGCTGTAGGAAAGCTTCACGGCAGCAGGCGGGCGGCAAAGCAGCTCCGGCGATGGTGAGGGAGCTGCGACTGGCTCTAGGGATGTCTTGGGCTCACGGTTGAGGTAGAACAACAGCTCGGGGAGGTGTTGGTCTAGCGTGCGAGTAGGCGGGGCGTGACACCGTTATGGCATGCAGTGGTTCAAACGAAGAAGGAAGGCTGTAGCTCGGTTTTCTGGGGAATTTTGAAGCTTCAAGGTTGCAATGGAGGGGGCTAGTCGATGGTGGGAGGAGAGGAAATGAGGAAGGAACTGGTTTGGCTAAGGGGGGGCCACCATGGTCTTCTACCTCATCTTCTTGTCCCCTAGCTTGGTCCCACCATGCATGCTGTCGTCCACATCCAATTTTTAGCGAAAACACTCCTCTTTTAGAAGCTTGAAGTGATCAAAAATTTAGGTCCATGGGGGCATACGAATTTCATATGATTTCCCTCAAATTGGACTTCAATCCTCCCTTGAATCAATCCAATTTGGCTTCTAAAAATTCCAATATCAAGTCATCGATCAAATTGGTAATTTTCCTCACCAATTGAACCTACTTACATCCCAATTGCGCGATCAAAAACGGTCCTCTCCATTTTCCTGTCGAGAACGGCCCTATCTCGACTTTTCCCCAAAAATCTCGATTTGCAGAAAAATATTCAGAGACTAAGTCAACGTTCCTAAAATGACTTGTGAAATGACAGAGCTTTCAATTTCTGAAATCGGATTTAAATTCGCGGTTAATTTTAATCTGACGCGATGTTGGCGTGACCTAAGCGACCCGGTAGCTTTTAGGAATTTTTAATGAAAATGACCCTTGGCTGCCAAGTGGCCGTCGTTGGGGTTGGGGTCGGGGTCAAAGCTACAGCTGCGGAGCGCGGGGGCCGTCAAGGATGACGACTGGTTGGAGATTTAGGGTTTTGAATTGGGGGAAAGACACCAAACGACGTCGTTTTGTTGTTTAAATGTTGATTGTACTCTCCGGCGAGCCACATCAATTTCAAAATTTAATAAAAAAAAGTGCTACGTCAGATTTCTAGCCAACCAGATTGTAGTTGGCACTAAAATGATTGCTTTTCAAACTTTTTGGCACTTAATTGATCCCAAATAAACTTTTGGCACCAAAGTAAACGTCGTACACAACTTTTGGCACCGATAGTGTATTTACCCCCGAAGAAATTAAATTCCTAACTAACAAGTATTGTCGATTCATTCTACCCTATAGTTTTCAATCCTTAATCAAAATTAATGGTTTGTAATTCAATTTGAATTTAAGACCGAACAAGCTTTAGTGCTCTAAATAGAAATTAGATTCACCATGATATTAGTTAATAAATGCAATTTTGTAGGGTTCTATAAGCTCACATGGGAACCAAACTAAATCGGCGGTCTCGTTCTCATATAGATCCATGGAAACAACTGGCAATTTTCATTTCTAATTTTTTGGAACCAATCCATAGTGGGCGCTTCCCAATTCTAAGCTAAGAAGTACTCACTCGGACCATGCTCACCCCTACTAGAAACTAGCTTTTCACCACAAACGTGATCCTTGTCAAAAAAAAAAATGACGATCCTTGTATAAAAAGACCATAACTATTTCCATGATGATATGCACTTTGTGTGAGAAAGATCATTGGGCTACGAGCGACGAAGGAAGCTGAAGCGCCGCAATCAGAAAGATCTTGAGCAATTTGCATTCCGGAGTTTCTACAACTAGCCACCAAAACAATACATTGCTTCCCCCAATAATCTCTCTCATTCTTGTACCTGCTCTAGTGCATGAACACTCCAAAACTACATAGACTAGGCACCGTCATTGGGTACCGAACCCTCTCCATTCTCACCACTAGCAGCCAGTAGAAACCTCCCCACATACGTTTTACTCACACTGGATGAAGTGTTCTTAGCCTCGACCTGCCACTTTTGGACATTCATGCCCACAACAGGGCCTAAAGTATCCTCATTTTCTCAACTAAGGGTTTGGAGTAGATCTTGTTTCAAATAAGAATTTGAAGTAATATTTTTTTACTTCAAATAATAGCCTAAAGTAGCCATGGTTGTTTCAAATAGAGACTTGACCTTGCCGGTCACCAATTGGCTAAATTTTCAGACTAGTCAATGGAGTTTTTGTCCAAATGTTCTTATCTTTTTTTCTCTTTTCTTCTTTTTTCTTTTATGGTGTTGGCTGGTGGCTACTAAGAAAGGCTAGCGAGTGCTCGACAACCCTCACTGGCTACTGGGAAGGGCTGGCGAGGACCTACAAGCACTCTCTAGCCCTTACTAACGATCGACAAAGTCGTCGAGCCCAAATCTAGGGAGGGTCGGCCTTGCTTGGGGCCAACGAGTGCTGACCTCACCAATGGCTGTATGGGGTGGCCTCCCCCAGGGTGAGGGTTGCCTTGCCCAAGTGAGGTTGCCCCTCGCCTATAGTCAACATAGGTGGCCCTCACCAAATCAGGCTAGGGTGAGCCTCGCCCCCTTTGTGGGCATCACTAGTGGCTTGTCGGCCATGGGCGAAGAGGAAGAAGAAGAACCAGGAAAAAGAAAAATAAAAATAAAAATAAAAATAAAAGAAGAAAAAAGGACAAATTATAAATTACAAAAATACCCTTGACCATTGGAAAGTTGGCCCTTGTTTGAAATAGACATAGCCATTCATGCCTTTATTTGAAATAAGGTACACTTCCAACCTTTATTTAAGAGAATGATGGCATTTTGAGTCCGTTTTTAGAATTTTCCCTTTTTTATGGAAAGAATAAAATAGGAAAAATAAAGAAAAAGGAAAAAATAAATTATTAAAAGATAAAATGCTCTTCATAGTAAGTTAGGGCCCTTTTTAAAACTTATATGGCAACTTCATGCCTTTATTTGAAATAAGATCCATTTCAAATCTTTATTTGAGAAAATGAGGATTTTTCATACCCTTATTTGAAATAATGTTTACTTTAAGTTTTTATTTGAAAAAATGATGACACTTATAGTCTATTATTGAATTTTATTTCCTTTTACACAAGTGTATAAATTATTATCTCACTATGGTTTGAACAATAAAGACATGGCTTCATATGATCTAAATAAGGAATGTAGAATTTCTCTTTTCCATAGAGAGAGGGAGAGAAAGAGAGAGAGAAGACATTTTCAAATCATTCTTGCTAGTCTTGGATTGCCACACGTCTTATTTTGGTCCAAATAATGGGCAAACAACCGCTTGCAAATCAAAATTTGGCCATATAAAACATTTATTTTGCCTCGCATTCAAGGTACTCGGTTAGATTGACTAAACACTAAAAAGTGATCTCGTTACGTTTCCATTCAATGCATGGCCGTACGTTATGTCACTCGTCACCCGTCTCCTAGGTCTCCAATTTGGATTGTACTTTAACTTCTAAGATAACTTTCTTGTTTTGATAGAGGATAAATAGGTAAGTCATACCACCGGCCGTTGCAGCGTGGATGGTAGATCATTTATCCTCCACGGAGGAGGCCAAGGTTCGAAGCCCATGCGAAGCAGGGAGGCTAAAGTGCTGTGTGGTGAGTTAAAAGTGGCGTCGGGGTGGTGGTTTCCCCGTTAGCGACACTTGGGGGTTTACGTGGCGACTGTCGGCCAAAGCGGTTCCTCCAGCAACCAAAAAAAAAAAAAAAGGTAAGTCATGTAATATAACCATTTCAAAACAATTTGCTGCATAAAGTATCATTGATCATTGTTGGTAATTGACTTGAACTGCTAAAATTTAAGAACATTAGAGAAAGAAACTTCAAAAGGGGAAGTCGTAAACTCGTGGATCACTAATCTACAAATAAAATGACGTTATTGATTTTTTATGGTTTTATGTGATGGGCTTAAGGCCCGTCCGCCCATGTTGGGCCTAAAAGCCCAGCCCACAAGATTAGAGCCCATGGACGAAGGAGTACGATTCCTGTTTGGAGGGAACGTATATAAGGGAGGAAAGAGAGGGAGAACACACCTTTTGGAATAATAACACATGTACGTTCCTCTCCCTCTCTTTCCCTCCAAGCGCTAAAGGGGACGTCGTCTTCCCTTCAAGGCCAATCAACGTTATCAGATTGAACGGGGTCATAATTTCTTCATCGATCTTCAGCATTGGTGTTTAATATGTGGCTAACAAGGTACGCTCGATTCCGTGGTGTGCTTTAGGATTGGTGATACATGTATTTCCCGGGCTTATCTTCTGCATTCGTTTTAGGGGTTCGATTTAGTGTCAAATCCAATTTTCGGGGATCCGATAATCCCAACATTGGTATCAGAGCCCTAGTTCATGTTTTCCTGACCCCTTTGATGTTTTTTTATTGTTTTTTCACGAAAATAATCAGCCAACACGGATCAAGGCGAAAAATCCCGACTCCCGAGCACTGTTCATCCATTTTTTCGAGTTTCCGTAAGTCGAAATAAATTTATGAAGCCACAGGGTGAAAGATCTCGTCGAGACGAGTCCGACGATGTGTCGTGCGCCGCCGTGCGACGCTGCACATGCCCACACGCGCGGCCAGAAGCCACTGCGCATGGGTGCCACATGCCTAAACCGCTGGCTCAGCCAGCGCGTGCGACACATGTGCCGGTCGGCGAACCGGCACGTGCGCGCCGGCGACCGGCGAACCGGCATGTGCCGGTCGGCGAACCGACGCGTGCTGACGTCACCGGTAACCGCCGGGACATCGATGACGTCATCGCCGACAACCGTTGGCCGGCCGGCAACCCGACCCGCCCCGACCCGACTTACATGGAAGCCTAGCGCATGCCGCGCACATGCCGGCTGATGTCTGCGTGACGTCAGCCCACGCACGCAAGCAGCACGTGCCGGCTGACGTCTGCGTGACGTCAACTCGCGCATGCGCGCAGCACGTGCCGGTCGGTTCGTTCAACCGGCTGGTCAGTCCGACTGGCCCGACCAGTCCATCCCGCGCGCCCGTCAACCAGACCCGTTGACCGACGACCATTGACCGTTGACTTTGACCACTGACCCGAAAAAAAAAAAAAAAAAAAATGTTTCTTTTTCAATTATGTCTATGTGGGTTATAAGTAATCCATTTTTTTTATTCTGCATGAATCATGGAAAATTATGTATTTTCCCTTATGTACATTATGGATTATAAGTAATCCATTTTAGTTCTGCATTTGTTGCAGGAACTATGATACGTTATGCACGGATACCTGCAATCCCGAGAACGGACGGGGGAAATGCAAGACTTAAAAAGCTGATGACAGAATTAGCTAATTATCAGTGGCATGACGGTGATTTAGTATCACATGTGATCAAGGTCAATCAGATGATGCGGTAAATCATCTAGAATGGTTATCTTATGCCGGATTTTGAGAAGATGCCGGCTTTGATGAATACTTTTCCACATTAATGGCATACAGTATTAGATCGGCTATGGGAGGCTAGTGGTAGCTTTTGTTAGAGAGCACTATAGGATTGAGTTAACCAAAACTTCAATCCTTAGTTTGAGCGCCACATGGCGCAGAGTGAATGCGCCTTGGAGGCGACATGAAAGCTCTCCAAAAGTTTTTTCATAGTTGGCAAATGTGCCTTCAAATTTCTTGGATATTTTGACTAACAGATTAGAAGGAACATTCCCTATTTATTTCTTAGATTAGTTTGAGATGTTTTTAGGTGTGAATATCTTTTTCTATGTTGATATTTCTTTGTATATATTACTTAGTGTAATTGATAGTTGTATTATGTGAAAGCATTGTTATTCTATTGGATGTTAGATATTATTTGTTTTCTGTTATTATTGACTACTGTGGGTAGTTCATGGAAGTTTTTGTAACTTCATATAATTTATTTTGCATAAGACAATTATATTAATAATAGTTTTAAGTTAGGATTTTTGGAGGACGATTGGAAATGTAGTAACCTTTTGATTCTTAAACCTTACTTGAAATTATTCATTGATATGATGGGTCTATGCAAAGTGGATGCATAAATGATAGGCATTAATTATTTGTGCATATATGTCTGATGTGTTCAGATCGATGGTTTCAGCAACTAAAAACGTAATTGCTGATATGAACGGCAACAATTGTGAAATATTGAATATGAAGATTCAATATGTGCTGGAAAAGCAAGAAGCACTAGAAGCTCTTGACCATATTATGGAAGATCTTGAGGATCTGTGCACCACCTTGAGCTAGTAGAGGACCGCCTAACGGCATTTGAGTCGAAAATAAACATTTGCAATGCTGGTTCTAGCTCAGAAAGGGCTTTAAGCTCTAAGTGCAAGCGTATTGATTCGTTCAATATGTGGGATTGCAAAGGATCAAGTCCTTGTTGCAAAAAATCAAGAGTTAACCAACACAAGAGAGGAAAACGTCCTCAAGTGAAGAAAATATCAAGGGTGGTGTGTTACAATTGTGACAAGAATGGTCACTATGCTCGCAATTGTTGTGAGCCGAAAAAGGTAAACACCTCTTGTACATTTGAGAACTTTGCTTATGGGTCAAGTTCTGTATTATTGGCTAAATCCAATCCTTTGTGGACTATAGATTCAGGAGCAACAGACCATGTAACGGAGGATAGAGAATCCTTCGTGGAATTTTGACAATACCAACTAGAACTAAGTGGATCTATGTGGGAAATAACTCCAGAGATGAAATTAAAGAGATTGGCACCTGCCAATTGAATGTGCGTGGTGGACGCACCTTGTTCCCACGTGATGTTCTATATGCTCCGGAGATTCGTCGAAATTTAGTGTCTATTTTGATGTTGGTTAAACTTGGTTTTAATATGAACTTCCATAATAGAGGTGTAGATTTGTATTTGGATACAAACTATTATGGTTGTTGTCACTTTCTGAATGGTTTTATTGTACTAGATGTTGACTGTGGTGATGTTAATATTTGTTATTCCCTTGTTTCACGTCTTCTACTTAATATGATAATGATGTGATTATGTGACATGCTAGACTTGGTCATATTAGCCAACAACATATGAATAAATTAGCCAAAGAGGGCTTGTTGGTTAACATTGAAAAAGTCGATTTGCCCATATGTGAGCATTGCCTAGTAGGGAAAACGACAAGCAAACCATTTGGAAATGGTAAAAGAGCTGTTCCTCTGCATTTAATCTATTTTGACGTCTGTGGTTCAATGAATGTGAGAGGAAGGTATGGGGTTGTTTATTTCATCACTTTTATAAATGATTATACTCGATTCGAATATGTTTATTTGATTTCTCGTAAATCCGAAGCATTAAGTTGTTTCAAAATGTTTATGAACCTGGTAGAAAATCAATTAGACAAGAAAATAAAGGCATTAAGATCCGATCGAGGTCGAGAATATTTATCTGATGAATTCAGAAAATTATGTGATGAAAAAGGAATAGAAAGACAGTTGTCTATTCCATATACTTCTCAACAAAATGGTGTTGCAGAGAGAAGAAACAGAACCCTACTGGAAATGGTTAAGTCCATGATGGCGCATGCTAACTTACCTATCACTTTTTGGAGTGATGCGTTGTTAACTGCTGCATATATACTTAACCAGTTGTCTTCCAAATCAGTTACTTCCACTCCATATTAGTTATGGACAGGTAGAAAACCGGACTTAAGTTTTCTTAAGCCATGGGGTTGTGTTGCCTATACTCATGAGTTCTCTCACAAATTTGGGAAATTGGGTCCCAAAAGGAAATAAGAGTATTTTAATGAGATACTCCGAACACTCGAAAGGGTATATGTTCATAGGTGAGCAGGAAAGTGGGAGTATAACTAAATTTGAATCACGGGATGTCACATTCATAAAGGATGAATTTTCTAAGAAGGGCGAAATAGGTGAAGATTACTCCCTATTTGAAACCTTGGATCAAGATAATGATATTAGTGGAGTTCGTCCAAGTGGGAGTAATATGAGAAGTGATGAATTGAATTCAACTCATTCTCAATTACAACCACATGATAAGACGACGTCATCATTATCTAATCCTAGTGGGAGCATAATAGGGAATGATGTGCTAAGTGTACAATCTCCCATACGGCGAACAAGTCGCCAAAGTATGCCCCGTCGACGTTTTGACATTGAAGGAGAAACTTTTATGATTGCTTCGCAAGATGAGGATGGGCCAAGAAATATTAATGATGCTCTAAATTGCCCTAGTAAGGAAAAATGGATTTATGCAATGGAAAAGGAAATTAAGTCAATGAAATCAAACCATGTTTGGTAACTGGTTGATCTTCCAAAAGGATACAAAGCTATTGGGAACAAGTGGGTTCTCAAAATAAAGCAAAAGCTGATGGCTCGATAGAAAGCATAAGGCTCGCCTTGTGGCGAAAGGGTATAATCAACAGGAATGAATTGATTATGAAGAAACATTTTCTCCTGTAGTGAGATTTACCTCGATTTGCATTATTCTGGCAATAGTGGCTAGTATGGATCTTGAATTACATCAAATAGATATAAAGACTGCTTTCCTCAATGGAGAATTAGAGGAAGATATATATATATATATATATGGAACAACCTGCTGGTTTCATAGTGAAAGGCCAAGAAGAAAATGTATGTTGACCTTTGAGATTGATATACAGCCTTAAGCGGTTATCGAGACAATGGTATATACGTTTTTCATAATGCCATAATGGCATATGACTTTACAATGATATATGAGGATCATTGTGTATATATCAAAAGATCCAAAGATCAATTTGCGATCGTATCATTATATGTTGATGATATACTAATTGCTAGAAGCAAAATAGAGTTTGTTAATACTGTGAAGAATTGGTTATCTTCCAACTTTGAGATGAAAGACATGGGTGATGTTGCATACATTCTTGGAATTAAGATTTCAAGATTGTAAACCCATAGACACTCCTATTGCAAAAGGTGAAGGATTGAGCCATATTCTGTGTCCAAAGACTCCACAAGAGAAGGAACAAATGAAACATGTTCCTTATGCTAGTGCTGTTGGAAGCTTGAAGTACGCTATGATGTGTAGACATATGTTTTACAGTTGGAATGATGAGAATATACCAATCCAATCCAAGTCAAGCACGTTGAAAAGCCGTTAAGAGAATACTAAGGTATCTAAAGTGGACTGCTGATTATACGCTGAGTTATTAAAGAAAGGATTTGCAACTCAAAGGCTATTCTAATGCTGATTGGAGAGGAGATTTAGATGAAAGAAAATCTATCTCTAGTTTTGTTTTTTTACCCAATAATGGCACAATATGTTGGAGCAGTAAGAAACAAAAGTGTATAGCCTTGTCCACGATGTAAATTGAGTTCGTGGCATTATCAACAGCAGTATAAGAAGATGTTTGGCTTAAGAGATTTTTTGGATCATTTAGGTATTATTGGAAGTGCTGCAGATTCATTGTTGGTTAACTATGATAGCCAAGCAGCAAATGCGTACACTAAAGATCCAAAATATCATGGCAATACCAAACATATAGATACCAAGTATAATCTTGTCAAAGATATGATTGCACAAAAGGATGTGAACTTACAGTACATATTACGCATAGAATGGTAGCAGATCCTATGACAAAGCCAATACCTAGAGATGTGTTTTGTGGCCATATAAAATCTCTAGGATTGCGTAGAGACTGATGTACTGAATATTGTAATTTCCTTAAGTGTTCACATTTGATGAATTTGTGTTTTCATCATTAATGCCTATGAATTTTTGTTTAATCTTTATGCATCTTAATGCTCAGTGCATTATTTTAAGTTGAGAAAGTATGTCGGATAGATATAAGATTAGCCCACTCACACGAGTAATCACCTCTATTTATGTGTGATAAATAGAGATGAGACTGTTTTTAAGCTTATTATCTAAGTAATAATCGAGAGCTCAAGCTTAAAATACATATGTCGCCTTAACTGAGTGTTAAGATGATGACATAATACTTATTATGTCCGAAAGTAAAATAACCCACACATTTTACTTTATCTGTCTATGATGCCAGATGTGAGTTCTGATGAATTTTGTGAATGAGTAGATACTTGAACTCAAGTTAAACATTGGGTATGTCTGAATTGTCATCTATACGATATTGAAGGTGTAGACATACGCTCCATGGGAAATGAGTTAATACCGTAATACGTATTTCATACTACGTATACATGAGACGACCAATAAGAGTGGCAAAAGTTTGATCTTAACTTTTATGCCGTGTGAGACTCTTAAGGAAAAGAGTTCCTCAATTTTTAGTCCCCTCATGACTCTTACTTATTCTCAAGATTTCTATTTAGTGTTTGATATCTTAGGATGTTACCAATGGTCATGAGTTGATTTGATCTAATAGGACATTTCTAGAAAAGCAAGTTGAACTAAAATTGAGAGTTTGAAAGAAAGAGGAATATCGGATTTTGAGAATCACATTGTAGTTTTGTATTCACCGGTTAATCAATTATGACTGTCTTTGGGATAATCATAATTGTGAATATATATATATATATATATATATATATATATATATATATATATATATATATATATCATTGTTTAAAAGAGATCAAGAGAAATATAAATGTGATCGTTCGATCTAGGGTACTGCATACTAAATCTACTCAGAGTGTGATGCTCATTATGAGCTGCTATATATTCCTAACAGATGTGTGGCAACGAGCTCTCAAAGTATGATGGTCGCACGGATTATTCACCGGTATGAATGTTGTAGAGAGGTAAAGAGAATCCTGTTCGGCCCACCATATACGAGTGGGAGATGATGGTTTTATGCGATGGGCTTAAGGCCCGTCCGCCTATGTTGGACCTAAAAGTCCAGCCCACAAGATTATGGCCCATGGATGAAGGGGCACGATTCATGTTTGGAGGGAATGTATATAAGGGAGGAAAGAGAGGGAGAATGCACTCTTTGGAATAATAACGCACGTACGTTCCTCTCCCTTTCTTTCCCTCCAAGCACTAAAGGCGATGCCGTCTTCCCTTCAAGGCCAATCAACGTCATTGGATCGAACGGGATCAAAATTTCTTCCTCGATCTTCAGCATTGGTGTTTAATCTGTGGCTAACAAGGTAAGCTCGATTCCGTGGTGTGCTTTAGGATCGGTGATACATGTATTTTCCAGGCTTATCTTCCGCATTCGTTTTAGGGGTTCGATTTAATGTCGAATCCGGTTTTCGGGGATCCGATAATCCCAGCAATTTTGATCTCGATGAGCTTTTATTTAGTTTACAGTGCGAGGTCATCATGCATCCTCTATTTTTTTGGTATAAGCATATTGTTGCATGAACAATATCGCTTCTTATTTCTGTCACTCACACTTCCTTATGCGTCGAAGTTTGAAACTAATATGGCATGCTACATTCTGCGCGTCATCAGAGATGCCGAGTAGGCCCTGCCGAGAGAAATGGACGCAATACAAGCCATTTTCTCCTTTCCATTAGGCAAGACCTTGGTCATTCCGTCTTTGTTGAAGAGATCATCTCCACCCTAGTTAAGTTACCATAAATATCAAGATAAAATGGGAGAAGTTGCCAATTCAGAAAAAAGCAATCATTATTAAGTGGCCCAATGAAAAAAATAATACAAAGAAAACGTACCTAGAGCCATTTCCGCACATTGCTTTTGTAGCCGGTGGCAAAGACTATAAAAATTGCTTGGCCACCACCAATAACTCCGCCACGTAGGACTCATGCTCGCCCAAGCCCGTGTTTCTCGCTGCGATCCGCCACTTGCCGATTAGGCCGTCGTATGACGCGCTCTCGACAGATCGTCGGCAATACAGCTTTATCTCGAACTCTAACTCGTAGTCGTCGAGGTATTCTGTGAATTAGGCCCTAGGGACAAAGGTGGGTGAATCGGAGGGGAGGGGCATGTGGGGGAGCTCGCAGAATTGCTTGTCTAGGTGGAGCTTCAATCGATCGTACGACCTGTTTCTCCAGAGAGAGGCGGAGCAATCCGCTCTCTCGAGCACGATGTTGGCTATGCTGAGGCGGTTCAAGCATGCCACTGCCGCTAGGCCTGAAGGCCCTACGCCAACAATGGCCACCACAACCACTTCCTTGCTGACCTTTGCAATGCATGATTCGATTCTCCTTGATTCCACAGCTATGGTGTTTTCAGGGATGTGGCTTTGGTAGATGCAAGCTCGCGTGCTTTTTGTAGAGGGAGAGTGTACACTCATTCATGGTATGCCTCGATTAACCTTCGCTCATATGGAAGTTTCAATGCGCAGGTTCAAAAGCTTACTTGAAATGGCCATTGGTCCACTTCATCCTTAGAAATTACATTGGATTGTTTTTTCCTATTATATATACTTTATCTAACTATGGAGTCATCTAAAATTCGCATTGGAATCTTTGATTGGATGAGTCTTTGACCTGCGCTTAATTCCTCTTAATTTCTAAATGGAAACAAAAATCTTATGCAATGACGTGTTCTATTAAGAGTTGATTTTCAAGCAAGAAATTGAATAGGGAGATTAAATTTACCCATTTATAAGTGCGCATAACAACGTTTCTATTTCGGGAACTATTTATTTTCAGAAATATTTTTTTCTATTTCTACTTCGGGAACAACTTCTGAGTAAAATAAGGTGTTTGGTAATTATACAAAATTTCTATTATTGGAATAGAAAAAAATAGAAATGCGTTTAATAAAAAATTATAAATTTTTGTATTTATTTGTATTTTTGTCTTACTCACGGACCGTCGACCGCCACACGACTGATAGACGACCGCCTCGCAACCGCTAACTGTCATTGCCGTAGGATTGCCACCCAGAGCCCACAGGCCGCGGGAGGGGGTGGTGGTCGGTGAGTTGTGGGCTGCAGTCCTGCGACGACAGTTGGCAGCGATGGTCGATGGTCATGCAGTCTTAGGCGGCGGTTGTGCGTTGGTTGGCGATGGCAGGCTGCCGGTGGATGATGGCGGTCGTTGGCCAGTGGGCCATAGGCAGCAGGAGGTGGCCGACGGTTGGCAGGCGGCCGGCAGTGGCCATAACAAAGAAGAAGAACAAACGAAATATAAAAAATATATATATATATTATTTCTAAAAATTATTCTTTGGAAGCAGGAGCTACTTTTTTTTTCTTATTTCTTTTCCAAATCTATGCCCCGGCCACTTTTCTATTCCGGGGAATAAAAAAATAAGTTCGCATTACCAATTTTCTGTTCTTTTTTTGTTCCAAGGATTAAAAGAACAAAAATAAGAAGAAATAGAAATGTTACTGTTGACACCTAAATTTTGATAGCCCGTTTAGTCATTTATCGCATTAAAAATTATGGTTTAATTTTATCCAAAAAAATATATTAATTATGTAACATATAGATTTAGGTGCATTTTTATTATTTTAATTGGCATTTTATTTATTGGACCGGGTGCGGATGGGTTCAAATCGGTTGGCCTAAGCCCATATTTTTTATTAATTGAAAATTTTCTAGTGGAAAAATAGAAATTTTGAAATTTTTTCGAGATATGAATCTTTTGGATAAGGTATATGTGTAAAAAAAATATTGTGATTTATCTTTGCAAGATTTGGATTTCGAGAAAATATTTATCGTAATCTTGAATTCTAATTAATATGTGATCGGTTGGTGAAAAAGTATCGCGGATGTAGATTTGAAGGGAGAATTGAAAACCTATCTCCTACCCCGATAAAAGCAACAGTGTACGAGGACCTACAGGAAGGGCTTCTCTTCGCCGAAAAAGAAAACAGAAAAAGTCAAGTAAAAAGAAAGAGACAAAGGTTTTCTTCCTCGTCCATCTTCAGCAAAAAGAGAGCTTTTTCTCTTTCCTTTTTCCTGACAAACTGCAAGGAAAAGGAAAAGGAAAAGTCAGGAGGAGAGTGACGTGAGAGAGACAGAGAGAGAGAAAAAAAAAAAAAAAAAAAAAAAAAGGGAGCAACTGTTTGTCTTCCCCGCGAAGCCTCCGGCGATCGTCGCTGCCCACGTCGCTTGCACCACAACAGTCGGCCACTATCCCTCTGCCAAAGCACCGCGCTCGAATCAGCCACCGAGCCCCGACACTAGCTCGAAGCTTCGCCAGCCACCGTTGCGCTCACTGTGCTCGACTCCAGACGCCGCTCTTGCTACGACCCAGCATCGTAGCAGCACCAACTTGCATCTGCTCCCCTTCACCTACGACCCGTGACACGTAGAGGCCTATGCCGCGACTTGATTCCCCTGCTTGCCGGACTGCATCGCCGATCTGCCTCTACCATGCCTCCACGAGCACCTGTGCGCCTGCCGATCCGCCTCTACAGCATCTCCACGAGCCACCACTACATGCCTCTAGCCCTCTGACGCTGCAACAACCGCAGGTTTCCCCTGTTGCACTTCCACCCTCCGATTGGTCGCACCAGCCTCGCCCGAAGCCTGGTGCCGCCTCTGCTGGCCTCGCCTCCGCACAGCTCTTTGCTCCGCACCTTTGCTCGAGCCCGAACCAGTCACTGATTTTTCTTTCCTACAGCTCTGAATTGCCGGACCTCGCCAGAGCTCCGCACCTCCGCAACCTCTGATCGACGGTGACGCCACCGCCACAACTGCCACCCCTCACTGGAGCCGGTGACCAGCCGCATGAACACAAGCCGTGCTTGGGAAGAAAAAAAAAAAAAAGGAAATTAGGTAGTTTTATTTTCTTTTTCTATTAACTTTATTTTATTTATTTCTTTTAATTTTAGTTGTTATTGTGTAAATTTGAAGTGATCTTCATTTCATGAATTTTGTAGGCATGATCCCCGGGGTCTTCCTTAATTATTGTAATTACTAATTTGATTTGTAAGATGTCGGATCATTTTTTAATTATATTAATTTTTGGGGTTTGTCGATAGTATTTTAAATGTTGAATCAATATAATTATTAATTTGATTCGTAAGAATTCGGATCGGATTTTTAGTTATTTTGAACTATTTGTCGTGATAATTAGGGTTAAGATAATCATTAATTTAAACTGTGAGACAACAGGTTATTTTTTCGAATATTTTGAATGTCTTGATTAGTTTACATACAATGTTTATTTGATAATTGCTTGTTTTGGAGAACCACTAAAAAAAAATCCAAAAAATATTTGAATTAGGATTCAGTTTATTTTGGAATATTTCTTGTTATCTTGCCTATCTAGAATAGGGATTTTAGTTCGAATTTAGAAAAAATATAAAAACAAAAAAGTGCATTCATTTAGGTGGTTAGTTTTTTTTTTTAATTTAAATTGCACGTTTAATTATTTGGCAATTGTGAATTTCAAATTTTATAAAAATAAAAACACAAAAGAATCATCATGCATATATCATGTAGAATTAGGGCATTCTTTGTACGTCATGATATCTTAGGATAAAATTGCAAGTTTCATTTAAAATTCACTTCATTATTTAGAATAGATTGCATTTTTAGGATAAAAAATCATATGCATGTCATTTAGAATTAAAGTTCATGAAATGCACGTCATTTAATGATTGTTGTTAAGTTCATTATATTAGGAATTGCTCATCATTAGACTAGGTCATTTAATAAATGTCGTGTGACATATAGCTCGCATATTAAATTGCATTTTACATGTCATTTTAGTTGAAATAATTTTATGTCATTGCATTGCATTGTATGTCATTAGAATTAGGTCATTTAGATTGCATTTATTGCATTTCTTTATGTCATATAGTTTAGGTCATGTAGTTAAAATGCATGTTTTTATAAAAAAATTCTAATTTCAAGAAAACCCAAAAAATTGTTTGCTTTGTGTGATGCAATTTATTTATTGAATGTTTGAGCATCCGTGTGATCACTTTTTGCATAATAGTAATTTATGTTAAAATAAATTAGTTGCCTGCAAAAAAACATTTTTGAAAATAAAAAAGAATGGTACCGAAAGGGCATTAGAAAAATCTAATGTAACCAAGTCCCCGTACCATTAGTCTCTGGTTCGTAGGAGTAAAGTAATTCTTCCATTATTTTATTAGATGTCTAATCAACCTACCATAAATTGATTAGTGGCAACTCATAAATAAAATACATTTGCATGTTAAGAAATTTGAACCCAAGTCGCGAATTGGTATGAGCTTGGGAGAGCCTGAGTTAAGTCTAAGCTTAACAATCCATTAGTCAAACCTTAGGCGGTTTGTACCCGAAAAATTGATCGCGAAAGTTACCATGCAGGCCCTAAATCAGTCCAATTGAAAGGTTTAAAGTTAATTGGTACCAATGCAATGTATTTAGAATTTCTTTAGTACTTTTCCCCTGTAGCATAATAGAGTCTCTCATTCTTTTATGGTTTTACCATGCACACAAAGCCATGTAAATTGTATACTCAAGGTGCAAGATGATTTAATATATGACCCAATTCTTTGACTCATATTCCTATATGAGCTTTTCATTTTAAGCTCAAAATTCACCATTAAAAAAAATTTTAAAAAAAAACTCAAACGAGATTTGCCCAGAAAGGAGTAAGAGTACTTGAAACTATCTTTTTATGAAGGACATGATCCTTGTCTATGACACTACCCTCAAAGAAGACCGCGACTATTTTCATGTGTATGCAGAGAGAGATGATTGGATTATAAGCGACGGTGGAAGTCGAGGCACCATTATTGGAAAGATCTTAGAGATTTACTAGTTTAACAGTTTTTGAGCTACTGTAAAAATAACAGTTGGTTGAACGAATTCTTGATAAGTGGAGTCCACAACAATTTATAATTAATGTTCATTTGATTTTTTTGTAGTTCAAAATAGACTATTATTCTTGGAGTGGATTAAAAATTCACACCAAATCATTTCTCTTCTTGTACGTACTTGAGTGATGAGCTCCCCCTCAAAATTACGTTGACAAGGCATCATTGTGTACCCACCCCTCTCCATTCTCATTGCTAGCAACCACTAGGAACCTCCCCACATACGCCTCTCTCACATCCGACAAAGTGTTCTTAGCCTCGACCCGCCGCTTCCCGGCATTCGTGTCAAAACTCGTTGAGATCATGTGCCGATTATACCGAGGCTCGACGTGGAAACTTTTCATGTAGGTCTTCAAATAACTTTGGAAACAGCAGTTGGGAAGAAAAGAAAATGTATTTAGACGGGTAAGGCATGTGAGAGAGCTTGTAGAATCGCGTGCCAATATGGAGTTTCAACTGGTCGCAGGTCCTCTTCTTCCGAAGAGAAAAAATTGAAAGGAAATGGAAAGGAAGAACCGAAGCTTTGTATTTCAGTATATTTCTTGTACACATTAATTACACTATTTGTAATACAAGACTAAAGTGTAAAACAGGAAAGAAATATACATTGATTTTAATTCCTATTTTACCAAGTCAATTACTGATTAAATGAAATAATCAATGATACTCAGAATCGACGTTTCCCAAGTTATCAAACCATATTTCCAACACTCCCCCTCAAGCTGGTGGCCTATATATATCGAGGACACCAAGCTTGCTCAATAAGTATGCATGTTGTCTATGGCATAATGGCTTGGTAAAAATGTCTGCAAGTTGCTCCGTGGTTCCTATTCCTCTTGTTGTGATGACTCCTTCTCGAATCTTGTCTCGAGTGAAATGACAATCGACCTCTATATGTTTAGTTCTCTCATGAAACACTGGATTGGCTGCTAACTTGAGTGCAGCGTCATTGTCACAGAATAATTTACTGGGTCCATCAACTTGTACTCCAAGATCTGCAAGCAATCCCCGTATCCAGATTATTTCACAAACAGTCTTTGCCATAGCCCGATATTCTGATTCTGCTGATGATAATGACACGGTTGACTGCTTCTTTGTTTTCCATGAGATAAGAGATTTCCCAAATTTTATGCAAAAACCAGTGATGGATCTTCTCGTCATCGGACAAGTGGCATAATCCGTATCACAATACGCCATCATTTTCATGTCACAATCTCGAGATAAAAAAATGCCAAGTCCTGGACATCCCTTCAAGTATTTTACCACTTTCAAGGCTGCATTCATGTGAGATTGCTTTGGCTTGTGCATGAATTGACTGAGTATCTGCACAGCATAACATATATCTGGTCTTGTCATCGTGAGATAAATCAGTTTTCCAACAAGTCGTTGGTATACTGATGGATCTTCAAGTAGCGAATCATCGATGGAAGGAGATGAGCTTGAATCATATTCATGTGTTGTTAACTTTGTATTATGCTCAATCGGGATAATTGCCGGTTTGCATCCTGACAATCCTGCTTTAGAGACTATCTCCAGTATAAACTTTCTTTGACTGAGAGATATTCCTTTGTCAGACCGAGCTATCTCGATTTCGAGAAAATACTTAGGAGATCCCAAGTCTTTTATATGAAAAGTGGAATGCAGATAGCTTTTGAATTTTGCAATGGCCAGTTCATTATTCCCCATGATAAGAATGTCATCAACATATATTAAAAGGTAAATTGATGAAGTACCTTCAATCCATGTGAACAATGCATAATCATATTTGGAATGCTGAAAACCTGTGTTGTTTAAAGCAGCAGTGAACTTGGCATACCATTGCCTAGAGGCCTGTTTGAGTCCATATAGGGATTTCCGGAGACGACACACATGAGACTCCCCCTGTTTGCGTAATCCCTGTGGAAGTTCCATATAAATCTCTTCATCCAGATCTCCATGCAAGAAAGCATTATTGACATCCATTTGATGTAGTGGCCAGTTGCGAGAAGCAGCAATGGATAGAAATGAGCGAACAGTGACTTCTTTGGCTACAGGAGAGAATGTTTCATGATAATCAAATCCTTCCCGTTGTGTGAACCCCTTCGCAACTAAACGAGCCTTGTATCGCTCAACAGATCCATCTGCCTTAAATTTGATTTTATAAACCCATTTGCAGCCAATAGGTTTCCGTCCTGCCGGTAATGGAACAATGTCCCAAGTATGGTTCTCATTGAGAGCCTTGAGTTCAGCTTCCATAGCATGTTGCCATTTAGGATCATGCGCCGCTTCAGAGTACGATGACGGTTCCTGTTCTTCGGAAATTCTACTGATGCAACACATATGTTCTGATGACAATCTACTAAAGGAAACATAAGATGATACTGGATACTGCGTACCTGGACAATCCAACGTAGGACATATATAATCTTTTGTCCATGTAAGAGGTCGAATATGACGTCCAGAACGTCGAGGCTGCTCAATTCTGTTTTCTTCTGATAATACGGGAGAGGGACTCTGTTGAGTCATTAGCGAAGAGGCTGCTGATGGAGAATTTGATGAAGGATCTGTCTCAGGTAAAGAAACTGGTGAGTCAATAGCTTGATTAGAATCATGTGTCATCATCGGCATATGCTTTTCTGGTGCAATAAAGACATACTGATGCGGTGTCATGAGATCTTCTTCTAACAAAAAAGGTCGATGATCTGACTCTGAAGTAGAAGACATCGACGTAGTCTCTTGAAAAGGGAAAATATCTTCATGGAAGATAACATCCCTACTAACAAAAAAATTTCCTGTAGAAATCTCCATAACGCGGTAGCCTTTCTGCAGTGGGGGATATCCCATAAAAATACACCGAATGGCACGAGGATCCATTTTACTTCGGTGACCCAGATTTGCCGCATAACACAAACATCCGAAAACTCGAAGATGATCAATTTCTGGTTGCTTTCCATAAAGCAATTCAAAAGGAGTTCGCCCGTTAAAAATTCTAGTAGGCATGCGATTGATCAAATAGGCTGCAGTAACTACACAATCACCCCAAAAATCTTCAGGTATGGAAGCTTGATATTTTAAAGCTCGAGCTACCTCTAAGAGGTGGCGATGTTTTCTTTCAACAATTCCATTTTGTTGGGGTGTGTAATTACATGAACTCTCATGTAAGATTCCTTGAGAAGACAAGAAAGAGTTACATTCCGCAGAAAAGAACTCACGTCCATTATCAGTGTGGATCTTTTGGACAGGTTTGTCGAATTGATTTTTAATGAGAGATAGAAAATTCGACAGTGTTGAAAAAGTTTGACTCTTGGATTGCATAAGAAAAACCCAAGTAGCTCGAGTATAGTCATCAACAATGATTAAGAACAATCGAGATCCATCACGATGTGGAGTGTGATAAGGTCCCCAAATATCCATATGTAGCAAAGAAAAAGCACTAGTAGATCTAGATGTGCTAATAGGGAAATGTGTCCGAGACTGTTTTGCCAATGGACAAATTGGACATTTAGGATAAGGAAATTTTGCGGTATGACCCAAACATTGATGAAAAACAAGATTTTTATTACTAGCAATAGCATTACAAGAAATGCTCTTATTGAATAATTCAAAATTCCTTTGAGGATCAATCCAAAAATATAGCCCTTCTGCAACACTACCCAAGCCCATCACCCGCACCAAAAGGTCTTGAAAGAAGCAATCATTGCGATTGAATATGGCACGACAAGAATTATCCTCACAAGCTCTTGAGACTGATAAGAGATTAAACTCGAAATCAGGAATGAATAGAACATTTTTGAGAATAATATCTGGACTAAGGTGGACAGTACCAATTTTGGTAACATGAGTGGTATTTCCATTTGGGAGGCGAACAAATACTGAAGAATATGGCCTCTTTTGAATACTAGAAAATAACCGCTCATTGCAAACTATATGATCACTGGCACCCGAATCAACTATCCATGCATCAACTGATATTGAATTTTCCTTGTATGAAGAAGTACCTGAGAAATTCGCAGCCTTATCATTGGTTGCCAACTGATTTAATGCCTTCATTATATTCTGATACTGGTCTTGGGTAATTATCTGATTTGCCCCATCAGTCCTTCGTGCTGAAACTTGGTAAGCAGCAATTTCTTTTTCTTTCTTATCACCTGGCTTTCCATGTAATTTCCAGCATGTATCAATAGTATGATGAGGACGTTTACAATATTCGCAATATTTACCCTTAATTTTGGAATTTTGCCCAATATTTTTTATGGATGACGTGGCATTTCGTGGGCCTCCGGATGACCTATAAGCGGGCGCTGTCGTGGCCGAATAAGGGCCGTTTGATTCGGTCGGACTGGCGAGCCAATACGCGCCGTCCGATCTCTTTTGATATGGACCGTTGGATCCTAAATCTCGGATCAAACCACAGCCGTCCATCTTGGTTCCATCCCAGCCGTCCATCTTAGGGTTTTCACTTAACCCAAGTCCAGCCCCATTTCGTCCGCCCCCTCCTTGCCCGAAGCTCTCGGTTCCTCCACCTACTCCGCGCGACGTTTCCCCAGCAAATCCGTGACCGCCATGGACTCCGCGCGCCATTTCTCCAGATCTGAAGCTGGTCTGGAGAGCAGCAAGGGCGACTCCTTCGCCGGTTCTGCCATGCTCGGTCGCGGCTCGCCGCTGGCTCTCCTCTTGGACCGCCAGTTGGTAGATCCGGCCGAGCGAAGGTAACGGGTCCATCGCCAAGATCTGCGATCGAAAGGGTGAGTATGTGTCGTTCAAGATAAGTAGAAATCTAGTCACTTTTTCCCGCTGCTTAATTTTTCGATATTGTTGTAGTGTCGCATCGGGTCCCTCGAGGCGTTCTTCGGCTGCCTCGAGCTCATTCCAGAGAGCCGAGAGCCGATTGAAGCAGGTGGTGACCGATTGTTTCCCTTGTTTCAGATCTGAAATCGCCTGGGTAATAGTGAAGATCTTCGCTGGATCGAGACGCCCATACATCTCTCGGATGTTCGCCCAAAAAGTCTTCGAGTCCTCGGTCGGTGGTAGCCCCGCTGCAACGTTTGGAGCAAGGCAATTTCCAATCCAGGTACGCACTAATTGGTTGCATTTTTTCCGGAAACGTTGCAGTCGTTCGTCGGTCGGATAAGGAACGGTGCCATCAAGGAAACCGTCCTTGTCCTTCATTACAAGTGCTCGCCGGAGGTCTCGAGCCCAGGCGTTGTAGTTGTCCTGTCCAGTGAGCTGCATGTTGATGAGTTTGAGTTCCGGTCCGTCGGCCGTCGTCGTGTGAAGAGGATCTCCGGGCTCGGGACGGCCGCCGTTGACTGGAAACGCGTAGGGCAGAAACCCTGGTTGGAAACCGAGTTGTGGAACCGGGTGGGAATCCGTAAGGATGGATCCAGGCCCTGTTCTTGTCCAGCCCGACCCGTTGTTTGGGTAATTCTCCCCAGAGGGTCCGCCTTGAAGAGGGTACCAGCCGAGGTAAGGCCACTGGATCGGCCCTTGTGGTTGGAACGATGACTGAGCAGGTACCGATGAAGCAGTGGCTGATGATCGAGCAGGTATCACTTCTTCTGTTGGGTCGACAAGTGCTGGATCATGGATCTATTGAGGTGAATTGGAGGCTTCTTCCATTTGTTGGTTTTGTCAAGGTTTTTTTAGCAGAGTAAAAGAATTCAATTCGGTGGCTGATTTGTTTTGCAGGTTGAAGTCGCAACAGCAAACCAGAAAAAAAAAAAAAAAAAAAAAAAAAAAAAACCGAAAAGCAATTTGAAGATGCGGAAGCTTAGGTCAGAAAAGATCGCTCTGATACCATGACAGAAATTGAAAGGAAATGGAAAGGAAGAACCGAAGCTTTGTATTTCAGTATATTTCTTGTACACATTAATTACACTATTTGTAATACAAGACTAAAGTGTAAAACAGGAAAGAAATATACATTGATTTTAATTCCTATTTTACCAAGTCAATTACTGATTAAATGAAATAATCAATGATACTCAGAATCGACGTTTCCCAAGTTATCAAACCATATTTCCAACAAAAAGCTCTCTAGAATCGCGTGCCAATATGGAGTTTCAACTGGTCGCAGGTCCTCTTCTTCCGGAGAGAAAGGCACAGCAATCTCTCTCTCTCTCTCTCTCTCTCTCTCTCTCTCTCTCTCAAATGATGTTGGCGATGAAGAGGCGGTTCAGGCATGCCGATGCAGCAATGCTCGAGGACCCATGCCCATAATCGGTACTCCCATTTCAATTTCTTTTTGGATAGTCATGTTATTGTACATAAGTTTATGAACATATCTATATAGGTTTTGATAGCATAACAACTTTGAGAATAATAGTTTCTAGGGAGCCATAAATTCTTTAAAAAAGCGAATCTTGCAATAATTTATAATTATTTGTTATTTAATTTTTTTGTCTAGAACATATTGTTATTCTCACAGTAAAATAAAAACTGTCACTCAATCATTTCTCATGTAGTGGAACATGGCTTATACTTAAGATTTTTTTTTTTTTCCTTTTCCGAGACAAGTGGGTAAAATGTGTTCCCACCATGCTTTGAACAATGTAGAAGTGGCTTCATATAAGGAACGTTGAATCGCAATTTAAGAGGTTGTCAAGTTTTTCTTGCTAGTCTTAGATTGCGACCGATCTTGTTTTGGTCCCAATTATGTGGCAAGCAAGTTCTCGCATATCAAAATTTAGCCGAAACACATTATTAATTTATGCTTTGATAAAGCTTGATTACTGTATATAGAGCGACGTTATCATGGACCCTCTACAATTCACCAGTATAAGCCACATGTACGACATGCAAGTGTCATAGGCCAATCGATTGGTATCATGACCGTGCGATAACTCAGGTACTTTTGGATCAACATGGATCATTAGGATGCCTAAGCCAAGCCTTGCTCAATCGATCGCACACTTGCTTGCTCACCCGGATCGCAAAGTGAGAAAGTTCCTAAAGAGAGAAGCTCTAGAAAGAAAGGAGCATTTGTATTTCTTAATGGTTGAATGGTTACAGATGAGGGAGAGAGCACCCCTTCTTATACTAGAGGCCCTCTGATTACCTCCAATGATCAAGAATTCGTCTGGTAAATGAGATCGCACCGCCAAATCAACTAACTACCGACACTAATGACAAGAGAATTCTAAACTTTCGCTCAATTACCGTATCACCCGCCCTTGGAACGTTCCGGAAGAGCTCTTATTGGGAATCTTAGCGATTGCAGGAGGTCCTCCATGGAAAGGCATGACCCTTTAGCTGCAGAAACCTCTTGGCCATGACACAAGCATCGCATTCTCATTTTTCTCACTTGCTCTTCCTTTGGCGCTGAAGTTCGAAGTTAATGTCGTTAGCTACATTCCGCGCATCGCTGGCAATGCCGAACAGGCCCGCTTGAGAGAAGCCAACACTGTACAAGCCATTTTCTCCTTTCCATTGGTCCCGGACCTTGGTCATGCCTTGAACATTGAAGAGGTCATCTCCACCCTAATTAAGTTACCGTAGATATCAAGAGGAACAAGGGAAAGTTATCAATTGATTTTCTTTCTTCTAATAGCTAAAGTAATTATTATTAAGTGACTTAAGGGAAACAATTAAGATAAAGGATATTTACCTAGAGCCATTTCCGGACATTGCTTTTGTAGCCAGTGGCAAAGATTATGGCCTCAAATTGACTTGTTGTGTCGTTTAAAAAAGTGACCAGCTTGCCATGAATCCTTTTGATGGAGGGGAAAACCTGCATCGTTTGCTTTATTATAACTTGTGAAGGTTTAACTTGCTTTTGATTAGATATTAAATTCTTTTTTCTAAGAAAAAATGCCTATAATTACTCAATCTACCTTGATTTCTCCGTCCTTGATCCTTTCCATTGCCCCGACGTCAATGGTGGGGGATCGTCCGGTCACTGCTTTCAGATGGAACGCACCATTTTTCGGCCTCTGAAGGCCGTACTTGGTGAAGTCGCCATACTTTAGCTTGCTAAGTAGCCTCATCAAAATGTCAACGATTCGGCGCGGAAGGAATTTTATTAAAACCATGCCGATAAACACCATTTCCTTGGTAAAAACATCCACCTGCAAATCCTCTTTATTAGGCTATACTTGTTACAGGATATTAACATTTAAATATATGGGAGCAATATGAAATCAACTACTTTCTTCTTCCAATCAACTCACGACCGAATGTTCTTAGGAAGGTAAACTTTGCTAGTTTCCATCCCCACCGAAAAGGAAAAATGCATGAATTGAATTATAGAAAGAGTCTGCATACAGGGCTTCGAGCAACAATGGACGTGTTGGCACCATGGCTCCACAAGTCATACGCAATCTCCATTCCTGAGTTCCCACAACCCACCACCAGCACGTTTTTCCCTCTGAATCCCCTCCCATTCCGGTACTTGCTCGAGTGCATCACTTCCGTGCCAAAGCTCTCTAAGCCGTCAACCTCCGGTATCATGCCCTCACTGTTCTCCCCGGTCGCCACCACCAGGAACTCCGCCACATAGACCTCATGCTCGCCAGAGCCTGTGTTTCTCGCCACAATCCGCCACTTGCCGGTTTGATCGTTGTATGATGCGCTCTCGACGGACCTTTGGCAATATAGCTTTACCTCGAATTGCGACTTGTAGTTGTCGAGGTATTCTATGAATTGGGCCCTAGGGACAAATGTGGGTGAGTTGGAGGGGAAGGGCATGTGGGGGAGCTCACAGAATTGCTTGCCTAGGTGGAGCTTCAATCGATCGTACGCCCGGTTTCTCCAAAGAGAGGCAGAACAGTCCTCTCTCTCGAGCACGACGTTGGCTACTCCTTGGCGGTTCAAGCATGCCGCTGCCGCTAGGCCTGCTGGGCCCGCGCCAACAATGGCCGCCACAACCTCTTTCTCATTGGCCTTCTCCATGATGATTTGGCTCTCTTTGATTCACTAGCTAGGGTGTTCTCAGTGATGTGGTATCGGCAGATACAAGCTCGTGTGCTTTTTATAGGGAGAGAGCATTTACTCATGTATGTATCTGCCATTTTTAATTTGAGCTCATATGGAAGTACATCTGAGTATAAATTGGCAGGTTCAGAGTTGTAAAAAATGGATGATTTTCCTTAAACGTGCCACAATCAACTTCATTCGTTGGGATTTTTTCCTATAAATATACTTCACCTAACTATCAAGCCATCTAAACTTGGCATTGGCATCTTTTTCATATTCCATTCACGTAACTCTTCACCGACTATTCAGTGTTGATTTTCAAGCAAGAAATCCAATATTGTGATGAAGTTTGCCCATTTGAATTCAGTTCAGAGTGTTCCTAAATGCTAGATTTTATTCTTTAAACGACGCTATGTACCATAGTGGGCTCCCCTAGTTTGTACATTTTCCTAAATGCTAGATTTTATTCTTTAAATGACACTATGTACCATAGTCGGCTCTCCTAGTTTGTACATTTTCCTTGTATTTGACTCTTTAATGTCAATCTACATGCTGTCTATAGGAATGCTCACCCAAAATTTATCTTTTACATTAACTTATCTTATCTTCGGCAGTGTTTGTTATTTTCTGTAATTGGAAAAAAAATAAATAAAAGAAATCGGGTCAAAAAAGGCAATTGAAATATGGCTATATAAAACATGTGTTTTGCCTCAAGTTCAACGTACTTGGTCACATTGACTGAATACTAAAAAGGGATCTTGTTACATTTCCATTCAGTGCATGGTCATATGTTCCATCTCTTGGATTCCCAATTTGGGTTGTCCTTTTAACTTCTTAGATTACTTTCTTGTTTTGACAATGTAGAAGCCAACTTAGACCCGTTAAACAAATAGGCCAGGTCAAGTTCGATAGGACTTAAATAGATTCATTTAACCCGTTTTAATTAATTTTCATGCATTACAAATATAATGATTCATATCCAACATAAGTCATATCCAACTTGACTCACGCTATTAAGACATTTCAATATTAACCCAATTTACGAAGGGTTAATACT
Source organism: Eucalyptus paniculata subsp. matutina (assembly GCA_017140255.1). NCBI lineage: Eukaryota > Viridiplantae > Streptophyta > Magnoliopsida > Myrtales > Myrtaceae > Eucalyptus > Eucalyptus paniculata. The sequence goes on along the minus strand of CM029436.1, from coordinate 45,885,667 downwards.
GTCACGTTCTGAACCTCGAGCGCACGCACATCCTTCGGAGGTCGATGAAATTGCGACATCCCAAGACGCTTTGCAAAAAAATCTTCGGAGGATGAGCCGACATTCCTAAAATGAATCATGACATGACAGAACTTTCAATTTCTGAAATTAGGTTTAAATTTGCGGTTAATTTCAACCAAGTGTAATTTTAGTGTGACCTAACATACCAGGTAGCTTTTAAGAATTTTTAGTACAATTAATCCGTGGTTGATTATTTTTAAGCCACATTGTGCATCTTCGACACATTGGCGACTCTCGGTTATCATGAAAATCTCGAGATTTCAAATACGGGCATAGGGACAGAAATGACAGAAAAATTGGACTAGTGTATTTCAACAAGAATTTTGCAATTATGTGGAATTACTACTTTAATCACATACCTCAGTTGAACCGAACTATCTCTAACCTTGAATCGATTTTGACAGTACCATATTGACCCTTGTAAATTAGCACAGTCAAGCAGTCTATTCCCGATCGAATTTTCAAGTCTATTGCATTAAAATCCCTTAATGGCTTCACCAGATAGAGTAATTATCCCATGAGTGATCAGCTTAAAGAAAAGAACTATAGGCGCATCAATGAAAAGCCCAACTCATTCAATTGAAAACAAACTCAAAATTTTGGGATGTCACAAATACCCTAAAAAACTCTAAACTAGTACATATGTGACAAATTTACTCAAAACTATTTTTTTTATCATAAAAAACCCTCCGAACTGATACACATGTAACAAATTTACATCAACTAATCATAAAAAAAAAATCCTAAACTGGTACATTTATAACAAATTTATCTCAAACTAATTTATTCGACGGCAAAAACCCCTAAACTGGTAAATCTATGACAAATATGCCCTCCGTTAAATTAGATTAATACCACAAAAAAAATCACAAAAATTGTAAACTCTGACAAATGAATCGTAAAATACCAAATTGGTATATCAGTCAACTGTCACGTGTCATTTAACTTAATAATTTAATAGTAAAATTTAACGAAAACTAATATAAAGTAAATTTGTCACAAGTGTACCAATTTGGGGTAAATTTGTCAAAGGTATACCAATTTGGCGTTTTTAATGATCAAAAAAATAGTTTCGGGTAAATTTGTTATAGGTGTACCAATTTTGAGTTTTTCAGGGTATTAATCCATTTACGAAAGAAGAATACATAAGTGACTGTCTTTAATTTATTATAAAAACAACGATCTAATAAATAACAAATGATTAGAAATTGTTGTGAGATCCACTCTTTTAAGAAGTTGTGACTCACAACATATTATTATTTTGATAGTAGTTCAAAAACTATTATGCTTTGAAAACTCTTTACAAAAACTCATAACCAAGCTAAAGTGAAAATATGAAATGAGCGAGCAAGCGATCAAGTGTGGGCGAGAAAAAAAAACAAAGAGAGTTTTGTAGAGGTGGGTTAGGTTTAAATAAGTTGTAAACCTATTTATAATCCGTTTATGACCCATTTAATATCCATATTATATTTAAACCCATTTATGACCATTTATTTAATATAATTAACCCATTTAACACTCATATGGGTTGGTGGCGATCGATCAGATTGTTCTTTCAAGAAAAAACGGCCCATTCTTTGACTTTTGAAGCCTGTATTTTTCAGCTTAGTAAGGAAGGTACTTGCACAATAACCCGAGGACGTTTTCCAAGATATTAGAGGGGACATACTTGCACGATAGCCCACACCACCGATTGCTGGCTCAACACATGAACCTGAAGTAGCCAAGAAAAAGGAACAAAATATATAGTCACTTCTGTCGATTCTTACTCGTGCCTAAGATTTTCATCTAAACAACATGTTGCGAAAAACAAGCGATCGAACAACAATATAGACAAAAGAAAAAAATAAATCAAACACTGGATCTATGTGGTTCGATCATAAAGATCTACGTTCACGAGGATAGCAGCGACGAATTTCATTATAAATCAAGCAATACAAGGATATCACACACTTGAGTCACTCAAACATTCTCTTGGTGTTTCCCAAGCCCCAATTACACCCAATAATACACACAGTGTTTATCCCCAAAATTCTTAAAGAAATACTATCTCAATCTCACAAAGGAATTACAAATAAATCTTAACACAAGATTTAATAAGCTACAAACACTAATTCTTCTCGGATGTAATTGCACGAATGGAAAACAACAAGCCCACTTTCAAGCACTCGATATTTGGTGCTTCAAGATTGCTTGCATCAACAACGGCGGAACACCAAGCACTCACGTAGTGCTTCAAGACCTTTTGTGATCCACACGGCATCCCACGAGAATGTGCATATATATATGCACTTAGAATTCAACCTGACTTCTGCAGTAAATAATATCATATCTTTTATTCCTTTTATTCTTTCTCTTATTCGTTGTTGTTTCACCGAGTTCCAGAAGCCCACACCTACTAGGATAGCCTTGATCTTATTTCCTTTTCCGACACAAAATCAGACTTCTTGAACTTGGATTCCAACAAAGCTTTGTTTCCGTAATCTACAAATTCATGGCTTAGTCTCTACAAATCAGCAACTTCAAGTCCAAATATCCACTTTCCTTTAATTTATATTGGGTTCAATTCCGTCCACAGACTCAAACTCGAGACATATTATAACACAATAAATTTAGAAAATGGAAAATAAAAATATTGAAATTGCTTTATGCGTAGAAGAGTAAAAGCAATAGAAACTAGGGATGTGCAATATAACCGAAAACCATATGGACTACCTAAAAATAAAATGGACCAGCCTAGCATCGACGGATCCCATGGGGATTGATCTAATTCCCGGTTCCAATTTACTAAACTCGGTGAGTACCGATTGGGTTCCTTATTTTGGGTTTTAAACTGTCCGAACCGAACTAGTATATATATTAAAACAAAGAAATTGCAACTCGGGAAAATTGTTCAAAAAGTCCTAAATCTATTATACTTTTGTCAATTCGGGCCTAAACCTTTTAATTTTACTAAATCAGTCCTGAACTTTTTTACTTCTTGTCAATTGAGACCATCGGCCAATTTTGGTCGGAAATTAATGACGTGGCATTTTTTAATAATTTTTTTGAATTTTGGTTTTTCTTTTTTTTACTTTTTCTTCTTTCTTTTTTTGGGTTTGGAGGGCCAACCCTCCCCCACCACAGTGTCGAGGGCTGGCCAACCCTTGTCAGCCCTAGGCAAGGGCACAACCTCACTTGGGGCCCTCGCTTTGCCAAATCTAGTCCTTACCCAGCCAGGAATTGGAAATCGTACGTACTACTTGGAAATAGACTAAATCGGCCTAGAACCAATAGTTCCCATGCAGACTAATTCGATTCTCGATTCCAATTTAATTAAACTAATGAGTATCGGTTCGGTTCCCGGTTTCGAGCATGGAATCACTCATCTGGACCGAACTAGTATATATATTTAAAAACAAAAATTGCAACTCAATTGCTTAATTATTTTGTAATTTTACAAATAATATATGTACATATATTTTTAGTATTAGATATTATTAATTAATTTTGTCTCTCCGATGTGTAATTGAGTTAATCCCTCCACTTTTCTTGTTCATTCTAATAACCCATTTATGTGCTTTCACAATCAAAATAAAAAAGAAAAAAGAAAAAAAGGAAGAGGATGGAAGAGACCAACTGGAGAAGTCTTTAAATATTGTGGCGCTTTGTCATTATAATAAGAAATTAAGAGCCAATGACTTGTTTTAAGGGCATTATTAGGTCTTTCCTTACCCATCCCCGTGATTAAATTATGTTGATGTTTATAAAAGATGGATCAAGCATTCGATGTTTTGACTTTTGTGAAGGTTAGGGCTTCTAACGTAGAGTCCAAACTCAACATATTCCTACTATCGAGAAATCCTAGGAGAATCACACCATGACTTTCGAAAAAAATTAAATTCCTAACTAACCAGTATTGTCGATTCATTCTACCCTATAGTTTTCAATCCTTAATCAAAATTAATGGCTTGTAATTCAAATTGAATTTAAGAACAAACAAGCTTTAGTGCTCTAAATAGAAATTAGATTCACCATGATATTAGTTAATAAATGCAATTTTGTAGGGTTCCATAAGCTCACATGGGAACCAAACTAAACTGGCGGTCCAATTCTCAAGTAGATCCATGGAACCAACTAGCGGTTTTCATTTCTAATTTTTTGGAACCAATCCATAGTGGGCGCTTTCCAATTCTGAGCTAAGAAGCACTTACTTGGACAATGCTCACCCCTACTAAAAACTAGCTTTTCACCACAAACGTGATCCTTGTCAATGACGATCCTTGTATAAAAGACCATGACTATTTCCATGACAATATGCACTTTGTGTGAGAAAGATCACTGGGCTACGAGCAACGAAGGAAGCTGAAGCGCCACAATCATAAAGATCTCGAGCGATTTCCATTCCAAAGTTTCTGCAACTAGCCACCAAAACAGTACATTCCTTCCCCGATAATCTCTCTCATTCTTGTACCTACTATAGTGCATAAACACTCCAAAACTACGTAGACCAAGCACCATCATTGGGTACCCAACCCACCACACTCTCACCACTAGCAACAACTAGAAACCTCCCCACATATGCTTCACTCACACTCAACGAAGTGTTCTTAGCCTCGACCCCCCACTTTTGGACATTCGTGTCCACAACAAGGCCCAAAGTATCCTCATTTTCTCAACTAAGGGTTTGGAGTAGATCTTGTTTCAAATAAAAATTTGAAGTAGTATTGGTTATTTCAAATAAGAGCCTAAAGTAGCCATGGTTGTTTTAAATAAAGACTTGACCTTGCCGGTCGCCAACTAGCTAAATTTTCAGACCAGTCAAGGGAGTTTTTGTCTAAATGTTATTATCTTTTTTTCTCTTTTCTTATTTTTTTCCTTTATGGTGTTGACTAACGACCACTAAGAAAGGCTAGCGAGTGCTCGACAACCCTTGTTGGCTGCTGGGAAGGGCTGGTGAGGACCTATAAGCACTCTCTAGCCCTTACTAGTGATCGACAAGGTCCTCGAGCCCTCGCAGACTACGAGCGAGGTCACCCTCGCCAAATCTAGGGAGGGTTGGCCTTGCTTGGGGCCAATGAGTGCTTACCTCACCGATGGCTACAAGGGGTGGCCTCCCCCGGGGTGAGGGTTGCCTCACCCAAGTGAGGTTGTCCCTCGCCTATAATCGACATAGGTGGCCCTCACCAAATCAAGCGAGATCGAGCCTCACCCCCTCTGTGGGCATCATCAGTGGCTTGTTAGCCATGGGCAAAGAGGAAGAAGAAGAAGGGGGAAAAAGGAAAAAAAAAAAAAAAGGAAGAAAAAGAAGGGAAAATTGTAAATTACAAAAATACCTTGACCATCAGAAAGTCGGCCATTATTTGAAACAGACATAGCCATTCATGCCTTTATTTGAAATAAGGTACACTTCCAGCCTTTATTTAAGAAAATGATGGCATTTTGAGTTCGTTTTTAGAATTTTTTTCCTTTTTTATGGAAAGAATTAAATAGGAAAAATAAAGAAAAAGGAAAAAAAATAAATTATTCAAAGATAAAATGCTCTTCACAATAAGTTCAGGCCCTTTTTTAAACTTATATGGAAACTTTATGTTTTTATTTGAAATAAAATCCATTTCAAGTCTTTATTTGAGAAAATGAGGATTTTTCATACCATTATTTGAAATAATGTTTACTTTAAGCTTTTTATTTGAAAAAATGATGACCCTTAAAGTCTATTATTGAATTTTATTTCTTTTTACACAAGTGTATAAATTATTATCTCACTATGGTTTGTAACAATAAAGACATGGCTTCATGCGATCTAAATAAGGAATGTAGAATTTGTCTTTTCCATAGAGAGAGAGAGGGAGAGAGAGAGAGAGAAGACGTTTTCAAATCATTCTTGCTAGTCTTGGATTGCCACAAGTCTTATTTTGGTCCAAATAATGGGCAAACAACACTTGCAAATCAAAATTTGGCCATATAAAACATTTATTTTGCCTCGAGTTCAAGGTAATCGGTCAGATTGACTAAACACTAAAAAGTGATCTTGTTATGTTCCCATTCAATGCATGGCTGTATGTTCTGTCACCCGTCACCTGTCACCTAGGTCCCCAATTTGGATTGTACTTTAATTTCTACGATAACTTTCTTGTTTTGATAGAAGAGAAATAGGTAAGTCATATAATATAACCGTTTCAAAACAATTTGTTGCATAAAGTATCATTGATCATTGTCGGTAAGTGACTTGAACTGCTAAAATTTAAGAACACTAGAGAAAGAAACTTCAAAAGGGGAAGTCGTAAACTCGTGGATCACTAATCTGCAAATAAAATGACGTTATTGATTTTGACCTTAATGAAGCTTTAATTCTGTTTACAGTGCGAGGTCATCGCGCATCCTCTATTTTTTTGGTACAAGCATATTGTTGCATGAACAATATCGCTTCTTATTTCTGTCACTCACACTTCCTTCTGCGTCGAAGTTCGAAACTAATATGGCATGCTACATTCCGCGCGTTATCAGAGATGCCGAGCAGGCCCCGCTGAAAGAAACCGACGCAGTGCAAGCCATTTTCTCCTTTCCATTGGCGCAAGACCTTGGTCATTCCGTCTTTGTTGAAGAGATCATCTCCACCCTAGTTAAGTTACCATAAATATCAAGATAAAATGGGAGAAGTTGCCAATTCAGAAAAAGCAATCAATATTAAGTGGCCCAACGAAAAAACTAATATAAAGAAAACGTACTTGGAGCCATTTCCGCACATTGCTTTTGTAGTCAATGGCAAAGACTACGGTGCACATGACAACATTTCTATTCTGGTGAACTATTTCTTTTCAGAAATAGTATTTTTTTTTATTTCTACCCCGGGAACAATTTTTGAGCAAAATAAAGTGTTTGGTAATTATACAAAATTTATATTCTTGGAATTGAAAAAGAATAGAAATGCGTTTGGTAAAAATTTATAAATTTTTCTATTTATTTGTTTTTTCTTATTACTCATGGACCACTGACCGCCACATGACCGTCGATCGTCACCGCTAACCGCCACCGCAGGATTGCCGCCCATAGCCCACCGGCCGTGGGAGGGAGCGGTGGCCAATGAGCTATGGGCAACGGTCCTACGGCGGCGTTCGGCAACAATAATCGACGATCGTGTGGCGACAAGTGGCAATCGTGCGGCGACAAGTGGCAATCGTGCGGTAGTTGGCAACAGCAGGCTACCGACGGATGGTGGCGATCGTCAGCCGATGAGCCGTGGGCAACGGCCAGTGGGCTACGGGTGGTAACAACTGTCACTAGCAATTGCTAGCAGTCGGCTGCCGATGGTGGCCACAAGCGGTAGGAGGTAGCTGATGATTGGCAAGCGGCCAGCGGTGGATGGTGGACGGTGGATGCAATGAGGAAGAAGAACAAAAGAAAAATAGAAAAGAAAAAAAAAACTTATTTTAGAAATTGTTCCCAAGAATAAGAAGCTACTTTTTTTTTTTCTGTTCCAAATCTATTCTCCAACCACTTTTCTATTCCGAAGAATAGAAAAATAAGTTGAAGTTATCAAACAAATTTCTGTTCATTTTTTGTTCGGGGAACTAAAGAACAGAAATCGAGAGAATTAGAAACATTACCACGTAGGCCCTTAAGATGCGCATGGCAACGTTTCTATTATAATGAACTATTTTTTTTTTCAGAAATAGTTTTTTTCTATTTCTACTCCGGAAACATTTTTTTAGTAAAATAAAGTGTTTAGAAATTATACAAAATTTCTATTCTTGGAATAGAAAAAAAAAAAAAATAGATATGCGTTTGGGAAAAGATTATAAATTTTTGTATTTATTTTTTTTTCTTACTCACGGACCGCTGATCGCCGTCCACCACCGCACAACCGCCACACGACCGCCGACTATTACCGCTAACCGCTGCCACAGGATTGCCACCCACAGCCCATCGGCCACAAGAGGGGGCGGTGGCCGGTGAGCTATGGGTGGCAGTCCTGCGACAATAGTTGACAGCAACGATCGGTGATCGTGTGGCGATAGGCAGCATGATCATGCGGCAGTTGGCGATGGTAGGTTGCCAATGGACGATGGCAATCATCGGCCGGTGGGCCGTGGGCGACGGCCGGTGGGCTACGAGTAGTAGCTACCGTCACTGGCAGTTGCCGGCGATCGTCTGTCGACGATGGCCGTGGGCGATAGGAGGTGGCCTACCATTGGCGAGCGGTCGACAATGGTTGTAACAAGGAAGAAGAACAAAAAAAAAAAAAAAAAAAATTATTTCTAGAAATTTTTCCCGAGAATAAGAAGTTTTTTTTTTATTCTTGTTTTTTTTCCAAATCTATTCCGAGTCACTTTTCTATTCCGGGGAATCGAAAAATAAGTTGATGTTACCAAATAGATTTCCGTTATTTTTTTGTTCCGGGGAACAAAAGAGCAAAAATCAGGATAAATAGAAACATTACCATGCAAGCCTTGTGTCATCAAATTTCTTTTGCAACCTTCAATTGAACTCCAAAGCACAATATCACTAGATTGTTTGGTTTCAACGATTGGCCTAAGCTTTTCCCTACAGAACATATTTTTCCCATACTGAGAAGAAAAAGGTTGCTGCTATAACTGCAATGTCGTCATTCCATCTATGCTTCTTGTATCATACAAATAAGACAGCTCGGAGGAGTCCCTGACATATTCATTTTGTAGCAATAAAGCTCATCGGATCACATGGTCAACATGCCCTTGCCTAACTGAATTCCAATCCCATATCCACAAATGGTCTTGATTTGATGTATGATACTATAAAATGTTTCACCCAACCCCGTGCACGTAACTCATGCAAATTGCCAACCCATCTCTCTCTCTCTCTCTCTCTCTCTCTCTCTCTCTCTCTCTCTCTCTCCCTCTCCAATGGCTGAGCCATCTCTTCCATCCCCAAACGATCAAGACCAATTAGCAACACAAACACCTGCAAAATCTCTTCCTAAGGCTAGCTCACATCATGCCCTGCACAAAACCCTAGCAAGTGCTTCTAACCTTGCCAATCTTCTTCCCACCTGCACAGTCCTAACTTTCCAAGCATTCCTACCTTTATTCTCCAACAAGGGCTCATGCCGCCTTTATAACTAGTACCAAGCTAGCTCCTTAATTGGGCTGTGTGCCGTCATCTGTTACCTTTCTTCATTCACGGAAGGCTTTAGTGGCAAAGACGGGAAGTTATATTACACCATTGCCACATTCAGAGGATTTTACATATTCAATTATCGTGACTTTAAAGGAGATTTCATCGGTGAAACAGAGATGAAGAAGCTGAGGATTAGTTTCATAGACGTGGTCCATGCCTTTTGTGTCGCTCTGTCTTCTTGATCTTTGCCTTTAGCAACCCGAATGTGTGGTCTTGTTTCTTTGATGAAGCACTAACCACGGAAAATGAACTGGTGATGAATCTGCCTCTTGGAGCTGGAATTGTCTCCACCTTCTTGTTCATCATTTTTCCAACTAGAAGGAAAGGGATTAGCTACGCAGATCTTCCCCCACAAACTAATTAACAGGCAAAGTGTTCTCTGAACTGATTATGTGGAGCTCAAGTATGCTTACATATGGAGCTAATCATGGTACGTAAGTACTGCTCACCCAATTATTTGAAGACAAATTCAGTATCAACATATACGCAAGAGCATTTATACAGACATAGACTCGACGTGTTAGAAAAGCTCTTCAACTGATAAATATTAGCCTGTCAACTAGGAATCACCATGAAGAACCAAACAGAGAATTATAGTCTCTGCTTGCGTTTGTACTGGTAATTATGAAGCTGCAACTAACATTTCCCATATGATTGTGAGCTCGAGAAAAGACAAAGAGAACACAAAATCTAAGGACCAGTTCTTAATACCTATCCATGTTTGATCAGGTCGATTGCATTGTTAAGCATATCAAGTACTGCTCTGCTGCTAGGCATAGTTTTGCACTGCAAGATTTACAGAAGCTCTCATCACTTACCAGCTTCAAGACTTGTTCAGTAGGCAATACATCCTACTATAAAAAGGGGCCATCCTTGTATTTGGATTTCACAACACATATTTCAGTGAAGGTTTGATCGAGCCTCAGCTAGACAGACAAACTCAAAAGGACGGCAAGCTTGTCTAAATAAGATAGAAGCTATCCATGGACGAGGAATTTCAGACCAAGCTTCCTAATAGACTTGCATTTTTTTACACTTCTTGCCTTCAGATCTTGTGCCAAAGCAATGAATGTTGTGGTGCATCCAGCCTTAACTATCTCGCCAACATTCACTCACATTTGGTGTACTCAAGCAGCATATGTGGTGACCGATAGATTTTCACTAGTATCCAGTAAAGGACCTCTTCAACCTCAAGTTCACCTTCTGCTCTTGCAGCATATATATCCTCGCATATTGCAAGTAACCTGCATCAACAAAATTGGCTGAATGAAGAAGGTGAGGGGACAAAAATGATTTTGCAGGGCATTAATTCATTTCCCACAATGTATGAGTTTCGTCTGGTAAAAGATTTAAGGGATATAGAATCTATCAGCCCTCATCCTAATCTGAGTATTTTTATGTCTTTCTTCTCCTTATGACTCATGCCACCAAGAAACAAAGGAGCTTTCGCTGCCACAAGAAACCCTTACACAATATTTGGTAGAAATAAGAGTGAAAATGCAGCATATACTGGTTTTGGAAGACAAATTGGATGACAAATCATATCCAGGAAAGGATACAACAAGTCCGGGTACTAAATGATGGTAACAAAATGGATCGAGGATATTAAAAGTCAGAAACTTATGCTAGATTTGTACCTGTCACAAGAAGGAAGATTTTCATATGGGATCCTCATTCTCAAGTCAGCACATTGGAGCCTAATAAAGCGACCAACTGCCAGCACAAAAGTAATGTAGAGGCCCCATATGCTGAACTTGCTAAGTGTCTCACCAAGAATCCCCTCTGCACAAATTCAATTAACTTTGTCAGAAGTGAATTATCAAAAGAAACAGCACACAAATCCCCACTCATGATAAATATTCAAAACTTACGTGGTGTTTCTTCAGAAACGACTATTGCCATGGGTCCTGCCAAAGTCCCATATCCCCTGATATTGGGGGCATCAGTATCATGAAATGACCACCATCCAGGATGGCCACGATTTAGAACAAGATCTCCACTAACTGAGGCAACCTGCATGATCAATGTCTTTTTCTTATTTGATATTTAGACTCAAGAATTGATGAAATCAAATCCTAGTTCCAATTAGAAAATTTTACTAGCATGTATTATGTATAGCAAAGAATGGCATACCACTGGCTCAAGAAGCCGCACATCACCAGAACCTGTGACACGGAAGAATCTAGGATAGACATCATAAATTCTAAAACTGCTGGCCGTACCATTCAGAACTTCCATAACTTCTGATGAGCTTGGAAGATTAATATCGTCAACATCTAATTCGTATTTCACTACTTCTTTTCCTTTTGGCCTGTCTCTTGTCAATTGCCAAGAAAAGGTGATTTTCATACTCCATCTAAGAGAATTGATAAACCTGGCCTGGACCACTGGAGGAACAAGCCACGAGGTACTTGCATCAGGTTGGCAGCAGATTACTTGAACATCTTTCACATTGTATGCACTCAAATAGCCTAGAGGATCCAAGTTGTGATATGAATCAAGCTCATCCCATGATAGCTTCTCACACAAAGTGGTCTCAAACAAAGTTAGTTTTCCACTTTCTGTCTCTATTTTGACTCGAGCACTTGCATCTTTAATAGGGTTTGCTATATTTGTGGGGTTGCCACTACTGTACATCTGTCCAACACATGAAGCATTCATAATCAGGCAGATCAACTGCTGAATTTACTAGAAATGGCATCAAAGAGGAATAACACAACTCCCTTCTCTCTCGAAACAGAGAGCCAAACCCCAGACAACACAAAGGAGTGGTTAGTCATTGTGACTTGCGAGACCATATATACAGTTCAGAACTTAAACTTGGTCAAATAACTTATATCGGAAGAACTAAATTCTAACAGAATTGAGTAAGAATTTATCCTGATGTTAAATTAAGAGTGAGGAGCCTCTTAACTCAGAGTACCATGGGCAGTCCACAGTCCTAAATGGTAATCTGCATGTTTCTCACATCATGAAGCAGATTCACTGTGCAGAAAAATAATAGCAACATATCATGTGACATAGAACCAATGTTAATGTCAAAGGAGAAATGTACTAATAAGATGCCAGTAATTTTACTAAGCTAAGCCATCAAAAGGAGAACAGATGAAAAGGATGCCTGGAGAAGAATGGTAAAGGCAGAAAGCACAATTATCCCCTATGCTTAATCCATTCATATATGGTGCTTTGCCTTACCAGCATAGGTGCCCAGATAACACATAGTAAGACAAAAAATAGGCATATTCCACCACAGAATTTTGTCATTTTAGTTTGTTTTTGTCCATGTTGGTGTCCGGCTCTGTTCAAATCCGCATCGCATTTGACAAGAAACAAGCTGGCATGAATGTCCTCCAACTGGGGATAAAACTAATATCAGATTCAGCTAAATAAATTCCTCAGCATATAACAACCAAAAACTAAAATTTGCAAAAAGCTCCTCAGGATGTATGTGTGCTCCTTGTGTGTGTACATGTGCTTATGCTCTGTGTGCCTGCTTGCTTGCTGCAAGTTTATTCTGGAAAAATGTTCTCATGTTTTAGAAGTTTCATTGATGTTCCATCCACCCCATTCATGAAGCAACACTTATGCTAGGAACTTATCCTCACTTTAGAAGAAAATGAAACAGCCCGTAGCAGTTGTCACCTTGTTAAACCATGCATATGAGAGAGAGAGAGAGAGAGAGAACATGACGAGCCAATTCTATGAACTATGTTGGTAAGTATCACTCATTAAATGCTGGTGAGCACACAAGAGGGAAAGAGAAGCAGAAGTTATCACTCATATATATATTGATGGCTTATAAAAGCACAAAATGGAAACTGAGAGAGAGTGGGAGAATGCAGCACTAGTACCTTTAACCAGTCATACATGGTCAAAGATGTAGATGTGCAGGACCAATCAAGCACACATCGCAGTTCATAGAGGAACGGAAGTGCTCGATACAGCCGGAAACCCCAAAAATTTAGTTTTGAAACGCTACTGGTCAAAAATTGCCTATATAATGTGCTTTCATGAGGAATCCCATAGCGGATTTGGACAGCCTGCAGAGCCAGAGAAACTGCCTTGGTGAGAAAGATGGCACGAAGCGCAAACCTCCCAATATGCTTATTTGGCAATGCTGTATACCAAGCATACTTTGTGATTGAGTAGGTGAAAAGGCCAAGCGAGAAAAGATAGAAAATGACTTTTCCAGTGGCAAAGGAGCAAAGGTATATAACCCGATCGAGTACAATCAGGAAAAAGACTACCTGCAAAGGGGAAAGCACCAAATACATTTCAGAAGAATTGACACGGAATCATACACTACTATGTCAACATACTATAATTTTGCCTCAGTTCTGGGGTTACATATCCTCTTCTGGATTCATTGATTATAAGTTCTAGATTAGAGGACATATGTAACAAAGATTCAGTACAGAATTGTGAACATTTTTGCCAAAAAGTACTACTCCCTTTTATGGAAATTGCAGCGATAAAAATGACACTAGACCTTGAACTTTTCTGCACGTCTAAACATAATCAGGCAAACTGGAACAAGTATGTGACTTAATAACCGTGTGAAAGTATTAATTGTACCAGAAAGACTCTCAAGCACACATTGTAATGCAATGGATTTAGCATCCAATAAAAGAACAAAAAATTTACCATCAGGATAAAGACAAATTCTTTTGGAAACTGATCTTCAAGCTGATAAACTTCAAGGAACTCACTTTTGTTCTTTATGATCGATCGGTAAAAAATGGCAACGAGGAAAAAAACAGCCAAATCTGCACAAAAAATGTAGGCGTACAAGTCTATCTCTCGCTTGCCTCCACCTATCACAGAAATTATTGGGTAAGGAAATCCAACTTCTTCTAGAATACCAGCCCCTCTATTTATTAGAATCTCATGAGAAACATCAGCAGCTGGAGTTAGTGATTTATGCCACACAACTGGAGTGGATTCTGTCAAAGGAGACGCGTACAGGACCTCAAACACAGCCAGAGCAATATTAGGATTTTCAGTGCTTCTTTCGATACTCTGGATACGGATCCTGCTTGCTGGGGATACATTATCAGGTTTTTTGCATCTTCGATCATGGATAATTCTGAGTAATTCATTCATTCCTGACTCAATCCTCTCTGGTTGAATGCCATCTTCAGGCCACTGCTTAACTTCCAAGGAAACTTGGACGAAGTAAGGAGGAGTTTCTGCTCCTTCTGTCAGAGATTTCCAGTACCTATAAAGGCCTCTAACAAATCGATTGATTGGATTTCCTGCAAATAAAATCAGCCTGCATATTCTTTCCTTGCAGCTATAATTAGTTAAAGCTTCACCCTGTCTCTTGTTCCTCTTCCTTTGAATACTGAACTTTGTGACAGTTTGCCAATCACCATCTCTTGCTGTAATGGAGGTCTGTAGGAGAGTGAAGATATAAACCAAAAAAAGAGGCAAGTTGCCGATCACAAAGAATGACACAATCTTGTGTGCAGGAAATCCAATTTTTTGAAGGAACTCAGTTTTGATGGACAAGTCACAGTGTTGGATGAGGATTTGGTATACATACTGAAGTAGAATGCACACCTCGCTGTATATAAGCATGATGACCCAGAACATGTAACTTGGACCAGTATTTACACAAAGAGCATATAGAAACAGAGCTGTCAAGTAGACCATGGACAGAAGACTAAAGTTCCATAGAAATATCAGGACAAAGCAGCAGTAGCAGACGATATCATTGTTTGACCGCATTTGAGCCCACATGTATCGGATGATCACTCCAAGTTGAAGGCATGAAGAACCGGAAGCTGTCAATTCATTCACAGATCTCATAAGAAACGCCTGTTCCACTTGTTCACAGTCTATGTTTTGACTCTCAATCTCATAATAAACCTCATCCTCAGAAGACTGGCCATCCATTTCTTGTTTTTCGTTTTCTATGTTCAAAGAGTGACAAGATTGGCAACTGCAAGATTCCCAAGAGATTGCACTTGAGAAACTCCATCACCAATCATATTTACTGCAGAACTTAGTGGATTTTCTTTGTCTTGGAAGTTTGCTTTACTACTTCTCTCCAAATCCCATAACCCTGTGTCTAGATCTCTCTCCCCATGCTTTGATATTTCAGGGAGGGACTCCAACAAGAGTTTAGTTGGGTCCCTGGTTGGTGGACTTTTAGATTCATTCATTTCAAAGGTGGATACTAACTCAAAGCTCGGATCAGAACCCTGCTGCATGAACTTGTCTTCCCCCTTCCCAGGATAGCTATTAGGTTTGTAAGTCTTAATTGAGTTCCTCCTCTGAAGGCCATGGATTTTTGGAGATTTATTGTCACTATTTGCATGGGGAATCATGCTTTGGAGCTGAATTTGTAAGTTGAGCATCTCAGATTTCATCTTCTCTACTTGCAAGTTTCGCAGGCGCTTCAGCTCTTCAGACTGACGTATATGCTGCAACTGTGCAGTTTTCCAAGCAGCCCTCTTCTCCTGTTCACGCACTATGGCACCAATCTGTTCTGCTTCAAGATACTTCGATACATAGTCAAACTCCTGGGAGGAGAACATGAACGACTGAAGTGATACTAGCATAAATATGATTATCTCGACAAGTGCAGATCTTGAGGTAATTCTGAAACCATAGTCATACTTATAAAAGCCAATGACTTGACCTATGGAATCAACTGTTGTGAATTTCGCCTCAATATAATTCCCAATTAGAGGAGATTGGTAGGCAAGAGAAAGGACAATTAGGGAGAAATTGTAAATTCTTAGGAATTTGAAGATCCTATTCTTCTTCTTCAAAATATCAAGCCTCAATCTGAAAAAGATAAGAGCAAAGCCAAGGTAACCTAGGTGAAGCACGTCATATTCAAGGGTTCCCGTGATCAATATCAAAGCGAGAACAAGATCCAGTAAATGGCAATAACTGTAGTGCCTCAAATAGTCAAGTAGCGTCCACAACTCTTTTGTTTCAAAAGAGAGATCACTCAACAGAGATGTGTTCTTGCATCGAGAAATGAGTTGTCGATACATCTGGGATCGTGGGAGGTCCGACAAGTGATTAGCACGAAGCTTGAAGCACGAAAACATGAAAACCGTGTAATAGCTGATAAGCATTTGGGGATCATCAACTATTACTCCTGCAAAAAGTGCATGGCAGCTCGAAATAAACTTCAGAACTGATTCCCAGAAAAATGGAGATGATTCTCTAGAATAGTCTCTAATACAAATACAATCAAGTTCCAAAAAGAAATTTTTGCAACAGGAGACCTTCAACTATTTCTAACATACCATGGTTTCCAAAAATTGTAAACTAAAAATTATAGAAAATTACTTAAATTACTTGTTCATGGACGAAGGTTAAACAAGCATATTTGGCCAAAAGAAAAGCTAAACAAGCTTAAGAAAATCCCCAAAATGAGAATCAAGGCATATTTCTATAAATCTTAATCTTTCACTTGAAAAGCTGGAAAGAGACTTGTAAAAATGCCAGAAAAGAGTGATCCATGTGCTCCTCATAAGTGTCAGAAATTGGAGGAGAATTGGAACCAAAAAACAATCATGAGCATTTAAAATTGATGAACGTACCAAGCCAACAGCTCTTGCAGAACTCAAAATGGTGATCAGAGAACCTCCAACAGTCATGACACCTCACTTGTGCTTTGCCTCCCTCATCTTGTTTCTTGGACATCAAGTTTGACCACAGGGCCAAGTATTCAAGAGTGACAATCGAAGCAAACAAAAACACTAACATAGGCCACAGCTTTTGTAGAACATTTCGATGTAGAAGAACACAAGCAGCGAGTGATGCAACATATAACAAAGAAATAGAATTTAACACTGCAAAGCTGGCAAGAAGTAACACAGCCATATTAATCTCCAGCCCGAAAAGGCTAAAAATGTTCTCTATATAAAGCTTCAAATAAACTTCCAGTAACTTCTTTTGCTTGTGAAGTCTCTCCATTCTGAAGAAGAGAATCCTCTTTCTGTTCCACTTATTGCTTCCCTTGCAGCTTTCCCAGAAATAGGTGTATAGGTACTCTTTGCTTTTTCTACCTTGAGGACCACTATTTCCAGAGGATATAGGAGACGCATTTCCAGATATACCGGAGCTAGAAGATGCCCAAGAGTGACTTGGCATGTGTCTCCCATTATCTAGTAATGGGCTGAAGCTTGATGCGGTTTCTTGGGTAAGATTGCAGACTTCACTTAAAATTTCATCTGCCGTCCCAAACAAAACGCATGCCTCATCCCATCTTCCTATGCTTCTTTCATGTTGCATTTTCTTCAGCCAGTGGAAGACGTTGTAGTGAAGCAAACATGCAAAAATAACTAAAACTTCCCCCCTCAACCCAGATTCCAGCCCCCAGAAACCAGGTTTATAAATCTGCAAACCCAGAAAAAGAGAAAAATAGGAATTCTTTTGACCTGGGAACATCTCTGCCTCATCACCCCATATTTGGAAAAGATATTTAGTCATTGCAATACATCCTGAGTAAACTAAAAATAGTTTTGATGGGATCCGAGAGGACTTTGGTAGGGTTAAACAGAACACTAGGAAAAGAAGATACAGAAAACCAAACGCACTGATTGGGGACAAGGACGTGTATAGCACGGCAAGATATAGTATCTTCTCAGCATGCAAGATGAGAAGCCGTTTCAAGAAAGTAATAGTCCTTTTAATTGTTGTATTGCTATCAGTCGACATGGTATGTTTGCTCCATCTCCTCTCATAGCTAAACAGTTGAATGGCAACAAGCACAGCTAGAGACTGCCGCACATTCTCCAATGGTGAAGCCTCTGGATTATAGCTGAAGACCGCATGAAGATCTATCAAGTTGGTAAAGCACGGCCAGATCTTGTCAAAGACACTCAAACAATAAATTAACACAAAGATTGCAATTGCATATAGCTTTAGAGGAAGCCAGAGGTGTTTTGTTGTCTTTTCTAGAAGTTGCCTCCCAATAATCCAAAACAGAAGAAAGAATAAGTAACCAAATGAAGCATAGTTTGGAGTAACTAGGTATAGTGCAACAAGAATAGTCAAAAATGCAATGTAGCTTCCACATGACCGATATACTGAAAGAAACTTCTGACCAATAGCACCCAAATGTATCATTATCTTCCTCTCTGAAAAAAAGAGGAAAACAAGGTAAGGTCCCGGAATTGTTGATTTTCATGAATTCTGTAGACTGTTGTCATGTTCAGATATGCTCAAAATCTACAATCAAATAAATGACTGCTCATAGAGTAAGTTCACATGAAGACTGCAAGAAAAACTGTCAGGCAAATTCTTCTCAAAAGAATAAGCAAACTCTGTAAAGAAATTTCAGCTGAGATCTCTACAGAAGTCACAAAGTAACTCAACTTACCAGGGCAGAGACTACTTAGAGCAGTTAGGCCACACCTAAATTATCTTAAATCTGGTAATTCAATTAAATTTACTGGATAGTATGATCTAAACAACACACAACCTTGTGGCTAAACTCAATTGCAGCAGCCGTGATCTCTCCTTGACGGGTAGCTGTAAGAAAATGAGATATGTAGAAGCTTTCTTGTCTCCGCTAGGATGAACTCCAGAGTTGAGTATGTTTTTTGACAGTTTAACCCGGAGGTAAATATATAGATGGCAATGGGAACTATAACAAGTCAAGTAAATCACTTTTCTCTTGGGACATTGCTATTTCTATAATGTGAAACTAACGCACGTTACCTTCCATTCGTGCAAATTTGGATCTCTTCTACACGAGAGCATCCTACTAAGCCTCTTTTTTTTTTCTTTTTTTTTATTATGACAAAGAAGTCCAGCTAGGTAAAACCTAGGCTCATGAAGCACTAACTGATCAGGTATGACACAAACCAAATCCAGGATCGGTGGCCCAAACTTGAAGTTGTTTGCACTTGATGGTGTGGGGAATCAAACTTACCCCATGTGCCAAACTACATAGACAAGTCAACCCTTTACCATTAAACCAACCCATGGGTTTGATATTAAGCCTCTTTTCAATCAAACATATTAATTGACAGAAGAAGAAATAAAAGGAATTACTCAACTAGCAAAGATCTTTCACTTCTAATAATTCTTAATTTCCACAAATGCTGCATGTATTGATCATTCAACATTGAAGGTCCATTCCAACAACTAGAACGGTTGCAATGGCCATTGAGAAAAAGTTCGGTTTCAAAGAAGCTGTACCATTAGAAGAAAATTCATGTTGCCTCTCACAGGATCGTGAAGTGTACACAGAAAACAGAACTGATTTGATCAAGCCAGCTCTCAATATATTAAACCCAATGGGTGGGAAGGGTGTTTGCTGCACCACATTTGAAAATCTGAATAGAATTTCAATCCCATGATTGTGAAGGGCACAAAAGCATCCAAGCATCGCTATCTTCAACAAATGGCCATTCTGATCACATTTGTAAAGACCTGAAAAGGAAACTCATAAATTGCAGACGGAAAAGGATCACTACATAAACATGATATATCGAACTTCACATGCACACGTGCAATAAAGAATATATGTTTACAATCTCATCTGCCAGGAAAGGTGCACTGTCTTCGTACTTGAAAAAATGGGCACCTCAAATGTGGTCACCTCACCTAGTTGTTTCAGAATTTCTCCAGCAAATGACCCTTTCTGATCCAAGACTTTTGAGATGAGATCAAGGTGAAGAATATATAGCAGGGCGAAATGCACCTCGCAAAGAAGTATCAGGTACTGGCATTTCTTTTTGCTGATGCTGTGGCTTAAAAGATACACCAGGAAAAATATCACTGGCATATAAAGCAAAATAGGCAGCAGTAAGCTCAAGGCAGGATAGTCCTGAAAAAATTGCAGATAAATGGACACGGAAGACTGCTTAAATGGGCTAAGATATCAGAAGCATCTGATGATATCATACAATCCTATGCAAAATGTGCTTCAGAGGCCACCGAAAAATAGCAAAAGTAGGTGAAATGAACCCAGAGGTCCATAAACTTACTGTATACAGCATGGAATAGGCCAGGTTTGACTGCAACGAGAAATATTAAACACAATGTGATTGTGCGGGAACATTTACGCAACCCCCATGCTATTGTAGCCACAATAAAAACTTTCATCTCCTCTTCACCTGAAACGAAGGCCGAAATTAGTGTTATTGGGCCACTGTATAGTATTACATGAAAGCAATAGCCAATAAGGCCTTGTTTGGTAACGTTTTATTCCTCACGATTTATGTTCTTTTGTTCCCTGTAACAAAAAAATAAATAAATAACAGAAATCCGTTTGGTAACGTCAATCGATTTTTTTATTCCCCAGAGTAAAATAGTCATTGGGAATAGATTTTGAACAGAAATAAGAAGTAAAAAAAAAGTAACTTAGAAATAAGTTATTTTTTCCTTTTTTCTTCCTTGTTGTCCCTTCCCTTCGCCATTGCCCTTGCTGTCCAGCCACCGCCACTGGCCAGCCGCCATCGCCTATTGCCCACCATGCATCAGCCAACCGCCTCCCACTGCCCGCCCACCGATCGACTGCCGGCCGACTACCGTCGCTGCCGCTGCCGCCTGCCACGGCCCACCGCCGATGACCATTGAGGCCACCACTCACCAGCTAGCCAATAGCCAGCCGCCGTCACCACTGCCAACTGCCATTGTCGCCAACTACCACACCCACCGCCGATGACAGTTGCTGCTGCCGCCCACCAGCCGGCCGATAACCAACCATCGTTGACGACCATCGCCGCTGCCTATCGATGACCACCGCTGACCGCCACCGTCGCCAACCGTTGCCGCCAACCACTAATGACTGCTGGCCGGCCCCAATCGGCAGTCAACAGCGCAAGTGGTGGAAGCGAGCGGCGATCCATCATCAACGGTCATCAATGGCTGGCGGCAATTGTCGGCGACAACAATTGTCGGTGGCAAGCGGCAACGTCGACAATGGCGGCAATAAAGAAAAATAAGAAAAAAAAAAATTTAAAAAAATTATATATTACAAATCATACCAAATGCATTTCTATTCTTTTTTTCATTCAAAGAATAGAAATTTTATATAGTTACCAAACGTGTTATTTTATTAAGAAATTATTCTCGATAATAGAAATAGACAAAAATTATTTTTGAAAAGAAATTGTTCCCAAAAACAAATGTGTTACCAAACAGACTCTAACATTCTGGACATGAAAAAAGAAAAGTGGTGTCCGTAAAAAATGCGACTGTATGGATCAGAGTGGCAGAAGAATTCCTAAGAGCTCAGATGATAACGGTTTAATTTTAACGTTAGAAGTTAAGAACATCAGATAAGTCTCACCTTTCTTGCATGACAATGAAGGACCAGGACAAATTTTACCCCGACGTACATCACACCAAGGTATGACTAGGACTGAATTACCCTCATCATATTCAGTTGAGGAAGATGAATTCCGGCATTACCTAATGTTAGACGTCTATTGGGGTGAAAAGCTGGTTTCTGACTGACTAATTTCCTGAATTTCATAATTATTTTCTGCTTTTTTTTATCCAAATATCCTAGAATAAATTCTCTTGGAACTTCCTAAGCATCCTCAAAGAAAATAGGAGATCGCAAGTCAAAGACTTGGATACTTGATGAAATTAAGACATGCAGGGTATTATTCATTGTCTATGTACAACCAAACGAATGAAGACTAATTTTCTTTTTTCCATGAATTTATCTATGTTTTTTTCCTCTACTGAGAGGATGGCCAAATAGAAAAAGTAAGACCGTGCTCTTACTTCTTCGAAACTTTGATAGGATTGCCTAAGATGTCAAAAAGTACAGTCGAAACTGTTCTTTGATAGGATAAATGCTACCTTTCATCCCTGTACTTTTACGCATTTTCTAATCAAATACCTATACTTCTAATTTATCGAATCAAATCCTTCTATGTTCACAAGTTCTCTAATCAAGTCTCTTAGACATCAAACCGTGCCCAATTCAGCTGACATGGTCTTCAAAGTATGGCATGGATAAACTTTTTTCCAACATAAATATTCACAGTTATCCACATTGGCTAAATCCTATTTGCATCATACTCCAACGTTATTCACATTGGCTAAATTTTTCCACAGCAGTGTCCTTGTAGGTTTTGACATGACTAAAGTTTATCTGCATCATATTGTGGCGTTGTAGGATGGTCGCGTCAGCAGAATTTGGCGGAATTCGATGTTGAATGGGTTTCATTAGTGTTGAAGAAATATTTAGTGGTGCTATAGTAGTTAGTAGGTGAGTTTTAATTAAAGTAATTAGGGTTTTTGGATGTCTCTTATGCTTTATTATTGCAGTCATCTTATGTACTCTTTCATTAAGCTATTGAGTAAAGATGAAGCCTCTTAATCTCTTCTCTCTCCCTCTCTCTTGAAGATCCTAAAATATTTACATGGTATCAAAGTAACCAGGAGAGATGGACCCAAATCTAAAGCCCCAACTTTTGTTCCTCCCTGAAATTAGTAACAGAAAAAGTCTATCCTTCCTCAATGTCAAGCTCCTAGGCCCACCTTCCTCGTTCAATGCCATCAACACTGTGCCTCCAATCTTGTGCTCTCAGAGGTGGATTCACTATCCACTACAACATCCCTCGTCATCCTAGACTTTCGATCAAGTCACAATCAAACTCGCCACGCTCTTTCAGATATCATCTTTTCTGTTAGTTGCAAGCTGGACGTACCAGCTTGAGGGGTACTGTTGCAATATATTTAGTGGTGTTAGTAATTAGTATTGGGTGAGTCTTAATTAAGGTAATTTGAATTTTTTAGTGCCTCATGCCCTTTGGATCCTCTCTCTGAAAGATCAAAAAGGAGTCACAAGCATGCAAGTCCAAGTACAATAAAAAATCCTAGCAGACATCTCAACCTAGAGTTCCAGGAACTAGTTTAATTACCAACTGAACGCCATTATTTTACCTTCTACAGAATGGTTGTCATTGCCAAGCTGTCTGTCGTGATTAGACAAAAAGAGGAAGACGGAGCTGTTCACAAGATTTCCCAGAGCAACTAGAATTCCAAGGCAAAACTGTGCCAGCAGATAAAATCCGGGAATGGAATAATGCCACAAGCCAAAAGTTTCCCAAATCTCCATATCCTGCAATAATGGTTCGCAAGAAAAATAAATTGTGATGCTAAGCAAGCCACCGGAGCAAAAGATAGCTGAAAATACCTTCCGTAGTTTCATATTGAGGACGGCAAATGCCAAATTGAAGACATAAGTGCTAGCAGTCCAGAGGAGAATAAATACGAGAAGCAAGCCATTTAACCGATGGAAGAGAAACACAGAAGGGAAGGCATACAAGACATAGCCAACATAAGCAAGTAGTCCGAAAGAACATAAACTTGCAAAGCAGAAGCTCCAAAATGTCAGAGATAGCAATAAAACCTGCATATTCCAAAGCAAGCTTTAGTCGATGATTCAGGTAATTTTCATTGCCCGTGCTATAAGAATTTATAATTAATCGAAAGGGTTCAAAGACATGCAGCTTAGCTACACTATACAGATGAGGTCAACATACTAATCGACTGAAATGAATATCTTTTTTACCTGATATTTATGAATCAGATATTGTAACTATAAGAGGATTCTAAAAAATTAATTGTTTAGAACCAGCATGACATAGATGTTTCGCTCTTTTACATTTTTCCTCCAAATCAATAAAACCAACACTTTCTTCCCCCAATAACCATCTTTTGCATATGGCCTACACATGTGAAGCTACTTAAGGAAGTAACTCCAGCCCCCTGGCTCTAACAATTGGCTAGTCTTCTGGAGTGGGTACGTTGGGCTCTCCATGATCTTTGCTTCTTATGCAAGCAATCAATCTAATGTCCCTCGCACAGAAGTAGTTTAACTTTTTCTCTTTTTTTTTTTTTGGCTATGAGGCACTTGTGATTTTTGGTATGCAATCTAACTTTTTTTGGCACAGCAAAGTTCCATTTGCATTTTTGCAAAACAACGAAAAAATTATGGATGGCTCACAGAGGTCAAAGCAATTCAGCTTAGAGATGAGTCCTCTAGGTGATAATGAGATTCCAGAGAAACAGATGTGGAACTCATACCGGAAATCCATAAGTGAAAAAGTTGATGCTAAATGCCTGGAAAACGCTCCTCCCTGATAGGTTACTGTACCTTAACCTAGACCTGCAAATTCGAAAAATTATAGTGAAAAATCTACATAGAATAGTAGATACGTTATAACTCACTGTGAAACATTAGATGGTAGGTTATAAGCATGTCTACTGCAGATAGTCTCACGGTTCACTCAGTGAGATGACATGTTAGTAAGAAAAAGATTTACAAGATGCAAAAAAGGTATATAACATCACTGCCAGTTCCAACTCTCTCACAACACAGAAACTGTAGGGTGGAGATGCAGACTTATTGTAGCAGTGGAGATGAATTGGGAAAAAAAAGAAAAGAAAAAAAAGCATCAAACTGCCATACCCAAGGTGCCTAATCAATTAAAATGCCACCAAAAATCAATAGAAGCACAAGCCGAACCACTATGTAAGTAAATAAATCAGCGTGTCACTAATAACACCAAGTCGTTCCCCTTTCTGCTGGATGTGTTGTACTTTTCCAAATAGTCCTAGACATCTTTGCTTTCAAAAGGTTGGCAGAACTTCTACTTTTGCCACCTCTCACAATGAAAAACACTTCCTGTGGTTCCTTGACCCCCAACAAACTTCCCATTATTCCTTATACCTCTCAGGGAGTAGAGATTGATCGTGCTCCCAAAGAGCAACTAACACTTCCAAAACTTATGGAAAATGTTTTTGAGTAGCTGAACCTCTAATACAGACAAATGATCATAATTTACAAGAGGAACAAATATAGAGGAGGACAGAACTCTCAGAGCTCTTTTTGGTTCAAACGTCTACTTGACTAGTTCAGTTGTCTGTCATCAAATAATTGTAAATATAGCCACCAGGGGACATGCATAAATACTGATGTATCCATTGAGCTTGTTTGTATATCATGTTTCAGTTTCCTAAAGAAAAATTGAAGTCTTACAGTTTTCTTTTTCCACAAAATGACCTATCTATTAAAATACAAGAGAGTCCTTGGTTCTGAAAAGCACCTTGAACTTTCAAGTACTATGAACTTTACCTTGATCCGCTGATTAAAAAGGAATGCTTTGAGAGAAGAAGCGGCTCCATTAAATCGCTTTCCGAAGTGGACATTATGACATCCATGTCTTCAAGATAGTCACGAATTAATGATAGCTGAGAAGTGCAGTAATAAAGGTGACGATTAAGAACTTCATCAGGTTGGAAAGCAGATAATACTACTCAAGAAGAAACATATATGGACTAGTTCATGCATGACTTAGTAACATGTATGCTTATGCTATGATATCCTACATATTAATCTATAGAGAGAATGAAAGAAAACTTCAACTTTATAGTCCATAAGGTGTTGGCAGTACAAGCTAACTTCTGTCTAAGCAGTGAGTTCTGCAACAGATGATTCTCTTTACTTATGATGAACTTTTAATAAGATGAGTAGAGCTCCGTGACATGCATGTCGTATTGGCAAGAAAACAGTTTCTCACACCCGAGACCCTAGATGTTTTTGTCTCAAACATCTCACGTATAATAAGAGAGCCATTGACAGTTCCTCTCGCGTACTAACCCAGAAGAACTAGAGGTCGTTGCATGAAAAGTGAAGTACTAGGCTGGGGGAATATTTGGCTGATCAGTAAAGTAGGTATTCTACCAGTAAACCATATTCCAGTACAGGGAAGAGCCACAACTTCAAAATTAATAAGCCTTTGCAGGCCAGTTGTGAATATATTCAAATTATGCATCCTCCATAGCTCCAATCATGAAGCTTATAATGATTTTGAAGATTTGTCTGAGATGTCCGCTGATTGAGGCCTCTCCTGTTACTTTCCTAATTCTTTGTTTGCGAATTTGTCATACAAGACATAAGTGATGGATCTATGTACGACACTACAGGCAAGAAGCTAGAGTCAAGAATGACAACTTAGTCAAGGAAGACTCATTCTGAACAGGATCTGCTCACCAATATGTAGAAGGATAGGAGAGAGACACCACAACACAGTTGTGACCAGTCTGACTTAGCAGTTATTTTGTACAAGCCAACAAAGTCAGCGATCCTCACAAAAAGTTCAGAAAACTCGATCGGAAGTTGGTAGCTATACAACAGGAGAATGTTGAAACCTGCATAAAGCAAAAGAAACCTCCACCACCTTGAAATGGAATGTTGAGTGTAATCAGTAGATTTAAAAGTATAAAGTATGGAGAGTAGTCGCTGAAGCTAGAGCTGCTGATCTGGGAAGGTGAAATGTGGACTACTTACCGAAAGAGCCCAAGAAAGTTGCTTGTCAAAGACCAATCCACGAGGCCAATGCAGCTACAAATAAAAAATGGGAAAGAAGTCCACGATGGACTACTTATCCCCACGGCTAACTGTACAGCAGGCAACAACAGGCAGCATGACGTTCTGAGATGAGACCCTTTGAAAGAAATTATACCATAATCAGACAACCATCTACTCGATTATTTTTAATCAGGACTACTCAGCTGATGTAATATTCTATATGTTACATACAGATTTATGTGACGTTTTCTTTTATAGAACTGTCTTGATCAATACCATGATTTATCCTTAGTGAAGAAGAAACTAAAATGCAATTGCATGGTAACCAAACAATACAAAGTTCCAGATAACGCAGTGAAACTTTATCATGCATACTAAACTTAAACCAACCTATGTA
Source organism: Eucalyptus paniculata subsp. matutina (assembly GCA_017140255.1). Lineage (NCBI taxonomy): Eukaryota > Viridiplantae > Streptophyta > Magnoliopsida > Myrtales > Myrtaceae > Eucalyptus > Eucalyptus paniculata. The sequence continues at coordinate 45,858,761 of CM029436.1, read as the reverse complement.
GCCACGAGAAGAACAAAAACATTCCAAACAAGAATCTCCTCGCAAATCTTGTCCAAGCCTATCCCCTGATATTCTCCTTAGAGCAACAAAAGCTATGGATATTTGAATGACCAAAAAATACAATTCAGAAGGTGGTGTCCATGAGTAAATTCTGCAAAACTCAAACCAAATTTTGTTATGACCGTGTATCACTGAAGCATTACTGATGATCTTTGCAATAACTTCACGAAATTAATACTTATAAAGGTTACCTTTCAAATCCGGCTAGCTTTGCCCACTTAAAATTGATTGCAAACCATTGATCTCCCTCAATAGCCCATATGAAGTGGAATATGGCATGTAAAAAGACAGCCAGAAAGGAGAACATGCAAATAAAATATGATACCAAATGGTGCCTCTTGGATAGATAACCTGATAGCAGCACAGATGACGTCATACTTAACATGATCAAAATAATTTCCTTTATGGCAAAGGAAAGAGAATTGGACCAACAATCCATTATCGTCAAAAGTTACGACAAGATAATTCTCCTGACAATCTTAAAAACCAACTGTGAAAAGAAAACACTTCACCAGAAAAATACAAGTCCAAGGAAAATGGAGAGTATCGCTTGCTACTTAATAAGAAGAAGAATATGCAATGCGAAAATGCAACAGAGGAGAACAGGAATACAAGAACGGGAAACTGGTGTAGCGAAAGAAATGGCTGCTTTAACTGTGAGGGTCTGTTCGAATGAATAACTTGAACTAGCACAAAGCAAGTTGGAGACCCGCAAGAGGCAAGGCATGAGGACATTAGAGGGTTAGAAAAATGGCAGTACATATAAGGTTCTAGAACTTCCGGCTAGTAAGCACAACCGCCTTTGTGCATGCTAATATTTATCTTGAGCATTTATATTCATATCCTTCATTGAATGTTAGAAGTGCTTGTCGTGGTTCTTTTCCATGAAAGTAATATCTAACATTTTCAATGGCTCAAGTAGAGGGGGGCGCAGATGGCACCAGTAAAAGAGACGTAGAAGCAGCATAGGCATACAACCCGTACAAAAAAAGCAAAAACAACATTTCCTTTTGTGCTGTTTCGAGGATAGAAAGCACTCTACAATAGACAAACAACAATAACGTCAATATAAAACCTCTCCTAAGATAGTATTTATTAGGAGATGAATACATTACGAAGAGAAATGGTAGCACAGCTTTTTACCTGCTTTTGAGCCATCGAATTGCATGATAAGAAAAGCCAACAAATCAACCAGAGATATCATATTCCAACTGAGTAAAGCAGCTGTAGAGATCACGAAATGAAAATGAAGTTCCATTAGAATAGCCAAGTAAAAGCATTACAAGAAAACCCATGAGGAATCAAGCCATCATGACAAAGGAAAATGTTAGTGACTCAATCGACCAACGGACGAAACGTTCAGGACTTTCGTTTTTCTTATCCCTCCAATACCATGTCTTGACAGCCTAAAACAAGCGAACGACACCAAACAGATAGACCATCCATCATCCTCGAACACTATACCTATGCATATGCACACAATGATTAATAACTCATCCATCGTATCACCTACCACAATCTCATTGAATCCCTGTTAGTGAACAAAACTACGTCGCGGTAAGCCCGACCCTGTCATCCCAGAGCCACCATGCTCCAGCACCATCAAAATTCTCCAGTAAACTTCGACAAGTAAGACAGGTACCTGTTAAAAGAAGCATTTGCAACACAAATCCATTCATGATTTTCCCCATTGCCAGAACCCCTGTTGGCCTGCTGCCCCTCCGGCCGAATAAGCCACCAAACGTGATGGACGAATCAATACCACCCAGAGACCATCACACCACGCCGATCAGACATCGCAATCGGTGCCGAACCTGAAGGGTGATCAGGATCTCTCCGCACAGAACCAGAGGTCCCACGACAAGCGAGATTTCACGAATAACGAACGTGCCGCATCAATCAGCTCTCGAACATTGTCCCACAAAAACTCAGAAACGTTTCGGTAGTTGGAACGGAACGGGGATCAACGACAGGGGAATGAAAAATCTCGGGTTTTCCGAGGGGTGGCGGGACTCTCAGAGGTACGTCGGGTCGTCGAATGGCAAGGGGGCCAACGACGGCGGAGATCTTCGCAGATTCCGATGAAGGGATCGCGCCGGAAGGATCGATGCTGTTGTCGTCCGACGGAGCGAGCAGACGCTGCTGTGCTCGGGGCTCTCCCTTGCTTCTTCTCCCACGTTCTGTCGCGGCAGAAGAACTGAAATGTAATGTCGTTATGTTCGTTAACGCGATGCGTTGATTTGGGCCCCCGCCAAATACCTCTCCTTGCAGCTTAGGCCATGTTTGTCTATTATTGCATGAGCTCATACGTTTCTACTATTGCAAATTTTTCCTAGGAATTAATTTCAAAAATCCTATCTAGAACAGGGGTAAGATTTCCGACCCGACCTTATAACACAGCTCGAATACAACATGAAGTTAGCGGGTTTGGGTAGAGACCGATCGTGTTCAGGTCAATTCCGTGTCGACTTATGGAGCACGGTTGATAATCATGTCATGTTTGTTGTCGAACTCACCTGATACTAGGATAATTCATCTGTACTCCTTTACTATATGATGTCGATCAAACAAAGTGACGGTTATAATATCATCAAAATCAAATCATCAAAATCAAACAATGTAACATTTATTATAACTCCAATCCTCCACGCTCATTATATGGCAACCAAACATCCAACAATTTATAGATGTATTAGTTTGGTCCAATAAGTAATCCTATTTAATTGCTGTGCTGTTGAAAATAAAAATATATTTTTTTAAGTTTGATGCACTTTTGTTCTGAATTTTCTTATTTATCCTTTTCTTTTTGGGTTTCAAGCAATAACTATGGATTTTGAAAAACTAAATTGAATAATATGTATGATGATAAGAATTGAAATTCATAAAGTATGCATGACATCATAAGACAATCATCTTGAGAATTTCAAATTACTTTCTTTTTTTCTTTTTACATTATAATTACATTGTAATATTCTCATAATTTAATGGCCCGGATTTTACAAATGTTCGAGCAAAATTTTATGGTTGATACCCTAATATATCTTTCTAACATAGAGAGAGGTCATAAACTTGATGTGTCGAGCACATCGCTATCGCATCTTCGATAAATTGCTTCATAAGAGATAACGATAATCAACATAATTTTTTTAACATTTTTTTGTTTCTCTAAAACGTTCTTTAAAAGAAATTGTTTCGAAGAGAGGAGGACGAATCAGGAAAACTAGTAATTTATTATATATTTTCCATGTAGTTGTCGAATGGGGACGTAGCTCATATGGTAGAGCGCTCGCTTCGCATGCGAGAGGCACGGGGTTCGATTCCCCGCGTCTCCACTTCTTTTATTTCCTCCGTCTTTTGTTTTCTTCTGATTAAATTATTAACTTTTTCTTATGAGGACATAAATCTCATTGCAAACCAACCAGAAACTTGTAAATTGAAGTTAAACCTTTTTCTGGTTAAATTATTAACTTTTTTCTTATAAGAATATAAATCCCATTGCACACAAGAGACTTGTAAATCGAAGTTGAACTTGACTTATAAATTTCCCAGAGACATTAATTTGTATTTGAATTTAATCGCACTTTAAAAAGACTGTCCTGGTTTCCACCTGATCAAATTCCTAGGATATTTTATGGGGAAACTAATTATTTATATGATCCCACTCGATGGATGTACACGAATATCTTGTTCCAAAAATAATATATGTATCATAAAAAAAAATTGAAAAAAGAGAGAAAAAATTATAAATTCCTTAAAAGACCAACCATGGACATGGATTTCTCGACTTGTCATGACCAACTTATCTTAAGGAAATTGATCTCACTAGTCACTAGAAAGAGTTTGGCTCATTTGATCTTTGTTTTATACAATGTATTTTGACCGTTAGAAGTATAGTTATTGAGTCGACGCAAATTCATAACCATAAATTCAATCAAGAATATATTATAACCATAAAAAGAGTATAGAAGATTAATGTATCCCAGATTCTCCTTCATATCAGATAACAATTAGAAACAGCCCAACTTAATGCATATATGTGACGAGAATTATCGCAAAATTCTTCATACCAAAAGAATCATTTGAATGACCCAATTGGATGGATCCATGTGGATTTCCTTACCCTAGAAGAAAAAAATATTTTATAAGTAGATGAAAAAAGATTCAAGATTTAGAACGACCGACAACTAGACATGGGTTTCTCAAATTTGTAGTAATCAACTTGCCTCTCACGCAAGTAATCCTTTACTCTTCTTCTTCTTTCTTTCTTTTTCTTTTTTTTTTTTTCTCTTTTGGGCTTTTTAATTAATCCTTTGCTTAAAAAAAAAAGAAGATGAAATTAAGAGACAAGTGTTGGAAAAAAAAAATAATACCACAAAAGGTCTAAACTAGTATAATTGTGACAAATCTATCTAAAACTGATTTTTGGATTGTTAAAACCCCAAACCAATACAAATTTACTCCAAACTAACTTTTGAATCACTTAAAATCTAAAAACGGCACGCTCATGATATATTTACCCTACATTAGTTTCCTCAAATTTATACATAAAATTGCAAAGTTGGATGACACATGATAATAATTTAATTAACATAAGTGTATCAGTTTAAGGTTTTCAAAGACCCAAAAGTTAGTATGAAATATATGTGTCAAGAGTATACCAATTTGGGGTTTCTCGTCATATTAATCCTAGGAAAAAAAACTTCAACTATTAAATTTTATTTACATGGTGCCCCATCACCGTTAAAAGAATAGTTTTGAGTGATTAATTCCAGTTTGTAATTATCAATCCATTCGGCAAGTCAAGATAATTTAATCACAATAATTATCTAAAACTTCAAAAATAAGGAGAAAAAAGGATATGCTGGAATCTGCTTCTAAGATGGTCACGCCTAACAGACGATCGAAATCGGTTCATTGATATTTATCCTGCTTTTATTCCCATTAAGTTCTGTGTTTTTTCTCTCTAGGATTCCATATTTTGACTGAATTCCTAACCTTTAAATTCAAAATTCTTCTGGGTCCCCTTGGCTTTCTCTCTTTCTTTGCCTTTTCTTGCTCCTTTTGGCTTTAGTTTCTGTGCATGGCAAGGTTCTCACATTACTTCTTCTCTAAGAAAGAGCGACAGGAATCCTAGATTAAGGAGGCTAATCTCAGTTTGAGATTGCAAAAGTTTCCTTTTTCTTTTGTGTTTCTTTGTTGATTTTCTTGGGGAGTTATGGTTTGGAGAAGGCTTCGGGCATACTGCAGTCAAAAGCTGCTCAAACGAGCTGTAGTTTTGTTGGGTGTTTCTCTACTTGTGTTTTTCCTGGCATCGTCAGTATTGCACAGCTACAAGCGCTCAAATTACAGTTTGCGCGCGCAAGCTTACTGTGGTTCTTGCTCTTGCATTTGCCCTGTGAAGAAACCAATATTTCCCTCGGCTTCAGGTAAGTCTTAACGGTAGAGATTGAGTTAGTGAGTCTGAGAGACTTCTCGGTTCATGATTGGAAGAACATGTTTTCATGATGGTCCGAGTCGTTTCATATTTTTCTTTTTCTATGCTTTTTTTTTTTTTTTTTTTTCAAGTAGAAGTATTGGAACTCTAGTGTTGAGTAAATCCAGACTAACTGGCTGAATTTTCGTTTGTTAAGAACAATTAATGATGAACAAGTCTTTGATTGCATTGGCACCTCCGAGTGTCTGATGGCTTATAGGCGGGTCAGTGTGTTTGTATTTCTTCTTAGTGGAGTGATGCTGGTAAGGCTTTGTCTCTAGTCCCGGGTAATCTTGCGTCCGAAGTGGTCGATTCATCAATCTCTGTCTCTTTTCCACACAGATTGCGGTGAAAATGATATGAAGCAGAGCAGATCGGATATGTTGAAGGAACAACTGAGCTTACAAGAAACCGTAGGGAAGGAAACTTTGGCACGGGCCAAGGCATTAACAGAGAATGCTAAGAAGACCGCGCTGAGATTCAGGGTCGAGGCCGAGAAGTGCAATGCCGGGGTGGCGGCTTGTGAGCTAAGCAGAGAAAGGGCTGAAGCACAGCTGGCTGAGGAGCGTAAGCTCGCGACGTTGTGGGAGAAACGAGCCCGCAAAAGAGGGTGGAAGGACAGCGATAAAGTATACTTGTACAGATAAAGCAAATGTAACCACAGCAACTAGGTTCTTGATCATGGGGCAAATTTATGGAAGGATTCATGAAGCCTTATGTAAAGTGTCGCACCTTTGAATAGTTTTGCTGGTGACTATGAGTTGGAGAGAGGGTGCACTCTTCATAAGAGATTAGATTAATGTGTAAGTCTACTCTTTTATGCAGCCCTCACAACTACAAATTATCTACTAGCTGCCCTCTTTTGAGGGCTGCGTATATGTTGAACTTGAATTGCTGATTCTGGACACACAGGTTGTTCTGAGTTTTTGGTGCAATTTCTTCAGTGGCAATTCTCGCTTTTTAAGGAACAACTGCAGCATGCAATTTCTTCGCCAGGATTGTCTTCGATTTTGCTACATCACGTTGTCTTCAACAAACACACTATAAAGCTCTATAAGTAGTTACCCATCTGACAGAGGCCAGAACAAGAACCTAAAGCCACTTGGTTCAGCTTATTACGTTCAATCGACCATAAAAATATATAAATAGAGATTTTGGGGTGTCAAGTACCAAGTCAAGGCTCAAACGATAGACAGTAAAAGGTCTTGGAAGAAGCCGCTCCAAACGAAACTAAGAAAACCATGTGAAAGACCATGAGTTGGGGATGCAAAGAACGATTTCTCTTTTATTTCCCAGGTACAGAAGATTAACTTCAGACACCATTGCTGCAAAACCGCAGTTATCATTGTTGATGTCATGAAAACAAGAAATTCACACAGAAGTATAAAATGACAACCCTATAAAAGGAAAATGCAAAGTCTAGATCTAGCCATCAAATATCAAAAATGGACCTCGCCATCAAATATTATAAATGGATCTCTCAACGGGTAAGTTTTTTCTCTGGGAGAAATATACCTAGCCTGAGAAGCTTCCAATAGTTGGTGACCACGTCTTTTCAAATATCCCCTTGACCAGTTTCTAAATGATAATAGCATGGTTATAATACAATCTTCCCGCAAAGACGCCAGTAAGATTCCTTGTGGAAGAGAGATTTCTCGAATACCCAGATATCTCGCACAAGGACCTAGAAAAAATGCAACAAGCACCATGAGTTTCATGACTCAAAATGGTCATGAAGCAAGTATAATGTCAAATTGAACAGTCACGAATGAATGGATGTCTGAAAATATTTTATAAACAATCTAAAATTACTAAATTAACAGAAAAGTTGAACAAAGCGTGATGCATTTTTTTCTTTGTTCTTCATGAACAAAGCAATTGTGCCTAATTCGTTGCTCTTAAAAGGTTTTCAGAAAAGTGATCACTCCAGAAGAGCAGCCTCTCTAGAGAAATAAGATGGAGAGCCTACCTCCTTATTTTTATCGCCTGCCACCACATTGCCGTTCAAATCATATGCTTCAAACTTCTGCAAAAAAAAAAAGTGCCTGAATTGTAAGAATGAACTAAAACTTCTCACTTAATCAATTTAATTTAAGTGTAACAAAGGATGAATAAGCAACTAAGCATCGACCCACATCTTCTTCCTTCACGTACGATGCACTAGTAAATTTTTGTAATAATAGAAAATCTGTCAGAGAAGGTCAGAGAGAGAAGAATCAGGGAATTATAACTCTGTCCAATTCTCTTAGCTTTTGTAACTTGGTTTAGACCTGTCAAAATGAATCATGCGCCCATATTTAATTGCTAGGTTGTTATATGAGTTAGTTATATTCTGTAAATAGGTCATAAATGAATTTAGAATGGTAAAACCCCAAATAATATGGGTGTTAAATGAATCCACAACTTACTTAGATCCAACCATCCTCTATGACTCTTCACTCTCTCTCGCGCTCGCTCACACTGTGTTCTTACCTTAGTTTGGGTATATGTTTTCATAGATTGGGTTAAATATGTAAGTGTATTAGCAATATAGATCGAGTCGAGTATGGGTTGGGTCGAGAATTGGTTACTAGATTTGTATTACATGAAAAGGGTCAAAACAGGACAAATGAGTCAATTTGGGTGGGACCATTTTCACCTGACCCAAACTCGACCCCACCTACCCATTTGACAGATCTAACTAGGTTCCAAATTCCTCTCTGCTCTTCATTCTCTCACTTTATCCTACATCAATACTCGCATTTTACCAATTAAATAGTCAAATGAGTTACAATCTTCCTCTTTGTAATTCACACTTAAAGCTCTTAGTTGAATGAGAAATGAGCGGGATCATCATTACTATGTGAATACTACGACACCAATGAACCCACATAAGGTACCAAAACCTTCTCAAAATTTTGCAATGGAAGACCCCAACATAAACCAGGTGGCTATGATATAATAGTAAAAACAGATGAACTGATGAAATTGCCAAATAAACAAGTAAAATTAGAAGCAAAGTTCCCAATCAGTGAACCGTACCTGCTTGGTAATGAACTCAAGAGTAAGCTGAATGAAAACTTTGTTGACATCCTTCCGGTCAACACCAATCTGAAAATAAAAGCACATGAGCTGACTTCTATTGCACTATGAGAATTCAAAACAAACAAATAGCTTGCACATAAAATAGCATAGCACTCTTTCAGGATACCGAAAATACCAATAAAATAAAGTAAAATAAAATAACCAGCCTTAAAGAGAAGGATGTGGACATCTACTAATTTCAGAGGCCATATGATCCAAACTTCATGGGCCAGAAGAAATCGAAATACAAGCATGAATTTCATTGGACCAGACGTTCATGAAAAAGGCCAATGATGTATAGTACTGATCTGACATACAAAACCCTATCATTTCTCTATGACTGACCGAAGAGAATGATGATATATACTGAAGAAGAGAAGACTATAAACAGTATTCAGTTCGCACTTGGGAGCGCTTTTCCTCAATTTTTATACTTGTTACTGGTTATTTTTTACTCAATTGATCAAGAAGAATTCAGCTAAACAGTCAAATAGTGCACGAATCATTCACCGGCTTCATGATGTTCATAAAAGTGGTTAGAACTTCACCAAGAGATCCAATAAATAACTTGCCAAGCAATGAGTCATCTATTGCTGGTTCTTTTTTCTTTATATTTTTTTTTTTTTTTTTGGGGGCAGAGCCAACTAGTGCAGATTCCTCCTCTGCTGCAACCATTTGCATGGACACTTCAGTCTCATTGAATAATGAAACAGCCAGTAAACCAGCTTTACCACACATATACCTCACAATTCATAATACATCAACATTGTACTGGAATTTATTTTTGAGTGCTTACATATATTCTCAATGTTCACAAGACTGCTCAAATACATACAGAAATAACATTATCTTACAAATTTGGGCATAAGTAAGATTGAACTCAATAAGTGAATGCTGAATACTTGCCAGCCTAGCTCGCAAAGTTCGTATCTTCACAACTGGTTCAATCATTTCCCAATAAACCTTACTCCACATGGATTCCCTCATCTTAATGTCATTTTTCAGAGTCTGTCAAACAAAGAACAATGATGTTCCAGATAAGGCATTGTACTTCATAAAGACAGAATATCACGAGAAAAAGATTGAACTAAATGAGACAATCAGCATAGAGAGGGCACGGAGATTGGAGACCAGAAACATACAGAGTACATCTTCTCTGTAACTGGCTTCCTCAATGACTTTTTATCACCGTGGGCTAATAGATAATTTATCTGGAGAAAAAGGAAAGATAAGATTGCAAATCCTGGAAAAAAGTCAAATTTGCTACATAAAGTCTAGAAATTCTAACAAACGCGCGTTGGATTAGCAAATTAACTCAAGAACCTCATAACTGTTAGCATAATGACTGTCATATCTTGGTACGCATGAACATTGACCAGCAATTGCATATACCGGCGCATTTTCAACTTATAGGGACTTTAGTCAAAGTAATGAGCTGCAGAAATTTAGTTTTCAGACAAATTACATAATTAAGAGAAGATACCTCCTTATATAACTTTATGGCCTCCTCATAGAACTCCTTTTTTGAGTATCCGAACTTCCTTAGCTTAGCGATGGCATATGCACTTTTAAGCTTTAGGATGAAAAATCAGAAAAATAAAATAAAATAAAACTTTGATCTGGGTCAGAGTGTATCAAATGAAAAGCAGTGAGAAGTATATATGAGTGCCATACAAAAAATCACCTCTAAGATGACATCCTCTTTGGTTCTCGTCCAACCACTCCGAGTGAACCATCTGAGAGACAATAAATCAAAATCTGCATAGAAAGGCAAAAGTATCTGCCAGACAACCATAGCCATATGAAAGCAGCAAAAATATTATCCTTTATGTCCTTTTACCTAGTAACACCAACTAATCACCTGACAAAGCATTCTTGTTTAAAGCTTAAACATTTGAAATTATAATTTTAAAAAACAAAGAGATTCAAAACATGACACTCTTCCATAAATATGATTTATGGTACAGCTCAAAATAACCATCTGAACAAGATTCGATTTGCTCAGCCAAGTTCAACTAAAAAACAAGACCTTCAAAAAACCTACCTCTTCCAGAATGGAATCGGTTCTCGTGGGGCGTATGGTTCATAGACAATCCCTGGACTCAACATGGTCACCTGAAAAGCACCCTGCATACCAGACAATGCAATAACAATTCATAATATGACACTTTTTCAGAGAAGCATGGAGTTCTACTGATTCCATTCAGAAAGTTGGATACGCTTTTCCTGACATAAGAACTCCTAATTGCTCATCAAGCTCTTTCCATGAGAAGTTTAATAAAAGTGATTTAATTATTTATTTTTTATGTGAAAGAGGGCTATTCCCATATTGTTTGTAGTGTTGCCTTTCATTTAAATTTATCATATTGTAGGGTTTGGATACTAAGAAGAAATGCATTACAAGTTATGCGAGGTTATAAACCATGATTAAACATTTTACTAAGCAATTATATTTTGTGCTAAATACTAAGTGCGCAAAAGAAACGCTGTACTGCCAGAGTAGTGAAAAAGGCAAACATACCATCTGTCGAGCTTGCGGAGGAGCTTTTACTTGTGTTGTCATAAACCTTGCCCAATTCGAGAATATTAAGAACTCGGCATTCTAAAGACAAGACAATAGATCTATTGAATAACATCTCCATGTGAAAATATCAGACAAATCAGCTCTGAAAGGAATAAATCAGAACCAAAATAGTATCTGTGACCAATGGACATAAAAGCTTAGCTTCCAGGAGTTACCTTTTTTTCCTGAAGAGTCAAGGCACTTGCACGAGTCAAAACAAAATTACTCTGTCCCTTGTGTGAGAAAGACGAAATACCCCGGCAATTAAACTCAGGAACTAAAATTACAGAGGACAATCACTAGAGCATGTCAGCCAAAATAACATTCTTAAAAAGGATTAAAGGAGGCAATAATTTTGATAACTGGAGGAGAAAAATTACAACCTGGACCTAACATATTCCCACCTACAACATAGATAAAAAAAAAAGTACTCAAAGTTGAAATGCAGCACACATACAGATGTACTCTAGACTAGAATTTATAAACACTGGCATTTCCTCTATACAGTCTCATCAACTGACAATGCATCTAAAGATGAGTAATGTGCAACCTTCGGAACAATCTATTTTGAAAGACTCTTACATGCCCAACAGACTGCTTACAGGTTTCCTCTATCAGACACTACCATATCAACCCGTTCTTCACACAATCAACCGAGTTTTGCTATTGAGCAATGTAAAAGCTACAACATTAACAAAAAGAATAAATAGAATAGATCACCGGAAGAAATAGAAACTACCTTTTGGAATCACGCGTGAATAGCCCCTTGAGCTCCCAAGCCTGCAACAGGGGAAGCGTTAAGTTAACAAATTAAAACTTCAGGGTCAACTTCCATAATCAAGATAACGAATTACTTCAATACAATTGTCAATCCTCATTTCCAAACACCACCTCACAACAGTCCTACTGCAGCCCACAAAAAGTGAACAGGTGCCTCATTCTCAGCTAAGACGTGTACGACGAAGGACGCCGTTCTTTCAGTAAATACAAAAAGACTCGATTTTGCTCGTTCTAGAAGAAAACCCATTCTCGCGCACAGAAACCCAAATCAAACCATCCAATTCTTTCGCCAAAGGAAGACGACCCAGTTCAATAAACAGTCTTCCGCATCGTTTCGTCGAGAATCAAGCGAAAAAGCGCGAGACAGATCGAGAAGAAGCGACTCACAGCTGCGAGAGTCCTCGGTTATGCGAGGACCCGAGGAGAGCGCGAAACGTGTGCGGTGCTCGGTACGCCATTTTCGGGTCGTCTTCCTAGTTCGATTCAGATCGGAGACATTGCTCGATCTTGAAGATGTCGCGAGCACGCACGAACGAACGCTCGGCGTCGGGAAGTTGCAGGGCTTTCGGAGGGTTTAAGGTGAGAAGTTCGTGTTACAGCAGTCCGTCCATTTCCGGCCCTTAACTTTTGGGAAATGTATTGAATCGCGGCCCTGAATTTTAATTTTTTCGATTGGGTCCTCTCACTATTTTATTTTTTATTTTTATTTTTCATATTGGTCTTTCTGCTCATGTTGTAAGGAAAACCTGTGACTCTTAAGCTGCCAACCCCCGCAACATGAAATGAAATGGAAGTAAAAATCACATGAACAAAAAATCTCAAAATAAGATAAAACAAATCTAGTGAAAGAAGGAAATGGAACCAGAAAAACAGCACGAGAGTGGAGCAAAGGGGAGGTTGCTTTGTTCCTTCGGCATTGGCCGTGATAGTGAGGGGCCAATTTCCGTTATCAAGCTTAGGCAGATATTGCTCACATCTTAACTGCTTAACACTATACCTTGAATCTCCAACATGCCCGACCCAACTTTGGGCCCATTTGGTTCAACTTTGAAAAAATACCCTTGAGAGAATGCAAATGTTTTTGAGGTAAATGAGTTTTCCAAAATATCACACCGTTTGACAAAACCCAAGTTTGTAATGGGCTTTTGTTATTTTTTTATTTTTTTATATGAAAAAATCCGGTGGCCGGTGGCCAGCTAATCGCTAGCCAACTACCAGACAGCTAGATCTGGTTGCCTGAGGTCGCGACCTCAAGCGATGCCACCTAGGGGCGTGACCTCAAACGACGGTGACCTCAAGTGACACCGTTGTCTAAGGTTGCAAAGGCTAGATCTAGCCACCGGAAGGCCAAATCTGGTCTCCGAACCGCCAAATCTGGTGGCCTACAATCGTGGAGGCTAGATCTAGTTGCCAAACCGCCAGATCTAGCAACTTGAGGTCGCGGCCTCAATCGACGTCGCCTGGCGCACGCAAACTAGGTAGTGGTCACCAAGGATGCACAACCCCCAAGCGGCAATGGCGGTGCCTACCAGAGAAGCCCAACTCTCAGGCGGGGAAGAAGAAGATGAATAGTGACGCGGTGAACAATGAAAATTGCATCTCAAAATATCAATGCTCAAAGCAACTCTTTCCCAGCATTTAGGTTTCAGCATTGGGAATGCTTATATTTAGCAAATGAGCTTTCGAAAATATGTGCCAAACACAAAAAAAAATTTCCCCACCCAAAGCCCCTTGCAAAGTTGAACCAAACAAAGCCTTCATCCTCGGTCTTTTATTTTTGGACCGGATCATGAAGTATGTAATTGGATTAGCCACACGTTATTACGCGACAATGCTCACCTGCTCAAAAATCACGTTAGTTACTAGATTCCTCCTTAAGATATCACTAAACACTTATATATATATATATATATATATATATATATATATATATATATATATATATTGGATTGGGAGTGGCTCACCGACGTGCGCAACCTAACTTCATCATTGATCTTTTTTTCAAATCAAATCATGAAGTCTGCCATTAGATCGACCTCATGTTGTTATGCAACAACACTCACCTGCTCAGAAATCACATTAGTCACCAGATTCCTCCTTAAATATCACCAAACACTTGTATATATTGGAAGTGGATCACTGATCAACCATTGGTTCCGATATCATTTGTTGAGAGTGTGCAGTAGAAGTCTAATATCTTTACTAGGGAGATCGCCAAGAAAGAATCCAAATCCAAGCCTGTCAATATCCGGTTGGACTCATTTGCACTCAAAATTTGAGCTAATGAGTTATGGGCCAATTATAATAAATTAACTGCTCAACATTACATTAATTCTCTAATGTGTGACGTTTTTAATATAACTCATACATGTATTCTAACAAAATCGAGCCCATTTACACTAGAAAGGCAAATAGACCTAAATCATTCAATTGCAAAGTGATGGCCTCTCTCTCTCTCTCTCTCTCTCTCTCTCTCTCTCTCTCTCTCTCTCTCTCTCTAGGTAGGATACAGTGGTCATAATTAAGTATTTCATACATTTTTGTTTTTGGTGTATTAAAGAACTTTTTTAGTATATTCATAAATATTTCTACAACGTTTTACATATTTTGTGTAAAAGTATTTTACCAATAGTAAGAAAAAAGACAAATTCTTTAACATAGTAAAAAAAAAAAAAAACTTAAAAGTCTCTTTTTCAATATTGCTCTTAAGTTATCCATTCTTATCTTTTTTACCTCAAAAGCTCACTTTCTTGGTGGATTTTTTATTTTTAATTTCATTAGCCTAAAATATATATTTACTGAATATATTAATCCTCACTATTAGCGAGATATTTTTACACAAAGCATATAAGACGTTATGAAAATATCTAAGAATACACTAAAATATTATGCATAATAAGATATCTTGTTATCTTTTCATAAACACTTTAGAGATGATGTTAATTTTTGTCAATAAAAATGAATGAGATTTCATTGACATTTTTTGCAAAAATATTGTTATTTTATGCCATTTTTTGCTCATTTAATTTCATCTTTCAAGTTTGCGCTGGAGAATGTAATTATGATTTTATTTTGGAAATCTTCAAAGGAATTTTTTTTTTGATTTATCTGATTATATATAAGAACACAAATAAGATGGGATTTGATGGTGATATGCACAACAAAAGTGAAAATTTACAAATAAATGATCATGCTAAAAACTTGTCTATGTTAAAGTTATTTCGAGATTCTACTAGACAATTTATCCATTAATTTGATGGACTACATAGAAAAGAACGAGGTTTTAGGAAATTTCTCTTTTCGATGAAACTAATTTTTATGGAAGTAAAATGTAACAATTAATAAATGTAGTGCCTTTAAATATATGTGGGATTTTTGTCTTTTTGGTAACTAAATCCTACATAAAAGCAGAAAAACCAAAAATAAAAGGGAAATATATAGTGAGGGAAATTTTGTCTTTATGGTAAAAATGGACTGATTTTTATGGAAGTAAATCTGACAATTAAAAAAAAAAAAAAATCTAGTGCCTTTTAATATGTACATGGGGATTTTATCTTTTTGGTAAACTAAATCCTATAGAGAAGTAGAAAAAATAAAAATAAAAAGAAAGTAAATAAATTTTCGAGTTTAGTGGTAAAATGAAAAATGTTCTTACCTTTGATTTTCCTTTCCTTTAAGGCACGAATTTTACCATTAATGGAATGGACTCCTCCACGACAAAGAACATAAGACACGGGAGCAAAGGCAATCAATCAGCAGCAGCCTTTATCCTCGTACAGACAACGAAGCGTCGCCCGGTCCCGATCGCTCTGTCCTCTTGTCTGTCACCACCGCAGAACGACTGTCACGCCCACCGTTGTCATCTCTTCAACATCTCTCTCTCTCTCTCTCCGCCATAATTCATACTCACCGTACGCGCTCTGGCTCCCGCAAAGGATCGACACCATCGTCGAGAAATGGAGCCCGTGGTGATCCATTCGTGGTCTGCTCCCAGGTCGCTCAGCACCGGCCTCATGTACTCCTTTGCCCAGGTGGGTCCTTCGCCTCTCCCTCTGTTTTTGCTCCTACCTTCGTAAAGCGCCGTGCTCTGTTATTGTTGTTGTTGGGGTTACTGTTGTCGGGTCACTCGTGCACGAGCTGGAACGTTGTTCTTTTGGGCTGAGATATTGATTGCGCGTCGGTTGTTCGATCGTTCGAACGTTACACATCTCGCGTGGCGTCGGCAGTTGGTTGCGGAAATGGTGTGTGTCATTCCTTCGCGCGTTTTGTCGGTGACGGTTTTGCGTTTGATGCGGTCCTCTGTCTGTACGGTCATTTCTGTGCTCTCAGAGCTGTAGCATCATTTTATTTTCATTTTTTTTAATCTTTTCCTTTTAATTGCTTTTGATTCGATCGCCTGGTGTTTGAGTGGCTGTAGGTATCTATGTTTTTGCACAGTTTTCTTTATAAACACATTTGAAGTACATTTTTCTAAAATTGATGCTTTTATCACTTACAAAAAGGAACGAAAGGAATAATATTTTCATCTTTTGCAAAATATTTAGACATTATTAATTAAAACATGTTGCATTGACTAATTATTTCAAGCTATGTAAGTGATATTCATTTTCTATGAAACAAATTGAGCCTTAGGTACAAAATGTAAGGTTTTTATGATGGATGATGAATCCAACATATAGCTTGGAGATTCAGTGGGACTGGCTCACAAATATGGGTAAACACTCACACATGTGTTATAAATTGCTGTATGTACGAGGTGTCGGTAGCTGTTGTGCTGGCAGTCGAGTTCATTGGAGGAGAGCCATTACACCATGAAAATCGATAATCAGGTTTAATAATTTTAAGAGAGTTGTCATAATAAAGAACAGAAGAAGGCTTGCATAGGACCTGCTTCTCAGTTTGTCTTCGAGCATTTGTTATTGACTGTGATATAGTAGTGTATCTCTTAAGTTGATGCGGGTGCTTACATCTCGAGGGAGTGGTTTAGGTTTGAATGTTGTCTTAGCAGTCATTTCTTTTGGCCTGATCTTTATTAAATTGATGAACATTGATGCTTTTCATTGAGGTTCTGGAAAGGGCAACATTCATTTTAGCCAGCATTAGCATTTTGATTAGTTCTTTTGCTGGAAGATATATGGATGCTATCGTAATCAGAGTCAGGAGAAGAGTATGCTTCCTAGTTTACATCTTAAAGTAATCTCTAAGATGATTTCAGAAGATACAGCTGCAGCTTTTAGATGGAGGTTGACATTATAACTTGAAAATTACATATTTTTGTTAGATGAATCTCCTGTGTATGTGATTGTTGTGTGGTAAAATAGTTTTTTGTTCATTAGGAAAAATGTGGTGGAGCAAAACTTTTATTCTAAGCACTTTTACATGAAAGGTTTTGCGATTTAAAGGAAAATAAATTAGAAGTTTTGGAGTGTCTTAGCTTTGGCTATGATCTTCTGTTCCTGCTTTTCTGTTATTACAGAAGTGGAGAACAAATTCACTAAGGAAGAACTATCCTGCTATGTATATGGTCATTATGGGTCAGAATGCTGTTGCCTAATTGATTCTCCACTAACTTGCTTAAATACATGTGCTTTTTCTCAGAGGGATGACATGGAAGTGCTTGATGAACCTCTTTATGCAAATTTCCTTCGGGTGACAGGTGCAGATAGGCCTTACCGGGAGGATCTTCTGTCCAAAATGGTATGTTCAATGAAGTAGTATAACACCGGCACAGTTCTCAAGTGTTGCCATAGATATGTTACTGAAGCTTGATATTGTTCTCTACTTGTTCTTGGTGAGTTCGACATAACCATCATGTTGATTGTGTCAAATAGCCTATGGATTATGTTGATCCTTTCTTTATCATGATGATATGTGCTGTTCTCATAATAAGCTAATGAAACCCATACTGGCTGGATGTTCTGCCTGTTACTGTTTCATTGAAATGATAATTCACTGAAGAACTCTCCCTAGTTGACTAGATTGCTCTATCATGAGAGAGAGGGGTGTTAGACTTTTAAGTACTTTAACTCAAGTTATAGAGAACCATTTATGGTTTTGCTACTAACATTACCTGTTCTCTAATTAAGTTGCTGTCACTGCATGCTCTACTGAAAATTTTCAACTTGCATGTTTTTTACTTGAGTGATATTGTTTTCATTACTCGTGTTTTCAATTGACAATCTCAAGCATTTAAATTGAACAGGAGTCTGATGGCAACAAAGTTGTAAAAGATATCATATATGGTCCTGGGAGCAAGAGATACCGTTACTGTAAGGTATAAGTTCACATGCCCAACATGCAGGATAAGTCATGTTTTCAATTTATATGGTCTTCACTCTTTAGTACTTTAAGCTAATGCTATATGAACATAAACTTTTTTGAGATAGAATAGTGGAAATGCAACATGTGATCTTGTTCATTGTTGCCTTACAAGATCCATAGTGCAGATTATGCTTTTGCTTAGTGTGGTTCTTCTGGCTTGAGATTGATGTACTTTTTCCATCTCATTGTACTTCCTAATTTTGGTCTCTTACCTAATCATTTGAGAAAGGAAGATTGAGAAATAACTGATATGTTTTCAAGTTTTAATCAATAAAAAAAAAAACAGTCAAACATGTCATAATCATGGGAACAATTCATTTAGATTTGGACCAATGTTTTGACTTCTCCTGTTTGTCTTATTTCAACAGCATATTGCAAAGCAACGGGTGCCTGGTATTGGAAATGATCTGATGAAGAAAGGAAAGCATTTCATATTGATTCGTAATCCGATGGATATATTGGTAAAGTACCTCATGAATATTCTTCATGTGTCGTGAGCACATGAAATGCAAGTCACACATACCTCCCATGATGGAGTAAAATCTTTTTCAATTGGTGCAAGTCTCATTTACAGAGCTTCAGGGAATAGTTGGGGCATGTGGAAAAAGCTCTATTCTAAGCCATAAATGAATAAGATGTTATTAACAAAACGGAAAAATATGGTATTTCTTTAATGGGACGTGCTAGCTTGCAAGTGTTCCAGTTGAAAAGTGCAGACCCAACTTTCTATTATCTTTGCCAAAGAAGATTTAGATCCTGCTACTATTCTAATCCCTATCTTTTTCAGAGAAAAGGAAAGGGATAAAGACATGCTTGCAAGTACTATCTATGAAAAATTGTTACTTTTACAATCAACTGGTTCCCTGAAGAATAAGTTCAACAAAAACTATGGGGAACCACTTTCAGACACAATATTTTGAATTTACGGGGAAAATTCTATGTGTCGTTTGAATATGCAAATAATAATCTCATAAGGTTTTGTCTCTTCTTTGTAAGGTTTCAAAAAAGTTGTGCTAGACCTTTTTGCTCTCAAACCTGTAAGATCATGAATTCCTCCCTGCAGTATCCCTGCATACCAAAAATGGCTAAAACCAAACGCACATGCTTCAGCCCTTAGATTTTTTTTGCCAAAGGGAATGATCAATGGAAAGCTCAGCGAAAGAATCTTCCCCTCTCAAAGTTTGTGCTAGAATGATGTCTTTCTGCTATTTTGATGCTCACACATGCACACATATTATGTCATACTTTCTCATCCTCATAAGAACCTCATCCCCTGGGCCTGTCTATTATTCTCTTGCTGGCTCACTCAGGTTCTTCTGAGGCTCCATTATCCACAATTATTGTCACTACTGTTTCCCAAAATAATTAGATTGACACATTGATGTAATTGACAATCTTTTTGACCTTGCTTCCCATCCCATCAGTCAAATGGCTATACTGGTTGATGATAATTGGTGTAGTTAATGCATGCAGTTGAAGGTATTAGAAATTCCTGTTTGCCTTTTCCACATGTTGATCCATTTGCCATAACATTGTTTGGTCTGAAACTTCATGTGGTGAAATTATTAGTTATGTCTGTTTACCTTTTCCACATGTTGCTCTGTCAACCATAACATTGTTTGGTTTGAAATCTTGTGTCAGCCATCCTTTGAAAAGGTCATCCCTCCATCATTTCTCGAGTTAGGCCTGGCAGAGTTAGTCTCCATATACAGTGAGCTCTGTGAGCTGGGGAATCCCCCAGCAATTATTGATGTAGCAGATCTGCAACAGGATCCTGAGGTAGTAGCTGTACTTTGTTATTGGATTGTGCTTGTGCAATCATAGACAATGAATTGCATTCCCTGCATGTCATGTATTTCCAGTGATTGGTGGATCACTCTAGTTTACAAAGTTATGGTCTCTTGCATGGGTGTGTGATGTTTTCTGTTGAGTTGAGCATATATGCCCATAAAGATCACCATTGTCTTGGCCATTGAAGCACTTTTTCATTGTTGGATCGATCCCATGTAGACATTCTTTTAAATAAAGCACGTAAAAGCAACAGCTTAGGAACCAAACTCATGATTTTAGACTGTACCTTTGGCCTTGTTCAGGTCTTAGGTCGTAAACTTTGAGGATGTAAAATGTAAAGACATTGATATCCGTAATAACGAGTTATGGGCTTTCTTATGTAAAGGAAATTGGATATAAAGTGATTAGGTGTGATATAGAAGGTCAGGGTATTCATATTACAGTCTGGAGTTGAGATGATTCCTTGCATTGTGCGATTGATTCTGAGCACATTTTTTTCTGGGACCATCTAGATGTTTGCATTGCTTTTTATTAAACATATTACCCTCCAGTGTAATTTGCATGTTTCCTCTCATAATTCTGTAGCTCTTTTTCTCTTTCCCCTCTTCAATTCTAATTATTTGTTGGGCATCTGAATTTCTGTAGCCTATGTTACATAGCCTCTTAATGGTTGTCTATTCATTTTGCAGGCTACTTTGGGTAGACTTTGTGAAGACCTAGATATTCCTTTTCAGACTGCTATGCTCAAGTATGCTGATGGTGTAATTATATAGTATTTAGTTACCTTTTGTTCTTAATTAATCTTGAGTCTTACTTAAAATTCATTTTAGGAAAATTCATCATTTTCCATTTCCATTTTCTTTTGAAGAGATACTAACCTGAGAATTTGCAGATGGGAAGCTGGTCCAAAGGCTATAGATGGCTTATGGGCTCCATGGTGGTACAAAAGTGTACACAAGTCTACATGCTTTGATCCACCTAAAAAGTATCCCTTGGTATGCAGTTGGGGGTTTTTAAATTTTTGTTCCTTATGATACCGGAAAACAGCTGCATCTCTCATATGATCACTTCAGGGATCAATAAACATAATCGCAGTTCCAACTTGTTTGGTCTGGCTTTGTATCCATATTTATTTAAGTTCTCTAGAGCAAATATGTTTCATTTATTTCTCTTGTGCTTCACAATCTTGTGCTCAATCAACATACGTATTAAGGAACGTGACTGACAGCCCATGTAAACCTGCAGCATTCCATTCTTAAGGCAAAGCATTAAGTTTCATTAATCAACCTCTGATCTCTTTCTTGAAGTACAGTGGCTTCCTGAACAAAATCTTTGGCTTGAACGGACAGCATATATTGCTGTCCAGCATGCGACTAATTATCTTGATGAAAGTGTACAGCCAAGTCTTTTCTCTTCTTTTGTAGTCAGAATCCTACAAAATATATGGTTTTCAACAAAAATCGCTATTACTTATGGTTGAGGTTGCTCTCTTGGGCCCTTTTAGAAATTGGATGACAGAAATCATGTAGCTCAGCGATTCATTTTTTATTTTCCATCTAGAAACACCTCTCCATCGTCTTTTTCATAGCTTGTTCATATTTAGTTGTACATGTTGCGACAGATTGTACTAATCATACTTGTGATTATTTCAGCAATTCCCAATGTCCCTCTATTACTTGCTGGAGCAAAGTTTACCATTTTACAACCTGCTCAAATGCCAAGTGAGGCGAAGATCATCACAGCCCACCCCTGAGCTTCCAGTACCAGCCAATGAAAAGCTACTTGCTTGGGTTGGTGATGAGATACTCCCCCGTGACAGTGCAAAGGTTATATGGAATGTTAATTTGCTGTTAGTAAGCTAAAAATTTGTCTTGTTCAACAAAATTGTCTATGTTCTGATGCTTGCATTGTAAATATGTCAGGTTTCTGTCTTTGATTCAGTAGTCCAAGGAGGTGATTCAGTGTGGGAAGGTCTTCGAGTTTACGATGGGAAGATTTTTAAACTTGAAGAACACTTGGATAGGTCTGTACAAGAATCCCTAGGAAATCATTTTTCCAATGCGTACTCCTGCTGGTTAAGTTGTTTGCAATAAAAAGTACATCTATATAGTTATTAGACGAGTAGAGAAGGATGCCGTTCATAGTCTCTCGCATTACATTTTGTGAATACCAGACTTTAGTTATACTGTCTACAGGCTAATGAACAAGTTCCCAATATGAAAGGCGTGTCATGGACCCTAATGTCTGTCAACGCCCCCCACCCCCCCCCTTTTTCTCTGTCTCTCCATTAATTTCTATGCGTGCCTGTCTTGCTCTGTGTCTTTGTAAATGTGAAATTAGAAATGTCAATTTGAGGGATAATGGTTTAGTGTGTAACAGCTGCATTTATGTATTTACTTGCTCTTATATTAGGTTGTTTGACTCAGCCAAAGCTCTGGCTTTTAGCAATGTTCCGACACGTGAACAGGTAAGGATTTGAAGGACAAGCAAATTCTTTTGTCATTTTGCTTGGAGGATTTTATTTGCTTACATAAGCCAGTTTACAAGCATTGACGGAGACAGGTCTATCTTTATTAATCAGCCCGCATTTTTCTAGTCTATTTATATGTTAACTGAATGCCTATTATAGGTTAAGGATGCGATCTTCAAGACTCTTATCACGAACGGGATGTTTGATAATGCACACATTCGTTTGTCTCTAACGCGTGGCAAGAAGGTTCTCTCTCTCTCTCTCTCTCTCTCTCTCTCTCTCTCTCTCTCTGCGTCACACGTGCGCACGCACACACACACTGCATGCATGAAGAAGTGCACAGACACTACAGTCTGGTTGTCATTGTTATTGTTTAGCTGATGAAATGGAGGTCTGAAACCCTTATTGACGTAAATTTATATTGGGATGAACAAGTGTATGCATTCACATCCTAATATTCCTTGCTGCTCATAATTACATTCACTTGTCTATCTTGAATGTCATGAACCTTTTTTGTTGACTTTTCAGGGCATTGACTTTTGCAGATTATTTTGATTTTGTCAGGTTACTTCTGGCATGAGTCCTGCATTCAATCTTTATGGTTGTACGTTAATAGGTAACATCAACTGCTCATGCTTTTGCTCTAAGTTAAAGCGTAATTGCTGTTTTTCATTTGAAGTTGTTTCACACAAGCATGAACTGCTTATTGCTGGTTATGTTGTTTTCTCATTTCTTTGTGCATCTGTCTGTCCACATATCTTTAACATAATCATTGGTCCACCTCTTTCTGCGGTTGCTTCCAAGTTTTCACAAGCTATTTTTGTTATCTTCACCATCAATTCACCATCGCTAAGTTGATTCTGGTTAAGGTGATTGCTTTAGCTGTTTTTAGTTCTCTGTTTTCTAATTGTGAGGCTGCTAAGTGAAAACTCTCACCTTGTCACAGGCAAACAAGCAAATTTTAGCCATACTAAGTTTGGTATTTGCAGCACATTTTGTTCTTTTGTACTAATCTAGTTTTCTTGTTTTCTGTTTATATTGTTGCTTCCGGCCTGTATGCTAGTATAATACTGTGGCTTTTTTTTTTTTTAATTCGCAAGTTTGACTTTCTAAAGAGAGATTGCAAGGTGAAAAAGGTTTCAATGCTGGTCACTGTGGCAAAACCCTAATGCCTTTTAAATTTCGCTTTCCTTTTCCTTTCTATTCTACTCTCTATACATTCTGATGCTGCGTTCCTGCTTTCTGATAATTCAGTGCTCCCTGAATGGAAACCCCCTGTATATGATAATACCCATGGAATTACTCTGGTAACAGCCACAACACGACGCAACTCACCCAATGTAAGATACATTAGTAAATGATATAGAATTATTTTGGATGAGTTTATTGTTTTCATCTATTGGAATTGGTAAAATATTATCACTTTGTTCCTGTTTAAGTCATTGGAGGAAGCGGAGTGCCTGTATTTCCTTTTGGAGGGTAATATTAGATTGTAGGAGATATCTGTATATCTAACATTCAGTAGGTTTAAAAAGTCTACTGATTCTTGTGTGGTACAGTTTTATATAAAATCTAAGTCTGGTATGAGATTTGAGGGTCTTGATCACGAATCATCTCCACAATTAGGGTCCTAATCATACACCTAGATTATTTCTTGTATGTTGACTTTCCAAGAAAGTGGAAATGACAAAAGAATTATACTTTTTCTTCTATTGTCCATTTAAATTCAGTGAATGAGCCCTTGAAAGTTACTGGTAACAGAACTCCTTTTACACCACTGGATTGGGTAAAACCTTAAAAGAGTTTCGATTTTTATTAAGCCTTGTTTGTGAAGAGAGTATTGATAATCTGCCTAAAATGCTGTCTATCAGATCATTGTCCTGTCTTTATGTTCATAAGAGCATCAACTTTGTCTCTTCCCACAAAAAAAGTTTATGCGAATTTTGCAGCTTATTAATATTCATTTGCTAATTTAAAATGGTGACAAAAATGCATAGCAAGAGTATCTTTTTCCCCAGAAAACTATTATTAAAGAAGCATGTCCAAACTTTTTTATTTTTATTTTTTGCAATGTCACGGAGAATTGCTCAATTGAAAGTGTCACATTTACTTAAAGGAAACACAGTTCTCATCATCCTAAGAAATCTACCCTTGGAAGGTGAGGTCGTTCTCTGAAATGTCAAGGCTTCTTCCTTTTAGATGATATTCTCCCTCCCCCTTACCCTCAACCAATGAAGAGTACCATCACAAATGCCATCAACTTGTAAGCACTAAAGCAGCTGCTGTTAATAGGAGTTTGTTTGCCACCTCCTGAAAATTTCTGTTTTTGGTAGAAATGACCATCACCTAAGCACAAACAGCTTCACTGCCATCATCATCATCATCCCTTGAGGGTGGTGCCACTCAGTGGACTATGCTCAGTCATACTGTGGTCATTATGCATTTAAGATGCTCTAATACATTTTTAGAAGCAATTTTTATGTGCACCAAGCATTGAAGACCGGTTCCCTTTACCTTTAATTCATGTTCAGGCTTCTTCCACTGAGAAACCTTTTGCAGGAAAGCAATCTAACGAGATTGTGTTGTTATGATGCCATTCATGGCATTTAGATGGCTCATAAATGTTTTGTTGAATTCATGATAGTGATGTAGGGTAGGCTGTACATTTAGGAATTCCAGTTTGACAAGTGTGAGTTAACATGTTATATTTAACAAAAAGACGATAGCACGTTCTTCACCTCTCATCCTTTCATCTTTGTCATTGATTTTGATTGGCTGTTTTTATTTCAGAACTTGGATTCCAAGATTCACCACAACAATCTTCTGAATAACATACTTGCGAAGGTAATGTTACTTTTCACAACATAAACTGAATTGTCATTACATGATAACTTTTTACTGGAAGATGGCCTGGTGAACTTTTCTGTAGCGTTAATAAAATTGATCTTCTTTGTCCCATGAACCTGAAGTCCATGCTTCACCCTATACCAGTTTCATCTTTGACAGTGAATATGTTATTGGGTGGTTTTCTTTGGTGATATCATATAGTCATCATTTCTTTCTGTTGACAATCTTTGCCCCATAGAGTGGGGATTGATGAGCATGTCAATCGTGCTCTATTCCCATAAAAGAACTCTGTGCAGCCCGTGTTTCTCAAGCAGGTGCTAGTTCTTCTGATGGACATGTTGATACGATTTGAATAGTGAAAATGATGCAGGTAGAAGGAAACAATGCAAATGCAGATGACGCAATCATGCTCGACAAGGATGGTTATGTGTCAGAAACCAATGCTACTAACATTGTAAGCTTATTCTATTGCAAGCAAGTGGTGTTCAGGTTGCAACCCTGAAGGCTTATTAGAGTCCTAAAAAATTTATGGAGCTGCTTTCATCAGCAACAAAGGCAATGTCTCCAGTTCTGCTTGTTTTATACCATGAGTTACTGACTGGAAAGCCCTTTTCCTGTTGTAATGCAGTTTTTGGTGAAGAAAGGACGTGTTTTGACGCCTCATGCTGATTATTGCCTTCCTGGCATTACTCGAGCAACTGTAAGTCTTAAGAACCTTTTTTTAGGTAAAAGTTCTGTAGAGTGGTCCAGAATTGTGGAAACTTAGAAAAGAAAAGTGTAAAAGAAAAAAATTAAGTGCAGAAGTGAATAAATCATCATCTTATTGTGGAATTATAAGCTGGTTTACTCTTCAAGATCCTGGAACTAATGAAATGGTTGACAGGATTATTTTTGATCCAGTAAATGCACTCTACTGTTGATAAGGGCTTCAGGGTAGACTTTTGCATAAGTATCTCAATACTTTTTCTGCTTAAGTTACATGCTGCATTAGGTATATTATAAGCAGGCAGAGCCCTTATGATCTCAGCATCAACATGTAGGTCATTTCTGGTTAGCTTTATGTTTTCCTTTCTATTTAACCCTCCCAAATTGATGAATATATTGAACAAATGACTCTGTTTCCTTGCATTCCCAAAAGACAGCTTTGTTTGTTGAAGCATTTATACCAAGCCCTTTATTGATGTTGCAGGTCATGGACCTAGTTATTAAGGAGAATCTGATCTTAGAGGAACGGAGAATTAGCTTATCAGAATTCCACACAGCTGATGAGGTTTGCATCTCTCTTTTTGAATTTTAATTGGACTTTATTGCTTAAATAGTAAGGATGTGCTCCACCACTTTTAGGAGAACATTTCTTGGGTTGTTAATATGCCGAGATACCTTGTCAATGATAATTTTGAACGCCATAAGGTACATGACACGTTTGAATTCAAGTATGTTAGATTTATCACTTGGAAACATGTTTGTGTAGTGTAAAATGCCTGGGGAAGATGCCCTCCCTACTTGCAATAGATGAACCAGAAGATTTTAGAAGCTATGCATGGAATTTTGGAGCATGTGAAAACATATATCACTGCTTGAAGTGTTAAGATTGAACCACTTAAATACCTCACGCCTTTGTGCCAAAGTTTCTAACTAATGTAATATGACATTTACAACCCTCTTAATGATAGTCTTGGCTTCAGATCCCTGTTTCTTTCTTTCTTCTTCTTCTTCTTTTTTTTTCCTTTTATTTTCTGAACAAATCAAGTTCCTGCATCGTTCTAGCTTGTGCTTTTCATCCTTACTCTTGCAACCAATTGCAGGTATGGACAACGGGAACCATGGGAGAACTTAGTCCAGTAAGTCCCCAATACCTCTGATAATCCTGTGGTTAATCGTGACTAAAGTGCTGTTTGGATGTCTATAAAGTATGAACATTATGCCTTTTTGATGGTGCTTGGCACTGTTACTGTTACATTGTTCTGCCCTATGTTCATATAATTGGTTTGGAAAATAGTTTTCTTATGAGCTGATCAACATGGGTAGCCTTCTACATGTAATTTGCTCTTTATCCGGATAAAATTTGAATCCTGGGGATCAACTAGCAGAAGTCCCTCGTATGTCATCTTAGATACGTTGACCATCTAATGGGTCTGGCCTGGTAGCACTTGTCCTCTATGCCATCTTTTAGTTTCTGCTTGTTGCATTCAATCTCAATTTGAGGAAATGACCTGAGTGCAATGAGCTTAGCATTCATACTGTGTGACTGGGCAATGAATTGGTTGGATATCATCGGTGAGCCAGTTTTACTTGTGTTCATGTACGTTGCGATGAGTTAGCCCTAGTGTTGACCCTTCCAAGTGAATTTGTCTGATTACTGAAGATGGCTTTGTTAAGCATCTGTGATAATGACAATATAAAGTATAACAAGCAAAGTTCATAAGGAGTGAATTTAGTCACTGCTACTGTTTTTATGCTGCAAAATATTTGTGGCAGAAAAGCTGTAAATAATCCATTTACAGTAATTATGCTTCATGGTGCGTTCTGCGATATTGCTTATTTAAAGTTGTGATTCACTCAGTTAACTAGGATTTCATTTTTCGTCTTGAGGTACTGATCCTACTAAAAGTTTGATGGCCAAGAATTGTTTCTGCTTGACATCTATAGTAATACCTGTTTAATAATGCCTACCAGGTTGTCAAGATTGATGGACGGATAATTGGGGATGGAAAAGTAGGTCCAGTGACTCGAAGATTACAGGGTGCGTACAAAAATCTGACAGGAGAATCTGGAGTGCCTATACCAACTTCCAACGAGTTGTAATTGTCCCATTATAGAAAGATACTGCACCATCACTGGAATAAACAGGTGCAAATCATATCTTTCTAGAATTGAACTGTTTTGAGTTTACTAGGAATTTTCAACCTGACCTGACCTCTGTAAAATAGGTCAACAAAACTTCTCTGATTCTTGTTTATTTCCCGCAGATGGTCCTTGCTGCTGTGTGTGTTGAGGGAATTGAATGGGAGGGACCTGTGAAACTAGATGCGGAAGGCAATCAGGTCATGAGGAATGCCTATCCATATGTATGACAGTAATGTGGTGTTTCAAGTTCTCCTGCGTAAAGACGATGTGCAATCAGGTCATTGTGTGTTCAAACACAGATGTAAAACATCTGTAATTGCTACAAAGCTTTTGCTTCTTCAATAAAATGAAGACACCCCTCATTGTGTTCGATTGAAATGTGTGGAAACCAAGCCAATTGATAATCTATTTTATCTTCAAGTCTGAGTACTTAGAAAGTTGTAAGCGATTGGTTACTTGGGGCACAGGGTGTTGAAGAAAGGTGAATAATCAAGCTGGACTTAAAGATGATCTCTCTCTCTCTCTCTCTCTCTCTCTCTCCCTCTGTGCACGAAGATATTCACTTCCTGTTGTTTATCTGTAGAACATGTCTTGGATCAAACTATCCGCACGTTACATGCTCCCTCTGAATGCAAATCGGGCAGAGGCAGACCCAACCATTTGTGTCCTCCAGAGAAAATTGTTAAGTTAGAAAAGCTAATTTGCCCAAAACTATGATCCTCAAATTCATATTGATTGAAGGAGTTGATGTAGCCTTCTGTCTCTCAAATCTAACCACTTCCCCGTTCTTCAAGGGAAATAGGGAAAGTCATCATTTAGTGAAGTGGTACTGTAGTCTCATTTGCTTTTAGGTAGAGAATGTCAGCTGTTCCAAATAATAAGCCAAACATGAATATGCCATGGCAACATATCCTGTCTGTTGAAGATTCAAGATACTCCTTCAGATTGAAGGTCTGCATGAACTTCGAAGGATTTTAGGATGGCAGATGTTGCTGGAGATTACGTTTTTATCGTAAAAGCGATTGATTAGTGTTGGTCATGATTGCAGGATAGCGTGATTTACATTCCATAGGTTGAAAGACATATCAATGTGAAGGGCAAGCCTCCTCTAAACGGTAACCAAGAGGAACACTTCAAGAGACAACAGAAAATCGTGTGCAAATTGACATCAGTTGCCAGTTGCCAGTTGCTGCAACTTGGTACAGACCGGGATTCTAGAAGATCCGCATCTCATCTCATCATTCACTAAATATTGAATCGAGAGAGAGCGAGAGAGAGAGAGAGAGAGAGAGAGAGACTAAAACATGAATCATCTTCAGGGTTCTGAGGATCAAAGAGAGACCCTCACTCTTGAATGCTGCTTAGAATCTGATTCGCAGCTGCGGCAATTTCATCCCCTGAAGTCATCTGGCAACCATCTTCAACCTGCAAATTCAAGGTTCAAATTCACACCCCTCAGATTCCAAATCATGAATCTTCCAAAATCTAAAGAACCATGTTCCAGATCTGTCGTCTATTTACTGCTATTGTTTATCACTTCCCCTCTAACTTCCTTTCTCATCGAGTCCTCCAATGCTCAATGTATGTACAATTTTGCCCTAGCGCCACCTTGCCTGTCGTAACTAACACCCTAAAATGTCCGTATGGTTTTATCGCCATGACAAAATTTGGACAAGTTACCAATGGCATAGCACCGACTTGGCACCACATCAAGCGACACATGAAAGAACATCTTAAGGTAGAAAAACCAGAAGAAAAAATAATTGAAATCGTACCTTGAGAGTGAGACAATAGAGAACGAAGGGTTCAGCTGTGGTGACATTGAGGTGTAGCACAGTGAGTCCCACACTCTGCAACCCAGAAACCAACTTCAACAGCTGCTTGGGTCTTCTCTTTGACCTTACCTTGAGATTTGCATGGGTCTCCACCATGGTCACTTCAATGTCAGCGATTGCAGACTGAGTGAGGCTCGTCCACTCGTTCATGGGCACTGAGTCATTTCCTTGACCCGGGCTTGCCGAGTACTGTGGACAGGTGAAGAATTCAGAGAAAGGAGGGGAGGAGATGTCATCTTCACATTTTGAACTTTGTCCTTCCATTTCTTTGTGAGCACCAAGCTGCTGCAATTGTTGCTCTAGCTGTTTAACGTAATTGATGGCGCCGCCTATAATTGATGCTTGATCAACCTGATCAATTTTACAGCGCCAATACTTCAAGTCGAATTAACGTAAAAGGAGATCGAATGTGAAAGAAGCATAAGAAAGTCGCTTTCACCAACATGATGGTCTACTTGAATTTTGATTTTGAATAAGCATCCTTTTAAGAAATGTGCTTGTTTGACTTTACAAAATATGGTAATAGTATCTCTAGAGAAAAAGAGTAGAATGATGCTGGATTCAAAGAGTTATGCTGCCCACTGCCAGTGAATTGTCCAAAAGCAATGTGCAATTTCCGCTTGACTTCACTTAAATGAGTGAACTTTATGTTAGTGATGACTGTGCCACATGAAGTTTCCCTAAAAAGCGCTGGCAAGCAAATGGAAGAGAGAGAAAGAGAGAGAGAGATTGTTTACCTTTTGGACATGAGAGTCAGGCATGAGAGAACGCAAAACAGAGAGGTGCTCATTCATCTGCTTTCTTCTATTCCTCTCGGTGGCAATGTGAGCCATCCTCTGACTCTCCATCTCTTTCTTGTTCTTCCTCCTCTTGTACCGACACCGCTTTGGCCGGTCGATCAAAGCCTTTGATGATACATTTGACTGATGATTCCACCCACTACATTCGTGGTCTTCTGTTTGGATCTCCGGAGTACTAAGGAAATGGCTGTTCTCACACTGCTCTTGATCACCAAAGTCAAAGCTCCAACACTCTCCCAACAAGCTTTGGACTTCTTTGCAATTATAATAATTAAAGGGGTCATCTGGAAAGACCACAGCTTCAAGTGCCATCTCCCTCCCTCTCTCCCTCTCTCTCTCCAAATCAAGGCAATGTCAAAAAGCTGATAGATTAGTTTAATGTGGGGGAGATCTAAAGAGAAAAGTGCCCTACCCTTTTGCTTTTGGATGGGCGAGGTTTGAAGCTTTTTAAAGACCGCGTTAATGAGTTATCTTTTCATATCTTTTCTTCTATTTCTTGTACAGCGAATTGCACGTGAAATATAGACATGAGCCTACCCGAAAGATAAAAAAATAAAGACAAAGGGTCATAAGATTTTGTTTCTCCTACATACCTTAGGATTAGAAGGCACGGACAAGGTTTTTCAAGGAACATGTTCCTGGCCCTGTCAGAGTTAGGGGTCTCATAAATGACTCATTAGCTCAACAAATGTTCAATTCTTTTGCCATGTTAAATAAAGAAAATGACAGCACAGAATAATGATACTAGTGTCACCATGAGCTCATAGCGGATGTTGAACAATATGTTTAAAATCATGTAACATATTTCAATTTACTTAGAATTATAATCATTCTTTGCGAAATTCCATTTTTTCTTGTGAGACATCAATCACCAATGCCCCAAATTTGTACCACCCAAAAACACCTTCCATCACAGTCTTGTCCATAATGGCCATTGAAAGTCCAACATGAAAACATGCATAGACAACACCACACAAGATTTATAACAATCATTATGGGCAGAAGTCGAAGGTATTTTTAGGTCATTGATAAAAGTTTGGGGATATTGGTGAGCCAAAATATATATATATATAAAAAAAAATATATAGTGTAATGATGTTATTTTGATGAAAGGAAAACAATATTTGAAAGAATAAAATCTCCAAACAGTTGTCACATTGGTAGCCACATTATTGAAAGTGCATTCTTTTGTGGAGAACAGGGTTGTCAATATGGGGAGAAATGTGTACCTTGTTCAACAATTACAACAATTCATTCAAACGATTCTTGGTAAAACATTATGCCTCTCTGTAAAGACCAAGAAATGTTCACTTATCCAAGAGGAGTTGTATGCATACATAGGACAAAGACTTCACTATTCTAATTCCGAAAGCTAGAACAAGGGAAAATTAAACGTCTGAATAAAGTATTACATCACGCTTTGATCTTCATTTGAAGACACCTTTTCCCTTTTGTGGGGTCTCAATCCCTTTAATTATATTTTATGTCTTCAATCTGAGGTAGGCTTATTCGTGTAATAAGGACAGGCAGTCGGATGGTTCCAATGAATCAAACCCTCTTATGTCCACTTCAGGAGCAATGAAATTCAGCCCTGGAAAGCAGAAAAAAGGTTCTCATTTAAGATGCGCAAGGACAAAAAGAGAGGCAGGATCATCTTCCCTTAAGCTAAATCCAACCCCTTTTTGTCTGTCGCTAGCAAAGAAAACCTGCATTGGGGGTAAGAGTATAGTTTTATAGCATTCCATCCGTCTGATGATAAGGCGGTTTGTCCGGATCCATGATGTATCTTTGCCCAAACAAGTATTTTTGCGCCACTTAGTCCCGTATTTGGCACTTGCCTACTATTTGCATAGAAGCTGACCTTGATAATAAGTTAGGAAAGCTACAACTTGGAGGACTGAAGCTCTCATCTAAACCGCCAAACTGCCAACTAAACAAAACCAAACCTCAAGTGCCCAGTAGACTCCTATAAGGAAGCCTAATGCAGCCTTAATGCAGGCACGGCAATTGCTTGGTTGCATTTTCGATGAAATCTTGGCTGAAAAAGAGACTTCGCCACAGCATAATCTAGCAAATCTGTAATTCTTGCAAAAAAGGACGAAATCTTTAAGCCAATACATTGTCAAGCAGAAGGGAGACTGAGCACGGCCAGGAGGTCTCTTGCAATGCACGTGCACAGATCTGCAAGGATATCAAAACACGAGGGGAGAGTATCCACTGCCCAGAACAGCATTCATCCATGACCACACGCACATGGAAAGAATTTTTTTGAAAAAAAAAATGAGTATAGATACAAACAGTTACATGTTAAACGTGTATAATTTTCCAAACCTGTTAGAGTAGAAATAGTTATTTTGATGAATAAATTTATCTTTTCTCTTTCCTTCTTTTCTTTTTCTTTTGTCATCATCAGGCTAAACAAGGACGTGCAAGCTTTGCAGATTCCCATCAGAGCCGAAACAGCGGCGCAACAAAAACCGCTTACTTGAGAACAGCGGAGAGAGCATCGACAAGAACACCGCGGAATCTTTGTGAGGCCAAAAGATCTTTCCTTGGACCTTTTTTTTACCTGTCCCTCTTTTTCCTCTCTCTCCTTCTGAAGGGTTTTTTTTAGGGTTTGCATGAACTCGTGGCCTGGAATCCGCCACGTCGGATTACGGATTCTCCCAACGTGCGAGCTCGAGAGAGGTTTCGCGATCGTCTCGACTAGGAAATTGGAATGAGATGCCGCTTCTGTTGCCCTTTTTCTTTTCTTGTCAAATAATTTTGGAATAAATCTTTTTCGATTTGGTGGGACAAGTAGACCTAGGATATTAGGTGAAACAGTGGAAAGAACTTGTTGTTTTGGTTTGAACTGGGGTAATTGGTTTCAGGTTGATTCTTGATCAAGAACCAAAATCCTATCATGTGGGGATCGTTCCGGCTCTTTTGAAACCGAAAATTCAATCATACCCATAGAGAAATTGGATTAGACTGGTATTGTCGAATTTTTCCCTTGTCGGGATCATTGAAGTACTTCATATCTTATTGGGCCATCTAGGATTGAGCATCCTATAGGACTTTTATTTCTTTTTTCAAATAAGATGAAAACAGGATTTAAAACCTAGTTATAATTCAAAATATTGACCTGAGAAACGAACCGATCTACGTACAACCCATGCATTATTACTCATGAACTTATTTGACTTAACAGTTTATTATTTGCTTTGAGCCAATTCCCGAGTTGAATCGAGATCAACGATGCTTGCCCTAATTGCATATGGTTCTCGAGGTTTAATTTCGCTTGGCAAATGCATCGAATTTTTCTTCACCTATAGTTTATTCACTTTGCATCTCTAGTCCGTAGGATGCCTAGGTAGCCAAATAGGATTCCGTGGGAAGAATGATCAAAGGGCAGCGGCTAAAATGCGTGAATAGAAAGAAAAGGAGCCTTCTTGGGCATTTGGTGAACGCAATTAAAGCCTAATAATCAGTCTGTTAATGGCTCGAAAGCACATTGGTCACAAATAAAAATTATTTGAAATAATGACACTTCAATTGAGTTTATTATCAATTTAACTCTAGATAATTGTCCAAAAAATTCTACATCTATTTTATGGTGGCTAATTTAATTATAAATATTTTAATTGTATCAATTAAACATTTCGAGTACCAATTCAATTCTACATTTTTTAATGATTTAACAAGTTATCAATTTAGTCATTCTACCAAATTTCAAAATAGTTAATCGATGTAAACAATTTAAAAAAATTCTAAATTTTTATTTATTTTTATTTTTTTTGTCTTTTTTTCCTTTTTTTACACACAAGCCATTAGCCACTAACTAAGAATTGGTGACACCACTAGCCCCTAGGCGAGGGCCAATGACCCCCATTGGCCCCTAGGCGAGGGTTCTCGCCGGTGGTGGGCAAGGTTTGTGCCCATTGTTAGGGGTGTGCAAAAGAACAGGACTTGTCCAGACCGCTCGCAACCGGACCGAAATGACTCGAAACTAGTGGTTCTTAAGGAATTGGTCAGATTCTCGGTTCCAATTTATGGAAACTGGTGGGTACCAGTCCGATTTCTGGTTTCATGGGCAAATCTACCCACCCGTCCACCTGAACCGAACCAGTTATATTATAATAATATATTAATTTTTAATATTAAAAAAATGAAATTAACAAATTAAAAATTTATGGCTCCTATCACTATCTTATCTCAATTTACTACTCTCCTACTTCATCTTGTCTCTCTTAGTTCAAAATCTCCCAAGCTCCCTCTTTTTGTCCAATTCACCATCGGATCTACTTATCTCCCTTCAAATCCTAGTCCAAACTCGGCGAAATAGTGAGTTGATTCTGTTTCCCCACCTAGAACTTGAACTTTCTCTCCATGTCGTGGCCATCCTCATCGCCACCTTTGCATTCATTGTCACTATTGTCCTCTTTGTTGTTGGGCTCGTCCCACTTCTACCTCCCCTCTTCCTCCTCCCCCTCCTTAGGCCTTCCCCATTGTCCTCATTTTTGGGGACAAGGGCAAACTCCAAGTCTAATAATGGCTCATCGTACCCGTTGTCCTCCTCATTGTCGATCTTGAGGGAGGAGCGGGAGACAATAGAGTCATGGCAAAGATGGTGGTGGTGGTCGGGACGGAAGCGATGCGAGGGTTGTGACCGCCGTTGCCATGGCACTAATACTTGAGAAGAATAGAGCTATCATAGTCGGGAGAGCCAGAATAAGTAGATGTGAGAAGGGCGAAAAGGGGAAGGTGAGGAGGTTGAATCGGATCTATGGATCCACCTGGGAACCGGACTGGACTGGTGGTCTAATTCTTGGGTGGATCCATGCAACCAATGGACGATTCTCAATTCTAATTTTTCGGAACCAGTTCTTAGTGGGCAGTTCTCGATTATAGGTTAGGAATTGCCCACCCGAACCATGCACACCCCTACCCATTGCTATGGCCCACTCACGACACCTTTATTGACCATAGTGAAGGTTTGCGAGCCCTCGCACGCAACCTATGAGGACTTCGTGGCCTTGCCTAGTGCCAGCAGGAGTCACCGATCCTTACTCAACCTTGTCTAAAAAGAGGGAAAAATAAAATAAAAAATAAAAATCAATAAAGAAATATTTGAAGAAAAAGTTAAAAAGTTGTCCACGTCCACATCGGTTGCATCATGTAGGATGACCAACAATAAGTTGATCGTTGTGTTAGAGTTGAAAGGATTAAATTGGCAATTCATTAAAATCTAGGATTATTTGGCAAAACGTTAAAATGTATATGACTAAATTGACATGATTAAAATGTTTAAAATCAAAGTGATAATTTGTTAAAACGTTTAGAATTGAAATAACTGTTGTATATTAAGTTTAGGATTTTTTTTGTAATTTTATGGAGGTTGGTAGTTCGATTCCTATCTTTGGGACTTGAGATTTGACAAAAAGCTCTCAATATTGAAAAATAAAATTATAGGAAATTGTGTTTGACAAATTACATTCATCACATGTATGATGATTACAAATTTCCAACTGATATAGTTAATTATCGATTTTATCCCTAGTTGCCTCGACGAGGCTTAGAGAGATTTTTTTTTTTAATCACGTTTAAAGGTTCCAAGTTACTTTCCCAAGAAGTTTTTGACATCTTTTTTTTGTCTAATGTTACTGTAAATTTCAAAATGGGAGAGGGTCTATTTGTCCATGTAAACTGTACATTTGCTTGTTGGGTCAATGTAATAGAAGTCTTAGACATTTTGATTGAGAATATCACCAACGAGCTCATGTCTGAACCTATCGTCATCTTTACGTGTGCCCCTTGACAAATCTCCTTCTTCGCGTGTGAACCACCTAGATTAGAATCGCTCCTCCTTCGTCCAAATATCCTTTCGCACTTACATTATCTCAACTTGAGAATCTCCACCTCAATCCTCTTGACCCAACAAAGCTTGGGGAAGCAAGGGAATACCATATACCATCCCCGATTAGGGAAATAAATTAGAATTTTGCTTTTTGAGAACCAATACACATTCGAGAGTGGGCTGCTAATTGACTATCAGTTTCGATTTTGCTTGTTGGGTGGACAAAGCGAAAACCCAATACCTTTAAATAGGAAGATCACCAAAGAAGAATCGAGTCCAATTTCATTGGTATGCTTAATTAGACTCACATTTATTCAAAAGTTCAATCAATATGTTACGAGTCGATTTAGATATATTAATTACTTCACTACATCACATTTTCAATTTGAATTTGTTTCGCCTAAGCCTTCACATATACACCCAGCATTTTTTTACCAAGTATCAAACATCCAATTTTTTTTTTTTTTTTTTTTTTTGGTCGTAATAAAACATCCAAATTGAAAATAAGAAAAGCACAATAAAATAAATGGGTCATTTCTTTTTGCTAGTAGAAATCAAACTTGAACCACAATGACCATATTGATCAATTATTTTACTAAGAGATAAGTAAGTGTAATAAAGTTCTAAAATTTTCAGAAAATATATTTAAATCCTAAAACTTATCATGAAGATGTGACTTATTTATTAAAACTTTCAAAATGTGTAATTAAGTTTTAAAACTTATCAAATCGATTCAATAAAGTCTTTTTTTTTTTTTTTTTTTGTGATCCAGAACCACCGTATACGTAACGACATAAACCTAAAATCGAAGCCACCATCATAGCCCAACCGCAAGTGAGTCGTGCAACAAGGATGCGGGGTTTCAACCCCTCTCTCCAAATGGGAGAGTAAAATTCTAGTCATCACGGCCACAGTAAGTGGTGGTTTGATCAAGTCTTTTTATTAATTATATTCTTCAAAAGTTTATAAACTCAATTGTACTTTCGTAATAAAATTTTAAACTTCGGGTGCATTTATCCATTTTACTAACTTCGTAAAATCAATCATTATAGTTGAAAAAAGAGGAGAAAGCCAACCTAAAGAAGATCGTCGGCTAAAACAAAACTATAAAAGAACTCTCAAGTCCCATCAGATGTTGATAACAATGATGTGCAAGTCGCATCACACGTGAAGCTTTTAGCAGCAGTTCCCTATCTAATTAATTAAGATTTAGGGGAGCAATTATGGGCCTTGGGCCCATCTCAGCTGGTTTCGGAAAAACTTCCCGTTTCCATCCACAGGAATTGGTGATGATGGGACGCTCCTGCTGGTAAAAAGTGAAGGTTGGTGGGCAATAGAAATTGATAAAACGTTCATCGACCGATTTACCGATTGCTCAAAGTATGATAATGACACCGATGGTGGTTGCTCTGAATCTAAACTAATTTCCAAATCGAACCCTAGTGAAAACTTTATGTTTTCCTGGGGATAGCATCAAGCGCTGAGGGTCTACAATGGATTAACTGGTTGTAATTGTATATCTAGACATCATCATGTCTCTTTCGCATGAAGCGATTCAACAATTTGCTAACGCCACTCTCTATCACATTATTCGGGCTAGAAATATCTTGGTACACGAGCAGTCCTTCGTGTGAGATTCTTGTGTCTTGTTGAGAGAACAAAAAGTCTCCGATGAACATGTCAGATTGTCCACATGGTAGTCACCATCTCCTAATTTCATCAGCTAGGTAGGTAACCGTCCTGACCATCACTGAGATAAAATCTTGTCGATCACTAGTGATGCTATGTTGACGATTACGTGAACTCATACCCTTAAGTCGGATTAGCTTGTGGAGAGGTATCTGTCTATTCGTGGATTATAATGAACAGTTTCAGCTGGAACGTGTTCGCGGAGAAGTCAATGGATGGCTTGTCGACATAATGGGATTCTGCATAGCACCGATTCCTTAATCTTCACGGCATCTGAAGTTTGTAAGGGCCATAGGTTCTTGAAGAGTGGGCCTGAAATCATGGGCTGCTCGTCAAAAGTTCCGAACTCAACTCACAAGTCTCTGGCGAAACATTTATGGGGACGATGAAAATCTTAATTCGGCCCTCGACACGGGATTTTCTGTGTCCTAGGAGTCGACCAAAGCTGCTCCCAACTTGATGATGCGCTCTTCGAAATGTAACTCTTGTCATAAATATGTTGATTGTCCTCTCGCTATTCCTTTGGGAATGTGCTCGAAATTGGGAGCTTTAATTGTGAGACAATTTCGGCATATAAGGGAAGCATTTGAAGTGATACGGGTTAATCCAGAGGCTAAATTGACAGTAATTTGGATACCATGGCTGAGTCGGACCTTGTTTTCGTCCATTTCGGAGGGAACAATGACATTGTCTAATTAATAAGACGGTGGTGACTAGTAAAAACCTCCATGCCAAAGGATAAGATGTGCGTGTGTGTGTGGTGTTTTTTTATTTTTTTTTTTTTTTGTGGGGGGTGGGGGGGGGGGGGGGTGGTAGGGTAAAAGGATAAGTTGTGAATTAGTTTCTGATTCACTGCACTTCTGGAAACACTAGTTCATCTTCCGGCGCAATCTAAGGATTGTTTGGAGCTATAGTAAGATCAATCTATTTGATAAAGAGAGGTGCTAAGTGCAAATAAGGCTAGGTAGGATACGGGTGTGCTTATCAAAAGGTCCAGGTCCAAATAAGGCTTTGTCATATCTTAGTCTGGCCCAGTGTAATTGTAAAATAAATCAAGTGGCGAATCGGATTGTCAAAGCTCAAAGACAAAATGTCCTTCCTCCAAATTGGGTTTCAGACCCCCATGCGCATGCGGAAGCCCTTTGGAATCTTATATGTTCTGAAACTTCTATTATGTATATCACAACTTAATCATGTTGAACGGGAAATATCTTTGTGAAAAAAAAAAAAAAACAAAACAAAATAGTTTATGATTCTTGCATGCCGAAGGTTCTTGCTCTCACTATATTGAAATAAAGTAATACATAATTGACACGGTTGGTTAGGACACGAGAAGATTTCTAGTCTAAAATATAAAGGTTACTTATTTAAGTCTTACCAACCGTGTGCAAACCGCTCTATATCAGGATTAATTGTAAAGACCTGGATTTAACCGGTTTATGGGGAAATTTGTAGGGTGTTCTATGGGTCTTTAAGTAGAAGGGTCTCGATGCTCTATGAATTATCAAATAAAAGTTAAGAGCAAAATAACGTTTCAAGTGCCATAACTTTGGCCAAAAGAACACTTAAGTGCCATAACTTACGAAAGATACATTTAAGTGCCACATTCGAAGAAAAACGGATCACTTGAATGTTATTTCGACCAAAACGTTGACGTGACATTTTTCCGGCAAAACGTGTCTAAAACGGCATCATTTTGGGCTGACGTGGTAAAATAATAAAAAAATTAATTAAATTAAATTTAGTTAAAATATTTAAAATTAATAATTTTAAAATTAAAATTAATTAAAATATTTTAAAATAATAATTTTAAAATTAAATTTAATGGAAATATAAACAAATTTAATAATTAAATTTTTTTTTTTTTTAAAAAAAGAAAGGGGGAGGCGGCCGCCACCGTCGCCCCGCCGCCGCCGCCGGGAAGGGCCGGCAACGCGGTGGGGGAGGGTCGGCCAGGGTTGCCGAGCCTTGGCCAAGGGCCGGCGACCCCAGCCGACCGGCGGCAAGGGCTTGCAAGCCCTTGCCGAATCTGGGCGAGGGCCACAACCCTCCCCAGATTTGTGGCGAGGGCCCGGTGACCCTAGCCAACCCTCCTCCCATCGTCGCCGGCCCTTCCCGAAGGTGGCGGTTGAGGGCTAATCCCTTAGTTGCCTCCCTCCTTTCCTTTTTTTTTTTTTTTTTTTTAAAATAATTTTTTTAAATTATTAAGTTATTAAATTTTTAATATTTCAACAAATTTAATTTTAAAATTATTAATTTTAAATATTTTAACTAATTTTAATTTTAATTTAATTAATTTTTTTATCATGTCAGCCCAAAATGACGCCGTTTTGGCCACGTCAACGTGCCAAACGGTGTTGTTTTGGGCTCAGTTTGCCGGAAAAATGCCACGTCGACGTTTTGGCCAGATTTTGACCGGATTGGCATTCAAGTGATCCATTTTACTTCGATTTTGTCACTTAAGTATACCTTTCGTAAGTTATGGCACTTAAGTGTCCCTTTTGCCAAAGTTAAGGCACTACAGGGATCCACACGTCAGAAGTTAAGTATGCCCTATTTCTAAAAAAATGGAAAAGTGTAAGAAATGTCATAAACTTTTTACAATTGTGCAAATTTAATCCCAAACCTTTTGATTTAATATCAATTTAGTCATTTCAGGCTAATTTTGCACGATTTAGTTGACTAGGCGTTGGTTGGTTGACGTGGTACAATTGACGCTAACGTAAATAAATTTGAATAATATTTTATTTTTATTTTCTTCGCCTCCCCTTTTCTCTAGTCGATAGCCGAGGTCCGGCGACCAACCAAAGGCGATGCTCGGTGAGGCTCGAGCCCTTGCTAGAGGCTGTAAGGGCTGTTTGTTGACCATGGGGGAGGCTAGCTCGAGCTTGCGTAGGCCATGAGGGCGGCCTCATTTTGCTAGCTATGGGCGAGGCCCAA
This sequence comes from Eucalyptus paniculata subsp. matutina, assembly GCA_017140255.1. Lineage (NCBI taxonomy): Eukaryota > Viridiplantae > Streptophyta > Magnoliopsida > Myrtales > Myrtaceae > Eucalyptus > Eucalyptus paniculata. The sequence continues at coordinate 45,817,443 of CM029436.1, read as the reverse complement.
CCTCGCTAGATCCAACGAGGTCACGCCTTGCTTGGCCGTTTGGCGAAGGCTCAAGCCCTCACAGGCACGACCTCGTGGCCTTTGGCAAGGACTTGAGCCTTGCTAATGGCTAGTGAGCCTTGCTAGAGGTTGGCAAGGTGAAGGTTGCCGAGGCTCGACAATCGACTAGAGGAAGCAGGAGTAGAAGGAAAAAAGGAAAAAGAAAAAGAAATATTAAAAATTTCTCAAAAAATATTTAAATATTATTAAAAGTTATCAATGTCGACCTTTGCAAATCGTACCATGTCAGCCGACAAAGGTGCCCAATTAACAAAATCCAGTTAAAATTAATTGAAAATACTGAATTGTCACTAAATTAAAAGGTTTATGACTAAATTGGCATTAATAAAAAATTTAAGATTAAATTAGTAAAAATATAAAAGGTTTAGGATTTTTTGACATTTTCCCATGGAAAACATATATTGTCTTTCTAATATTTTTTTTTCCTTTTTAACCAATAATTAGTTAGCTTAGATGTCAAAGGAGTTTACCTTTCTTCTTCCAAAACATGTTGAGAGCACTTAGGCCCGATTCGTTTTTTGCGAAAAATAATTTTTACGAAAATGTTTTCCAGCGTTCATTTTACAGAAAATGAATTTTTTGGGGAAAATGTTTTCCATGAAAGGAAAAAAATCTTCTAAATTAAGGGAAAATATTTTTCACTTTTGAAAAATGAAAAATATTTTCCTCACTTGATCTCTCTTATCTCACATCTCTACAAATCCTCACTTCCTTCTCCTTTTTCTTTTTCTTCTTTTCTTTTTTTGTTTGAATTATTTTTTAATTTTCATTTTTATTTTTTAATTCGAATTTTTTTAGGGTCCATTCGTTTGCAAAAACAAACAATTTCGAAAAATATTTTCCCATAAATCATTTTCCAGGAAAATGATAATATTTTCTAGTATTTCGGCTAAAAGCACCGAAAATATTTAAAACTTGAAAATGTCTTAGAAAATATTTTTCGCTCCCCTAGATTGGCGAGCGTGAGTGTCGAGCTTGAGGCTCACCAAATCGACGAGCACAAGTTTGAAATCGATGAGCTTGAGGTTCACCTGGTTCAACAACTAGCCAAGAAGGAAGAAGTTGGGAAACAAATAAAAGAAAAAGAAAAAAAAAAATAAAGAAACATAAAATAAAATTAAATTAAAAAATAATTCAAATAAAAAAAGAAAAGAAGAAGAAGAAAGGGGAAGAAGAAGTGAGGATTTGTAGAAGTGTGAGATAAAAAAAGATTAAATGAGGAAAATGTTTTCCACTTTTCAAAAGTGAAAAAAATTTTCCCTACTTTAAAAGATTTTTTTTTGCTTTTGATGGAAAAAATTTTCCCTAAGGAATTCGTTTTCCATGAAATGAACGTCGGAAAATCCGGAAAACGTTTTCCAGAAATTATTTTCCGCGAAAACGAACTGGGAAAGCCTTTAATTTCCTTTTTCTTTCCTTTTTATTTTCCTTTTTTGTTCTTTTTCTTTTCTTTGTTTCCCATTTTCTTCTTTCTTGGCTAGTCGTCGGCTGTTGCCAGGCAAACCTCAAGCTCATCGATCTCAAGCTCATGCTCTGCACTTTTGCTTATCATTTTCTTTATTTATTTTACCGTGCATTTGTACATTGCTTAAGTAAATGACTCTACATATTTTGCTTATTTTTCTTTTGTTTATTAGAATACAAAAGATGCAGGGGGATAACAGGCCACTCAATTGGAAGATTCTCACGAGGGTTGTACATGCTTTGCTTCTTTTCTCTTTTGCTTCTTTTTAAAATCCATACAAACATTTTTTTAGAGTAGATTAGCATTTGAGGACAATGAGGGAACAAAGATATGAAGTAAGTTTGCTTGAATTTAAAGATAAGTTCATATTTGATGGATTTATAGGTCAGGAAGTGATGCATGCCTAAGTAGTGAAATCTTAGAAAATATTTTCCATACTAAACGGAAAATATTTTCCAAAACATTTTTAGGTTTTAGTTGAACACAAAAAATATTGTTATTTTCCTGGAAAATGACTTTTAGGAAAATATTTTCCGGAAATGACCCATTTTCTACAAAACAAACCGACCCTAAAAGTAAATCCTGAATGCACAAAGCCGTGGGGGAGTTCGCCTTGAGATCATTCATAGAGGTGGACCGAGAAACGCAAAAATTAGTCTGGACGTCATCTAACTGTTACCCAAATAATGAGTTTTCAAGCCCTCTCATATTCTCTCTCTCTCTCTCTCTCTCTCTCTCTCTCTCTCTATATATATATATATAATATATATATGCCTAGTCAAGGTCAATGAACCGGTTTGAGATGTGGGCTTTGGGCGGAACCTGTTTTGACTTTCAAATTGAATCTCCCCCCATCAATATTTTGAGCTTCCTTGGACTTCAAGCCTTTGGTAGGTGACCGAATTCAAAAAGGCAACATGGACATCCTCTTTACTTTTTTCCCTTTTTTTTTTACTTATCGTATTCATCAAGTTCACGTAGTCAATGCGAATGTGGTAATGGGTGACCGCACGACCCGAGGAACGGGGGCATTTGTTATTTCGAGTGGTTTGTTGGGTACTCTTCGTGGAAACTGGCTTGGCCTTTTGCGTCAATGAGGAGAAAAGCCATATTGACTATGATAATATATGTAGGATTGTGTTTTTTGTCCCCAAAGTATAATATATTAGAGAATGGTGACTAGATGACGAAATTATGAAGCGTATAATTGTTTCAAACCATGATATAACGAACTAACATAAACAAAATTGAACTCAAGACCTTTTCTTGCAATGTTGTAATGACAATTGAGATACTAAAGGGGTTGCTCACGAGAGTCTTCTAAAGTCTTGGCATCATGTTGGATTGAACGTGCTGCCATTTTTTTAACTACTTTGATCTGTTCGAGAATGATAGACATTATGCTTGACATCATAAAGTAAGGACGATCAAATGCAACATGGGCCATTGAGATTTGAAAGTTTGAACTATGGCTGTTGGGTTACATGATATTTCATAGAGAAGTTTTTGAGGGAAAAAAAAATGTATCTAAGATCCCCTCAAGTCATTGAAATTTAGGTTCCTCCACGTCAAGACTAATAATGAAAGGAGTTCACCATTCTCTTTCACTTTCCTTTTTTCTTCTTTCGCTTTTCAGCAATGAACAATAAACCTAACTTCATATCGCGCACAAAGTCGATTTCGTCACTGCCTCCATCGCCACAGTTGCCACCAACTCACCAACCCTTTGCCTCTAGCCGCCATTACTACCATCGACCCGGCAGCTTTCATTTAATTAATCCGAGATTAACTAAGACAACTAAGATGAGGTTGAGATATCTGCCAACTTGAGCTGTACGAGGCATAATTGACTCACTTTTCTATCCTTTGACATTATTGATGACATCTCATGACGATAACACATTCAATTGCAATGACAGCCTATGCATGGTTCCTTCAATTTTCATTTACGCCTTGCTTGTAGAAAAGCTACATTGGAGCTGTTTGTTAACATTTTTTTTTTTTTTTATGAACAAAAATCTTGTTTTTTTTTTTGTTATAGGAACAAAAAAAGAACGTAAACGCGTGTTTATTTGTATTTTTGTCCAAATCTATTTTTTTGTTTCGCAACACATTCAAATGAAACGAAAAAAGAAAAAACATGTTTCTTATTTCTAGAACAATTTTTAAGAACAAATTTTCTCTCTTATCTCTTTTTCTTCTCTTTTTTTTTTCTTCTTTTATTTTTCTTTTTTCTTTGGCCGGCCGTCAGCCTCGGCCATGGCCGTTGAGGTCCAGCAACCTTGCCGGAGTGTCGCCAGCCCCTGGTGAGGCTCAGCCTCGCCTAGCCACCGGCGAGGCTCGTCGACCTAGTAGTGGCTCGGCGAGGCCGGGCCTCGCTGGTGGCTGGGCGAGCTCAGCCTCGCCCAGATCTGGCGAGCCCGAGCTCGCCTAGCCAAAGTTTGGCCGAGCCTCGCTCAACCGCGGCGAGGCCGCCGGCCCTTGTCGGCTGATCATGGCCGAGGCTGGTAATCGGCCCTCTCATTGTAGTAAACACTTCTTCATTTCGATGCCAGATAGATTTCTTGTTTATTTTCTTCAAAAGAAGTCGACCTGAAATGAACTTTTCCCAATGTTGCCGATAAGATATCGAGTTGGAGGATCGCGATGTTTTAAAGGCAAGATGAAAGTGAACCGTTGACTGGGTCACAACAGAGGAGTTACCTACAATCACGGTCCGTCGATGGAGGAGATCAGCCTAGCGTCTCCGACCGGGTCACGTATCATTCCTCTTGCGGTCTTCTGCTATGCAATACATTATTCCCGCACATTTGTGACTACTTTGTACAATCTTGGACTGGCTCCCTTCAATATAATAAATCCTTTTGTCCACCTAAATAATATTTTCGTACATCCAATGTTGAAAGTACTTACTAAAATGGCTTATGGTGGTGACGATAAGCTGGCTATTCATGTTTGAAAGAGAAATAAAATAAGCGATAAGCACCCCTTGATAAGGGGCAAGGCATAAAGCATTCTTAAAATAAAGAATTTGGATACACGAACCCGAATGACATAGGGTAAATCTGTAACACAGGTGCTATTGTAATGTTAGGAAGAAAGACGCAACGGCAATGAAAAGTCTCACTTGGCAACTATTAACGGATCCTTTTTATCATAGCGAATGGAATCTACATGGCCAATACTTTACCCATCCCTATGTAGTCAGATCTCTATGCTTGTGGCTTTAATTATAATATATATATATAGACACACAAACACACACACAACGGCAATGAAAAGTCTCACTTGGCAACTATTAGAGGATTCTTTTTATCATAGCGAATGGAATCTACATGGTGAATACTTTACCCATCTCTATGCTTGTGGATTTAATTATAAAAAGTATTCTAGGCAAAATACAAAATCGGATTAACATGAACTTTCTTCTCTATTAATGATTTGAAATTTCTAGTGTAGTTATCCAAACAAAAACTGTATGCACGTCTTAACCCGGCCTAGAGTATAATAATTTACACCATCAATTTACCAGAAAGAAGTCATTAATTTTCGAATCTTGCTTATGAGAGTTAAGCCTTCACTACCGATTAACTACCTGATTCCAAAAGTTTAACAGATGAAACTCCTCTTCGTAGTCCTAGCGATAGATTTTAAAGTACCAAAAAAAATGTCACTTAGGTTTTCTGTCTTTTTTTTTTCCTTTTTAAACTCTATGGCGTCCCCCATTTCCTAGCAGTGAGCCATCGGCATATCGTGCGGAACAAATCCCTATTAGGTATTTTCTTTGGGAAGGAATTATCTATAAGAGTTAACCCACGATTTGTACTTTCCTTTTGGTTTCTTGCTATACTAGTACCATGGTAGTATAAGGCATCGACTACTTTATTTGCATTCAGACGCAGCTCTTATCATATGCCTTTTGTATCGATGGTTTCATTCCAACTACCCAAAAGGTTGACCCAAGATTTGCGTGTGAAGTCTTCCTATTTTTTCGAACACACCAACTTTCCCAAAAGCAGAAAAGTTTGGGAGAGGACCAGGAAAATTAGGTATTGCTATGTGGATGATTTCATCGATTGAAAAGAGGAATCTACCCGGAAGAGACCGTTTAAATTAATGGGATGGTGGGAGGTTTAATCAGCCTATGCTTTACTATCGATCAAACATTGATTGTAGCACCTAGGTTGCAGACATTCAACCAATGCAGTTCATCAGCTGAAATTCCAGAACACCACCTACGCAAGCCAAATCAAGATCGCCCACCACAGGCCAAGGGCAACTCAAGAAAACTCTTTCAAAGGGGACGAAAACTGGACCATCGAGAGCAAGAAAGAGAAAGAGAGAATGTTGTTTTTCAAGTGAATTTGTCATCAATGAGGGGGGCTCATCTAGCGACCACGACGGCGAAGGTGGTCCATAGCAGCGACTGCGACTCGATGTTTTGAACGTGGTAAAGTCCAACGCCCTACATCGTCTCGGATGTTTTGAGTGATCCATAGGGCGTCTACTTGTCGAATCGTGGTGGATTAGAGAATCCACCTACTTCTAGATGGTTTCATCTTGTGGACTTTTCAGGATACTTCCATATCCTTCTAGTCAGCCATTAATGTTGACTTAAATTTCTTGAAGGGAAAGTATTTATTTATTTAAAAAAAAAAATTGTGCTTTATAAATGGCCTATGGAGTTTTCAAATTCTTTCTTATCATGGGAAAGGATTCCAAGATAGCTTTTGTTCTAAATAGAGAGAACGAAAGGTGATGACAGAAATATGTACAAAAATCTAATATTTAGAAGGATATATAATGGGACATGCAGTATCGAGTGCTTATTTAATTCATGAACTTATTTAATTACTCGAATCTTAATAATTCAAGTTGTCGATACGTTGCATAGGACCCGGAGTCAGTATAGAAGTATTATATACAATGAAATTGCCAAATTTGACCGCAAGGAGGCTTGCCTTGCAGACACAACTTGGCATTTCAAATCCACATAACTTTCAACTTTGATATCATTTATCATCTAATGAGATGATTGCAATTGCGTCACCAAGTCTTAAATTTTATGTGTACAAGATACAATCAAGCCCTAAATTTTTGAATCGATTAATCCTAAACACTTTACAAAAAATGTAATAAAATCCTAAATTTGGTATTTGAAATATGCAATTTAAGGGTGATGCAGTTTTTAAGTGACACGTAAGCAATTTTAGGTGTTGTTGATCACAAGGTCTTGATTGTGCTTTTAACAATCGGTGTAGAACTTAATTGATCCACATATAAAGTTTGCGATTTTCGGAAAGGTAGATAGTTGCCATGCAAGACAACAATCGTAGAGCTCCATAGGATATATGCATCCATTCCAAAATCATCCTCAACACAAAAACTAAGAGCTTCCTCCTGGCAATGTGCGATCATTCATTTCTTTTTGCAATCGGTATAGTTATAAGTCTTAAAATGTTGTTTTAAAATACATTATTTCTCATGTTACCAACTACAACTTATTCCAACAAAAGAAAAAAAGTATCAACTTGTTTGAAAAATCGCATGTGAACAGCTTATTATAAAAAAATAAAAAATAATGAAAAATCTCTTTCTTGAAATAAATGCCGCATATTGATTAGAAAAGGACAATATGAATGACCCAATAAATTTGGAATTTTCAAGCTTTTAGACTTTCTAATGTCACCCAAATCCTGACCGTTACATTAAGCTGAATATTTAACCCACGAAAAAGTTAAAAAATAATAAATAAATTAGAGAGGTAGCGGTGATCACAAGTCTGAAAAAGCACCCGATCCTTACTTTGAAAAAAACGACCAATTACTTAAAAAAAGGCCACCTCCAAATTTCTCCATCCTTCGGAACCTTCTGCAGCTTCCTTCCCGGAACCCACGTGGCACATCATTACTGACCTTCCCTTTACATCACTACATACGAAATTCAGACGAAGCTGTTCCCCGGGCCCCACCAACCCCCCAAAATTTCCACATTCTCTCTCTCTCTCTCTCTCGTTTATCGTTTAACACGCCTTCCTCTCTCTCTCTCTCTCTACCTCTCTCTCGTTTATAAGCTCCCGCAAGATACTCGCACAGACCATCCCCAACTCTCTCTCTCTCTCTCTGCGCCACCGAACGCCGCTGTAGACCGCCGTAGTCTCTCCGACCCAAGTAAGCACGCACTCCGACTGACCACCTACGTTCCGGTCGCAAGATGAGCTCCTCCGGGAATCCGTCCCCCTCGTGGTCGTCCTCGCGCTCCTGCTCCTGCTGTGGTCATGCGCTTCTTCCGCGCCGTTCGCCGCCGCGCAGCCGGGCGTCAACACTCCGACCGACGGCCAGAACCCGTACAACTACACGCGCTTCAGCCCCTCCATGGCGGTGATCATCGTCGTCCTCATCGCCGCCCTCTTCTTCATGGCCTTCTTCTCCATCTACATCCGCCACTGCTCCGAAGCCAACTCCGTCAGCATCCGCACCGGCGGCGGGGTGGTCGGGACGGGCCGGTCCCGGCGCGGCGGCGCCTCCCGCGGCCTCGACCCGGCCGTCATCGCGACGTTCCCGACGCTCGTCTACTCCGACGTGAAGGGCCTCAAGATCGGGAAGGGCGCGCTGGAGTGCGCGGTGTGCCTGAACGAGTTCCAGGACGACGAGACGCTCCGGCTGATCCCCAAGTGCGACCACGTGTTCCACCCGGAGTGCGTCGACGCGTGGCTGGCCTCTCACACGACCTGCCCGGTGTGCCGCGCGAATTTGGTGCCGCTGCCCGGCGAGGGTCCGTTCGAGCTACCTGAGTTGACTCGCCGGTCGGAGCTCGCCGGAGAAGACGAAGAGAATCAGAATCGGGACGGGGATCTGGAGCGAGCGATCGCAACGTTGGAGCGCGAAGACGCGGACGAAGTCGAAGTCGAAGTCGCGGTGGACCGTCAAGCGGCCGAGCCGCCACCCGAAGCGGCGGATCCGAGCAAGACGCTGAACCGGAACCGTACGCGCGGCGGGTCGCGATCCAGCAGGATGGCGTGGAGGCTCCTCTTCCCGCGGTCTCACTCGACCGGGCACTCGCTGGTCCAACCGGGGGAAGACACGGAGCGGTTCAAGCTGAGGTTGCCGGCCGAGGTGAGGAAGCAGATCATGAACCGGCAGCTGAACCGGGCGATGAGCATGGTGGTGTTGCCCCGGGAAAGCAGCTCGCGGCGGGGCTATCGGGCCGGAGCTGGAGAAGGGAGCAGTAGGTTCGGCAGGCACTTCAGCTTCCGGCGGTTGGACCGGTCCGAGCCTGGAGCTAAGTCGGACCGGTGGTTCTTCGGGATAGTCCCGCCGCTGTTCTCGAGAGCATCGTCATTGAGGTCGCCAAGGGTGGCGGCAGCCAGTGACGACGGAGGAAGCGTGGGTTCTCGGCGGAGCAGGATGGAGGCCGCTGAATCGAGCGGTGCACCGCTTCGCCCGCCGGTTTAATTGCTACTGAGCTCCATTCTTTTTCCCGCTACCGGAGCTGCACCGTTGACGGCTTTGTCAACTTTGTAAAATGCCGATTCTTTAGTTTTTTTTTTTCGTTTTTATATTTTCATTTTCTTTATTTTCCTTTTTTATGTTCTTTACATAGTGCCCGAGAGGTATGGCTAACTGCCAAGTTAATGAAAAGAAGACTAGGGTTCTCCCGTAAACATGTGACATTGATACAATCGAGCTGAAGCTAAGCTTGAACTAGTCTAGTTTTTGAGTTACAACCTTTTTATGGATGTTTATGACGAGATTATGTTTGGTGTCGCATCAAGATACTTTGGAAATCACTAATTCGGTTATGGTTTTGCGTAATTAATTGAACAATTATGGTGGACCGACGAAATAAACTATTCTGGCTTCATTCTTGAAAGAATATTGACACTAATGCGTTGCTAGCACATATTAAGGTCATATGTCAACCTTCTTTTGCCTATGAAAAATTATCCAAAATATCATAAATATATTGTATGGCATCTAATATAGTTTTATGCCAATTTCATCCTAAGTTTTTTGACGATTTGTTAAAGTGGTCTTTTTGATCAATTTTGACTGAAAATTATTAACATGATAGTCTATTCAGCGTCTGTCATCTTATGTGGGTGGCTGAGGTTGTGAAGCCCCTAGAAATTGGTGGGGGCAATCCTTGCTTGTGGTAGCGACTAGCTTGGTAATAGGAAAAATAAATATTAAAAAAAGAAAAAAACTCTGAAATTTTAAAAATATTATCAAATATTTTCCACATTAATACTCGTGATATCATGTAAGGCGATTGACGTTTACATTAATAATTTTTGGTTAAAATTAATCGAAATGATTATATTATCAATCATTAAAAAGTTTAAAATTAAGTTTACAATTGAAAATTTTATGATTAAATTAATTATCATAAAACTTTTTGAACAATTATCCCTCCTCTCCTTGACCGTGCTGCATTATGTATTTCACAATACTACTCTTACATAAAATTATGCTTTTTATTTGTGGCCATATAGTGGGCATCCAGCTTCGTTTAGTCTCTTCAAAGCTTTTCCCAAATAGTTCAAAGAGAATCGGAGAAGATAGACCGAGTCTTGGCCGCGGTGTTGAACGAGTCAAGAGGCATCAGTCGTTCGGACAACATGTAGATGACGGAGAGATCTTGATTTTTCGTCTTCAACTTTGGACTATTCTCCGGATTCCTCTGCCTTTCTTTCTCTGAAATTTCACGGATGCATTAATTTCATTATTTTCCCATTCGTTGAGTAAAGTCAAACTTCTCCTGGTACCACTGTTCTTATTATATCTCTATCGCAATATCCATCATTTTATAATTGTCTTTCTCGCCGGGGTCGATATCATGTTCCTATGAGATATCGTTTTGGGACCATTTGCAATTTATTGCAAGATTTAACGAGGCGGCCAGACCAAGGTGCATTTAATTGAATTCGGCCATGATGTGACCAAAGGTACGTAGCTTTCAATTCTTTTGACTCTTTCATGCCTGCTATTCAAACGATGTCGAAGTTTCGTAGCGGCACCGACGGCTTCTTGAGGTACAGCTATAAAGATTACTGCCGTGCCAATCTCTAGGATGAAAAGTGGAGAGGCGGCCACATACACCACAAGATGGTTTGCTCGTTCTCTTTTTTCCTGAGGAAAATTGCTCCCAAATTTTTGATAAGATTATAGAGACTCTATCTAGGGTTTCTAAGGTTCTAGGGGTTTTGGTTTTCTATAGAGTTCGTAACATTTCGTGCTGTGTCCCTTTCTTCGTACAACCCGTTAAGTAACATTCAGGACCTACCATCAGTCTAAGACCGTTTTCCTAATCGAAAAATGATCGAATTAAAATTCAGAGCCTTCATGTGTATCAAAACATGTAGAGTTCTCTATTTGCATTTTTAATTGAGTTAAAATTTTGTAATCTGAAATATTGTCCGATGACAAAAGCATCATTGGGACCCTTTTGTGAGGAGAAGATAAGTGTGATGGTGTCAAAAGAATCGGTACTCAATTTGCTGGGGCCGCTTCCATCTACCTTGCAATGGAGTTTTCACTGCTGTCACCATCATCACTCAACTGCACATGGACAAGTCTCCATTGACCTTCAAGAAAATTCACTCAGCTATCTTTCATTTTCTATGTTCTTTATTACCTTCACTATTAGTTTAATGGAAAGGCAAGTTAACTCTCCATTTCCATCTTCTAGTCCTTCCAAGTGAAACGATGTCATTTTGAAAGTTTCCTCGTTGCATGACTTTTATGAGTTATAATATTGAAAGTACAAACAAATATTTTCACTCTATTTATTTGGTGAAAAATGAATGATGTAAAATATATTTTCCTAAAAATAATTTATTGTTCCACTTAAAATAATTAGATAATGAAAAATATTTTCATTATGACAATAATTTATACTCAAACAATTTAGTTGACAACAGGTTTATTTTTTGTTTATTCGTTTTTGTAAGTGATACAAATAGCTATTTTTAAAGAAAATATATTTCAAATCATTTGTTTTACAAAACAAACAATGTCATCTAAGTATATCTAAACAACCAAGTTTTCCTTTCTAAGCTAAGAAAGTTTCAGTATAATTTGCCGACGGAAAATGCATGTGAAAAGTACATCCCGGATGAGGAAGTATTTTATGCATCTGGATAATCTTTGTTGCTAACGTGATATATAAGTAACACTAGTCAATCATATTTTATGGGAACAAATTCACAGCTGTGCTCCTTTTTATCAACCAACTAAATATTTCAAACGTGCCCTTTTTCATTTATTTACTTGTTGATTTCCAGGGCTTTTCTCTTTATCTTTTTGTACCCGACAGTAGTGGTACTGAGAATATGATTCAAGTGCTTTTCTTGCTAGTTCGGACCAACGAACGAATCCCATCACAATGATAATCCTCAAAACAAGCGTGGCCTAAATCTTTGTGTGGTCTGTATTGATTGCATGTGACCCTTTTATGAAAGATAAGGCGCCCACCATTCTTGACTTGAGGGGCACGCCAATTTTGGATTTATTCATTGCCGTTTTTTTGTTTGTTTATTTATAAATTTGAGAAGTGCATTTTAAATTTATCCTTAGTTGTGGAACAGCAATACTCATTCAGTCTCCCCGCTTTGAAATTCATCTTTGCTGAAATCGATTTTGAAGCTTACCTTAAAAGGTTCTGTTCTTGATTGTTCTACCATGAGATGGTCCCCTATCTGTATTGCTTTTCCAGAACGCATATCATGCACTTCTGAGTAGGTGACTTCTTTTAAGTTTAGTCTGAATCCTCTGAGGTAGTTTCCCATGCTAGCAATTTTTAGGTAGATCTTATATTTGTGGGCCGGATGAGAGAAACTCTTTGTAGAGCGGGGTTCTTATGTGATTTAATGGCTCACAAAATTTAACTTTTACTTTTACTATTATACTAGACAAAAAAAAAAGTTTTTGAATGACGAGTGTATAAAGTGACCGAACTACAATAGGTTTGACAGTTTGAGTTGGAACCATACATAAGAGTCATCTTATTTAGACAACTAAAAAGAAAAAGAGACAAGAAAAAGAGTCATCTTATTAGCATGCATGTAATGTTTTAGGGAAAATTGTCAAAAAGTCCTAAATATATTAACCGTAACCATTTCAACTCACAAACATTTCAATCATGCCAATTAGTCATAAACCTTTTGAAAATTTACAATTTAATCCTAACCCTTTTAAGAAATTAACAATATAGTCATTTTTGACTAACTTTGTATGGATCATTGACATGGCAGTTCAATCTACACCAGCCATCCTACAAGTGCAATTGATATGGCAAAATCGATGTTGACGTGAATAATTTTTTTAAATATATTGAATTTTTTACTAACTATTTTCTTTTCTTTTTTCTTCTTTTTACTTTTTATCTTCACAAGGCAAGCAAGGTCATAGGCCACTAAGCAAGACCATTAGGCAAGCGCTGCCATTCCCCGCCAATCCTTGGGTGAGGACCATGAAGCCCTTGCTAATCACAAGCAAGGACCTAGGCAAGTGTTTGGGATGCCCTCATTGGTCATAGTTGCCAAATCTAGCAAAAGCCACAACACAATGAAGGCAAGTGAGGGTCATGACGCCCTTGTTGTGGCCTATGAAGGTTGTGGGGCCTCAACCGGTGGACATGTTGGTCCTGTGAAGAAAATAGGAGGAAGAAAATAGGAAAAAAAATCAATAAAAGATAATAAATAAATCAATAAATAAATTATTAATAATCCATGTAAGTAATATCTACATTGCTTGGGATGGCCAACATTGACTGAACTATCATATTAGCAATTTCTTATCAAAATTAGTTGAAAAGACTACATCGGCAATTTATTAAAAGATTTAAATTAGATTAATAAATCATCAAAATGTTTACGATTAATTTGGCATGTGATCACCGAATAATAGGTTTAAGACTAAACTAGTACTATTGAAAGGTTTATAACTGAATTGATTAGTGAACAATAGACTTAGTTATTTTTGGACAATTTTCCCAATATTTTGGATGGGAGAGAATGTAGCAATTTATAGGAGTAAAACGTCTATGATTTTCTAACCAGAGTTAAGTACAAATTTAGTCTTTTAAGTTTTATTATTTGTATGATTCAATCCTTTAACTTTTATTTTGTGTAATCAAGTCATCTATTTTTCTTGACTTGTGCGATTTGGCCATCTAAATTTTATGCACGCAACCAAGTAATGTAACTTTTTTTTTGTTTATTTGTGCAATCAAGTGTTTCTCTTACACATCTTAATTTATACCGTCAAATTAGGGTTTCTTTCTTCTAATCTCCCAATTTCTTTTTTTGTTGCTACGATGCTCATTTTGTGCCATATTAGTAACGGTTCCATGTTCCACCACATCAACAATGCCTCCTCATTAATCACTTTGGTGAAAGTACAGCATCCCCTTTATATGACTTATAAATTAGTGGTAGCCAACGCATCATGAATTAGTATCCACAGAAAGATTGCCTATTGTAGGGGAGGAGGAAATTGTTGTTCGTAGGGCTGCTCCATAATTTGTGAAGAATGGCGTAAGAGGATGAAGCAGCATCCTGGCCTTGCTCTGCTGTGATCCGCCGTGTAATAGGATGACCGCTCTCGTTGCGTGGTTGAGCCGAGAGGGCTGGTGAGTTTTTCATCAATAATCTGCTAGTCGAAATTTGCATGGAGGATGCCTTCATTCCGCAAGTCCATAAGCCACATGTCCTCCCGCATTTCAACAGTAGATCCATTAGCAAATCTACGCAGAATATGAAGAAGCTAACAAGTTTCTTCACGCCCTGGAGACTCGTTTATCCCCAAGAACGTCTGTTTGCCCAGTGCTGCTGCTGTAAAACATAACTGGGGTGATGAGCTGCTTTTAACAACTTGACTCCATGGAGAATTAGCATCGGTGAATAGCCTCCTCCAAGGCTGTTTAGCTAGCATGGCATCGTTGAAGGATGCGAGTTGCCTACTCCACATCTAATGAGAACCTCTTTCCCTGCGCTGCTCTACATTTTCTCCTTACAACCCTCAAATTTTGAGCCGTCCCTTGCAAGCAGCCAAGAGTACATTTCTCTATTTGATTGACCTTAACAATACAGACTTCCCCAAGCACTTTCTTATGCTTTGCAGAGATAGTTTTAACTGTTCAGGGCATGTTTAAGGAACAAAGTGTTATAGATAAAGCCAAATATTTATTTTTAGGGGCTTTTTTGTTTTTTCTATTAGATTTCCTTTTAGGTTAAAAGTGGTACCTATATATTAGCGATGGCAAAAACCCTAGCCGTAAAGACGCTAAAAAAGGAAATAGAGAAGCAAGAAAAAGAGAGAAGAAAAAAGTGAGTTTTTTCTTGATGAGGGTTCTCAATCTCTTTGTACCCTGATCTTGAGAGAAGATCGTTGTTGTATTCCAACTTTTTCCGAAGTTTAGTGGATTCGCAGAGTGCCTCTGCGCGGAGACGTAGCCCAGGTTTGGGTGAACTTCGATAACAAATTTTCTGGCGTGTTCATGCGGTTCGCTCTTTTATTATTATATTCTATCTCGGTGAATTGTTTGCAGCGTTATTTTCTGGAATCGACGTGAGATTTCGTAACAACTGGTATCGAGCATGGGTTGGCTAATCGAGAACATCGAGGGTTTTCGGTGACGTTCGATTGAAAGCAAACAGGATGACAGAAGATAAAATTAGAATCGATAAGTTCAATGGAGAGGATTTCGGATGGTGGAAACTACAAATAGAGGATTATCTTTATTAGAAAGATCTCTATGCACCACTTGAGGGTTGGAAACCCGAGATGGCGGAAGTGGATCCAACAGCAGAAGCCGGATGGAAAATTCTTGATTGAAAGGCGTTAGGTGCGATTCGTCTAGGGTTGACGAAAAAGATAGGGTACCACATCGCGAAAGCAAAAATTGCAAAAGAAGCCATGGATATTCTAACGAATATTTTTGAGAAGCCATCCACATCAAATCAGGTATTTTTGCTGAAGAAACTGGTTAATATGAAGTTATCTAATAGAAGTTCTGTGGCAGAGCATATTAATAGTTTCACGCAGGTCACGGGTCAATTGGAATCCGCAGGCATAAATTTAGATATGAAGCTTCAAGCTTTATTATTTTTATGTTCTTTGCAGAAAGCTATAATACCGCAGTGCAGGGAATTTCGAGCACCATGAAAGATGATTTAACTCTTGATGATGCTGTGAGTAGTATCATGGATGAAGAGATGCGAAGGAAAGTCTCAGGTGGAGATAATTTTTCTGCATCTACATCTTTAACGGCACTTGCAGTGGAGAACCGTGGAAGAAGTAAAAATAGAGGAAATTTCAGCGGTCGTGGTAGATCACAATCAAGGGGTAAGAGACAGGTTGCAAAAGATGAGTGTTGGTTTTGTCACAAAACCGAACACCGGAGGTTTCAGTGTGAAGCCTACAAAAAGAAGCAGCAAGATGAGAATCAAGGTGCTAATGTAGTTAGCGATAAATCTTTGCTAGATAACTTGTGTTTGTCTGCAGGGTTTGACTTGACAACAGATAAATGGTTTATTGATTCTGGCGCTTCTTTTCATTGCACCTCGCAAAGAGACATATTTGATGATTATGCTAGTGGAGATTTTGGACAAGTGGTTGTG
Organism: Eucalyptus paniculata subsp. matutina; assembly: GCA_017140255.1. Taxonomy (NCBI): domain Eukaryota; kingdom Viridiplantae; phylum Streptophyta; class Magnoliopsida; order Myrtales; family Myrtaceae; genus Eucalyptus; species Eucalyptus paniculata. The sequence goes on along the minus strand of CM029436.1, from coordinate 45,801,295 downwards.
GGAAACGGCCACATGTGTCCAATTGTTGGGAAAGGAACCGTGACTGTGAACATCTCAGGTGGAGGACGTCTAGTTTTGCGTGAAACTAGGCATATTCCAGAATTAAAGAAAAATCTGATTTCAACTAATAAACTTGACCAAGAAGGTTTGGTAATAACCTTTGGCTGTGGAGAGTGGAAGATAACCTCAGGGGTAAGAGTAGTAGCAAAGGGAAAGCGTACAGGTACACTTTACCTTCTCCAAGGAGACAATATCAGTGATATGGTTGCAACTACAATGGCTATAGGTAATTTATCTACTCTTTGGCATTATCGTTTGGGACATCTTGGTGAAAAAAGGTGTAAAGCAGTTACACTCGAGGAAATTACTTCCGGGTATACAAAAAGTTGAGTTAGATTTTTGTGAGAGTTGCATTTATGGAAAACAGAAGGCTGTTAGTTTTCAATTGAATGGACGACAAAATAAAGGCCAGAAGCTAAAGTTGGTTCATACTGATGTATGGGGACCTGCTCAGGAACTCTCTTATGGTGGTAAGAGATATTTTGTCACATTCATTGATGATGCAACAAGAAAGACTTGGGTTTATGCTCTTAAAGAAAAATCAGAAGTATTCGGGATGTTCAGAATGTGGAAGACCATGGTAGAAAAAGAAATAGGTTATTAGATTAAAGCTTTGAAATCTGATAATGGTGGTGAATACACAAGTAAAGAATTTGCAAATTATCTGAGTCGAGAAGGTATACATGGGTTAAAGACTGTTCCTAAAACTCCTCAAGAGAACGGTGTAGCTGAAAGGATGAATAGGACTATTCTAGAACGTGCGAGATGCATGAGACTACACGCGGGTCTCCCGCTACACTTATGGGCTGCCACAGTTGATACAACTGTTTATCTTATCAACAGAAGTCCATCTAGTGCGTAGGATGGAGAAATACCACAAGAGCGGTGGTCAGGTAAGAAGATTAATTATTCACATCTAAAGGTGTTTGGTTATATTGCATATGCTTTGATTGACATGGAGGATAGGAAAAAGCTTGATGCTAAGTCCCAGAAGTGTGTCTTTATTGGATACGGTGGCGACAAGTATGGCTATAGACTTTGGGATTATGAGAATAACAAAGTCATCCGCAGTCGCAATGTGGTATTCCATGAAGAAAAGATGTACAAGAATCGTCAGATAGAAACAGAACATGAGAAGGTAGTACAACCAGAGTATGTTGAATTAGACATAATGCCTGTGAAGATGTTTCCAGTAGATCAAAGTTCACCTGAAAGAGAGGTTCAAGATGAACCTATTATCAGTGAAGAGGTAGTTCAAGAAGAACGCAGTGATTCGGAGCAAACAAATGACCCTGAAATACCTGTCGTGAGAAGGTCTACACGTGTGAGAAAGCCAAAGGTAATTTTTGACCCATCAGCTAATACTGTTCTGAGCCATGTCTTATATACAGATTCGGGAGAACCGGAGACTTACGATGAGGCAAAGGCAGAAACGTCTCACTTGTAGTGGGAGTGTGCTATGAAAGACGAGATGAGCTCGTTACTTCAAAACAAAACTTGGGAGTTGACCAAGTTACCCACAGGTAAAAAAGCTTTATTAAACAAATGGGTGTACAAGATTAAGAATGAAGTAGATGGTAATATTAGATACAAGGCGAGACTTGTAGTCAAGGGCTTTTCTCAAAAAGAAGGGATCGACTACTCGAGATATTTTCACCGTAGTGAAAATGACATCAATTAGAGTTATGTTAAGTATAGTTGCAGTGGAGGATCTTCATCTTGAGCAGTTAGACGTAAAAACAACGTTTTTACATGGTGACTTAGATGAAGAATTATACATGACACAACCTAAGGGTTTTGAAGTCAAAGGTAAGGAGCACATGATATGTCGCTTGAAGAAAAACTTGTATGGCTTGAAACAAGCTCCGCGACAATGGTACTTAAAATTTGATGGTTTCATGCAAGAAAAAGGATTTGCACACTGTGAGTCTGATCACTGTGTTTATTTTCGCAAATATGATGATAGTGACATTGTGTATCTATCTTTATATGTGGATGACATGCTGGTGGCTAGTTCCAATATGAAGAGAATCGTAGAAGTGAAAAAGATGTTATCATTACAGTTTGCTATGAAAGACTTGGGAGAGGCCAAGAATATTTTAGGCATGAAAATTATCAGGGATAGGAAAAATAAGAAATTATGGTTGTCGCAGGACGACTATGTGAACAAGGTGTTAAAGAGATTTAACATGGACAAGGCAAAACCGGTTGCAACTCCTCTAGCGAATCACTTCAAACTTTCTAAGGATATGTGTCCAAGCACTCAGGCTTTGAAAGATGAGATGGAGGTAGTTCCATATGCATCAGCAGTGGGGAGTTTGATGTATGCCATGGTGAGCACGAGACCAGACATTGCACAAGCAGTGGGAGTTGTGAGTCGATATATGCAGAACCCAGGTAGAGAGCATTGGAATGCAGTTAAATGGATATTGAGATATCTAGCAGGTACTTCCAATTACTCACTTTGTTATGGTGGTACATCTCTAGAGTTGCAGGGTTATGTAGATGCAGATCATTCGGGTGATCGAGATAGTGGTAAGAGTACCACTGGATATGTCTTTACAATTGCAGATACAACAGTGAGTTGGGTATTTCAACTACAAAAAGTAGTTGCTTTATCGACAACAGAGGCAGAATATGTAGCGATTACAGAAGCCTCCAAGGAAATCATGTGGTTACAAGATTATATGGAGGAGTTACATCGAAAATAGCCAGTCAGTACACTGTGGAGTGATAGTCAAAGTGCAGTGCACTTAGCAAAGAATGCAGCTTATCACTCAAGAACTAGACATATCAAGAAGCGTTATCACTTTATCAGGTCAGCATTGAAAGATAATGAATTAAAGCTACAAAAGATTGATGGCTCGAAGAATCCAGCTGACATGATGACCAAGGTAGTAGACAGAGAGAAGCATATTTTCTGTACTACTACCATTGGTATTACTCCATGTTGATTGATGAGGAGTATCGCAGAGGCACAAGTTTTTAAACTACTATTTTTTGAAGAAGATGGATGCAAAGTTGCTTGGTGCTTGGGTATATTTGTCTTCAAGTGGGAGATTGTTATAGATAAAGCCAAATATTTGTTTTTAGGGGCTTTTTTTGTCTTTTCTATTAGATTTCCTTTTAGGTTAAAAGTGGTACCTATATATTAGCGATGGCAAAAACCCTACCGTAAAGACGCTAAAAAAGGAAATAGAGAAGCAAGAAAGAGAGAAGAAAAAAGTGAGTTTTTTCGATGAGCGTTCTCAATCTCTTTGCGCCCGATCTGGAGAAGATCGTCGTTGTATTCCAACTTTTCCGAAGTTTAGTGGATTCGCAGAGTGCCTCTGCGCGGGGAGACGTAGCCCAGGTTTGGGTGAACTTCGATAACAAATTTCCTGGCGTGTTCATCTGATTCTGCTTTTTTATTACTATATTTTGTTTGGTGAATTGTTTGCAAGCGTTATTTTTCTGGAATCAATGTGAGATTTCGTAACACAAAGATCCTTAGATTTATTCACGTTGGTAGCTTGACTCGATGCTTGGCAGTGTCGCAGATCATGACGTTCTGTGGTTGTTCCTTAAGAGAAAAGATCGATTCGTTGGCCATTGGCAAGGAGGTGAGAGAGTGTAGGGCTGTCATGGGATATTTTCGGTGCCCTTTAGATCATCACCATTGACAGCCTTAGAAATCAAAATGGCTAACACGTTTGAAATGAGAGCATCTCGACGCATTGCATTACCCAACAGACCATTTATCATTAAAGCCCGTCCGTTTTAAACACGCCTCCAGAAAATCTCACTCCATTCTGTCGTATTTGCGCACGTCAAGCTCGAGCATTCCTTCAAAAAAATTTCTATCATTTCGGCTTCCTCGAGTAAGGGAACAATGCTTGCGCAACAAAACTTCTTGAATTTCACGGTCCTTAAGCACCCTGCATCGAGGAAATGATGCTTATTCGCTAGGGATTTCAATTGATTAGCCAAAATTTCAAAATAGATTTTATACATAAACTCGCGCATGCTAAAGGGGCGAAGTTGGGAAAAGTTTTCTGGGTTGGGAGTTTTGGGGACGTGTGTTATGTGCGTATAATGAAGGACTGGGACAAAAGAACCAAATAGAAGCAGCTGTTATATCACCAAAACACGACTTCTCCGATTGGCGATCAACTCTATAGAAAAATAAATAAATAAACCGTTCAAGCCATCCAGCCAAGGGCTTTGATACTCCTGCAAAAACTACAACTTTGACCTTGGAGAAAATACTGGGTACCACTATCGTGCCAATGCATGAAATTACGAGTCCACTGAGCTTATAGCACGTGCAGCAAGTGCGATCCACTGTTAGAGGAAATTTTGAACCTCACGGGTGATCTCTCTCCTGTTTCAGATATACTCATGCTCTCTCTCTCTCTGCACTCGACCCCTGCTCTCTACTTTCTCTTGACTCTGCCCTCTCTCTCTCCCTCTAACTCACGACTGAGCCCTCATTCAACGAACGGCGGAGGCAACCTTTCGAGGTGGAGGTGGTCCCTGTAAAGGGGCTTCCTTTTGATAACTGCTTGATCAAGACACCGGGTGTAAATCAGCAATTTGAGCAAAGGAGATATGATCAGGTTGTCGTCTTTGACTAGTAGTTGCACCGAGTGTTTTTGTTCCCTTTCTTTGATCGCTTAATAGCGCCTCGATACAACTCCTCTTACCTCCATAGAGAGCTTAAATTTCCTGGTTTAACATCTCTATCTCATGATTTTTCATAATCGTGACCAACACGAGGAAGAACAACCAGTCCGGCTTTTAATTTGTCGATACCCACACGTGATGTCTGGACTTTTTCTTGCTCCATTTCGTCAGATTCTGGCTGCGTTAGTCAGTTTGAAGGTTATTCTGTATTGTCTAATCTGCTTATTTTCCCATCCCCACAGTAGCGCATTCTGGGTCTTCGGCCCAAAAGTCATCAAATTGAAATTGTTTTATTCATCATGGGCTCAAAGGGCTATGATCCGACCCGGATGCAGGAAAGGCCCACCCCTTCCCATTAGAGAACTTAATCCTTCGATCAAAATTAGTTATGACTTGGTCAATTCTTTCTTAAGTTTTTGTCTCGCCATCCCGATTATTTGACCAAGTGAATTTACAACCCTTCTACTCAATATCCATTCATGCACAATTCCTTGAAGGAGTGAATTCGGTAATGTTCCACAAATGTTCTACCGACCTTTTCGAACGGATGAATAATTTCGTTGAAATTCCCAATACGAACCTACAGTAAAGACTTCCCACTGCAAATGTGTCTAATCTGGTCCTATAAGCCAACTCAGTTGTGGTATCCTGGTGAAGTATAGATGAAAGTAATCATAATCAAACCTTCCCAGCCATTGCCATAGACGACGGCATCAATTAAATTATGCGAACATAGCTGAACAAACACGTACATCCAAAAATCACTCCCTAAAAGAGCTAAACACCTAGGATCTCTAATCACCTAGTTTTTGAAGTTCAAGCACCTGTAAATGCTAATCACTTTGTTACAAAGGTTGTTTAATCTCCACGAGAAAAGTTGTGTTGGGTCTTTCTCAAACCAAAAGGTACCTAAACTCTTGAGCCGTCGAGTATTGGCTAAAAAGATTCATGACGTCCGTGGTGGATGATTAAGGTTAGTCACTTGAGCTTGATTAGGGAATTCAGCTTGCTCTGGAACGGAAGCATCTAAGAGGGCAGATTCATCTAAGCTATAAGCTTTGAAGTTAAGGAACTACTAGGTTAACATAACAATGCTTCTTCTTCTTCTCATTCCCATTTTTAAGCCGGGTCTCCGCAGGTTCTCTCTCCGGGCTAATTTTGAGTGGCCCCTTCTTGTCCAGAATTGGGCTTCAAGAGGGGTTCAACCACAAATTGGACTCAACTTGGGCTTCCAAAATGTATTTTTCTTAATTAGAGTTCAAGACCTTACCGCGATCCAAGTAGACGGGAATTTGTCTGAATCAGTGAATATTTCTCTGCCAATGGATCAAGCTGAGTTGTCCTGACCCAGGTCGCAGCATCCAGGGGGTCGCTTAGGACTGATGCAAACGTACCTCACCATCTGTCCCCTTCTCCTTCCTCAGGACACTCTCCCCTCAAGTCCTCCCCGGGTAAGGTGAAGCTTGAACATTCAATCGATAGGGAACAATTTGCATATCATTGGTTTCCAAAGCGATTTCAGCCTCTTCTTCGACTAGAGCAGCTTCACCGTAAGAAACATCCAGGCCGGACAACTTTTTTAGCCCTCATATAACGTCCAAACACATGATAATCGTCAGGGTCAAAATGTAAGAGTTTTCCTAGTGTAGACTACATTAATTGATATTATAATTTACTATTTTTACGGCTACCGTAAAACATGGCTGGTTTAAGGTGAGATAAAATGTTTAATTACCTAATATGGAGTGACTAAAATTTAGTGTGAAAGAGTTAAATTGGCGTAATGAGAGGCGCAGTTAAACTCTATAAATAAGAGAAGTTTCTCTCCTCTAACCCTAATTCTCATATATATCCTCACTTAAGAAGTGTTTACTTAACGCTAAACGCGAGGGGGCCGTCTCATTGAGCTAGTGATACGGAGGGTAATAGGGGAGAAGGATTTGCGCGTGGAACATCGTGTTTCTGCTTCCGCTTCAAGATGGATCCTAAAATAGATGTGTTAAGATGGATCCTAAAATAGATGTGCTAATCTTTCTACTCAATTATGCATGTTCTTATTCTAGTTATGGAAATCTTGGGGTTGCGCAATTTGCATCCAACACAAAATTCTAAGGAGACTATTCACACAATAGTTAAGGTAACGACCAATCTTCCCGCGATTATAATAAATATATGAGTCATTCATACTTCACGTCAATCCATGCTTAGCAATCATCATGGCTCGTGAAGAGTCCCGAGAAAAGAGCTTAGTTCAACTTCAAATTGACCTTAATGCGGGCAAACTCAGACACACCAAAATTTTTTGGTGGTCCCAATCGATATCAAGAACTTCTCCCACATTCTGTCGCATGGATTGCATCCTCTTGAGAGCCGCTCATAAGGATACCTTGAAGATGACGCTAAAAACTGGGGAAGAAAACATACCAACGAGGAGGCGTTTTGGCCCTTTTGGGTTCTCCTATTCGAATTCGAAAGGCTAAGATGTTATGCATCGAGTTGTAAAACGTCCGTCTCCTCCATTTTCCAGGCTTTGTTCATTGTGACTTCAAAAAGCAAAAGGTTTGATGTGAGGGTTGTTAAACATTTGCCTATAAGCGTATATTTGCCTCTTCAATCTTGGAATCAGGAATTAACATTATCCATCTTCGGGACAGGTCGAAGGCCCCCAAGATACCCATTTTCTCGCAGAGGCTAGCCAAATGATGCTGCAAACGAGTATGCAAGACAAGAACGAATCTAGCGGAAGAATGGCAACGTCAACCAATTAAAAAGCTTCTTAATTGAATTCCAATTCTTCTTACTTATTAACATATTTCCTGTTGGAAATTTTCTTTTTCTCATTTTAGGAGTATGCTGCATTTCACAAAATAAATAGAAGCATATTTAACTTTATAGATAGAATTATGACTAACTTAGTAACCTTTGAAATTGGACAGTAGCTTTCGACAGTTTTTCCCTACATTGTGAATCCTTGACTTTGTAGACTATTAACACATTTTAAATTCATTCATGAAAAGTCTTTCATAATATGTCGATAGTGTGCATGCTATCCGGATAGTTATTACCAAAAAGAGGTAGACTAATAGGAGAGTTCAATCGTTCCATCTATACCAAAGAGAATTTTAGCGAGATTGGTTCAGGAAGGCTACCTTTGTTAGACTGTCATTGACGTAGAACAAGCACGCTTAGAGAGAGAGAGAGAGAGAGAGAGAGAGAGATACTTTTTCGTCTCTTTATGTTTCTAACTTTAAAACGAGAATTTCTTATTTATTGACTCACAAATTTAATTATTGTTTCTTTTTACTTCTTTCTAGTTTTGATTGAATGCGGAGATTAGTTCTTACATTTTATGAGTATCAATAATCAATGCTTGACGATAGCATAAATGAAGTAAATGCTCACATTAACCACTGATTGGAGGCATGGTTGGTACAAATACGGAAATATTTTAAGATAATGTGGGTGCATGTGAGCTCAATTTACATGAACTCATGATTTTGGTAGCCCTACGTGAAACTCTTATTATCTAAGGATTGAGATGTATTAAGCTTTATGCATTCAAGAATGTCTCGCAAAATATATGCATCACACATTTTAACTTCAGCTACATTATCGATGTTTATCATTTACAACTCACCAATCAAAAACAAGTTTGATTGAAGTTTCTTCCAATAAGGAAAGATCATACATCTAGAGGGCGAGGTCGACGGGATAAAGAAGATGTGCATTGGAGTGCATCAAGTCAATAACTTTGAATATTGTATCAAACCTGTTGTATTTGTAGTCGTTAAGAAAGCGTGTGCACTCCACCCAGAGGGTATGTGCTCTCCATCGTTCCTTTTCATCAGTTTATCTACATCTTTTTATGCAGCAGTTAGGCATCCTCTCCACTTTCGGGGAAGGGGCAAAGTCCGAGTAAAAGAAAAAGAAAGAGATAAAGAGCGCAGAAAAAGAGAGCACTCAGGGAGAAAAAGAAAAAAGAGTGTAAAATAAAGGAGAGAGAGAGAGAGCACTGGGGAAGCATCTACTCCTCCTTTGGTGTCCTCTAACAAATTAAAGTAGATAACAGCAATGCCGCTCCAGTCTCCCACTAATAAAATTCTTCTTCCACAAATCAATTTTAAAGATTAATTTAAAATGCTCAGACTGTTCTACCATGAGATGGTACCAATTGTATTATTGCTTTTTTAAAACACATAATGAACTTCGTGTGAAGTAGGCGACTTCTTTAGTCTAAATCCTCTAAAGTAGTTTAATGTGCAGACAAATTCTAGGAAGACCTCATCTTTGTAATTTTTGGATTAGAGAAACTCATCGTAAAGTGGGGTGTCCATGTCATTTGACGGCTTACAACAAAGACATGACTTGTATATGTATAGTGTCACTTGCATATATATAGTGTTGAAAGTTGCTGACCTAAGATAGATTTGGCATTGGGATTTATGCAAACAAATTGCCCTCCAAATAATAAATGAAAGAATTCAATGGGAAAATCTCAAATAAAGACATGAAATACCCTCATTTTCTCAAGAGAAGACTTATAGTGGAGTCTATCTTAAATAAAGACCCAAAATAGTCATTTAGTCTCAAAGAAAGACCTAACTCGCCGACCGGCAAACAAATACATCTTTGATGTGTATTCTAGTGGCCTAGTCAAGGGTATTTTTGTCAAAAAAATATTATTATTTTTTCATTTTTTGTTTTCCCCATTCATCTTCTCCATCTTTGAGTAAACCTCTGATATCTCGCTAGTGAAGTAATTACTGGTGAGGTCTAGCCGCTTTAGCTTCTTCAGCCTCGCCAGCCTCGCCACCTCTAGCGACAATGGCTTGGTGAAGTTGTTGTTGCCCAAGTCAAATTCTTTGAGCTGGGTCATTACCCATAGGACTCTACTGGGGAAGACCCGGAAGAGGAGGTTGACGGAGAGGTTGAGGAACCGAAGGAAGGTGAGGTTGCTAAGATCTAGTGGGAGGGTCTTGGTGAGGTTGTCGATGGTGAGCGTGAAGTTGGCGAAGTCACGGGGAAGGCTGATTTCAGGTGGGATGTAGCCCGAGAGGTTGATGGAGGTGATGTTGAGAGAGACGACCTACGAGTTGGCATTGCATGTGGCTTTGGTGAAGGAGCAATGTAGAAAGGGCAACGATGAGGTGGAGGAAGAGGAGGAGTCGACCCAATCGTCGAGAGTAATGGAGGAAGGCATGACCATGGCAATTTTAAGCTTTAAGAGTATGAGTCGCTTCATGCTTCATGCGAGGGAAACCAAGATGAAGAGGAGGAGAAGAAGAAGAAGAAGAAGAAGAAGAAGAAGAAGAAGATGCCATTGCAAGGTGGTTTCGCCTTTAGTGAGGTCAGTGAGGCCACCCTCACTAGATCTGGCAAGGGTGGCCTTGTCCACGACCGGCGAAGGCTCACCAACCTCGCCGACCACTGGTAAGGGCGAGCAAGGGCCTACAAGCCCTCCACTGTTGCAAGCGAGATCACCCTCACCAGATTTGCTGAGGGTTAGCTTGCCAGCCCTCGTTTGTAGCCAAGGCTCGATGGCCCTCGGCCACTGCGAGTGATGGGCATCAAGCCCTCACCAATCCTTATTAACAGCCGACGAGGGTAGTGAAGCCCTTGCTGACCTTTCCCCAATTTCGGTGTTTTCGATCTAGGCAATGCCTATCTTCAACATTGACTGATAGTTTTATTTATGGAGATGGGCATAAGTTGGCCCGTCCGCCCAAGTTGGGCCCAAAAAGCCCGGCCCACGGGAATAGGGCCCGTGGATGGGGGAAGGTATAAAAAGGAGGAGAGAGAGAGAGAAGACATATGTTGGAAATCAGAATTAACGTACGTCTTCTCCTCTCCCGCGTGCTCTCTCTCTCCAAAGAAAAACAGTAAAACATACAGCGCGTTTTTCTTCCCTTCAAAGGCGATTTCGCTTAATCGAATCGAACAAGGCCAAGTTTCTCTTCCTCTATCGGCGTCGGTGTCTAATCTGTGGCTAACAAGGTACGCTTGAATCCGTGATGTGCCTTACGATCGATGATACGTGTTTTCCTGGGCTTCGTCTTCCGCATTGATTTAGGGGTTCGATTAGGTGTCGAATCCGATTTTTGGGGATCCGCTAATCCCAACATTGATATCAGAGCCCTAGTTCACGTTTTTCCTAATCAATTTGATGTTTTTGATTGATTTTTCGCAAAAAAAACTTCGGCCGTACGGATCGGGGCAAAAAATCCCGACACCCGAGCGCTGTTCGGCCATTTTTCCGAGTTTTCGTAAGTTGAAATCAAATTGTGATGGCACAGGAAGAAATTCGACGTCGAGACGAGTCTGGTGATACGTTAAGTGCCGCCGGGCGACGCTGCATGCGCCCACATGCGCGGCTGGACTGCTTGTGGGCGCGACGCGCCCGGAAGCGCTAGATCGCCCAGCGCGTGCGGCACACGCGCCGGTCAGCGAACCAGCGCGTGCACGTCGCCAGCCGGCAAACTGACACGCGCCGGTCCGCAGACCGACGCGTGCTGACATCATTATGACGTCACCCAACGGTCAGTAATTGCTAGGGTGATGTCATAGATGACGTCAACACGACGACGTTTCGCCGGGCGGTCACCGGCCGGCGATCCGACCGGCGATCCGACCGGACCCGAACTGCAGAGACCCAGCACGCACTCGGCATGTGCCGACTGACGTCTACGTGACATCAACCCGCGCACGCGCGCGACACGTGCTGTCAGTTCGCCTGAGCCGGCCCCACCGGCCCGACTGGTCCGACAACCGACGACCATTGACCACCGTTGACGGACGTTGACCGTTGACTTCGACCGTTGACCGATGACCGTGGCCGTTGACCGTTGACTTTGACCGTTGACCCCCCAAAAAAAAAGGAATTTATTTCTTTTTTCAGTCATGCCTATGTGGGTTATAAGCAATCTATTTTTTTTTTTTAATTCTGCATTTGTTGCATGAATTATGAAAAGTTATGTATTTTCCCTTTTGTACATTATGGATTATAAGTAATCCATTTTTAGTTCTGCATTTGTTGCAGGAACTATGATGCGTTATGCAAGGATACCTGCAATCCCGAGAACGGACGGGGGAATTGCAAGACTTAAAAGGTTGATGATAGAGTTAGTTGATTATTGGTGACATGACGGTGATTTAGTATCACATGTGGTCAGGGTCAATCAGATGATACAGGAAATCATCTGCAATGATTATCTTATGCCGGATTTTGAGAAGGTGCCGGCTTTGATGAACACTCTTCCAGCTGAATGGCAAGTAGTGTTAGATTGGCTATGGGAGGTCAACGTGGTCCTGGGTTATAAAAGGTTAGTGGAAGCTTTTGTAAGAGAATACTATAAGATTGAGTTGACCAAAACTTCAACCCTTAGATTGAGCGCTACATGGCGCAGAGTGAATGCGCCTTGGAGGCGACATGAAAGCTCTCCAAAAGTTTATCCATGGTTGGCAAATGTGCCTTCAAATTTCTCAGATATTCTGACTAATAGATTAGAAGAGACATTCCCTATTTATTTCTTAGATTAGTTATGAGATGTTTTTATGATTGAATATCTCTTTCTATGTTGATATTTTTCTTTGTATATATTGCTTAGTGTAATGTATAGTTGTATTAATTGAAAGTATTATTGTTTTTTAATTGTATGTCAATTATCTGTTACTTTCTGTTATTGCTGGTTGCTGTGGGTAATTAGCTGTAGGTAGTTTTAGAAGTTTTTGTAGCTTCATAGAATTGATTTTGCATATGACAATCATATTAATGATAGTTTTAAGTTATGATTTTGGAGGATGATTGGAAACATAATGAATTTTTGATTCTGAAGCCTTACTTGAAATTATTCATTAATATGATGTGTCTATGTAAAAAGTGATGCATAAATGATAGGCATTAATAATTCGTGCATATGTCTGATGTGTTTAGATTAATGGCTTCAGCCACAAAGAGCATAGTTGCCGAGCTGAACAAAGGTGAAAAGTTTAATGGTGACAACTATGAAATTTGGCACATGAAAGTCCAATATGTGCTGGAAAAGCAAGAAACACTAGAAGCTCTTGACCATATTATGGAAGATCTTGAGGATGCCGTGCGCCACCTTAAGCTAGTAGAGGACCATCTAACGGCATTTGAGTCGAAAGTAGACATTTACAATGCTGGTTCTAGCTCAGAAAGGGCTTTGAGCTCTAAGCGCAAGTGTATTGATTCGTTCAATATGTGGGATTGCAAAGGATCAAGTCCTTGTTGCAAGAAATCAAAAGTTAACCAACATGAAAGAGGAAAGCGTCCTCGAATAAAGAAGCTTATAAGGGTGAAGTGTTTCAATTGTGACAAGAAGGGTCACTATGCTCGCGACTGTCATGAGCCAAAGAAGGTAAACACCCCTTATGCTTTTCAGAACTTTACTTTTGTGTCGAGTTCTGTATTCTTAACTGAGTCTAATCCTTTATGGACTGTAGATTCAGGAGCGATAGACCATGTAGCGAAGGATAGAGGATCCTTCGTGGAATTTCGACGAGTACTAACTGGAACTAAGTGGGTCTATGTGGGAAACAACTCTCGAGCTGAAGTAAAAGGAATTGGCACATGCCAACTGAATATGCGTGGTGGACGCACTTTATTCCTATATGATGTATTGTATGCTTCGGAGATTCGTCGGAATTTAGTGTCTGTTTTGGTATTGGTTAGATTAGGTTTTAATATAAACTTCCATAATAGAGGTGTAGATTTGTATTTGGATACAAACTACTATGGTTGTGGTTATTTTCTGAATGGTTTCATTGTATTAGATGTTGTGTATGTTAATGCAAATGTTTGTTATTCCCTTATCACATCTCCTAATACCTATGATAATGATGTGAATGTGTGGCATGCTAGAGTTGGTCACATTGGCTAACAACGTATTAATAGACTAGCCAAAGAGGGCTTGTTGGGCAACATTGAAAAGTTCGATTTGCCCATATGCAAGCATTGCCTAGAAGGGAAAACGACAAGGAAACCATTTGGGAAAGGTAAAAGAGCTGAATTTCCTCTGCATTTAATCCATTATGATGTCTGTGGTCCAATGAATGTGAGAGGAAGGCATGAGGCTGTTTATTTCATCACATTTATTGATGATTATACTTGATTCGGATATGTTTATTTGATTTCTCATAAATCTGAAGCAATAAGTTGTTTCAAAAGATTTATGAACCTGGTAGAAAATCAATTAGACAAGAAAATAAAAGCATTGAGATCGATCGAGATTGAGAATATTTATCTGATGAGTTCAGAAAATTATGTGATGAAAAAGGAATAGAAAGACAGTTGTCTATTCCGTATACTCCTCAACAAAATAGTGTTGCGGAGAGAAGAAACAGAACCCTACTGGAAATGGTTAGGTCCATGATGGCGCATGCTAACTTACCAATTACTTTTTGGAGTGATGCATTGTTAACTGCTGCCTATATACTTAACCGGGTGCCTTCCAAATCAGTTACTTCCACTCCATATGAGTTATGGACAGGTAGAAAATCGGACTTGAGTTTTCTTAAGCCATGGGGTTGTGCTGCCTATACACATGAGTCCTCTCACAAGTTTGGGAAATTGGGTCCCAAAGGAAAGAAGAGTATTTTCATAAGATACTCGGAACACTCGAAAGGGTATGTGTTTATTGGTGAGCAGGAAAGTGAGAGTATAATGAATTTGAATCACGAGATGTCACATTCTTAGAGGATGAGTTTCCTAAGAATGACGAAATATGGGAAGATCACTCCCTATTTGAGACCTTGGATCAAGATAATAATATTAGTGGAGTTCATCCAAGTGGGAGCATAATAGGGAATGATGTGCAAAGTGTACAATCTCCCATACGACGAACAAGTCGCCAAAGTATTCCCCGTTGACGTTTTGACATTGAAGGGGAAACTTTTATGGTTGCTCCACAAGATGAGGATGAGCCAAAAAATGTCAATGAGGCTTTAAATTGCCATAGTAAGGAAAAATGGATTCATGCAATGGAAGAGGAAATTGAGTCAATGAAATTAAACCAAGTCTGGGAGCTGGTTGATCTTCCAAAAGGACGCAGAGCTATTGGGAATAAGTGGGTTCTCAAAATAAAGCGAAAGGCTGATGGCTCGATAGAAAGTCATAAGGCTCGCCTTGTGGCAAAGGGGTATAATCAACATGAAGGAATTGATTATGAAAATACGTTTTCTCCTGTAGTAAGATTTACCTCGATTCGCATTATTCTGGCAATAGTGGCTAGTCTAGATCTTGAGTTATATCAGATGGATGTAAAGACTGCTTTCCTCAATGGAGAATTAGAGGAAGAAATATATATGGAACAACCTGCTGGTTTCATAGTGAAAGGCCAAGAAGAAAAAGTATGTCGACTTTTGAGGTCGATATATGGTCTTAAGTAGTCATCAAGACAATGGTATATACATTTTCATAATGCCATAATGGCATATGATTTTAAAATGATTGATGAGGATCATTGTGTATATATCAAAAGATCCAAGGATCAATTTGTGATCATATCATTGTATGTTGATGATATACTGATTGCCGGAAGCAATATGGAGTTGGTTAATACTGTCAAGAGATGATTGTCTTCTAACTTTGAGATGAAGGATATGGGTGAGGCTGCATACATTCTTGGAGTTAAGATTTCGAGAGATCGTTCGAAGAGATCGTTGTCTCTTTCGCAAGAAACCTATATAAATAAGGTTCTTGAACGATTTCGTATGCAAGACTGTAAACCCATAGACACTCCTATTGCAAAAGGTGAAGGATTGAGCCACAGACTGTGTCCAGTGACTTCACAAGAGAATGAACAAATGAAACATGTTCCTTATGCTAGTGCTGTTGGGAGCTTGATGTACGCTATGATGTGTATAAGACTCGACATATGTTTTGCAATTGGAATGGTGAGTAGATACCAATCTAATCCAGGTCCAGCACATTGGAAAGCCGTCAAGAGAATACTGAGGTATCTGAAGGGAACTGCTGATTTCAAGTTGAATTACCAAGGAAAGGATCTGCGACTTGAAGGCTATTCAAATGCTGATTGGGGAGGAGATTTAGATGAAATGAAATCTACCTTTGGATTTGCTTTCTTACTGAACAATGGCGCAATATCATGGAGCAGTAAGAAGCAAATGTGTATAGCCTTGTCCACGATGGAAGCTGAGTTCGTGGCATTATCAGCAGCGGTACAAGAATGAGTTTGGCTTAAGAGATTTTTGAATTATTTAGGTGTTATTGAGAAAGCTGCAAATCCATTATTGGTAAACTGTGATAGCCAAACAACTATAGCGTACACCAAAGATCCAAAATATCATGGCAAGACCAAATATATAGATACCAAGTATAACTTTGTGAAAGATATGGTTGCACGAAAGGATGTGAAACGCATAGAATGGTAGCAGATCCTATGACAACGCCAATACCTAGAGATGTGTTTTGTGGTCATGTAAAATCTCTAGGATTGCGTAGAGTCTGATTTATTGGATATTGTATTTCCCTGAGTTATTCACATCAATAAACTTGTGTTGTTTCATTATTAATGCCTATGAATCTTTATTTGATCTTTATGCATCTTAATGCTCAGTGCATTATTTTAAGTTAAGGAAGTATGTCGGACAGATAAAAGATTAGCTCACTCACACGGGTAATCGCCTCTATTTACTGTGTGATAAATAAAGATGAGATTGATTTTAAGCTTATTATCTAGGTGATAATCGAGAGCTCAAGCTTAAAATACGTATGTCGCCTTAACTAAGTGTTAAGATGAGGACATAATACTAAAGATGTCCGAAAGTAAAATAACCAACATATTTTACTTTATCTGTCTATGATGCCAAATGTGAGTTCTGATGAATTTTGTGATTGAGTAGATACGTGAACTCAAGTTAGACATTAGGTATGTCTGAACTATTATCTGTACGGTATTGAAAGGAGTAGACATACGCTCCATGGGAAATGAGTTAATACCGCAATACATATTTCATACTACGTATGCATGAGACGACCAATAAGAGTGGCAAAAAGTTTGATCTCAACTTTTATGACGTGTGAGACTCTTGAGGAAAGAGTTCCTCAATTTTTAGTCCCCTCAGGACTCTTACTTATTCTCAAGCTTTCTATTTAGTGTTTGCTATCTTAGGGTGTTGCCAATAGTCATGAGATGATTCGATCTAATGGGGCATTTCTTCAAAAGCAAGCTGGACTGAAATTGAGAGTTTGAATGAAAGACGAAGATCGATTTTGGAGAATCACATTGTGGTTTTGTATTCACTGGTCGACCAATTATGACTGTCTTTGTGATAATTATAATTGTGAATACAATATATATATATCATGTTTAAAAGAGATTAAGAGAGATATAAAATGTGATCGATTGATCTAGGGTACTGCATACTGAATCTACTCAGAGTGAGACGCCCATTATGAGCTGCTATATATTACTAACAAATGTATAGTAACGAGCTCTCAAAGTATGCTGGTTGCACGGATTATTTACCGGTATGAATGTTGAAGAGAGGTAAAGAAAATACTATTTGGCCCACCATGTGCGAGTGGGAGATGATAGTTTTATTTATGGAGATGGGCCTAAGTTGGCCCGTCCGCCCAAGTTGGGCCCAAAAAGCCCGGCCCACGGGAATAGGGCCCGTGGATGGGGGAATGTATAAAATGGAGGAAAGAGAGAGAGAGAAGACACATGTTGGAAATCAGAATTAACGTACGTCTTCTCCTCTCCCGCGCGCTCTCTCTCTCCAAAGAAAAACAGTAAAACTTATGGCGCGTTTTTCTCCCCTTCAAAGGCGATTTCGCTTAATCGGATCGAACAAGGCCAAGTTTCTCTTCCTCTATCAGCGTCGGTGTCTAATCTGTGGCTAACAAAGTACGCTCGAATCCGTGGTGTGCTTTACGATCGGTGATACGTGTTTTCCTAGGCTTCGTCTTCCGCATTGATTTAGGGGTTCGATTCGGTGTCGAATCCGGTTTTCGGGGATCCGCTAATCCCAACATTGACGAAGAAGATGATGAACAAGGACAACCATGGGAGATCAAGAAGAAGATGAACAAGGGAAAAATAAATCGAAAAATGAATATTTTTTGGATGAAAATACCCCAAACCCGGCCACCAGAATGCTCATTAAAGATGCATCTATTCGCTGGTCAGTGAGTCAGTTCTTTTTTGAGACTAAATAACTACTTTGGGTTCTTATTTGAGACATGCTCTATTTTAGGTCCTTTTTTTTTGAGAAAAAGGAGGTCACTTTGGATCTCTATTTGAAATTTTTCCAACTTTAATTGCTACTAGTCAACAATATAAATTTGCTCCCGCCCCCATCTCTCTCTCTCTCTGAACAATTTGAGCCTGCTGTCTACCGATTGGGGCTCACTTGCTCTCTTTGATCTTTTCCCCCTTGAGAGTTCTCATCCAGGCTTGTTTAGGATTTTTGTTCTCCGATCTCGCACCTCTCTTCGTATCTTTGCTCGCTGAAGGTGATTGCTTTTTCATCTCTCATTGCCATGCCGTTTCTATTATTTCTTTGCTTTATTATCAGAATAATCGGCTGAATTAGCGTGTGTTGGGATCTTTTTGTCTATTGAGGATATGGGTGGCTACTGAAGGGCTAATATTATCAAAATCCCAAAATGATACATTCATGCCATAATTGTCTTAAACTAATTTTTGCATCACAAAAGTCTTAAACTGCTATGGCCGCATCACATTATCTCAAATTAAGTTTTTGTTATAAAAATTTCAAATTAGTATACCCATTTCATATTTATCCCAAAACTAAATTTCCGATCACAAAGATCTGAAATTACCAAAGTCTTAGATCAGAAAATCTGCTAATTTTACCATAAGGGCTCCCTCAATTTTTTTTAAACAAATTGCTAAAATCATTAACTTTTTGTGAAATGAAAATTAGTTGAGCATAAACATGGCATGTGCCTATCGGTATGAGAATTTTTTAGATATAACAATTAGTTTTGGGTGAATATGTTATAATTGTACTAGTTCAGAATTTTTTATGATTTTAATTTGGTCGCCGAATAATTAAAAACATGGAGAAATGGCAAATTCTGAGCAAAGCAAATAAAGGGATGCACTGATTCGTTTCTGATCGTTTCTTGATGGTGCTTGTTGCGCGGATTCTTCTCTGTATGCTTGCATTCTATCATCTCAAGAAGAAGGAAAAATAGTGCAGAAAAGAGAGCACTGAGGGAGCATCGATCCTTCCTTTGACGTCGTCCAACAAATTATAGTTCTATATATCAATCCAATTGTTTGAAATTGGAGGTTTGAAAAGAATATGTACGTGATGTCATAACGATTTAAAGTAAATGATTTTACATGGAATTATTAGCATGTGGAGCGATCGCGGAATAAATGCAATTCCGCCTCGCCAGATTAGCAAGCTTGCCCCCTTGTGAGTGGTTAATCGGTTGTCGTTGTGGCTCGCGATCAGTTGAGGGAGGAGCAAAAAAAAAAAAGAAATTAAAAGTAAAAAATAAAAAATAAAAACTTCAAATTCTTTAAAAAAATGAATAACAATTAAAATTTAAACTTCTTAAAAAAATATTTTTATAGGAATGTATGTTTCATTAACCAAGAACCTAAGCTCGAATGCGAGGACCCGTGCAACTTTTGTGGATGTGGGCCTTAATGCCGGGGACTAGAGCTCAAGTGTCGGGAATCTGAGCACGGCCTTTGTGGACTTAGGCTTGGGTGCCGAGACATGGGGCATGGACACCAGGCATTCAGGCTTGGCCTCAGTGGATCTGGGCCTAGGCATTAGAGACTTGGTCCTAATGCCTCAAGAACCAAAGTTGGGGTTCCTACTACAAAGGAATTAGATTAGTAGAGTGCACCTAATGCAAGGAGACATAATCCTTGAAATGTCTCTTCCGTTTTGGTGTCCTCAAGTGAAGGTGCAATTCTTGGACAGCAAAGATATTAACTTGATTTTTTTTTTGTCATAAATCTTCTTGAATTTCACGGCCCTTGAGAAAAGCACTCTAAATTGGGGAAATGATGTTGTCCAATAGGGGTTTCAATCGATTAGATAGACAAAATTGGGAAAAATTTTCGGGGATGGGAGTTCTAGGGACAAGCGTTAAGTGCGTCTAATTAAGGACTGGGTCGAGAGCATCACAGAAATCGTTGTTGTATCTCCTCAAAGATGACTTCTCTGATTGTCGATTTATTTTTTTGGAAAATACGAATATTTCAAGCCATCCGGCCTAGGGTTTTCCGTGTTTCCGAGCGCAAAAACCGTGACCTTTCCATTGTAAGAGGGCTTACTGCCAGCTAAACTGTTCACTCATCTCATCTATCATCATAGGGTACTTACTAGGGCCCATTTGGTTCAACTTTTGAGAAATGATTTTACATTTCCCCAAGTATCTTTGAGTAAATGGGCATTTTGTGAAGGCAAGTGTGTTTGGAAACCCAATTTTTTGTGTATGTTTTGCAAAGCTACTTCAAGGTGAAAAGAAAAATGAAAAAAAAAAAAAAAGGGAGGAGGAGATGCAACTGCAGGGGAAAATTGTGGGGGAGCGGCTGGTGGCGGTGGCGTGATGGTGGGGAGGTGGCTGGTGGTGGTAGCGGCGGCGGTGGTGGTGCCCCGTGGGGGGGGGGAGGCGATTTGCCTAAGGTAGCTTGACCTTAGGCGGCGTCACCTGAGGCCGCGCGACCTCAGGAGTCGCCATCCCGGTGGCTAGATTTGGCCCCCCGACGGCCAGATTTGGCTGCTCGTGGCTGAGCGCTGCCCACCGTGGTGGAGCAGCAAGTTCCTTGAAGAACTTGAAGAAGACGATGAACAGTATTTTCGAGGGTAAAATGGGAAAACATGATTATCAATAAAGACAATATTGAAAAGAAAAAAAATTCATTAAACCTCATAGTAGCATTCTAAATGCTAGCGTTTGACCAATGGTATCTTCAAATGCTGAACCAAACGCCTAAAACTTTTCTTAATGGACTTTCGGGGCTGAAAGTCCCTTGAGAATGCTGAACCAAACGGGGAGTGGGTTCAAAATCTGCATCCCCTCTTGAGGTAAGATTCGTAGCTTCTCTCTTGACGACTGCTTGATCTCGGCACCAGATGTCATCAGCAGTTCGGAGCAAGGAGACACGACTGCATTGTCGCCCTTTGAATGCTAGTTGCATCAAACCCAATGTTCTTGTCCCCCAATTCTTCAGCCACCTAGTTCTAGAAAGCATTCCGGGATACACTTCTCTTGCCTCCGCGCTCCACGGAGCTTGAATTTGCTCCTTTTACATATTTACCTCATGATACATAAACCAACGCAGTCTTGGTATCTCATTGAAGCATAGATAAATGTAATTCCTGTCGAACTTTCCAAGCCATATCTACAAATAACACAATTGATTAAGTTATCCAAAGATAGTTGCACAGACACATCTAAATCACCATCCCCAAAAAGAGCTAATCCCTGGATCTTTAGTCACCCAGTTTCTAAAGTACAAATGCTTATAAATACCTTTTGCTCTATTACTACGTCGTTTAGTCATGTTGAGTCTTTTTTTGAACAAAAAATGTTCCTAAGCTGTTGAATTGTCAAGGGAGTGCCTAGCGCTTGACAATTCTAACTTAAAAGATTCATAGCATCTGTGGTGGCAGCTTATTAAGGCTAGCCACCTGAGCTGGATTATGGAATTTAGCTTGCAGCATAATGGGAGTATCCAAGAGTGCAAATTTTATCTAAGCTATAAGTTTCAAAGCCAAGAGAAAGTTCACAACGCTTCTTCTTCTTCTTACCGTTTTGAAGCCGGCCCTTCCACAGGTTCGTTCCCCGGGCTAATGTTGAGGGCCCATTCTTGTCCAGAATTGGGCTCGAAGAGGGGTTTAACCACAAACGGGACTCAACTTGGGCTTTCAAAATGGATTTATCTTGATCTAAATCCATGGACTGTAAAGCCCTATGAACTTCGCAACCCAAGTGGACAGGAATTTGTCTGAACCTGGGAATGCCTCTCTGCCATTGGATCAAGCTGTTGTAACCGCCATCGGAGGCACACCAAGAGCGTGAGGTTGCAGGGTCGAAGGTGAAAAATTATCCAAAAAGCTCTAAATATATTATATTTTTGCCGATTGAGTTCAAACCTTTTCACATTTTGCCAGTCTGGCTAATTTTGATATGGAGTGGACAGATTTTAATAATATTTTAAATATTTTCACTCTTTTTTAATTAATTTCTATATATTTGCTTTTCTTTTCTTTTTTGGTTCAAAGTGTTGACAAGGCCACTGGCTACAGAGCAATAATTGACAACTATCATTGCCCTTGGGCGAGGGCTATGAAGCCTCGTTGGCCACAGTGAGGGTGAGTGAGATGCCCTCGTTGGCCATAATGAGGGCTCGCGAACCCTTGCCAGATTTAGTAAGGAAGGGCGTGGCAACTCTTGTCTGTCATAGTGAGGGTGAGTGAGAGCCATGACACACTCTCCTATGGGCCCACTGAGGTAGTCACCCATAGCTACCATCGACCCTTTGAACCAAAAAAGAAAGAAAGTAAAAAGTAACAAAATTAATCAAAAATTCAAAAAGAAAAGAAAAGTTCGAATTTTGGTTGAGAAAGTGTAAAAATTGGAGTTAGGGTCATTAAAAATTTGCCAATAATCTTAGAATCACGCATAACATTATCCATCTTTGTGATAGTGAGATGGGCCCAAAGAATAACCATTTTCTTGCGGAGGCTGGCCAAACGATGATCCTCAGGCAAGGATGGATCTAGAGCAAGAACGTTGGGGGGCGAGGGGAATATATATATATAGTGTAATAGAGGATGTTGTTAAGAAATTTGAAGTTCATTCTTTTTAATCATAAACAAATATCATGTTAGAAAATTTTGGTTTCTTATCATTCTAGAAAGATGATGTATTTCACAGAATAAATAGCAAAGGATATTTAACTTTTAAATAGATTGATGACTATTTAATAATCTTTTAAACAGGACAATAGCTCTTGCACATTTTTTCCTCACATCACTAGTTCTTGACTTTGATTAACACATCGATTTTTTTCATAATACATCAATGGTATATATGTTTTTAGTGGATGGTTAATATTACATAGAGATTCATTCCATTTCTCAATCATCCATACCGAAGCATTACTTCTCAAGTTTGGAAATAAATTTCTCATCATTTATAATATTTCACAATTATAAGCATAATTGTTGTAAAATATAGTTCTTTCATACGGAAAATTTTTGTGCTAGAAGTTTGTAACAATCGTTCCTCCTTAAACATTGGAATGTAAAGAAATTGGAAAATTTTGGTAGGGCCAAGATTTATGAGGTGAATACGTAAATTTATTAAAAATAATTGGGCCTTACCATAATTTCGGGAAATTGGGCAGCTGGGGCCCCCTTCGAGCTCCCTCTAAATCCACGCATGTTGCCAGACACTTGGGATGGGCGGGAGAAGAACTACAAAGGGAGAAAAGCCAGAAGGGGATAGGGAAAATATAAGAGAAGAAGAAAAATAGAGAGAACCATCGGTAATGGGCGCCAAGCCACCTCTCGGTCTCGTTGAGAGCCAATTGGCAAACATACTGAGAAGGAATACCTTCTCATCTGTAATTTAAAGGTCGTTTATTTTATTTTATTTTTTTCATTTTTAACTGATTAGGTATCTTTAGTACTAGGTCTTATGAATGTTAGTAATCGACACTAGATGAATGCAAAGATAAGTATACATATGTGATTTCAGATAGATGCTTTACTGATCATATGATGAGAGCAAATATGCAAAAATTCTAAGCTGATCTGGATGTATGTGAGTTCAATGTGTCTAAATCCTTGAGATTGGTTGGTCCCATGTGAAATTCACATAATTTTAGGGTTACGATGCATTGAAATCATATGCACTCAAGAGTGTCTTATAAAATATGGACATCACCCATACATAAACAACATATATAAAATGACCAATTAATCAGTCGGCTTCTTGGACTCAAACCTAGTTAACATGCTTGGGAGTCGAACCCAATTATTGTCAGGAATTCGGGTATTCTAACCCCATTCTTATCTTTTTTTTATCTTTGCTCGAGCACTAATCTCTTCTTAAGGATGTACTCAAGTCTTATGCACGTGCCATGAAATCATGAATTTCCTCATCAATAACATCACGCACGAGCCTAAGCCAAAAGCTTTGCTTGAGTAACAAGTATAAAGGAACCTTGCACCAATCCAAGATGTGAACTCGGTACACCTCAATACCATATCACACATCTTATGGCTATGGGCGAACCTTGACTTGTACCTAACAAAAGCTATGAACCGTGACTTCGTTCAAGTCATACAAGAAATTCAAGAACATAAACAAATCGTAGAATACATCAAACATCCAAGAATCAATTGACCTACCCTCGGCTTATTCACAAGAGGATTTCCTAGAGTTGAAGATATCCAAATGTTACTAAAAGAATGGAGAAACTACATTTATCTAGATGAACCTTGAACTAGCGCAACCTACAAGGATGAGTGACTTGCTTGATGCCGAAGGAGAGAGAGGGCGTGAGGAAAGAGAGGGGCGACTAAGGAGAAGGAGGGAGGAGGAAATGGAAGTAATGTGATGGAAATGAGAAGAGGCTCCTCCTATTTATAGCCCTTGGTGTCATCATTACTAAACCAAGCGGTCCAATCTTGAGTTTCCATGTGGCTGCCTACTTTCCTTGGGTGACAAGTCTACTTTGCTTCATGATTATACCTAGAAAATGAGTTAGCTAAGCTAAATGCCTTACTTGGCAATCTAAGCTCCTAGGTGTCATGGATGATGGCCAGCTTTTCATTCTCTCACCGGTCCACTTATATGCCGTAGTTAATGGACATTTAATGAAGTCTAATGATGGTGCTACTCTAGGTTGCCAACTCGGCAATTCTAGAATATTCGGTTATTAATGATGGCTCATGTATTGCTCTTTAATTGGTCACTTGTGTGCCGCCTTTCTCTAGAATCTTCAAAGATATTTTGGCTGCCGTCATGACTTTTGACCATTCCAAAAACAACTCATCCCTTCATTTAATGATGGGTGTCTAGAATTTTTCATACTTTTGTCTTTTTCTTCATTAATGAGGCGGTCTAGAGAATTTTATCATCCAAGTTGGTTCCAGGGTTGGGAAATGGATCATTAGGTGCACCTCGAAAAATCGAATCACGTACATTGGAGGTTCAGCCCTTACGTCTCATATTTGCCCAAATTGTTCTTTTAGACGGTTAGTTGGCCAATAGGGTCAATTGTCCTTTGCTTGGTTCAAGATCAATCCTAAGGCTACCCATGACTTAGCACAAAGTCAAGGCACTCATGAACCTTAAAATAAGTGACGGAATAGCCGGGTCCATCCCTAGGCTCATTCCGGTCGGCACCTAATCCACCGATATGGTTCATGGTCGGTGCATTACCAATCTATGATCAAACATCACCAATTCAAGGTTTTGTTTTGATCACTTATAATTAAATAGGGAATGATAAATTTTTGGTTGGAAGACGGTCACATTTGATTAATTCAGATTGTTCGTGTATCGGTGCATAATCGGGTGGAATCACCTGCGACCAGAAATTGCAACTGGTCATATCGACCTATGACCATCCACCGATCCAAAATCATCCCATGACCAATTCTCGTGATCAAAATATTATCTTTTAAGCTAGTGATCCTATTCCATTGATATGGTCGGTAGAAATTTGGGACCAACACATTGAGCAATTTGTGACCAATTGGTTAGTCGGTTGGACCATGACCGATTCGTAATTCCCTGTTGATCGAACCAATCGATCCATGGCCAATGGTCCATAATCGATTCTCTTAGGACCTTGTGGTTGATCCTTTCGGGGTTGGAATCAAGGATGTTATAAGATTGGTCTCGAACAGATCAAAGAAGAACCAACCTATTGGCCGACCGACCGTCCAAAGGAAGGGTTCAAGCAAGCATGGGGCGTGATGGCCGAATCTCATGGTACATGATTTGATTTTTCAAGATGTACCTAATGATCCCTTTTCAGGTTCCAAAATTGTGACATCTTGAAATTCGACCCTGTTTTGATAAAGTGAAATGGGCATTTCGTTAACGTGCCTATGGTCATTTTTCTCTGAGCTGATCACTCACGAGTTAACTAACCTATTGGGTGAAGCCGTTAAGGGATGTATTTGCAGTAAAATCCCCGAAAGCTACTCAATTGGTTGGATTGGGCTAAAATCACGTTTGATCGATTTTTAACCACAAAATTGAACTCGATTTCATGAATCGAATTTTAAGCGCGTCATAATTCTTTTTAGGATATTGTCTCATCGTTCATCAATTTATTGACGAGTCCGAAATTTCAAGAAAGAAATTATCGGAGGAAATATTGAAGACCAAAAGGAATTAAAAAGGGAAAGAGAAAAGAAAATAAAGTAAGAATAATTGTAGTATTTTTATTTTATTTTTCTCTCTCTCCCTCTCTCTTCTTTTCTCTATTTTCCTTTCTTTTTCTCTCTTTTCTCTCTCTCTTCTCTCCCCTTTCCCTCCCCTTCGTGTGGACAGCCTTTCCCCCACCGATTTCTCTCTCTCTCTTTCCTTTTGACCGGTCAAGCCCTATCTTATCTCTCTCTTCTCTCTCTTCTCCCCCATCCCCATGTGACCGCATTCTTCTTCTTCTTCTTCATTCTTTGCGTGTGAACCAGCGAGTTGAGGAAGAACAGAAGCTGCAGCTCGTTGTCGCTGCTCTGTCGCCGCCCGTCCTGCCGCCGCACCGCACGCCGCGCAACGCTGCGCGTTCCATCGGCTGTCCCTCGCGCCAAGCGTCCTCCGCGCGATCCAGCCGCTGCCGAGCCTCCGTTCAACCCCCATCCAGCCACCTCCGGCCGCCGTTTGACTCCGTCGGACCTCCTCGGCGTCCCCCTCGCCGCCTTAGCCGCCGGATTAGCTCCGGCAAGCCTTGAACTGCAACCCACGAAATGGGTTTCCAGCTGGTTCGAGCCCGCTTTTGGGCCATTTCTGGGCCCCGAACTTGAGCCGTGCTTTAGGAAGAATCGTTACTCGTGTCGCCCTCGTCGGATTGATCCAACTTGCACGCAATTTGGTGAGTAATCTCACTAATCTCGGATTAGTTGGCTAATTATGCTTAAATTTGGTTTAGTTTTAATTAATTATGTTTAGGTTGTTAGATTAGAATAAATTAGCAATTATTAGTCAATTGTGATGCGATTTAGATAATTTGATTGCGCAATTAGCAAGTAGACGTGGTCTACTATTTATTGGAAGTATCTCGGGAATTTTCTGATCCCTAATCGGGTTTCAATTTGGCGATTCGGGCCTAAGTGGGATTTTTGGCATTTAAATATTATTTTTCGGAATTAAATTAATTAATTATTTATTTTTCGAAAATTCAACTGGAGATGGCTAGTGACCGGAAATTTATGCTGGTGATCGTGGTGTAGTCCGTTAATTTAATCGGACTTTATTTTGAGCTAAATTGAATTTTTAATATTAATTATTTAATTTTCGAAATTAATTAATTAATTATTTATTTTCCGAAAATTCAACTGGGATGGCTCGTGACTGGAAATTTATGCTGGTGATTGTGGTGCAGTCCATTTATTTAATTGGGCCTTATTTTGAGCTAAACGGAATTTTTAATATTTAATAATTAATTTTCGAAATTAATTAATTAATTATTTATTTTTCAGAAATTAAGATTGAGATGGCCGATGACCGAAATCTCGTGCTGATTGTCGTGGCATCGTCCATTTATTTATTTGAGCTTTGAATTGTGCCAAATTGATTTAATTGTGGATATTTAGGATATGTTCATAAATTGATTATTTGGGTAAATTGAGTACGAATTAAGGTTGTGGATAATTACTTTAGAAATGGGATGAATCATCATGAAAGGCACGAGGCTTGATGTTTACATATGTCATCTCGAAGAATGCACATGGCTCGATGACGAAGTATGTCGCCTTGGAGAATGCATGTGGCTCGGTGACTAAATGTATATATCACCTCGGAGAATGCACATGGCTCGGCGACGAAGTATGTCGCCTTGGAGAATGCATGTGGCTCGGTGATTATGTGTGGCATCTTGAAAGAAACACGTGGGCTCGGTAATTTGATGCATTACCTCGGAGAATGCACGTGGTCTCAATGAGTACATTTGGCATCTTGAAGAGACACGTGGGCTCGGTGACTTGATGCATCGCCTTGGAGAATGCACGTGGGCTTGCTGATTCAAAATGACATTTTAAAGAGCACGTGGCTCAATGATCGGTTCCATCATCTCGGAGAATGCATGTGGCTCAGTGATAAAGAATATCGCCTCGGAGAATGCACGTGGCTCGGTGATTGGTTTTATCAGTTGAGACTGAATAGCAATAGCTTGAATGACCGGGAATTGGTCAGGCTGACATGTAATCGATTAGGTCGATTGATCATTGCTTTGATTTGATGTCGTGAATTGATTGACTGATTGGAAATGACCGTGAGTGGTCTTATTGACATGTAATTGACTAGGTCGATTTGATCGATATTTCGATATATGATTTGATTGACTGTGCACTGAGATATTTGAAGTATATGTATATAACTTTGAATTGTAGGTTGAGACCGATGCCAAGGTACGTCTTCTGCCCTGTGCGTGTATAGGCAGCTTATAGTATAATAGTTTACTAATCGGACTTAGTAGGGTAGAACTCGCTGAGACGTAGTCTCATCTCAGTTTAGGGAAAACATTTCAGGACCTCGCTGAGGAGCTGAGGAGGAAGAGTTTGAGAATGAAAACTCTGGGGTGAAACCTG
Organism: Eucalyptus paniculata subsp. matutina; assembly: GCA_017140255.1. Lineage (NCBI taxonomy): Eukaryota > Viridiplantae > Streptophyta > Magnoliopsida > Myrtales > Myrtaceae > Eucalyptus > Eucalyptus paniculata. Next base: position 45,772,762 of record CM029436.1, on the reverse strand, counting down.
AGGAGAAGAATTTTGGACGAAGAAGATAACCTAGAGAGAGAGAGATCTTGAGTATGACCCGGATGGGCTAAGATTCCATCTTCTTAACTCCATTTTGATGTGAATAGAGTAAAGTAAAAAGTTGTAAAGAGTTGTGAAGTACTCTGGTTTGTGTTTTGTATAAAAGTTTGGTTATAAGTTTCAATATGAAAAATATGGCCCTACTTTTCTATCCCATTGTTTTATTGTCTGGAGATTTATAATTGTTTCTGTATGTGCTTAATAAAAGAAAGGGTCGGCGATATATAGTCCTGGGATATCGCATATTAAAATCGACCAAGAGAAGGATGTGTGTGTGCTCGAGGATTAGAGCGTGACAAAAATCAACTTAGATAATAGAATTCTATAGACCTCCTCATTAATGAAGAAAATGACAAAACAAAGAGAATCTAGAATCTCCTCATTTAATGAAAGGGGAGGTTGGGACACGCGGAGTGTCATAACCCGCGGAAGATTGACACTTGACAGCCGTCCATAACTTTAAAATGGACACTTAAGTGCCAATATCGGAATAAATTGGACACTTAAGTGCCACTCCGGCGAAAATCCGGCCAAATGGCTGACGTGGCAATTTTCGGCGAGTTTGGTCCAAAACGGCGTCGTTTTGCACACGACGTGGCGGAGAAAATGCAAAAACGACGCGGTTTCATGTAATACATGTGTAAATAATAATATATAAATTAATTAAATTAGATTTAAAATATTCAATTTTTTTTTAAAAAAGAAAATTTTAAAAATTTTAAAAAATTAAGAAATTTTTAAAATTAAGAAATTTTTAAAATTTTTTAAAAATTAAGAAAAATTTTAAAATTTTTAAAAATTAAGAAAAAATAAAAAAATTTAAAATTAAGAAAATTTAAAAATTTAAAAAAGGGAGGGGGTCCTTGCCAGCGACGGCGGGAGGCGGCGGCAGCGGCGACGAGGAGCCGCCCCCTCCCCCTCCCCCCCCCCCCCCCATTTTTCTTAATTTTTAATTTTTTTTTTAATTTTTTCTTAATTTTTAAAATTTTTTGAATATTTTAAATCTAATTTAATTAATTTATATATTATTATTTACACGTAGACACGAAACGGCGTCGTTTTTGCGTTTTCTCCGCCATGTCAGCCTGCAAAATGACGCCATTTTGGACCAAACTCGCCGGAAAGTCGCCACGTAAGCCGTTTGGCCAGATCTTCGTCGGAGTGGCACTTAAGTGTCCCATTTAACTTCAAAACTAGCACTCAAGTGTACCATTTTAAAGTTATGGCACTTAAGTGTCCTTCGGTGCCAAGTTATAGCACTTGTGCTGTATTTCTGCCAATGAAAGGGTGAGTTGTCTCTTGAAAAATCAAACGTCATGATGATGGCAAAATATCTTTGGAAGTTCTAGAAAAAGTGGCGTATATGTGGACCAATTGGAACGCGCTACACAAGCCCTCATTATGACCGAATATTCTAGAATTACTGAGTTGACAATCTAGAATAGCATATCATTAAACTTCATTAAATGCCCATTAAATGCGGAGTATTGATGGACCAATGGGAGAGCGAAAAGTGAGTTGTCATCAATGATGCCAACGAGCCTAGATTGCCAAGCAAGATGTTCTAACTAGTCAACTCATTCTTTAAGCCTCAATCATTGGACTAATAAGCTTGCCACCCAAGAAATTTATGCGGGCCACTTGGACACTTTGGAATGGACCGAATGGCTTAGTAATGATGACACCAAGGGTTATAACTAGGAGAAGCCTCTTTATTTCTCCTCACCTTGCTCTCATTTTCTCCTCCTTTCTCCTCCTTAGTCGCCCCTCCCTCTCCTCACACCTTCTCTCTCCTTCGGCCTCAAGCAAGCCGCCCATCCTTGTAGGTTGCGCACTAGTTCGAGGGTTATTAAGATAAGTGTAGTTTCTCTCTTCTTTTAGTAATATTCGAGATGTCTTCGACTCTAGGAAATCTTCTTGCAAACAAGCCGGGGATAGGTCGATTGATTCTTGGATGATTGGTGTATTCTATAACTTGTTCATGTACTTAAATTTCTTGTATGAAAACTGGTTGACCACAAGCTCCGGCTTGATACCTCACAAAAATGGGGCAGACATGCTCAAGAATAACTTACCCGGTTCGAGGGGGAAGGGAGCATTGCGGTGGACGGTAACTAACAAACAGACTCCGGTGACGGTCGACCAACCCCTCAAGCTCCCTCACCTTGTGGTTCTTTCCCTCTCACTCACTCAAAACTTTCCCAAGCTCCTAGACCTCCCCTTCCCCTCTTCACTAGAATCCAAAAGACAACCCCCTCAAGAAAACCTTTTGCCTTCTTCCTTTTAAGCTTGGCTAGCAACATGTGTCATGCCCTACCTATCAGACGTGCGGCATCCCTTCTTTCATTTGGTCATTTAAAGAAATAGAATCAACTTCACCTAATCATACACACCAATAAGGATAGCAAAGAAAATATATCAAGAAACACTTTCATACACACACACACACACGCACGCATACACGCACACACACATCAACTTACTATATCGGATGTTTAATAATTACCTGTTCTTGACAGAGTCTTTTTGATTTACCAAAAAGGGGTTGGGGGTTAACGTTGCTCCTCTATCTTAGGAGGGCGATATCCAAAAGTGGTATTTTCCCTACATGCCCAGTACATGTCCATGTCGTACTATCATAACCTAGGCTCAAGATCGAACTCCAAGTTCAGGTCCGACTTCGAGTTAGTAATGGAGTTGTTGGGGACGTCTACTATCATGGGATCATAGATGGCACCCCCAGGTCTCGTGCCAAGTAGTCTGTTAAAACCCTAGAGAGGGCTAAAGAGCTTCCCTTTGAATCATACATACCATGCCACAAACTGATGGGGCACTGGGTTGGTCAACCCCTCATCCATCCAAATGGTGGCCATGAACTTTTCGTGTACAGTGTCGATTCCCTCTATCAAGAAGGGGATCAACTGGATGTCCTGATCTATTGGCAACCCGAAACACACATGATGGAATGACTACCCATGGTTAGGGCTAAAAATTTAAAACACAATGAGTGAGTCAACTCAATAAGTAAGCTCCCTAAACCTCGCATAGGAGAGTACTTTGCCTTAGAGACATCCTACACATGTGGGTTAATTGTCAATAGTAGATCAATAACAAAGCATTTGCTTTGCATCATCTATAAAATATGAAATGAGCAACTTACTATACAATGCCCTAACAACGTATCCATTAATTACATAAATAATTCATAAAGTTAGTCCACAATCCCAGTAGGCACATGACAAATACGAATAATAATCCATACACAACCATTATCACTTCCATGCACAATGCATTTATATGAGTTTAGATTATCATGACCGCTCTTGGTCACAACCGATACTTGTCAGTGGTCTTTCAGTGTAACTGGACATCATCCTGCCCCATCGGGCATAGCAACATCTCAATCTAGACGGCATTCAATTAAGAGCATTGTTTCAAAATCCATCTACGAACAACATCCGAACCTCTACCAAGCATCCAAAATCTATCAGGTATCATCTAGCATAGTCATATGAGTACGGAACAATTTAAGCGATCACACGAGCACACCAACAGCTCAAGTCAATTTTTATTTTCTAATTTAGCCAATGTAAGAGTGTTTAGTGCTTACACATTATACACTAGCAATCTTTGCACACAAAAATGCTATAAAATAATCCCACGTGATCACTCATTGATTATTTATCTACCAAAATAATCATATGATAATCTCATTGTCCTATTATCAATGCAAACACATAAAACTTGACATGTCACTGCGGTACTTCATCAATCAACCCTATCCTGCCTTTCTAAGTTTTCTTTTCAAACAATACTTTAGAACAAATGTTACAAAATTTCATTCTCAATAGCAATCACCCCTCAATTTCACGTAATATCACACCATGGGTTTATTTATCAACATAACTTATTACTTTACAAAAGAAAGAATGACACCTGGAGTGTCAAAACTTGGCATTGATGGATACTTAAGTGCCAAAAAGTGACACTTAAGTACTAAAATCGGAGCAAAATTGATCAGTTAAGTACCAATGGCAACAAAACGCGATCAAAAATGCTAACGTGATAATCTTTTGGCTAGGCAAGTGCAAAACGACGTCATTTTGCAACCCACCTTGTTGTGGGCGAGTTGGTTATGGTGTACGTTGCCCCCTTGCTAGGCAGGGTTCGATTCCCTAGCTTGTTCCGTTGCACGAGTTAAGTGGGATGCCGTAGCAGTTGGGTCCTCGCACTAGTGCCCCATGTGGTTTACACTGAGCACTGTCGGCTGTGAGACGATTCCACAGTCACCAAAAAGAAAAAGACAACATCATTTTGCACGCTGACGTGGCTAGACAAATGCAAAAATGACGTTGTCTTGTTATTGATGTGGCTAAATAAGTAATATAAAAATTAAATACATTAAATTTAAAACTAACTTTTATTTTTTTTAAAAAGAAGATGAATAGTGGTTGAAGGCTTAGCCCTCGCTGTCGCCACCTCCTAGTCATCATCACCGGTGGCAAGGGCTTGCGAGTCCTTGCCCAGATTTGAGGTGAGGGTTGTGGCCTTTCCCTAGATCTGATGAGAGTCATCGGCCCTCACCAAGCCAAGTTAAGGGCCACCGCCCGCTAGGGCAATCTAGCCAAACGAGGGCTCCCAGGCCATTGTTGCTGATTGGTCAAGGTTGCCAGCCCCCGACCATGGCTCAATGACCACGGCTAACCCTCCTCCCATTGTTGTCGGCCTTCCTAGCGATGGCGGGGAGGTGGTGGTGGAGAGGGCTAAGCCCTCAATCGCTGTTCATTTTCTTCATTTTTTTTAAATGTTTAAATTTGGTTTTAAATTTAATTCAATTAAATTTTAAATTAAAATTCAAATCCATGCCAAAACAATATTGTTTTTGCATTTCTTTGCCAAGTCAACTCTTCGGTAAGCCACGTAGGTGAGCAAAATTAATAGAAAAATTACCACGTAGGATTTTTGGCAAGGTTCACTGGAGGTGGCACTCAAGTGTTTCATTTTTTATATATATATATATATAAAAAAAGTGACACTTAAGGGTCACTTTCCTAACTTTTGGCATTTAAGTATTCCCTTGTGCCAAGTTTTGACAATTAGGTTGTTCTTTTGTCATTTTTAAAATAAGATATCACAAGTACTTATCATTTTTCAAGAGAAACTATTATAAGTACTCATTACATTTCAAGATAGGCTATCACAACTACTTATCACATTTCAAGATAAACTATCACAAGTATTCATCACATTTCAAGATGAGCTATTACAAGTACTTATCACTTTTCAAGATGAGCTATCACCTAATCCATCTATCTCTTAATCTAATTGTAATTAATAGTAATCCTAACCCTAATCTCAAGCGTAACTACCATTCTAATCAAGGATTAGGAAGACACTCATGGGATCAGCTTTCAAGCTTTGATGGTAAGCGGTGGTGGCAATAATAGCATGGCAGCTCATGATGGCTCGCGGTGGCGGTGGCATGTGGTGTGGCAAGGAGGGTGGCATGAGGCGGTGAGGCACATGGCAAGGAGAGGGGCTTGGCCTTAGGTATTTGGGTGAAAAGCTGTTATAAACTATTACAGTTATCAAGAGTTTATCAAACCCATTATAAAAGATGAAGCACTTCTGTTCACAATTGTAGATGCCTAGAGAAAATTTCAGATAGGTTCGTGCACATATGCTTAAATTCTCGAGAAGTACATATAGGCCGTGAAATACCTACTTGTTTATTGGGTAAAAAAATGGTGGATGCATACATAACGTTTGTACTTACCACATTTGCCTTGGTACTTAATGGCGTTTACGACACCTTTCTCTACCCAATCGATGTTATCAGGAACATTGTGGCGGCATCATGAATTGGCAAGGAGGCGATGGTGGTGGCATCATGGCGCGATGGCGAATGACGGGAGAGAGAGAGCTTAAGCGTGAGAGGGGGAAAGTGTTTGAGAGAGAGGGAGAGTGCCGAGAGTGAAAGAGAGGGAGATGGGGGAGAGAGTGAGAGAAATGAGTTTCTCTTCCAAGTTTCCTCAAAATTTTAATGAGCTTAGTACGAAATCCCCTAAATTACTCTTGGCCAAGTCCTTTGAATGGCCATCAAGAGCTCTTGAAATCTTCCTATCCACTCTTTATTTAATGCTAGATTTCAAGCATGTGCTCTATTTGGAAATGAACTAAGGAAGCTAACTAAGTTAGTCTCTTCCTTTTCCCTTCTTCAATTGGCACCTACCCCTCCCTTAGAAGACAATAATCCTTGTCTCATTAAGCCAACGAGCTTCTAGAAGGGGTAATTTAGGGATTTAGTCAAACTATAGTATAAAATACTATTCATGCATATGGGTAATTAATGTACAAGCTTCCAAAAGACCAAGTGCGGGCTTAATTGGCCTTGATGGGCCCACTTGGGTTGTCCATAATGGGCGTGAGGCCCATTGGGCCCATCTGTGGCTTGGCTCTCATGACTCCTTGTTCGCGGCACGTTTCCACTTTTTGGAAATTTCACGATCCACCGATGTAAAATTGAATTTTTATTCTAAGGTGACCATACCTTACTTTTCCATGATTTGTTGATTACCGTCGTAATTCTATTCCTTATATAGGAGTGAATTGAGGATATGACAATAGGTGCGCATGGCTTTTGCCACTGCTAGTCTGTCATTACCGACCTGGTCCCTAACCTTAGGATCATGCTTCGACCTACTGATCCCCTGTGTTTGTACCTCCGTTGCTCTTCCCTTTTGGAGAAGGCGTGAGTAAGAGGCGTGCAAGCTAGGCCTAGAAAAGGAGAGGGCTAGGCAAGGAGCGAGGAGGGAGGAAAAAAAAAAAAAAAAAAAAAGGAAAGAAGGCTAGTCTAGCTTGGCCTCGGCCTGGTCTTGCTTGTTTTTTTTTCCCTTTTTTAAATAATAATTATTTTAATTAATTATATATATATATATATATATTTTTTTTTTTTTTAACGAAAATGCTCTATCACTACTAATGCAAATGCTCCTGATGTCTATATGCCATGCAAAATGAAAGTAATTGATGCTTTGGTTTAAAATTTAATCCTAATTTTCTATGTAATTAATAAATGATTAAATGGGTCGCCAAAATTTTAGTGTCATCATATCTAAGTAAATTGCATATCCAAAATATTTTTGGGAAATAATTAGGATAATTTCCTAATCCACAACGCTCATGAAGTTGGCAGTCAAGATGAAAAATCTGCCAATCATATTCATAATCCTTTCTATATGATTGTTGGTTTTATTGTTTCCAAATTTGAATGGATTGAATACGAATGTTTTCTTTAATTGATTAGATTTTTTTATCTTTTTCATGTTTGATTTGATTTTGTTCCTATCCAAAAATATCAATAAAATATTTAAATATATTAAGATAGATTTTCATAAATAGCGTTGCATGTTAGAAAAATCACATATTTAATTTGATTCTAGAGAAATCTTTTTAAATCAATTAGGATAAAATTTTGGAAAATGATTAGCTAATAGTACCGTAATTTTACAAAACCACCGCACAAAGTTAATCACACTTTTTTATCGAGGAAAACGGATTCTACTGGTTTCTTTTTGTTTTTCTTTTCTTCCCATGACTTATTATTTTCTGGGCTTAATTTAGCATTAGGTTAGAGAATTTAAAATGGAAAATGATTAGCTAAAAATCACATATAGAAAAATCTTAGTAAGTGGATATTTTTCCAATAACAGAAAAGTTTAATTAGACTCAAAAATTTTAAATTACAAAATACTAATTAATTGGAAGTTCAAAGTATAATAGATATTCATATTCCTATTTATTTTATGTGAGTTACTAAATTTACTGATTGTGTCTTCCGCATCCACTCACAGGAAGAATTTGAGTCGTAGTGGAATGCCTTCGGAGCGAAGCACAAGCTGCACGAAAATGCGTGGGTCGCTTCTCTTTGTGGAGTGCACGAGAAATGGTGCCGTCCGTTCACGAAGAACGTGTTTTCAGCTGGCCTACTCTCGATACAAAACAAACGATGAGGATGCCCGTGCTGTGTTTGGGAATCTCTCTTGCGAGGCGATGACGCTGTCCCAAATTGCACGCTGATGTGGAAAGGTGGCCGAGCACACGCAAAGGAAAGAACTTCTGGAAGACGAGCGCTGTGAGAAGAACGCGGCGGAATTGACAACAAGGAGTCCGCTGGAGAAAGAAGCCAGATGACCGATTCTTAGGATGGGAGCTGATCAATGCCATGTCACCGATGATGGAAGAAAGCTGTGACCGCTGGAGAAAGAATCTCGATGACCGATTCTTAGGATGTTCCAAGAGGAGCTGATCAATGCCATATCACCGATGATGGAAGAAAGCGTGGGCACGGCAAGTTGTCCGATAAATGCATCACGAAACACTGTCAAGTTTGATCTACTGATTCGACAATAGCATGTAGCTGTGGGAAGTTCGAGTCGGTAGGTACCTTGCGTTTTCATGCTTTGAAAGTACTCATTTTCATGAATATCTTCAAATCGCTACGTGTTGAAACGATGGACAAAATCTGCCAAAGACAGCCTGCCGGTCGACAACCCCAGCACGTGATGGCAGTCCGGCGAATTCGTTTATGCGTAAGTTTTGCACGTGGCCCATAGATGTGGAACTAAGTAGAGGGAGAAGACATGAGAACAGGTTGTGACGCTAAGATCGAATGCGTGGTCAATGATGGAACATGGAAGATCTCCGAGGTAGTTCTCGAGCATAGTCACCCTACGACGGCACTTTCGACAGGCAGGATTGTGTACCAAGTTAGGGCGGTCGGAGAGCGGGCTCTTGATTCCGACGTGGACCCCACAAGGGAGGATCACCCAAGACCTGCGCCTGAGGAGACTCAGGACTCGATTGATCACTTCAGACGTCTGGCGAGGTTAGATTGTTGTTCCTGTTACTCGTTGCGAGTGGTGGAGGCACGCGACATGAAGAATTTTTTGTGGAGGGATAGCCCGTCCAAGGTCGATTATGAGCATTTTAGCGATCTTCTAGGCCTGGACACAAGAACTTGGACCAACAACTATGGCATGATCTGTGCAATGTTTTGGGGACTTAATCATCATTGGAAGCCCACCATATTCGGACACGGTCTCTTGGTCGATCGAACAGTGGGTTCATTTCATTGGTTGCTCAATACTGTGCTTCAATCGATGGACTGGCGGAAACTGCAGACAATCATTACTGAAGTCAGCGAAGAAATCGCCGAAGCCGTATCGCTTGTCTTGCCAGAGACCCGCCATTGTCTGCCCGCTTGGTCTGTCTTGAACAGTTTCCGGAAGTACCTGTCTCCCTTGAGTGACCAACTCGACGTTGTCAATCTCTTCAGGGAGTGCGTGTTCATCCACTTGCGAGAATAATTCGAGTTGAAGTGGAATTCCTTTATAGGAAAGTACAAGCTGCGGGACAACTCGTGCCTTGCTTCTCTATATATAATGCACGAGAAATGGTCTCATGTGTTCACGAAGAACGTCTTCTCTGTCGGCCTACTCTCCATACAAAACGTTGAGGACGCTGGGAGTCTTTCCTCCGAGACCATGACGCTAACCACCGACATTGCATGGTGGTGTGAAGAGGTGGCCAAGAAGATGATTTCGCGAAGACATGCTTTGCGAGAAAAACACGGTGAATTTGGAAACCAGGAGTCGGATGGAGAAAGAAGCTGAACAACTCTATACTCGGATGTTCGAGATGTTCCATGAGGAGTTCACCAATTGCCTAGGGCTGGCAATCGAAGAAATTAATTGCTCGAAGACTCTCCGCATGTTCCAGTTGACAGGCAGCAGAAAGACACATACCGCCAGCAGCGGAAAGAGACAGATGTCCTTCGGATTTGACATGGGCATGTAGCCGTGGGAAGTTCGAGTCGGTCCGTATTTTATGTGTTCATGTCTTAAAAGTACTCAACTTCATGAATGTCTTCCAGCTACCACCTCACTACTCGTTGAAAGATGGGCAAAATTTGCCAAAGAGAGCACACCCGTGGACACCCCCAGCGCAGTGAGGACTGCGTGTGACAAAGGTCCGGTCGACTCATTTACGGGCAAGTTCGTGCGAAAGGCTTTGCATGTGGCCCATATGTCTGTAAATAAGAAAAGGAATAGAATAGCTATGAGCTTCATAGACTCGGCAGTGGAGCACATTGCAAAGGTGCTGAAAACGGAAGAAGTGGCAGTTGCTCTTGACCATCCAGACGTTAAGGATGATGAGGGTCGGACTATTTGTGAGTATGCCCTCGAAACACAACTCGAACAAGAATGCATTATCTATCTCACTTTCGCCTCGGAAGTGCGGGCGATCAAGGGGGGAAAACTATTGCTTTAGATTTAAATTCAACATGTTCAGAGAACGAACCTGACGCCAGTCATGTGATATACGCCTCGCAAAATACTACTGTTGACATCCCTAACTTGAACTCGATCTCGAATGAACGCAGGGACGTATTAGCTGAATTGCACCAGGTGAGGATTAACGACTGAGCCCGTGTTCAGGGAACCAAATCAGTGTGCGCAAAGATGAGATTGATGGCATCTCACGATATATCTACTTTCAAGTGCATTCCTTCTGAATTTGAAACTCCGGTTGTATTGGATAAACAAAAGAGCAATACCCTCGGAGATTCAGACTAGGGGTTGTTGGACTTGATTTGTACTCTACTCGGAGTATTTATATAAGCATAACCGCGTCTACGGTATTCAATCCACGAAAACACGTAATCCTACCCTTTGGTAAATGAGTAACCAGTTTCCCTTGTAAAATTTCTATCACACAACAGTTATATATTTATTTCGATGAGTTATGTCAATGAATTTCTCGAGACAATTGTCGTGCATACTTAATACGTAAGAGTCACATGGTAAAAAATATTAATTATCCACGACGCGAGAAATTTTAGTATTGGCAGCTAATAGAATTTTTTTTCAATTAATCTTTAAATAAATATCTTGCCACCTTTTTAACCACTCACCGTGCACGTTGCTTAATCAAGCCAACAACCTAAACTAAAACAAGCATATCTACTGCAATAACTAATCAGCTTTAATGACGTACGACTTGCCCGAACCTGCTAAGTAGAGACACGATTGATAACCGGTAATTTCCTCCGGTTAGGAAGGTGAGAATGTCCATGACATGGCCCGAGTTGACAACTTTTAGTATCTGCGGATTAATTAGTAGACCCCCGCCTGGGAAGAATTGTTCAAGAAGCACTTCGTCATTTGAAATGGTTCCAAAAGCATCTGCTCTCCACCGGAAAGTATATACTTGCCGTCCGGCCTTTTCATTTGTTTTATCTACGTCATTTTTTGTGGCAGGAAGGCGTGCTCTCTTAATTAAACATTGCGTGATTCGTAATCATCCAGAAAGCATGCGCTCTCTATCGAAAGAACGTTGACTAGGGGGCACGCATCTAGAGACGGCAAAGTCTACAACCAGGGGTACAGGGGCTGGCAGTCAGTTGTAGAATTTGCCGTGAAGCAGCCAGTCTTGCAGTAAGATTTTAATCTGCCCTCACTCATTTCAGGCGTGGATAGTTACTATACTAACATATCCGATGGTAACTAGAGTTGAAACCCTAATATAGTATTTACCTTCACTATCGTGAGACTCTCTAATTCCAATCTTTTAACTTTTTTTTTTCCGGAAGAGGAGGGAATAGAAGGTGATGTTACAAGATCTCCACCCAAAGCAGTTCTCCTGCTTGTTTCTTCCACATGAGCTTTTTAAGGACCTACTCAAGTCCATGACAAGAAGAAAATGGCTTATCCAAATCTCTAGATGCGTTAGACCAAAAAAAAGAAAGTTTTATCTCCGTCATTTTTTGCAGCAAGAAGGCGTCATCATTTAATTAAACATTTTGGCATTCATAATCATTCAGAAATCATGCACTCTCTATCAAAAGATGAACCTTGACTAGAGGGCACACATCTAAAGATTTTTTTTTTTTGGGTCTAATGCATCTAGAGATTTAGATAAGCCATTTTCTTCTTGTCCGTGAGCGGGCGCAACCCCATGATATTTTCTTGAGTGGAGGGCGAGGTCCTTTGGAAAGAGATGATGTGCATTGGATTGCTCCATGTTATCGGAACACTCATTCATTTAGCATTTTGTATATGGAATTGTTCAAAAAGCAATCGCTCTCCACCAAGCCTGTGTCCTTTGTCTACATCTTTTTGTGCAGCGGCAATGCAGCCTCTCTTCATTCTTGCCCGTCAGACTTCCATGGAGAAAGGGCAAAGTCCGAGCAAAGCAAACAAAGGGATGCACCATTTCGCTTCTGGTCGTTCCTTTGTGGAGCTTGTCGCGCTGATTCTTCTCTCCATGCTTACTTTCTATTATCTCAAGAAAAAGAAAAAAAGAGTGCAGAAAAGTGAGCACCGAGGGAGCATCGGTTCCTTCCTTTGGTGTCATCTAACAAATTATAGATCTATATATCAATCGATTATTTAATTTTGAAAGTTTGAGAAGAATATCTCAATAATAACTTATTGATTTAAAGTAGATTGTTTTGCATGGAATTGTTAGCAAGTGAAGCCAGCGCAGAATAAACACAATATGTGTAACATCCATTTGATCATCTCTACCTCACATTTCCAACTCAATTTAGAACATAACTAAAAGCATGTGTAACTGCTCCTAGTCGATCGATTACTAATTAATTAAATTCTGTAGCAATAAAAAAGTTTAAATCGTGTGATTTATGTGAAACTTTTAGAAAAAGGTAAGGCACCAACCATTCTTGGCTGGAGTCGCACGCGATTTCGGGTATATGCATTGCCTTTTTTGTTTGTTCATTATATATTTGACAATTGCAATTGACATCTGTCATTAGTTGTGGACAACAGCAATGTCCCTCGAGTGTCCCGCTAATTTAGTTTGGTTAAAATTCTTCTTCCACAAATCAATTTTAAAGATTAATTTAAAATGCTCTATTGTAGACTGTTCTACCACGAGATGATCCCCAATGTATTATTGCTTTTTCTAGGATACATCATGAACTTCGTTTGAAGTAGGCGACTTTTTAATTTTAGTCCAAAACCTCTAAAGTATTTTAATGTGCAGGCACCAAATCATGACAACTTATAACAAAGACACGACTTGTATGCATATAGTGTTGAACTATGTAGCATTGACACAGACATGCGACATAGGATGACACGATACGATACGCTGATATATCATTTCTTAAAAAATAGGGAATTATGATGTGTTAGGACACGTTGTATATTAAATAAATTTTTATATATTAATTTGATTCAAATTCATAAATAAATAATAAAAAAAACTAGAATGAATTTAAATTTATAATATTAATAAATCTATTCATAGGAAATTGGAAAGACATATTTATAGGAAATGCATACCCATGTTTTTGACTATAACAAAAGTAGAGACTAGAGTCAATTATTTAAATAAATCTAGGATCTTCTACAGTGACCACAATTTATCTTGCATTCAATCATTTTATTTCCCGAAATCACTTTTTAACCCACCTATATATTTCACCCTCTTGTTTCTTTCCCAGCACCACCTGTCACATCCTTTCTTGGAATTGCCCTCCACCCTCCCCTCTCTCCAAAACGGAAAAGAAAAAGGAAAAAATCCTGCCAAATTGGACGAGCATCCCCATTTTTATTTTTTTATTTGTTTTTTGTGCTCTTCTTCCTAAAACTTAAAGAGGAACCTTAGAAACCCAAGCCCTAGCTAGCCCCTCCTCCTACTAGGCTCCTCCTTCTTACACTGCATCCCCATTTTTAATTATTTTTTTTCCCGCTCTTCCTTGGAAACCCAAACCCTAACCGCCTCCTCCTTCTCCTAGACTTCTCCTCCTTGCACAATCCTCTTCCTCTCGATCTTTGCTCTCTCTCAATTGTCTCATCGCAATCGCAGCCCTCTTGGTCGTCTCAGTCTTTGCTCTTCCTCTGGCCCCCCTTGCATTCACGGCCTCACCTTTGCTCCTTCACCCTCGCCTCCACCCTCCATTGCCTTCTTCAACAATTCTCTATCCCTTTGCACTTGTAGACCTACCCGAGAAACCACCACGCCTCTCGTAATTTCGGATATGCATGTTGGGAAGAGTTGACTCTTCGACACGCGTGCATGTCCAAGTATGTCGGACACATGCCGCCCTAGAAAACTACCATGTCTCTTGCAATTCTGTACACGCATGTCAAAGCGTGTCCAAGCATGTCAAACACGACATGGAAGCACCCTGAACGTGTCCATGCTTCATTGGTGTTGAAAGTTGCTAACTTAAGATGGATTTGGCATTGTGACTTATGCAAACAAATTGCCCCTCCAAATAATAAATAAAAGACGAAGCGTGTCCATGCATGTCAAACATGACACGGAAGCACCTGGAACGTGTTCATGCTCCATAGGTGTTGAAAGTTGCTCACCTAAGATGGATTTGACATTGTGACTTATGGGAACAAATTGCCCCTCCAAATAATAAATAAAAGACGAAGCGTGTCCAAGCATGTCTAACACGACACGGAAGCATCTGGAACGTGTCCATGCTTCATAGGTGTTGAAAGTTGCTCACCTAAGATGGATTTGGCATCGTGACTTATGCGAACAAATTGCCCCTCCAAATAATAAATAAAAGAATTCAACTACTGCCAGTCAATCAACAATATAAATGCGACCTCTCCATCTCTCATCTCTCACTCTGCCTCTCGCATTCAACCTCTCTCTCATTGGTGCTCAATCGCTCCCTTTGATCTTTCCCCACTTGAAAGTTATCGCCCGGGCTTGTTTAGGTTCTTTGTTTTCTGATCTCGCACCTCTCTTCGCATCTCTGCTCGTCGAAGGTAACTGCTTTTTCCATCTCTCATTGGCATGTTGTTTCTATTGATTCTTTCCTTTATTATCGGAATAATCGGCTGAAGTACTGTGTTTTGGGGTCTTTTTGTCTATTGAGGAAGTGGGTGGCTGCTAAAGGGCTAATACCATCAAAATCGCAAAATAATATATCCATCACATAATTAGCTTAAACTAATCTTTGCATCACAAAAAATCTTAGGGCGTGCATGGAAACGTTTCCAGCACACTTCTGTACGGAAAGTGTTTCCGGGAACAAAAAAAGAACAGAAACGCGTTTGGTTGCGTTTCTGTTCTTTTTTTGTTTTTTTATTTCTGGAACGAAATAAGAACAAAAAAAAGAAACAACAATTTTTTGTTTCTTGCTCCAAAAACGTTTCTTCAAGAAACGTTTCTCTCTTCTCTCTCTTCTTCTTCTCTTCTTCTTTTCTTCTTTTTTTTCTTATTTTTTCTTTCGCCGGTCGCCGACCTCGGCCATGGCCGGCGACTGGCCGTCAAGGCTCGGCCTCGCCCAGCCATGATGAGGCCGAGCCTCGCCCAACCACGGCGAGGCTCGCCGGCCCCGTCGGCCGGTCGCCGGAGGCCGGTGACCGGCCGAAAAAAAGAAAAAATAAAAAGAAAGGAAAAAATAAAAAATAAAATAAAAATGTTTAAAAAATTAAAAGAAACAAAAAAAGAATAAAATTTACCAAACGTGTTTCTATTCATTTTTTATTCCCGGACCAAACGTTACCAAACGCGTTCTTTTGTTCAAAAATTGTTCCCCGGAACAAAAACACTTTTTTTTGTTTCTGTTCTCAAGAACAAAAAAGAAAAAGTGTTTTCATGCGCACCCTTAAACTACTATAGCCATATCACATTACCCCATATTAATTTTGTGATACAAAAATGTGCTCTCCACGTGATTTAATGTGTTACAACAAAGGCTTGACTTTTATGTATGTATGGGATCCGTTTATTTCGTGGGAAATGTAGCATTTCTGGAAAATGTTTTTCAGAAGTCATTTTTTAGAAAAATGACAGGATTTTCTAGTGTTTGGCTGAAACGTGAAAATGAACTATAAAATATTTTCCGTTGCTCGTATGAAATTGATTACCAGGTGAAAATTTACCAAAAATACAAATTTTTTATTCTTTATTTATTTTTCTTTTTATCTTTCTCCTTCCTCCTGGCCAGCCGCAAGCGAGGGATGAGCTCACTAGAGGCCGCCAAATCGGCAAGCTCGTCCCTCACTTGTGGTTGTTCACCGGCTGTCACCTTGGTTGGCAACCAGACAAGGAAGAAGCAAAAAGAAAAAGAAAAAGAAAAATGAAATTGAAAATTCAATTTAAAAAAAAGAGTTAAAATTCAATTTTAAAAAAAAATATTTTTGTAAGAATGGGCATTTTGTTAATCAAGAACTTGAGCTCGACCGTTGAAGAACTGCACGTGGCCTTTGTGGGACTCGGGCCTTTATGGACCTAAGCTCGAGTGTCGAGCATCAGCCATAAACACCAGGGGTTCAAGCCAGGGCGTCAAAGATCTAGTCCTGAATGCCTCGAATACCAATGTTGGGGTTCCCATATCCAAGCATAGAGTTTCAGGTCTAAGCATTGATACGTATTATGTTTTTGAAGATATTTTCTGGCTTTTTCAAAGAGGAAATCATTAAGCATAGGTTTTCCATTAACTAGGAAAACAATTTCCATTGACTAATTTTTTAAGCGAACCAAATGTTGGAAAATAAGAAAAATATTTTTCTCGAAACAAATAGAACCAATTGACAAAAATGCTTAGAGAGGGAGAGAGATCACCTTCACTTTTCTAATTTTTAAATGACAATTTCTTATTTAATGACTTACAAATCAGATTGTCATTTCCATAAATTTGTTTCTTTTTAATTGATTATGAAGATTTGATATTAGATTTTATGAATATCAGTAATCAGCCCTTAATGAAGGCAGCGATAAATATATACGCATGTGCTTTCAAATAGATGCTTATATTGGACCATTTATCAAAAGTATGATTGGAGCAAATGTGGAAAATTTCTTAGAGGACCTGAGTGCATATGAGCTTAATACATCTGAACCTTTATTATTATTGAGTCTCGTGTAAATACCACATAATTTAAGGGTTGGCATGCATTAGGGGCATATGCATTAAAGAATGTAGTCATCACCAATTTAACTTTAGTTAATTTTACATGCGAGCGACATTTATAACTTGTAATCAACCAATCAAAACATGATTAATGAAAATCTCCTCGATTAGGAAAGTGTATGCATCTGGAGGATGAGGTTCATGGGAAAGACAAGATGTGCATTACACTGCTCCAAGTCGACAACTCTTAATATTGGATTAATCAATAGACACCCGCCTAGGAAAACTCATTCATTAAACATTGTGTATTGGGAATCATTTAGAATTCATGTGCTTTCCATCTAGCTTTTCACTTGTTTATCTACATCCTTTAGTGCAGCAGGAAGGCATCTTCTCTTCATTAAACATTTTAGTATTAGCAATCATTCAGAATGCATGTGCTCTCCACCAAAGATTAGCCTTGACTATAGGGCACACATATTGAGATGAAGATTAGCCATTTTCTTCTTGTCCATGAGCGGATGCAACCCAATGATGTTGCCTTGACGAGAGGGTGCAGTCCACTGGAAAGAAAAGATGGGCATCGCACTCCTCTAAGTCAATAACTTTTACTATTGAATTAATCAACAGACAGACACCGACCTAGGATGACTCGATCATTAAACATTTTGGATTTGAAAACCTTCAGAAAGCACATGCTCTTCTCCCAAAAAGCACGTACTCTTCATCCAGCCTTCTCATTTGCTTATATGCTTCTTCTTGTGTGGCAGGAAGGCATCCTCTTTTCTTTTTTGCCTATCAGATTTCGATGGAGAAAGGGCAAAGTCCGAGCAAAATAAAAGGAAAAAGAAAAAGAGCACCAAAAAATAGAGCACCGAGGGAGAAAAATAGAAAGAATGCTGACTTAGAGAGCATTGAGGGAGCATCTGCTCCTTTGTCCGTCCCTCCGACACTTGTAGGAGTCGGTAGTGATCAACACGATGTGTTCTTGAGCTTCAGAGGCTTAGACACCCGCAAAGGATTCACCGATCACCTTTACCACGGTCTGGTCAATGCAGGGACTCCACCGATTTCTGTGTTCAGGGACGAAAACAGCCTTGAAATTGGTGAGGATTTTGATTCAAAGATTCTCAATGCCATTGCGCAATCTAAGATTTCGATCCTCATCATTTCCGAAAATTATGCTTCGAGCAAATGGTGCCTCCATGAGCTAGTTCATATCATGAACTACAAGAAGAGCATGTCGCACACGGTGATGCCCATTTTTTACAGAGTGAACCCATCGGATGTGCGGTATGTAAAGGGAAAATTTGGGGAAGCCTTCCATTTGCATGAAAAGCGTTTTGATAAGAAGGATATCCAAGAATATAAACAAGCCCTTACAGAAGTGAGTCACTTAAATGGATGGGAATCTGAGAAATTTGCTAACGGGTATTTATCTTCCACCTATACTTTTTTTTCTTAAGTTTCTTTATTAAGCAAAACTAACGTGATAATGATGAACTGCTATTGAGATTTACATTTTGATGACCTATTTAATTATTCATTAATTATATTGAAAATTAGGATTATTTTTTTACCCCCAAACAAAAAAATAATTTTCTCAAATTGCATGAGCGTATAGGTTTTAGGAGCATTTGCATTGATAGCACTAGAATTTAGTAAAAGTCTTAAAAAATAACAATAATATTATTAATTATTAATAAAACGGAGTGGGGCCGGGCCAGGGCTGGGCCTGCCCGGCCCCCTTCTTTCCTTTCCTTTTTCTGTTCCACTCGGGCCCGGCCCAACCCTCCCTCTTCCTTTTATTTTCTTTTCAGCCCAGCCCTCTTCTTTCTTTCTTTCCTTCTTCCTGTCTTTCCCTCACGCGGCTGGACCGCCGCTGGTACGGGAGGAACAGTGAACACGGCGACTGAGGCAGAGCAGGGAGAGAGGGGCGTGATTTCCGGTCGGGGCCAGGCCGGCAGCGCAACTGGCGGTGGCAGAAGCCATGCACGCCTGCCGGTCGCCGTTAAGAGGAGAGAGGGCCGTGAGTCGTAGGGGGTCCGAAGAGAGACCAAGGGGGAGAGAGATATCGGGATTTTTAGGGGGAGAGAGTCCGAGAGAGAGAATGACTGGGTGAAGCGAGAACGAGATTCCCGCTCGCTCCCGGGGATATTTTCTTTTCCGTCCGACGTCCTCCAGAGTCCTTCACTAGTCGTTTCCAAACTGTGGCCGGTTCACCACCTCGTGTGACCCAAATCCGACTGGCCAAGACAAGAAGCGGAGTGCTCGTCCGGTTCTCCTCCTTCAAGCGCCCTTTTGCCCCGTCGCTTCCTGGGGAGCATCCCCTTCTCACCGACTCGCCGAACAATACCCAGCCAGCCAATACCCCCGTTGTCTTGCGTGTTTCAGTCAAACCGGGTAACGAGGTTCGCTTTCGTTGGCTCATGTGCGTGCTGAGAACGAACGGGCAGTCCCCGGTCAATCTTGAGTGCTGAGTGTTGATTTTCTTAGGTCTGGACTTGAACCTGAGTCTTGAATGGGTCCATTGTTCCCCCTCAGTCGATGCCATGGCGGATGTTTTTTTTTTTTTTTTTGGTCAAGATAAGATAAATATAGATTTTGCCTAAAAAAATACAAAAAGGAGGCCCGGCACTCAAAATGACAAAAGTCAAAAAAGAGTGTAAGGGTATGGTAGTTCCAAAAAGACCAACCGTAAAAACCAACAAAAGAAGCAAAGGACCACCACCGGTCATGATTGGCGATGAAGGTATACTGTTGGTGGTGGCACTCACCGGTAGTGTTGGTGGTAGACAATGAGCTCGATAAAGAAGTTCCGGCGGTGGATTATCGGTGAATAATGGCGTGCTCTCGACAAGAACAGTGGGTTCTCAGTGAAGGAGGAGAATGGAAAAGAAAACAAAATAAAAATAGAAGAAGGCTGGAAAATAGGCAATGTGCAGACGTTCGTGAGAGGAGGATGTGGAGTTGGGCTTTGGGCTTTTGCTTAGGAGACCTTGGGCTTAGTTCAGCCGAATAGCGAGATGGGCTGGTCAGGCTTTAGGCTAGGCTAGCTGAAATTGGGCTCGCTGGTTGGGCTGGATTGAAGAAAAGGGAATTATAAAGAGACAGGAGTCTGGGCCTTGAACAAATTGGGGCTCAGAGCCCAATCGCGATCGCGGCCCGAGCCGGCAACACTGTTCAGCGAGTTCCCGACCCGAATCCATTTTCATATTATTTTATTAAAGAAGATATTTGATATTAACAAATTTTAAAAATATATTTTCTTAAAAAAATTATTCTATGAAGATTAGGAAAAGCTTTTAAATTAAATTTCAAGTAGTTTTCTCTTAAAATGCACAAAAATCATTGATAAAAAAAAATTATACTCAAAATTGAACAAGTTCTTAGGGCTTTACAATAAGATTTGAATGTTTTTAGAGACAAATCTTCAGTTGTTGTTTGCGTATTTCTATTTTGATTATCACTTGATTATGCATTTCCAACATGTTGATTGTGGTTTCCTTTTAACCTAGTTGTGATTGACATTTTTCTTAATTTTTAGCATTGGATTTTGTTTTCCCTCGAGTCATTGGTTGCTAGTTGTTATTTTAATTATCGTGGACCACATGATCACCTTACATGGATATGTTTAAAGTCAATCCGTATTGCTTGAAAAATATGTTCTTGAAATAAACAAGTTTAAGTATCGAAAGGGCATCGTTGAGTAATTAGTCTGATTAAGTTTTTATCTTGAAGTCAATGCACTTGAGAGAGAGACTCACTTGGTGACTTAACATACCTCACTCGGTTTCTAAGTGACTTCTCATTAGAAAATCCTCATAGTGTCAATGTGACTTAACATCGAATATCCCAACATCGCGCAAGGTATGAGCTTGGAAAAGCTTACACCTAATCGAGAGCCATAGCCCGCCTTTTAAATAATAACTCTAAACCTATCGTCTTTCCCTCCTGATGGAAAAGGATAGGTCATGACAACTACTTCCACTACAAGCTCACAAAATATCCCAAAAATTTCCCAATGAATAACCATAGTGGCCCATGGCCCAAAGACCACAAACTAGTACTTCCCAAGATTTCCCCTAAAAATCACACTTAATAACAAGTAAAACCTTAGGATCCCATAATTAGTCTTCCAAAGCTTGATAACCACTAGTTATATTAACCTCCTAGTACTTCACACCGATCATGTAAAAATTCAACACCCGTTGCTGCCGGTACCCCCATTGCTAGGTGATCTATAAGTTAATTATAAGTCCTCCATTTAGGCTTGGGGATACGCTGGCCTTGGAGGGGGTAACCTCCCCTCCTCCTGAACTTTTTGTAATCAAAATAATCGATCTCCTATCCTTCAACTAGCAGTGACCACAACCCTTACAACAAAATTTTACTTCTATAGATTCTCAATTTTCTAAGTGCACCACCTCATCTTCTTTCAAAAAAATCTATTTATTGGCTAGAAGAGAAAGGGAAAAATGAAATGACTGCTACACCATCATCCTCCATTGTTATTCTCAAAACCAAAACATTTTGCATGTTAATTGATTTCATCCCTCCTTTGCATATATGTGGGATTATTTTGATGAGATTACGTAAAACCATGAAGTTATAATGAGTTTTGTTGTTTGACAGGCGTGAAGGAGAATTAGTGGAAGAAGTTATTAAAACTATTTTGAGCAAGTTGAGACATAATTTTCAGCTTGATGTTCCTGAGCTAGTTGGGGTTGACGATCATGTGAACAAAATTATGAAGTGGGTAGGCACTCCTCCCAATCATGCTCAGATGATTGGAATATACGGCATGGGTGGGATCGGTAAAACGACTCTTGCCAAGGTTATCTACAATGAGTTGTTGAATGAGTTTACTCATCGTAGCTTTCTTCCAAACATTCGAGATACAGCTCACTGCAATGGTATTCCCTATCTACAAAGTCTACTAATTAATCAAATACAGCCAAAAGAAGATCAAGTTCGTATAGTTGATGATGGAATTAGTGTGATCAAATCTAGATTAAAAGGAAAAAAGGTTCTCATCCTTCTAGATGATATTGATCACCAAGATCAACTAAATGCTCTAGCTAGAGAACGTGATTGGTTTAAGACAGGAAGTATCATCATTGTTACAACTAGATATAAAGCTGTTCTTGATCAATCTAAATTCCAAGTAGACTATAAGTGTAAATTGGATGAATTAGATGAGGTGCATTCTTTGATTTTATTTAAAAGACATGCATTTCGCATGGGCCATTGTTCGGAGGATTTTGAGCCTATCTCTCATGATATTTTATCCACCATGGGTGGGCTTCCCCTAGCAATCAAGGTCATAGGTTCCTACTTGTATGGAAAAACTGATATGAAAGTTTGGCAAGATATGTTGAAGAAATTAAGAAACCAGCCAGATAAAGATGTCAAAAAAATATTGAAAATAAGTTATGATGCATTGGAACCTGGACATCAGGAGATTTTTCTCGATATTGCTTGCTTCTTTATTGACAAAGATAGCAAATATGTCATGTACATGTGGGAGGATTGTAAGTTTTATCCCAATCAAGGAATTGAAGAGTTGAAACTAAGGTGCTTGATAAAAATTGAAGCTAATGGTAAATTTGGGATGCATGATCAATTGAGAGATCTTGGAAGGAGCATTGTTTGCCAAGGTCAATCGCTTGAGAGACATAGTAGATTATGGGAAAGTAATGAAGCCTTCAAAGTACTAATGGAAGAAAAGGTAACAAATAGCACTCCTTTTTCTTTCCTCTCCTTCATAGTTTCATATATTAAATCTGATCTATTGTAATCTTTTATCTAGCATGGACATATGCTTTTTTGTTTCTAGAAGAAAAACTATTTAAACATCTTTTCATTGTAGATTAAATGTGATAGATATTTGGATTATAAATGTTCCAAGATGAAAAGGCTATATACAAAAACTTAATCTACAATTAGTTTAAGATTCTTTAGCTAAGATTCTACACTAAGGCTCAGTTTATTTTGCCAAAAAAAAAAATTGATTTAGAAAATATGTTCCTAAAAATGATTGATTATATCTTTTACAAAAATGAATAAACGAAATATATTTTCATTATTTACAAAAATATTTGGACATAAATTATTGGTGATAATAAAATATTTTCCATGAACTAATTAAGCGATATAAGCAATTTTTTTAAGGGGAAATATATTTCCCAAATCATTCAATTTCTGTGAAACAAACATAACCTAAAAATCTCGTTTACTTAAAGCAAGTAATTTTCATATTTAGTTGAATATATTGGAAATATGAAACAGTCCAATAATAAAGAGACGAAATAAAACCATCATGAATCAAATGAATGAACATTCTTGGTTTAAAAAAAGATAAGAGTATATGTGCTAATTACGATAACTAATAATTAAGCAAAAGAGTGACATTGAACCAAAAAGGTACCAATTTCACACTAAGCATGTGTGCCTGCTTTCTAGTATGGCCAAATATACCGATGTGCTCCTAAAATTTATTTTTTATTTTTTTGTCCAATGGCGCTCCTATGATTTGAGAAGCCTATGTTTGATATGTTTTGTCTCCATTTTGATTATGAAAATACCCGTCCCATCTACTCGTTATACTTATCCCTTTTCATTCTTCTTTCCTCTTAATAGATACAATAGCAAAAATCGCCTTAAGCACTATATTACGAAAATCTTACCATTTTGTCAAGGCTACATCACGTTGACC
Source organism: Eucalyptus paniculata subsp. matutina (assembly GCA_017140255.1). Lineage (NCBI taxonomy): Eukaryota > Viridiplantae > Streptophyta > Magnoliopsida > Myrtales > Myrtaceae > Eucalyptus > Eucalyptus paniculata. The sequence continues at coordinate 45,749,072 of CM029436.1, read as the reverse complement.
TCGTTCAGTTTGTGGAAGGTGTATGATAAAGGGTAGATTTTCTTATCTTTCTTTCTTATTTCTTTTATTACCGTTGTCTTTTTCTTTTTTATTTATGATATATAATTTTTTTAACTAAGTTCATCTTTTACTTAGATTGTCGTTGATAATGTCATTTCATTGTTTAATATTTTGTCCATTTGGGGAATCATAGGTTAATAACTGATCAATTGTGAGGAATTAGCCCTCGCAATTAACCAAGAGATGTTGGGCAAAGGAAAAAAGCTTTATATTCTTGATTTAATTTGTATTAGCTCGTTCACATAACTCAATATCACACTTTTTTGTCAATTCAATAACTACTCTTAACGTTAGAAGAAAGAGCACAGCATATAGGCGTTTAAAAAAATATTAAAAAAAGTCAAATATATTTGAGCAGAGATAAATGTTGAAAGATGTTAATTAGTTTAGGAAAATATTTAAATGATAGTAAGATGTGGGAAATTTTAATTTTATTTTGGAAATCGAAACATTTATGGGACTAATTTCCAATAAAATATATGCACATTATGTCGAAACTTTCACTGAAAGTTCGAGATTTGAAATCCTCTTTTCAATAAAGTGGAGATTTTGTTTTTAGGTAACATGCAGTAGAGATTAATTTAAAAGTAACAATTATACCCACCGCAGGCTTTTCACTAGTTAATATTTAAATTACAGATAACCACAAACGAGGCAAACTACAAATTGTAAGAAGTGTATCATTAATGAGTTTCACCACCGTCGCTTTTTAAACATCCTTTACAAGAAAAGTTTCAGTTCTCAAAGCGATTTATTAACATTTCATAAGAATAGTTAATGAATTGGAAACCGGTACTTCCTTAGCTACTTAATAAGGGACCAATGGCCCCTGTGGGCACTGTTTAACAAATTCTTTTAAGAGGTGACGAATATTTTATATGAAAATCTATAGGTCAATATTTATATGCTTTTCCTTGGATAAAAGAGAAGTGCATGAGCTACAAAATTCGGGGAAAAAAAAACTAAAGGTAAAATATTGAGGTACGTTTGTCTTAGATTTTTTAAGGCAAGAAGTAATTTTCTTTTTACTATCATGTAAAGATTGGAAATATTGTTCAAATTTCGAAAGATTATAAAAATATTAAAAATTCATTTACCTATTAATACTTATATATGGCGAGGATAGAAAGACAACAAATTGTGCGAGTCCAAGAACTAAAAAGGAAAAATTTAAAAACTTAAAAGCCAATCCAAACACTGATTTGGTTGAAATAATGTGCAGGGAACTAAAGAGATCCATGCGATGCGTCTACAACCCCCACCTCCCATGTTCAATGGCTATACGTACACAAATAAACAATTTAATAACTTACGGAACTTAAGGTACCTCACACTTTGCAACGCAGCTTTAAGTGGAGACTTTAACAATTTGTTTTCCGAGTTAAGATGGTTTGTCTGGAGCCATCGACCTACACTCGAGCCGTCATTTTCGACATTCAATTTGCGTCTACCAAAATTAGTGGTGATGAAGTTGTACTGTAGCCCTCTCACAGAGGATTGGAGAGGATGGAGTTCAATCATGGTAAGATAGAACAAAGGACATTTTTGGTAATTTTTTTAATGTTTTATTTTGTTGATTAACTCAACTTTTGACATTTTATTCTCCGCTTTATAGATGGCAAAGCGGCTGAAAGTCCTCGACCTTAGATATTGCAACTTAAGATGTACTCCTGACCTCTCGGCTTTCATAGAGTTGGAGATTCTCGTATTGAGTGAGTGTTTGAAATTGAAGCAAATCCACCCTTCTATTGGCAAACTCAAGGCCCTCATTTCCTTGGAATTGCAAGACTGTAGTCTCGAGGAGCTACCAAAAGAAGTGGGTGGATTAGGAAAACTAAAAGAACTACATTTAGAATCTTTAGATGTTATTACAGAGATTCCTATGTCAATCGGCTCTATGAGGAATTTGGAGAAATTGAAGGTCAAAGGGTGTGTGTCATTGAATGGAATTCCGAGCTCATTTGGGAATTTACAAAATTTGCAACATCTACACATTTGGGATTCTCCTGCTAAAATATTTCCTAGTGTTATTGGAAGGTTGAAAAAACTGCAGAGCCTTGATCTTCAATGCTGCAATGGGGAAATTCCACTTGAAATTGGTGAGTTGCCTTCTCTCCGATCCCTTAGGCTAAGTGGTTCTCCAATGATCATGGGGAGGCCGATAGTGCTTCCTTCTGGCTTGACAAGTCCCAGTTTGCCGTGGCTTTCTTGCCTAATCCACCTAAAAGAACTTTATCTTTCTGATTTCGAAAACCTTGAATACATTCCGAAGCTCCCCTCAAGCCTCTCGAGACTTGTCGTGCACTCTTGTCCCAAGGTGATATTGCCTAAGCTCGTGGAATTGAAGTACTTGGTAGAGTTGTCAATACAACGCTGTAATTCCATTGAAAGATTGGACCTTGCACAATTAAATCTTCTTGAACGATTACAACTTGAATATTGTTATAAGCTCGTTGAAATTCAGGGCCATGATGATTGGGAGTCCTTGAAGGAGATGGTTATAGATCAATGTGGGTCCATTCAAAAGCTATTCCTTCCAAAGTGGTTGAAGGAATTAAAGGTTAAATTCTGTAATAATCTAATTGAAATAAAGGTCCCCAATGATTCAAAGTCCTTGGAGGAGATATATATAAGTCACTGCACGTCCATTCAAATGTTGACCCTTCCAAAATTACAACGTTTGAAGCGATTAAAGGCTAAACGTTGTGACAATTTAGTTGAAATTCGAAATCTTGATCAGGCGGAGTTCTTACAGGTGTTAAGTATTTGTGCATGTAAGTCTATTGAAAGATTACCTGATCTACCATGCACCTTGAAAGAGTTGAAGATCAATTGGTGTACCTATTTACGTGAGGTTGAGAGCCTTGAGAGATTCTTGTCTTGCCGATTTATATACATTATAGGTGGGAAAAGTGCCAAAATGGTCCTAAACCTTTTGCCTTTGTGCCAATTTGGTCATAAACCTTTTTTTGGTGCCGATTCAGTCCTAAACCTTTCTAAGTTGTGCCAATTCAGTCCTTTCCGGCCAATTTTAGCCGGATTTTGCTGACTGGACACCGGCCGGTTGACGTGGCATGATCGGCGCTGACGTGGACAACTTTTAATAATTTTTTAAAATTTTTTAATTTTTAAATTTTAATTTTTATTTTTTTTTTTTTTTTATTTTTCCTCTAGCCGGTCGCGAGGTCCCGGCGACCGGCCGTGAAGCGACCGCCGGCAAGGGCGAGGCCGACCTCGCCGGATCCGGGCGAGGTCGAGCCTCGCCGGCCATGGGCGAGGGCCGGCGAGGGCAAGCCTCGCCCATGGCCGCCTCGCAGATCGGAGCCAAGGGCGAGGCGGCCATGGGCGAGGCTCGCCCTCGCCGGATCCGGGCGAGGTCGAGCCTCGCCGGCCCTCGCCCATGGCCTGATCTGGCGAGGTCGGGCGAGCCTCGCCCATGGCCGCCTCGCCGGATCCAGCCATGGGCGATGGGCGAGGCTCGCCCTCGCCGGATCCGGGCGAGGTCGAGCCTCGCCGGCCCTCGCCCGACCTCGCGAGATCGGGCCATGGGCGAGGGCCGGCGAGGCTCGACCTCGCGGGATCCGGCGAGGGCGAGCCTCGCCCATGGCCGCCTCGCCGGATCCAGCCATGGGCGAGGCTCGCCTCGCCGGATCGCGAGGTCGAGCCTCCGCCGCCCTCGCCCATGGCCTCGATCCGGCGAGGTCGGGCGAGGGCCGGCGAGGCTCGACCTCGCCAGATCCGGCGAGGCGAGCCTCGCCCATCGCCCATGGCTGGATCCGGCGAGGCGGCCATGGGCGAGGCTCGCCCGAGGCGGCCATGGGCGAGGCTCGCCCTCGCCGGCCCTCGCCCATGGCCGGCGAGGCTCGACCTCGCCAGATCCGGCGAGGTCGGCCTCGCCCTCGCCGGCGGTCGCCTCTGGCCGGTCGCCGGACCTCGGCGACCGGCTAGAGGAAAAAAAAAAAAAAAAATTAAAAGTATTTAAAAAAATAATTTTTTAAAATATTAAAATATTATTAAAAGTTGTCCACGTCAGCGCCGATCAGGCCACGTCAGCCGGCCGGCGTCCAGTCAGCAAAATCCGGCCAAAATTGCCGGAAAGGACTGAATTGGCACAATTTAGAAAGGTTTAGGACTGAATCGGCACCAAAAAAAGGTTTAGGACCAAATTGGCACAAAGGCAAAAGGTTTAGGACTTTTTTGGCACTTATCCCCATTATAGGTTGCAGCAACCTAGAAAAACTACCAAACCTATCGAAATTTGAAAATTTAGAGGATTTCACGATCGTTGATTCTCTTCGACTTGTAGAGATTCCTGGGATTGGAGGATCAAAATCTTTAAGAGAAATATCTATCGTTGGTTGTGAATCATTGGAGATTTTGCCAGATTTATCGGGATGTGAGAAATTACAATGTCTAGATATAGCAAGGTGCGAGAAACTTACTCGGCTTCAGGGACTTGAAAAGTTGGATTTAGCTGAGTTGAGAATTTATGGGTGCGGTTCGTTGGAAATACCGGAATTGCCTCAAACACGCGTCAAGAAATATGATTCTGGTGGTGGAGACGGGTACGAGGTAGGGCGGAACAAAATCAGATTGCAGTGATAATGATGTGCTTGAATTTTATACCATATTACAACGGCGAGGCTGGTCATGTTTCCTTAACAGAGGTAAGTAAGCAGTAAAACTGCCATTCATGTTGTGAGATTCGCGACCTCCTTTTGACCAGCATCTTCCAGCAGAGCTCGGGTTTCGGCATGGAGGGGACACCAAACCCGCGCAGAGTTCGCGGATCCGTCGATCGGCATCCCGGAGGAGTCACGGCACACCCACGACGCAGCGCCGGCAGCTTCTCTTTCCAGAAACCTGACTTGTACTCGCGAATCTGACCGGATTTCTTGAGCCCATGCGCAGAGGAGGAACAGGTGCCCAACGGTTTCTTGGTTCTGCTGGCAAAGAGGGCAAACCGGGTCAGGTACTATGTTTTTTTTTTCCTGCTTTTTTTAGGAGGTTATCCTTTGTAAGTTAGGCATTTTGACAAATAGTCCATTAGAAACATCCTGAGTTTGGGTGGGACATCTAGTGTCCATAATTTATTCCAGAGTTCTGTGGGGGCTGGTCGGAGGAGGAGGAGGAGGAGGAGGAGGAGGAGGGTGGTTGTATGCCTGCTGATGAATTGTCTCGTCTGAGTTGGTTATACCCATTTTTCACTGAATACAACCCCGATTCAGCCCCTGTCCAGACCACTCTATCTGCCTCCTTCTCCTTCGGTAAAGGAATAGATGTCATCTCCTTCACTGCTTTGTCATCAAACAGTCGCCTAAGTGTTTGCTCATCCCAATTAGGCACATTTTTGTCTATAAGATCAGCAACAAACACTGGGCCATTGCAATTCGCTGGGCCTCCAATAACCGCCGACGGTAATCGCTTGTCCTCCCTCATGTTAATGGATTCGCCATTACCCACGGGCCACATAGGGTGCGTTTGTTTGTGTTTCAAAAAATTGTTCTGGGAATAGAAATAAAAAAAAAAAAACTATTTCTGTTTCGGGGAACAATTTTTGACCAGAAAGACGCGTTTGGTAAACTTGTTAGGGAATAAAAAAATGAATAAAACACGTTTGATAAATTTATATTCTTTTTTTGTTTCTTTTAATTTTTAAATATTTTTATTTTATTTTTCTTTTTTTCTTTCTTTTTTCTTTTTTCATTTTTTCTTCTTTTGGCCGGTCGCCAGCCATGCCGAGGCCGGCAACCGGCCGATGGGGGCCAGCAGCCTCACCTAGCCACGGCGAGGCTCGGCCTCACCGGATCTGGGCGAGCCCGAGCTCGCCCAGCCAAGGTGAGGCCGAGCGTCGTCGGCGCGGCGAGGCTCGGCCTCGCCGGGCCGGTGACGCTCCAAACGAGGTCGCCTGGGGCCCTCGACAGCCGGTCGCCGAGGCGCCAAAGAAAAAAGAAGAAGAAAAGAAAAAAAAAAAGAGAAGAAAAGAAAGGAAAGAGAAAATTTCTTTTTCAAAAGTGTTTCCGAAACAAAAAAAAACAACTTTTTTTTGTTTCTTATTTCCGTTCAAATTTTGTTCCGGGAACAAAAAAACAGATTTTAAACAAAAATGCAAACAAACGCATTTCTGTTCTTTTTTTGTTCCCAGGAACAAAAAAACAAAATTTTTGTTCATAAACATAACAAAAGAACACAACCATGCACGCCCATAGTCAACTCAGAAATGGCATTTCTACCCATGATCAGGCTCTGCCATCCGCAGGATGGTCTAGTTCTTTTCCCGGCATACTAGAAATCGGTGTTTGGAAAATAAATTCCTTCCAAAAGTTTACTCCATAGTACAGATGGAGACTGAATGATCCTCCATCTGCACCTGCTGCTGTACTTGGACTGGCAGTAGAATGTTTTCACCAACATTTGTAAGACACTTTCTTCTATCACCATATTATTGTTGAACGCATTTCTCCTAACCCTCTGTTTTGGAATATCCTTTTAAGGTTCGTCCTAGATGATCTATCTGGATCTAGATAAGGTATCTGCTGGTGGTGAACATGAATTATTTTCCTTATAGATAAGGTATCTTCTCATCTAATTTTCCAATCAATCCTTCTGATCTTTTCTCTACTCATTCTGTTTAGAATATGCAGGACCACTAGAGTCTATCTGTGGAGCCAATATTCTTTTTGTCGGTCATTGTTGTGGCAATGACAATCAATTCTCATGAATAGGTGAAGTTATGCTTTGCTTCTCTTTCAATCTATATTTTTTATCCACATTTTCTCTATTCAACCGGATTGCATGACGACCTTACTTATGGACACTTTACTTAAATTTTTTGTTTTGTGAAATTTTTGTCGTGAATGTATGATTATGCAGTGTTGGTGGTGAAAGATGATGGAAGTAGGTGCAGAATTTGCCATAATTTAGAAGTCTTAACGTTCATCAGAGACTTCAAGATATATGGTTTCGCTGAGCTTGAAAATTGGTAAACTCCAGATGAAGCTCAGCTAGGGATCAATTTTACTAGCTGAGCTTAAAATGCTCAAAGTCAGAAGAATTCTCTCGGCTAAAGCCATTCTTTAATCTGCACATTCTTTGCTATTGCTAAGGACTTCATTTATTTTTGGAGGACCTACTATAGCAGCGGATGACACACTTATATCATCACCGGAGGTAAGGCATCTATGATAATGAAACATGACATTACGCCTGCGCCTTAAATTGCTTCTGGCTTTTCACCTTTTTGCATACTAGTTGGTATTCTCCTCTGATTGTCACAGCAATCAGTCCTACTTCTTACGATAAATGTGGGACAATGGAACTTCTGGTTTTGGATGTAATTGACCATGCGCAATAACGAATAACTCTTGAGTCTTGATGAAGGTCCAGAATATGTAGTTAAAGAAGTATCTCAAGTCTATGGTGAAGGTGATGACATTTATTGATTGCTTGTGTAATGCATGTGCTAATGTCTATAATGTGTTATGCTTCTTATTGTGATATAAGGTTTACTAGTTTTTGTTTCATGAAAATAAGGAGCAAGCAATAGGAACTCAAAAATCATGCATGTGCTTGTCTTCAAGACATTTTTATCTCCCAATCGCTTGTCATGCTAATTATCTTATATATTGCTTCTGTGATTACTCCTTTAGAATTATAAAGAACAGTTCTTATGCGAGTCCCCGACTCCTTCTACAACCGACATTATGGTTGTTGATTTCATGCATTAATCTAAATCATGATTCTGTAGGTCGGCCAGACTTGCTGCATTAAATTCGTTATTTAGGAGTGCTGCGGCCTGACATTGCTCCTCTCCCTCACCATGCCTCAAGCCCACGACCTTGAGATTTGATTCTCTTTCATGACCAACCACAAAGGCCAGCAAGAAGGCTGGTGCTGCAGACAAACATTACCCGGCACCTGCAATGGCGTGGGTCATCATTGCAGCTCATTGATATAAGCGTTTGGTTCATCTGCGCCAACATTGACGGGAGTCGTTCGAGCCACACACAAGTCTCTGCAATCTAGGCTATAGGAGACTCTTTGAATATCTCAATTCGTTTTCAGCAGTTGTAAAGTGCACCCACTTGTTATACCTGTGCACGTAGATGTGAGGAATTTGCCTATTTTTTCCTGCTCTTGTTGATTTGAGATACTAATGACTATACCATGGAACTTATTTCAAATTTCTGCGTTACGCCAATATAATCAATCTTATTCCTTTAGCAGGGAAGATTCACTAGAGATTAATTTGGGAGTGAAAACAATTCAGGCTTTTAGGGACTGCTCCGTGGTCTCTAAAAACGATTGAGGGGGAGATACCCTTGTGGGAATGCTCAGGCCGCCTCAGATATAGTGAAACAACGACCGCAATAGCCTTCTCCCGTTCCATATTTCAACAGAGGAAGCAAATTATGAAGGATCTTCCGAAGACGTCTGACCGTCCCTAGCGGTGGTCTTACGGGACGGGTCTCAAAGTCGTCCTCTATGAGTTGGGCGACGGTCCCCGTGAAAAGTCTCCCATCTCCTTTTTCTCGTAGTGTAGGGATTAGGGAACAACTCCGGGAAAGAAAATAACTCTTATATAATGTAACCATAATATCGTTAACGGGCTGCGAGGGTAATCTTGAGTCAAATAATTAAAGGCAAGAATTTCAAAGCCTTGAATTAATAACTCTAGGGGTCAGGTATGGGACTTGAGGTCATGCTCTTTCAAATCCATCGTATAGAACTTGAATCGTTCTTGATATATCATCACTAAATGACAATGGTTTCCATTATTGGGCAAAGCAAGCTTGCTACATTCCTTTTCTTAACGTTTCTTTCGGACTGAGCACTAATGCTTTATTTATTTTGCAAAAATGCATGATTTTGAAAATATTTTTCCCAAAAATAATCGCTTGTATCGTTTAAAATAATTACTCAATGAAAAACATTTTCATTGTCGACAATAATTTTATGTTTATATATTTTCGTTGATGATGAGAATACTTTTCGCTTATTCATTTTTGCAAGCAATACAAAAAATCGTTTTTAAGAAATATTTTTCAAATTATTTATTTTTTACGAAATAAACGAAATCTAAATCCAATTGCATCATCAAAGAGCTTCCTGGATATTCCGGTCCACTTCCATTCACAGTCGTGACCAGGTAATTTGCAAGTCGTTAGGCATTCAAAATGCATGCGAGGCCACATGCTTAAAGCAGTTTTTATGCATAAGCGAATCAGATAAGCAATTGCTATTCTATTTTGAACCACCTATTGGTCAAGAACAGGATTGTCAATCACAAATTGGATTTCTTCCGCATGCTTGGTAGTGCCTCTTTTATCTATTTATATATGTCTCTGCAAATGAATTGCGAAAGGGAATACTTTAGAAAGTACTCGCTAGGCTCTCGTTGAAAAATACTTAGTAAAGAATATTTCGATTGTTAAAGTAATTAAGGACATAAAAATGCTAAGAAGGGACCCAGAGCAACGGAGACCTCCTGACCACGCATTCCGATTGCAGGATTTTGGCAACCAGAAAATCAAACTGACAAAATCAATTGCCAAAAGTGGCCCTTATGCCGTAAAACCACAAAAAAAGAGCTAAAAGAGTTTAACATTATAAAAAAAAAAAATAGTGAATACCGTCCTCTATATTAATTTAATATAGAGCTAAATGAATTTAATTTACAGCGTCACTCTCTAAATCCATACTCAGAATTTAGGGAATACCGTCCTCTATTTTAATTTAATAAATCCTTTTGTCGGTCAAACATAAAACCAAAGTTCAGAGTGATGTGAATTAATCAAAACGAAAGTTTCATAAAATCCCATTTTGATAGCCTTCACTTGAGTAATCTAAAATAGTGTTGCATGCCGCCCCAAATGGCTCTCCTCGTGATCCGATTAAGTTTCCTCATTCTCGGAACCTAATTTGGTATTAAAATGGGGTGAGCAAAACCATGGCTCATAATTGACAATCACCACTTCTATGTGATCAAGCATAAATTATGCAGATTCTTTTTTTCTTTTTATAAAATTGTCGAAGAAGACATTTGAAGAGATAGGTTAACCGACGCTCTACTCTATCACTTATAGCGGAAGAGCCGATCTCGCACCATTGATACAACAAGATCGGAGGGTTGCTGAAGTCTTCGGGAATTCTTCCAGGTTTTCAGATATGGGACGGGTGCGTTATACGCTGGTGATTACTCGTAAAGCAATGAACCCTTCCATTTCTATAGAAGATGTCGATTGATTGGCGAACAAGGAGGGTGATCTCGTCTTCGACGAAATAGCAATGGCCATGAAGGGGAAGTTCCTCAAACATTACAAGGACATTCTACCGGTTCTTTTTGCAGCCACTGTCTTGGGTCTGAGGTTCAAGTTAGAGGGGCGTGAACTCTTCCTGATCCATGTTACCAGAGTTTGGGACTGGGTGAGGAGTTCCAAGTGGAATACTAATTGGCGATGGCGATGAGTTGCTCCTGAACATGTATACAACATATGTTGGTCCATTCAATAGGAAGAGTTCCATCCTGTGGACGGAGAATGCAGCCTCATGGAGCAATGCCTAGAAACCTATATGGTCTCTCCTTGATAAGAAGAAGACATCTCACAGCATTCTGTTAGGTCTTCACCTTCATGTCTACCAATGAGTTGGAGATGCACTTGGGAACAAACAACTCCAAATACATGGATAGAGTTGACGATTACAACATTGACATTCAAAAAAGCTAAGAGGCAAGCAATCTCTTTTTCGATTCTTTCCATCAAGGCTGGTGACTTTCCATACCAGAGTATACAGTATCTTTGGATTCCATGTTAGTACTAGCCAACAAATCCTTAAAGATAAAGGTCCTGATTATTTGCAGGCATGATTGGTTTTTACAAGAATTGCCTCTAGAGAAATGGTCCTAATATGAATAAGAGGACAACGACAATACCGTATTATGCAAATTGTGGTGAGGGATATAGTCTTTTTAAGGGATAAGTACACTAATGGTGCCATAAGTTGTGTACGGCGCTCACTTTAGTGCCAAAAATTTCCGCCAGATCACTTAAGTGCCAAATCGGAGGAAAAACGATCACTTTGGTGCCACCGACGATAGATTCCGGCCAGAATGATTACGTGGCTTTTATATTTAAAAAAAAAAATCGAGAAGCCTTTAAAACGATGTCATTTTCCGTCTTCATTAAGAAAACGATGTCGTTTTGTTGTCCTACGTGGATAACCTCACAAAAACGACGCCGTTTTTTTATTTTATTTTATTTGGAGAATGAAGTTAGGGTTTTTTTGTCCGCCATTGCTCATCCACCGTCGCTTGGCCACCGTCCCTCAGCCACCGTCACTTGGCCACCGTCCCTCGGCTATCGTCGCTCAACCGCCATCCCTCGACCTCCATTGCAGTTGCTTGTCACAGCAAGACAAAAGAACAAAAAAAAAAAAATGAACAGAAAATCCCGAGAGAGAGGGAGGTGTCGACGATGAGGGCAGAGGAGAGGATGGCGGGGCCACAGCCGCCGCCTTCGTAGCAACTGGCTTCGTCGACAACCTCCGTGGTGTTCCAGATCTTCGCGGCTACCATTAGTCGGATTGCTCATGCTTCTCGAGATTCTTCAAGGTCTCGTTTCCTCTGCACCCAACAATATTTCTTGGGAAAACGCGGTGGTGAGGCTGAGATTCGGGGATTTGAAAGGTTGATAAGGTGATTGAAAATGGGGGAAAACTCGCGAAGGCAAATGCGTGGTTTCTTTTCTGGAAAATTACTGGTGTTGATGGTTCTGCGCTGCTGGTGTTGTTGATTCAGTGCTGTTGGTGTTGTTGGATCTGTTCGGGGAAGAAGACGAATCTGCTCGGGGAAGAAGACGACACAAAACAGCATCGTTTGAGGATTTAGGGTTTTGAATTTGGGGGAAAGACACAAAACGGCGTCGTTTTGGTGTTAGGATGCTAAAACGACGTCGTTTGAAGGCCTAAGTGATCCAATGGAAGTTCCGGCGAGCCACATCAACATAAGAAATTAATAAATAAAAAAAGGCCACGTCAGATTTTCGGCCGATCGGATCGGCGTTCGCACCAAAGTGAGCGTTTTTCAAATTTTTTTGCACTTAAATGATCCGACGGAAACTTTTGGCACCAAAAGTGAGCGCGCTACAACAACTTATGGCACAATTAGTGTACTTATCCCGTCTTTTTAATGTGATAATTGTTAGAGCACCAATAATTGTATTTTATTTTTTCCAACCACGTCTAAATGTACTCGTATTTCAATTTGGTTTGATTGAACTGAGCGTTTTTTTATTTTTATTTTCCCCAATTAGTTTATCATTATGTGTAAATTTGAAAAAATATGTTACTTTATTTTAAAATTCATTTTTAAAAATAACCGGGCCCAGGCCAACCGTGCTTGCGTAGTGTTGGGCTAGGTATGCCCTATTGCCCAGTTCTCCTCACGCTTCGCCATGTGACCAGGCCCCAAAGTCTTATATATGTTGTGGGTAAGTCCTAGAAATCACATCGATTGTGATTACGCCTCATAACAGAACCGGTGTGTGAACATATTACATATCTCAAATATGGAGTTTGACCTTGAGCCCCAATCGAATATGTATAAATGCTGATAGGAGATATACTAGAAATATTTATCCACATCAAAATTTTCTATGCATGTCAAAAGTGACGACCAACTCAAAAATCCATTCAATACTTGATCCAACTTCATAAAAAAGATGCCATAAGATGGTTTAACTTTTTCCTTCGTTCTCAATGTACGTGCCATGCCATAACATAGGACTTGCCTTTATAATAATCCATGCAATGCGTTTTTCGCAGGAAAACGCGGAAGTGGTAAAAGTCACGTACCTCTTTTGAGCGCTAAATGAAACCCACAGGCCAACCACCTATTTCCTCGGCCCATAAACATAACCTACAGACTTTTTATCAGGAATTGCATTCTTTAAAATAGTGGCTAAACTCACTTGGGCCAAAAAGCCCATCAGATCAAAATTACGGAAATGCCCTTCTTGCCCCGATCTTGGGTCCATGGGCCCTATACGTTCCCAATGGTCCAAAAATTACTCAATGCCATGAAACATCCAGAATGCTCAATTTTTGCAGTAAAGAATTAATGTTTCTAGAAAAACAGATAAAAATTAGATTGTGCTAGTCTACTCTCTTCATTAATCGTACACAACCTCTACTTTAGCCGCTACCTACTCTATTTGTCTTCACATATGAGTTTTCTTCTGTTTTGTTCGTTCAAACTTGGCGTGCTGCAATTGAAAAATGAAATTGTGGGGGGAAGAGGTTAGGTGATTTCTGACCCTTTCAATCGAATGTCCGGCAACTTTTCATTGGCTTACTCATTTCCCAAAATTTGAATGATATGCCAACGAAGTTGCAATATAAAAATAACCTGGAAAAGAACTTGAGGAAGGTATGCAAGTTATTTTATGTACCATTAATAACATAATACTGACATGCTCTTGTCTATTTGGTGTTATCTAATGAATAGACAATGTATCAATCAAATTTTTAAATCAGAAAATTTGAAGAGAATTATTCGAAAAAATCATGTCAATTTAAATAGATTTGTTTTACATGAATTCATCGGCACGTGGGGCTAATGTGGAATAGATCAAAGATCAACAATCAAAAGTGAATACGATATGCTTGTCTTATTAAGCGATTAAGAAATTAAGAAATAAAATACTCGTCGTTCTGAAAGGACCAAGCCAACAAATCTGAATTGACTAGAGGGAAGATAAGACAATGACTAAAAGCATCCGCAACTGCTTCTAGTCAGTCAATTGCTAATTAATTAAAGATTTCACGTTAATCTTTTCTTGTTTGGTAGAAGATTTCATGTGCATACTTGTTCATAGAGATTAGTTATGAATCCCTTTATGCAGCAGAAAAACAACTTTTCGTTCAGCTTTTCCATCTCATGTTGCCATGGACAAAGGCAGAGTCGGAGAAAGCAAAAGTTTGATAAGACTTCATTCTCTTTTTCACTGTAAAAAGATTTTGAGTTTTTTCATGAAATTAGTTGAATTGGTATTAATTTGGATACAGCAAAATAATTTTATTAGATCAAATTAAGTACCTCTCAATTTCCCTTCTTTAGAAGTAAGTCCAGACACTTATCAGGATTGTTATTACCAAAAAGAGATAGACCTAATAGTAGAGTTCAATCATTCCATCCATACCAAAGAGTTATTTCTCAAGCATCTCTACCAAAGCACTATTTCTCAAGCTTGAAAATTATTACTTATCAGGATTGGAAGCATGATTGTTGCAAACTACAGCACTTAAATTTGGAAGACTTTTTTTGCTAAATGTTTCTAACAATAACTTCTTAATCTTTGGAATGTAAAGTACCGAGATTTATGGATTTAATATGTGTATTTTTTTTTTTAAATAATTGGGGGAGAGCATAATTTCAGAAAGTTGGGAATTCGGGGCCCTTAATCCCCCCTTTAAATCCACCCATGTTGAAGAACCGTAAAAGGAGAAAACTCAGAAGTGGATAGGGAGAATATAACGCTGAGAGAGTTAAGAAGTGGAGGTTAGGGAAACGAAGTGAAGATGAAAAACAGAGAAAACTGGCAGTGTTGAGAGCCAAGAAAGAGACGGATGACGAAATTGAGAGTTACCTTTTCTTCTCTCTATGTATCTCATTTTTATATGAGAATTTCTTATTTATAAACTCACAAATTTAATTGTCATTTTTTTTTGTAATTTCTTTCTACTTTGATTGGATGCAGATATTAGTTTTTAGATTTTATGAGCGTCAATAATTAATGCTCAATGACCACGGAGATAAAGTGTATGCATGTGCTTTCATGTAGATGCTCACATTGAACCACCAACTAAAGGCATGATTGGTGCAAATACGAAAATATTTTAAGATGATTTGGATGCATATAAGCTTAGTTCACATAAACTATCGAAATTGGAGAACCCCGCGTGAAACTCTTATGATTTAAGGATTGAGATGCAGTGTGCATATATGCATTCTAGAATGTCTCACAATATATAAGTATGGCCCATTTTAACTTCAGTTACGTTAATGGTGTGTATAATTTATAACTCAAGTTTGACTGAAGTTTCTTCCAATTAGAAAAGGGCACATATCTAGAGGACGACGTCCATGGGATGGAGAAGATGTGCATTGCAATGCACCAAGTCAATAACTTTGAATATTATATTAGAAATTTTGTATTCGTAATCGTTAAGAAAGCGTGTGCACTCCACCCAAAAGGTATGCGCTCTCCATCGTTCCTTTTCATTTGTTCATCTGCGTCTTTTGGTGCAGCAGGTAGGCATCCTCTCTTCACTTTCGGGGAAAGAGCAAAGTCTCAGAAAAAAAATAAGAAAGAGATGAAGAGCGCGGAAAAAGAAAGAGAGTGTAAAAGAAAGGAGGGAGAGAGAGAGAGCACGAGGGGAGCCTCCAGTCCTCCTACGGTGTCCTCTAACAAATTAAAGTAGGTAACGGCAATGTCCCTCCAGTTTCCCACTAATATAGTTTGCTTAAAATTCTTCTTCCACAAATCAATTTTAAAGATTAATTTAAAATACTCTATTTTAGACTGTTTTACCATGAGATGGTCGCCTATGTATTATTGCTTTTCTAGAACACATCATGAACTTCGTGTGAAGTTAGGCAACTTCTCTAGTCCAAATCCTCTAAAGTAGTTTAATGTGAAGGAAAATTCTTGGAAGACCTCATCTTTGTGGATTGGATTAAAGAAATTTAACATAGATTTGGCATCGTGATTTATGTGAACAAATTACCCCTCCAAATAATAAATAAAAGAATTCAATGCCAGTCAATCGACAATATAACTACGGCCTCTCCCTCTCTTAATTCTCACCCTCTCTGCCTCTCATTTTCAACCTCTCTCTCTCTCTCTCTCTCTCAGAACAATTTGAACGTACTGTCTACTGATTGGTGCTCGCTCTCTTTGATCTTTTCCCAATTGAAAGTTCTCGCTCGGGCTTGTTTAGGTTCTTCGTTCTCTGATCTCGCACCTCTCTTCACATCTCCACTTGCCGAAGGTAACTACTTTTCCATCTCTCATTGGCATGTTTTCTACTGATCCTTTGCTTTATTACTGGAATAATCGGCTGAATTAGTGTGTTTTGGGGTCTTCTTGTCTATTGAGGAAGTTGGTGGCTGCTGAAGGGCTAATACCATGAAAATCCTAAAATGATACATCCATGCCATAATTATCTTAAACTAATTTTTATGTCACAAAAAATCTTAAACATAGCTGTATCATATTACCTGAGATTAATTTTGTGTTACAAAAATTTCAAATTAGTACACCCATGTTATATTTACCCCAAAACTCAACTTCTAGTCCCCAACGTATTATAACTTTTCCAAAACACATCATGAACTTCATGTGAAGTAGGCAACATCTTTATGTTTAGTCCAAATCCTCTAAAGTAGTTTAACGTGCAAGTAATTTTTAGCAAGACCTTATCTTTGGAGAATGGATTAGAGAAACCCCTCATAAAATGTGCTCTCCACGTGATTTTTAATGGCTTACAAAAAAGGCATGACTTTTATGTATGTATAGGATATGTTTATTTAATGGGAAATGGAGTATTTATGGACAATGTTTTTAAGAAGTCATTTTCTTGAAAAATGACAAGATTTTCTAGTGTTTGGCTAAATTGTGAAAATGAACTATCTTTTCTTTTCATTATTTGGTATGAAATTGATTTCCAGGCGAAAATTACCAAAATATACAATTTTTTAAATTATTTTCTATTTTTATTTTCATTTTTATCTTTTTCCTTCCTCCTTGGCTTACCACAAGCGAGGGATGAGCTTGCTAGAGGCTAGCAAGGCTTCAGCCTAGCCAAATCAACAAGCTCATACCTTGCTTGTGGCCATTCACTGGCTATTGCCTTGGCCGACAACTAGCCAAGGAAGAAGCAACAAGAAAAAAAAAAAAAAAAAAAAAAGAAAAAGAAAATTAAAAATTCTATTTTAAAAAATATAAAAACAATTAAAATTCATTTTTTTTAAGTATATTTTTATAAGAATGAGCATTTTATTAATCAAGAACCCTAGCTTTGTGGACTCGAGGCTTAATGTTGGGTACCAAAGCTTGAGAATTGAGAATCTGGGCACAGCCTTTATGGACCTAAGCTTGGGTGTTGGGGCATCGGGCACAAGCACCAGTGATTCAAGCCTAGGCATCGAAGATCTAGTTGTGAACGCCTCGAGAACTAATGTTGGGGTTCTTATGTTCAAGCGTAGAGTTTTAGGTCTAAGCGCTTATGCTAGTCATGTTTTGGAAGATATTTTTCGATTTTTTCAAAGAGAAAATCATTCAACATAGGTTTTCCGTTAACTAAGAAAACAACTTCCATCAACTCATTTTAAGTGAGCCAAACACCGGAAAATGAAAAAAGTATGTTTCGTGAAACAAATAGAGCCAATTGACAAAAATGCTTATACAGGGAGAGGGATTACCTTTTGCGGCACTTCACTTTTCTAATTTTTAAATGATAATTTCTTATTTAACGACTTAAAAATCAGATTGCCGTTTCCATAAATCTGTTCCTTTTGATTGATTATGAAGATTTGATATTAGATTTAATGAATATCAGTAATCAGCCGCTGATGAAGGCGGAGATAAATGTATATGCATGTGCTTTCAAATAGATGCATAGATGAACCACTGATCAAAGGCATGATGGGAGCAAATATGGAAAATTTCTTTGGGGGCTTGACTGCATATGAGCTTAATACATCTAAACCTTTATTATTATTGAGTCGTAGGTGAAAGCCTATAATTTAGGGGATGGGACGCATTAGGCATATGTGCATTTAAGAATGCCTCACAAAATACAGCCATCACCATTTTAGTTTTAGTTAAGTTTACATATAAGCGAAGAATATAACTTTTAACCAACCAATCAAAGGAACTATTAATGGTAATCTCATGGATTAGGAGAGTGCACGCATCTAGGGGATGAGGTCCATGGGAAAGAGAAGGTGTGCATTACATTGCTCCAAGTCAACAACTTTTAATATTGGATAAATCCATAGACACCCGCCAAGGAAAACTCATTCACTAAACATTGTGTACTGGGAATCATTTAGAATCCTTGTGCTTTCCATCTAGCCTTTCACTTGTTTATCTACATCTTTTAGTGCAGCAGAAAGGCATCCTCTCTTCATTAAACATCTTAGTATTCGTAATCGTTCATAATGAATGTGCTCTCCACCAAAAATTAGCCTTGACTATAGGGCATTCATCTAGAGATTAAGATTGCCCATTTTCTTTTTGTCCATGAGCGGACGCAACCCAATGATGTTGCCTTGACGAGAGGGCCTAGTCCATTGGAAAGAAAAGATGTGTATCGCACTCCTCTAAGTCAATTACTATTGGATTAATCAACAGGCAGACACCGACCTAGGAAGACTCGGATCATTAAGCATTTTGGATTCGAAATAGTTCAGAAAGCACATGCTCGCCTCCCAAAAAGCACGTGCTCTCCATCCAGCCTTTTCATTTGCTTATCTACTTCTTCTTGTGCGGCAGGAAGGCATCCTCTTTTCATTTTTACCTATCAAATTTCCATGGAGAAAGGGCTAAGCCTAAGCAAAAGAAAAGGAGCGCAAAAAAATAGAGCACCGAGGGAGAAAAATAGAAAGATTTCTGAGTCAGAGATCACTGAGAAAGCGTCCACTCCTTCGTCCTTCCCTTCGATATCCATGAGAGGAGATAGCGATCAATACGACGTGTTCTTGAGCTTTAGAGGCTCAGACACCCGCAAGGGATTTACCGATTACCTCTATCGCAGTCTTATCAATGTAGGGACTATACCGATTTCAGTGTTCAAGGACGATAATAGCCTTGAAATTGGTGTGGATTTTGATTCAAAGATTCTCAATGCCATTGCACAGTCTAAGATATCAATCCCAATTATCTCCGAAAATTATGCTTCGAGCAAATGGTGCATGCACGAGCTAGTTCGTATCATGGATTGCAAGAATAGCATGTCACAAATGGTGATGCCGATTTTTTACAAAGTGGTCCCATCGGATGTGCGGTATCTAAAGGGAAATTTTGGGGAAGCCTTCCGATTGCATGAGAAGCGTTTTGATAAAAAGGATATTCAGCAATGGAAACAAGCCCTTATAGAAGTGAGTAACTTAAATGGATGGGAATCTGAAAAATTTGCTAATGGGTATTTATCTTTCACCTATACTTTTTTTTTCTTAAGTCTCCTTATCCAGCAAAACTGATGTGATATGTATGAATTACTGTTGAGATCTAAATTTTGACGAACCATTTAATCATTTATTAATTATATTGAAATTTATGGATTATTTTTAATCCTAATCAAAAATAATTTTCATCAAATTGCATGAGCATACAGGTATTAGAAGCATTTGCAGTGATGGAAATAGAATTTAGTACAAGTCTAATAATATTATTATTAATTATTAAAAAGGGAGACGGGCCGGGCCAGGGCTAGGCCTGCCTGGCTCCCTTCTTTCCTTTTCTTTTACTGTTCCACCTGGGCTTGCCCATCCTTCCCCCTTCATTTTCTCTTCTCTTCTTTCTTTCTTCCTGTCTTTCCCTCACATGGCTGGACCACCGCTGGTACGGGAGGAACAATGAACACAAAAATAGAGGCAGAGCAGGGAGAGAAGGGCGCGATTTCCCGGTTAGGGCCACCCCGATAGGGCAACTGACGGTGGTAGAAGCCATGCGCGCCTGCCGGTCGCTATTGAAAGGAGAGAGGGCCGTGAGTCATGGGGTGGTCCAAAGTAGAGGTGTTAAATGGGTCAATGACCCATTTATGGACCCAATTCTAGTTAAATGGGTTATTAATGGATCAAGCTTCATTTCCCAAAACACCCATAATGGGTTTTGAAAATAAATAGGCTGAGATATATGGGTTTTAAATGAGTCTAAAAGCAGACCCATTTAAGACCCATTTCTCAACCCATTAAAATAAACCTATTTGACTCTCTCTTATTTATTTAACTTTACAAAAATATTTTTTCATAAAAACTTAAATTATAATTATATTTTTCTTTTAATTTTCTTTTCTTTTTTCTTCCCTTTTTGTTTTCTTTCTTCTTCCTCTAGTCACCGACATGGTGATGGCAAACGATTGGCCAAGGAAGCCTCGAGCTCACCATCTTCGATGAGCCTTGAGCTCCCTCCTTCGAGCGAGCCTTGAGCTTGCCCCGTTGTCGTCCTGGCGAAGGCCTTGCCCAACGTCGGCAAGGCTCGAGCTCGCCAGATCTGACGAGGTGGAGGCCTTGCTAACGTTCGGCGAGGGGTGAGCTCAAGCTCACCCAACGTCGGCAAGCCTCGAGCTCGTCGAATCTAGCGAGGTGAAGGCCTCACCGATGGCCGGCAAGACTCGAGCTTGCCGACGTTGGGCGAGCTCAAGGCTCGCTTGTGGCCGACAGTTGACGATCGACCAAAGAAAAAGAAGAATAAAAAAGAAAAATTAAAAATTAAAAATTAAAAATTAAAAATAGAAAATATAAAATTTAATTTTAAAAAATAAAAAATAATTAAAATTCTATTTTTTAAATAATTATTTTAAAAATTATAAAAATTATCCGTTGAATTTGTGTTGTATAAAACTATTTTAGTAATATCATTTTTTTAAACATATATATATATATATATATATATATATATTAGGTTAGGTATGGGTCGGGTATGGATTGGGTCGGAAAATTTACATTATGCATAAATGGGTCATAAATAGATTAATGGATCAATTTGGGTCGGACGATTAATGACCTGACCCAAACCCAACTCACCCTCTTGTCCGAAGGGAGACCGAGGGGAGAGAGAAGTTGGAATTTTTGGCCGGGCCTCAGGGGAGGGGAGGGGGGGGGGGAGAGAGAGAGTCCCAGAGAGAGATCGACTAGGAGAAGCTGTCTTGCGTGTTTTAGTCGAACCGGGTACCGAGGTTCGCTTTCCTTGGCTCATGTGCATGCTGATAACGAACAGGCCGTCTCCCATCGACCTTGAGTGATGAATCTTGATTTTCTTAGGTCTAGACTTGAACTTGAGTCTTGAATGGGTCCGTTGTTCCCCCTCAGTCGATGCCCGCCGGATGTTCGACAAAATGTCTCAGCCAAATCTGCATTTTTTGTTCTTCTCGGGTCATGATCGGCGATGAAGGTATAAGGTTGGTGGCGGCGCTCACCGGTAGTGTTGGTGGTAGACATTGAGGTCGATAAACAAGTTCCGGCGGCGGATTATTGGTGAAGAACGGCGTGCTCTCGGCAAGAACAGTGGGTTCTCGATGAAGGAGGAGTGCAAAAGAAATTTAAAAAAAAAAAAAAAAAAAAAGAGTAAAAGAAAACAAAAGAAAATAGAAGAAGGCTGGAAAATAGGGAATGTGCAGAGAGAAGAGGATGTGGAGTTGGGCTTAGGGCTTTTGCTTTAGGAGACCTTGGGCTTAGTTCAGCCGAATAGGTAGCTGGGCCGGTCAGGCTTTAGGCGAGGCAAGCTCAAATTGGGCTCGCTGATTAGGCTGGATTGAAGAAAAGGAAATTAGAAAGGTAGACTTGTGGGCCCGAAGGCTTTAGACGGGAGTCTGGGCCTTCAACAAATTGGGCTCAGAGCCCAACCGCGATCGCGGCCCAAGACGCAAACCCTGGTCAGCGAGTTCGGGTCGGGCCCCAGTCCGCCTCAGATCCGTTTTCATATTATTTTATTAAGAAGATATTTGTTATTAAAAAATTTAAGATATCCATTTTTTTAAAAAAATTGTTCTCTAAAAATTAGGAAAAGCTTTGAAATTAAATTTCAAGTACTTTTCTCTTAAAATGTATGAAAATCATTGATAAAAAAAATTTGTGCTCATAATTGGTCAAACTCTTAAGGCTTGGCAATAAGATTTGAATGTTTTTAAAGAGGAATGTTAGGTCGTTGTTTGCGTATTTCTATTTTGATTATCAATTGATTATGCATTTCCAACATGTTGATTGTTGTTTCCCTTTAGCCTAGTTAGGAGTGACATTTTCTCTTTTCTTCTTCTTTTTCTTTTTTTAAAGCATTAGATTCTTGTTTTCCTTTGCAATTTATTTAATGATTCATTGGTTGCTAATTATTATTTTAATGATTACGCACCACATAATCACTTCACATGGATATGTTTAAAGTCAATTGATATGGTTTGACAAACGTGTTTAGATATCGAAAGAGTATTAATTGACTAACTAGTTTTATTAAGTTCCCTACTCTAAATTCTCTAATTATGTAAAAAGTGAGGCATGTCCCCATACCTCACTTGGCTTCTAGGTGATTTTTCATTAGAAAATCCTTATAGTGTTAATATGGCTTAACATCAAATATCTCAATGTCGCACGAGGTGTGAGTTTGGAAGAGCCTACGCTTAATAGAGAGCCGTAGCCTGCCTTTTAGGTAATAACTCTAAACCTATTATCTTTTCCCTCCTGATGGAAAAGGGTAGGTCACGAAAACTACTTCCACTACAAGCTCACAAAATATCCCAAAATGTCCCAATGAATGACCATAGTGGCCCAAAGACTGCAAACTAGTATTCCCAAGATTTCCCTTGAAAATCACACTAACAAGAAGTAAAACCTTAGGATCCCATAGTCAGTCTTCCAAAGCTGATCGCTGCCAAATTATTTAACCTCTTAGTACTTCGCATTGATCATGTGAAAAATCAACCCCCGCTGCTGCTAGTACCCCCATTGCTAGTTGATCTATAAGTTAATTATAAGTCCTCCATTTAGGCATGGGGATATGCAGGCCTTGGAGGGGGTAACCTTCCCTCCTCCTAAACTTTTTGTTATCAAAATAATCGACCTCCTATCCTTCAACCAGCAGTGACCATAAGCCTTATAACAAAATTTTACTTCTATAGATTCTTAATTTGCTAAATGCACCACCTTATCTTCTTTTCAACAAGATCTATTTATTGGCAGAAAAAGAAAGGAAAAAGTGAAATGACTGCTACACCATCATGCTCCATTGTTATTCGCAAAACCAAAACATTTTGCACATTAATTGGTTTCATCCATCCTCCACATATATGTAGGTATATTTTGATGAGATTACGTAAAACCATGAAGTTATAATGAGTTTTGGTGTTTGACAGGCATGAAGGAGAATTAGTGGAAGAAGTTATCAAAACTATTTTGAGCAAGTTGAGACAAAATTTTCAGCTTGATGTTCCTGAGCACTTAGTTGGAGTTGATGATCATGTGAACAAAATTTGGAACTGGGTAGGCACTCCTACCAGTCATGCTCGAATGATTGGAATATATGGCATGGGTGGGATTGGTAAAACGACTCTTGCCAAGGTCATCTACAATGAGTTGTCGAATGAGTTTGTGCATCATAGCTTTCTTCCGGATATTCGAGAAACAGCTTACCACAACGGTATTCCTTATCTACAAAATCTACTAATTAATGAAATATTGCCAAATGAAGATCAAGTTTGTAAAGTTGATGATGGAATTAGTGTGATCAAATCTAGATTTAAAGGAAAAAAGGTTCTCATTCTTCTAGATGATATTGATCACCAAGATCAACTAAATGCTCTAGCTAGAGAACGTGATTGGTTTAAGATAGGAAGTATTATCATTGTTACAACTAGATATAAAGCTGTTCTTGATCAGTCTAAATTCCAGGTAGACTATGAGTGTGAAGTGAACGAATTAGACGAAGTGCATTCTTTGATTTTATTTAAAAGACATGCATTTCGCATGGGCCATTGTTCGAAGGATTTTGAGCCTATCTCTCATGATATTTTATCCACCATGGGTGGGCTTCCCTTAGCAATCAAGGTCATAGGTTCATACTTGTATGGAAAAACAGATGGAAAAGTTTGGCAAGATATGTTGAAGAAATTAAGAAACCAGCCAGATAAAGATGTCCAAAAAATATTGAAAATAAGTTATGATGCATTGGAAACTGGACATCAGGAGATTTTTCTTGATATTGCTTGCTTCTTTATTGGCAAAGATAGCAAATATGCCATTTACATGTGGGAGGATTGTGAGTTTTATCCAAATCAAGGAATTGAAGAATTGAAGTTGAGGTGCTTAATAAAAATTGAAGCTAATGGTGAGTTTGGGATGCATGATCAATTGAGAGATCTTGGAAGAAGCATCGTTTGCCAAGGACAACCACTTGAGAGACGTAGCAGATTATGGGAACGTGATGATGCCTTCAAAGTACTAATGGAAGAAAAGGTAACATATAACACTCCTTTTTCTTTCACTCTCCTTCATAGTTTCATATTTAAATTTGATCTATTATAATCTTTTATCTAGCATGAATAGATGCGCTATGTTTCTGGAAAAAAAATTCTATTTAAACATCCATTCGTGTTCATTGTAGATTAATTGTGACATATATTTGGATTATAAATGTTCCAAGGATGGAAAGGCTATATTATTTAGTTCGAATTCACCAACACAAATTTGTACAGCCAAAAAGCTTAATCCACAATCAGTTTATAATTCTTTAGCTAAGATTCTACACTAAAGCTTTGTTTGTTTTGCAAAAAAAAAAAATGATTAGTAATATATTTTCCTAAAAATAATTGATTATATCTCTTAAAAACGAAAAATATTTTCATTGTTTATGAAAATATTTGGACATAAATTTTTAGTGATAATGAAAATATTTTCTACTAACTAATTATTTTAAGCAATACAGACACTTTTTTTTTTTTTTTAAAAATGTTTTCCAAATCATTGAATTTCCAAACATAACCTCAAAATCTCGTTTACTAAAAGCAAGCAATTTCCTTATTTAGTTGAATATATTGGTAACATGAAACACTCCAATAACAAAAAGACGAAATATAACCATCATGAATCAAATAAATGAACATTCTTGGTTCAAAAAATAATAGAGTATATGTGCTAATTATGATAACTAATAATTAAGCAGAAGAGTAACATTGAAAAAAAAAGGGTGCCAATTTCACACTAATCACGTGTTCCTGCTTTCTAGTATGGCCAAATATATCGAGGTGCTCCTATGAATTTTATTTTATTTTTGGTCGAATGGCGCTCCTAGGATTTGAGAAGCCTATGTTTGATATATTTTGTCTCCATTTTGATTATGAAAATACCCGTCCCCTCTTCTCATTATATCTGTCTCTTTTCATTCTTCTTTCCTCTTAATAGATACAACAGCAATAATCGCCTTAAGCACTATATTACGAAAATCTTACTATTTTTTCAAGGCTACATCACGTTGACCTTGTTCACTTTGTGGAAGGTGTATGATAAACAGTAGGTTTTCTTATATTTCATTCTTTATTTCTTTCATTGCCGTTGTCTTTTTCTTTTTATTTATTATATATAATTTTCAGCATTAAGCCATTTTTAAAAAAAAAACTAAGTTCATCTTTTACTTAGATTGTCAATGTTAATGTCATTTCATTGTTTTATATTCTCCATCTGGGGAATCATGGGTTAATAACTGATCAATTGCGAGGAATTAGCCCTAGCAATTATCCAAGAGATGTTGGGCAAAGGAAAAAAACTTTATAATCTTGATTTAATTTGTACTAGCTCGCTCGCATGACTCAGTATCACACTTTTTTGTCGATTTAATAACTACTCTTAACATTAGCAGAAAGAGCACAGCACATGGGTGTTAAAAAAAAAAAAAAAAGAGTCAAATATGTTCGAACAGAGATAAATGTGGAAAGATGTTAATTAATTTAGGAAAATATTTAAATGGTTGTAGCATGTGGGAAATTATAATTTAATTTTGGAAAATGAAAAATTTATGGGACTGATTTCCAATTATCTTGACTATTTAAATTATGATTTTGTCTATTTTGTTATGTCCTATTTCTACTCTTCGTTTTGGTAAAATATATGCGCATTACGTCCAAACTTTCACTGAAAGTTTGAGATTTGAAATCCTCTTTTTAATGAAGTGGATATTTTGTTTTTAGGTAATATGCAGTATAGATTAATTGGAAATTAACAATTATACCCACCGCAGGCTTTTTACTAGTTAATATTTAACTTACAGATAACCACAAACGAGGAAATTTATCGAATTGTAAAAGGTTTATTGTTAATGAGCGTCACCACAGTCCCCTTGTCGAACATACTTTACAAGAAAAATTTCAGTTCTCAAAGCGATTTATTAACATTTCACAAGAATAGTTAATAAATTGAAAACGGGTACCTCCTTAGCTACTTAACAAGGGACCAATGGCCCCCATGGGCACTGTTTAACAAATTCTTTTAAGAAGTTACGAAAATTTTATATGAAAATCCATAAGTCAACATTTTATGCTTTTCCTTGGATAAAAGAGAAATGCATGAGCTACAGAATTCGAAAAAAATAAAATAAAAACTAAAAGTAAAACATTGAGGTGCGTTTGTCTTAGATTTTGTGAAGCAAGAAGTATTTTTATTTTTGCTATCATGTCAAGATTGGAAATATTGCTCAAATTTCAAAAGATTATAAAAATATTAAAAATTCATTTACCTATTAATACTTATATATGGCGAGGTTAGAAAGACAACAAATTGTGCGAGTCCAAGAACTAAAAAGGCAAAACCTAAAAACTTAAAAGCCAATCCAAACACTGATTTGATTGAACTAATATGCAGGGAACCAAAGAGATCCATGCGATGTGTTCATCCAGACTTTCCAATACATACACAAATAAACAATTTAGGGACTTACGGAGCTTAAGGTTCCTCAAACTTGGGATGGCAGATTTAAGTGGAGATTTTAACAATTTATTTTCCGAGTTAAGATGGCTTAACTGGAGTTATCAACCTGAACTCAAGCTGTCTTTTTCAACAACAAATTTGCATCTACCAAAATTAGTGGTGTTGCAGATGTGGTTTAGCCCAATCACGGAGGATTGGAGAGGATGGAGTTCAATCATGGTAAGATGGAAAAAAAAAAGAGAGAGACATATTTGGTAATTTTTTTATTTCTTTTGTTTTGTTGATTAAATCAGTTTTTGATAGCTTATTCTCCTTTTTATAGACGGCAAAGCAGCTAAAGGTCCTTGACCTTAGTTGTTGCAAATTAAGATGTACTCCAGATCTCTCAACTTTCATAAAGTTAGAGATTCTCATATTGAGAGATTGTGAGGAATTGAAGCAAGTCCACCCTTCTATCGGCAAACTCAAGACACTCGTTTCCTTGGACTTACGAGGCTGTTGTAGCCTCAAGGAGCTACCAAGACAAGTGGGTGAATTAGAAGAACTGAAAGAACTACATTTGGCATGTTTAAATATTATTACAGAGATTCCTACATCGATTGGCTCTATGAGGAAGTTAGAGAAATTGACAATCGAATATTGTGTGTCCTTGAAAGGAATCCCTAGCTCAATTGGGGATTTACAAAATTTGAAACTTCTATCCATTTGGAATTCTCCTGCTGGAATAATTCCAAAGGCTATTGGAAAGTTGAAAAAACTGCAGAGCCTCTATCTTCAATGCTGCAATGGGGAAATTCCACTTGAAATTAGTGAGTTGTGTTCTCTTCGATCCCTTAGGCTAAGTGGTTCTCCAATGATCAAGGGGATGTCGATAGTGCTTCCTTCTGGCTTGACAAGTCCCACTTTGCCACAGCTTTCTTGCCTAATCCACCTAAAAGAACTTGTTCTTTCTGACTTCAAAAACCTTGAATACATTCTGGAGCTTCCATCAAGACTCTTGAGACTTGCTGTGCACTCTTGTCCTAAGGTGATATTGCCTAAGCTTGTGAGATTGAAGTACTTGGTAGAGTTGTCAATACGGAGCTGTAATTCCATTGAAAGATTAGACCTTGCACAATTAAATCTTCTTGAACGATTACAAGTTGATTATTGTTGTAAGCTAGTTGAAATTCGGGGCCATGATGATTGGGAGTCCTTGAAGGAGATGGTTATAGATCGATGTGGGTCCATTCAAAAGCTATTCCTTCCAAAGTGGTTGAAGGAATTAAAGGTTAAATTCTGCAATAGTCTAATTGAAATAAAGGTCCCTGATGAATCAGAGTCCTTGGAGGAGATATTTATAAGTGCCTGCACATCCATTCAAATGCTAACCCTTCCAAAACTCCAACGTTTGAAGCAATTAAAGGCTAAATATTGCGACAATCTAGTCGAAATTCGAAATCTTGATCAAGTGGAGTTCTTAGAGGTGTTAAGTATTCCTGGATGTAAGTCTATCGAAAGATTACCTGATCTACCATGCACCTTGAAAGAGTTGAAGATCAATGACTGTCACTGTTTACGTGGGGTTGAGATCCTTGAAAGATTCTTGTCTTGTCGAAGTATATTCATTGTAGGTTGCAGCAACCTAGAAAAACTACCAAACCTGTCAAAATTTGAACATTTAGAGCATTTCACGATCATTGATTCTCTCCGGCTTACAGAGATTCATGGGATTGGGGAATCAAGATCTCTAATAGAAATATTTATCGCAGGTTGCGAATTATTGGAGATTTTGCCAGATTTGTCGAGATGTGAGAAATTACAACGTCTAGCAGTAGTAAGGTGCGAGAAACTTACTTGGTTTCCGGGACTTGACAAGTTGGATTTAACTCAGTTGGAAATTTCTGGGTGCGACTCATTAGAAATACCGGAATTGCGTAAAAGACGCGCCGAGAAATATCATGATGGTGATAGATATGACTGGTGGCGGGGCAGAATCACATTGCAGTGATAATAATGTGATTGAATTTTATACCATATTACAACAGCGAGGCTGGTCATGTTCCATTAACAGAGGAAAATAAGCAGTAAAACTGCCATTTATGTTGCGAGATTCGCGACCTCCTTTTCACCATCGTCTTCCAACAGAGCAGGGTTTCGGCTTGGAGGGGGGACCGAACCGGATTTCTTGAGTCCATAAGCGGAGGAGGAACAGGTGCCCAAGGGTTTCTCGGTTCTGCTGGCAAAGAGGGCAAATTGGGTCAGGTACTATTTTATTTTTATTTTTTTGAGGAGGTAAAGGAGTAGATGTTATCTCCTCACTGCACTGTCATCAAACAGTCGCCTAAGTGTTTGCTCATCCCAATTAGGCACATTTTTGCCTATAAGATCAGCACCCCGATTGTAATCACTTGTCCTCCCCCACGTTAATGGATTCACCATTACCTACGGACCACGTAGTCAACTCAGAAATGGCATCCCTACCCATGATTAGGCTCTGCCAACCCAGGATGGTCTACTTCCTTTCCCAGCATGCTAGAAATCGGTCTTGGGAAAATAAATTCCTTTTAAAAGGTTACTCTATAATATAGATGGAGACTGAGTGATCCTCCATCTGCACCTGCCGCTGCACTCGGACTAGCAGTAGTATGTTTTTCACCAACATTTGTATATAACCTGAAGACACTTTCTTCTATCAACATATTATTGTTGACCAAATTTCTCCTAACCCTTTGTTCTGGGATATCCTTTTAAGTTCGTCCTGGATGATCTATCTGGATCTAGATAAGGTATCTGTTGGTGGTAAACATGAATTCTTTTCCTTGTAGATAAGGTATCTTCTCGTCTGATTGAGACAGATACACACTGTCCCAATTTTTCAATCAATCCTTCTGATCTTATCTCTACTCATTCTGTTTAGAATATGCAGGACCACTAGAGTCTCTCTGCGGAGCCAATTTTCTTTTTGTCAGTCACTGTTGTGGCAATGACAATCAATTCTCATGAATAGGTGAAGTTATGCTTTGCTTCTCTTTCAATCTATATTTTTTATCCACATTTTCTCTATTCAACCGAATTGCATGTTGACCTTACTTAATTATACTTTACTTATATTTTTTGTTTTTTGAATTTTTTGTCGTGAATGTATGATGATGCAGTGTTGGTGGTGAAAGATGATGGAAGTAGGTGCAGAATTTGCCATTGTTCAGAAGTCTTAATGTTTGAGAGAGACTTCAGGATTTATGTTTCGCTTAGCTTGAAAATTTGTAAACTTCAGATGAAGCTCAGCAAGGGATCAATCTTGCTACCTGAGCTTAAAATGCTCAAAGTCAGAAGAATTATCTCGGCTAGAGCCATTCTTTAATCTGCACTTTCTTTGCTCTTGCTAAGGACTTCATCTATTTTTGGAGGACCTACTATAGCAGTGGATGACAAATTTATATCATCACCGGAGGTAAAACATCTCGACAATGAAACATGACATTATCTCTGCACCTCGGCTCCTTTTCTCTGATACTTCATTCGTTGAACTGCTCCTGGCTTTTCACTTTTTCGCATATTAGTTGGTATTCTCCTCTGATTGTTGCGGCAATTATTCCTACTTTCAATGATAAATGGAGGACATGGAACTTCTGGTTTTTGATGTAATTGACTATGTGCAATAACGAATAACTCTCAAGTCTTGATGAAGGTCCGGAATATTTAGTTAAAGAAATATCTCATGTCTGTAGTGAAGGTGATGACATCTATCGATTGCTTGTGTAATGTATGTGCCAATGTCTATAATGTGTTATGCTTCTTATTGTGATATAAGGTTTTTTAGTTTTTGTTTCATGAAAATAAGAAGCAAGCAATAGGAACTTGAAAATTGCCCATGTGCTTGTCTTAAAGACATTTTTATCTCCCAATCGCTTGTCATGCTAATTATCTTATATATTGCTTCTGTGATTACTCCTTTAGAATTATAAAGAACAGTTCTTAAGCAAGTCCCTGACTCCTTTTACAGCCAACATTATGGCTATTGTTTTCATGCATTAATCTAAATCATGCTTCTGTAGGTTGGTAGACTTTGCTGCATTAAATTAGTTATTTAGGAGTGCTGCAGACTATTATTGCTCCTCTCCCTTGCCATGCCTCAAGCCCATGACCTTGAGATTTGATTCTTTTTCCAGACCAACCACAAGGCCAGTAAAGAAGGCTGGTGCTGCAGATAAATGTCACCGGCACCCACAATGGTGTGGGTCATCATTGCAGTTAGTTGATATAAGCGTTTGGTTCCCCTGTGCCAAGCATTGACGGGAACGGTTCGAGCTGCACACAAGTCTCTGCAATCTAGGCTTTAGGAGACCGAGTTTTTCAATTCGTTTTCTGCAGTTGTAGAGTGCACTCACTTGTTATACCAGTGCATGTCGACGTAAGGAATTTGCCTATTTTTTCCTACTCTTGTTGATTTGAGATACTACTATACCATGGTCCATGGAATTTATTTCAAATTTCTGCGTTATGCCAATTTAATCAATCTGAAAGAAAGTGAAGAGCAGAAGGAAGAGAAGGCTGAGACGGAAGAAGTCGAGAGAGAGAGATAGATTTTTCTCTATCGTATATCTTGAGAATGTACAGACTCTAAAGATATAAGACTAGGATTGTACATTTAATGGAAATAAAGAATTCTATGTATCAATCTATATCTAAATCTAATCCTTAATTGATATACAAAATCATAATCAAATCAGATCATAAACTACCAAAAGATGCATATCTTCTAACACTCCCCCTCAAGCTGATGGCTTGTAGATGTCCAAGACTCCCAGCTTGCTTAATAGATATGCATGTTGTCTATGACACAAAGGTTTGGTGAAGATATCAGCCGGCTGCTCCGTTGTCCTAATTCCTTCTGTTTTGATTACTCCCTCTTGGATCTTTTCTCGTGTAAAGTGACAGTCCACTTCTATATGCTTGGTCCTCTCATGAACTATAGGATTTGCTGCTAGTTTGAGGGCTGCATCATTATCGCAATGCAACTTTGTTGGTCCATGCACTTGTACTCCGAGATCCTTAAGCAATCCCCGTATCCATACTATCTGACAAGTGGCTTTAGTCATAGCTCGATACTCTGCTTCGGCTGAAGATAGAGATACAGTAGGCTGCTTCTTTGTCTTCCATGAGAGGAGAGATTTTCCTAGCTTGACACAATATCCAGTGACCGATCTTCGACTTATGGGACATGTAGCATAATCAGCATCACAGTATGCTGTCATCTTCATGTCACATTGTTTAGAGAGAAGTATTCCCAGTCCTGGACATCCTTTCAAGTACTTCACGACTTTTAAGGCAGCATCCATATGAGACCGCTTCGGATTGTGCATGAACTGGCTAAGTGTCTGAACTGCATATGAGATGTCTGGTCTTGTCATAGTCAGGTATATCAGTTTTCCGACAAGTCTTTGATATCCTGATGGATCTCTGAGAATGGGATCATCATTTTGAGATATGCCCTTATCATATTCTGCAGTAGTCAACTTAGTGTTCTGTTCAATGGGAATAATGGCTGGCTTGCATCCTGATAAACCTGCTTCTGATATGATATCTAACACAAACTTTCGCTGACTAAGGGAGATTCCTTGATCAGATCGGGCAATTTCAATTCCAAGGAAATATTTAGGTGCCCCTAAATCTTTAATGTGGAAGGTGGCATGTAAATATTCCTTGAAATTATCTATAGCAGATTTATCATTTCCCATAACAAGAATATCATCGACATATATCATCAAATAAATAGATGACATACCTTCAGTCCGTGTGAATAAAGCATAGTCATATTTAGCTTGTTGGAAGCCTGCTTTTGCAAGAGCATTTGCAAATTTGGCGTACCACTTTGTCGGATGCTTGCTTTAACCCATAAAGGGATTTGCGGAGACGACATACTCGATTCTCCCCCTGTCTCCGTAAGCCTTGAGGGATATCCATATATATTTCTTCGTCTAGATCACCG
The DNA here is from genome assembly GCA_017140255.1 of Eucalyptus paniculata subsp. matutina. Classification (NCBI taxonomy): domain Eukaryota; kingdom Viridiplantae; phylum Streptophyta; class Magnoliopsida; order Myrtales; family Myrtaceae; genus Eucalyptus; species Eucalyptus paniculata. The sequence continues at coordinate 45,716,352 of CM029436.1, read as the reverse complement.
TGTAAGAAGGCATTGTGTACATCCATTTGATGTAGGGTCCAGTCATGAATGGCAGCAACAGTCAAAAAAGAACGAACGGTGACATCTGTGGCAACTGGAGAGAATGTCTCGTGATAATCAAAACCTTCTCTTTGTGTGAATCCCTTAGCTACCAAGCGTGCCTTATACCTTTCAATGGAGCCATCAGCACGATATTTCGTTTTGTAAACCCATTTGCAGCCAATCGGTTTACGATCAAGCGGAAGTGGGACAAAATCCCACGTATTATTATCAATTAGTGCCTGAAGTTCTGCCTTCATAGCCTGCTGCCATTTTGGATCAATGGATGCCTCAAGATAACTAGACGGTTCCCTCTCTTGTGATAACCGATTAACACAACATCTATGATTCTGTGATAATCTATGGAAAGAGACATAGGAAGAGATTGGGTATTGAGTACCTGAGGAATTGTGAGCAGCACAGATATAGTCCTTACTCCAGGTTGGAGGTCGTGTGGCACGACCAGAACGTCGTGGATAAAGAATTTCCTCAGAAGGAGATGCCTCATGGTGGGATGGTGAAGGAATATCCGTATTTTCCTGAACAACATGAGAGTTGTCGAGTCTTGTTTCCAGAACATTATCAGATCTAGTAGGATGTGAAGATGGTGCTGTTGCTGGAACTGTTGCTGGAATATGCGGAACAATCCTCGATTCCGCTAACGGTATGTAAGTGGGACCATGAGGTAATTCTTCATCAGATAAGGGGGCATGAGGTATTTTTCCTGTAGTTTCATCTAAAGATACTTTCTCAGAGAAAGGGAAAATATCTTCATGAAAGATGACGTCACGACTTACAAAAAATTCTTTTGTAGAGATGTCAAGAACACGATACCCTTTTTGTAAGTTGGGATATCCCATGAAAATGCATCTCCGTGCACGAGGACTGAGTTTGTCTCGATGTCCGACTGTTGCAGCATAGCATAGACAACCAAAGATTTTGAGATGCTGTAACTCCGGCTTCTTCTTAAATAGCAATTCAAAGGGGGTTTTCCCTTGAAGTTGCCGAGTGGGCATGCGGTTGATTAGATAAGCCGCAGTAATTACACAATCACCCCAATATTCATCCGGAACTGATGCTTGAAACTTCAGGGCTCGTGCGACTTCCAATAAGTGCCGGTGCTTTCTTTCAACCACTCCATTCTGCTGTGGAGTATAAATACATGAGCTTTCATGTTGGATGCCATTTGAAGTAAATAGCAAAGAGCAATCATGGCTGAAGAATTCTCTTCCATTATCAGTACGTATCCGCTTAATGGTTTTTCCAAACTGATTTTGGGATAATGCTAGGAAAACCTTTAAGTTAGAATAAGTCTGATCCTTAGACTGCATCAAGAAAATCCAGGTGGCACGAGAATAATCATCGACTATAGTGAGAAAATAACGAGATCCATCATGATTTATCGTGTGGTAAGGTCCCCAAATATCCACATGAATCAAGGAAAAAATCTCACTAGTACGAGAGCTACTGGATGGAAAAGGCGCACGAGATTGTTTGGCAAGGGGACATATTGGACATTGTGGACAAGGATAAGAGGCACTATGCCCTAATCTCAAATGCATAGTAAGATTTTTATCATTGCTAATCAAGTTACACAATGATGATTTATTCAGGGAATTGCAAGAAGAATTGAAATTACTTGTCCAGAAAAAAAGTCCTTCAGAGAAACTACCCAAGCCCATCGGTTTCCCAGTCGAAAGGTCCTGAAATAAACAGGTGTCAGCATTGAAAATTACCCGACATGAATTTTCTTGGCAGGATTTGGACACAGAAATCAGATTAAATTTGAATTCTGGGACATAGAGAACATTCTGAAGAGTAATCTGGGAACTTAGATTCACTGTTCCTGTCATATTGACATGAGTAATATTCCCATTTGGTAATTCCACTGAAATAGGATGAGCCAATCTGCCATTTATACTCGAAAAATATCCCTTGTCACATATAATGTGATCACTTGCCCCTGAATCAATTATCCATGCTTTTCTGGAGATAGAATTAATCAAGCAATGTGTAATACCTGAAAAACTCCTTCCTTTGTTGGAAGTATCCATTTTCTGCAGTGCCTGCATCAGCTGGTGATATTGATCATAGGAAATGGGTTGATCAACATTTTTTCCAGTCGGTCCACTAATTTGATAAGCTGCTGAAATTTTTCTCTCCTTTTCACCAGGTTTCCCATGCAATTTCCAGCAATTATCAATTATATGATTAGTACGTTTGCAATATTCGCAAAATAATTTACCCTTTCCTTTGAAATTTTTCGCGAAATTCCTGGATGACGTGGCAAAGATCTGGCCGTCGGTTCCTTTAAGCGCGGACTCTGTCCACCGTTGGATCGATCGCAAGATCAAGCCCTTGCGAGCCGTCCGATCCTCGCAAAGACATCTCGTCCGTCCATCCGAGAGTATTTAAGAGCCCCGAATTCTTCTTCAGCGAAACCTAATTTCGCTCGCCCCTCTTTCTCTCGATTTAGGGCTAGGGTTTTGGTGGCCGTGTCTCGCCGCTCACCGCGAGCAGCAAGTGCGACGCTCTCGCCGCTCCTGGTGTGGTCTGGCGTCGCGAGCCGCTGATTCTCCTCCTGCACAGCGAGTTGAAAGATCCGTCCGATCGGTGGCATCGGATCCATGGCGAGGATCTGTGAGCGAAAAACCAGGTAAGATTCGTTCAAAATAAGGAGAAAGCGTGTAGCTTTCTCCCTGTCCTTGATGGATCTATACTGCTTGATTGTCGACTCTGGGCCCTCGAGCTTCTCCTCGGCCGCTTCAAGGTTGTTCCACAGAGACGAGAGCTTGTTAAAACATGCTGTGATCGTCATGTTTCCCTGCTTCAAATCGTTTAATTCCTGCAAAAGATTAAAGATTTTTGCCTGATCTAATCTCCCGTACATTTCTTTGATGTTATCCCACATGCTTTTTGCATCCTCCGTTGGTGGGAGTCCAGCCGCGACCTCTGAGGAGATGCAGTTGCCGATCCATGTTCGGATCAGGCGATTGATCTTCCTCCAGAGCCGCGCTAATCGCTCTTCGGTAGGTACTGGAACGGTTCCCTCGAGAAAACCTTCCTTGTCTTTTGTCGCCAGGGCTCGCTGGAACTCTTGTGACCACTTCGTGTAGTTCTCTGGTCCGGTCAGCTGTTGGCTGATTAGCCGCAGTTCTGGTCCGTCGGCGTTGGAAACGAACAGTGGGTCGCCGGGTTCCAGTCGTCCGGTGAACGCCGCCGCTGGGAACGGTAGAAAACCGGGTGCAAAATTCGGGTAGGTATTCGCTCCTAGAGGATTCGCGACCCAATCGGATAATCCGCATTGTAAATACCGGGTAGGGATTTGTTCCCATACCGGCTCGCCTGACCCATCCGTCCGCTCCATTCCTTCGGTTGGGCTTGCCCCGTTTGTGGTTGGCGGGCCCACGTTGGTTTGGACGTGGCTCTGGTGGCCCACATAGCCAGGCGATGATGAATTAGGGCTCGGCCCAAGGTAAAGCGGATAAGGAATCCACTGGTAAGGTTGGCCCATCATGGGTTGCCCCATACCGTACTGAGCCTGCGTGGGCCGCCACTGGATGGGTTGAACCTGGAACGGATTTTGTGCATTGGTTGAGGATCCTTCGATTGGAGGATGAATTGCAGGTGAATTCCGAGCCTGCGAGATCTGGGGAACGACTCCTTCAGAGGGCTGGTCATGGATGTCTGAGGCTTCTTCCTGTGGATTAGCCATGGTAAGTTAAAAAATAATAATCTTCCTTGAGAGAAACACTAATGCCTGAAAATATTCTGTTTTGTAGGTCAGAATTTTGGGCAGAAGGTCGAGATGGAAGATAGAGGCGGAAGCTGAGAACAGAAGCCAACAGGCTCTGATACCATGAAAGAAAGTGAAGAGCAGAAGGAAGAGAAGGCTGAGACGGAAGAAGTCGAGAGAGAGAGATAGATTTTTCTCTATCGTATATCTTGAGAATGTACAGACTCTAAAGATATAAGACTAGGATTGTACATTTAATGGAAATAAAGAATTCTATGTATCAATCTATATCTAAATCTAATCCTTAATTGATATACAAAATCATAATCAAATCAGATCATAAACTACCAAAAGATGCATATCTTCTAACACAATCTTATTCCTATTCCTTTAGCAGGGAAGATCCACGAGAGATTATTTTGAAAGTGGAAACAATTCTGGCTTTTAGGGACAGCTTCGTAGTCTCCAAACAGCGATTGAGGAGATACTTTGTGGGAATGTTCAGGCCGCCTCAAATATAGTGAAACAACGACTGCAACAGTTTTCTCCAGTTCCATTTTTCTGCAGAGGAGGCAAATTATGAAGGATCCTCTAAAGACGTCCGGCCGTCGCTAGTGGCGGTCTTATGGGACGGGTCTCAAAGCCGTCCTCTATGAGTTTGGGCAACGGGCTCCGCAAAAGTCTCCCCACTTCTGTTTAACGGCAAGCATATGGGCGAAGACGGGCGGCGTGCCGTCGCCAGTGATCATTAGGGATGGGTTTTAAAGCTTTTTAGGGGCGGGTTTTGACCATCTCCTCTTTTTCTCGTAGTGTAGGGAACAACTCCGAGAAAGAAAATAACAGTTATCAGTGTAACCATAATATCATTAACGGGCTTCAAGTGTAATCTTGAGTCGAGTCATAAGGATTTTTAAAATGTACAGTTGTGGTCTAGAAAATAGAAGATCCAAAATGATTAGCGGTTTCTGGAAAAGGCGAGAATTTTAAAGTCTTGAATTGATAACTCAGTGGTCAGGTGTGGGACTTGAGGCCATGCTCTTCTAAACAGAACTTGAATCGTTCTCAACATATATACACACACACACCACCATTGGGCAAGGCAAGAATGTTACACCCCTTTTAATGATTTCTCAAAATGATTGCTTATATCACTTAAAATAATTACTCAATGAAAAATGTTTTCATCATTGATAACAATTTTATCTCTATCATTTTTATTGATAATGAAAATAGTTTTCATTCAATTGTTTTTGCAAGGGATACAAAAAAAATTTGCAAAACTTTTTTCCAATAATTCATTTTGTGTGAATACAAGAACCAACACTTTCAGTCAAAGATCAATACCTTAGTTTCAAGTATACTCTTGTTGACAATCCATGTGGCGCATATAGGACCACATCGCATCAGTTTCTGCATTCTAACTTCTACTAAGGCTCCGTTCATTTCACGAAATATGAATGATTTGACCATAGGTGAGGGTTGCTGACCTTCGTTGACTCCAGGTAAGGGCACGCGAGCCCTTGTGCAAAATTGACGAGGGCTGCAACGCCCTCGATAGATCTAGCTAAGCAAGGGCATCATGCCCCTCACCGGCCCCAAGCGAGGGCGGCGAACCTCACCTAGAGCCGGCAAGGGCCACCAAGGTTGGCCCTTGCTTGGCCATATTTGTGAGGGTGTCACAACCCTCATTGATTATGTGCGAGGGCTTGAGCACCCTCACTTTGGCTGGCAAAGGTCGAGCGGCAACCCTTGCCAGCCCTTACTCCAAAAACCGAGGAAAAAAAGAAGAAGAAAAAAATCATAAAAATTTCAAGAAGTATTTAAAATATTATTTAAAATTATCAACGTTAGTATCGACTGTGTCATGTAAAATGGCCAACACCCACGTCAATGAATTCCAACCAAAATTAATCCGATAGCTCAATTGACAAAACATGAAAAGGTTTAGGACTCATATAATTGAATTGACAAAAATCCAATAGGTTTAGGATTTTTTGAACAAATTTTCCAATTATTTCAGGTTACACTAATAATCATCTTTTAAAAAATATTTTTGAAATAATTCATTTTTCGCTTCATTTTCTGCAAACTAAATGAAATCTTAATTAAAATGCTTTTCGGTCAAAACTTTGAAATATTGCGACCTCAACTTTCGCGTGGTTAGTGCGACTGCATGAGACCCTTTTAAAAAACATAAGGCGCCCACCATTCTTGCTTTGAGTGGCACGCCGTTTTGGATTTATCCATGGCCTTTTTCATTTTGGTCATTATACATTTGATAATTGCAATTCAAATCTGTCATTGGTGGTGGAAAATCAATGTCCCCTCCTGTCTCCCACTAAGTTAGTTTGGTTAAAGTTTATCTTGCTCCAGTGAATTTTAAAAATTAAATTAAAATGCCTATTGTGAATTATTCTTCCATGAGATGGTACCCTTATCTAATATTGCTTTTCTAAAACACGTCATGAACTTCATGTGAAGTGGGTGACTTCTTTAACTTTAGTCCAAAGCCTTTAAAGTAGTTTAATGGGCAAGCAATTTCTAGGAAGACTTCATCTTTGGATCAAACATACAAAGAGAAAGTCGTCGAGTGTGATTTTCATGTGATTTAATAGCTTACAACAAAGACATTAATTTTACTTATTCATATACTAGACAAAACGAAAGTATTCGTATGATACATATGTATAGTGTAAAAAGTTACGGAAGTGTGCTAGGTTCGGCACTGTGATGTATGCAAAAAAGTGGCCCCTCCAAATCCGGTTCAATGAATTTGTGATGGACAGTAACTTTAATGATTTGAACCTGAAATAGGAATCACATATTAACGTGTTTGTAAAGTTTTGGGTAAGAGAGAATGTGGCAATTTGAATGTCTTTGATTATTTATCACAATGAAAAGTTCACAAGAAAGTTGGAGCCGCGTGTTATCGTTTTAACAATGAAATCTTATTTTTCTTTAAATCAAAATCAAACTTTCACTATAATCTCAAATATGATCTTGATTTCAAAAATCATTACTATTATCTTCAAAATTATCAACATTAGGATCAATTAGGCGTTCATTATTAAAACTCGCATCTTTACCAACACTCTCACATTTGTATGGAAACTCTTGATGTTGACAATCTTAAAGAAAGCAGTGGTTATTTCCAAACCGAGGGGAGGCGGATTTGAGATTAGAGTAAGAGTTAGTCATTTGAAATTAGACCCAAAATTGAGGGTGTTTTCAAGGAATTGGTCCATTTGAAATTGAAAATTCGGTAAATTTAGGGAGGGAAAATAGAAAAAAAAAAAAAAAGGAAAAAGTTACAACAACAAAAAAAAACTCAAATTATGCAAAGTGTGACTAATTTACTCTAAAAATTTTTGTGACATAAAAAATCCCAAAATATATATTTATTCTAAATTTTTTTATGACATAGACAATCTCAAATTTATATGTATGTGATATATTTATCTTCTGTCAAAGTTCCGTTGGATGATTTTGTAGTCAAAATAATGTCATTTTTGTTTCACTTAAGTTATGTGGACACCATGTCTCCATATATGCAGATTTTTAATGGTGTTAATTGATAAAATCTTGATGGTGGATAAATATGTCATACAAGTACAAATTGACAAAGAAGAATGTTAAGGGTAAATGTGTAAAAAAATTTGTTGCTCTTACCTTGGAAGAAAGAGACAGACAGAGGAACAAGGAGGGTCCAAAACGAGAAGACATATGGCATCAGCATGATTGCGAACTAGCAATCTGGGATTCACGGTACCGTAGCTGCCAGATTGACACGGCTTTGTCAATTTGTGAAATGCCGATACTTCAGGATTTTCTTACCGTCTTTTCTTTTTCATGTTTTTGTTTTCCATTTTTATGTTTTTTACAAGGTGCCCGCGAGCTGGGGGGCATGTCTAACCGCCAAGTTAATGAAAGAGAATAGGGTGCCCTGGTAAGCACATGAAATTATACAGTTGAGCTTGAGCTTGACCTTAGCTAAGCTTGAACGAGTCTAGTTTTAGAGTAATAATTTTTTTGTGGGTACATATTACGCCAAAGTACATTGAAAATTGCTAAACAGGTTGTAGTTTTGTTTAATTAATTGGACGATTCTAATGAATAAATCAAAAAAAAACTATCCTCGACTTTACTCTTGAAAGGACATTGACATTGATACGTTGTTAGCACGAGATTAAGGTCATTTGTAATTTTTTTTCCTCCACTGCACCATGGCACTCATTCAAGAGGAACGGAGAAGATAGACCAAGTCTTGCTCACGTCGTTAGGCGGGTCAAGGTGCGTCATTCCTTCTGACAAATAAGGTGATGGAGATTTTGATTTTTGACTTTTGAGTACTCTCTAGATTCTCTGCCTTCCTTTTCTAAAAGATTTTCGGATGCATGGTTGTTACTGTAATTGTTATAATTCTTGTTGCCATTATTGTTGTTATTGTTAGAACTCACAGAATATTTTAAATTGATGCACATATGATAAATTTACTTCAAATTAATTTTTGGTTACTATGTAATAAATTTACCATATATTTATTTTTTAACTATCAAAATTCTCAAATTAATACATTCGTGACAAGTATACCATTTATTAGTTTCCATTAAATTAGATTTATATCACAAAAAATCACAAAACTGGTAAGCGGAGGTAAAACCCTAAATTAGTACATCTATCAACTATCACATATCATCTAATTTAGTAATTTGATAATAATATTTAACGAAAACTAATGAAAGGTAAATTTGTTACAGATATACTAGTTTTGGATTTTATATGATCAAAAAAATTAATTTAGGGCTAGATTTGTCATAAGTGCACTTTGAGATTTACCGTGATATTAACCCTTATTATTATTAGGCCAACATCCATAGAGTAAAGATAAAATTTCGCCTAGTACTTTGTTCTTATTATCTCTTTTGCAGTATCAATCATGTTATATTCTCCTTTTGGCCATAATCAATATTCATACAAAATCGCTGATTTGCTAGTTGTAAGTTATTGCAAGGTTAAAGGGGCCGCGAGATCATGGTGCTTTCAATTGAATTCACCACCGTGGCACCATAGCTTCTATATGATAATGTGATCAAATGTACGTAGCTTTCAGTTCTTGACTCTTTCATTCTTACTAATTATCCGATGTTGAAGTTTCATAGTAGCACCAACAAGATTATTACTCCGCCAATCTCCAAGATGAAAAGTGGAGAAGCGCCCAAATACCCACAACAAGGTTTGCTTGTACTTTCTATCCTTAAAAAAAATTACATTCGACGTTTTGATAAGATTGTAAAGATATTATCTAGGATTGTAAAATTTTAGAGATTTTGGTTTCTTTATAAGGAGCTCATTAGGTATCACGTTACTCCTTTTTTTTTTAAATAACCTTTCTGCCTTATTTTGTTTTCTTGTGAGGAACTAGGGTTTTATCTCGGTTGCATGATCAAATTAAAATCTATTCACATTACTAACTCAAATAAAATTTTAAATTTCAAGTACATTCCCAAATGAAAGATCATTGTGATTCCTTGTAGGTAAGGTGATGGCATGAAAAGAATCGGTATTCAATTTGCAGTGGTTGTTTCCATCTTCCTTGCAATTGAGTTTTCACTGCTGTCATCAACATCACTCATACCGCGATAGGAGAAATGACCATTGACTTTCAAGAAATTTCACTCAGCCACATCTAATTTCTATGTTCTTTAATACCTTCTCTGTAAATTTGATGGGACGATAAGTTACCTCTCCATTTCCATCTAGTAATCCTCCCAAGCGAAACGATGTCATTTTGAAAGTTTCTCTATGGCATAACTTTATGAGCTACAACGCTCAAAGTATAAACAAATACTTTATGTAAATGCTAAATCAAGAGAGATGTGTCGTTGTAGTATGTCTAGACAACTAAGTTTTCCCTTTTGAGCTAAGATAGTTCCAATATAATTTGTTAACGAAAAAGGATATGAATAGTATGTCTTAGATGAGAGTATTTTATGCATTGGCTTTGTTCTTGTAGCCAATATGATGTAGAAGCGGGACAAGTTAATTGAATTTACGAATAAGTGACTGTAAAAAAGAACAAACCGAAAGAATACTCAACCATCCATTATTCTGCAAATTTTAAAATTTCACAATTACTATAACTGGTGATATATATTGTCTCTGATATATGAGATACTTTATGGGAACAAATTCACAGCTATGCTCCTTTTTTATCAATAAAAGATTCGAAACATATCCTTATTTATTTATTTATTTATTTTGGGGCTTGTCTCTTTATCTTTTTGTTGTTAACAGTAAAGAGTTGAGAATATGATTCAAGTGCTTCTCTTGCTACTTAATACAAGCCAATAAGCAAGTCATAAGCATAACCTTACAAGGCTTCATCTAAGGTCTAATCTGGACCTGGGGATCCATTGAATATAAAACAATGAGGGGGTAGAGTCGGTATGGGGCTCAATAAAGACACTATACCAACAAGGGGAGGGTAACGCATGCGGGCACCGGTACGTTAAAATAAGGAATGCCATTAATAGTTTACTGCGTTGACGAAAAAGCATAGACAGACCCTATTGGTTGGTATAAATAAAAGATTTGAAATATATCTTTATTTATTTATTTATTTTTGGGGCTTTTCTCTTTATCTTTTTGTAGTTAACAACAAGGAGCTGAGAATATTATTCAAGTGCTTTTCTTGCGACTTAATACAAGCCAATAAATCCCATCGCAAAGATAGACATTAAACAGCTTTGGCCTTTAAAGACGGGGTTGCTCCAGTGGTTGATGGGAAGGTGGGAAGTTCGATTCCCCAACTTCTCAGAAGCTAGGGTGGGGACGCGTGAATGACGGAGCAGGTTTTTTAATCTACGTACGACACATAGCACACAACGACCGAGAGACGACACATAGCACACAACGACTGAGAGAGAGAGAGAGAGAGAGAGAGAGAGAGAGAGAGAGAGAGAGATTTGGCCTTTTGGAGCAAGGAGCTAGAAAAAAGAAAAAAAGAAACTTAATTGAAATGATTTTCAGACAAAACGTTGAAATAGTGTGACCTAAATCTTTGTGTGGTTTGTATGATTGTGACACAGCCCAAGGACGAGCATGATTCAAGACCATCCAAATGATGGGGCCATGTCCATACAAGGGCCAGCCCATGAGCTGCCCATGAACGATCCATGAATGACCCTTGATCAATGCACGGCTGGCCCATGTGCAATGCAGACAAGCCCATGACCGCCCACCTACCCATGTCAGGCGGCCTTGCCATTTCTTTTGACACACGCCCCTTGAATCAATCACTATTTGGTAACCATCCAAACAGTGCTTGATTCTAATTTTTTGTTCCAAGAATCAGTTTACGACGATAATCACGTTTGATAAAATTTTTGTTCTCGGGAACAGATTGGGAAGAGAATCAAGAATATAAAAAAAAAAAAGTTGATTATTGTTCCGGGAACAAAATTGATAATCAATACTCTTCTTCTTCTCTTTGCTTCTTCTTCATCGATCGACATCCCGCGACCGCCGCCCGCCACCGGTCGCCAGCAACTGGTCCGATGAGCTCGCCAGAGGCTCTCGTGTGGCCTGAAAAAAAAAGAAAGAAGAAAAAAGAAGAAGAAGAAAAAGAAAAAGAATAAAAAGAAAAAGAAGAATAGGAGAAAAAAAGAAATTAAATTAAATTAAAAATAAAAAAATAAAAAGGAAAAAAAAATAAAAGAAAAGGAAAAAAAAAAGAAAACAAAAGAAAACAAAAGAAAAAAGGAAATAAAGGAAATAAAATAAAATAAAAATTATAAAAATTATTTAAAAATTAAAATAAATTGATTTGGAACAGAATCAATGAACACGGTACCAAACGCAATTCTATTCCAAAATCAGAAATTTTGTACAATTACCAAACGCGTTCTTTTACTTAGAATCAATTCTCGGAAACAGAATAAAAAATAATCATTTATGATCAAAATTTGTTCCTAGGAACAGAATCGTTACCAAACACGCCATAAATGTAGAGATTTGTAATTATGGTATAGATTCAAATACCACCGTTGGATCAGAGAGGGGATCAACAATGAGATTAGACTCATCCATGTATAAATAAGGGACCCTCCTCCTTCAGTTGTACACACTAGTTCATGAGCAATATAATCGAGTTTCACTCCCTTACTTTGTTTTTGCGAGTTGAGTATGTATAAGGTTGACTTGGGATCGAAAATCCTCAGGCTACATGAGTGTGTGATCGTTCTAAATCAACCGACCCGTGACAAGTGGTATCAGAACATTCGTTCCAAGCACAATGGCTAATCCTCGGTTCAATGTCTCGATCATTCAAGGTGACGATCGCGAGGATCGTAGATCGTGACTGGTTGAGAAAACCACCCGGTTGAAGAAAAACCGTGTTGTCTCGAGCTCGAGGGATCCAAAGGGCAACCTGAAGAATCGGATGATGATCCTAGAGGAGATCATCATGTACGTCCATACGATGGTGGACGACCTGAACTAGACCGTCAAAGGAGTGAAAGTTGGTAGGGAGGAGTTCTTGGCTGAAGTGCAAGAACTCAAGGTCAGCATGGGAGAGATCCGTGTCGAGGTGCTGGGGTCCCTTATGTATGAGTTACAGTAGCGGGATGAGACTAGGGAGGTCGTGATGGTGGCCATGGATGTGGAGATTGCCGAGCTGAAGGGCAAGCTCGCCGAGGTTGAGGCAAACCCACATATCGAAACACCCAAGCCAAGAGAGTTCAAGGGCTCGCAAGTGGCCAAGGACATGGATAACTTCCTGTGGTACATAGAATGATACTTCTAAGCCATGGGACTCCACGATGATGCATCTCGGATAAACACTGTATCAATGTATTTAGTTGATAATGCTTTGTTATGGTAGTGTCGTTGGTTGGATGATAGGTGTGGCGACCCTATCATGAAATGGGCTCAGTTCGTTAAGGAATTTTGACGGAACTATTATCCCGCATACGTAGAGGAGGAAGCTCACAATGAACTCAAGCACCTAGAGCAAAAGGGCGAAGTCTACAACTATGTGAAACGATTCTCGAAGCTACTGCTTCGAATCCCATCCATGAGCGAGATGGAGGTGTACCATTAGTTCATAAGCGGACTCAAGCCATGAGTCAAGGAAGAGTTAAAGAGATGCAATGCGATGGATCTCACGATGGCAACATTCGTGACCGAGTTCCTTGTGGAATACAAGTCGTCATCCATGAAGAAACCCGACTCTCGTCCGAAGGACAAGGTCGATGGTGGGGGAGAACGGGGAAGATTTAATTGACCAAATGGAGGCAAACCACCAACGGCTGCCCCAAGGACCTAACTGAAATCAAATGGATGGGGACAAAGAAAGGTACGCACATACAAATGTTTCTTCTATGGTGATCCTCATATGGCCTATGATTGCCCCCAAAAGGTGTAAACTAGCAGCCCTATGTAAGGAGGATGAACCGCGAGAGGAGGCGCAGTTGGGTTTGCTACGCATTCTAGGCTCAATCAAAACCAAAAAGACAAAGGAACCCAAAGGAATGATATTTGTGGATGTGAAGATCGGAGATACCACGATGGTTGCGCTCGTGGATACCAGGGCATCCGACCTCTTCATATCCTGACACCGCGAAGAAGCTGAATCTTCCGATCGAGAAAGGGAGAGTTGGTTGGCTCAAAATAGTGAACTCCAAGGAAGTCCCGAGTAATGGCGTGGCTAGAGACGTGGAGCTTCACCTTAGTCCATGGACTAGCAAGGAAGACATCGAGGTAATCTCTCTTGATGACTTTGATTTCATACTAGGTCTTGGATTCCTTAATAGGATCAATGCGGGTGTCATGCCCTTCGCTGATTGTATATGCCTCCTAGACAAATGGTGTTAATGTATGGTGTCGATCTATCACAAGTCAAGATGCGATAAGAAGATGCTATCGGCCATGCATCTCTTTAAGGGAGCCAAAAAGGGTGAGATGACCTTCCTAGTGACCTTGAAAGCCGAGGAAACTCAAGGTGCAAGAAGCATCATCCCGAAGGAGGTAGACCAAGTCCTCGATATGTTCAAGGACATGATGCCTCATGAGTTGCCAAAAAAGCTACTGCCTCGAAAGGAGGTGGATCGTTGGATTGAGCTCGTGCTGGATGCTCAACCACCCACCATGGCACCCTATCACATGGCGCCTCTTGAATTGGAGGAATTAAGGAAACAACTCAAGAAGTTGCTCAATGCGGGCTACGTTTAGCCATCCAAAACTCTATTTGGTACCTCGGTCTTATTTCAAAATAAGCACGACGGATCTCTCTGAATGTGCATTGACTATTGGGCGTTGAACAAGCTCACAATCAAGAACAGGTACCTAATTTATCTCAATGCAAACTTGTTCGATCAACTTGGAGACGCACGGTGGTTCACCAAGCTTGATCTTCGATCGGGCTACTATTAAGTTCAGATTGCCAAAGAGGATAAGCCGAAGACCACATGAGTGACGCTATGGGTCGTACGAGTTCCTCATCATGCCTTTTGGCTTGACCAATGCATCGGCTACTTTCTATACTTTGATGAACAAGGTACTCCATTTGTTCCTTGATCAGTTCATTGTAGTCTGCCTTGATGATATTAGTGTGTATAGCCGAACGCTTGAGGAACACGTCGAATACTTGAGACAACTTTTCTAGGTCCTGGGGAAAATGACCTATATGTGAAGGATGAGAATTACGCTTTGCGCAAAATGAAGTACCCTTCTTCGAGCACATTGTCGGGGGCGGACAAATGCAGATAGATGTGGCCAAGATTCGTGCCATAATTGAATGAGAACCACCAACCAAGATGACAGAGTTGAGATTGTTCCTTGGTTTCACGAACTACTATCGGCGTTTCATCCGAGGATATTCGAAACTCACCGTGCCCCTTACGAACATGTTAAAGAAAGAAAAGTCATGGGAGTCAATGGATCGGTGTCAAGAGGCATTTTAATCAATTGAAGAGGGCCATGATCGAGGAGCCTATGCTTGTGTTGCCCGACCAAGCCAAGCTTTATGAAGTAGAAACCGATGTCTCTTATTTTGCTATTGGTGGTGTCTCCATGTAGGATGGACATCCAATTGCTTACGAATCTCGAAAGTTGAACAATGCCGAGTGATGATACACAGTCCAAGGGAAAGAAATGACTGTGGTGGTACATTGCCTTCGTACGTGCAGGCACTACTTCTTGGGATCCCGCTTCATCGTGAGGATAGACAACGTGGCCACAAGCTACTTCCACACCCAAAAGAAGCTCAGCTCAAAGCAAGCTCGATGGCAAGATTTCTTGGCCGAATTCGAATGTGTGCTGGAATATAAGCTCAAAAAGTCCAAATCCGTGGCCGATGCCTTATGTCAAAAGCTGGAGCTGGCTAGCATGACGAGTCAACCAAACTGCCTATGGATTGACAGTATTAAGGAGCGACTCGAGCATGACCGAACATCCGAGACTCTCCTTCGATACGTGCGAGAGGGCAAAACGAGACAATTCTAGTGTGAGGATAACCTCCTTTGCACCAAGGGACAACGACTTTATGTGCTACTCTATGGAAAACTAAGGAAGGTAGTACTACACGAGTGCCACAACTCTAAATGGGCAGGTCATCCGGGAATCCACCACACCATGGCACTCGTGAATGATCAAATATTATTGGCTACATATGCGGGATGACATTGAAGCTTACGTGCGAACATGCCTTGTGTGCCAACAAGATTAGATAGAATAATGATCACTAGTGGGGCTTCTTACGCCATTGCCTATCCCAGAATGTCCATGGGAGAGTGTCTCCATGGACTTTATTGTAAACCTGCCAAAGTCCAAAGATTTCGGACCCTCACGGTCGTCGTGGATTGTTTCTCCAATTATGCAACATTTGTGCCAGCCACCAAGGATTGTTCATCTGAGGAAGTAGCCAAGTTATTCCTCAAATACGTTGTCAAGTACTAGGGCATACCATGCATGATCATGAGCAATTATGACCCTTGATTCACCGGTTGGTTTTGGACCGAGCTCTTCAAGTTGCTGGGGTCAAACCTCAACTTCTCCACAAGTCTCCATCCCCAAACCAATGGATAGACGGAGAGGGTGAATGCACTCATAGAAATATACCTCCGGCACTATATGAGCACTATGCAAGTAAACTGAGCATGGCTGATCAACTTGGCCCAATTCTCATATAACTTACAACCAAGTGAGTCCACAAACCAGAACCTGTTCGAGATCATGACAGTGCAGCAATCGATCACATCGAGTGCCCTTTGGGGAGAAAAACCTCATATGATCGGGACGTCGAATGCATCATGGTGGACCGAGTCATATGGAAGAGGTATCGTGCGCTAAAGAAGGAATACCTCATCTAATGGAAGGGCCTTCTCGATAATGAAGTGAGTTAGGAACTGTTCGAGACTCTATAGCAATTCAAGAAACACATTGACGCATTTCATGCTGTAGATGCGATGAGGGCATTGCCTAAATAAGCGGGGGAGATTGATAGGCCTAAGGACAAGCATGATCCTAGACCGTCCAAATGATGGGGCCATGTCCATACAAGAGCTAGCCCATGAGCTGCCCATGAACGATCCATGAATGACTCTTGATTAATGCATGGCCGGCCCATGCGCAATGCGGACAAGCCCATGACGGTCCACCTACCCATGTCAGGCGGCCCTGCCATTTCTTCTGACACATGCCCCTTGGGCCTTTTCCAGGTTTAGGGCCATCAAGTAGCCTAAATATACATACTTGTAAAGATGGTATAGATTCAAATACCACTGTTGGATCGGATAGGGGATCAATGGCTGAGATTAGACTCATTCATGTATAAATAATGGATCATCCTCCTTCAGTTGTACACACTAGTTCATGAGCGATACAACCGAGCTTCACTCCCCTTCGTCATTCTTGTGAGATGAGTGCGTGTAAGATTGATTTGGGATCGAAAATCCTAAGGCCACACAAGTATGTGATCATTCTAAATCAACTGACCCATGGCAATTGCATGAGACCCTTTTAAAAATAGAAAGTTACCCACCATTCTTGACTTGAGTGGCCCACGATTTTAGGTTTATTCATTGCCTTTTTGTTTGTTTATTATATATTTGACAATTGTAGTGGAAAATCTGTCAATTGTTGTGAAATAGAGATGTTCCTCCAGTCTCCCACTAATTTAGTTTGGTTCTTGCTCAAATCAATTTTAAAGATTAAATTAAGGTGCTTTATGATAGATCCCCCCCCCCACCAAATCTATTATTGCTTTTCTAGAACACATCATGAACTTCATGTGAAGTGGATGTCTTCTTTAACCTTAATCCAAATCCTCTAGATTAGTTTAATGGGCAGGCAAATTCTAGGAAGTCTTCATCTTTGTGTATTGGACAAGCAGGAGAGACTCATTATAAAGTGTGATTCTCATGTGATTTAATAGCTTACAATGACATTACTATTACTTATTCATTTACTAGACAAAAAGAAAGTTTTTGTATGATACGTTTATATATAGTGTAGAAATTTATTGAACTATGCTAGGTTTGGCAATGTGATTTGTGCTAGGAAGTTGCCCCTCCATATTCCGGTCAATGAATGTGTGATGGACATATAACTTTAATGATTTGGAACCTGAAATAGGAGTCATTTATTAACGTGTTTGTAATGTTTGGATGTCTTTGATAATGTCACAATGAACAATTCACAAGCAAGTTGGAGCCACATTTTATCTATCTAACGATATGATTTGTTAGTAAATTACGAAAGTAGGGTGCGTTTGGGAAGGCTTTTGGAGAAAGTCTTTGGGAAAATACAAAGGTCTTTGAGTTAAAAGTGTTTTCCAAAATGCAAATTATATTTGGTAAATTTTATTGTAAAAGTCAATTATGAAGTATCTTTAAGTAAAATGGTATTTGGAAAATTATATTTGCAAAGCCTTTTGCTATTTCATAAAAATAAAAAAAAGTTGGCCGGCCAGAACAATTAGTCATCGGCGAGGAGCAAGTGGTCCGATGAAGGGCGAGAAGTCCGATGCAAGCCATCCAGCAGAGGTAGACGGTCCAGCGAGGGTTGTGCAACCCTCCGGCGAGCGGCGCGACGATCAGGTCGCAGGACCCAGATCGCGCGGCCTCAGCGGGGGTCGCGGCACGTCGAGCGATCCTCTAGTGAGGGTCGCGGCGACCGGATCTGAGGTTGCGACCCATCTAGTTGAAGATCTGATTGCCGGTTGAGCCTCCGGCACTAAATCTAGTCTCGACTAAACCTACGACCAGATGGGTCGCGCGACCCCGGCGACCTCCATGCGGAGGTCGCAGTGCAGTAGGCAACGGTTGCCGGCAATCGCATCTGGTCGTAGCCATATCTGCGACCAGATGGGTCGCGACCTTCGCGGTGACCGCATCTAATCGCGACCAGATCTGTGACCAGATGGGTCGCGCGGTCCCAGTGACCTCCGCGCGGAGGTCGCGATGCGACAAGCGCGATGGTCGTCGGCAACCGCATCTAGTCGTAACCATCGTGAGGGTCACGACCTCCACAGCGATCGCATTTGATCGAGACCAAATCTGCGACCAGATGGGTCACACGACCTTGGTGACCTCCGCACGAAGGTCGCAGTGCGGCGAGCATGACGGTCGCCGGCGACTACCTACCTTTTGCCGGTGACCGCTCATGGAGAAGAATAAGATGAATAGTAAGGGCAAAATTGGAAAATTGAAAAATCAGAGAGGATAATTTGGGAAGAAATTTTTTTTTCTTATCCGCTCAGTTTGGCATGCCGAGAATGCTAGAAGCCCAAGACAAGGGGCTTTCAGCCTTCAAAAGGCAAACTTTCAGCCAAGGGGGTTTACAAAAACATTTGCCAAACACTTATTTTTAACTTAAAGGGCTTTGGAGGTTTAAAGTAGCTTGGAAAGGCCACATCCAAACACACCTTGGTCATCATCGGTACTCTCGTCCAAATTTCGAGGCTGGACTGGGCTTTCCATCTAAAAATAATAATAATGAAAACAAATTAGTTGCTGCCAGTCAATCAGCAATATAGGTCGACCAATAATTTGAGACTATTATCTGCCGACTAGTACTCACACACTCTCTCTCTCTCTCTCTCTCCTCTCTCTCATCTTTTAGATTCGACCTCTCCCTCGCAGAACAATTCGAGACACGTCCACTGATTAGTCCTCACTTACTTTCTTTGTTCTCATCCCTCTTGAAAGTTCTCGCCCAGGCTTGTTTTGGGTCTCTTGATCTTGTGCCTCTCTTCGCAGCTCAACTCGCAGGAGGTAATCACCTTTCCATCTCTTATTAGCGTGTCGTTTCCATCAATTCGTCGCTCTGCTATTGAAATAATCGGCTGAACTGGTGTGTTCTGGGCTTGTGGGTGGCTGCTGAATAGCTGAGAAGGTTTTGCATTTTTTTTTCGGCTCTCTTCGGAATCATTGTTACCTGTTAGCTTGGTAAGGAAACAGTCCAGATTTGACTCTCGTAAAAAAGGAAAGCCTCTGTTTTCTGACTTTAGATGTGGCTAATCCTTTGGCCTCGCTGTCTGATTGTTGGTTGCATTGTGATTCAGTGTTGATCTTTTGTTAAACTAGAATGAGTTGGCCTGCAGGCGCCCGAGATTCTATTGTTCGGAAAATTGCCAATATTGGCCTGAATCCAGGGATCATCTTTTTATGTGATTGTGAGGTTTCTTTGTGTTTGAAGGTCCTAGATCAATTAAATAAAGAAAATGAAACAGAAAAAAGAAAAAAAAAAAAAGTAGGCCCATTCCGGGGTCGTATAGTTCAGTTTTCGGTTTCTTTAAAAAATCGAGAACCCGCTTTGATCTGACAAGATCAATTCCAGATTCTTGGTGTGAAATCTGCCCGTCCTAACTGCTCACCCTAAGAATAAGTCTTCTCTTAATGAGATTTTATTCAACAATTTTACCTCCTTGTAGAACACTCCAAATGAGTAATATTATCCTTTTCCTCGAATTATTGGACTAGGTAATCTTAAAACGTAGATTCCCTTTCACCCCTAGCTCGTTTTCTCCCTTCAAAGCTGTAAAATTTGATGGAGTCTTCACGTGAAGAGAAGTTGTAAACGAGGAATCAAAAAGCACAGTGAATGTTTGAGCATTTTTAACTATATTGCTACTTTTTATATGATCTCAACTCGCGATAGTTTCGATCATCACAATTTAAACATATCAAAATCCATAGTATGATACTTCTTAGAATCTTTTACATAATATCATGTAGTATGAAAAAATAAATTAGATCTTTTGACAAATGCACATGAAAATGGTTAAAACAAATTGAACTATATGAGCACTAGGAAATTTACCTAGCTTTAACATCACTCATATCTTGCACCTTTTTTGTTACAAACTATAAATTCATTGGGATTAATCGATTTAATCTGACTTATCACTAATTTAGCAAATAATCATATTTTACTTCCATTTATTGGAGAAAACAACTTTGGAATGATATTCTCAAGTGGGGACCCTCCAACAAAAAATGGGGACATGCACTCAAGGCCATTTTTTCAAACCTTGGTCCTCTGAATTTTCCTCAGCAGCCTCCCCTTTTTTCTTCCTTCTCTTTTTCTCCTTCTTCCATCGAAGTATTACCTAATTTCTATTCGTTCAGACTTCCATGAAGAAAGGGCAAAGTCTGAGCAAGGCAAACAAAGTAATGCACTATTTCCTTTGTCATCGTTCCTTTGTTGTGCTTGTTTTGCCGATTCTTCTCCCTATGCTTGCATTCTATCATCTCAAGAAGAAGAGAAAGAGTGCAGAAAAAGAGAGCACTGAGGGAGCATCCGCACCTCCTTTGGTGTCATCTAAAAATTATAGCTCTAGTCCACAGAAAAGATATCAATCAATTTTCTAAAATTGAAAATTTGAAGAGAATAACTCAGTGATGTCGTATCAATTTATAATAGATTCATTGTGCTTAAAATTGTTAGCATGTGAGGCAGCGTGAAATAAATAAAAGAAATAATGACGACCATTTGTTTATCTCTACCTCACATTGCCAACTTCATTTAGAATATGATAATTTTAAATAATATCGAAATATTAAATCACATTCGTAAACACTAGCTAGGTCCTTTCTTCACATCTTCCACACATTTCTAATCCCGTTTCACCTTAATTATTAACTTTCAAGTTATCAAATTCTGAATTTCAGTTACCAAATGAAAACCGAACCTACGTTTATTTTTAAATGAATGCCATATGCAGATATGCTTGAACACAGGTATTGGTTTTCCAAAGCCTGATTAAGAAATTGACGTACGCGTTATTCCTTAGTGGACCAAGCCAAAAAATTTGACTATGGTAGAGAGTCAGGTCCAAAAGAAGATAAGGCAAGGATTTAAAGCATCTCTAGTCAATCAATTTCTAATTGATTAACGATTTCATTTTAATAACTTTTTACCTCGTTAAAAGATTTCATATTCATACTTGTTCATTGAGACTATTTATCAATCCTTTTATGCAGCAGAACAGCATCTTTCATTTCAAGTTTTCAACTTTGCCCCTTCAGATTGCCATGGACAAAGGGCAGAGTCAGAGAAAGAGAAAGAGTGCAGAAATAGAGAGCACTGAGGGAGAATTCGCTCCTTCGTTAATCTCTCCGATATCCACAGGAGAAGGCGGCGATCAATACGACATATTCTTGAGCTTTAGAGGCTCAGATACTCGCAAGGGATTCACCGATCACCTCTACCACAGACTGATCAACATAGGGACTGTACCGATTTACGTGTTTAGGGATGATAACAGCATCCCAATTGGCGAGGAATTTGGTTCACTACTTCTTGATGCAATCACAAGATCTAAGATTTTGATCCCCATCATCTCTGAAAATTTTGCTTCAAGTAAATGGTGCCTCCGCGAGCTCATTCATATCATGGATTGCAAGAAGAGCAAATCACATATAGTATTGCCCATCTTTTACAAAGTGAACCCATCAGATGTGCGGTATTTACGAGGAAATTTTGGGAAGGCCTTCGATTCACGTAAGGAGCGTTTTGCTGAGGAGGACATCCAAGAAGGGCAACGAGCACTTAGCGAAGTGAGTTATTTAAATGGATGGGAATCTGAGAAATTTGCTAATGGGTACTTAACTTCAACCCTGAACTTTTACTTTTTTTAATAAGTAGATTTTCTTATTCACACAAAAATGATGAAAATATGGATAAACTACTTCTACTACAAGTCACAAAACATCCCTAAGATGTTCCAATGAACAACCATAATGCCCAAAGACAACAAAGACTCATACTCCCCAAGAGCCCACAACTAAAACCAACAGTATCCCATAGTGCCCGAGAATTTTACAATTGTCTCCATTCCAAAGCCAAAATAATAATAATAATAATACTAAGTACATTAAAAATCCTAAAACTTGTCACAAAAATTTAACTAAAGTCTTAAAATTTTTAAAAAGTACAATTAAATCCTAAAACTTGTCACGAAAGTGCAATTGAGTCCTAAAACTTTCAAAAGTATAATCAAGTCTTAAAACTTGTAACGAAAATGCAATCGAGTCCTAAAAATTTAAAAATGCAATAAAGTTTTAAAACTTCTCAAAAAAGTGCAATTGAGTCCTAAAACTTTCAAAAAGTGTTATCAAAGGAATGATTTTATTTTATCAACTTGACAAGTTTTGAGACTTAATTGTTTTATATGAAAGTTTTAGAACTTGATTGCACTGTTTGAAAGTTTTAGGACTAAATTGCATTTTATTGAAAAATTTTAGGACTTTCAATACACTTATAATAATAATAATAATAATAATAATAAATAATAATAATAATAATAATAATAATAATAATAATAAATAATAATAATAATAATAAAATGACAACCCCTTTAGGTTAATAGTATCAACCCTTAAACAATATGCCTACAAAGGACTCCAGTGCTTCGTCTTCCGAAGCTTGTTCACCACCAGATTGCTAATGGGGGTTGCCTCAGTTGATAAGGTTAAGAATCGGATACGTTGCATTAATCATGTCTAGGTTCGATTCTTGTTGCTAATAAACTCCCATTGTCCGACCAAAAAAAAAACTCCCATTGGTACGCAATCTGTAAGTCAACTATAAGTCCTCAATGTAGGCGTGTAATATATCCTTAACTTCCCGCAACCTTAAGCCTTATGACAAACAATATGCTTCTAAAGACTCTTAACGAGCAGTGAACCACCTTAGTTTATTTCAATAAGATCTATCTATTGGCATAAAAGGAAGGGGAAAAAAATTAAACCTCCATTGCTATGTGTAATACCAAAACATCTTGTATGTTAATTTGCAAATCCCATCCTTCACATTTATGTAGGTGTCTTTATACTAGATTAAGTATAACCGCAAAGTTATCATGAGCTTTGTTGTTCGACAGGCATGAAGGAGCATTAGTGGAAAAAGTTATCGAAACTGTTTTGGGCAAGTTGCGACATGATTTTCAGCTTGATGTTACTAAGCACTTAGTTGGAATTGTTGATCATGTGACCAAAATTAGGAATTGGGTAGACGCTTCTGCTAGTCATGCTCGAATGATTGGAATCTATGGCATGGGTGGGATTGGTAAAACGACTCTTGCCAAGGTCATCTACAATGAATTGTCTAGTGACTTTAAGTATTGTAGCTTCCTTTCAGATATTCGAGAAACGGCTCATCGTAATGGTATTCCTCATCTCCAAAATCAACTAATTAAGGAAATAGAGCCAATTGAACGTCAAGTTTGGAACATTGATGATGGGATTAGTGTGATCAAATCTAGATTGAAAGGCAAAAAGGTTCTCATTCTTTTGGATGATACAGATCACCTAAACCAACTAAATGCTTTGGCTAGAGAGCGTAGGTGGTTTATGACCGGAAGTATGGTCATTGTTACAACTAGATATAAAGCTATTCTAGATCAATCTGAATTCAAGGTAGACTACAAGTATGAATTGAATGGATTGGATGAGGAGCATTCCTTACTTTTATTTAATAGACATGCATTTCGTATGGACCGTCCTTTGAGGGGCTACGAAGATATCTCTCGTGCTATCACACACGTCTTGGGTGGGCTTCCCTTGTCTCTTGAAGTTATAGGTTCATCTTTGTATGGAGAAACAGATCGAGAAGTATGGCAAGAAGTGCTAGAGAAATCACAAAAAGAACCACCTAGAGAAGTCCAAAGCAAATTGAAGATAAGTTATGATGCATTAGAAGATGAACATAAGGAAATTTTCCTTGATATCGCTTGTTTCTTCATTGGCAAAGAGAGTCGATTCACTATCTACATGTGGAAGGATTGTGGGTTTTATCCAAATCTAAGAATTAAAGAGTTGAAGCTGAGGTGCTTAATAAAAGTTGGAGATGATGGTAAGTTAATAATGCATGATCAATTGAGAGATCTTGGAAGGAGCATTATTCAACAAGAAGGACCGCCTGAGAGACGTACTAGATTATGGGTTTACGAGGAAGCCTTCAGAGTAATAATGGGAAAGGAGGTAACATATGGCATTCTTTTCTTTGCCTCTCCCTTGTATTTTCATATATTTAATTAGATCTATTATAATCTTTTATCTAGTATGAACATATGCTCCTACATTTTAGGAAAAGATTCATTCATGATTCATGTCCATAATAGAGTACTTGTGACAGCTAATTGTATTATAATTAGTCTAAGGATTAAAAAGTTATATTATCTCATGATGGTTGCCACACAAAGTATCTCCAAATATTATAATTTGTTGATGTAAATTACATATGTCAAAATATATGAAATTTAAGATCACTTAACTATGGTTCTACACTAAAAAAATTCATTTACCTAAATTATGTAATTTTTATATTTAGTTGAAAATATTGTGATATGAAATATTAGAATAATAAATAGAGACAAAATATTAACATCGTAGATCAAATAAATGAAAATTGATTGGTCCGTAAAAATAGTAGACCATAGCTAACATTTGTAATAACTAATAATCAGAAAAGAAGAAAAAAAAAACTAACACTGAAAAAATGGTGTCAAATTCATACTTACCATGTGCGCCCGCTTTCTAGTACGGCCGAATATATTGCGCTGATATTTATTCCTTCAATTCAAATTTTGAAGATACCGGTCCCATCCTCTACTAATTATATCTATCTCTTTTCAATTCTTCTTCCCTCTTAATAGATATGATAGCAAAATGCCCTTTAGAAATAAATCAAGAAAATTTTATTATTATTTTTAAGGTTGTATCGGGTTGACCTTGTTCATCTCATGGATTAGGTTTAGGTGTGTAATAAGAGTCAATTTTCCTATTTCTCTTTCTTTGTTTCATTCATTGCCACTGCCTTTTCCTTTTCACATTTCTTAATAAACATTTCTTTCCTCTCACATTCTACACGGCCGCCCTCGCTAAAACCCTTGTATACTAATGCCTCTTTCGACCACCCTGGACAAGGGTAGCCCTACTTTCTGGACCATCTGCGTGTAACTTCCTCATGCATCATTATTTGTCTCGCATCAAGTGCTACGTGCATCAGTTGTCTCTTACATTACTTGCTACATAAATTTTGACACTTGTCCATTCTATTCTTCTTCCGCTTGTGATTTCTCCTCTTTAAATTACTTCAAAATAAGGAATGATGATAACTTAACAATTGCGAAACAAAACATAACAATGGGCTTTGCTTCTATCCTGCGTAAATGACACTTAGGGCACATTGGGTCTAATCTATATCTAATCTAATATTATAACTAAAATGGTGAAATTAGTCTCACTTAGGTCCTTTCCAATTTTACCCTAATATAAAGATTCTCCTACTTGTAACAAATGACAAGAGTAGAGTCTCACTTTTGTAGAGCACTTTCTCTCTAACCAAACCATCCCACGCTGTGGCGGTTATATAATATCCTCTTCATGAAAACCTTGTATCATCCTCGGTAAGAATAAGCATAATATTAGCAGAGCACGCACTTAGCTTGTGTATGGAGTCTTGTATACATTAAGCAAATTCCATCTAAAAAACAACACCATTTCTAGGCCAAATTTTCTTAATATCCCATACACGCATTTTTCTTGAGTAGGTCGAATGAGGGGCACTACTGGGTTAAACTTACTTGGTTCTAGAAGCGCATGTTAACAAATGAGTCCTCATATTTATTTTCTTGTTCACCTCTTAGGAAAGCATGCGCATGCTAAAAACGAACCACATCTAGAAGATATATTTGACAAAAGTGGGGACTAATAGCTATATAAATTCTGTAACGGTGAAATACTCCATAAACTCTTATTGTCAGGTGAGACACAGGCTTAATTAAGTCCAACTGGATAGTTCAAATCGGGAATTGTTTGTAATCAATAGTGCAAGGAATCAAGCGCGTTTTGTGCGCTTGATCTACAAACACAAGCATGTTCCTTAACCACAAAACTAATCGTGTATGGTTGTCTCTCAGATATTTCAGCCAAATCTTTCAGAGAACTGTCGAACACACCTTATATTGCATCTGGTAACTTCTAATTTTGGAAAAAGAACTTGACCATCTAATAAATTGCAAAGAGAAAAAAACAACGCACCAGACATGGTCTCTTTGGCGCCCATCAAAGCTTGGATAGGTGCCTACTTGGATCCAGAGCCGCACTGCTATGCCGTTCAGCGACTGGCTGAGTCTCCTTGGAGGCTCGCCCACTGACCAATAGCTTTGGCTATTTGTGACCTTTATCTTGGACATGTCAGTCTGTTCCTCTATACTTCAACTCCATGCCAAAATTCTAGAATCCTTAGCTCACGGATTGGTATATCCACATCGACTCAAGGGTTGATTTATCTGTGGTCACACTCAAGACACTAACACAATAAAAAGTTTAAATGTAGTTTTGTTTGTCTGGAATTAATGCTCTAGCTTTCAAAATTTTGATAATTCAACTTTATTGAACACCGTCACTGATCGTCTGAACTTTTGGGGGAAAGATATAAGTATTTCCATTAGAGCCAATCAAAGCCATATGGGATTTTTTCACCATCTGCTACTAATTAAATGATCTTTTATAGCAGGAAAGTTAAACAGTATTTTTGACTAGTAAGATGCAAAAAGAAAAATCTTGTGCAGACGGGCATACATATTTTCACTTTTTTTTTTTGGTAAATACAAATGAGTATATTTCTCCAGAAACTTTCATATGACAGAGTTTGCTAAAAGATATTGCCCAGCATCAGCAACCTATTGCTCCACATCTTAGAAACCTTAGTCAAACCATAATAGCATGAAAGGAAGTCTATTAGTTCATTTTTGGTTGGTCCGAAATCAATTCTTTTTTTCAATACCCGGCAACATCTAAAACACTATTTTTTCTAAAAAAGTGTATTGCTAAGGAATGTCACCGCGCAAGTTTTTTAACATACTTTACAAGAAAAGTTTCAATTTTCACGGCAGTGACTACACATGTCATGAGAAAAGTTAATGAATTGAAAATTGAGTGCTTCATTACCTACTTAACAAGTTACCCATGGGTACTCTTCAACAAATTCTTTCAACAAATTCTGAAAAATTTATATGAGTATGTACAAGCTAACATTTGCACGCTAGCAAAAATTATTTTTCTTGTTACTTTTATGTAAAAATTTAAACTAATTTCAATAGATTTTTTAAAAAAATTAAATTTTAGTTTATTTGTCTATATTTATATATGGCTACGACCGAAAGATGAGAAATGTGAATCCAAGATTTTGAAAGAAAAAAAATTAAAAATTAGAAGCAAATCTCACACTTTGATTGGTTTGATATACAGGGGACAGAAAAGATCCAGGGAGTTTCTCTCGATGGACACGATGACCACCTATTCTGGTATCTTAGGCAACTCCATACATACACAAATGAACAGTTTAAAAAATTACAGAGCTTAAGGATCCTAAAATTAGGGCGGGCGGCTCTAAGTGGAGACTTTAACGAAATATTTTCCAGATTAAGATGGCTTGAGTGGTTTGGCATTGATCACGATATGTCTTTTTCGGCAATAAATTTGCATCTACCAAACTTAGTGGTGCTACAAATGTCATACAACATGATGACAGAGGATTGGCAAGGATGGAGTTCAATCATGGTAAGATGGAAAATGGACATCCTCTTTGGTTATTTGTTTGTTTTGTTTTGCCGATCCACTCATTGTTTGACAGCTTATTCTCCTTTGTATAGGCAGCAAAGCGGCTGAA
Source organism: Eucalyptus paniculata subsp. matutina (assembly GCA_017140255.1). Lineage (NCBI taxonomy): Eukaryota > Viridiplantae > Streptophyta > Magnoliopsida > Myrtales > Myrtaceae > Eucalyptus > Eucalyptus paniculata. The sequence goes on along the minus strand of CM029436.1, from coordinate 45,688,400 downwards.
AATTCTTGACCTTACTTCTTGTTATGGTTTAAGATGTACTCCCAATCTCTCGGCTTTCACAGAGTTGGAGATTCTCACCTTGAGAGGCTGTTCCGAACTGAAGCAAGTCCACCCTTCTATTGGCAAAGTCAAGAGCCTCATTTCCTTAGACTTGAGTTACTGTAAAAGTCTCAAGGAGCTACCAGAGGAAGTGGGAGAATTGGAAAAACTGAAAGATCTTATTTTAGATCATGCTGGTATTCTGAAGATTCCTATGTCAATCGGTTCTCTGACGAAGCTGGAGAAATTGAGTGCCTCAAGTTGTCGGTCATTGAGAGAAATCCCTAACTCTATTGGGAATCTTTCTTCTCTCCAACACCTTAACTTAAAGTTTTGTGGGTCATTGAGAGAAATCCCAAGCTCAATTGGGGGTTTGCAGTATTTACAAGATTTGGAGTTTAGTCATTCCGAGATAGAAAAGCTTCCCAATACTATTGGAAGGTTGAAAAAACTGCGGAGGTTAAGTCTCGTTTTATGCCATAGTCTTAAAAGTACAATTCCAAGTGAAATTGGTGACTTGTCTTCACTCGAGAAACTAGAAATCTCTAACGCACCAATATTGGACTTGCCAGAAAGCGTCCAAAATCTTTCTTCTCTCCAATACCTTAAATTCTGGGATTGCAAGATATCATCGCTGCCGGAGCTTCCTTCCAGCTTAAAATGTCTGATTTTCTCTTGTAAGACTCCCCGTTTGCCACAGCTGTCTTACCTAATGCATCTAGAAGAACTTGTTTTTGGTGGAGATGGTCTACTTGAATACATCCCGGAGCTTCCCTCAAGTCTCTTAAAACTTCGTGTCATCCTTTGTAAGCTGACATTGCTTAATATTAGCGGATTAAAACACTTGGAAGAGTTGTCAATGGAGTACTGCAACTCCATTGAAAGATTGGACATTGCACAATTAAATCGCCTGAAACTATTACACATTAGAGGTTGTGGTAATCTAGTTGAAATTCAGGTCCATGATGATTTGAAGTACTTGGAGAAGATAGCTATAAGAGAGTGTAAGGCCATTCAAAGGCTGATCCTTCCAGAATTACAGAGTTTGAAGAAAGTGGGGGCTAAATGTTGTGACAATCTAGTCGAAATTCGGGGTCTTGATAGGGCGCATATCTTAGAGGCATTGCACATCTTTCAGTGTGGGTCCATTGAAAGATTACTGGATTTGTCAGAATGTAAGAAGTTACAGACTCTAGTCGTACAAGACTGCAACAAACTTACGCAGCTACGGGGACTTGAAAAGTTGGATTTAACTTATTTGGATATATCTGGATGCGACTCATTGGAAACAATACCCGAATTACCTAGAACACAAGTATTTAGAAATTATGAGATGGCGTGATATGAATATTGCCATGAAAATATTATATTACTGCAGTGACAATGATGTGGTAAATTTTATAAGCATATTACAAGAGGGAGACGAGTTACGTTTCCTTAACAGAGGAAAATGAGAAGTAAACTATCATCGTTCTTCTGAGGTTCATTGCCTACTTTTCATCACTATCTCCTTTAAACAGAAGATTTTTCTCGGCCGATTTCTGCACTTTCCTAAATTCCTAGTTTCGCATACTTGATGGAGTGGGAAGTTGGTCATAGAAGCTGATTTGATGCATCGGCCAATATTAAAATGTAGACCCATATGTTGGTCTACATATGGGTCTTGAACCCTCCAAGAACAGCATGAACTCTCAATAAGTATGAGAAACGGAGCTGAAATAATATCACGGTTCAAGTGTTTCTGGTTCCCGATAAAGAAGATGGAAAGTAGTTTTGGCTAATCTGTGATAGCCGACTGTAGACGAGCTTTTTATAACCAATAGTCAAATTGTTGTTTTGAAGGATTATCAAGCCAGATATACTGGTGGCGCTTTTGTGACAGGTCTGGTTGGTCAATGCAATGATCGAGGCTAACCTTTGGGCTTCGATTCAAAGCTGTATTGATGAACTTTTGCATAATTGGGACAATATTACGCCCATTCCATTCTGTGAAACAAGCTAGGATTGAGAGCTTGGGAATTTGCTAATTAGTTGCATCCCATTTTATCCTATTATTCTCATGGAATCGTTTTATCACATGATTGATCCGGGTCTGGCTAACGTGGCTGAGGAACTTCCAATTCCATACCAGAGACCGATCAAATTCAAGAAGAGGGATTTTGCAAAGGATCGGCAACAGCTGAGGGTCATCTCGGTTGAAACCTTGAAGAGGCTTGTGGGCCAATTGGAGTGTCCTGAGGAAGTTTTGATGCTTGTGAAGATCCAAACACTTGATCTGGTCTTGACTGTACATACCTGAATGATTGTGAATGTACCCTTTTCAATTGAATCTGACTTTCTGTTTTCTTATTAGGTTCTACCTCTCTGTTGCTCAAGTACGTGCCTAATGATTTTTCTGAATGTTGCCCGCATGCAGAGCTACGTGGTGCAGTTGCATTCTAATCATATCACTCCCAAACTCGATGAGGTTCTGTAGAGGGAGGTATGCACCGCCAGTCATAGCATGACTATTAAAAATAACTTGTGTGCTTATACTATATGAGCTGTGGAATTTCAGCTGAAAATTATTATACAAGGATGCATGATGACAATCTCTTCCATTTTTCTATCAGTTTATTAGTGTGAAATTCGCCTCCTAGCAAACTATCTACTGTTGCTGATTTTGCTAATTGGATATTGTGAAATAACCAAGTACCAAGTGCGTCTTTTGGTTCCGTGGTTTAGCCTCTTGACCTTTTCAGCAAATCTTATTAACGTTCTGTCCCTAAAGACAAAAAGGAAAATGTTGCCAATTGCTTACTTCTCCCTAGTCTGTTGTTTTCTTTTTCATCAGCCAACTAATGAAGTTTCTGTTGATTGCAGTCCAACTATGAACTAATCAGAGACACCTGGAAAGTGCGTGAAAACACGTCCCCAGATGTTGGTGTTGGTGTAAATAATGTTTATGCATTTGTAACTTATCTTTTATGGAGTGCATCGTGATGCTACGATCTCAAATATCTTCATTTATTGATGATAGTCAATCCTATCCTTCTTGTATAGATTAAAGCTGCCTTTCATGAAATCCGGAGAAAGTCCCCGAGCACCATGCAGGCAGGAATGAGCTATGTCATGAGACATTATGGAAAGGCGCTCCGAAGTTCTTCACTGTTGGCATTTATTACGTGCTGTGTGTTGTTATACTCTTCACGGGATTCTTTATATGAAGTGACTTCTTCTCCTGTGGTGTAGTCCTTTGCAAGCTTTGACATTGTGCTTTTCTTTAGCAAAGGCCGATTCTCAAAATGCTTGCAGGAAGACTGCATGGACAAGTGGTTCTATATGTGATGTGAAGCACAAAATCAGATTTGTTAACAAGATTACCGCCTAGATGTCCACTTCAAGCTGCAATTTTGTGACTGCAAGAGAAACTTTTTTTCATGGAAAAGGCGAATGTCTTGGAATCAGCAAAATATCTGTCAAATGCAGCAAACAGTTTGATTGTCGTTAATACTTGGACTCTACTACGCCAAAATTGTGGTTACCGTCATGCATTCATCATTCAATCGAAAGCAATTTCTTTGGGGCCACTCTCCTCAGGTAAAACCCGAGTCAGCTTCAATTTCTTTGGAGTCTTCCTCTGAAAGCTTAGCGACTTTGCCTGACTACAACTATCCATTTTTCTGCCGTGACCTACTTCCTCTTGCTCACGATTGACTGCTGTAAATTCGCAGTCTCTAACTGCGATTTTTTCTGCTTCAAATTAATTTGCTGGTTGTTCACCCTTCATGTTTCGTTAGCTCATTTTTCTCGAAATTGCAATTTCCTCCATTTCTAGAATTTGTAAGTCCAGTACATACTTTTTATTTGCTTCTCGTGTATTGTATGGCCTATGTGAAGCCGGATTGTGCAACTGAAATTGTCTTCCTTGCATATTGTGTGAGTCTGTGACTCACAGTTTGCTAATAGACTTCCATAAGTTGAAACCTGAATCTTCCGTTTGGGTTGCTCGTCTGTGGAGTTTCTTTGTTTATTTTACGAAACCTGTCTTAGAAATGTGAAACCTACTCTGTTCTCTGGAATTAGCACAAGTTTGGAATAACTGTTCATTCTCTAACATTTTCCGTAGTAAATTTTATTGTGCTACTGCTAATTTAGAAGAGCTATGATGTTCTTTTCCTTTTGTGCTTGTCCTTAACATAATGACATGCTTCACTATGTCTGTTTTGTGTAGCAGTCGAAATTGTTGTTAAGGCCCAATGGAGCTTATGTAGGTTTGTTCTTGCATTTTGCAAATCAAGTCATGTACATAGAGACTTCTTTAAGACTGAGTTAGAGGGTAATAGGTCCTCTACGTGTACAATGGCTCCCTCTATAATTATTTGTGTAAAACACGATATAATGAATAGAAAGAGGGAAAAAGATCCATAGCTTTTCTCCTTGTGAATAGAGTTTGGAGCACGTTGCTCTCTGATCAATCCTCCAATGATAGGTTTATAGTCATGGCCAAGAAAAGATGACAGGTTTGTAGTGACCATTCTGCCGATCACTTCAAGATGTTTCCATCTAATGTCAGGCACCTGCGGTTGCACTCAGACTGGCAGTAGCATGCTTTTCACCAACATTTATATCTAAGCTTAAGAGCCTTTCTTCTATCACCATATTGTTGAGCACATTTTTCTCTTTAATTTTTTGTTTCGTGATATCTTTTTAAGGTTCCTCCTTAATGATCTATCTGGATCTAGATAAGGTATCTGTTGGTGGTAAACATGAATTCTTTTACTTGTAGATAAGGTATCTTCTTGACTGATTGAAACAGATACACATTGTTCCAATTTGTTAATCAATCCTTCGGATCTTAACTATACTCATTCTGTATTGAATACGCAGGACCACTGGACTCTCTTTGCAGGGCCAATTTTCTTTCTTAGTCATTGTTGTGGCAATGACAATTGAATCTCATAAGTAGACGAAGTTATGCTTTGCATCGCTTTAAATCTATATTTTGGAACATGTTCTCTATTTGACCACATAGCATTTGTCTCCAACATTCCGTGAAATTTTTGCCATGAATCTGTGATGATACAGTAGTCTTAATGTTTGTGAGGCAATGGACGTAGAAGCAGAATTTGCCATTGTTCAGTAGTCTTAATGTTTGTGAGGGACTTCAGATATATGTTTCTTTAAGCTCAAAAATTGGAAAACTGCAGATGAAGCTCAGCTGGGGATCAATCTTGCTAGCATCATAATGTCTAGTGGTGGTTCGACTGTCAAACTTAAAATGCTCGAAGTCAGAAGAGTTCTCTCAACTGCACCTTCTTTGCTATTGCCGACACGACTCTAGTTATTTCTTAAGGACCTGCTGTAGCAGTGAATGACACATTTATAACATCTCCGGAGGTAAAACATCTACGACAAGGAGCCGCAATTCATGTCTGTTCCTTGACTCTTTTTCTCTCATACTTCATTAGCCGAGATGCTTTTGGCTTTTGGCTTTTGGCTTTTGGCTTTCTCGTATAATAGTTGGTACTCTCCTCTGATTGCTGCGGCAATTATTTCTACTTCCAAAGATTAATGGAGGACGGTGCAAGTTCTGATTTTTTATGTGATTGGTATAGCATGCTCATCATAGAGGAATGTGAAATAACGATAGCACTGGATGAAGGTCCAGAATGTGTAGTTAAATAGATATCTCACGGCTATCGCGAAGGTGATAATGTCTATAGATTTCTCATGGAATGCACGTGCTAATGTCTATAACGTGTTATGCTTCTTAATTTGGTGTAAGGTCTACCACCTTTTGTTCTATTAAAAATAAGAAGCAAGCGATAGGAACTCAAAAATCACAAATGTATTAAAGACAACTTTGTCTCTCAATAGCTTGCCATGCTAATTAATTTATGTGTTGCTTCTGTGATTACTCCTTTAAAACCAACATGCGGTTATCGATTACATACATTAAAGTCTAATCTAAATCATGCTTCTGTAGGTGGGTAGACTTGCTGCATTAAATTCGTTTTTCAGGAGTGCTGCAGACTGATATTCTTCCTCTCCCTTGCCATGCCTCGAGCCCGCGACCTTGAGATTAGATTCTCTTCCAAGACAAACCACAAGGCCAATAAGAAGGCTGGTGCTGCAGACAGATATTACTCGTAGAGGTGCAGATCATCATTGCAGTTCTTTGATATAAGAGTTTAATTCATCCGCGACAAGCATTGATGAGATTTGTTCGAGCTGCAAACAAGTCTAGCAATCTAGGCTTTAGTATACTCTTTTAAGATCTAAATTCGCTTTCAGTTGTTGTTTAGCAGGGAAAATCCACTAGAGATTTATTTGGTGTGACATCCTTGGATTTACTAACTCCAGGTATTGAAAGCCACTTTGACCCATCTCATATTGGGCTTCATTGTTTTGTCTTTTGGCGAACAGGCAGGTACTTTTCCTCCTCCAAGTAGTGCTTTAGCCTGGGCTCGAATAACTTTGGATTTCCAAAGTAGAGCTTGCCATTACGTTAAAAAGGCGTGGGAATCAAGAAAATTTAGACCGCTCCATGGTTTCCAAAGAACGGTTGAGGGATCGCTGTAGATATAGTGAAATAACGACTGCGATTCTTTCCACAGCCGCCTTAGTGGTGCATCCATATGTCAACAAAGGAAGCAAATTATGAAGGATCTCGGAGGACGGCCAGCCATCGCCAGCGATGGTCTTTAGGGACGGGTACCAAAGCCATTTTCTGTGACTCGGAGGACGGGCTCCGCAAAACTCTCCCTACTTCTCCTTAACGGCAAGCATATAGGCGACGGCGGGCGGCTCATTAGGGATGGGTTTTCAAAGCTTTTAGGGATGATTTTGCCCTTTGCCTGTTCCCCTTTTTCTGGTAGTGTAGGGTTAACTCGAAAAATAGACAAAAACGATTGGAAATGTAATCATGATATAGTTAGCGGGCATCGAGTATAATCTTTAGTCAAATAAAAAGAAAATTCAATGTGTAAAGTTGTGTTTTAGATAATACAGCATCCAAAATGATTGACGGTCTTGCGAATTTCACTTCTGTTAATTTTATGAGAAGAAAAAAACATATATCTAACTCAATTCGAATATCTTTTCTTTTTTTGGTTGAAGAGTCATGTGGAGTTCGAATAGACTTTGTACACGGTATATGTCCTTTATTTTGCTCTTGGAACATCTACTTAATAAAAATGGCTATTTGGCACATATTTGTTTATGGTATATTTCGTAATGGAGTTTTAAATAAGGCCCAACGAAATTTCTAGCTCAGTTTTCTTTCATTTCGCATCCATTCTTTGCATACTCGAATAAATAGGCTATATAGGATTTTATAGATTTAATTGCTACACGTAAGGGGAAAAGAAGAAGAAAAAACCTATCAGACATTTTCATTTTCATTCTTAAGCATGAGAATGCTATGCTCAATAGTTATTAATTAAGTAGATTTTTTCTTTTCGAGGTAAGCAAGTGTGTTTACCAACAGCAACTCAAAGCACGGGGTTAATCCTGCTTCAAATCCAGATTACTTCTAAATCACCCATCAAGTTTAAGCTTCTAAAAGACACTTGTAAGGCTTGCGCTTTCGGTATCAACACTGTTTCAGATTAAAGCCTATAAATATATAACAAAGTCTCAAATACTAGAACCAACAGTTTCAATCGAACGAGTACCTGCACTGCGAATGCGGCCGAATCAAGCTGATCCAGGTCTCGGCGGCAATCAGAACTTGCCCGCCAAACACCTCAAACGTTGGTGAACAAGTAGGAGAAGAAGATCGAGGTCGTTCGATGCAGGCTCTACGTCCCCGGAAGCTCCTGCCTCCAATTGGCCGGCCTTCAGTCGACTGGAGCTTCTCCTTATTATGCGAGTATCACTACCGTAACAAGAAAGAGGTCACAGAACGAGAGATTTCCCAATTTACGGGTGTGGATTTTGATTAGTTTTATAAACTGTTTCTAGATTGATCTGCCTTAATTGAGAGACAATAATTGAAAAAGAGACGAAAAAACTTAATATATAAAGGGCCAAGAAATTGGAAATTGTAGAACGGTCCTCCCCTTCTATCGATTTTTTCTCTTCCATCACTACCCTTTTGCAGCTCTTTGGCTGGTGGCAGAGACGATCATATGTGCGAGCTCGAATGGGTGTCAAAAGAAATTTATAGACCTGTTTTCACATTTAATTTCAGAAATTATTAACATTTAAACGTCTAAACGTTTCAAGAATTTCAAATTTGAAAAAAAAAAAAAAGCCCGTAGTATTTTTAAATAAAAGTCAAAATCAAGTCTTGATAATCCTGTTTTCACATTTAGGAGCTCACCTCATCAGTTTCTGCACTCCGCCTGACCTCCACCGACTCCGGCTTTAAGATTAGAAGTCTGATAAGCTGGCCCGGCCCGATTCAAGGGTCACTGGCCAGACGGAACCGATGTTTGGATCGAGCTTGATTGAGCTTAGCCCGGTTTTGAAATTACACTCCATTCAAATGACAAATCAATGTGTACTTAATAGCCCCTAAAAAATCATTTAATTTCCAGAATTTTAAGGATATCCAATATGACTACCAAATAAAATTTAATACCACGGGTGCAATGAAAGTTATTTCCATTTAAGGAAAATTGACACTATTAAGCTTCTTTATTTGGTGTCCTCCACAGAAATCAAGATTTTCTTTGGCGTTGGTAAAAATTAAAGGACGATCTATAGCAACGAACATTATATCAAGTACGCTATTTTTAGAGGTTTGCTGAATGATACAAAATGAGTTCCTCCAAGAACCAGTTGAAACTTCGACTTTATATAGATAAGAATAAAAATAGACCTTGTAGCTCACTTCATCAATTATTAGGTCGAATTTCAACTCTAGAGGAAGAAACAACTTTGTGAACATTTAGTGTGGATGCACGTACAATGCGTGTGAAAAAAAGAGAGAGCCTAAATCAGTGAATGAATTTATTATGTATATGTACATGGAAGTAAATCACGAGAATCCCGTGTCGCAGAAGATTGATACAACACAGATGAGTAGAATACTTATTGATAGCATTGGGGCCGGGTATGGATATTGCGAGATAGAATTTCATAAATCTCAAGGGTCATTGAGTGATAAAATGCCGATTGTCGATCGACAGGTAAACAAGGCGATGAGCATGGTGGTGTTGCCCAGGAAAGGCAGCTCAAGGAGAGGCTATTGGGCCAGTTCGCACGCCTGTTTAATTGCCACTAAGCTCCATTCTTTTTCCCTTATAACGTAGTTGCAATATTGATGGCTTTGTCAATTTGTAAAATACCGATTCTTTGGGTTTTTTTTTTAATTTATTTATCGTCGTTTTCTCTTTTTTATCTATTTTATATTCCTTTTTCATGTTCATTTCGTGGTGGCCGTCAGCAGTGTATATATGGCCAACTGCCGAGTGAATGAAAAGAAGTACTAGGATTCTCTCGTACGCATATGAGCTTGAGCTTGAAGTAGTCCAGTTTTATCGTAATAATTATTTTATTGTTATTTGTCTAAAAAACTGTAGTAGATATTACATGAAAAAAATTGAAAATCGCAAATTAGGTTATAGTTTTGCTTAAATTGTCCAAGTGGAGCAATGAAAAAAATACGACTTTGACTTTAACTCTATTTTGGAAAGAACATTAACATTAACACATTATAAGTATATGATTGAGGTCATCTAGTACACGAAGAGTTTTGTCTTTTACTAAAATTGAAACCAAACAAAAAGAAGAAGAAAAATGGTAAGAAATTTTTTTACATCAGGTGTAGGACCCACAATGAATAATTTGATCAGTTCAAAGTGTTCAGAGGCGACGGACACCCAAAAAGGAGCAGAAAAGAGGCGAGCCTAATCGTAATTAGAAGAAGATATTTTGGGAACACGGTCTTTTGGAATTTTATATTCATTTCTAGGTCGGTACTAGACACATGTTGGAGAATCCATCATCGGGAACCTCAAATCTTTTAACACGCCAGGTCTTCTGTCATGATAAATCAAGGAAAGGCACGTGGCAAGTAATAGTATATACTGAATCCCACGTGAACATTGTAACAGTATATTACACTATAATCGTAAAAGATCAGTTATTTTTTGTTAAAAAGTAATCGAATCCCGTCGCACCTAACTTTTTATCAATCAAATGTATTACATTTGACGTTCATTCACGAACAATTGTGATATAGTAAGATATCGGATGAAAAATATCATCGGATGATCTCAATCTATATCATTCAAAATCCTCTTTTTTTTTTACTAAGAAGGTTATGAAATATATCTTGAAGTTTTTCTTTGGGATCAAATCATGCAAACTTTGCACGGCGTGAGGATGCGGGGGCTCAATTTGTTACGCGCTTCTCATTTCTCAGTCTCTATTTTTTTTCTTTCACAGTTGGCCACTCTCTTGCAGAACCATTCGAGACCATCGTCTACTGATTACTCCTCGCTCGCTTTCCTCACTCGCTTTCATTGTTCTCGTTTAACATCTTTTGTCAAACTAGAATGGGTGGGCCTGCAAGCGCACATTTCGCCTGAATCCAGGGACCATCCTCTCATGAGAAAGATCATATTTGGAAAATTAAAAATGACAAGACCCATATAAGTTTCACATGAGCCCCCTTAGATTTGGTAGCCGGTATGTATGTTGGGTTCAATGAATATGCTCGATGGCTCAAAATGGGTCACTTGTTTTTTTGAAGAAGTTAGTTAAGAAGTTATATGGGTCTTGTCATTTTTAAGAAGTTAAAAATTTTAGTCTATGATTTATTTTTCAAATTTATTTTTGGAATAGAAATCTATTTCAGACATAGAGAAATCAAATTGCGTTACCAAATAGATTTTCTGTTCCAAACCTGTTTCGGGGAACAGAGAAACGAGAAATCAATAAACAAAAATTTTATCATGCGCAACCTAAATGAGTTTAACAACTAAAGACTTAAGATAGGTGGGTCTTAAGTAGTCTTAAATAGGTTAGATTTAGAACCCATTTTCACCCAAAATCTCACAATCTCTCTCTTCTCTATTTAATTTTACAAAAATATTTTTTTTTTATAAAAATCGAATTTTTTTTTATTTGTTCTTTTTTCTTTTTTTCTTTCTTCTTCCTCCGGTCGTCGGCCTTGTGATGGCGTGCGGACCGACCGGCGCCGGGCGAGCGGCAAGGCCTCCGCCTCGCCAGATTTGGCAAGCTCGAGCTTGCCCGACACCGGTGAGACTCGAACTCGCTGGCGTCAGGCGAGGCTCGAGCCTCACCAAATCCGGCGAGGGGCGAGCTCAAGCTCACCCAATGCTAGCTAGCCTTGAGCTTGCCAGATCCGGTGAGGCGGAGGCCTCGCCGACGTCCAGCAAGGAGCAAGCTTGAGCTTGCCCAGTGCTAGCCAACCTCAAGCTTGTCGGATTTGGTGAGGCGAAGGCCTAGCCGACGTCTGGCAAGGCTTAAGCTCGTCGATGTTGGCGAGCCAGGCAAGCTCGAGCCTCGCCTATGGCCGGCCGCCAGCCATCGTGGGGGCCGGCGGCTGGCCAAAGAAAAAGAAGAACAAAAAAGAAAAAAATAAAATTAAAATTAAAAATTAATTTTAAAAAAATTAATTTTAATTTTAAAAAAATAATTAAATTCGATTTTTAAAATAATTATTTTAAAAATGATAAAAATTGTCTATTAAATTTGTGTTGTATAAAATTATTTTAGTAATACCATTTTATATATATATATGGGTCAAGTATGGGTCATGTATGAATTGGATCGGGTATGGATCGAAAAATTTACATTAAGCATAAATTAGTCATAAATGGAATAATGGATCAATTTGGGTTGGACCATTAATAACCCTACCCAAACCCGACCTGATCCATCCGTTTGACATCTCTAGTGGCTAGTAAAACGAGGAGAGAACGAATGACGTGTCACTCGAACATTGGTCAAAGCAATAGGCAAGGAAAGAAAAAGCTTGTGCAGTTGTCGCACCACATATAGTGGGCTCACCGTGCTGGGAGAGGCCCACTAAGAAGGAGCCATGCAAACGGAAAAATCATTACTATTTTCTCTTTTTTAATAAACATAATTCGCTTATAAATATGGTCCAGACTCATTAAATTTTGTTACTTTAAATTCATAACGATTTATTCTGTAATTTTAGCTAATCTATATACGATTCAGCTCACTAAATATATATATATATTTTTTTGGAGTTCACTAAATATGAGTTAAAAGGTAAATTTTTGATAATTTCTAACGCCTCTAGCAGTGAAAGACTTTCATTTCAATAGCCGGGGAAAGCAAAAAGCTGTCCATCTTCACTTACATTTGATTGGCCACATAATCCCGCTACAAAGACGACAAACCTAAAAGGCGTGGGTTAATCGGCTAAAGAAGTAAATTTCCTCATCACAGACGTGCAATCCACGGCAAAGATTGTGCGTGTCCCAGCATAGCTGGCTCATCTTTTGAGGCAAGAGGAAAAATTATTTCCACTACGAGCAGCTTGCAAAGTTGCCAAGTAAAGGAGATGATTGTGGGGCTCCTATGGAGGAGCATCATCGTGCGAAAACTAGTTTTGATCGTGAAACCTTGACTGCAACGTGAACTATTGACTAATGGCAATTATCCTGTTTAGAACAAACACCTTTTGATTTTCCGTAATGATTGGAAATCCCGTCAAGTATCTTATTTTTCCTTCGAGCATGAATTCCCTGTAAGTATGATACACTGAACTAAAATGACTATGGGTGAGCATCGGTCTAGGGTCAACCCTGGATCGGCTCAACCTTGTTGGTCCTAGTTCGGTTTCCAGGGAGACCGGGTCGGTCCTTAGTCCTGGGATTCCTTAACTAGCATTGTGCGGGTTGGTCCTCAGTTCTGAGAGTTTAGGGTCGGTCCAACCCGGACCAACCCTAATTCTATATATATTATATATCTAATACATTATTTATAATTTTGACTAATTGGGAGACGCGTCGGATACCAAAAAAGGAGCAGAAAAGAGGTGAGCCTAATCGTAATTATAGAAAAATATTTTAGGTGATAACGGTGTTGTGGAATTTTATATTCATCTCTAGGTCAATACTAGACACATGTTGGAGGATGCATCATCTAGAACCTCAGATCTACTGACTCATCAGATCTTCTATCTTGATAAACCAAGGAAAGGCGCACGGTAAGTAATAGCATATACTGGATCCCACATGAACATTATAACGGTATATTACACTATAATTGTAAAAGATCAGTTATTTTCTGTTAAAAAGTAATCGAATCCCGTCGCACCTAATTTCTTATCGATCAAAGCATTACATTTGATGCTCATTCATAAACAATTGCGATATAGTAAGATATCATACGAACGAATGATCTCAATCTATGTTGTTCGAAATCCTTTTATTTTACTAAGAAGGTTGTGAAATTAAAAGAATTAAAATACCTTTTAATTCTTTAAAATGTTCGTTGGGGAAAGTTTCCTCGATAAAGATTTTTCACTAAAGATAATAGGGTTTCATTTTTATTATTTTTAATAGGTTTTGTGTCGCTCCAAAAAGGAAGCAACTAATCTAAACTACTGACAAAAGTAAAATGCAGGAATAACAAGAGAAAAATATAGGTGTAATTGTATGTAAAAGTGTGATAAATAAAAGATAACAGCTTGAAATTGGATAATCATTTGTCGATTTAGCCAAAAATCCTTTACATTGGTGCATTTTCAGCTATTTATGGTAGTATTCTAAATGTAATTGCCATTTTGTGATTACTATTTTGATATCTACAATATTTCGGAAATTTCGACTCTTTATCGGTAACCGTCCTGCCTTGTCGATGTTTCCACGGCTCTCGTAATCGCTTTCATCTTTATCTCGTTAGTTTTGGCAAGCCACTTATCGCATTGTTCGAGACCTTCATTTATCAACTGCTAACATCCCGGCCCATTCTTTATGGAATCCTGTGTTTTGAGCCTGCTTCATTATCTTCGGGTTCCGAAGTTCAATAAGCTAATTCGGGCGCTAACAGAAATATCTTGAAAGTTTTTCTTTGCGATCAAATCATGCAAACTTTCGCACGGCATGAGGACACGAGGGCTCAATATGTCGCGCGGAAAGAAGCAAATTCAGAAGAGCATCAGAAATCTTGGAAATCGGGAAAGAACTTCCCAAAAAGTAGGTGTACCCCACCATCACAACACCAGCTTTTTCTTAAATATGAACCGACAAAACCTTATACAGGTGCGGGGGGAGGGACCTCACGCGTGTGGGTGAAGAAGCAAAAGGACGTTTCCTCCCTCGCTTCTCATTTCTAACATTCTCTTCATCTTTCACGGTCGGTCTCTCCCCTGCAGAACCATTTGAGACCATCGCCTACTGCTTACTCCTCACTCTCTTTCATTGTTCTAGTTTACCATCTTTTGTCGAACTAGAATGAGTGGGCCTGCAAGCGCACGCTCCGCCTGAATCCGGGGACCATCTTCTCATGACAAATATCATGTTTGGAAAATTAAAAATGACAAGACCCATATAAGTTTCGCATGAGTCCCCTTAGATCTGGCGGTCGGTATGCATGTTGGGTTCGATGAACACCCTCGGTGGGCAGTAGAACGAGGAGAGAACAAATGACGTGTCGCTCAAGCATTGGTCAAAGCAATAGGCAAGGGAGGAAAAAGCTTGTGCAGTTGTCGTACCACATATGGGCTCCATGTGCCGAGGTGTACCACACCATGCAGGCGGCCCACGAAGAAGGAGCAACGTAAATGGAAAAATCATTACTATTTTCTCTTTTTCAATAAACATGAATAGCTTATGAATATGATTCAAACTCATTAAATTTTGTTACTTTAAATTCGTAACGATTTATTCTGAAATTTTAGCTAATCTATATACGATTCAGCTCACTAAATATAACTTCTTCTTCTTCTTCTTTTTTGAAGCTCACTAAATATGAGTTAAAAGGTAATTTTTGATAATTTCTAACGCCTCTAGCAGTGAAAGACTTTCATTTCAATAGCCAGGGAAAGCAAAAAGCTGCCCATCTTCACTTACATTTGATTGGCCTCATAATCCCGGTAAAAAGACGACAAACCTAAAAGGCGTGGGTTAATCGGCTAAAGAAGTAAATTTCCTCATACAGACGTGCAAATCCACGGCAAGATTGTGCGTGTCCCAGCATAGCTGGCTCATCTTTTGAGGCAAGAGAAAAAGTTATTTCCACTACGAGCAGCATGCAAAGCTGCCAAGCAAAGGAGATGATTGTGGGGCTCCTATGGAGGAGGAGCATCGTGCGAAAACTAGTTTTGATCGTGAAACCTTGACTGCAACGTGAACTATTGATTCTTTCGGCTAACGAGGAAGGTGAAGCTCAAGGTCGCCCATCGTCACTTTGATTTGAGTGGCCACGGGTCCAATTACAAAGAGAAGTAACAAAATATCTTTAAAATCTAAATTGAAATAGTCTGGCCTTTCGAGGAAGTTATTCTTTTGGTGGTCTTGGTCAAAAAGGTCAAATTTAAAAATAATAAGTACAATTGCCCCGTCAAAAGAACGCAATCAACCACAAGATTGCGTCTCCTTTGGGGGCAAGAGAAGAAGTAAAGTTTCATTTAAAGTCCAGGTGACAATGCTTAAAGAGGATAAACCCATAGGATAAGAACACCACGCCAAACACAAAAAATCACCAAGACGCTCATTTTTGTTCTAAGATACTTGGTTTTGATAGCTCCGAGTTGAGGATTGAAGGTGATACTTCGATTGTACCGCCTTTCGGGACTCAAACATAACTTGATCTGCTTCAAGGTAACTCCTCTTCAGATACAGAACCCGTCAAAGTTATTTCATCTCTACACCGCTCCTCCAAGTAAGCCCTACCTTCATTATAAGAATATTACATTCGGTATGACAGAAAATTTTGATTATTACTCATTGCGTAACAGCCAACACCCTTTAAAGTATATAGAATTTCGAAATTCCCTAACCTTTTTAAAATGATCATCACTTATATTGCTAATTTTTCTTACTATAATTCTCTTATTTAAACAATTGGTACGAACGGTCGGGCATGGTGGAATTGCTAATTTTTCTTACTACACGACTCTCTCTCTCTCTCTCTCTCTCTCTCTCTCTCTCTCATAATTCTCACTTTCTATATCTTTTACATTCGGCCTCTCTCTTGCAGAACAATTCAAGACTATCGTCTATTGATTAGTCCTCGCTTGCTTTCTTTGTTCAGTTCCCTCTTGAAAGTTCTCGTTGAGGCTCGTTTCGGGTCTTCTCTCTCCGACCTCGCGCTTCTATTTGCTTCTCAACTCGCGAAGGTAATTACTTTTTCATCTCTTCTCAGCGCGTCGTTTCTATTGATTCATCGTTTTGTTATTGGAATAATCGGTTGAACTAGTGTGTTCCGGGCCCTTTTTTTTTCTATTGGAGATATGGGTGGCTGCTGATTAGCTGAGCAGGGTTTTTTTTTTCGAATCGTTGTTTCCTGTTGATGTAGCATGTCAATAGCCCAGATTTGACTTTCGCAAAAGAGGAAAGCTATCTGATCGTTCGTTGCATCGTAATTTAGTGTTGATCTTTCGTTAAACTAGAATGAGTTGGCTTGCCAGCTCGCTAGGTAATTCACCTGAATCTGGGGACCTATTTTTTATGCATTGTGAGGTTTATCTATATTTGAAGGTCCTAGATCAATTAAATAAAAAAGAAACAGAAAAAAGAAGTAGGCCAATTCTAGGGTCGACAAGTTCCGATGTCGATTTAAACAATTGAGAAACGATTCTGACAAGGTAAGTTCCAAATTCTTAGTATGAAATCTATCCATCCCGAAACCAATCACCCTAAAAACAAGTATTCTATTAATGAGATTTAACTCGACAATTATACCTCCCTATATAGAACACTCCGAACAAGTAATATTCTGTTTTCCTCAAATTATTGGACCAAGTAACCCTAAAAAGTATATCCCATTTCACCTCTAACTCATTTTCTCCCTTCAAAGCTGTAAAAAATTGACGAAGTCTGCCCTTGCAAAAAATAGTGAACGAGGAATTAAAAAGTACAGGGAGGTTTGAACATTTTTAACTATATTGCTACTTTTTATCTGATTTCAAACTCATGAGAGTTTCAATCATCACAATGTAAACATACCAAAAATCTATAGTATGAGTCTTCTTAGGATCTTTTACATGATATCATGTAGTATGTAATATATATTAGATCTTTTGACATAGGCTCATGAAAACAATTAAACAAATTGAACCATACAGGCATATCAGGAGATTCACTTCGCTTTACATCACTCATATCTTGCACCTTTTTTGTTACAAAAATTCATGCTTTAAAATGGGATCAAATTTCGACAAAAATAATGGGATTAATTAATCGAATATGACTTGTCACGAATTTAGCCAATAATAGTATTCTACTTCCATTTAATTGGAGGAAAAAAAAAACTTTACGAAGATATTCTCAAGGTGGGCCCTCCAACGAAAATATGGACACGCGCTCAAGGCCATTTTTCCAAACCTAAGTCCTCCCTGAATTTTCCTCAGCAGCTTCCCTTTACTTTCTTCTTCTCTTCTCCTTCTTCGTCCATCAAAACATTACTTAATTTCTAATCGTTCAGACTTCCGTGGAAAAAGGGCATAGTCTGGGTAAGATAAACAAAGGGATGCACTGTTTCGCTTCTAGTCGTTCCTCTATAGTGTTTGTTGTGCCGATCCTTCTCTCTTTGTATTCAATCATCTAATGAAGAAGAAAAAAAGTGCATAAAAAGAGAGCACTGAGTCCGTTTGGTGTTATCTAACAAATTATAGCTCTATCAACAAGGTATTAATCCATTTTCTAAATCTGAAAGTTTGAAGAGAATAACTCGGTGATTCATATCAGTTTATGATAGATTCATGTTACATGAAATTGTTCAAATGAGAGGCCGTGTGAAATAAATAAAGGAAATAACTACCATTTGTTTATTTCTATTCACATTTCCAACTTCATTCCGAAATTTGACAATTTCAATTAAAATTAAAATATCAAATCACATTCCTAATAACTAGCTAGTTCCTTTCATCACGTCTTCCCCCACATTTCTCATCTCGTTTGAACTCAATTATCCGCTTTCAAATGACTTACCAAATTCTGATTGCCAATAACCAAATAAAAAGGACCAACGCTTAGATGTTTAAATACATGCAATGTGCTTGTCCCCAGAACTAAGTTCTTATATCCCAATTTTCAATTAACAGAGTAACATACCTTATTCATGAGTGGACCAAGCCAACAAATTTGACTCGACTTAGTGGGTGAGGTCCAAAAGAAGACAATGCAAAGACTAAAAGCATATGCAGAAAAGCATCTTTCGTTATTTATCAATACTTTTATGCAGCAGAAAAGTATATTTAATTTCAACTTTCCCCCTCAGGTTGCCATGGACAAAGGGCAGAAGAGTGCAGAGAAGGAGAGTACTAAAGGAGTATCCGCTCCTTCTTTCATCCCTCAGATACCCTCAGCAGGAAATAGCAGCCAATACGACGTGTTCTTGAGCTTTAGAGGCTCAGATACCCGCAAGGCATTCACCGATCACCTCTATAATAGTCTGGTCAACATAGGGATTGTACCAATTTGCGTGTTCAGAGACGATAACAACATCCCGATTGGCAAGGAATTTGGTTCATATATTCTTGATGCCATCACATGCTCTAGGATTTTGATCCCCATCATCTCCGAAAATTATGCATCAAGCAAATGGTGTCTCCGTGAGCTTATTCATATTATGGACTGCAACAAGAGCACGTCACGCGTAGTGTTGCCCATTTTTTATAAAGTGAACCCATCACATGTTCGGTATCTAAAAGGAAGTTTTGGGGAGGCCTTCCATTCAAGTAAGGAGCATTTTGATGAGAAGGATATCCAGGAAGGGCAGCGAGCACTTAGCGAAGTGAGTTACTTAAATGGTTGGGAATCTGAGAAATTTGCCAACGGGTACTTCACTTCAACCTGAACTTTGTTTATTATTATTATTTTTTTGGTACATAATTTTTCTTATTCACACAAAGCTGACGAAAATATGGATGAACTACTTCCACCACAAGCTCACAACCCCAAAATGTCCCCATGAACAAACATAATGCCCCAAGTACAGCAAACACTAGACGCCCCAAGATGTCCCTTGACAACTAAACCAACAACAACTAAAACCAAAGTATCCCACGGTGCCCAAGAATTTTACAATTGTCTCAATTACAGAGCAAAAAACTAAGAAACGACAACCCCTTCGGGCCAGTAGCATCAGTCTCTAAACGACATGTCTACAAAGGACTCAGTTGATAAGGATCGAAAGGTTCGCATTGACCATGCCTTCGTTCGATTCCCACTGCTAGTAAACTCCCATTGGTAGGCGATCCGACAGTCAGCTATAAGTCATCAATGTGGGATTTGGGAGTCTTTGGCCTTCGAATCGGGAAACCCCAAAAGCACCCCCCCCGGCCCCCGCGGGGGGGGGCCCCAAAACTTTTTTGTAACCACACACCAAAAAAAAAAAAAAATTCTACCTCCTATCCTTAACTCGCGGCAACCTTAAGCCTTCTAACAAACATTATACTTCTGAAGACTCTTAATGGGCACGTGCACCACCTTATATTATCTCAGCAAGATCTATCTATTGGCATAAAAGAAAGGGAAAAAAATGAAATGACTCATCTTCCATTGTTATTTTTAATACCGAAACATCTTGTATGTTAACTCGCTCCATCCATTCTTAGCATTTACGTGAGTGTCTTTAATATTAGATTAAGCATAATTACAAAGTTATCATGAGTTTTGTTGTTTGACAGGTATGAAGGAGAATTAGTGAAAAAAGTTATCAAAACTATTCTGGACAAATTGGGACATGATTTTCGGCTTAATGTTACTAAACACTTAGTTGGAATTCGCGATCATGTGAATAAAATTAGAAATTGGGTAGACACTTCTACCTATGATGTGCGAATGATTGGAATCTATGGCATGGGCGGGATCGGTAAAACGACTATTGCCAAGGTCATCTACAATGGCTTGTCGAATGATTTTGAGTATCGCAGCTTCATTTCAGATATTCGAGAAACAGCTCACTACAATGGTATTCATCATTTACAAAATCAACTAATTAAGGAAATAGAGCCAACCGAACGTCAAATTTGGAACGTTGATGATGGAATTAATGTGATCAAATCTAGATTGAAAGGGAAAAAGGCCCTCATTCTTCTGGATGATATAGATCACTTGGATCAACTAAATGCTTTGGCTAGAGATCGTAAGTGGTTTATGATAGGAAGTACAATCATTGTTACAACCAGATATAAAGCTATACTGGATCAATCCGAGTTCAAGGTAGACTACAAGTACGAATTGAATGAATTGGATGAGGTGCATTCTTTGCTTTTATTTAACAAACATGCATTTCATATGGACCATTCTTCAAGGGACTTTGAGGATATTTCTCGTGATATCATATCCACCATGGGTGGACTTCCCTTGGCTCTTGAGTTAATAGGTTCATACTTGTATGAAAAAACAGACCAACAAGTATGGCAAGATGTGCTAGAGAAATTAAGAAAAGAACCACATGGAGATGTCCAAGACAAATTGAAGATAAGTTATGATGCATTAGAAGATGGACATAAGGAGATTTTTCTCGATATTGCTTGTTTCTTTATTGGCAAAGAGAGCAAATTCGCAATTTACATGTGGAAGGACTGTGGATTTTATCCAAGTCAAGGGATTGAAGAATTGAAGCTGAGGAGTTTAATAAAAATTGGAGATAATGGTGAGTTAAGGATGCATGATCAATTGAGAGATCTTGGAAGGACAATTGTTTGCAAAGAGCTTGAGAGACGAAGCAAAATATGGGTCAACAAGGAAGCCTCCAGTGTACTAATGGGAAAAAAGGTAACACATGGCACTCCTTTTTCTTTCCCTCTCCCTCATAATTTCATACATTTAATCTGATCTATTCCAATATTTTATTTAGTATGATAAGATGCTCCTACTTCTTAGGAAATATTCCTTTCATGATTCATGCCCATCATAGATTAATTGTGACGGCTAATTAAGGATGAAGAAGTTATATTCTCTCGTGATGGTTATGAAATGGAATATCTCCAAATATTCAGATTCATTGGTGTAAATTATGTATGTCGTAAATTTAATTTACAATAAATTCAAAGTCTTTTAACAACAATTCTACACTAAAAATCTTGTTTAGTTTAGTATGTAATTTTCATATTTAGTAGAAAATGTTGATAATCTGAAGGGCTACAATAATAGATCAAATAAATGAAGATTAGTTGGTTCATAATAACACTAGATAATAACTAATAATTAAACAAAACAAAAAAAAAAAAAAAAAAAAAAAGACGTCAGATGCATGGAAATCTTCTCATGGATAAGGGTACCTCCACTTTCTGGAAACTCCTCCTACTTTGTCGGAGATAGGCTCTACTTTGTCGCGTTTCTAGACTCGCTGCGTACAACTTCCACAATTAAGTTACTTCAAAATCAAATAAAGATAATAACTTGAATCAATTTTAAATGAACCCGCAAATTATTTTTTTCATTTAGCATTTAAAAGTGAAAACATCGGGAATCGCCACTACCATTGTCAAAGCATAGTTAGTCTGTTGTCAAACGAAAAAATAAATATGTGCTTTGCTTCTTTTTAAAATGGGAATTGTTCATCATTTGATACTTCTATTGGCGTCATTATGCCAATCTAGCATAATGGCGCCTGTGCTACACTTGGGTCTAGTCTATATCTAATATAATATCACAACTAAAAAAGTGAAGCCCTTAAAATTTTACCCTCATATTTCCATGAATTTATTGTATATAATATAATCACCATTACTCACTGTTTAAATATAATTAATCAATTGTCCGAAAAAGAAATAAGTAAATAAACGTTTGCTTTGCTTCTTTTTTAAAGAGAGAATTGTTCATCTTTAAAAGTATGTCATAGGTCCAATCCAACATAAAAGGTGCGCGTAGCGCACATTAGATCTAGTTTATATATAATCTAGTCTAATCTCACTTTAGATTCCTTCCAAGTTTACCCCTATATAAGGATTCCCTATGGCAAATCAGTAAAGTGTCACTTTTGTAGAGCACTTTTTCTCAAACCAGCCCATCTCACACCTTCGAAGATTATGTAACATCTTCCTAACATCCTGCTCTTATTATTTGAAAGTTTAGTTACAAAGTTCAAATGAAAATAAGCACAATGTTAATAGAGCGCAAACGTAGCGCCTGTATAGTGTCTTGTTGAAATAAAGCAAACTCAAACTACAAAACATAACACCATTTCTAGGTCGAGTTTTATTTTAATGTCTCACACATGCATTTTCTTGAATAGGTCGAGTGAGGGGCACTACTCGCTTGAAATTACTTTTCTCTGGAAATGCATGTTAACAAATGATGAAAGCATGCACATACTGAAAACTAACACCGACAATTTAAAAATAAAATACCTCTAGAAAATTTATTTAACAAAAGCGGATAATCAAAACTTCAAAATCCTTCGTTCATGATTTGTATATTCACATTGAGTCGGGGTTTGATTTATTTGGGGTCAAAATCGAGACACTAATCCACTAACAAGTTTAAAAGAAGTTTCACGTGTTCGGATTTAGTGCTCTAGTTTTTAAAATTTTGATGCTTACCACTGATCAATTAAACTTCCCCCCCCCGCCGCCGGGGGGGGTGAATATAAGTATTGTTATTGAAGTCAATAAAAGCAATATGGAATATTTTTCACCATCTTCTACTGATTTAATGATCCGTTTTGGCAGGGGGGGGGGGGGGGGCGGGAGTGAATATAAGTATTGTTATTGAAGTCAATAAAAGCAATATGAAATATTTTTCACCATCTTCTACTGATTAAATGATCCGTTTTGGCAGGAAACTTAAAGAGTATGTTTTGACTTATAAGATGCAAAAAGAAACAGTATCTTAAGCAAAATGGAATGCATCTTCACTTTTTTTTTTTGGGTAAATACAAATAAGTATATTTCTCCATAATCTTTCATAAGGCAAAGTTAGCTAGAAGATATTGCCCAGCATTGATAACCTATTGTCCCATATGTTAGAAACTTTAATCTAACCATTAGACCATGAAAGGGAGTTAATTTGTTCATTTTTAGTTGGTCCAAAAGCAGCTTTTTTCCAACTCCCGCCAAAAATCTAAAATATTTTTTACTCCTACAATGTGCATTGTTAACGAATGTCTCCACATCACTTTTATAAAATACTTTATAAGAAATATTTCGGTTTTCAAACCAACGATTACAAATTTCACAAGAATAATTGATAAATTGAAAACCAAGTGTTCCTTAGCTACTTAACAAGTGACCCATGAGCACTGTTTAGCAAATTCTTTTAAAAAAATTACGAAAGTTTTATATGAAAATCTACGAGTCAACATTTGTATGTTCTATAAAGTTTCATGAATTTCGCCTTCGATAAAAGTCAAAAGTATATGCACTACAAAATTCTGAAAATGGTAAACCACTAAGGTGCGTTTGTATTAGATTTTCTTAAAGCAAGAAGTAATTTTCTTTTTACTTTCATGTCAAAATTTTAAATGATGTTAAATTTCGAAAATTCATCAAAAAATTAATCGTGAGTTGTTGTGTTAACGTTTATATAGAGCGAGGGTAGAAAGACAACAAATTGTGCAGTCCAAGATCAGTCCAAGATCTTAAAAGGTGAAAACTAAAATAATCAAAATGCAATCTAGACACTCAGTTGATTGATTTGATATGCAGGGAACTGAAAGGATCCAAGCAATTTGTCTCGAGAAATACCGTCCAATATTGGGTCATGCCCCTGCTGACCATATCCAAACATACACAAATGAACAGTTTAAAAACTTACAAAGCTTGAGGTTCCTTCAGTTGAGGCTGGCGGCTTTAAGTGGAGATTTTGATAAACTGTTTTCGGAATTAAGATGGCTTCGATGGGTTAAAATTGAACCCAGTCTATCTTTTTTGGCAACTAATTTGCATCTACCAAAATTAACGGTGCTACAGCTGTCAGACAGCGATATCACAGAGCATTGGAGAGGATGGAGTTTAGTCATGGTAAGATAAAAAAAGACATCCTTCGTGATATTTTGTCCATTTTGTTTTGTCGATCAACTTATTTTATGACAGCTTATTCTCCTTTGTATAGGAGGCAAAACAGCTGAAAGTTCTCCACCTTTACTCCTGCAATTTTTTAAGACGTACTATTGATCTCTCGGCTTTCACAAAGTTAGAGATTCTCAAATTGACATACTGCGTGAGCCTAGTGCAAGTCCACCCTTCTATTGGCAAAGTCAAGAGCCTCGTTTCCTTGAATTTGTCTGATTGTCAAAGGCTCAATGAGCTACCAGAAGAAGTGGGCGAACTAGAAGAACTAAAAGAACTTATTTTAGATATCACCAGTATTAGAAAGATTCCTACATCAATCGGTTCTTTGAGGAAGCTAGAGAAATTGAGTGCCTCGCATTGTTGGTCAATGAGAGAAATCCCTAGCTCAATTGGGGATTTACAGAATTTACAATATCTAAACTTTAAGCGATCTGCGCTTGAAAATTTACCTAGTGCTATTGGAAGGTTGAAAAAACTGCAGACGCTATATCTCTCTAGTACACTGATATCTGACATGCCAGAAAGCATTCGAAATCTTTCTTCTCTCCAACATCTTCATCTAGGGAACTGTTTCAAGCTCCGGTCACTACCGAAGCTTCCTTCTGGCTTAACGTGTCTAATGGTCTCTAGTCAGAGTCCTAGTTTGCCACAACTTTCTTACCTGATCCACCTAGAAGAATTTGGTCTTTATGGATGTACACTTGAGAACATCCCGAAGCTTTCCTCAAGACTCTTGAAGCTTTCTATTTCCTCCTTGTGATAAGTTGATATTGTCTAAGCTTGACAGATTCAAGTACTTGGAAGAGTTGTCAATACATTATTGTAGTTCCATTGAAAGATTGGACCTTTCACAATTAAATAGTCTAAAACGATTACAAGCTAGTGATTGCGATAATCTAGTTGAAATTCAGTGCCAATATAATTTCTTCTTGAAGGAGATAGTTGTGTATCAGTGCAAGTCCATCGAAAGGCTGATCCTTCCAGAATTACACTGTTTGAAGGAATTAATGGCTCGCTATTGTGACAATTTAGTTGAAATTCGAGGTCTTGATGGTGCGGAGTTCTTAGAGAAATTGAATGTCACTCATTGTGGGTCCATTCAAAGATTACCTGACCTATCATGCTTCGCAACCCTTAAAGAGTTGTACTTCCATAGCTGTCCCAATCTACGTGGTGTTGAGAACCTCAGAGAGATTCTTGTCTTAATGAAGCATATAAAGAGCTAGAGCAATTTGAAATTATAGAGAATTTCATGATGAGGTGTTCGCTTGGTATTACAAAGAATCTTGGTGTTGAGGAATCAAGGTCTCGTACACACATAGATATCACAAGATTCAAATCAATGGAGACTTTACCAAAATTGTCGGATGTGAAAAGTTACAATCTCTAGGGGTACAAGACTGTAAGAAACTTAGCTTTGGGGACTTGAAGAGTTGGATTTAATTTATTTGAATATTTCTAGGTGCGACTTATGGGAAACGATACCAAAATTATCTCAACCATTGCCCCTCATGCATTAGGTTCTATAGATCTTGTCAAAGTCATAGTGGAAGCTGCTCGAATCTTGTCTTCAACATAGGTAAGCAAGTAAACTATCATTTTTCTTCTGAGATTCATAATCTACGTTTCATCACTATCTTCTTTTGACAAGTATGTTTTACTTGACAGGTTCCTGTACTATCCTAAATTCTAAATAACTGGAGTGGGGAAGTGGTGGTAGAAGTTGACATGATGCTTGAGCCAAGATCAAAATGTAGATCCGAATATGGGTCTGCATACAGTAGAATGCATTGGTCATCTAGTAAGATTTTTTATCCTTTAATGACCAACATGAGTAAATAAATTAATACTTTTTTTCTCGAAGCTATATTTTTTGAGAATTATTTGCTTTACACTGGGTATCTATTTGATCTAGATTTGCCTAAATGTGCCTGCTGTTGATTGCATTATAGCAATGTTTTTTCAGTTATTCTTCCTTTAGCAGCTTTTGCAGAGGCATTAGCGGTATGAGGTAACGAATCAAAATATCGACATAGGTAAACAAGAATTACCTCGTGATTTGCAATTTCCCTCTTGGTAAACCCAGGATCTAAACTTTTCATCTAGAGGCTGATGATCTTTTGCTACTCAAACTAGTACTTTCCTTGAAAAGTATTTTTTGGCCATTTTAAATTCCTTTTATGAACTCTTTTATGTGTCAAAGGTTGACTAATGGCGGATATCCTGTTTAGAACAAACACCTTTTGATTTTCCTTGATCTATCAAGTATCTTATTGTTCCCTCGAGCATGAATTCCCAGTAGGGCGATTAAAAACATGAATAGAAATTTTGGCTAGTCTGTTTCATATATGATTGTAGACAAGCTTTCTACAACCAGTTGTCAGACCATTATTTTGAAAGATTATCAAGCGAGGTAAACTGATGCTTCTTTTGTGACAGGTCTGGTTAGTCTATGTAATGATCAAAGTTTACTTTTGGACTTTGATTTACTGAGCTATACCGATGACCTTTTGCATAATTGGGATAATTTTTTTCAAGGAGCACAAAAATTTGCTAATTGGTTTGCATCCCATTTGATCTTATTATTGTCTTTAAATCATTTTATCACATGATTGATCTGGTTCTAGCTAGCTTGGCTGAGGAAGTTCAAATTCTACAACGGAGACTGATCAAAATGAAGAGGAGGATTTTGCCGAGGAACCATCAACAACAACTGTGGACTATCTTGTGTGCCGACCTCGAAGAGGCTCGTGGTCCAACTAGAGCATCCTGAGGAAGTTTTTTTTATGCTTGTGAAGATCGAAACACTTGATCTGGTCTCAACAGCACATACCTGAATAATTGTAAATGTATCCATTCTCAATTGAATCTGCGTTCTGTGTGCTTATTGGGTTCTACCTCTCTGTGTATCAAATACACACCCGCTGATTTTTCTACATGTTACCCTGATGGAGAGTTGTTTTATGCAGTTGCGTTATAATGATATCATTCCCGAACTCAATGAGGCTCTGCTGAGAGAGGTATGCACCAACCGTTGTGCCATAACTATGAAAGAGTAACTTTTGTGCTTATAAAATATGAGCTAAGGAATTTTACGCCAAAATTCATATACTAGAATGCGTGATGACAATCTCCTCCATTTCTATCATTTTATAATCGTGATAATATTCTTTGAATGTTGTCATATAGGTCCCTGACTCGATAAGCTTAGTTCTTAGTCATCCCATATGAGATGGGAATAGTCTTGAGATTTGATCTATATATAGGCAAAGACCCACCCTAAATGGATACCGCCTAGATGGTTCTTTCGCTCATGCGAACTAGGTCAAGTTTTTGTAGACGCTCTTAGGCTAGATTTCTGTGGATTTGGGTTAATGTGACGGGGTCAACCATAATATTTCATCACAAGACTCACATGAGTCCTTTAAAATCAACACACATCTTAAAAATCTACTGTGATAGCTTATGGTTCATAAATCATGATCTATGCAATTTTTTTAAGTTTTCAATTGACTCAGGCTCACTTATATTCACTTAGGCCTGGAAGGCTTGCCGGGACCCGGTTGACTTTAACTATTACAAACTAGCAAATGTGCACACGCACACGTGCGTGTGAAAAATGGACATTTGCACAATTAGCTAAATCATTTAATTATGAAATGCCTGAAAAATCAATGCGGAAAGAGATTATTGGTAAAACAACGCTATCCAAAGAAATTGTATATAGGAAAGACAAGAAAATGTCAAGATTTGAGTTTTCTTAGGGTTGTTATAAAACAAATATAATATTCAAACTTTAATACCGAAGCATGCGAGAGATTGATGAATTAATAACTTAAGCATTTGTCTATGGGTACAATATTTATAAAATAAGTATTTGAGGATATTAGAGGAAGAAATAAAAATATTTGAGGTCCCTAAAAAGTAGGAGGTCCTCTTTAATTTATATAGTAGCATAGATAACTAATCAATTTCTAAGTGTGGCATGAAAACAGACTTCTTTCAAAACGTTTCATACAAGTTTGGTCATGTATTTATAATCTTCTTAATTATAGTTGGGTTTAATTTATTTTGATATTTCCGGGATACCTCATTGGAAACAATAGCAAAATAACCCGGAACACGCGTCTTTGGAAATTATGAAAAAACGCAATATGGAGGTCACAGGAGCAAAATTATATTGTAGTGATACTGGCGTGATGAATCTTATGTTCATATTACAACAATGAGACAAGTCATGTTTCCTTAACAGGGGACTAGGGGTAACCAGCGGCCGGCGGATTTTTGTTTTGAAATTTCATGACCTACTTTCAATCACTATTGTCTTTGGACAAGAAAGTTTTCCTCGATAGGGTTTTGTACTTTCCTAGATTCCTAGTCTTCCATAATTGGAGGTACGGGGCAGTTGGTCTTAGAAGCAATTCAAAAAGTGGTTCCACGTACATTAGAAGGCGTTGGTCTTCTGGTAAGATTCTTCATCCTTCAACAACCAGCTTATGAGTGAATATAGTACTACTTTTCTCGAGGCGATATTTTTTGTAAATTGCTCGACACTGGGTGTCTATTTGATCTAGATATGCCTTAAGTATACTGGCTGTTGATTTGGCTGCTGAATGCATAATAATAATGTTTTTTCAGCTATCCTTCCATTGGCAGCTTTTGCAAACTGCAAAGAGATTAGCGGCTTGTAAGTTGTAAGGCAACAGATAAAATTATTGACATAAGTAAAGAAGAATTACCCAGTGATTTACAATTTCCCTCTCAAAAAACCAGGATTTGAATATTTTCATCTAGAGGCTGATTATCTTCCGCTGCTCAACATTGTAAACTGCGCCCAAAATCCATTTTCCGTTATGTCCAAAGTCAATATTTTCTTGAAAATAATCGTTGGCCATTTTGAATTCCTTTGGGAGCTCTTTTGTATGTCGAGTTTGACTCATCCTTTTCAAAACATACACCTTTTGATTTTCCAAGATGATCGAAAACTGTCGTGTTTCTTATTGTTCCCTTGATGTTCTTCGCGAACCTTCAAAGACGAGCATGAATTCCTAGTGAGTTGGAGAAACTGAGCTAAAATGAAAATCAACGTTCAAGTTTTTCTTGCTGGTGACAAAATGAAAAATTAAAAGTAGTTTTGGCTTAGTATGTTATATGTGATTGTAGACCAACTTTTTGTTCCAAGTAATCAAACTGCTGTCTTAAAAGATTATCACCGAAGGCAAACCGGTGCTGCTTTCTTGACAGGTCTGGTTGGTTTCCGTAATGATCAAGGCACGGTTTTGGACTTCAATTAAATGCACAGTATCAATGACCTTTTGCATAATTGGGACAATTTTCTGCCCGTTCTGTGGAACAAGCTGGGCTGAGGAGTCCAAGAATTTGATATTTAGTCTGCATCCCCTTTGCTCCTGTTGTTGTCCTGGAATCGTTTTATCACATGGTTGATCCGAGCCTAGCTGACTTGGCTGAGGAACCTCGAATTCCATACCAAAAGACCGATCGAAATGAAGAAGAGGGATTTTGCAGAGGAAGCATCAACAATAGCTATGGGCCACCTTGCGTGCCAACCTTGAAGAAGCTCGTTTTCCAACTAGTGTCCTGAGGAAGTTCTGATGCTTGTGAAAATCCAAGCACTTGATCTGGTCTCAACAGCAAATACCTAAATGATTGTGAGTGTAGTTTTTTCAATTGAATCTACTTTCTGTGAGCTCATTAGTTTCTACCTCTCTGTTAATCAAATACGTACCTGCAAATTGTTTGATACGATTGTGTTCTCACTTCTCAGGATATCACTCCCAACCTCAACGAGGCTCTGTAGGGATATGTATGCACTGCCAGTCGTACCATAACTATAAAAGACTAACTTGTGTGCTTGTACTGAAAATCAATGCAAGGATGCATGATGACAATCTCCTTTGATTTCTATCAGTTTATTAGTAAGGTAAACAAAATCCTTTCAATGTTGTCATATATCAGTTCTCATGTATGTGGCATTGAACTTGTAAAGTTGAGATTCGCCTCCTAGCAAAACTATACCGAATTGCTGATTTTGCTAATCAGGTTACGCGAAATAATCAAGAGACAAGTACATCTTTCTGTTCTGTAGTTTAGGCAATTCATGTTTTTGGTATAGTCTTATTAACATCAGTTCTCTTCCTAAACACAAACGACAAAAGTGCTGCTGATTGCTTACTTTTCCCGAGTCTTTTGTTTTATTTTTCATGGGCCAACCAATGAAGTTTCTCTTGATTACGGTCCGACTGCGAACTACTCAGAAACACCTGGAACGCATGGCAAGATACGTCCCCAGATTTTGGTGTTGGGGCACGTTATTTATGCATGTGTGCTTTATCTGGGGTAAATTGTGATGCTACTTTTCATTTATTAATAACTAATTAATCCTATCCTTCTTGTGTAGATTCAAAGCTGCACTTCATGAAGCTCGGAGAAAGTCCCAAAACACCACAGATGTAGATGCAGGCAGGAGTGAACAATGTCACGAGACATTATAGGAAGGCGTTCAAAAGTTCGTTGCTATTGGCACTGATCATGTTCCCCGTGTTGTTAATTCTCTTCATAGGATTCTTGATATAAAGCGACCTCTTCTCATGCGGCGCAGTCATCTTGACATCATGCTATTCTTTAGCAAAGGCCGATTCTCAAAATGCTTGCGGGAAGACCGCATGTGCAGGAGGTTCTGCATGTGAGGTTATGCATAAACTCATGTTTACTTCAAACTACAACCTTGTGACCGGAAGAGAAGCATTCTTCATGGGAAAAGAAAACGCCACGGAATCGGCAAATAATCTGTCAATCGCAGCCAAGAATTTTAATGAAAAGGTTTGAAGAAGACAGCAGTTTCTCATTTGGGAGAATTTTGAACGAAGTATAAAAATGTTCATTAGTGCGCGATCATCTCTCTGGTTTGGTTACCTCAGAAAATTCATGAATTTGCATCTAACAATAGCTTAATTGTATAATCTGAAACTAGGATTTATTCACGCACGAATCTATTAAGCAGAAGAGACACGGCCATACATTTTCATACCTGCAACCAAATTTTCTCTGACGTCGGCTACAGTGAAAAACTGATAAAAAATGTTGACAACATTTTTATAAGGGTAAATATAGCCCCTCCATGGAGCTAATTTCAGGTGGAAACGAAGGCCCATTGGCCTACGCAGCGTGATTGATGACTGCCGTGTAGTTAGCCCAGATGAAGGAATCGAGTGCGAATCATTGCCCACGCGACGCAAACCAACTAGCCGACTGGGTCCTCAAAGCCCGTTGTAGAAAAAATCCCTCCCTGTTAATCGGTTGTGTGATCCCCGCCCCTCTGGAATATCTATCGTATTTCAATGGGTTGCTTTCATGAATGAAATAGCCTACCTAAAAATAATAATAATAATAATAGCCCCTCCCAAAATTTATATGCTAAATGGTAGTCAGCGATGATGTGTTCAAGTCTGGTCTAAGTAATTTCTTTGGGGTCAATCTCAGATATTTTCCGACCTTGTACTGGATTATTATCGTGGAATTTTTATTAGTTAAAAGCTGCTCACAAACTTGTAGTCTACTGACTCAATTTTTCCGGAGCTCAAGACAAGTCCAAGTAGCCTGTTGAGCCAAGTTCAAATCTACAAGTACTATATCATATATAATGCGGATCTAGTGAATGAGTCAAAACGCTTGTTAAGCATACTTGACATGAGCTGGCTGCTTAACTAGTGCCTAGGCAGCTGCTAATTACAACTGACAAGTAATACTTTCTTCATTTGCGTTGTTTACCTTCATTTATGCATTTCAAGTGCACGATCTTCAAAAAAAATCCAACACTACTTTCCTCTTTCGCGTGAAAAAATCGCCAATGTTCTCGAAGTATTGCCAATCGCAATGACATTTCTAGTCTTACTGCTCGTGTCCGAAAAAGAGTGAACAAAAAACAAAGGAATGAACGTTTCAACTGCTGTCATGGTGTGCATAAATAAACTTTTATCATCTTACAATTTAACATTTTGCTTTTGGTCTGTTCGATGTTGTTTTGCATGTCGGATAAGGCAGGCATTCCAGTGGGGAGTGTCTCTTGTGGAGTCTTCAACTGGAATAGTAGAAATGTCCCTTTTTACAGCTTATATGTTGCAGAACGACGACCCCAAGAATTCCTTTTTAATTTTCCTTTTTCTGATGATGTAGGACCGCTCCTTCAGTGAATAAACTATAAACATGTGAGGATCGTGTTGATTAACCTAAGTGGAGTTAGACAAGGTGCATAAAATCCGATTCGGACGCCAACTGACTGCAAAAAACTGAACATAATTGATGTAATGGATAAAGAAAACTGTAAGTTGAACTGCAGATGGCAAAGTGCATTATCTGTCATTGATGATGTGATTGTGTGAAACATGCGCTTAATCTACATGCACGAGTTCTTTGTGAATCACTAAAGCAATCCAGGAAAAAATAGCCATGAGTCACGGGAAATTATTCGATGAATCCTACACCTATCACATAGATGTCAATTCAATATTAAACTTTTTAATTTTGCTAATTTAGTCTAAACTTCTTTCACAATGTTCCATTTTAATCCTGTTTGTAAATTTTTTTACAAGAAATCGTTGACACGACGATGTGCCACATGGAACAATTGATAAAGATTGGACCACTGTGCTAGCAATTTCCAGGGAAACTTTTTCTAAAATGACTACATTGGAAGTGAAATTGATAACTTCTCTTTGGAATTGAAATTGAAAGTGTCATGACTGGCCTTTGTATGCTTGTCTTATCATCTTATTGTGCAATTGCGTAAAACATGCGATTGATTAGCGGTTCCCTTTTACGAGGTCATAGAAAGACAACAATTTACAATTTAACTAGACAATAATTTGCCAAATCGCGAGAATCACGGGCAAAGAATAGATGGGCCATGCATTAGTCGTACCTAAATCATAAAACAAACCGTAATTGATGCAAAAGCAACCCTTCCCATCATTAAGTGAAAAAGTAGAGGATGGAGCTTTGTACCAAGCTGCCTAAATTGCTCATGGATCTCATAATAAATTAGCTGATATTTCGATTTTGGAATTACAAAGAACAAAATCAAATGAGTAAAATTGCGCAAGACAAGCTTTAAATCAAAGCAAATATCAATCAACTAGTTCTTGGGCTTGATGTCAAATGTCACAGTCATCTTCAAAGGAAAACAAAGAAGGAAGCAATACAAGTTTCCACGCCATGCTGGATGACTCCTTCCACGTACATGAGAAAGTCTTTTGCATAACATTTATACCAAGTGATACATTGACCGATGCCTTTCATCTTATTGTGTGTCCTCAACATTTAACATATAATCAAAACCATGTCAACATGTTATGTAATATAACATTACATAAAAGATTTTTTTTTCTGTATGTAGATGACACCCTGAAGTAAAGTCACCTAACTATTCGGTGAAGTCATACTGCTCGTACCTAGCTCTGCAATCCCCGAGCTGGACCTGAGCGCCAACACTCATCGGACATAAAATGCGGACCTGCGTAACAGCACTGGTCATGCACAGGACGCAATCATAGACCTGAAGTGCTCCGTTCCAAGCGCCGTGACCGTAGCAGATTGGGGTCGACCCTGGCCATGGTGATTGGCAGTAATAATTGAACTTATTGTACGCCGTGTCGTCCCTTAAATGGTGGAGAACATCGTCTAGATTGATCTTGAAAAGATCGTTGCCCTGATGAATCGACATGGTGCAACTATAGCCCACGATCCTCGTGTCCGGGTCGCCCCGAGCAAGCCCGCAATTGCAGAGGAGCACGACAATCACAGTCGCCGCAGGTCTCTTGAGGATAGCCATTGCCGTGACCAGGTCGCTACCCAGAAACGAAATAAGATTCGACATACAAAGAGGGCAATTGCTCGTGCTGTGCACGTAGCTGGAGATCCCATTTGCCGTATTCGTCTGCCTTTTTACAACTTCTAATGAAATAATTTAATCACGAGGGTCGCTTGTCACAACGCAAGAGAAAGCTAATGGTTTCTTGCTTTGATCCAAAGTCCGGTTTCCAGCTTATTCTTAGCCTTTATCCAGCTGAAGATACGAAATGTGGAAACTTTGCATGCGTTGTTCTCTTGACTCACCGTCTTGAACTTTGAAGCTAACGCAGAGCATGCTATGGAGGGAGGCTCTCCCTCCTTTAATCGGTCTGTGAATTAGCAACTTAGATATGGCGAGTCTATAATAAGAGCTTGTTCTAGTATCTTAAATTAAATGAATTCTTCAGTCCATCAGACAAATGGGAATAGTTTATACAATTTCACTGTAAAAAGAACATTGCATGTCACTTAATTGATTAGTTAATAATAATCGGATTTTGCTGATAAATACCCGAGGGCGATTGTTAACCAATGAGATAAGGAAATATTATGATTTCGAATACCCAGATTGTCCTCGCCATATGCGTGCTCAATGCTTTGAAGACTATATTCTCATTAAGCATGTTTCAACAAATTTCCAGGAGGCACTTGTTAAAGATGGCCGTGCTTCATTAGATATTCATCATTACGTTAGTTATATAGAAGACATTCTCTAAAGCAACACAGGTTGACCACTTATTCTGTAAAATCTGTGCTGCTCATTACCTAACTCTGCAATCCTGATACTGAAGCATAGCACCCGCACTCATCAGACACAAGTCATCAACTTGTCTTGTAATCCATTCCGCACATTCATAAATCCCGAGTGCTGAAATGCAGGGCTTCATGACCATAACAGGTCGGGGGTCGACCCAGGCCATGGAGATGCGTAATAGCATTTGTATCTATTGTTCGCCATCTCATCCATTAAATGACACGTTCTTCATGCTGTGCTGAGATGCATGCACTTGACCAATATTCTCGTGTCCACCTCTCGCAAATCGGACAGCACAAAGAAGCGTGAGAAAACTTACAGTTGATCCCTGTCTGTAATGCTTGTGTCACGTTGTCGTAACTGTAGATCCCGCTGTCCCTTGTTTTGTTGCGTTGATTCAATTCATGGTTTCTCGCTGTATTTTATTCTCGTTCTGTGATTCATTGCGGCGATCACTTATCACAATGCCGGACAGTTGTTTCTTGCTATAATAAAACAAAAAAAGTTTGATTTTTGAGCATTTTTTCTGAGCCATTGTTCGGCTGGAGATACGAAATATGGAAACTAGCATGTGTTTTTAGCTTCCTATAGTGGAGGGTCTTGAATTTTAGGGCCTTGGCAAAGCATGTTGTAGAGACAAGGTCACATTGAAGCTCTCTAAATAAAGAAGGTATTCTCTTTAGGCATGGAGCACACTGGTTTAAACGCCCAATTTGATATCTCCACGTCGTTTACCGAGCAACACTCTGAAAAATAGCATGCTCTAGTTTTAACATAAAAAAACATGATATTCTACAATTTTTGTATGTATTAAAGATTTTCACCCTTCTATCGATGTAAAGGATCGAAGTAGGATGAGTATAATAAGGCATCCGAACCATCTAAATCCTAATGGGATGTAAATGGATAGAGGGTTTGGGGAGGTTAGACGGGTTTGGGCTCAAATGCCATAAACCTTGTAGGATTTGGGACAGATTCGAAATTTTACAGTCGGAAAACCCAATAATCAAAGCCGATATGTATTGCCATTAAAGTGTCATTTGTTTTCTTTATATTTCTTAGGTAGTTGAGTAAATATATATCAGTGTAAATTCTTTTAGGATTTGCAATAGGAATTTTTAAATTGCCTTTACTATATTAAAAATTACGACATCAGTTAATTATAATAATTTGTCAAAGCTAAGAAGGCAACGTGGTATTATAATAGATTTTCCAATGACAGCCACTATTTCACTCCTAGCTTATAGTTTAGACGGGAAAATTAACAAAAAAGTCATAAACATATGGCATTGGTACCAATTCAATCATAAACTTTTTAATTGAACCAATTTAGTTATAAATATTTTCATTGTAATACCAATTCAGTCCATTCGATTAATTCTGGCCAATTGGTGCTAACATGGATGCCCGTCAACCGATGAATGCTAACGTGGCAATTTTTAAATTTTTTTTTATATTTTTGGAATTTTGTTATAAGTTTTCCTTTTTTTTTTTTTCTCGTTTCCTTTTCTTTTTCCTCTTCTTCCTCTTGGCCTTCTTCTTGCGCAGCCACTGAGTGAGGCCAACCTTCCCATGCCCTAGCCGCGAGCAAAGGCAACCTTGGCCTCACCCAGATCTAGACGAAGCCGCCTTGCCCACGACCCTGGGCACAACCCTCACCCAATGGCTAGTGAGCCACTGGAGGCTTGCCGGCCACTGTAAGAGAAGCAGCACTCACCCAATGGTTGGTGAGCCACCGAAGGCTCGCCAGCCATTGTAGAAGAAGAAGGCCAAGAGGAAGAAGAGGAAAAAAGAAGGAAATTTTAATAAAATATTTTAAAAAAATATTTTTAAAAAAATGCTTTGTTAGCATTGGCCCGCTGATAGGCATTCACATCAACACCAACTAACCAAAATTGGTGAGATGGACTAAATTGATATCAATATAAACAATTTTAGAATTAAATTAGTTAATTGAAAGATTTAAGACTAAATCAATACCAATGTCATAGATTTAGAACTTTTTTTTTGTACTTTTCCCTATTTTAGACCTTAGTTTTTCATGTTCTTTAATTTTAAATTCTTCAATCTTATATTTTGGATGTCGTAAGACTCCAATTTGAGATTTACAATGCATGAATTTTAAATAAATAGTTGCATTTGCAAAAATGAGGTGGTTTATATTTAACTAAAGTGGCAAGTTGCGGGTACCTAACGGAGACCCGACTACTTTAGCAAGTTGGCTTTGGGATAATATATCAAAGCATGTAATGGATTTGGTGAGGGCTCATGGAATAATATAAAGTTAAGATGACGGGTTTGAGAAGACGTTTGCCGTTCCAAAATGATCCTGCTCCCATCCCTATATGAAAGTGCTCCATCATGGCCGGGCTTTCGTCCAGTTAAAGCACAAGTTGCTTAGGCTAATCTTGTAGTCAGTTACTTCACACTTCGACTTAGGATTTTCTCTCCAAATTTCGAAAACAAATAATTAACATTTAAGTTTCAAAAATTTATGCTGTTGAATCTTACAAAAGATGTAGTAGGGGCTTCATAGCTACTTTCTTCTAAGGGAAACCGAAGAAATAACCTTCGGCCAATATTTTTGAGTACTTTGAAAAGGTTTGAAGTATTTTGGGCTACATAAAAAACATAGTACGAGTTGATAATAATTCATGAAAAGTCAAAGTTTAAAGTTAATGTCTCTATAAGGAAGTTCAATGGGTCATTGAAGTATCAATGTTAGCTTCCAACTACCATTCCTACCGATTCTGATTAGCCAAATAGTGTAAAGAAAGGGAATGGGGCTCTTATTTTCATTCCAATCGCTATAATGCTGAAAAACCAAGATCTAAAGTTTAAATTAGGGAATAAATATCTAGTGGTAACTGCAAATATTATGTGTCAAACCTAGCCTTCCACCCCCCAAAATTCTTGCTTATTGCGAATGTTTATTATAACATTCGCGGGCTTCAACTATTCTAGCTTTCTGTTTTTTTAGGTCAAAGATTATTGTAGCTTCTTGAGCATCTATCGAAAATAAAATTTTTGCATGGATGCTATTAGAATATTTAAATAATAAATCACACTTTCATCTAACAATTTAAAATTTTTAGAATAATTGGTTGTGATTCCATCAAATCTCACATAGTATCAAAATTAAAGGTGCTAAGTTTGAATCTTTACAAATCCAAATTGCCTCTCCAATTAAATTTTCATACTTAGTATTTGGCAAAAAAGATCGAATTAAGGATGGGGGAAAATATTATAATATTTAAATAATAAAATACACATTCATCTAATAATTTAAACTTTTAAATAGTTCATTTTGATCCTATCAAATTTCATAGATATCAAATTTTTCAATTTTGTCAATTTTATCATCAATCTTTCTGTGAGATTTCAGCGTTTCTTTTAATTAATTTTTATCA
Source organism: Eucalyptus paniculata subsp. matutina (assembly GCA_017140255.1). Classification (NCBI taxonomy): domain Eukaryota; kingdom Viridiplantae; phylum Streptophyta; class Magnoliopsida; order Myrtales; family Myrtaceae; genus Eucalyptus; species Eucalyptus paniculata. The sequence continues at coordinate 45,650,209 of CM029436.1, read as the reverse complement.
AAAATTACTAACATGACAATTTGGTAATTGCCAACCGTCTTATGTGACACATAGTTTCAGTAAATTTAAAAAAAAAATGAAAATGAATTCACACCGATGAATATGTTTAATATTAATTTTCCTGCACATGTCTATCCACGTCAAGTACACAAACTGAAAACAAAATATTAAAGAGCATTGGCTAGTGGGAAGAGTAATCGTAAGATAGTATGTTTTGGCGATACTTTGATGGGATGGATGAGATATTTTCTCATGGTTTGTCGGACTCGAGATTCAAAGACCATGTGATATTTTCCCTCGATGTTGGCACTATGCCCCCATCAGAGGTACATCGATCAGTGTCTGCTCACGGGACCTTTCAAATCAGTCCATCGCACTCACAGGGTGATGATGTCATTCTTCACCCTAACTTGAACTTTATAACTCCACAGCAATCTAATTCTATGGAAATACTAATAACAAGTTTTTACTTAAAAGGATTATCTTGAACGACACCTTGATGAATAATTGAAAGAAATTAATGATAAGAATATACAATGCATAAATATATGCTGAAAGGGCAAAATTGATTGATAAAATAAGTAATGAAGAATATTTAAGGATGATAAAAGCGATTGAGATCCCCTAAAAATAGGAAATCTTCTTTACTTTATACAATTGAACAAATTAGTCATTTTAAGATAAGATAGCTCTTCCTATCTTTTGTTGCGTGCACGCAATTGATTGTTTATGAGCATTTCCTATGTTGACCTTTGTGGCTCTTCTAATACTAATCAAGTTAATTAAGAATGTAAAGGATGCATTTTGTTAATCTTGTCTTAATCACAATACAAAATTTCTATTTATAACGTGGAATGACATGTCATGACGGACTATATACAAGCACTGGCTATACTACACCAACATCAACATTTTTAGGGTGTGTGGCAAGTCTCATATCAAATGTTATTGTATATCGTCATCAGATACTCGAGAGTTAATTTCAATAATACTCACTACATAATAACGTATAGTCATTATATACACAAAAGCTTTATCAACCATGCAATTCTTTGATACTATTACCAAAATTGTTGTGCAAATAACGTGGAAACTCAAAGATTTTATGATTCAAATCTAACATGAGAAAAAGAAATTACCAAGAAAATCAACAATGAATGATAACGACACTAAAGAGATTGCAGTTTGAGTGTCACTTCCTACTCCATGAGGAGAGCAAACAACCAAGAAATCCACCATGAATCTCTATAGTAGCTCAATTGTTCAAGTGTTCCCATACCTAGATTATATCTACAGTTGCACCTACAAGTGTTATAACACAATTTCTCACAAAGAAGCACTCAATAAACTCATAGAAAAAATCCTAACACCTCTTTTATTTGCTCTAGTGTGTAATTGCACAATAGAATTGCATCCCTCATATTTATAATATTTGTATCCGAAATAGGAAAGCCTTTTTAGAAAAATCATTCAAACTAAAATACCACTGAAATTAGAAAATCCATTCAAATTAAGAAACCATTCAAGCTAGGAAACACATTTGAAGGATAAAAATGCGAGGCTGTTTTCAACAAAACTTAAAGTCAATGTCTACAATAGCCACCATGCACTTGAAGGAGGAGTTAGCAAATACTATTGGGTATTGTGTCGTAGTGATTGATTCAGGTAGTTCTGACTTATGCCCACCTAATACTTTTTCCAAGTTAATTACCTTCCCTCTGTCCGCTAATGCTCTTCTCACCTACATGCTGGTGGGTATAGATTCCCTCTCCCATCCATGTCATTTCTGGGGCGACAGACACTGTGACTTTCTCAAGAAAAGAGAAATTACAGTCTCACTTTTAACCAAAAGAGATAGATTCCCAGAGGATCCAAAATGACTTTTTTCACAGAGAGAACGGTGCCCAGCCACTCTCTTGTTACATCAGAAATGGAGTCGCTCTCCCTGCCACTGCCAGTCGAAAGCGATTGCCTACCAAATTACCAATAACACAGAGTCTTTGCTCAGCAGCGTGAGAAGGCAAGGCAAGGCAAAGGCCTGCGATGGCACGAGAGAAGGCGCATGTTCCTGGATTGGGAAGAGCTTTTAGCGACCAGTTGCAGCTTCTCAAAGCTATCAGCGACAGGTCTTTCAACTTGTCTCCGTCTCTCTTTACTATTCATCTGATAAGTAACTATCGATCTGGCAGTTTTTTCTCTTTGGGAAAAGGAAAGAGAAAGACACTGGTTGGTTCATCGTTCTGAGGGCTTCACTCAAGTTTTCAGATTTGCAGCAATTATTTGCGGGACATGTCATTTATACACCGGCTAAGCTATCGGAAATAATCATGCGGAATAATTGTTCTTGTGAATGCCATGCAAGAGAGGTTGCTTTCACGCTTCTCCTCCAACATAATGCGACATTAAAGAGCCCTCTTCATTGATGCCTTATATGATCCGTGCAACACGAGAAGCTACCGTAGGTATAACACTCCGTTTATTTCACAATAAATTAATTATAAAAATTTGTATTAGGTTATTACTAAGTATTTCACCAGCGTAAAATAAACATATTTACTATTGGATTGAAGACATGTATATCCAAATACCTTTTTTAAAATCAAGTTCCATCATTTTTTTTCGATAAATACAAAAAAAAAACTCCAAATTCATACGTTTATGAAAAATTTAACCAAAATTAGGTTTTTAATTATAAAAAAAACTAATAACTATATATATATATAATAAATTTACCTCAAATTAATTTTTTTACCACCATAAAGCCCAGATTGGTATATTTATGATAAATTTATCACTTACTAATTTCCATTGAATTAGATTTATACCACGAAAAATTACAAACTAATTTTTTATCACAAAAAAACCCAAAACTAGTATATATATAATAAATTTATCAAAACTAATTTGTTCAACATCAAAAACCTTAAACCGATACATTTGTGATAATTTTACGCTTTATTAATTTCCATTAAATTAGATTAATACCATGAAAAATTATAAACTGGTACACGTGACGAATAGAGGGTAAAACCCCAAATTGATAGACTCATTAACTACCACGCAGTAAATTTGTTGCATATGTATTACTTTGGGGTTTTTTAGGGTAAAAAAAATTAATTTAGTGTAAATTTGTCATAAATATATTTTGTGTAATTACCCTTTCTTTTGTTGTAGAATTTTGTCATGATAAAATGAATATTTTCAATCTCTCTAGGTGTTCATTAGAAGTGAGTGGTTTTGGGTTTCACTTGAAACCTAACACTTAATATATATGTCAGTAACTAGGAACTTACCTCATCAAAGGTTCCAAGATTGATTCTAGATCTACCTAGGCTTCATCTGTACTCTTAAATGAACGATGGTATTTGGACATCATCTCTAATGACCACTATTTGCTACAATCAACTTATCATAGCTCATATTTAAACACATGGAGATTATGAAATATTAACAAGGTAAAAGTTTCAATTGTAGACATTATCAAAAATGGAAGTGCATATTAGCAATTTCATATTACACACTCATCATTGTACGTCATAGAATGCTGTGGGATTGTACAAAAACATAGAAAAAGAAAAACACAAAAACTTGTTTTAGGAACCTAGAATCTAGAACCTACTTGTCCAAACAGATTTTCTAATTTTTAGAATCCAAAACCTACCATATATATCCTAGAATTTGGAATGATTGATCTAGTTCTCAAATTCTCAATTTTACCTTGAAATCATACTCACCTTATTGATCATGACAATAAATCATGTATAGGATAAATTGGACGAATTTCATAAGTTATCAGGAAGTTAATTCTAACAATGACCTTGGGGAAATGAACTTATGTTTCATAATTTATGATTTGTTACCAAATTTCCCGTTTCCTCTCTTCACCTGCCAAGTTGCACGTACCAATATAGACACAATGGAGTTGCGATATATAAAATAAGGTTAATATCTTTAAAAAAACCCTAAAACTGGTACACATGTGACAATTTGATCCTAAATTAATTTTTTAATCATTAAAAACCTCAAATTGGTATAATTTTGACAAATTCACTCTAAACTGGTATATTTGTGACAAATTTACCCTTTATCAGTTTTCATTAAAATTTCCCATCAAATTGTTAAATTTAATAACACGTGACTGTTAACTAATGTTCCGATTTGAAATTTTACTCTTTGTATGTCACAGTTGTACAATTTTTGTGATATTAATCCAATTAACAGATGATATATATCACAAATGTAGCATTTTGGAGTTTTTAGCGGTATAATAAATTTGTTTAGAATAAATTTGTCAGGAAAGTATCTTAATTTAAGGTTTTTGTGATCATTTGGGGTTACATTTGTCATATGCATATGAGTTTGAAGTTTTTCATGATCATAAAATTAGGTTGGGGTAAATTTATCACACGTGTATTAATTTGAGATTTTTTAAGATATTAATCCTATAAAATATACTTTCTCATCCGATGCTTTTTTTCCTCCTCAAATCACAAAGACCTTGCTAAAAAAAAAGAAAATCACAAAGACCAGGAATTATGGCAGACATGAACGACACTCATCCATCTTATTCTGCTTTTGCTTTTGTCTCTCTCTGCTTCTTCTTTTTTTTTTTTTTTTTGGTACTGACATGAAATGTTCCTTTCTTCTATACATGCTAGAGATCTTTCACTTAATCAGGCCAAAGCCCACAAAAATAATAATTGAAAAGGAAAAAAAATTGATTGTAGAATACATAAGAAATTTCAAACATACTGAAATCGAGAGCTCAAATTACATTTTTATTTCCTTCATTCTCTATGCTACCGTAACTGTTATCTAATTCTGAGGCAAGCTTTAGATCCATTTATTGCAATCTGACATGTGCTGAATCAATATAATTCCCGCGCTCCAGTGTTTATAATTGACACGCATAAGCAATACTAAGATGCTTTTAGCAAAATAAATAAATAAAACAAACAAATCTCAGATCTCAAAATATTAGATTACTAATTGGGATATCAACATCTCAAATAGGCAATAGTAGTTATGGTACTCATTAACAAACTAATTAAGGAAATTTTACATTTTTTAATTGATTAATTGCCTTCATGCCATGTATAATCGATATCTTAAAAATCGAATTTTTTCAAATAAAACATGCTCAACTATTATCAAATGGGCATTTGTCATCAAAACTCTAATACTTATGGCACTTTTTTTTTTTCTCGAGCTCTATTGCAACTTCTATTTTCCTTTTTCCTTTTTTGATGTAAGCGATAAAAACTTAAATCGGTTCTGAAACGATTGTACTGTATCTGTTAAACTTATGGAAGTTGACATCCACTAGATGAGCATAACTTCTAGACCAGGTAACTTGACATAAGGCTGAACTCCCATGCACTGGTTTTGTCCCCAGTTTCAGAAATATTCTTCTACCGACAAGGTTTCCAAAACTTGGGCCGTCGGGTTTTGCAGGGAGAAGACAACCATGGGTTTGGACTGCTCTGCAACTCTCTTGCCTCTCTTCAAAGTTATCAGCGACAGCTTGGGGTGTCGGGTTTGCTGGAAGAAGACAACCATGGGTTTGGACTGCTCTGCAACTCTCTTGCCTCTCTTCAAAGTTATCAGCGACAGCTCTTTCAACTTGTCTCCGTCTCTCTTCAACCATCAATCTGATAAGTTACCATCAATCGCAGTTTTTTTCTCTCTGGAAAAAGTAAATAGAAAGACGTTGCTCAACACTTTGAGCATGGAAAATGGCTCATCGTCCTGACGGCTTTCACTCAAAGTAGATTGGCAGCAATTATTTGCGGGACAGTGTCGTTTACAGGACGACCACGCCGGCTAGCTATCGGAAACGATCATGCGGAGTAATTATTCTTTAGAATGCGATCCAAGAAGGTTGCTTTCACGCCTCTCCTAAAAAAAGAGCCCCTCTTCATTATTGATGGCTTATATGATCCGTGCAACACGGGAAACTATCGTAGATACAAGACTCCATTAATTTCAAGAAAATAATTATAAAAAATTATATTAGGTGATTGAATAATTTTATCATTGGATTTAAGACATGTATATTCAAATTTTTTTTAAAAATCAAGTTTTGTCTTTTCTTTTATATATATATATATATATATATATATATATATATATATATATATATATATATATTTTAAGTCAATTTTTCCTCCCCTTAAACGGGTGGTTTTTTTTTTTTTATTAATACCATAAAAAATCTTTAACTAGTATATTTATAATAAATTTATGTTAAACTAATTTTTTACCACAAAAAACCTCAAATTAGTTAATTTGTATCAAATTTATCATATGCTGGTTTTTATTAAAATGGATAAATATCATGAAAAACCATAAAAATGGGGGTTAAAACCCCAAACTAGTCATCCAAAATAAAAACTTATAAAAGGTAAATTTATCATGATATATTAATTTGAAATTTTTAGTGGTCAAAAATTAATTTATGATAATTTTTTCATAAATACACCAATTTGAAGTTTTTTGTAATATATAATTTTTTAATTATCGAATTTCATCACGATAAATTGAATATTTTCTGTCTATCTAGGTGTTCATGACAAGAAATCCCCTACAGAATAAATAGGATAAGTTTCAGAAGTTATCAGGAAACTAATTCTCACGGTGACCGTAAGGAAATGGACTTCTGTTCCCCAATTTACTGACGATTTTGCCCACAAATTTCCCGTCCCCTCCCTTCACCTGGCAAGCTGTACGTATCCGTATAGACACGGCGGAGTTGCGGTATATAAAATATACTTTCTCATCTGATGCTTTCTTTTCTTTCTCGAAGCAAAAAGGCCAGGAATTATGGCAGACGCGAACAGCGCTCGTCCGTCTTCTTCTGCTCCTGCTTCTTCTTCTCTCTCCCTTCTTCATTTCTCTTTTTCTATTCTTTTTTTTTTTTTTTTTGGTAAATGATATGAAATGTTCCTTTCTTTTCTACCCATGTTAAAGAGTTTTCTCTTAAACAGGTCAAATCCCAAAAAAAAAATATTTGACAAGGAGAAAATTGACCGTAGAATTCATAAGAAAATTCAAACCATAGTGAAATCGAGAGCTCCAGTTACACCCTTATTTCCTCCATTCTCCATGCTACTGTAGATGTTATCTAATTCTGAGAGGACCCCATCATGTTTTAGATCCATTTATTGCAGGCGGACATGCACTGGATCGATATAGTTCCCTTGTTCCACTGTTATAACGCAGTCATAAACAATACTTAGATGCTTCTAGCAATATAAATAATAAAAATAAACAGATCTCACATCTCAAATTTTAAGTTACTACTGGGGACGTCAACATCTCAAACAGGCAATAGTACCTAGGGATCACTAATTAACAAACCAATTAAGGAGATTTTACAATTTTTAATTCATTGATTGGTCTTGTGTCATGCACAATCAATATCTTAGAATTTGAATTTTTCCAAATAAAACATACTCGACAATTATCACATGGGCATTCATTATTAAAATTCTAATACTTGTGGCACTTTCTTTTTTGTTTGAGCTTGATCACAACTTATATTATTTTTTCCCCTTTTTTGAGCTAAGTGATAAAAACACGAATCGATTCTCAAATGGTTGTACTGTATCTATTAAACTTATAGAAGTTTGTCTATTATTTCAAAAAACTAATAGAAGTTGACATCCACTAGACGAGCATAGCTTTTAGATTAGGCAACTTGATATTGTGTTGAACTCACCTCCTCTGGATTTGTCCCCAATTTCAGAAATATTCTTCTACTGACAAGGTTTCTGAAAATATGGGTGTCGGGTTTGCAGGAAGAAGACAACCACCATGGTTTGCACTGCTCTGGAACTCTCTTTGCCTGGTGCGCCACAGCTGGTTTTACAATCATCCAAAATCTTACATTAGATCCCGTTCATGATGCAAATACTTTGAAAACAACTTAAGTTTCACCCACGACACTAGCAGAAATTCCATCTTATGGAATGATTACATAATGATGGCATATAATCAACTTCTCAACCTGTGAAGGCAAATTTTTTATGATGATATATGGAACGAAAATTGCATAATTTGAAATTTAAGTTTTTAGTCAAAGATTGTGGGTTGCAAAAGGGCAATTTGGTGACCTATCCCACGACCCTATAAAAGCACGCGCCGAGTTCACATCTTCTGGATCCGTGCCTCACTGTAGGGATGACCTCTTTTGTCACCATCCAAATAGCTTTTATAGACCAAGGGGCATTTCTTAAGGGGCCAAAGAAAAAAGATGAAGAAAGACGCAGGACACATTTCCCCTCAGGGTGAGACTTTTTAGAAGCGAGAACAGAAAAGAAAAGAAAAGGGACAATTTGGCTCCAAAAAGAAGAAAAAGATATTATTCGAACAGCTTTTGGATGTTGGTATTTTGACTCCGGCACAATGTCTGGCATGGGAACTTGAAACACCGTTCGACCTAAAAAAAAAACTTGAAACGCCTACTTATGTTGAAGACGAAAATGGCACATAAAGGGATAGCTTTTGCACTTATTGGTCTTTCTTGCGACTCTTAAAAGATCCAACTTACGCTAATTGCTGTAGGCTTCCCATGTATATGCAGGAGCATTAGAGAAATTGTTAGTGGGAATGGAACTTTCCCATCAAGTCCTGATTTGCCCCCTTAAAAAATAAGCATTATCTCTGACTAGCTCTGATTCTTCCGGATCTCCATATGTCCTAGAAAAACCATCGGCCAAATTTGTGTGTGAGCAAATTCGTTCCCCTTTCAACGTAAATAGACATCGATGTTTGTTTGCACGAATAAGTTAACCGGGTCATCGATATAAACAAGCATGTGGATAGAGGTCATCCATATAAAAACCGTGGGTCATTGTTGATGACTGCGGGAATTATTGTCGATATTAATATGCATCAATGAATAAGTTGTATTGTGGACACAAAATAGCGCATTGCTTACAATTATCATGGCAAAGTTTGTTGATGAGGATATGGATTAAAAGGGGATTGAACGATTATCGATTGCGACATCAAGCGAAGAGCAAATATCTTTGAAAGCACCAAAACTCAGTCACGACATTAAAATCACTAATAGGAAAACAATGAAGTCCCATGAATCTTGGGTAAAGGAATGGAGTTAACTCAATAGCAAAGTGCAAGAGATTGAGGCACGAGTTTTAGGGAACAACTGCCTAGAGATGAGATCATGGTGATGTGAAAGCATGGAACCAAAGTTGTTAGAAACATGGAAGCATGGCTAAAACTACAAAAAAAATACATTGTGAACACTATAGATACCGGTATTTGTCCATTAAAGAACCTTGCGTACAAACAAATAAATATGTTATCTTTCAATTTTTGCATTATAGTTATAGTTTCCAAATTCGCATTGTCGATTAAATTTTGGTAGTTATCTTTATTATAATTCATGGACATCTCTTCGTCGATTAATTTCAATGTTGCATTTTTTAGACTTTGTTGTCAATTAAATTTCAGCACGATTTGTGTAGATTTAGTTTCATTTAAAATAAAGTTACCGATCCCTTTAAGTATCTAGGATATTTCCTGTTTGAAATCGCTATAAACTTCATCTCATTTAATAAAACTCTAAAAATTATTTTTAATAAAAGGTATTTCATTGCGGAGTGCAATTCTTGCCAGACCGTGGTATAAAAAATGGTATTTCGTATTAGCTTGCGACGAAATGAACTGGGTTGTGATCTGCGGAATCGAAAGTACGGTAGATGTCCTCGGTCGAGGAACCCCTTGTTTATTTAGACATTTTCTTGAAAGGAGGGAGGGAGAGAGACAGTCAACCTGTTCTAACACAGCACATGTTCCTATGTTGTCCCACATGGTGCGGTCAAACTGACAACTGCACCCCGCAGAGGGAGAGAGAATTCCTTAATAAACCAGGTCGCGCAATGGTTCTTAACAATAGAATTGAAATGACCCCAACACGTGAAGTAGATATTCAAATCAGATGCATGAATAATCTGATCTTGGATCTTACTAATTTCATCAATGCAGACTCTTCCCCTGTATTGGACATACAGATGTGACAGAGCGCAGATTAAACAATGGCGAACCCTAAACCGACCACGACGAGGAGTTTATCAAAGTTTGTTCCCTTAAGCTAGAGCCCATTTTCTCTCGCGATCCATGATCAGCTGAACCACTAAATTAAGTATTTCAAACTCTATCCATACATAACATCAAATTACATGGTGAAATGGCATTACATTGGATAGAAGCAATAGAACATAGAATAACTCATGTCACAAGTGATTGGTAAAAGAATTAGCTCATAGGTTGAGGTTAATTATGAACATGGTGGCTCAAAATTTATGCTTCTTTTGCCAGCTTAACTAAAAAGCCCGTCCATTGATCAAGTGTATTTACTAGAATCGTCAAATGGGAGGATTGAGTTGGAAATGATTACCCATTTAACTTGTTTTGACATATTTGTATGTAATATAAATTTAGTGGTTAATACTTACTTTGACCCATATCCATCCATACTTGACCCGACATATATTAATGAACTACTTCCATATTTAACATAATATAAGAAAACTCATACCTAAATTGAGGAAATAATGCGGCATGAATGAGGACGAGAAAGAGTAAAGAAAGAGATAAAGAAGTGGATTTGGTGTGGGCATACTTGTGAATCAATTTAATACTCATTAATATAGACTAAACCATTATGAGCTCACTTACCATCAATTTATTAAATATAACTAAGTCATATAACAGTTAAACCTATCAAATATATGCCGTTAAGAAATGGATTAGTTAAGAATAATGCGGAATAGAGGAACATAAAATTCTATATATTTCGATATATAGAAAAGAGTATATAGAGAGCTTATTTATAGGCTTAGACAAAAGGAATAAAAAGAAATCAAATCAGATCTATATAATGAAAAAATATATAAAAAATAAAAAAATATCATAAATATCTCTAAAAGATATTTTAATATCTTAATATTGCTAACATGATTTGTGATCTATTTAAACGAGTATAGTATTTACTAGTACCGTGGTCCACCGATGTAAGATATTAATATTCGATTGCCTTTCGGAAAAGTAACTCCGAGAAAAAGCATGAGTTGAACCGGAGAAACCCTACATCGTTGGACTGAATTTTTGGGGCAGTAATAATAGCAGGCATGTCTTTATGAATTTTTGATGGGTCTTGCTGGAGATTAGCCTCCATGGCTTCAGTGCGTGCCCCCACGAGATTACAGTGAAAAAACACACGAAGTTCATCATCATTTAGACATTGTAATAATTGCGTGGGACCATGCCAGACCAACCGATCCATGTAATTGGGCCACCCCAGCTTTGAATTCCTGTGACCCGACCCATCCTCATCGTTAGCGATCTCTCTCTCCTCTCGCGATTTTATAAAATAATGACATAAATAATCTCTAATATAATTTATAAATTTTTGATTTACTTAATATAATTATTGAATTGTAGTTCAATGTGTAATGTAATTATTGAACTTTTAATTTATTCAATATGATTTATAAGTTTTAGATACATATTTAATTTAATCCTTTATTATTTAAATGCAAAGATAATATTGAACAATTTTATATAATTTAAAAACTAAATTAAATTAAATTATATATATATATATAATTCAAAGATTACAGTCAATAAAGTAAATTTTAGGCGCCTTATTCCACATTCAGTTCGGGAATTATTTCTGTCTTCTTCCCCGACCTTCTCTCCCTAGCTGAGCGCGTTTCGCCTTTTCCGAGTGTTGGGCTAACCTCGACATGATGACTTTAACAAATTATTATTATTATTATTATTATTATTATTATTATTATTATTATTGTTATTGTTATTGTTATTTAAATTTGGCTCCTTCCAACCAAAGCCATATCGGTTTTTGTGAGTTGTTTATTGCTCGTTTATTGCTCATTACAGCTGAATCCACCGCCTCTCTCTCTACTCTCTCTCTCCCACCTCCTTTCTCTCTCTCACAAGCTCCACATAAATTGTCCAGAATTGCAGAGAAATCTGAAACGGAGAGAGAGAGAGGAGAGAGAGGAAGAGGAAGAAAAGGGTAGAGGTTAATGCTCTGCACCAACCGCCTTACTCTTTCTTAAACCTCTCAAACCTCTCACTCTTCTGAACTCACTACTTCACTTACACACACACTCTCTCTCTCTCTGTATTAGAAGGAAAGGATGAGTAAACAAGATCTCATGAAGATGCAGGTAAACCCTGTTGGCCCCTTTTCTTGATTTTTGAGTTGATTAGCGCATGAAACCAAGTTCGTGTCTTGTCGGTTCTTTTGCTGTGTTCTTGGTTCTTGGTTACGACTGCAGAAGTTTTTTTAAGATCTTTCTCCCCGTGTTCTTGAGATTATTCTGAAATGTTCTAACTTCGTCTCTGTTTTGGGGGGTTTTGCTTGCAGACGTGTGTTCTCAGAGTGAACATACACTGTGAAGGATGCAAGCAGAAGGTCAGAAAACTGCTGAGGAAGACCGAGGGTACGTACCTACTCCCCGTTGCTTTTGGTTTCTTTTTCTCTGTCCATTCGGTGATTTTTTTTTTTTTTTTTAATTTTGAAGTACTTTTAGTTGGATTTTTTTGGTTGATGTGAAAGTCTGTTGACTTCTTCTGGGGAATTAATGGTTTTTTTTGTCTGTTTGAATTTTAGGAGTGTACTCTGCTAACATAGATGCAGAGCAAGGCAAGGTAACAGTGCTCGGTCCCGTAGATCCGTACACGCTCATCACGAAGCTTGAGAAATCAGGGAAACATGCGGAGCTCTGGGGGGGATCAGGAGGACACAAGAACGGCAACAACAACAACCACCACCAGTTCAACCAAAACCTTCTCAATCTCAACCAACAATTCAAGAACTTGCAGATGGAGAATGTCAAAGGAGGTAAAGACAACAAGTCTCAAAAGGGTAATCATGGAAAAGACCAGCAAAAGGGAGGAAATATGCAACAGCAGCTGGCTCAGCTGCAGCTGGAGCAGTTCATGAAGGGTGGTGCTAAAGATCTGAAGCTGCCAGCTAAGGGACAGAAGACTGTCAAGTTCAACTTGCCTGAGGATGATTTTGGGGGAAGTGATGATGATTTTGATGATGAATTCGACGATGAGTTTGGCGACGAGTTTGATGAATTCGACGATGAGGAGTTTGAGGAGGAGTTTGGCCATGGTAATCACCATGTTGTCTCTAAGCAAGCCAAGATGGGTGGTGGGGGTGGTGCGCATGGACATCAAGGGGCTAAAGGGAAAGGCGATAAAAAAGGTGACGGCGGCAAGGGGGGCAAGGGGGGCAAAGGCGACAGCAAAACCGCCAAGAAGGGCAGCGGCTTCGACTTACAAGGGTTGATGAAGATGTTTGGTGGTGGTGGTGGTGGGAAAAAGGGTAAAGAGGGAAAGAAAAATGATGGTAAAAACGGTGGCAAGAACAAAGGAGGAGGTGGTGGTGGTAAAAATGGAGGCAAAAATGGTGGTGACTTTCAAGGACATGGTGGCAAGGACGGATTCAATGAAGGGTCTGGCAAGAAGAACAAGGGCGGCAATCACGGCGGCGGCGGCGGCAATGGAGGTGGTGGTGGCGGTAAAGGGGGAGGAGGAGGAGGAGGCGGCAAGGGTGATGGGGCCTACGCAGCGAGTATGATGCAACCTGGATTCCTCCAAGATGTGAACGTCCCTAATCATGGCATGGCCAGAGGTGGTGGTGGCTTTGGGGGCCCAATGGGGCCCATGGGCCCAATGGGCCAGATGGGCAATTACCCAATGGGCCAGATGGGCCCCATGCCAGCCGTGCAAGGACTGCCGATGAACGGCGGGTACTATCAAGGGGTGGGCCCGGGGAACCCGTACAGCCAGCAACAGCAGCAGCAGCAGCAGTACATGGCCATGATGATGCAACGACAGGCCCAGGCCCAAGCCCAACATGCACAGGGCAACAACATGTTCCAGCCGATGATGTACGCGCGGCCGCAAGCACCGATGGGTTACATCCCGCCGATGCCGCCCCCGGCTTCGGACCCTTACGTCCACATGTTCAGTGACGAGAACACCGACAGCTGCAGCATCATGTAAATTAGTGGCTGATGCTAGTGCAGCTTATATGTAGTGCTTCTTTAGGATTTAAATTTTGTTGGGTAGGTTTTGTGTCCGACTTATGAAGGTAAGTCTTTTGGTTGAAATGAGAGTGCAAGGTCATGAAAAGTACCATATAGCTGATGTACTAATTAAGAATCCTCATCAATCTCTCTGATTTCGGCTTTCAGTTTCGTGACACTACTTTCGTTCGAGATTACATATCGATTCTTCGAGTATAATTGGCTGTCCGCTGTCGGATGAAGTCTTAAAGAGTATTAGCTCTAAACAATTTGGACGATACGCAAGCATTTTTAGTGGGGGATTAACTTTTGTTTTGGTGGGGATTAAGTTAGGAGGGAGGTGGGACAACGACCATCTTGGCTTTTGATCTTTGAAGGGTTGCTTTTAGTTATTTGGAAGGTGTTAGACAGCTGTGGAAAAGGTCGCAATGCGATGCGACAAGGCTGGTTTTGACAGATATCGGAACGTGGATGATTCAATGGCAAACAAACCAACGCACCAGAAGTCATAATCAAGAAAACCATGAACTCCTCCATGAAAAGCATCGCCGACCAAGCAAGACGCAAGTGCAAATTCACATCGATGGGTATCAAATGCGAATTCGTCCGCAATTGATGGTGTGACAAGTTGACCGTTCATTACATATCAACGAAGAAAATCCTCGTGATTCAACATGTCGCGATGACACAGGGAACACCTGGTTTTAATGGACATGGCACTATGCGACACCTAGTCTGGAAAAAGGCAGGAAAGCTAGTTGACGACGTGACAAACGAACCTATCATAAACTAGTCAAGAAGTTCATCGATTACTCCATCAAAGCATCGTCGACTAAGCAAGACACGAGCGCAAATTCACACCAATAGATTATCAAGTGCGAATTCGTCGGCAGTTGATGGCGTGAGAAGTTGAATTTTCATTGAATCTTGACTAAGAAGATCCTGGCAATTGGACGCACGCCGCGATGGCACGGGGAGTGTTTCCGGGTGGATGCCGGTTGTAATCGACCTAGCACTACGCAGCACTTTGATAGTGGAAAAAGCCCGAAAGCTAAACGACGACGGATCTAGCTTTTTCCTTTACACATAGGGCCAAAGAAACGTGGTAGTACTATTGATGCAATCGAAGGTACTAATGGTGGGGCTGGAGTTAGGTTCGTAGCTCGATAATTGGAAGTGCCTTTATTGAATTATTTAAGGTTTCTACCTTTCTGAACAAATATGTTATTGAACTGTCCACTTGCAATTTCTTCTTTTGGCCCCATCGACTTAGATATTTTTTCCACAAGGCCCCACCGCTTTCTTGAAACCCTAATAAAAACGGGGATGGGAAATTTAACCATGACCAGATTTAACAAGTTAAATATAAAGTGTTGGGCTTCTTTTTATTTATTTATGTTGATGTAAATTGATGCAAATTGCAAGCGCCACTGGCTCCACTAGTTGGACCTCCATCTGCTTACCGTTTAGAAGCGTTGTTATATGCTTTATTGTTAGAAAATACAAAGTAAAAATTAAAAAATTCCCTAATGAAAGTCGGTGTTATTAAAACTTATCGCGAAGCTCGGAGACTTTATTAGGCTAAATCATTTGTTGCCTTGTGATTGATACTGCTTTCTCTAGAGAGAGATTTTTAGGTAAGATGCTGAAGTCTATGTGAAGGCACCACCTCATGAGCTTTATCTAATAAATAAAGAGCGCGAACTGTTGTAAAGTCGGAAAGGAGTTGCTTTTGAAGGTCAATCGAAGTGCAGCCCTTAAGCCTAAACATGCATATCATGCAAAAGCTGGTAAAAAAACACCTTCCTAATGGGGAGGCCAAAACTCGAGCCTCTTGACGATCTAATTGGCACTTTCACTGAAAAGTACAAGCAGTTGAGTTATGGACAAACTCAATGTTAATGATTTTTCCTTTTAGCTGGATATCCGACGTGGGACTACATATTTCATAACGCCAATCACGTGTGTACTTGACATTCTATTTACCGCATGTAAGTCTCTACCATATTGGGCTAGTTTCCCCTCAATCAAAATACGATTTCTTCTACATCGACAAGTTTCAACTTGAATCTCCAATCATCATCAACCGATGCGGACAGGCCTTTCACCTATGATCTCCTCTTGGGCCAACCCGCGATCGTAAATTGCGTTCGGCAATCACGAAGATTAACAAGATTCCTTGTTGACTTTAGAATAGTGAAACAAATTTTGGGCCCATTGGCCCTAAAACCACTTTCTTTGGGGACATTGCATTTGCTAAATGGGCTAGACCCATGAGTTGAGCCTATGGTTCTGCAGCGTGTTCATCTCACTAGAAGAACCGTTTCTAGCAGAAAGGTCTTGTGAAATTCAAAGACACATAATACACACAACACAGGAAAGAGAGAGAGAATGGGGTTTAGGATTTTCTACACCTACAACCTTAATTCTGATTCCAAGTGAGTTGTGTTTGCTCTAAGGGAGTGGTACCGCATGCTTTCTGATTTTAAAGTTTGTGTGGGTTTGGCTTCAGGGAGGAGCTTGTGCTTTTGTGGGTCTTGCTGGATTGATCTCTTGTGCTCTTGATTGAAATTGACTAGTGGATTCGCGTAATCCCGGCGTCGTTACTCTTGTTGAATCCTCTCTCATTGCTTCCATTGTGTATTTTTTTTTTTTTTTGGTGGTGGTTGCGTCGGCTGATGGTGTTGATGTCGCACGTAGGACTGTAAGGAGTTTTAGTTCATTGCATACAGGTACGGTAGTAGAAAAATCTAGCAGAGGGCCATCAAAAAATACCTTGAAACTATGGTCTTATTTCAACACCCTAATGCAGAATTCATATGCGGTAAGAATTGGAAAGGCGGTTGTATAGTACGGAATGTATGAGATAAGAACGAAGTGAAATACTGTAAATGTCTTGAAAGATCTACTGGCCGACGAGATATCCGAGTTTAACTTCATGATCCTGCGTCCAGAGAGCGCGTGCTTACACTTGGACAATCTCAGCGGCTCGATATCTAGGACTGTTGGGGACAAGGACTTATGCCGACTTGGAACGAGCTTGTCGGATCATTGCCATGAAGCGTTGATAGATCTCGAAGGACCTTGTTAACTAAGATGTTAGTGAGAACAGCCTTGCGGCCATAACTTGAATCCGGAACTGAAGCAAAAAGTCGAATTGACTCCCACATTTATGATGATCTAGAGCACCAAAAACATCTCTAATACAAACTTATTCATCGCACTTGCAGTTGCAGGAGGAAACTACTGTAGCTCCGCATCTCTCACTGGCATTTGAAAACATGCATCGATAAGCCGTGACGAGAAAAGCTGGCAAGATAAACGTATGCAGCTCTAAAAGGTCGATCGGCGTTTCGGGTTTTTCTCTAAAAGCTCAGCTAAGCCCTAACCACAGAAGAAGTCCTAAGCTTCCGTCCATCCTGACGGGGAGGGGAACCCCGTGACAAAGCGTAGAGCTGTTGCGGAGCTCTCAATAGACAAGTTATTGATCCTGATGACTCGTGGCTCGATCCCCGGTTGGCTGATCCGATTCTGCAAGTTCTACTTCGCCTAGATGCCCTCTTCCTTGCTGGTTGCCGGCCAACGTGCAAGGTATTGCTGGGTTGGCCGCACGCCGATCTCTCTCCAGAGCGTGCCTAATCAGCGCGAGTTTTAACGACAACAGAGGGGTTATCTTCTTTGCTCTATATGCCGCTGACCATCCGACGGAGAGGGAAGTACTTTGTCGGAGTGAGATCGATCGGGATAAACCGGAAACCTGTCCCATTGAACGCATCTCTACTAGGTAATAACGTTAAGTCAAACTTGAAATTTCAAGATTTTTTTTTTTTTTTTTTTTTACAAATAGAAAGCTGACTTTAGATAGATAAATCCCGAGCCGATAGATACCACATTAATCCAGTGGAATATGTAAGACATGAGTCTAAACCGATATGAGTGGTCAAAACATGAAATTGTTTGCACTTGATGGTGATATAATTAAATATATATCACACTACGCCTAATTCACACAAACGAATCATATCCTTAACCATGAAATCAATCTTATAAGATTATCAAATTCCGAGAAAATTTTGTTCTTAATACCAAAATCGAGACTCAAATTATGAAATTTTTGTAGAACAAGGATGAGCAGCACAACACCGTACACGATTTTGGAGCACTCCATTTTCGCCTCCGTGACTCGATTCTTCACTAGCGAGCTCTCGGAGATGGCACCCGGAACCGATCCCGCTGTTCCCGGCATGTTACGAGCGATCGAGGTTCCTGAGCACCCGGGTCGGTCCCAGAGTCCGATCATCAAATTCGTGATGCGAGGTTAGGACACCGTCTGGATGATCTTCGGCGCGAACTCCACGGTCGAGGCGTGCCCGGAGACGCTCTGCCTGGCGTTTGTCGACGGGGGGTCGCGGCCCAAAGGCCCGATTGTGATCGGAGCGCATCAGTTTGAAGATAGTCTCCTGCAGTTCGACGTAGCGAGGACGAGGTTGGGGTCCAGCTTGGTGCGGCTGCTGCCCCGGACGAGTTGTGCCAACTCCAACTTTACTAGCATTGCCCCACAAACGGACTGATCGCACAATGATGAAATGAATGCACCATGTCCAGATCAAAGTGCATGGCATGCCTAAACTTAGGAAATAAAGCGAATGGCTCGATTTGGTTGAAATGCTCGCATGTATAAATTTATCACCTAAAAAGGATCTAGGAATAGGTATATCTATACGTTATATAGTCCGAGCTTTTTCACAATATAGTATACATCAAATCCTGATAAGCGAGCTATCAAATTCATAAATAGATTTAGAGAATACAAATTGATCGGTGATGAAACATCATCCAACTTCGATTTGAACATGGCATCTCTTGCCAAAGAGATGAATGTTGCCACCACTAAGCCATCGATTCAATTGGAGAATGAGATTGATAATATGTCGTGTTGGGAAATTGAGTCTTATGAAATGAAGTAAAACTATTAACTTACCATTGATTTTCAACAAAATTACAAGTTTGCCATTTTTCTGGCCATCGACATGTTTTCGGGCCCCTTCTTTCTTGGAGAGCATATCATTCATTGCTCCAAGATGAAATAATTAAACAAATCAACAAATATATACAGCAAAACATGACCGCCCTGACCCTTCTTCTTATGAAAGGAAAACGCTTTGTTTTCCGAAGAAGATGGTCCGAATGTGCACCGCACCACTCACAACGGTTGATTGCCCTTGATCTTTTGCCAAAATTGCAAACTTGCCATTATGAGGCGGTTGGCCCATTTTCGGCCCTTCTTTCTCTGAAAATAAACTCATCAAAATGAGTCATGAATCAATATTTTAGCCCATATTTAATGGATTGAATTGTTATTTGCGTTAGATTCATTATATGTTGCAAAATTAAATAATATGAGTTAAATGGGTTTACACCTTATTTAAATTTAACCCATTTTCATAACTCTCTTTTGCCTTCACTTGGTGATGATCTACTCACTCATTTCGTGGTCCTATCTTAGTTTGTGAAATTGTATTAAATATGAAAGTATATTAACACTATGAATTTAGTTGGATAAGTGTTGAGTTAGATATAGGATTATTATATATTTTTATATGAAAATGTATCAAAATAGATGAAAAGTCAATTTGAGCCGGACCAATTTCGACTCACCCCTCTAATAATTCTAATGAAGACTAGTTATCATCATCACTCAAGAGTCCAAGACCAAGGACGATTTTTTCTTGTTAACATCCAATTAGCAAATTTCTCATTTCTACTGTTAGAACCGATTGGATCAAGAAGCTCTGCGTGGACATTGGAGCCTCGTTTCTGTACTGCGACTGTCCATCGTCTCTTCCCACGAGTGGGTGACACCAAGAAACAGCGACCAACGTCCAGGAAAGAATGGCGATGGCTCCGGAGCACGGCGCTTTCGTGAGCAAATTCGTGCTCGAGCCTCCCTCCCAGTCTCCCTCGCTTCCCTTGGCCGGCCTCACCTTCGCCGTCAAGGACATGTGAGCGATTTCTACTGCTTCCTCCGCTGTCGCTCGACCGTGACACGACACGGTTCACTGTAGTCTCTGTTTCTCTCTCGATAAGCCCAGCTTTGGTTTCTGGGTGTTCAGTTTTCCTTCTTTTCGATCAAGTGGGAAGATGATGATTTTAAGTCGTGTGTTTTTGCCGCCCGTTTTGCGTTGTTTGGTCAGTAAGTAGTCGTTAACTTCGGATTATTCAGTGAAGTATCGACCTTTGTCATGAAAAAGCGAACACCCAATGAGAAGATACTCACATACCAGGTGATCAGCTGACATGAGCGGTGAAGAAAGGAGGAAGAAAAAGAGGAGGGGGGTGGGGGGGGAGAGCCGGTCGTTTTCAGTACCATGTTGTCGTTAAATGTCGTGCAATGTTGATCGATGACGAGGTGTTTAATGCTCGCCGCATTTTCTTCCTATAAGTTCTCGAAAGAAATACAGAGCATCGAGCATAGACGGCTCGGGTAAAGCTTACTGCATATGCCCGATTGACCTGTGGCTGGAAAGTTTCTTTTCATCGATATGTTTTCGTTTTGTAAATATCGGATTTTCATCCTTGGTCTAGTGAGTGACTGTTGGTAGTTTACACTTATGACTGAATTAAAGGGAGAGATCTAACTATTACCGTGTGTTCCTCACGATGGCAGCGCTACTTGTACATGCATCTTCTGTGAAAAGGCGTGAAATTTTAAATTGATTCTTGCTGCTATGTGTAGTTGGACATTTCTGAGACCGAAGTTTGTATCGGTTTTTTCATACGGAATTCTACGTGCAGCTTTGACGTTGAAGGACATGTGACTGGGTTTGGAAATCCTGACTGGGCAAGGACTCACGCACCTGCATCTTCCACAGCTCCAGCTGTTTTGAATGTGTTGAAAGCGGGTGCTACGTGTGTTGGAAAAACTGTCATGGATGAAATGGCATACAGGTTAGTGTCTGCGAAATTGGCTTGTAAATTCAGAGTCTTGCTGCAATTTAAAAACACAACTCAAACTCGAGAATTGCGGCTTACTGTCAAGTTTAGAGAGCATGCAATGAATCAGGGATAGGGTAGGTATATACTTGTACTTAGCCTTAGCATGCAGAGAGAATCGGGGATGGGCCAGACTAATTGCATGGCTGGAGCTACCAAAGACTGTACCGGCTCCACTACTTTAGATAACCTGCAATGCATTCATATTTCAGATAGTCTTCCCAAGATCAGATTATAGAGTTCTGAATCTTGGAACGACGTCTCTCACCTTGCCAATCAAGGAGGCATCATGATTTGAGAACTTTCTTTTCCGTATTGTGGTTAGCTTAAGATAGGAATGCTTACCAAGGAAAAGATGGGATAAAGGCACCACATACAATAGTACAACAAGGTTTACTTTGAGGAATTCTAGCTTGAGAATATAATTTCCAAGGTAGTCTCTTCCTTCTTAAATAGCGTGAAAAGGAAGTTCTACTTTAGAGAGAGGAATACAATCCACTGAAATGATTATTTTATGGTGGCAGCTTAACTGGGGAGAATAAACATTACGGCACACCAAGGAACCCATGTGCACCCGATTGTGTGCCTGGAGGATCTTCCAGTGGATCTGCTGTTGCAGTAGGAGCAATGCTTGTCGATTTCTCCCTAGGTGAAGCACCTCATCCTGTAATTACTCTGAAATTTTCTCAGTTTATCCTTCTGAATGAAGCTAAAAGTGCTGCACTGTTGCAGGAAGCGACACTGGAGGAAGTGTAAGAGCTCCCGCATCTAATTGTGGGATTCTTGGATTTCGACCTTCACATAATGCCATTAGCACTGTTGGAGTCATTCCAATGGCACAAAGTTTGGATACAGTAGGTAAGCATTCTGTTTTTTTTATGGCGTTGAGCTTTTGATGAAAATAGTCATTGGTTTCAGCTTCTTAAAGGAGGAAAGTTGAGTGAAAGACTTAGGTTCCTTATTTTATTTCTAACATTACTGGTGTTTCTTTATACAAATGAAATATTGGGCAGCTGAAAGAAATATCTTGCACTTTCATGTGCCTCCTTGAAACAGATTGTCCCCTTTCTCCTAGGTTTCGTACTGCACCGTAATTCCATCTTTAAGTATTCTGCAAATGATAACACAGCAGCCAACTGGCTGGTTCACCCTTCTTCTGGGTTTTGTTTTTTCCGTTATGTCATGTACTTATGCAAGTTTTCTGCACTTCTGTGAGTATTCACGTTAAACTCGTTCACGGCCAGTGTGAATTTATTTAGTTGGCTTCTTTTCTTGTTTCCTCCCATTGTAAGCTAGTAAATGAATATTTGTTTACTAATTGTCTTTCTTTACTGTCTTATCTAGGTTGGTTTGCTAGGGAACCAAGCATCTTGAAGCAGGTTGGTCGTGTTCTTCTCGAGTTGCCTGATGCAGATCCAAATAGACCTAGTCAGATCATTATTCCAACGGATTGTTTCCAGCTTTTAAACATTCCAAGTGAGCGACTGACTCAAGCTCTTGTAAGATCAGTGGAGAAATTATTCGGAGGTAAGAAGATAAGAGCTTTGAGTAAATGATTTAGCTCAAATTGTACATGCAGTCCTGAAGCACGGTAATGTGGAAGGAATTGATCATTACAGATGAAGTGAACTGGACTGAATTTGGATAATCTCTCAATTCATATATATCCACTCCCTAACTAGTTTTTCTTTTTGTATGTGATGTCTCCTTAATGCGAATCAATGCAGGTGCTATAATTAAGCACGCTGTCCTTGGGGACTATGTCAGAGACAACATTCCGGCCTTGAGTTCTTTCCTATGTCAAATAAATGAGGATCAAGTAGACAGCATACCATCTTTGGCAGCTCTTTCTAGTGCAAGGCAGTTGCTTCTGAGGTGGTCATGTGTACCTGAACCCTTGTTGGATTTTATTTCAGTTGATCATTGTGTGAGATATTGAAGAGAACCACTATCTAGAGAAGGATTCTGATTAACCTTGAATCATAGGTATGAGTTCAAGAATAATCACAAGGATTGGGTCTCTGCTGTCAAACCCGATTTGGACCCAGTGATATCAGAACGGGTCAGGCAAGCCCTCCAGACGACTGAAGAAAATATTGATATCTGTTGGTCAGTGAAGAAAGAATTACATTCTGCTCTTACTTCACTACTCGGGGTATGTACCTCTCTTGTCATCTCGCTTGCCTTCGAGTTCGTAGTTGTCTTCTGTCACTGTTCTTGGCTTCTTGATATGTTTGACATTATGCTCTGGATTTCCCAAAAGAAACGCAATTGACCAAAATAACCAGAGGAATCATCAAAGGATACTGTTTTTATTTGACTCTCTCGAGCAATCTAAATCATAAAAGAAGAATGAGGTGCCATTGCCTTCGTTACAGGATTTCGGTATCCTTGCAATCCCCACGGTTCCTGGGCCTCCGCCAAAGCTACAAACAGATGCATCCTCTGTGGATATATTCGATGAAAAGGCATTCAATTTGCTTTCCATTGCCGGTTTATCGGGATTCTGTCAGGTTGTGCAATCGTCTCTCACTATGCATCCTTAAAGTTGTCATACCCCTGTTTCAATCTAATTTACTGCCTCTCTGCAATCCAAGGATTAAGTGTCTGCAATTCGCATTTACAGGTAAGCATACCGATGGGGCTGCATGATAATTTGCCTATCTCGATATCCTTGCTGGCGAAAAACGGTGCCGATGGGTTCCTGCTAGACCTCGTTGAGACACTGTATGAGTCTCTTAAGGAGCAAGCTGCTATTGTAGAGAAATCAGTTTGACGTATGTACGCCTCGTCCATTTCCCGAGATGCTTCTAGCTTTATTTACAGGCCGATATCCTTGTACTTATGCTGTGTGCAGTCGAATGTAGCGTGGACTCTGTGATCTTTGTTAAGGCTGTGTTGCTGAGAAAATAAAGTTCTGTATATCATACATTACAGCCCACTTGTTTATGCTGAGTGCGGCGAGGGAGATGATGGAAGTTCTGAAGGGGAGGTTGGAATCCGGATTCTAATGGAGGGATGAGGTCTGACTAAGGTCGTGAAACGGTGAAACCTCGCCATTTTCGGATTGGATTGTGCAATCGTGACAGACTGCCACGTGGGTCGCTAAAACCTTATCCGTCTTTCTTGCTTAACCTATTTTTATTTTCCTTTTTAATCGTTGTAAGGGTCCTTTGAAAGGCTTACATTAGATGGGGCAGTGCTCGTTGGACATCACATTGGCATCAGGTGTCCATTCTCTAGTGGTCAAGAAACATCAAATGATAGCAAAATCAAAGTTCATTGTCTTAGGAATAGCATCATCTTTAGAGATCAGTCGGTCCTGACTATGAAGAATCATCTTTTCAAAGTGGTCCAAGATAAGGCTATGACCTTCGGGAACGTTGAAGATAATTTTAGGAACAGAAGGTTGCAACGAAGTTGAGGTATTGATCCGATCATTTTCTCTGGGGACTCATAGCCTTGTCGGAGTCTCTTCGATTTGGAGCCGTGGGCTACTCTTCTCCCTGGTTGTCACTTTTTGCTTGAATGCCGATTGTCTATGCTGTGCTTGTCTTTGGCGTTGCATTGTAGGGTGTGTGCTGCGTATCCGTGGCTTTTACATCACGTCATCCTTCCACTCCTTTTGATCTTCTCATTTGGGGTGCAAGTTTTGAAGCCATGATTTTGTGTACATTTAGCATCTCCTCAATATATTTATTACCTTTCACTAAAAAAAAAAAAAAAAAAAAACTCATTGTCTTAGTAGAAAAAAAAAATTCAAGCTTAGTAATCTCAATAAGTTGTCTTGAAAGTGCACAACCTTTCTTATTAATGACAAAGAGTGCTAATAAATAAAAGTGTACCGATTTTTAAGGTTTTGTTTGTTTCATGGAAATTGAATAATTTGAAAAATGTTTTCCTGTAAATAAAGTTGTATCGACTTAAAAGTATACCCTTATGTCCACATGTTTAGTGACGAGAACATAGGCAGTTGTGGCATCATGTAAAGAAAAGGTCTCAAGGCAGCTACACTCAACGATAAAGGAAAATGGGTAGTTAAATTACTCCGAATGAACGGCTGCATTAAGGTTATATCTTTATATAAGAAACCTTGCTGCTATGCTAAAAAAGCAACAATTCAAATTGTCAGATTACATGTTCTTCAATTATAAAAAATTCATTTAATATAGTGTAGTGCTCTTTTAGGATTTCAATTTTGTTGGGTAGGTTTTGTACCTTTCTATACGTTATATAGTCTGAGTTTTTTTTGCAACATAGTATACATCAAATCCCGATGAGTGAGCCATATATATTTAGAGAATATAAACTTATCGGTGGTGAAATATCATCTTACTTCGATTCGAACATAGTGTCTCTTGCCAAAGAGATGAATGTTGCAACTACTAAACCATTGATTCAATTGGAAAATGAGATTGATAATATGTCGTGTTCGGAAATTGAGTCTTACGAAATGAAGTGGAACAATTAACTTACCATTGATTTTCAACAAAATTATAAGTTTGCCATTTTCTGGCGGTCGACATGTTTTCGGCCCCCTTCTTTCTTGGAGAGCATATCAGTGCCCCAAGATGAAATAATCAGACAAATCAACAAATATATACAACAAAACATGGTCGCCCTTCTTCGCTTCCACTAGAGGATAGGCGATGGCTTATCAGCGTCGCTCTGGTTTGATAATTGGCATCCAAGTGGTCCTTTGAATTTATTTTTCACGGATTCCCTCATCTATAGCTCTGGTCCCTCTAGGCAGGCTTTGGTTGCTGATCTATTCTCTATGGATGGATGGGATATCAGATCAGAGATTGAGTCTTGGGGTTCGCCACTTCCCTCCTTGTCTGGAATCCAAAAGATCGGTTCTGTTGGAGGGAGGACTCGACGGGCTTGTTCTTGGTGGCCTCATATTGGTTATGCTAGAGTCAATTGGCATTGTTTCATTTGAGGTAATGCCATCTTGCCTTAATACCAACTAAACCCGTGGCTCATCACAAAGCGGAGGTTGCATACACAGTCTCTTCTCATGTCTTATGGTAGGATTGATGTCGCTTCCTGCCCTTTTTGCAATGAGGTGCTTGATTCTATTGATCATCTCATTTTTGGTTGCTGCATTACTTTGAGTATCGCCTTATTTTGGGCTACTAGATGCAATCTTCCTTGGACCAATAGGACTTGGGAGGAGACTCTTAGTTGGGCCATTACCTTGCTCTCCAGCAAGGAGCTTTACAAATGTATTTCCTGTTTTTCCTTTAGGGCACTTTGTCACATCATTTGGAAGAATAGGAACAATATTCTTTTCAAGGGGGAGTCACTGTCTATTTCGGCCATGAAGAAGTATCTCCTCAAGGTCGTCAAAGACAAGGCTCTTACCTTCAAGAATGTTGAGGACTATGCTAGGAATAGGAGGATGCAACGCTCGTGGGATGTGGACCCCATTATCTTCTCTTCCACTAATCGTAGTCCGATTGGGTAGGCATCTCATTGGTTGCTAGGTTGCTTTTGCTAGGCGTTGTTTGTCGTTGGCCTTCTTTTGGTTGTTTTGTTGTTGCCGCTTGGCTTTTTTTCGCGGTTTCCTTCCACTCATAATGAGCATGTTTATCTTGAGTGCAAGTTTTTGGAATTGTGTTGTTTGTACATTTTGACCTTCCCATTATATTGCTTACTTTTACCAAAAAAAAAAAAAAACATGATTGCCTTGACCCTTCTTCTTATGAAAGGAAAACGCTTGTCTTCTGAAGAAGATGGTCCGAATGTGCCTCGCACCACTCAACGGTTGATTGCCCTTGATCTTTTGACAAAATTGTAAACTTGCCATTATGAGGCAGTTGCTGGTCGGCCCGTTTTCGGCCCTTCTTTCTTAGAAAATAGATCCATCAAAATGAGTCACGAATCAATCTTTTAGTCCATATTTAATGTATTGAATTGTTATTTGTGTTAGATTCATTACACGTTGCAAAATTAAATAATATGAGTTAAATGTGTTTACACATTATTTAAATTTAACCCACTTTCTTGACTCTCTCTTGCCCTCGATGATAACTTGCTCACTCATTCTGTGGTCCTATCTCAGTTTGTGAAATTGGATTAAATATGAAAGTATATTAACATTATGAATTCAGTTGGATAAGTGACGAGTGATGAGTTGGATATAGGATTATTATATATATTTGTATATGAAAATGTATCAAAATAGGTGAAAAGTCAATTTGAGCTGGACCAATTTCGACCCATGCCTTCAATAATTCTAATGAAGACTAGTTATCATCATCACTCGAGTCCAAGACCATCACCACCACATACACTAACGAAGGACCATTTTTTCTTGTTAACATCCAATGAGCAAATTTCTCATTTCTACTGTTAGAACCGATTGGATCAAGAAGCTGTGCGTGGACATTGGAGCCTCGTTTCTGTACTGCAACTGTCCATCGTCTCTTCCAACGAGTTGGTGACACCAAGAAACAGTGACTAACGCCCAGAAAAAAAGATGGCGATGGCTCCGGAGTACGGCGCTTTCGTGAGCAAATTCGTGCTCGAGCCTCCCTCCCCGTCTCCCTCGCTTCCCTTGGCCGGCCTCACCTTCGCCGTCAAGGACATGTGAGCGATTCCTATTGCTTCCTCCGCTGTCGCTCGACCGTGACACGACACGGTTCACTGTAGTCTCTGTTTCTCTCTCGATAAGCCCAGCTTTGGTTTCTGGGTGTTTAGTTTTCCTTCTTTTCGATCAAGTGGGAAGATGATGATCTTAAGTCGTGTGTTTTTGCCGCCCGTTTGCGTTGTTTGGTCAGTAAGTAGTCGTTAACTTCGGATTACTCAGTGAAGTATCGACCTTTGTCATGAAAAAGCGAAGACCCAATGAGAAGATACTCACATACCAGGTGATCAGCTGACATGAGCGGCGAAGGAAAGGAGAGGGAGGGGGGGGTGGGGGGCGAGGGGGAGGTGGTCGTTTTCAGTACCATGTTGTCGTTAAATGGCACGCACCATGTTGATCGATGACGAGGTGTTTAATGGTCGCCGCATTTTCTTCCTAAAAGTTCTCGAAAGAAATACAGAGCATCGAGCATAGACGGCTCGGGTAAAGCTTACTGCATATGCCCGACTGACTTGTGACTGGAAAGTTTCTTTTCATTGATATGTTTTCGTTTTGTAAATGTGGGATTTTCATCCTTGGTCTAGTGAGTGAGTGTTAGTAGTTGACACTTATGACTGAATTAAAGGGAGAGATCTAACTATTACCGTGTGTTCCTCACGATGGCAGCGCTACTCGTACATGCATCTTCTGTGAAAAGGCATGAAATTTTTAATTGATTCTTCCTGCTATGTGTAGTTGGCCATTTCCGAGACTGAAGTTTGTATCTTTTTTTCATACGGAATTCTGCGTGCAGCTTCGACATTGAAGGGCATGTGACTGGGTTTGGAAATCCTGATTGGGCGGGGACTCACGAGCCTGCATCTTCCACAGCTCCAGCTGTTTTGAATGTGTTGAAAGCGGGTGCTACATGTGTTGGAAAAACTGTGATGGATGAAATGGCATACAGGTTAGTGTGTGTGAAATTGGCTTGTAAATTCAGGGTCTTGCAAATCGCTGAAAGAGAAGGATATTGTCTTCCTCTCCCGCGATGGAGAATCCTCTCTACCAGCTGGGTAGTGATCTTCCACCTTCATCACAGAAGGTAATCGATAACCCCTAAACCTCCTCTCCGATTACACCTTTCGGAATGGGGAAAACCCTAGATTACAGCAATGCCTCCTCTCCTGCGATGGTCTGGAATCTTCTCCATCGTCTGCAGGTAAAACCCTAATCCCCCACCATCTTTGAATCTTCCATGGTCTTCTTTCAACCACACGAAACCTCTCAATCCATCACCAAATCCCCAACTCGGAGACTATCCCACCACACACGGTCCAGAGCTCCCTTCAACCAAATCGAACAAAAACCACTGTCGTTAAACCCCAAACCACCAAGTAAGGCTGTGATTCCACCCCTATCTCGCCCCTGGAGCAAGGATGAACAATCAGTATGAGGAAGAGAGACGGGTGAATGCTCTTTGCAAAAGTTTAGGCAAGCTGTGGTCGGAAGCAGATGTGGTTGATGTAACAGGTGAGATTTCAGAAGAAAATTTGATAGCATGTCGCAAAACCCTGTTTGGGAAACTCTTCTCAAAGCCGAATGTCCATTTTCCAGCATTTATTGGGGTTATGAAAAAAGCTTGGAAAGTAGATGATGTTACCTGCTCAACGATAGAACCTGGGTATTTCTCGTTTTCCTTTCCATCTGAGGCAGACAAACAGCGAATACTCAACTCTGGACCTTGGTCCTTCTCAGGCAATCTATTAGTTCTGCAGGATTGTGAACCGGATACCCCTGAAATATGCTATAACTTCACTCACTGTGCCTTCTGGGTGAATTTTTTGGGCCTCCCCTTGGGGCGAACTTCAACTGCTGTGGTCCGAAACATTGCTTCAAAAATAGGCGAAGTGATAGATGTTAAACTCGAAGCAAAGGGAAACAATAGCTACAAAACAGGGAAGGCGAGAGTTAGGCTGAATCTGGAAGAGCCCCTTAAGACCGGAGTTTTAGTGAATCTGGATAAAAAAAGGCTATGGGTGGAATTCAAATATGAAAGACTTCCACACTATTGCTATTCATGCGGGAAAATAGGCCACTATGCAACTGATTGCACAGAAATACCATATGAGAAATCAGGGTTGGCTGAAGACTTACCGGGCAGATTCGGACACTGGTTGAGAGCTGAAGCGAAGGCACTAAGCCCGTATGGAAAGATCTTCTACGGCATGCAAGCAATCCCACCAGGAGATGACGAGCAAGTACCTGAGACTCCTTTAGGAGAACAGCAGAATGCCTCATGTCCAACCGAGGAGAACTACTATCCCTCCCTTCCTTTAGCAATTGTCCCTATGGAGAAAAAAGAAACTCAGAAAAGAGGGAACAGTTGCCTGGATGAAGAATCAGAAATGGTGATATTCGAGGAACAACAGAAGGCAGCAGAGGAGGAAATGCAAGAGAACCCAATAAGTGAAAAGGGTCTACTCAGAAAGAAATCAAAAAGTGCAAAGGCTTCATCATCAAAAAAAGGGAAGAGATTTTGTCCATATGGAGCAAATACATCAACTACGTCAGTAATTGAACATACACAGCTGGTGGAAACTCCTATAACAGTGGCTGCGAAATCAGATCAATGGGCTTTGGTGGCTAGCCCTAATAAGCCACCAAATCAACCATGAAAATTCTGAGTTGGAACTGTCAAGGGTTGGGCACACCCTTGACAGTTCAAGCCTTGCGAGTCCTAGTGACTCAAGAGAGGCCTAGCGTTATGTTCATCATGGAAACAAAAAATCAAGCGCAGAAAGTGCTAAAAATAAGGAGAAAACTGAAATTTCAGAACAGTTTCATAGTTGATCCGACAGGGACAGCAGGGGGTCTGGCTATCTTCTGGGATGATCAGGTTAGTATATCTATTGATTCCTCCTCGGCAAATGCTATAAATGCCCAATGTCAAATTAAAGCTACACAACAGAGAATGCAGCTGACTTTTATTCATGCTCCAAATGAATTTAAAGAGAGAGTTTTGTTATGGGAAGCTATACACAGAGAAAGTCTCCACTATCAACAGCCTTGGCTCTGTCTAGGGGATTTTAATGAGATCCTATACAACTGGGAAAAGGTGGGCAAGCATCGACCTGAAACTTACCGACTCACAGCCTTCAGAGATTTCATCCAACGCTGTTCATTAATGGATTTGGAGAGCAAAGGTTGTTCGTTCACCTGGACAAACAACAGAGAAGGGGATCAGTTAGTAAAAAAGCGTCTTGACAGAGCTCTTTGCACTGCTACTTGGAGAACAATATATCCTATAGCAGAGAGTATAGCATTACCACCTATAGGGTCTGATCACAGCCCTATCCTAATCACACTTAACCCGCAACGGAAGAAGCGGGCACAGAAATTCAAATACGAAGCATTCTGGGCTGAGGAAGAAGAATGTACACAAGTAGTTAAGGAAATTTGGGCTGATCCCAGTATTAAACAACTAACAGTGGTGGAAAAATTACAAATTACAGCAAACAAGCTGATGAAGTGGAGCAAAAATCATTTCTCAAATGCAAGAATGAGACTTGCATGGCTAACTAATGAGCTCGAAATGCTGATGAATAGAACAGTTGAACTACAAGAAAGTGCAGCAGCAAAAAAACTCACACAAGAAATAGAGCAACTGTGGAGACAAGAGGAGATGTATTGGGGCATGCGATCCAGAATTAAATGGCTCAAATGGGGCGACCGAAATTCCAAATTCTTTCATGCTACAGTAATACAGAGAAGAATCAGAAACAGAATATCCATGCTGAAGAATGAGGAAGACGTATGGGTAAGAGAGGAGCAACATCTACAGGAAATGACTGGGCAATATTTTCAAAATTTATATCAAACAGCAGGCTACAGAGATTTTCAGCCTTTACTCCAGAATATTCCTGTCTTGGTGGATGAGAACATGAATCATGGGTTAGTGGCAGATGTCAGTATGGAGGAAATAACTGCTGCTATGCAACAATTAGGAGCAATGAAAGCTCCTGGACCAGATGGGCTTCATGGACTATTCTACCGCAGACACTGGGCAGATCTATGTCAGGATATCCTCAAAGAAACACAGAATTTTTTCAACACAGGATACTTAAACCCAAAACTGAACCAAACCCACATAACCCTCATCCCAAAAACACCAAACCCTGAAAAAATTGAGCAGTACAGACCAATCAGCCTCTGCAACTTCATATACAAAATTATTTCCAAAGTAATGACAAACAGGCTCAAACCATTGCTGCCTAGTCTAATTGCTGAAGAACAAAGCGCTTTTGTGGGGGGTAGGCAAATCCAAGATAATATATTGATTGTGCAAGAAGTTTTACACAGGCTGAGAACAAGGGAGAATAAACGCAAGTTTCAAGCTGTTCTAAAGCTGGACATGCAGAAGGCCTATGATAGGATTGAATGGGATTTCCTCAGGGCAAGTTTAATCAAAATGGGCTTCAGTGAGCAGTGGGTCCAGTGGGTTATGCAATGTGTTTCAACAGTCACTTTCAGCATAAACTTCAATGGGGAATCTCTACCCTACTTCAAACCTACACGTGGAATTAGACAAGGTGATCCACTCTCGCCCTACCTATTCATTTTAGTGGCAAATGTGCTCACACACATGATGAAACAAGCAATAGCTGATGGCACATTAAGAGGAATCAAGTTAAATAGCAACACCCCTACTCTATCACATTTATTATTCGCAGATGATTCCATTTTCTTCTTAAATGGAACAATATTGGAGTGTCAAAACCTAGCCACTATTATCCACCAATACTGTTTTGCATCTGGCCAGGCTGTAAACCGCAACAAATCAGGCATATATTTTAGCAAAACCTGCCCGAATAACTTGAGGAGAAATATGGCTTCTGAACTACGTGTGACAGAAATTGAAAAAACTGGGAAGTATTTAGGAATGCCATCGGATTGGGGGGCTTCAAAGAAGGATATGTTTGGATGGATTCTTGCAAAGGTCCACATGAAATTGCAAAGCTGGAAGGAGAATTTATTGACAAAAGCGGGGAAGGAAATCCTAATAAAATCAGTTATACAAGCCATTCCTCAGTATGCCATGTCTATCTTCAAAATCCCAATTTCGATTTGCAAAGCTATAGAGACGAAAGTGGCGAATTTCTGGTGGAGAAACAGTACCAGGAATGCTGGGATTCATTGGAAAAAATGGGAATATCTGAAAACCAGGAAGGATGAAGGGGGTCTTGGTTTCAAGGATCTAATAGCTTTTAATAAGGCTATGTTGGGAAAGCAAGCATGGAGAATTTCTCAGCATCCTCAGTCCTTATTAAGCAGAGTAATGAAAGGGTTGTACTATCCACAGAATGAGTTCTGGAAGGCTGGCAAAGGATCAAGATCCTCATGGGGATGGCAGAGTATATTGATGGGAAGGGATTCTATTTCTCCGAACATAATGTTCTCAGTTGGGAATGGTAATGCTATATCGATTAGAGAGGACAAATGGCTTAAAAGCGGCAAGATTGGTGGTTCGGCTATGGATGGGGAACCAAGACAGGTAGCTGGCCTCATAGATCCACAAACTGGAAATTGGAAAGAACATTTAATAAAATCCTTTTTTGACGACCAAAAAGTCCAAGATATATTAGCAACACCGATCGGAATGCCTAATGAAGAGGATAGACTGGTATGGGAGAAGACAAAATCGGGGATGTACACAGTTCAAAGTGGATACTACGCCAACAGAGACAATCCACCAAACAACAAAGCACAAGCAGACACTCCATCACATCAAACAGCCATAGCAACTTCTTCGCATCAGCCAAAACCAGCATTATGGAAGTTCATATGGCAATCAAATAGCCTACCCAAGGTCAAGCATTTTCTATGGAATGCATGCCACAACGCAATACCCACCATGGAGAATCTATACAGGCGGAAAATAGTACCTGATCCGCTGTGTCCTCTTTGCAAACAGGAAGCCGAAACAGTCGAGCACACCTTGCTGCTATGTTCATGGACGACTAAGATTTGGAAAGCTGCCCCCCTGAACATCAAAGTGTCCAGAATAGGGTTAACCAGATTCGATGACTGGCTGTACAGGGTAAAAAAAGAAAACCAAACCAGTGCAAAAAGGTTCGACCTTGTCACGGTTACCCTCTGGAGCATTTGGAAAGATCGCAATCAGTTCATATATGCCCATCGCCCTCTGCATCCACAGCAAACGATTTTTAAAGCCGAGGCTCTACACGAGAGCTTCTCCACTTGGAACAACAAAAAGCAAGGAGAGCAACACAGCGACACCATACCTCAACGATGGAAGCCCCCATCCCCTGAAGCGCTGAAAATCAACATCGACGCCTCTTTTCTTCCGAGCAACGGCGCCGAACCAAAATTAAGAGAAAACAGGGGAGGATGCGAGAACAGAGGAGCCATAGCCTGCTTGTGCCGCGACTCCAGCGGACGGGTTGTCGATGGATTTACGAAACTGGTGGCTGCGTCAACGGCAGAACAGGCGGAGGCCATCGCACTACTTGAAACCCTAATTTTTCTCTCTCCCCGAACTCACCTTTCACTGGAAGTGGTATCCGACTGTCTCCCCCTCGTGCACAGTTGCAACACTCTCGAAGACTTCAGTTGGGAAGCAAAGTCAACGGTGAGCCGGGCCGAACAAAAATGAAGCTGTTCGGGCCATTTCTCGGCCCATTGCAAAAGAGAACTAAACCGGCCCGCTTGGACTGGCTGGCGAAAGCTTGCGGGAGCAACACTCTTCCACAAAATTGGCTCCAGAATCCCCCACCTGCCCTATTTGATTTACTATGTGCTGATGTTTTCAATGTATTTTCTCCACATATGACTTAGTTATTTCAATGAAATCGTTACTTATGACCAAAAAAAAAAAAAAAAAAAAAAAATTCAGGGTCTTGCTGCAATTGAAAAACACAACTAAAACTCGAGAATTGTGGCTTACTGTCAAGTTTAGAGAGCATGCAATGAATCAAGGATGGGGTAGGTATATACTTCTACTTAGCCTTAGCATGCAGAGGGAATCGGTGATGAGCTAGACTAATTGACAACCTGCAATGCAGTCATATTTCAGATAGTCTTCCCAAGATCAGATTATAGAGTTCTGAATCTTGGAACGAAGCCTCTCACCTTGTCAGTGAAGGAGGGAACTTTCTTTTCCGTATTTGTTTTGAACTTGGAATGGTTAACTTAAGATATGAATGCTTACCAATGAAAAGATGGGATAAATGCATCACATACAATAGTGCACCAAGGTTGACTTTAAGGAATTCTAGCTTGAGAATTTACCAAGGTAGTCTCTTCCTTCTTAAATAGCTTGAACAGGAAGTTCTGCTCTGAAGAGATGAATATAATCCACTGAAATGATTATTTTTATGGTGGCAGCATAATAGGGGAGAATAAACATTACGGCACACCAAGGAACCCATGTGCACCCGATCGTGTGCCTGGAGGATCTTCCAGTGGATCTGCTGTTGCAGTAGGAGCAATGCTTGTCGATTTCTCCCTAGGTGAAGAACTTCATCCTGTAATTGCTCTGAAATTTTCTCAGTTTATCCTTCTGAATAAAACTAAAAGTGCTGCACCGTTGCAGGAAGCGACACTGGAGGAAGTGTAAGAGTTCCCGCATCTTACTGTGGGATTCTCGGATTTCGGCCTTCACATAATGCCGTTAGCACTGTTGGAGTCATTCCAATGGCACAAAGTTTGGATACAGTAGGTGAGCATTCTTTTTTTTTAATGGCCTCGAGTTTGTGATGAAAATAGTCATTGGTTTCAGCTTCTTAAAGAAGGAAAGTTCAGTGAAAGACTTAGCTTCCTTATTTTATTTCTAACATTAGTGGTGTTTCTTTATAAAGATAATATATTGGGCAGCTGAAAGAAATATCTTGCACTTTCAATGTGGTGAAAAGTGTGCCTCCTTGAAACAGATTGTCCCCTTTCTCCTAGGTTTTGTATTGCAATGTAATTCCATCTTTAAGTATTCTACAAATGATAACACGGCAGCCAACTGGCTGGTTCACCCTTCTTCCTGGTTTTGTTTTTTTAAGTTATGTCATGTATTCATGCAAGTTTTCTGCACTCCTGTGAGTATTCACATTAAACTCCTTCATGACTAGTGTGAATTTATTTTGTTGGCTTCTTTTCTTGTTTCCTCCCATTGTAGACTAGCAAATGAATATTTGTTTACTTTCGTCTTTGTTTACTGTCTTATCTAGGTTGGTTTGCTAGGGAACCGAGCATCTTGAAGCAGGTTGGTCGTGTTCTTCTCGAGTTGCCTGATGCAGATCCAAATAGACCTAGTCAGATCATTATTCCAACAGATTGTTTCCAGCTTTTAAACATTCCAAGTGAGCGACTGACTCAAGCTCTTGTAAGATCAGTGGAGAAATTATTCGGAGGTAAGAAGATAAGAGCTTTGAGTAAATGATACAGCTCAAATTGTACATGCAGTCCTGAAGCACAGAAATGTGGAAGGAATTGATCATTACAGATGGAAGTGAACTGGACTGAAATTGGATAATCTCTCAGTTCATATATATCCAATCCCTAACTAGTTTTTCTTTTTGTATCTGATTCTCCTTAATGTGAATCAACGCAGGTGCTATAATTAAGCATGCTGTCCTTGGAGACTACATCAGAGACAGCGTTCCGGCCTTGAGTTCTTTCCTGTGTCAAATAAAAGAGGATCAAGTAGACATCATACCGTCTTTGGCAGCTCTTTCTAGTGCAAGGCGGTTGCTTCAGAGGTGGTGATGTGTACCTGAACCCTTGTTGGATTTTATTTCAGTTGATCATTGTGTGGGATATTGAAGAGAACCACTATCTAGAGAAGGATTCTGATTAACCTTGAACCATAGGTATGAGTTCAAGAATCATCACAAGGATTGGGTTTCTGCTGTCAAGCCTGATTTGGACCCGATAATATCAGAACGGGTCAGGCAAGCCCTCGAGCTGACTGAAGAAAATATTGATATCTGTTGGTCAGTGAAGAAAGAATTACATTCTGCTCTTACTTCCCTACTTGGGGTATGTCCCTCCCGTCATCTCGCATGCCTTTGAGTTCGTAGTTGTCTTCTGTCACTGTTCTTGGCTCCTTGCTATGTTTAACATTATGCTCTGGATTTCCCAAAAGAAACGCAATTGACCAAAATAACCAGAGGAATTATCAAAGGATACTGTTTTTATTTAACAATCTTGAGCAGTCTAAATCATAAAAGAAGAATGAGGTGCTATCGAATGAGGTGCTATTGCCTTTGTTACAGGATTTCGGTGTCCTTGCAATCCCCACGGTTCCTGGGCCTCCGCCAAAGCTACAAACAGATGCATCCTCTCTGGACGTCTCCGTTGAAAAGGCATTCAATTTGCTTTCCATTGCTGGTTTATCAGAATTCTGTCAGGTTGTGCAATATTCTCTCACTATGCAACCTTAAAGCCGTCATACCCCTGTTTCAATTTAATCTAACGCCTCTGTGCAATCTAGTATTAAGTGTCTGCAATTCGCATTTACAGGTAAGCATACCGATGGGGCTGCATGATAATTTGCCTATCTCGATATCCTTGCTGGCGAAGAACGGTGCCGATGGGTTCCTGCTAGACCTCGTCGAGACACTGTACGAGTCTCTTAAGGAGCAAGCTGCTATTCTAGAGAAATCAGTTTGACGTATGCACGCCTCATCCTTTTCCCGAGATGCTTCTAGCTATATTTACAGGCCGATATCCTTGTACTTATGCTGTGTGCGGTCGAATGTAGCGTGGACTCTGTGATTTTCATAAGGCTGTGTTGCTGTGAAAATAAAGTTCTGTGTATCATACAGCCCACTCGTTTATATACCGAAAGAATTTGTGGGTGCTTATTGTGATACTTTGAGCATTTTGGCAACCAAGTGCTTGCGCAGTCTGTGATATTGGTGAGGAATAAGGAGTGCGTAACATTTCTTTCTATTTCTTTACGATATAGGCATTCAAACCTTTCGACCCAATGAAACGCATGCGAACCGTCCCTTACGTGCATCCTTGCTTCCGTCGACATCCGACGATGACTCAAATTCGTCCCGAGCCATTTTCCACTGCTGAGCGTGGCGAGGGAGACGATGGAGGTTAAAAAGGGGGAGGTCGGAATCTGGATTCTAATGGGGAGATGAGGTCCGACTAAGGTCACGAAACCTTGAGCAAGGGATTGCGCCCGCCTCGGGTGAGGGTCGCGTGTTCTTACTCCTTGGTTGAGGGCCGCCGCCCGTGTCGGGGGGGCGGTCTTACAGGGGTTCGTGCGGTCCTCCTAAGCTAACGGTGGGAGACAATTTCAATTTTTTCTTCGGATGATGATTCTCTAATGGTCAAGAAACATTAATCGATAGCAAAATCAAAGCTCATTATCTTAGTAGAAAAATTAAAAAAATAAATAAATTCAAGCTTAGTAATCTCAATAAGTTGTTTTGAAATTGTGTGACCTTTCCTATCAGTGACAAGGCATGCTAATAAATAAAAATTTGCCGACTTTTAAGATTTTGTTCGTTTTTATAGAAAATGAATGATTTGAAAAATATTTCCCTATAAGTAAAGGTATACCAACTTTTAAATGTGTACCCTTACATCCACATGTCTGTTCTTTTGTTCGTTGGAATAACTTAAGAATCAAGCTAAAACCAATTTCTTTTTATTCTCTTATTTCTTTTCTTTCTTTTTCTCTTCCTCTAGCTAGTCGCCAGCCACGGCAATAGTTGGCAACCTCGCCTTGCCACTACGAGGTCAAGAAGAAGAAGAAGAAGAAGAAATTGATGATCATACTAAACACATTTATATTTTGATGATATAGATTTTATGTAGTTATCAAACAATTTTGAATGCTTAGAAACTCATTCAAGGAACAAAATTAAAAATAAAAAAAAGAGCCTATTTCTAAGTAAAAATTGTTTTTGGGAACAAAAGAGTTACCAAACGCAATTATAGTATTGAGCTTCTTTATGATTTCAATTTTTTGGGTAGGTTTTGTGCCTTTCTTATTGAAGAATTCTTTTGGTTGAAATGGGTGTGCAATATCTTAGAAAAAGTACCATAGCTCATGTTACTAATCAAAAATCCGCATCAATCTCTCTAATTTTGGCTTTCGGTTTCGTGACGCTATTTTCGTTCAAGATTACATATCGATTTTTTAGATGACTTCAGGGGAATTAGCTCTGACCATAATTAGGTCTAAACCTTTTCTTTTCCTCTATCGTCCTTTCTTGAACAATTGGGCCGATCCGCAACATTTTTAGTGGGGGATTAGCTTTTGTTTTGGTGGGGATTAAGTTAGGAGGGAGGTGGGACGACAACCATCTTGGCTTGATCTTTGAAGAGTCGCTTTTAGTTCTTTGGAAGATGTTAGACAGCTGTGGAAAAAGGCCGCAATACAACGCGACAAAGCTGGTTGTAAACAAGCACCTCAGTGCCGTGCTTGTGATTCCGGCAGATCTCGGAACTGTATGATGCAATGACAAACCAACTACCATAAGTTATAATTAGAAAAAAAAGAAAAAAAAAAACCATGAAATCCCCCATCAAAGTATTGTCGACTAAGCAAGACGCGAGCACAAATTCACATTAATCGGTATCGAACGCAAATTCTTTGGTTTATTGGTGTGAGAAGTCAAACATTCAATGCATATCGACGAAGAAAATCCTTGCGATTCGACACACGTCGCGATGGTACGAGAAGTACTTTTGGGTAGCTACCGGTTTTAATGGACCTAACACCATGCAGCAAAAAGCACGAAAGCCAGACGACGACGGCTCTGGGTTTTTCCATAACATATGGGGCTAAAGAAACGTGGTAGTATTATTGATGGAATCGAAAAGGCACGAATGGTGAGGCTGGAGTTGGGCTTGTAACTCGATAATCGGAAGTGCCTTTGTTGAATATCTAAGTTTCTGCCTTTTGAACAAAGATGTTGTTGAACTGTCCACTAACAAATTTCTTCTTTGGGGCCCCTTGAATTAGACATTTTGGCTCAAGTCCCCACCACTTTCTCGAAATCCTAATAAAATTTGGATTGGAAATTGTACCATGACCAGATTTAACAGATTAAATATAAAGTAATGAGCTTTTTTTTTTTTTTTTGGTGAAAGAAGATGAAAAAAATCCCAAACTTTATTAGCTATGACACATTTATTCCAAACTTTTTATTATAACGCAAAAACCTCAAATTTGTATATGTATGACACATTTATCCCAATTTTTTTAGCAATATCAAAAATCCCAAACTTGTATTGGTATGATATATTTACCCTAAAAATTTAGTATCATAGAAAATAATTTGGGATTTTTGTGTGACAAAAAAAAGTATAGGGTTTTCGTATCACAAAAAAATAGTATATGGTAAATGTGCCATACTATAAGAGTTTAGGGTAAATGTATCATAGTGAATATAGTTTATGATTTTTGGTGGCTTTTACCCCTTTTCTTATGTTGATGTTAATTAATATAAATTACAAGCACAACTGGAGTGTTGTTAGATGCTTTATTGTTAGAAAATACAAAGGTAAAAAAAAAAAAATTGCCAACAAAAGTCGACACTATTAACACTTATCGCGAAGCTTGGAAAGTTTTTTTTTTTTTTGTCGGTCCTACTCTAATCCTATTCTAACACACACTCTCAGACTTTTGCCTTGCCTCCTTATAGGGCATGAGAGTCAAAACCCACTCCTGAAATGAGATCGTTCCCATCCCAATCCCCCCTGAGAAGGTGGGGATTTGAACCCCCAACCTCCCCCTTCCAAGTTGGAAAGGTGGCCACCGAAGCTTGGAAAGTTGATTAGGCTAAAACATCCCTTGCCTTGTGATCAATACTACTTTCTCTAATAGAGATCAGGCAAGATCCCAAAGTTTATGTGGAGGCACCACCTCTTGAGCTTTAACTACTAAATAAAGAGCATGAACTGTTCTAAAGTCTGGTAGGTGTTGGTTTTGAAGGTCAATTGAACGTGCAAACCTTAAGCCTAAATATATATATCATACAAAAGCTGGTAAACAATACCTTCCTAATGGGGAGATCTAAGAGGGAAACCAAAACTCAAGCCTATTGACAACCTAATTAGCACTTTCACTAGAAAGTACAAGTAGCTGAGTTATGAACAAATTAAATATTATCAATGGTTTCTTGTAGCTTGAAACGATATCTGATGTAGGATTGCATATTTCATGACACCAATCACATCTGCACACGACATTCTCTCCACCACATGCGAGTATCTACCATATTAGGCTAGCTCCCCCTCAATAAAAGCACAACATTCTTCTACACCAACAAATTTCAACCCAAATCTCCAATCATCGTCGACCGGTGCATAGTGCATACATGCCTTTCACCTATGTCTCCTCTTGGGCCAAACAGTGATTGCAAATTGCACTCGACAACGGCGAAGATTAACAACATTCTTTATTGAGTTTAGGATGGTGATACATATTTTGGGCCCATTGGCCCTAATACCACTTTTTTGGGGACATTGTATTTGCTAAATGGGCTAGACCCATGAGTTGAGCCTAAGAGTCTGCAACGTGCTTATCTCACTAGAAGAGCTCTTTTTAGTAGAGCGGTCTTGTGAACTTAGAAAGCACACGTAGCACACACAACACGGGAGGGAGAGAGAGAGAGAGAGAGAAGGGGGCTTAGGATTTTCCAAACGTAAACCTAATTCTGGTTCCAAGTGAGTTGTGTTTGCTCTTAGAGAGTGGCACCAGCGGCTCGAAATCTTGGACTGTTGGGGACAAGGAGACAATTAACCTTATCAGTTATTGTTCTCGACTTCATCGGGTGCCCTAGTGGATTACAAAGAGCTTATTCTGACTCGAAATGAGCTCGTCGGATCGTTGCCACGAAGCATTGGTGAATGTTAAAGGACCTTGTTCATTAAGATGTCAGGGAGAACAGCTTTGTGGCCATAACTTCAAACCGGAACTGAAGCAACAGTCATCTTGAACACCATATCTATGATGATTCAGAGCAACAAAAACATCTCAAATACAACTTATTTATGGCACTTGCAGTTGCAAGTGGAAACTACTATAGCTCTACATCTCTTACCGGCGTTCCAAAACATGCATCGGTAAGCCGTGACGACAAGAGCTGGCAAGATAAAACCTATAAACCTCTGAAACGTCAATCCGCGTTTTGTTTTTCTCTAAAAGCTCCAGCTAAGCCCTAACCACAGAAGAATTCCTAAGCTTCCGTTTTCATCCCCCAAGACCGTCTTCCGCAATACTCGCACAGCATCGCCCGTAACGCATTCCTCAAAAGCTTAGCAACGATGTCAGAACCCACGTTCTTCTGATGAATCCCTTCGTAACCGAAGCCAACGTTCAATATCTGCCCCCCACCTCTTCTGTCTATCTGCTCGTCTCTTTTCTCTCTTCATTATCAGTTTGAAGCCTCTCTCATGGCGGCCACTGCAGATTCTCCCCTCCGTCTCCTCCATCTTCTCCTTCTCATCTTCTCCGCTCTCCCTCTCCTCGCTCCCGCTTCGCCCTCCCAAATGACTCCTCCTCCTCCGCCACCTCCGCCCATGATCAACCGATACGTGCTGGCAGTCCACAAAGACAGCGCAACGGGCCTTCACGTGGCCAACGTACTGAAGAGGACCCCCACGAAGCCCATCTTTCACCTCGTGGATCTCGACGGCGGGATGGTGTGGGAGCACTGCGACGAGCAGCGCTACGTCTCGTCGACATTCTACGCTCCTCCTTTCGACGACTACCTCTGCTCCCCCGCCGGCAAGGCCCGGTTCAGCCGCACTTGCTCGGGCCCCGCCACCCCCGCCACCCCCGGACGGCCCGGTTGCCACAATAACTCCTGCGGGATCTTGGCGGTATAGAACAGCATTCTCTTCAGCATATCACGAATAAAGAAATAGTAATATCATTATACGTTTTGACAGGTGAACCCCGTGACGAAGCGTAGAGCCGTTGCGGAGCTCTCGATAGACATGTTCTCGATCCTGACGACTCGCGGCTCGAACCCCGGTCGGCCGATCCGATTCTGCAAGTTCTACTTCGCCTGCGCACCCTCTTCCTTGCTCCGACCTGGGTGGCCGGCCGGCGTCCATGGCGTTGCCGGGCTCGGCCGCACGCCGATCTCTCTCCAGAGCCAGCTCGCCTCGCACTGCGGCTTTCCGCCGATGTTCGCCTTGTGCCTCACCAGCGTGAGTTCCAATGACAACAGAGGAGTCATCTTCTTCGGCGACGGGCCGTACAACATGCTTCCCGGGGTCGATGTCTCGAGCGGATTGCTCTATACGCCGCTGACGTTCCGACGGAGAGGGAAGTACTTCGTCGGAGTGAGATCAATCAGGATAAATTGGAAACCTGTCCCATTGAACACATCTCTACTAGGTAATGACGTTAAGTCAAACTTGAAATTTCAAGTTTTTTTTTTTATTCTAACTAGAAAGCATAGATAAATCCCGAATCGATAGATGTCACATTAATCCAATGAAATATATAAGATATGAGTCTAAACCTTTATGAATGGCCCAAATACGAAATCATTTGTACTTAATGATGTGATAATCAAATATATATTATGTTCTTTCTAATTTACACACACAAATTAGATCCTTAACCACTAAACTAAGCTCACGAGATTATCAAATTATGAGAAATTTTGTTCTCAATATCAAAATCAAAACTCGAACTATGAAGATTTTGTACTCTAGCATTTATTTATTTTTATCAGTCACACCTTTCATAAAAAAAAATTTATGCGAGATGTTTCATTCTAACAAGGGCATGTTTTAGCAGGCAATGGACGAACAAGGATCAGCACCACAACGCCGTACACGATTTTGGAGCACTCAATTTTCGTAGCCGTGACTCGATCCTTCACTAGCGAGCTCTCGCAGACACCGCAGGCGGAGCCGATCCCGCCGTTCCCAGCATGCTACGAGCGAGCGAGGTTGCCGAGTACCCGGGTCGGTCCCCGAGTCCCGATCATCGAATTCGTGATGCAAGATGAGGACACCATTTGGCCTATCTTCGGCGTTAACTCCATGGTCGAGGTGCGCCCGGAGACGCTCTGCCTGGCGTTCATCGATGGGGGTCACGGCCGAAGGACCCGATCGTGATCGGGGCGCATCAGCTTGAAGATAATCTCCTGCAGTTCGACGTGGCGAGGTCGAGATTAGGGTTTAGCTCGTCGCTGCTGGTGCGCCGGACTAGCTGTGCCAACTTCAACTTTACTAGCGTTGCCCCGCAAGGGGAGTGACTGCGTAAAGCATGAAATGATTGCGCTATGTGCAGATCAAAGTGCATTGCATGTCTAAATTTATGAAATAAATTGAATGGCTCAATTTGGTTAGAATGCTCACATGTTTAAATTTATCACTTAAGAATGATCGCGGAATGGATATATCTATATGTTATATACGGGGTCCGAGTTTTTCATTGTATAGTATATGTCAAATGTTGATAAGCAAACCATCGAATCCATGACTAGATTGAAAGAATACGAACTAATTGACAATGAAACATCTTCCCGATTTAATTTGCCACCCTAAGCCATCGATTGGATTGAAGGATAAGAATCATGGGTAATGATCTCAAATTGAGCCTACGGATTGAGGGGTATTAGATCAATTATCATTGATTTTTAAAAAAGTTACAAGTTTGCCATTTTTCCTACAATCCACATGTTTTCAACCCGTTTTCAATGCTTCTTTCTCGGAAATGGACATATCAAGATAGGTCATAAACCCATTTCTTAACCCGTATTTGATGGGAATAGAAAAGAAAAATCATATTTAATTATGAGTTGTAATATAAATTAATTATATTGTTATTATTAATGTGTTAGAATGGTTAAGTTTAAATATTATAAGTATTAAATGGATTCATAATT
Organism: Eucalyptus paniculata subsp. matutina; assembly: GCA_017140255.1. NCBI lineage: Eukaryota > Viridiplantae > Streptophyta > Magnoliopsida > Myrtales > Myrtaceae > Eucalyptus > Eucalyptus paniculata. Next base: position 45,605,660 of record CM029436.1, on the reverse strand, counting down.
CACCTCTATGACTTCCACTTGATGTTGCACTCTCACTTCAATTTATGTATGAATAAGCAATATATAAGAGTTTATTAAAGTGTTTAAGTCAAAATATGTGGATAAGTTAATCTCAGTCAAACTATTTTTAACTAAAGAAATAATTATGTAATAATTTTTAATATATTATAAGAATAATAGTTTATTTCGGATCACAAAAAATTAAATAATTAAGAAGCCTTTTGACTGGTTTATCATATAATATACAAAGAGTAAATTTATCATTTTTCTGTCAAAACTGATTGGGTCAAAAATCAAGAACTCTCCGTGGCCATTGGAGCCTCGTTTCTGTGCTGGAACTATCCGTCCGTCGTCTCTTCCGACGAGCGGGTGATAGCCGGAAACAGCGAACAGCGCCCAGAAAAAAATGGCGATGTCACCGGAGCACGGCGCTTTCATTAGCAAATTCGTCCTCAAGCCTCCCGCCTCGTCTCCCTCGCTTCCCCTGGCCGGCCTCACCTTCGCCGTCAAGGACATGTGAGTGATTCCTACTTCATCCGTCGTCGCTCGACCGCGACCCGGTTTCATTGCAGCGCCTCTGTTTCTCTCTCGATAGCCCCAGCTTTCGTTTCTGGGTGTTCAGTTTTCTTGTTTTATTCAAGTGGGAAGATGATTTGGGCTGTGGGCTTTGCCCTCTTTTGCGTGGTTTGCGAAGATGCGTCTGCTTGGTCAAGTAAGTAGTTGTTAGCTTCGGATTACTCGGTGAAGTATCGACCTTTGTCATGAAAGAGCGAAGACCCAATGAGAAGATATCCGCATACCAGGTGATCAGCTGACGCGGGGTTCATTTCAGCGAATGTGATGGGACCCCATGTTAAGAGCGGCGAAGAAAGAGGGGGGAGGTGGTCGTCTTCAGTACCATGTTGTCGATAAATGTCACCCGCCATGTTAATTGATGACGAGGTGCTTGTGCTCGCCGCATTTTCTTCTTAAAAGTTTTCGGAAAAGTTACAGAGCATCGAGGATAGACATCTCGGGTTAAGCTTGCTGCATATGCCCGGTTGACTTGTACTTGGAAGATTATTTTTATCGATATGTTTTGTTTTGTAAGTGTCGGGTTTTGATCTTGGTCCAGTGAGAGTGTTAGTAGTTTACATTTATCACTGAATTAATGGGAGAGATCTAATTATTATCGAGTGTTCCTCACAATAGTTGGGCTACCTGTGCATGCATCTTCTATTAAGAGGCATGAAATTTTACATTGATTCCTGCTGCCATGCGTGGTTGGACTTTTTCTGAGACTGTAGTTTGTGTCAGTTTTTTTTATACGGAATTCTGTGTGCAGCTTCGACGTTGAAGGACATGTGACTGGGTTCGGAAATCCTGATTGGGCAAGGACTCACAAGCCTGCATCTTCCACAGCTCCAGCTGTTTTGAATGTGTTGAAAGCGGGTGCTACATGTGTTGGAAAAACTGTCATGGATGAAATGGCATACAGGTTAGTGTCTGTGAACTTGGCTTATAAACTCAGTCTTGCTGCAATTGAAAAACACAGTTCAAACTTGAGAATTGTGGATTACTGTCAAGTTTAAAGATCATGCAATGAATCAAGGATAGGACAGCTATGTGCTTGTGCTTAGCCTTAGCATGGAGAGAAAATGGGGATGAGCTAGACTAATTGCATGGCTAGAGCTGCTAGAGACTCTGTACCAGCTCTACTACTGTAGACCACCTGCACAGTCGCATTCACATAGTCTTCCCAAGATCAGATTATAGAGTTCTGAATCTTGGAACGAAGTGTCTGCCCTGCCAGTCAAGGAGGCATCATGATTTAAGAACTTTCTTTTCCATTTTGTGTTTTGAACTTGGAATGTTTTAGCTTAAGATAGGAACACTTACCAAGGAAAAGACGGGATAAATGCAACAGATACATAGTCTACCGAGGTTGACTTTGAGAAATTCTATTTTGAGAATGGAATTTCCAAGGTAGTCTCTTCCTTCTCATATAGCTTCCATGAGGAAGTTCTACTTTAAAGTGAGGAATATAATCCACTGAAATGATTATTTTTGTGGTGGCAGCATAAATGGGGAGAATAAACATTACGGCACGCCAAGAAACCCATGTGCACCTGATCGCGTGCCTGGAGGATCTTCTAGTGGATCTGCTGTTGCAGTAGGGGCAATGCTTGCCGATTTCTCCCTAGGTAAAGCACTCCATATGGAATTACTCTGAAATTTTCTCAGTTTATTCTTCAGAATGAAGCTAAAAGTTCTGCACTGTGCAGGAAGTGACACTGGAGGAAGTGTAAGAGTTCCTGCATCTTATTGTGGGATTCTTGGATTTCGGCCCTCACATAATGCCATTAGCACTGTTGGAGTCATTCCAATGGCGCAGGCTTTTGATACAGTAGGTGAGCATTCTGTTTTTTCATGGCCTTGATCTTTTGATGAAAATAGTCATTGGTTTCAGCTTCTTAAAGAAGGAGGTTCAGTGAAAGACTTAGGTTCCTTCTTTTATTTCTGACATTAGTGGTGTTTCTTTATAAAAATGACATATTGGGCAGCTGAAAGAAATTTCTAGCACTTTCAATATGGTGAGAAGTGTGCCTCTTTGAAACAGTTTGTCCCCTTTCTCCTAGGTTTTGTATTGCACTGTAATTCCATCTTTAAGTATTCTAAAAGGATAACACAGCAGCCAACTAGCTGCTTCATGCTTCTTCCTGGTTTTGTTATTTCCATTATGTCATGTACTTATGCAAGGTTTCCGCACTCATCGGAGTATTGACATTTAAACTTGTTCGTGACGAGTGTGAATTTATTTTTGTTTGCTTCTTTTCTTGTTTCCTCCCATTGTAAACTAGTAAATGAATATTTGTTAACTTTTGTCTTTGTTTACTGTCTTATCTAGGTTGGTTTGCTAGGAACCGAGCATCTTGAAGCAGGTCGGTCGTGTTCTTCTTGAGTTGCCCGATGCAGATCCAAATAGACCTAGTCAGATCATTATACCAAGAGATTGTTTCCAGCTTTTAGACATTCCCAGTGAGCGACTGACTCAAGCTTTTGTAAGATCAGTGGAGAAATTATTTGGAGGTAAGAAGATAAGAGCATTGAGTGAATGATTTAGCTCAGATTGTACATGCAGTCCTGAAGCACAGTAATGTGGAAGGAATTGATCATTACAGATGGAAGTGAAATGGACTGGAATTGGATAATCTCTCAACACATATATCTCCATTCCTTAACTAGTTTTTCTTTTTGTATCTAATGTCTCCTTAATGCGAATCAGTGCAGGTGCTATAATTAAGCACACTGTCCTTGGGGACTATGTCAGAGACAACGTTCCGGCCTTGAGTTCTTTCCTATGTCAAATAAATGAGGATCAAGTAGACAACATCCCATCTTTGGCTGCTCTTTCTAGTGCAATGCGGTTGCTTCAGAGGTGGTGATGTGTACCTGAACCCTCGTTGGATTTTATTTCAGTCATTCATTGTGTGGGATATTGAAGAGAACCGCTATCTATAGAAGGATTCTGATTAACCTTGAATCATAGGTATGAGTTCAAGAATAATCATAAGGATTGGGTGTCTGCTGTTAAACCCGATTTGGGCCTGGGAATATCAGAACGGGTCAGGGAAGCCCTCCAGACAACCGAAGAAAATATTGATATCTGTCAGTCAGTGAAGAAAGAATTACATTCTGCTCTTACTTCCCTACTTGGGGTATGTCCCTCTCTTGTCATCTCGCATGCCTGGAGTTCATAATTGTCTTTTGTCACTGTTCTTGGCTTCTTGCTATGTTTAACATTATGTTCTGAATTTCTCAAAAGAATCGCAATTGATCAAAATAACCAGAGGAATTATCAAAGAATGCTCTTCTTTTTTTCATCTCTCTCGAGCAATTTGAATTATAGAAGAAGAATAAGGTGCTATTGCCTTTGTTGCAGGATTTTGGTATCCTTGCAATCCCCACAGTTCCTGGGCCTCCACCAAAGCTGCAAACAGATGCATCCTCTCTGGAAGTTTTCCGTGCTAAGGCATTCAGTTTGCTTTCCATTGCTGGTGTATCGGGATTCTGTCAGGTTGCGCAATCCTCTCTTACTACACAACCTTAAAGCTGTTATACTCCCATTTCAATTCATCTAATGCCCCTATGCAATCTAGCATTAAGTGACTGCAATTCACATTTACAGGTAAGCATACCAATGGGGCTGCATGATAATTTGCCTATCTCGATATCCTTACTGGCAAAACATGGCGCTGATGGGTTCCTGCTAGACTTTGTCGAGACACTGTACGAGTCTCTTAAGGAGCAAGCTGCTATTGCAGAGAAATCAGTTTGACAAATGTATGTCTCGTCATTTTCCCGGGATGCTTCTAGCTATATTTATGGGCCGATACCTTGTACTTGTGCTGCGTGCCTTCAAATGTAGCGTGGACTCTGTGATTTTCATAAGGCTGTTGCTGACAAAATAAAGTTCTGTATATCAGACAGCCCACTTGTTTAGATTCTGAAAGAATTTCTGGGTGCTCATTGTAACTCTTTGAGCATTTTTTGAAACCGAGTGCTTGCGCAATTTGTTTGGTAAGGAACAAGGACTGTGTTATCGCTTTAGATTCCCCTCTCCCCTGTTCAACCCAGTTCAGTACTGAGTCTAAGCCGAAGAGTTGCATGGTCTTGGACAATCCATGTATAGATAGGCCTCCATAAAAACTTGCACTCAAAGATCATGCCCCATCAAAGGGAAACTTGGCCCAAACACCAGTCCTCTCTCGTCCCTCGGTCCAGCCTCGCCACTTCCAATAAGTCGCATCGCACCATCACTTCCGTCGCCATTCTGGAGGACCGCCTCCATTGCCGCCCTCTCAATGTCTATGTGTCCTTTGCAACTGTGGGAGACAAGGTCAGACGTTGGCTTCTTGGGAATGGTGGAGACAAGTGCCTCTACTGTCGAGGTTAGCGACGGCGGTGGAGAGGTGGAGAGGCGGCAAAAGATTATCGGATGGTACAAAGGGCCTACATGTAGAGGCGGTTGCAGGAACGCCCGAGTCTTTGCCTTATTTAGAGGGATAATGACACCGCTAATCCCAGTGTTTCTTGGTAAACGAAAACAACTACTTGCCTTGAAGCATGACCGGTGAAGTTTCGTGAAATGTTAGGGTCTGTCTAATATTTCTTTCTTCATTTCTTTAGTTATTTCTTTATAGTATAACTGTATAAGGTATTCGACCCTTCTAACTCGATCAATTCTCATGAACGCGCACAAATTATTGCATCACCACGAGCATCGTGGGAAAGCCGCTTCCATAGATGGCGGGGGGTGACCCTTTTTAGTCAATATGAGCACAAGACATTGCAATTTGAATACTGTATCCAATCGCATCCAAATCGAAAGTCAATATTCCTTCCGCCGTTTTACGGCTAAAGAAGGACATTGCAATTTGCAAGGGATGGCCCAAGTGCGAAAGTCAAATACCATTGTAAAGTCCCTTTGGAGCTGTCGTGTTTGGACTTCGAAGTGGACTTTCCCTCTATTTGTTGTCTTCGGCACTTTGGTCATGGTCCAATATCGCATTAATTATAACATAAGGTATAGTAAAGTCGTTTTAAGCATGCGCACGCATACGAAGACTTTCTTTGGCTCGGTGGCTTCTGGCTAGAATAGGGGCATGGCTAATCAGTGTTTAGCTTGTTAGAGATTAATTTGTGCTGATACGATAGGTTCACTTCGCGCTCGATCTCAAAAGTAATATTCCAGACGCAATTAATTCACCTCTCCCAGCAATGTTTCTACTATTAAACCGAGAAATTTGAAATTAAATTAGAACCAGAACGTAGGAAAACTGTTCATAAAATTACTAAATCTTTTGTGTAGATACTAACTCAATTCTAAATTTTTTCAATTGTGATGATTTAATTATAAATTTTTTAACGATTTATCAATTTAGTCATAAACATTTCAATTGTGTTGATTTAATTCTAAACATTTTTTATGGTTTGCTAGTATAATTTTAAAAGCAAAATATTTAAATAATAAGATTTTTGATTAAATTGACAAAATCTCATCATTATGTTTAGAATAAAATTGGCATATTTGTTTATATAAAATAAATTTAAGATTTTCCAGATAATTATCTTTAGAACAAGATAATACGATCTTGATGAAGATAAAGAAGGGCTCCTCATTTCGCACAAGGGTAGTAGGTGGCTAAATTGACAAAATTTCTTTAAAATATTTAGGGATATGTTCAGCAGAAGTCCAAAATTTATCAAGAAAGTGCAATTGAGTTTTAAAATTTACAAAAAGTGCAATCAATTCCTAAAACTTGTCAAGTTGGTTCAATTAAATCCTAAAGTTAACACCTTCAAGAAAGTTAACGGAATTACCGACGTTACCGACATAATATTTTAAATGAATTTATTATTATATATATGGCTTTTTAAAATTATTTTTTATTCAAAATATTTAAAAATAAGATTAAAAAATTAAAAATGAAAAGCTAAATTTATTTTTAAAAAAAACTATTAAAAAACAAAGGGTTACGGTGGAGCTTCCGCCGCCACCCATCGCCGGAGGAGCCGGTGACGGCCGCCGGAGGGGATGGCAATGGTCATCGGCCCTGGGCGGGGTGGCCGGCCCTTGCCTGGGCGAGGTCTCGTCGGCCCCAGGTGAGGGCTGGCCACCCCCGCCAATCTGGGCAAGGATGCCCAGATCTAGGCACACCGCCCCCCACGAGGGTCGGTGAGGCCTCGCGGGTGGCTGGCGACCATCGGCTTGGGGTTGGCGATGCTCGCCTAGATTTGGGCGAGCAGGCGTCGTCCGACGAGGCCCTATCGGACGGGTCCGAGGGGGAGGAGCAGCCGCAGCTCGACGAGCCGGCCAACGAGGAGGACGAGGAGGAGCTCAAGGCCGTCGCCTGCTCCACCAGCTCCGCCGACGAGGATGACGTCGCCCTGCCGCCGACGATGACAAGAATGGCGAGGCTGAGGAGGTGGAGGACCATGAGGTTCGGTTGCTCGGCGCCCAGATTTGGGCGAGCATCGCCGACCCTAGGCGAGGGCCGGTGAGGCCTCGCCTAAGGCGGGCGATGGTCACCGGCCCTGGGCGAAGACCGGCCACCCGCCCAAGACTGGCGACCATCATCGGCCCGTCCGGCGGCCGTTGCCGGCCCCTCCGGCGATGGGCGGCGGCGGAAGCTCCACCGGTAGCCTTTTTTAAAAATATTTTTATTTATTTAAATAAATTTAGCTTTTTCTTTTTAGTTTTTTTAATCTAATTTTTAAAGATTTTGAATAAAAAATAATTTTAAAAAGCCATATATAAAATAAAAAAATTATTTAAAATATGACGTCAACGCCACGCCGCAATTTCCGTTAACTTTTAAACATAAACTTTGACTCCAATCAACAAATTCAAGTTTTAACTTAATCACTTTTATTTAGGCGACTCAATCGCACTTTATTAACAAGTCATAAGACTTCCACTCAACATATCCCAAATATTTAAAATAAAATTGGCATTATGATTTTCTTTCTAGATAATTACTGCATAAGATGAAGATAATACGATCTGGATGAAGCCAAAGAAGGACTCCCGTTTCGCACGAGGGTGGTGGGTGAGCCGTAGGTAGTTTAATACGATGCGGCCTCGTTTGTAACGATATCAACAAGTGCGATTCGTTTATGAGGCTGACAAGTTTGACTCGGTGGGCAGGTCCACATTCCCTCACTGCTTTCATTTCGACTTGCTGCAGCTCACGCGCCCGGTGAACGACAATGACCCGGGGTCTTAGGTTTTTTTTTTTTTTTTGGGTCTATTTTTTTTGGTCTTAGTTGACGGGCTGGAAACTCTTTTTTTTCTTTTTCCTTCCGAGTTTGCGGGAGATGGATCGAAATCGATACGGCTCTGTCGAACGTTATTGGGGTCTCGACCAGGTCCGATGACTCGAATTTGTCCGGAGCCATTTTCCATCGCCGAGTGCGTGCGAAGATATAAGACGAGAGCTAAAAGGGGAGGCCGGAATCCGATTGAGCTTCGATGGAGGCCGTGAAATCTGGAGCAAGAGATTGCGCCGCCGCCACCGTCACCGGTGTCGGTGGGAGGTGGTCTCATTGGGGGAGGACCAATGGTGGAGCTGACACCCTTATCGAGATTGGATAGTACGATCGTGATAGGCCGCCGCACGGGTCGCAAAACCTTGCTTCCTTCTCTTGCTTACTCTATTTCGGTTTTTTCTTTTCAATCACTGCGAGGGTACTTTGAAAGGGTTTTCAATTGATGCGGCAGTACTTGAATATTACATTGGCTTCACATGTCCTCCTATGATGATTCTCTAATGGTCACGAAAGATCAACTGATAGGAAAATCATAGTTCACTGTTCGATTGCAAAAAATAAAAATTCAAGCTCAGCAATTTAATGAGTCGTTTTGAAATCGAGTGATCATAAATATAAAATTTACTCTTTGACCTTTCCTTATGAGTGAAGTGTACCCAACTTTTAATTACCCTATGGCTTCGTTAATTTCGCTGAAAATATATAGTTTGGAAGATATTTTCTTAAAAAATAATTAATTGTATTGCTCACAAAAATAAATGAAAAAGAAATATCTTCATTACCTACTATAATTTAAACATAATTTATTATCGATAATGAAAACATTTCTCATCAATTGATCAATTCAAGCAATATATGCGATTTTTTATAAATATCATTTTTCTTGCGAAACAAACAAAGTCTACATGTACACACAAGCATACACAACATAAACGACGAGCTAATAGATTAAAAAAATTGCACCCATTTCAAAATATAATTCAAACAAAAAAAGGATAAGTTATATCATGCAATAACATGATCTGATAGTAAGTAAAGTTTAGGCCCTATTTGGTAACCGACCATACAATGTTTGATTCTAATTTTTTATTCTCTGGAACAAAAAAAAAAAGAACAAAAATCTGTTTAGTAACTTTATTGTTCTCATGAATAGATTCGGAAGATTATTAAAAAGTATTAAAAAAATTGCTTATTTATTCTCGAGAACAATTCCAATATCAAGTCTATTTTCTTTTTTTTCTTCTTTTTTTTTCTTCTATTCTTTTTATTCTTTCCTTCAACCTTGGGCTTGAAGCAACTGGCCAAACGAGAGCCGATGACCTTGTTGGAGTGTTGCCAACCCGATGAAGCCGAGCCACATTGGCGGCTAGGCAAGGCTTAACCTTATGGTGGTCATCGTGAGGGCGTTGTTGCTCGGCCATAGTGAGGCCAATTTCATAGTGATTCGGCGAGGTCGAGCCTCGCTAGAGATCGAAAAAGCTTCGACGAGATAATCTGTTTGGCCGAGATTGATGATCATCTAAAGGAAAAAAAAAAAGAAAAAAGAAAAAAGCAATAAAATTATTTAAAAATTTAAAAAATTTAAATCACAAAAGAATTTGAGGATCTTAGTAAATGTATTTCTACTTTATGAATAGAAATTTTAGACAATTATTAGATATCCTGAAACGCTCAAAAACTCATTTAGAAAACATCTTTTCTGAGAAAAAATTATTTTCGGAAATGGAATAGCTATTAAATAGGTTTTTAAATACTCTAAAATCTAAAGTATTTCTTCTAAGTACGACCAAAAAAAAGTATTTCTTCTAAGCAAGGCTAAAAACTTAAAAAAAGGAAAAAAAAAAAAGGACATTCAAGAAACGCATCACCCACGCGTGGGAGGGGCGCGTGTAGTCGCCACGCAACCAAACAAGCGCGACAAATTTAATGGCCACCAAGTTCGTTTTACTCCGCCGTAGTTCTTCCCACATTCTCTCACATTCACAACAGTCTCTCTCTCCTCTCTCTCGCGGATCACCAGCGTAGGAGAGAGGATCGATCCATACCGATCGAATCGCTTCCGACGAATTCGAGCCCGCAAATCCATCGGCCACCGAGCGAATGGCCGGCGCGGGGAATATGGAGGTGACGGCGAGGGCGCCCGGCAAGATCATCCTCTCCGGCGAGCACGCGGTGGTCCACGGAACGACCGCCGTCGCCGCCTCGATCAACCTCTACACCTCCATCACGCTCCGCCTCCCCTCGCCCTCCGGTACATTTCCCTCCCCCACGGTTGTTCTCCGCCGCTGCTCACGTGCCTGCGCGCCGGCTTTCGTTTCGTGTGAAGTCCGTCTCGAGATAAGTGTCGTCAGGCGTCCGCTTGCCGATTTGAAAATTCGCTGTAGCGTATGGCGAGGTGTGAGTAGCCATGATGAAATTCCTGGAAGGCCTGAGTTGAGCTGAGCTCGATATGTTTAGTCCTTAGTTGGATGTACTCAGTTTCGCACTTAATTCTCAATTTTTGTCCAAGTTTTTTTTTTCTTGATTTTAGTTGCTTTTCTTTTGAACGCGCTTCAAGGTCGTACCTTTTCGCGGTCGCGATTGAAGTCGAATTATGGGAATCCTCTCCGGATGATGATCTTGATCGTCTTCTATGGGGAATATATGATCTTTATCCAAGTTCTTTTTTTTTTCTTTATTTCAGTTGGTCGTCTTTTGAATCCGCTTCAAGGTCGTACCTTTTCGCGGTCACGATTGGAGTCGAATCGTGGGAATCCTCTCCGGATGATGATCTTGATCGTCTTCTATGGAGAATATATGGGAGGAGGAAAAGGTTTCTAAAGATGAATACTTTAAGAATCCCTTCAAATAAGTGAACGGATTTTTACCTGCCATTTTAGATTGGTTGAGAGGATTTGTCTGTGTTCTCTAGTAACCTTGTCTTCGATTTGTTTTGCCATCTGGGTGGGTGCTGAATCTTTCCCCAATCTGGTTGACCTTGCTGTGTTTGAACTGGTGCATGAAGCTTGTAATGGAGGGCATGCTTTTCACCATAATGTTATGCAATACAATGTGTTTTATGCATTGGAATTTTGTTCTATCACTAGATTTTTCATTGGCTTTGGTCACGGCATAATATTGTCTTTCTGAGCAGAGACCAATGACACACTTAAACTCCATCTCAAGGACATTGGGTTAGAATTTTCTTGGCCTATTGGTAGAATCAAAGAAGCACTTTCAGAATTAAATGGTATTGACTGTTCAACCCCCACGACGTGCTCCGGAAAATTTGCAGAATCAATTTCTGCTCTAGTTGAAGAACAAAACATTCCAGAGGCAAAAATTGCACTTGCATCTGGAGTTTCAGCTTTCCTCTGGCTCTACACCTGTATCCAAGGGTATGTCTCTTTTAATCAGGTTCAGCAGTACATTTTGCGCAGTGGATAGTTCTAATTTTTTACTCTCTGTGGGTCAGGTTTAAGCCTGCCACCGTGATTGTCACTTCTGAGCTTCCTCTTGGCTCAGGCTTGGGATCATCTGCCGCAATTTGTGTGGCACTCTCGGCCACTTTTCTTGCTTTCTCCAAATCTGTGAGCTTGGACAAAGGCCATCAAGGATGGCTCGATTTTGAGGAGAATGAACTCGAATTGTTGAATAAATGGGCTTTTGAAGGTGAAAAGATTATTCATGGAAAGCCATCTGGAATCGACAACACTGTGAGCACATATGGTAAGTATCTTGTGCAAGTAAATTGTTACCTTCTATCTAGATTATTGGATTCTATGCTGGCTTTCTAAATTTATTATGATCCTCACCTGTCTTTGCTATGGTTAGATCAACTGGTCCGCATGCTGGCATTCAATGGAAAGATTAACATTAATGTGACTCTAATGTGGTTTGGGAGTCTCTTTTTTTCTTTTTTTTTTTCTAATTGGTATTCTGGCAAAGAAACAAATGGAAGAAAAACTATTAATAATGTGGATTGTGTCAGAAATTATTTCCTGGTGTATAAACTCCAAGTGGTGGTTGTAAGACTACGTAGATAGAACCACTTCAGCCTTCTCAACTTGAGAAGAAGATATAGAATCAAGAAATGTCAATGCTAGATCTATGAATACAATCGAATGGTTCCTGATCTCGTTTGGCTGTGAATCAGGAGAATGGGTTCTCTCTTTCAATTGGTAAATAGCGTTTTTTAAGTTGTCAAGCTTAACTAGAAAGGGTTATTGTATTGACTGTAAACTTTATTCCACAGGTAACATGATCAAGTTTAAGTCAGGAAGTTTGACACGCATCAAATCCGCTGTGCCCCTTAGAATGCTGATAACCAACACAAAAGTGGGGAGAAACACGAAGGCTTTAGTTGCAGGTGTTTCGGAGAGGACCTTGAGACATCCAGAAGCCATGACCTCTGTGTTCAACGCTGTTGATTCTATCAGCAGAGAATTGTCGACTATAATCCAAGCACCCGCTCCTGATGAAATCTCGGTAACAGAGAAGGAAGAGAAAATAGGGGAGTTGATGGAAATGAATCAAGGTTTGCTACAGTGCATGGGGGTCAGCCACGCCTCCATAGAGACAGTCTTGCGGACGACATTAAAGTTCAAATTAACCTCTAAACTAACCGGAGCTGGGGGCGGAGGCTGTGTTCTTACCTTGCTGCCAACCTGTATCCTTTCGCGCAATTCTTTTTCTCTCGATAATGTCATTTGTTTAGTTTTGAGTTTTCACTAGGGTCATGCATGTCATCGTCTTCTTTTAATTGAAGCATCAATTCTCCTCATAAGCATACAAAAGTTTTGAGAGAAGTCATTTCGCGTGCTAGTGTAGGATTTGCATAATTCTTAGCTGATACACTTGCATGAGTTGCATCCCCATGGGGGTGCTTATGAGTGTCAAGAAAGAAGTAGGAGGCAGCACCTGCTCAAGATGGCTTAGGATGCTTTTTATGCAAATGCAATGTAAGTTCCATCCTAGGACAAGAACATGGAAAGACACCATGGGTCCGTAATTGCGGCTTAGCACCTCAGAAAATCTGTCTGACTCTGCACTAGAGAACAACTGAATTATTGTGTGGGTTCTCCAGTGGCCTGGCAACCCTGATTCTTGAAAGTCTTTTTCAGAATTTCGAAGATGGGTAACTATGTTCTGTCTCATGTATTCATATGCTGTTTGTAAGTCTATTCCTTGACCCTGCGGATCAGTGCTATCAGGGACGATTGTTGACAAAGTGATTGCTGAATTGGAAACCTGCGGATTCCAATGCCTGATCGCTGGAATTGGCGGGGAAGGGGTGCAAGTCTCTTTCAGCGGTTCTTCATGATCCCATCTCGCAGTGGCTATAAAGATTGCAGGAATTGGCAGACGAACCATAAAATGATTTGCCTGCCTTCGCCTTCCCTTCTTCCGAGTTTGTTGTTGTACTTGTATATTATTCTCTCTTGCATTTTGTGTTTCGATTATAACCGAACCCTTTAGTCTTGGCCTCTAATTGAGGTCGGATTACCATGTTACCATGTTGCCGCATGTCAAGTGTTTAAATTTAGTAACTCAAGAGCAATAATTAATGAGATCTGGCGAACTACTTTTGCAACACTGTTCTCCATTTGATGTTTCTATCGTTTCTTGTGCTTCAGATCTTAGGCAATCACTCTTTTCTTCTCTTTAAATCGGGTATTTCTTTGGCCCGACTTTAGACTGGCAGTAGAGACATTTCATGTTTACTACGAATGTCTGATCCGGATTGTGTATGCTGTGGTCCTTTCCATTTTTCTGTATGATCGTGATTCACAAGTGAACCGAGCACAACAATGTGTTGCAGCCTTTAGCATTGCTAATTGGTAGCAACCTGATGAGTGATAATCCGAAGATCACATAACATACACAAATCTCAACACCAAGCATACATGTGGTATAATTGTACTGCGTTCTTTAGTATTGACCACTCATAGTTGCAACGCAACATACACCAAGTTTCATAGTTTATTTGACATGAAACCCGTACGTTTAAGTTTCCTTCATGTCATAACATCAAGCTGAAGTATACCGACTTTACACACTTTAGAACTTCATATCACACATCTAAGAGACTTAACACCACAAAGGCACACCACCCTTTAGAACTTCGGTTGTATTAACCATTCACTATTGCCCCACCTGCAAAAAAATTGCAGAACCGAGCATACTCTTAGTATTGTCGAGATTAAGTAAATGAAAGTTGCAATTATACTGAGTATACTCACCGTTGGGATGAAGGACCTGGCCAGTAATGTAGGAGGAGCAATGGTTGCACGCAAGGAACACATAGCATGGCGCCACCTCGATGGGCTGCCCGGCCCGCTTCATTGGCACCTCCGACCCAAAATTCTTGACCTCTTCCTCGCTGAACGAGGCCGGGATCAATGGGGTCCAGATGGGCCCTGGTGCGACTCCGTTGACTCGTATGCCCTTGCTCACTAGCTGGAGTGCAAGTCCTCTGGTGAAGGCTACGATCGCTCCTTTTGTTGCCGTGTAGTCGAGCAGCTCGGGATTTCCTTTGTAAGCGACTATTGATGTCGTGTTGATGATGGCGCTACCTTCCTTCATGTGCTTCAGAGCGTGCCTACGATCCAAAACTCAAAACTCAGGAGGAAATATCATGTTTATGCACGAACCGAAAGAGCAAAACGAAAAAACTTAGTGAAGTCTAATTTATATGCAAGTTGTTCTAAAACTAAGTCTTCATATACCTGGTAATGAAGAACTGGGCAAATATGTTAGTCCTGAAGACTCTCTCAAGCCTTGCCTCATCAATCTCTTCAATGGTGCTGCACTTATATTGCTCTGCAGCATTGTTCACAAGTATATCGATCTGACCGAACGAGTTGACCACTTCATCAACCACTTTCTTGCAAGTCTCATCGTACCCAAGATCGGGCACGGCTATGGCTATTGGATCCTTCACATTAGACGCCTTTGCTTGCATCAACATTTGGAGCAGGTCGTTCGCATCCTTGTGTTCTCGATCCTTGACGAAGGTGAATGCCACCGTCGCACCCTCTTGCACGTAGCAATGGCAGACCGCTCTCCCAATACCAGAGTCTCCTCCGGTAACAAGTGCGACTTTCCCCTTTCACAATTTTCAAAATAAGTAGCATATTATGAATGCATGCAAGAGAAATATCCGATCAAATTCCTGTTGGAGACTTGTTTAAATTGAGCATCAAGTATTAACTAACGGCTACATTTAGGCGACAAATATTTACCTGATAATAGCCTTAGCACGAATCAATCTTTTCAGCATGCCTCACACTTGACACTAACACCTTGCAAGCGACTATCACGAACCTCATTGTTTCCATGCGATAGTACAAGTTCTACATTACGCAATGAGGGCATGCGACTAGGTGATGCGAATCGGTATAAATTTTTCCAGGTTGGCTTCTCGAAACCTGGTGCCGAATGGAAGGGGATGCTGAGAAGATTGACTAATGCAATCACCTGACAAGTGGTATCGGAGTTAAGGGTCGGGACACCGTTCGGGAGGGTGAAGTTGGTGGTAGGTCAAGGCCGGACTTACTTGAGAAGGCAGCAAGTGTGACCAAAGTCACTACTCGCCTAGACCGAACCAGCATAGAGCGGATTGATTTATACCTCATGTTCATCTAGGACACACCAGATATTCTTACAATTGCTTCAATTATGTTTCTATCCAAGTTCGAATTTTTTAAGTGAAAATGCAAGAAGGATGAAATTCTTGGATGTCATCCTTTTTCAGGATTGAGAGAGTGAGAGAGAGAGAGAGAGAGAGACCCTAAAGATGAAGTTAAGTGAAAGACCTGGAGCTTGCCAGAGGGCTTGTAGTCATGGCTAGTGAACTGGGGAGTGGGTTCCATCTCGTGCTCTTTCCCCGGCTGCCTCTCCTGCCTCTGCGGCGGAAACTGCTCTCCTCCGCCCGACGCCATCTCTCTCTTTCTCTAGCGAACACAACTTCACGGCGAGCGTCCAAGCTCAAAGTGCGTGTATAGTGCTTAAATGGTAGCTGCGACGTGCTTCGGTAGCTAGCCGATGGGGGAGGTGGCCACGTAGCATTACGTGGCGGTACCTGGATTCCACGTGGCCGGCTGCAGCGAAGGACTCTGTCCACTTGGCTTCGCATGGATATGCAAAGTGAGCAACGTCGAGACGTGACGCTGCCCCTGGAGTCAAAGCCAAAGGCAAGTGAACACGATCAGGACGAGGGTGGAGCGTAGAAGATGACGATGACGATGGAGATGGAAGGAGAAGCAAGCGCATTTTGCGGCACACGTCGCCACGTCATGACCGTCATCCTCGTCGGTTTGACCTTTCGTTTCGACAAGGATCCGGATAATCTCACAGCGCTGCAAGTGTCCCTTCTCGTTATCCTTAGTTCTAAGAATCTCTTGTTTTGGGAAAGATTCAACATATCTAGATTCTTGAAAACGCTTAGACTCAGTTAAGTTGTAAGCCAATTAGATATATCGATTGTATACGTTCCATCTCAAGTGAATTCTTGATGGGGAAATCCTATCATTTTCAAGGAGAATTCCTGAGATTTCACAGTGATTTGACTTTAAAATGACAATGGCATGGTGTTTGAAAAATAACTACTACTAAAGATTTGTGGTTGATTAGGGGTGCTTTCCCATGAAAACAGAGAGTGGCAGATAGATCGATATAAAAGTTCGAATAACTGATGAAAAACATGATGTATATCTTACTATCTCTTCAGGGATTGACAATGGGCACGCGATATCATGTGTCACGGGGGAGAAAAGAGATCAATGGACTATTTTCACTAAAAAAATTGATGTCATACTCAAGTGTACTTCTTGTTTCTATAGCCCCTAAAGGGTGAACCAGTTTTGTTGTCTCTTTTCACAGGACTATGTCATATCTTACAAATTTGTCAGGCATATCTAAAGGTTTATTAAACACCTCGTAATTCTTACAAACTAGTTAAATCTAGACTTTTAGCCTACATAAGGGCTTTAATCCAGAGCAATTTATATCTAGTTAGTAGGATTCAAACAAATTATCTCTAATTCTTGAATTGGAAATCTTTTAACGCCTCAACTAACTCTGACGGGTTCTTATTTATTACCTTCTATTTAGTATTATTTCAATTGTTATTTTATATTTTCTTGAAAAAGGCACTCAGCCTATAAGAACTATGATTTTGATTGCTGGTTGTAACTTATGTGTTTGATAATAAATAGCAATTCTGCGCATAAAGTTGTTGTAACGTTTGGTTTAGCATTTATGTGTTTGATATAAATATTTTTCAAATGCGATTTTGGTAAGCATAAAGTTGTAGCTTTAATATAGCGACTTTGGAAAGTTGCATTTTCAAAATTCAAGTTCCCAGTACTGTTCATTTTCTTCAAAACCACTACATGTTTCTCAATACAAGGGTTTACCGAATTCGCCCAACCCCAAATCAAATGTTATTTGCATTTTGTCAAAAATCGCCTGAGGTGGGCCCCTTCTAGATTTGGCCATCCCTAAATTCGGCGGTCTAGTGACTAAACTTAAAAAATATATATATATTTTAATTTAATAAAAATCCTTTATAAATGCAAATGCGATATTTTGGCCAAAGTTATTTCTCAATATACTTTAGAATTACAATTTATCAAATCGAAAAATCCTCTTCACCCAAAAAACAGCCCTAACGAATCAAACGGCCCTAACTTTTTAAGAGCTGCCGCAAGGTGTTGTAATAACAAGTAGATTTTCCATTATCTTATAAAGTTAACAGCATTCATTTTTCACCGGTGGAGATACTGCCAGGGAGCCGTACCGAAATCTAATATTCGAACGCGAACCTTCACGAAATCGAGCCGCGAGACAGGCAGCGAGTCTCAGTTTTCATTTTCTGCATGTCTGCCACATGTGAACTCATCTGTCAGCTCGCCGCTTCGCCATTACTGGAAAGCGGAGGGAACGAGGTGGCACCTGGAAAATCCAACGGCAAAAGAAAAGCCAATAAGATTAGTAGATAAGAAGCACCGAAAGCCAACTTGTTCTTCCTTTCATATCCACTTTTCTGCAAAGAAAATCTGCAGCCGGGGTTCATATAAAGGTTTCGTTCTTCATTGCCGACTTACGCCGATCTCGTTCCATTAATCACCATGGGTTTGGTCAAATTTCTCCTCTCTGGGTTTGTTCTCGTTCATGCCATCTTCTTGCAATCATACCCAGTGGTCTGTAATGGTATGTCCCGTTTGATCGTTAATAGTTCTGGGGTTTGTCAGCTTTTACTTATGGAGTAGTTTCGTTTTTCTCATTGCTGCTGCTGCTGTTGTTTTTCATGGTATTGCCAATTCACGACCTAAGTGCATGCATAATTTCCTGTGCCTAAGAGGAATTCTACTTCTGCAGATCTGGCGATTTGGTCATTACTTAGTAATTATTAGTAGCTGCTGGCGTTTGTCTCGACTATGGTTGATTTTTGATTGGGATTGCCCAAATAACTCTATTGTTGATCCATAGGAGTTTTTACATTCCTACTTATATACCTTCAAGGGTTCTTGAGTAACCTGAGTTGTGTGAATAACAAGCAATCTGAGAAATTCCACTCTTCACTCTTTTATCTTCTTGCAGACGACGAGGACAATCTTCTTCAAGGCATCAACAGCTACAGAACTTCCCAGAATCTCCAGCAGCTCGCCAAGAACGACAAGGCCAACTGCTTCGCGGATGAGCTCGCCGACAAAATCGACGACCAGCCCTGCAGCGCCGCGTACGGTGCCAACACTCTCCCGGGCGTCAGCCTGCAGTCCTCGAGCTACCGGGACGCCCTGTCCAAGTGCAAGATCCACCCCAACTACACGACAGATGGCGTCATACTCCCAGTATGCGTGGCAAAGCTGGTTCCGACGCTAGTCCTCACCAACTACACCCACAGCCCGTACCAGAAGTACTTGAATGACTCGAAGTTCACAGGAGCCGGCGTTGGGTCGGAGGACGACTGGATGGTGGTGGTGCTAACTACGAGCACACCGGGAGGGAGTTTTGCCGGTGGGGCCACAGCCTTGCTTCGTGGGCTGAGTATGTTGTGGGTGTGTCTGTTGCTGGGAATCTTGATGATGTTCTAAGACCTCTCCTCTCTCTCTCTCTCTCTCTCCCTCTGTGGGGGTTAATTCTGTATGTAGCTGGCTGGCTGTGGATGCAAGGAGTGATGCATTTTGGGAACATGCAAATCTAATCACTTACTGCTGTAGAAAACTGTGGTAGTGTAATGTAAAAGTGAAAGGCAATTGTCACGATGTGCATTGGTTTGAATGGCTATCTTGTCTACCAAGGCACCGTGTCCATATTTGATGGGCCGTCATTCATATTCAAAGTGGATTCATCTGTTATAGTTTTACTAAGTTAATGAAGTTTAACGAAGTCACATTTCGCCAAAAGGGTTCTCTTGATAGCTTGCTTATGGGGATCTATTAATGTCAAGATTCTTTCACAAGAATTGATCAGGATGTGCATTATCTACGAAAATCTATGCATAATCCTGACAGATGCAATCCAAATGAAAAGCTGAGATGCATCGACATGTTTTTTGTAACGAGCGTTTGATTTTGTCAGTCTCTACTCCTGAACAAAAGCTGAGATTGCGTACATCTCAAATCGACTATAACTAATATCATGATTACCTCGTTACCTAAAATGGATATAACGTATTTACCAAAAAATTATATATATATATATATATATTACATATCAAAATATACAGTATCTCTCTTTTTCGCTTCATTCTTATCTATCGATCGACAAGTCTGATCTGTACAATGGATATTTTTTCTTGCTTGTCTTCTACTCTCGTTTTGTTCATTCGCTCTTTGCGGAATATGTTCTTTCTGAGATCCATTATTCTTCCATTTAATTTTTTTTTCCCCTGAATTTTTTGACTGTCCGTGTTGGATAATGTCACGTGCCGGAGAAAAATCAGTGCCGGTTGCGAAAAATCCAGTGGAATTTGATTGAGTACATGGTTTGCTATTTGTACTCTCAGGCGAAATTTGTAGTTCCAGCCTCACTTTTTTGGATAGATCCCCATGTCCAACAAATATCAGCTGCTCTTACATGTTCTAAAGTATACAGATGTTTAGAATTTTTTTTCTGCATATTTTTCTACATTTTCTTTTTATCTTGATTTTGCGTACGACTTAGAGATTTTTGGGCTTTGGCCACTTCACTATTTTGACGAAGTTTTGAAAATGAATAATATTGTCTAACAATTTATATTTGAACATTTACGTGGAGGATGAGATTTTTTAAATTGTTTTGGATGTGCCTGATGGTTAGGCGGATTTGGTGGGGGTGGTGTTCCAGATTTGATGGGAAACGCTTCTGCTAGAAATGCTTTCCTTGGTGGTGGAACCGGCGTTCGAATCGTGGTTGCTCGGGACCATGGCACTGGGAAATCGAGCTTGATCCGAACAGCCGCCGTTGCTGTTTTCCAGCGAATGTCTCGCTGGTGTTGTCACCAACGCGTTTGCCCCAAGATTTTTATCCAGATTGCGTGCCTCTTACAATTATCGACTCCTCTTCACGGTGCTCTACCGAAACTGTTCTACTTAGCTACTGATGGATTTTTTTTCTTTTCTGATAGACCTGAGTTGGCCCATCTGCCCATGTTGGGCCCAAAAGGCCCGGCCCGTGAGTTGAGGGTCCATGGAGGAAGTTATTTAAAATAAAGGAAAATCAGAGAGGCGGTTATCTGAGATTGAGAGATTACGTATTTTGGAACAAGAGATTATGCTCTCTCAGTTTTTCACGTTCTCTCAAGAAGTTACGTCTTCTCACACCACTCTCTCTCGAAGAATAGTTTATCCTCTGAAAAACAATGTGGATTCTTCATCTTTGATTCGCAACACCGGGGTTTAGTATGTGGAAACAAGGTACATTCGTTTATGTGATGTGCCTTAGGATCGGTGATTCATGAATTTCTTGGTCTTGCTTCACTACGTTTGTGTTCGATTCTATGTTGAATCACTGTTTTGGGGATCCATTTCCCGAATCTCTTCCCTACATTGGTATCAGAGCCTCTTAATCATGTTTCCCGTACTCTTTACGTTTATAAACAATTTTTGATTGATTGTTTTTTGTTAAACATCACTGTTAATCGATTTAGAGATGGAAAAATCCTGACGTTGTACTGTTCCCCCTATTTTTGGTTTTTCCGTAGATTGAATTGCGATTCTAATTGCTTAAGGTTGAAGTGCTCAGCGATATGAGAATTTCGAGTGGTTGTTCACTGCTAGACGCCATCGGATGCGCCACCACGCGTGGCCGAAGAGTTTGGCTCCGTCGCATGCGCCGAGAAGGTTCCCAGGCGCGGGCGACGCACGCGTGAGTGGTTGAAACCGCAGGCGCATGCAACACACGCGTGCGGCAACCACCTGTGCGTGCAAGGCACGCGCCGGTGGTTGCCCACACACGCGCAGGGCACATGTCGGCCCAACTGGGCCCGATCGATCCGACCCGACCTGACCCATTTGACCCGCGGACCCGTTGACATGACCTAGTCATGCGTTGACCGTTGACCGTTGTTGACCACCGTTGACTGTTGATTTTGATCGTTGACTTTTTTTTTTTTTAAAAGGAAGAAAAAGAATGTGTTTCTTTTTTCATTTATGTCTATGTGGATTATAAGTAATCACTCTTTATGTTATGTATTTGTTGCAAGAACTATGATGCATTATGCACGCATGCCTGCATTTCTAAGAACGGACGAAAAAATGCAAGAATTAAAAGGCTAATAACAGAATTAGTTAATTATCGGTGGGATGACGGCGATATAGTATCACATATGATCATGGTCAATTATATGATACAATAAATCATTTGGAGTGGTTATCTTATGCCGGATTTTGAGAAGATATCGATCTTAATGAACATTTTTCCATCTGAATGGCAAGTATTGTTAGATCGTTTATGGGAGATCAACGTGGTCCCAAATTATAGGAGGCTTGCAGAAGCTTTTATAAGAGAATATTATAGGATTGAGTTGACCAAAACTTTAACCCTTTGATTGAGTGTCACATGGCGCAAAGTGAATGCGCCTTAGAGGTGGCATGAGAGCTCTCTAAAAGTTTTTCCATGATTGGCCGATGTGTCTTCAGATCTCTTAGAGAATATTACTGATAGATTAGATACGACTTTCCCTACTTATTTCTTAGATGAGTATGAGATGTTTTAGGTGTAGATATCTCTTTCTATATTGATATTTTTTTTCCTCTGAATATATTATTTAGTGTAATTGACATGATTAATTATTGAAAGTTCAATGTTATTTATTGTTGTAAATTAGCATGTTAATTTACAATTCGTTGTGGAAAGTTCAAGAAAGTTTTAGTGACTTTGCTGAACTTATTTTGCATAAAAAATTATATTAACAATAATTTCAAGTTAGGATGTTTAGATGATGATTGGAAACTTAGTGACCTCTTGATTCTGAAATCTAATTTAAAATTATTCATTAATATAATGGTTTTATGCAAAATATATGCAAAAATGATAGGCATTAACAATTTGTGCATATATGTCTGATATGTTCAGATCGATGGATTCAACAACTAAGAATATAATTGTTGATCTAAATAAGAAGACAAAATGAACGGCGAGAATTGTGAAATATTGAATATGAAAATTCAATGTGTGCTTGAAAAGCAAGAAGCACTATAAGCTCTTGATCATGTTATGGAAGAAATTGAGAATGTTGTGCGCCACCTTAAGCTAGCAGAAGACTGCCTCAAGGCATTTGAGAAGGAAACACATATTTGCTATATTGCTTCCAGCTCAAAAGGAGCTTCAAGCTCTAAGCGCAAGCGCATTAATTCATTCAATATGTAGAAATGTAATGGATCAAGTCTTTCTTGCAAGACACCAAGAGCTTACCAACATAAGAGAAGAAAACATCCTCGATTGAAGAGTATTTCAAATGTGAAGTGTTACAACTATGATCAAAAGGGTCACTACGCTCGCGACTGTCGTGAGTCAAAGAAGATATTCACCTCTTGTACTTTTAAGAGCTTTGCTAATGTGTCAAGTTCTGTGTTCTTAACTAAATCTACTCCTTTGTGGACCGTACATTCGGGAGCGACAGACCATGTATTGAAGGATAGAGAATCCTTCATGGAATTCCGACGAGTGCCGACTAGAACTAAGTGGATCTATGTGGAAAACAACTCCAGAGCTGAAGTAAAAGGAATTGACACCTACCAACTGAACATGTGGTGGACGCACTTTGTTCCTACATGATGTATTGTATGCTCCTGAGATTTGTCGGAATTTAGTGTTTGTTTTAATGTTGGTCAAGCTAGATTTTAATATGAACTTCCATAATAGAGTGTGGATTTGTTTTTAGATACAAATTTCTATGGTTGTGGTTATTTTCTGAATGGTTTCATTATATTAGATATTGACTATGTTAATGCAAATTTTTGTTATTTCCTTCTCACGTCTCTTAATTTATATGATAATGATTGTGAATGTGTGGCGTGCTAGACTTGGTCATATTTGCCAACAACGTATGAATAGATTATCCAAAGAGGGCTTGTTGGGCAACATTGAAAAAATCGATTTGCTCATATGTGAGCATTACCTAGTAAAGAAAACGACAAGGAAACCATTTGGAAAAGGTAAAAGAGCTAAATTTCCTCTGCATTTAATCCATTCTGACGTCTGTGGTCCAATGAATGTCAAAGGAAGGCATGTGGCTGTTTATTTAATCACTTTTATAGATGATTATATTCGATTCAAATATGTCTATTTGATTTATCATAAATCTAAAGCATTAAGTTGTTTCAAAAGGTTTATGAACTTGGTAGAAAATCAATTAGACAAGAAAATAAAAGCATTGAGATCCGATCGAGGTCGAGAATATTTATCTGATGAGTTCAGAAAATTATGTGATGAAAAATGAATAAAAAGACAGTTGTCTATTCCATATACTTTTCAATAAAATGGTGATGTGGAGAGAAGAAACAGAACCCTACTGAAAATGGTTAGATCCATGATGGCGCATACTAACTTACCTATTACTTTTTGGAGTGATGCGTTGTTAACTGCTGTCTATATACTTAATTGTGTGCTTTCAAATCAGTTACTTGCACTCCATATGAGTTATGGACCGGTAGAAAATTGGACTTAAGTTTTCTTAAGTCATGGGATTGTGCTACCTATACTCATAAGCCCTCTCATAAGTTTGGGAAATTGGGTCATAGATGAAAGAATTGTATTTTCATAAGATACTCTCAACACTCGAAATGGTATGTGTTTATAAGTGAGCATGAAAGTGGGAGTATAACTGAATTTGAATACGGATATCACATTCTTACATAATGAATTTCCTAAGAATGGCGAAATAAGTGAAGATTACTCTTTATTTGAAACATTGGATCAAGATAATGATATTAGTAGAGTTTGTCCAAATTGGAGTAATATGAGAAGTGATGAATTGAATTTAACTCATTCTCAATTATAACCACATGATGAGACGACATCATCATTATTTAATCTTAGTGGGAGCATAATGGGGAATAATGTGTAAAGTGTACAATCTCCCATACGGTGAATAAGTCGCAAAAGTATTTCCCGTCGACGTTTTGACATTGAAGGGGAAACTTTTATGATTGCCTCACAAAATGAGGATGAGCCAAGAAATATACATGAGACTTTAAGTTGTCCTAGTAAGGAAAAATGTATGCATGCAATGGAAGAGAAAATGGAGTCAATGAAGTTAAACCATATTTGGGAACTGGTTGATTTTCCAAAAGGACGCAAAGCTATTGGGAACAAATGAGTTCTCAAAATAAAGTGTAAAGCTGATAGCTCGATATAGAGATATAAAGCTCGCCTTGTGGCGAAGGGGTATAATCAATAGGAATAAATTAATTATAAGGAAACATTTTCTCCTATTGTGAGATTTACCTCGATTCACATTATTTTGGCAATAGTGGCAAGTATGGATCTTGAATTATATCAAATGGATATAAAGATTGTTTTTTCTCAATGGAGAATTGGATGATGAAATATATATGGAACAATATATTGGTTTCATTACAAAAAGGCCAAGAAGAAAATGTATGTCGACTTTTGAAATCGATATATGGTCTTAAGCGATCGTCAAGACGGTGATATATTGTTGACACCTGAAATTTTTTGTTGACATTTTAAACAAATAATTCGCAAAAAAAAAAAAATTGTTTGAAATGAAAAGATGAAAAAATAGAAATAAGGAAAAACGAAAAAAAAAAGAAGAAAAAAAAGAGAGAAAATAAAGAAAAAGAAAGAAGAATGAATTTAAAAAAAAAAGAAAAAAGAAAAAAAGAGAGAAAGAAGAATGAATGAAGAGAAAAAAAAGAAACAAAAAAAAAAAAAAAGATAAAAAGGGAAAAAAAGGTTAAAATATATATTTATATATAAAGGCTCGCTCATTTTTTTGGCGGGGGCTCTGATTTTTTCGGGCGTGGATTCTCTCTCACGAGGGCTCTGGAAACCTCTAGACTCACGTACTCTCTCGGGATTCTCTCTCTCCCTCTCTGTAACTGCTCAAGAATTCACATACTCTCTCTCTATCTCTCTATAACTGCTCGATGGAGCTCTTCCATGGGAGATTAGAGTAAACCATAAATCGCCGAATCTCTCTCTCTTCTCAGCAGTGATAACCTCTTCCTTCGCTGAAATCCCCATCTCCGGCGAGTGGAGTTGGAGTTCGTTACAGATTTCGCTGCTGATGTTCATCCCCACGAAGCGGCTCTCGCTTGATCTCTCTGGCTCTTCGTTTTTCTCTCTCGGTGGCTCTCGAGCGGGTTAGGCTCTTTGATCGGCGACATCGACGACGACTGCAATAGCAGATCTGTCTCTCTTTTTGGAGATCGGAGGTTAGCTTGCTTGAGCAGAGAGACTCTCAGTTCTCGATTCTCTCTTAGAGCTCCCTCTCTGGATCTCTCGGTTTTCGCTTTTCTTTCCCGAGCTCTGGTCGGACGTGAAGGTTTTCCTCCATTGGCGTGCGATCGGAGATTGAGCGCCGACGGTTAGAGATCGTGAGGATTTGGTTCTTTCTCGGAGATCGGACGTCTGCTCACTTGATCGGTGGTTTTCTTTCTAGATCGGGCTAGCCGGATCAGGTTCTCTTTCTCTCTCTTGATTGCTCTGTCTCGTGCACGAACTATCGCTCTCTCTTTTGGATTGCTCTATGGTTTGATTGCTTTGTCTCGTGTTTCTTTTATGTAGAACAATAACATGGATTTAGCTTTAGTTTTCATTCGGTAGTTTTTGTAGTGTTCTGTCAGTCCAACCTAGAAGTGCTGCGACTTGTAAGTGATCATGGCTGTGGTTGGGGTTAGTATAGTCTCGCTTTGCACATGGTATGGCACGCCGCTAATATCGAGTGACAACATGCTGGTCATGATGGTGAACTCCACAGCTGCAATTTTTCAATTGGCATACATAGTTTTCTATGTGACATATGCAGGTAAACAGAAAAGGTTGCTGGTTCCTTCGCATCTGACTTTTTCTGGTGTAAATATTCTGGTAGCAGAGTTTAATGATCATAACCTTTGATTTAAGCTGCCATTCATATTATGTTTGAAAGCTTTTAAAGCAAATGATGATGTTGGGATTGCTCTCGGCTGTTCTTGGCATTTTTGCAATTGTAGTAGTTACGAGCTTACATATACCAGATGCTGACCATGTCTTGATATCCCATGATTGGGTGTGCATTTGATTCCAATTTGAGGTTAGTTTGGTTATGGATTGATGCCATTTTAATCAAGTAGACTCATTCATGCTTGTGAGAAAATATAGCTTCAATTTCATGATAATTTGTCATCAAACAATCACAATTTGCAGTCTCGTATGCTCTATTACCATTCTGATTGCATGCTAGAAGTTGTGGATTAAGTATAGATTAGATGGATTATGTCTTAGCTCGGTTCTGTTTTGCTGTTTTGCTGCTTTGTTCTATATGGGTTATGTTGTTGTGAGTCATTTTGTCTACCTCCTCATATGGTACAAAAATGTGCACTTTGTAATGTGTTCTTTTGATGAAGTTCTGCTAATTTCAATCTATAGACATTATGATTGTGTCAGCATACGGGCATGTTTGGATAGATTTTGCTTCTTTCTTAATATTTCGTAATAGATGTCGAGAGTTCTTGGATTTGGTCAGCATTTACTATATTCAACAATTGTTAAAAATAGAGCTACAGTTTGCAAATGATTAAGTGTTCTATTTTCATGCCTTTAATGACCTGTGCTGTTTGTCATTCTCACATGATTTTTTGTGATTAGATTCTAAAGGTGATGCCTAAACGAAAGTTGTTCATTAGGTTTCAATCTATATCAAATAAAAATTTCGTGATAATTGAAGATCATTTACCCAGGTCGAGTATGTCTAGAATATCCCTGACATTGTTTAAAATTTTGCTGTTCTGATTGAATCTCTGTTTCGGATGACCTTTTGTGCAAATGACCTAATACGAGCTGATTGCTGAGGTTTTTTGTTTGTGTTTGATGCCTTCATGAGAGCTGAAGATGGTTCGTCTAGCTTTCCAACGAGCTATAATACACCATGATCAGATATCATTAGCAACATGAAATCTTATTTAAAAGTCTACTCTAGAATCTGGAAAATTGTTCTGGTCTGTGCGGTTGTTTCTGTTACTGATCTGACCTCTTTGCTAAATGTCTTCGTTTGAGCTAGAAAATGATTTCAATTGTGTTTGTGACATTCTAAGGATTCATAGGAGACTTCTCAAGCTTTCTAATGACGTATTATGTGCGATTTGACTATCGTTTGCCCTACCTAATAAATGTTACCATATCAATGTTTGATTCTGGAAATTCAGATGATAGATTAGACTGATTTTCATTCGTGCTATGATTTCTATGATGATTTTTTGATGAAGTTGTCTACATGAAACTTGTGCCTCATTGTCTTCTTGACATTTGAAACACGTGTTACAAGTTTGGCATTAATGCATGGCATATCATATTTGAACCTCGTTTGATGTGAATATTATGCACCCATTTGGCTAATTGCAATTGAAATTTGTCAAGCATGACATTCTCAGTTCCAAGTCACATATCAATATTAATGGATTTGTGTGGCCTTTTGCACGTAGATTTAGGGTTAAATGTCTAAATCAAACTTTTTCTTCATATTTAACCTTACGTCATGTTCAAATTTCATGATTTTCAAGCATTGATTAGGTGGCTTAACAAATCAGTTATCATGCATCATTCTCTGATTTGCTTATGATTGATTTGCGTGCTTTAGTGATTGTTGCTTTTCGGCCATGAATTTGACTTTACTTGAACTTGATACACCTTAGGAAATTCCATTCATGAAAGTTGCTCTTTATAAAGTGCTTGATTTCTGTGCTTTTTTCTTAGAGCCAATCATACATAGATTCTACCCCAATTGCTTTGATCCTAGTTGTGATAATTGTTTCTTTCACTTGTATGCATCTAGTAATAAATTTTTTAGATTAGGTTTAGAATAGGATCTTGAACATGGATAAAGCGTGAAGACGGTGGAGGTCGATGTCCATTCCGACCATTGTCATGTTCTATTTGTTTTCCCGACATATGTCTTGGGTTCCATGCATTGTATAAAACCCGACGAGTTGCGGGTTTCCTTTCTTTCCTGATTGTCTTCTCTTTTATATTTTTTTAGAATTGCATGATTAGGTTTAACTGTTTTTCTTGATTGTTTACTTAATGTCTTGCACTTTCAATATTATTGATTGTTTTCCTTTCTTTTTTTAGAAATAGAATAGAATGAAAGTAATCCATAACGCATGATCATTTAGTATAGAATTGACGATCCTGAAAATATAAAAAGAAATGCATTGACATGTTAGGAAAAACACAACATACTATTTAGGTACCGAAAGGGCGCCTAATAGCAATATTAGCGTAACCCAAGTCCCCGAACCTAGATATCTTGTTACGTAGGAATTGAGAGAACACTCCCGACCCTCGGTTGGATTTCTAGCTGATCCCAAAAATGAGGCTAGTGGCGACTTTTGTATATATTCTTTAGGTTGTTAAATACCTAGATCGTTTAAATAAATCCGCTGTCACGCGGGATATGAGCTTGGGAGAGTTCATGATCTTGTGAGGAAACTCTCGTGATCAAAGTACCCCTAAACCTGACCTTTCCCACCTTGGATACATTTCGAAGGGCGGCGAGATTGGGTTGCGACATATATACGTTTTCATAATGCCATAATGTCATATGATTTTACAATAATTGATGAGGATCATTATGTATATATTAAAAGATCCAAAGATCAATTTGTGATAATATCATTATGTGTTGAAAATATACTAATTGCCGGAAGCAATATGAAGTTTGTTAATACCATCAAAAGTTGGTTATCTTCCAACTTTGAAATGAAAGATATGGGTAAGGCTGCATACATTTTTAGAGTTAAGATTTCAAGAGATCGTTCGAAGAGGTCGTTATCTCTTTCGCAAGAAACATATATAAATAAGGTTTTTGAACAATTTCGTATGCAAAATTGTAAACCCATAGACACTCCTATTGCAAAAGGTGAAGAATTGAGCTATAGATTGTGTCCAAGGACTCCACAAAAGAAAGAATAAATGAAACATGTTTATTATGTTAGTGCTGTTGGGAGCCTGATGTACGTTATGATGTGTATACGACTTGACATATATTTTGCAGTTGAAATGGTGAGCAGATACCAATCCAATCTAGGTTAAGCACATTGGAAAGTCATTAAGAGAATACTGAGGTATCTGAAGGAAATTGCTGATTATAAGCTGAATTACCAAGAAAATGATATGCGATTTGAAGGCTATTTAGATGCTGATTGAGGAGGAGATTTCGATGAAAGGAAATCTTTATTTGAATTTGTTTTCTTACGAAACAATGTCGTTATATCATGGAGCAGTAAGAAACAAACGTGTATAGCCTTGTCTATGATGGAAGCTAAGTTCGTGGTATTATCAGCAGCGGTACAAGGAGTTTGGCTTAAGAGATTTTTGGATCATTTAGGTGTTATTGAGAAAGTTGCAAATCCATTATTGGTTAACTGTGATAACCAAGCAGCTATAGTGTACATCAAAGATCCAAAATATCATGGCAAAATCAAACATATAGATACAAAGTATAACTTTGTCAAAGATATTGTTGTATGAAAGGATGTGAACTTACTATACATATCTACGCATAAAATGGTAGCAGATCTTATGACAAAGCCAATACTTAGAGATGTGTTTTGTGATCATATAAAATATTTAGGATTGCGTAGAGTCTGATGTATTGGTGTCGCGACCTCCCCGAAGCAGGTTGGACCACCTAAGGGTTCGGCTAATAGATTGTTAAGCCTAGACTTAACTCGGGCTCTCCCAAGCCCATACCAATTCGCGACTTAGGTTTAAATTCTTAACATGCAATTGATTTTTCAATTAGGAGTCACCACTAATCTATTTTTGGTGGGTCGATTAGAAACCCAAGTAAAGTAACGGGAGAATTACTTCACTCCTACGAACCAGATATTGTGAGTTCGGGGACTTGGTTACGCTAGATTTCTCTAACGCCCTTTCGGTACCTTTCTCTTTTAAAAACATGTTTTGCAGGCAGCTTGGATTGATTTTAATTTACTTTCCTAACATGTGAGGTGATCATACGGGTGCGCAAACCACCAATTTAACACCCAAGAAAGCGATGAATAAATTGCAGGACCTACCTCATAGCAACGAAAGCATCTGTATTGTTAGATTAGAATTCACATCAACAGACCTAGATATGATTTCTAATTAACAGGCAAATTCCCCTCTTTTTTTTTTGGTTTTTACTTATTTAATGAGAATCATGCAATATGCAATGCATGCTACTAATCTAACATGGAATGGCATGACAATGTTTTCTAAACTACATGACGTGAGTAATATATTTTTTGTGTTTTCATGCAATAATCAAATATGCAAACCAAAATGACCTAATTATAATGATGGGCAATTTTTTAAATTAAATGAGCCTAATTCTACATGGCGTGCATTTTATGAACCTAATCCCACATGACGTGCACATGATATTTCTATTCCTAAAAATGCAGTATATCCTAAAATTGAAACTAAACTTAAAATGTGACATGCAATTCTATTCTAATATGCATGATTTATTTTTGTGTTTTTTTTTATGGAAATTCGTAATTAAAAAAAAACTAAAAAAACTACTAGAGTGAAAATTAAAGGGGCACGCTATCTCTTCTAAAACATGCATTTTTTTTTTTTAAAAAAAAAAGGCTATTACGCAACCTACAAGAAACTAGCATCCTAAATTAATTAAATTTTTTTGGGATTTTTTTGTTATAGAAATTTGAAGTAAAAGTCTAATTCTAGATTGACACGTGCAATTCTAAAAACTAATATCCTAAATGCATTTTTTGGATTTTTTTTTATTTAAAAAAAAAAACGAAATAACTAAACATGCTAACCCTAGCCCTAATCTAACTCGCATTTTTTTTTTTAATTTCTTTTATGCAAAAACAAAAGTTAATTCAAATAACCCGATATCTAATCCAATCAAGATAAGATTAATACCCAAAATTGACAAACCGTATCTCACACATGAGATCGGGTTGGTCAATTTTAAATTAAATCGCGAATCAAATCTCGGACATGAGATTGGATTGTCGATTTTTATACGAGATCGTGAGTCGGATTTCGGGCGCGAAAATCAAACTCCTAATCCCTAGTTTGAGGGGTTATTTCACATTGGAACCTCAATCATGCATTAATGAATAATCACACTAAAAA
Source organism: Eucalyptus paniculata subsp. matutina (assembly GCA_017140255.1). Classification (NCBI taxonomy): domain Eukaryota; kingdom Viridiplantae; phylum Streptophyta; class Magnoliopsida; order Myrtales; family Myrtaceae; genus Eucalyptus; species Eucalyptus paniculata. The sequence goes on along the minus strand of CM029436.1, from coordinate 45,574,067 downwards.
ACTATATAAAAACAAACTATAAACTAAACAAACTATAAACTATGTAAAAAATAAAGATAGAGTAATAATAATAAAAAAAAAAAACTACCTAATGTTCCCCTTTTGTTTTTTTGTTTTTTTGTTTTCTTCTCCCACGCAAGCCTTGGGCTCGTGTGGCTTTTGGTGGGGGTCACCATCGGAGTGGGCGTAGTCGTCGGAGCTCAGGCGAGGGCGGACCGGCGGCGTTGGCAGCAGCGGAGTCGGGTGAAACAGCAGCGGCACTCGGACGGAATCCCGGGTGAGACTTGGATCTGTACAGCAGCGGCTTCGTCGAGCGGAGTAGAGTCACTGGGCTAACAGAGGAGGCGCGGGCGTTGGTGCAGGTGTCCTGGACGATGCTGCTGGTGTTCAGGCGAAGAGCAGTGCAGGCGCAGGCATTGGGCGTCGGCTGGGTGGCGCTCGGAAGAGGGTGCGTACGGCGTCGGACGGAGGTGCAGGCGCGGCGCAGGTTGCTGGGCGTCGGGTCGTCGTGGGTCAGCTCGAGTTGTAGGCGGAGACTGGCGGGCGCGATGGAGGCGAGCGACGGCAGCAGCAGAGGCAGAGGGGGCGTCGAGCGCTGCGGGTAGAGGCGAGCAGGTCGTGGGTCGTCGGGTTGAGGCCGGCGACGGGTGAGTGGGGCTCCGGGTCGTGGTAGCTTGGCCTCCGGTCCTGACGTCGCGGGTCAGCGCGCATAGCAGGTGAGGTGGCGCGCGGGGGAGGTGAAGACGGTGGTGCGGCGATGCGAGCGAGGCGGCGCGGGCGCGGATGCGGGCAGCCGGCGAGGCTGGGGCGCTGCAGTGGTCGGCGGCTCCGGGGCTTCTTCTTTTTTAGACGGGGCAGAGGCTGGCGGAGGCGCGAGCTCGCGGACGATGGAGGTGCGGGTGCGGTAGTGGTCAACAACAGAAGAAGAACTCACAAAGAAGAAGATGAACAATGTTTTCTTTCTTTTCTTTTTTGTTCTGCCGCACACCCCCTTTTCTGACTTCACTTTGTCTCTCTCTGACAGACTCTCTCTCCCTCTCTTCTTTTGAACGAAGGAAAAGCTCCCCTCCCGATGTAATTTTTCTTTTGTTTTCTCTTTCCCCCTTGTCTGACCAAGGGAGAAGCCCTTCGCAATGGAATTTTTTTTCTTTCCCCCCCTAACGCGGCTTCTTGTGGTCTTATTTATAGGCCGTCCATTGCCAACTTTATTGTGACAAAATGCAGCCGCAACTTTTCCTGAATTTAAGCTGAACTTTGCAATTTTTTATCTTCTTCTCCAGACCTTTCCTTCGGCCACCACTCCGCTCTTCAGCAAGGAAATCTTCTTGCAGGCGCCTGTAGGATTTTTTACATCCCCCATTTCGTGCGTGTATGTACATGCATTAATGAGGAGGTTTCTTCTACGGTGAATTTTCATTGCGCCATCAACACAATATGGGCATATTATATAATATGTTGAGAGCTGCTTTTGCTTCTTTGAAGATTTCTCCCGAATCCGTACGTCCACCGAATTTGTGCATGCATTAATGAGGAATAGATAATGGACGTGCGAGAGCTTCTCTCCTCATCATTTTTTTATGCATGTTCAGACCAGCGAAAGAGAGGCCATCCTTTTGTGCATGCAATCGACCGCGAGCCCCTGCTTCTTGTTGACCTCTTAGTACAAATGCAAATGTGGCTACATGAAATGCAATTTTACTATTTTTTCTTAGGGGTTAAAGATTAATCCCTAAATTTTTATGCAATTAATTACTAAATGATTAGTCAAAATTTAGGTGTCAACAATTGGATATTGTAATTTTCCTGAGTTGTTCACATTTATGAACTTGTGTTTTTCATTATTAATGCATATGAATCTTTGTTTGACGTTTATGCATCTTAATGCTTAGTGCATTATATATAATTGAGAAAGTATGTCGGACGGATAAGAGATTAGTCCACTCACACGGGTAATCACCTTTATTTACTGTGTAATAAATAGAGATGAGACGGTTTTTTTTTTTTAAAGCTTATTATCTATGTGATAATTGAGAGCTCAAGCTTAAAATACGCATGTCGCCTTAATTGAGTGTTAATATGAGGACATAATATTTTCTATGTCCAAAAGTAAAATAACTTACATATTTTACTTGATTTGTCTATACTGTCAGATGTGAGTTTTAATGAATTCTGTGAATGAGTAGATACGTGAACTTAAGTTAGACATTAAGTATGTTTAAACTATCATCTGTACGGTATTAAAGGTGTAGACATACGTTCAATGGAAAATGAGTTAAATACTGTAATACATAATTCATACTACGTATGCATGAAACGACCAATAAGAATGCAAAAGTTTTGATCTCAACTTTTATGTCATGTGAGACTCTTGAGGAAAAAAGCTCCTTAATTTAGTGCTCTCGTGACTCTTACTTATTCTTAAGATTTCTGTTTAGTGTTTGCTATCTTAGGATGTTGCCAATGATCATAAATTGATTCGATCTAATAAGATATTTCTAGAAAAGTAAGTTGAACTGAAATTGAGAATTTGAAGAAAAAATGAAGATCGAATTTGGAGAATCACATATTAGTTTTGTGTTCACTAGTTGACCACTTATGACTGTCTTTGGAATAATCATAATTGTGAATAAAATATGTCAATGATTAAAGAGAGATCAATGAAGAGATATAAATATGATCAATCGATCTAGGGTACTGCATACTAAATCTATTCAGGATGTGATACTCATTATGAGCTGCTATATATTCCTAACAGATGTATTGCAACGAGCTCTCAAAGTATGCTGGTCGCACAGACTATTCACCAGTATGAATGTTGCAGTGAGGAAAAAAGAATTTTGTTCGGCCTACCATGTCAAGTGGGAGTCTATGATGGATTTTTCTTTGATGAGCTTAAGTAAGGCCTGTCCGCTTATGTTGGTTTTGGCCCACTATGTGCGAGTGAGAGATGATGGATTTTTTTTTTCTTTTCTGATGGGCCTGAGTTGGCCCGTCCGCCTATGTTGGGCCCAAAAGGCTCGGCCCGTGAGTTGAGGGCCCATGAAGGAAGTTATTTAAAAATAAAGAAAAATCAGAGAGGCGATTATCTGAGATTGAGAGGTTACGTTTGACATTCCGATTTTCCAATTCTATTTTCAATAAATTGAGACGGGCATTTCGTTTGCACGTATATAGTTCTTTTTCTTGAGTCGGCCACTCATGTGAAAACTAGAGTCTATCATGTGAAGCCGTTAAGAAATTATAATGCATCAGACTTGGGAATTTGACTAAGAAGCGATCTTTCGATCGAGCTAATCTGCAAGGGTTATTACGGCACAATTAAAAATCGATTAGAGATCGGAGATAGGTCAATTCGACAGAGGCATATGATCAAGTGTGAGTGATTCCACTAGATCGCACAATTCTTGTCGATCGGCATTGGACAGACTTTTCTATCGATTGGGTACCCTGTGTTCGTATTTGAAACCTTGAGATTACCCTGACAACTGAAAGTCGCTAATGTTTCAAAGATGTTCATTGTGGCTTGAGATGATCAATCACAGGTCAAATGCATGAAAATTTTGAAAGGCTATCTGGTAGGTTGGGCCGCGCTAGTATCGTGTCAAAGTGAAATTAACCATGGAATTTAAATCGAATTCAGAAATTGGAAGTCTGGGTGTGTCACAAATCATTTTAGGAATATTAACTCATATTTAGAAGATTTTTCATGTAATCAGAATTTTTCAGCGATTAAATCAGAGAATGGCTAATTTGGCTCGAGAAATTAGTAGGCCCGCCTTTGATCGCTTTTTTGGGACTTAAGTTGGTTCTACGGATAAGTGAAGATGTGAATTGAAGTGTGGTGATATTTGATTAATTTTATGGACTTCAATTTAATTCAATTAGAAGAAAATTGAATGAAAAGTTGAAGAAATTTGATGTACAAGAATTGGACCCCAGCGGAAAATGAAGTGCAACCATTGGAGAAGTTATGGAGGATTTGAGTGAGTGGAAGATGACATGGGATGATGTCATGGTGGGCCATTTAGTTGGATTAAAGAAAGAGGAAAAAGAAAAAAGAAATGTCCCCCTCCTTCTCTCTCCTCCCTCTCTCTCGTGCGACCACTCTCCATCTCCATCTTCTTCTCCAGCTTCGAAACCCAGCAGCCGGAAGCTAGCAGCCGTCGTAGCTACAGTTGGAGCCGTCGTTGCCTCATGCCACACGTCGTCGCAACCATGCCTCGCCGCTCGGACCTCCGCCTCCCTCTCTCCTCTCTCTCCTGCTCGTGCTTGACGTCCCCAGTAGATCTGCAAGCTGAAGACAGTGAGGCCAGCAGCATCGCCAGAGTAGCCGCACTCCATCGCCGCTCACCATCCAAGCCTTGCGCTTAAGGCCGTCGTTGCTCGCTGCCACTCCGCTCGTCTCAGCCTCCCTCTCGCCCAGCTTGCCATTCCAGCTAGCTGTTCAGCTTGTCCCAGCCACTGTAGGCCATCGTCAAAGCTCCCTCCGCCACCGTACGCCGTCGCTTGGACCGTGGAAGCTCAGCCGGACCACCACCGGCCCTGTCCAGTTCAAACCGATGCCGGATCTGCTCCCTCTCAACCCCAATCAGCAGCTGGAAAAATGGGTTTTGCAGTGGAGTTTTGGCACGTTTTAGTCGGCTTCCTGACCCCGAATGCTCGGCCCGCTTTGAGGAAAGTTGTTCCCCTCGACATCCCCGTCGTTTTAGTCCGCTTGGCTCGCTAATCCGATGAGTTTAGCTTACTAAATCTTGATTAGACGGTTAATGATGCCCTAAGTGTGCTTAGTCTAAGTTAAGTAAGTTTAAGTGGTTAAATTAGTTTATTTGATTGATGATTAGATTATGGTGTTTGTTGATACCTAAAAATTTAATTAGGTTATTAATTTGGCTTTAGTTTCTTTATTTATGTATTTTTCCTTTTTTTAGATAATAAACAAAGCAAATAACAAAAACAACAAAAAAAAACAAATAAGAAGCAGCCCAGCCCCCTCTTCTTTTTCTTTTTCTTTCCCACGTAGGCCCAGGGCCCAGCTTTTTCCCCCCAGCCCCCTCTCTCTTCTCCTCTTCTTCTTCCTTCTTCCCCTTTCTTCCCCCTACGCCTCTGCAACTCACGCAACCTATGGCCGAGGAGGGTAGGCCGACGTCGGCCGGAGATGACAGATCTCAGGCGCCATTAATGGCTGCCTTCAATGCCGAGCACGCTTTGTTGGAGGAGCGAGGATGGGACGCTGGTTCGGCCGCGGGCGTTCGTTCGGCATGCGAAGATCGGAGGCCGAATCCCCGTCGACCGGCCGCCCCCTCTCCTATAAATAGCGAAGCACCACCTCCGTCGAAGGACACGGCGAACTCGGAGATCTTCCCTTGAGAGACTTCAGGGGAGAATCAAAGAGCGAGCACGCGAGAGATCAGGTCAAAAAGCTCGAACGACCTCCCTCCGAGAGACTTCGGGGGAGGCCGACGGCAAGCAAACCCGAAGAGAGAGGGTCGAGGTCCGGATCCCGAAGATCGAGGGCGAGGTACGCGGAAGGCCGGATCTAAACCGATCTAGGAGACGACGCTGCTTCACCGAGCCATCACAGCCCCGACGCCGACCAGCAAAGCCCTCGCGCCGTGTTCCCTCTACGAACAGGTATTAACCACCGCCCGCCGTTGCTTTTTTACCCGAAACCCTGGTCGCCGCCCCTGCCCATCACCGATTGCATTGTCGCCATCGCCTCCGCGCTGGAAACCCTAGTCGCGTGCGCAATCCCCCCCGACGAAAGCCTCGCTTGCTGCTACTCTACCGCGACGTTGCCCTCGTCGAACGGCTTGCCGTTCAATGCAACACCATCCCCGTCAGGCGGCTAGCTGCTGTCCTCGAGCCCGTCGTCGCCATCATCGTCGTCGTCGACCGCCCAGTAGCTCTTCGGCCACCCTCATCAGTGCCGCGAAGACGCGGCCAAGAAGAGGGGCGCCTGTCGGGTCCGAACCGGGTAGGGTTTGCCCCTTTCCCCCCAGTCGGGTCGGACCCGGATTGGGCGTCCGGGTAGGGTTTCCCCCGTTTTGGGCCTGCGTGTGTGGGCCGGCTAATCCTTGGGTTGGTTTTTCTTAATGAAGATGGGCCAAATCAGTGGGCTCTGCTTGTGTTAAAAAAATTAAAATAAAGAAAAGGACCAAAAAAATCCGAGTCGGGCCCGCAACGCGGGCCCAAATGGATGACCCGGGTCGGACCCAACCCAGGGATCCGACCTGGTTCGTTTTTTTACATTATAATATAATATAATATTTTAAAAATAATGAAAAATAATTTATTTTCCAAAAATATTAAAAAATATTTTATTTTCCGAAAAAAAAAATCAAAAATATTTCATATTTTCCAAAAAATGCCAAAAATCCAAAAAAAGCCAAAAATTCATGAAAAAGCCCAAAAAAAATTAGAAAAAGACAGAAAATGTTTTCCTCCCAAAAATGCATGGAAAATCCCTCGAACATCCAAAAAACCTCAGGGTTTAAACAAGATTAGGTACCGAAAGGGCATTAGTGATTAACTAGTGTAATCAAGTCCCGACCTAATTTCTCAGGTTGCGTTGGAGTGAGTATTTCTCCCGATACTTCACTTGGGTTTCTAATCAACCCACCCCAAATCGATTAGTGGCGACTCCATTTTAAAAATTGATTCACAGGTTAAAAATTTAGACTATTAAAGTCGTGAGTTGGTGGACTTGGGAGAGTCCGGGCATAACTAATCCCAGCCGAGCCATTAGCCTCCTTAGGCGTCCGTACCCGATCGCGGGCGCTGAAAAAAAAGAGGTCGCGACAGCTTGGCGACTCCGCTGGAGACCCTGAGGACTTAGGCCTTTTTTGTCTTGTTTAGTATCTTTACTGACTTAGGTTTTTTTTTTTTATGCAGGTCAGTGGCTTAGAAACTTTTTAATCTTGCTTAAAATAAATTATCTTGTGATTATAAACTGTTGTGCATGCTCTACTGTTTTAAACACTACACGTGGCACACACAACCCGGCCGCCGGACCTGGGCTGCCATAGGATTTCTAGGATGGTGTTAAGAAAGATACGACCTCGAACGCGAGACTGCGATGTAGAGGTTGCCTTTCTTTTCCCCGAATTTCTTAGCCGAGGTTAGGAGGGTATGCTGCTAACGCGAGACTGCGACGGACGGATATCCTTTTAATCTCACCAAGCCTTCTGAGTTAGAAATCGAGCCACACGTCCCATTTGTATGTCTCTGTGCTTGCCATTTTCTTTAAACGCAAAGTAATTTATTTACTTTTACTCAGTCTTTTCTGGCTCATGGCAAAATAGGGTCAGGTCGTGTATTTCCCGTTCTCATATGCGATGGGAAGAATTGATATCCAGTTCATTCCTACCCCCAAGAGAGAGCTTCTCAGATGGTGGAAGCAGTTAGATCATCTCGGCCAAGAGTGCGTCAAAACAAGAATCGGTCATCTCCTCCCATTGCTCCAAATCAATATCCACTCAGGGTCATGCAAGCACTACCACATTTCGGTGCCTTGAAGCATCCACCTTCATGTTCGGCAGATTTGAATTGACTCCGACTCTAGAAGAGTACAGTCTCGCCATAGGAATGCCCCAGGGAAGCGAGCTTGCCACGCCACCAATTGGCATTGACCACGTGGTTAGTCTATCACGGTTTCTAAAAAATCATTCGGTAAGAGAAATTGTTCAAGCCAACAACAATGCTTTTCCACTATCATCTTTTGAATGCTTTGAAAAACAATCAATGACTCAAAAAGCCAAGATCTTCCTCTTAGCGTTCTTTGGTTTTATTATCTTTCCCCATCGAAAGAATGCTATAAATCCTTCAATCACATGGGTGGTAAATCAAGTCATTTTTGGAGCAGGATATGTAAACATGGTTTTAGCCGAAACGTTTTTATCCCTTAATCGTTTCAAGGACCAAAAAAAAAAAATCATGAGGGCCGCTCCAGAAATTTTACAAATGTGGTTCTTTTCCCATATCAAAGGATTTGGGCACCTCATGCAAATATTTGAAATCAACGAGTTTAAACACCCATTACAAAAGTTTCAAACCTTGGAAAAATATTCTCCCAATGAAGAGTATTCTCGGTGGATTAACTTGCTAAAAAACCCGGTCCCTGAGACATTCCTATGGCGAGCTAAATGGTTCTTTGCAGGAGAGGCGCGCTTTGCACTTAATTATTACAACCCCATCCCGTTCTTTGGGCCTCTCCGGAGCTACCTCATATTATCCATATAGGGTGGCTCGTCAATACAGGGTCCTCCAAGAAATCCCGCCACCGCTCAAATCAGGGTTGTTCCGAATCTTTTTCACCCGTGCAGACTACAACTACTTGGAGGAGATCCGCATAATTCAGAACGCATGGAGTAGATGTCACACTGAAAAGATCGTCGTGCCCAGAAGGTTAAAAGGACAAGAAAAAGTTCATCATGCAACAACATTCTACATCCTCAACCACATAATTCCCAAGGAGCTGCAACCGGTAATCCCCGATGTAGTTGATAAACTTACTGCAAAGGGCGAATCGAATCTCTTGAAAAGAGCTTGGAGACAAGCGGGAGACACGTATCGAAGTTAGTACGAAGGAGCAAGCGGCTTCACAAGACTGGAACTTCCCATCGCATATAAAAATGGGCGGTGGGACTTTTAATGTGAATATTTCTAATGTGAATATCTAGGGTCGTTCTAACCGGTGTAAAGAGCTCTTGTTAGCATTGTATAAATCTCTGTTAATAAATAAGAATGACTCAACCCTTGCCATGAGCGAGTTTTTCATGTGTTTCCCTCATTTACGTTTTCTCCATTTTACGTGCTACCCGGGTAATCACGTCATAGTCATATTCACCAAATCCAAAAGCTAGAATGGCCGAAGAAAATGTACCAAGCCGTGTCGAGATTATGGAAAGTGAAATGAAGCAAGTCTTCAATGTGCTTCAACAACTCTCAAAGCGAGATAGACTCCATCCAAGGCAAATTGGCTCCCGCCCGGCCTCAATCGAAGTATTGTTACCGCAATCGTCTACCCGAGGTGATCAAGGAAGAGATACCGATGATAACATGCCCGAATTGGAGGAGGATACGCACCAAATCATAGTTGAGAAAGCAAAGCCCAACGGTTTGTCTAAAAGCTGAACATGACAAACGCCTTGAGAAACTTGAAGAGAGGCTAAAACAATTGCAGGGCCTCCAAGATCCTACTCCCGAGACTTTGTCCATCTACTCCAAGGTCAAAATGCCGGAAAAATTCAAAATGCTCGAGTTCGAGAAATACGATGGCACGACTTGCCCAAGGGCTCATTTGCAAATGTACTTAGTTTGAATGACCCAGTATATTAATAATGTGCCTCTAATGATCCAGTTGTTCCAGTCAAGTCTAGTAGGTCCCGCCCTGAGGTGGTACATCACAAAAAATATAAACCTCCTCGAAACATGGAGTGAAGCAAGTGAGGCATTCCTCAAGCAAGTACAAGTTCATAATGGATATTACCCCTTATCGTGAAGATCTCGAGCGCACGGAAAAGAAAAAGCATGAATCTTTCAAAGAATATGCTATTAGATGGAGGAATCTAGCCGAGATCAGTCCGAACCAACGATTTTGAACTAAGAAAATGTTCATCAAAACCTCCCTATGAATACCGCAAACGAATGGTGACTACGATCTGAATCATTCAATCAACTCATTCCAAGTAGGGAGAGCAGATTGAGATAGGGTTAAGGGATGGCTGGTTCCATCGAACCCGCACCCGTCAGTAGAAGGCTCAACCTGAAAAAAGACAAAGAACCCCTGGTAGATGTTAATGCAACCTACACTGCAAATACCGGTCACCTCCCGACCGTTTAGACAAACACAGGCCAACAACAGACCACTAGTCGTCAACCACCCCAGCGTTACAACAACAGAAGACAATTCACTCCACTTCCTGGATCTCTATCACAGGTTTTGGCAATCCTCCGGAGCAAGAGCCTCCTCTCAATTGAGCCAAAGCGACCCAACGCCGAAAGCTTCTCCAGCTATGACCCGTCCAAAAAATGTGACTATCACATGGGAGAAGTAGGCCACTCAACTGACGAGTGTTTCATCCTTAAGCATCGGATCCAGAACTTGTTGGATACTAAGGCTTTCTCATTCCAAACTACAAAACCAAATGTCCAAAGCAATCCGCTCCCGATCACACCGACAAAGTAAACGCAATATTCAGTTCGAAGCTAGCCAAATCAAAAATGTCAATGCACATATTGTTGACATCTATCGAGGGCTAGTAGAAACGGGTATTATTCAGGCGATGAAATACCACCCTTATCAACAATAAAAGAAAGGGTATCTAGAATGATAGAGGCAGGAATAATTGTGTACGCTGGCCACACTGGCATGGTCTCTACTATATCGCAAGTCGTCATCAATTGGGATGAAGAATTTGCCACACTAAACGAAAAGAGAGAGAAGAAGGATTCCACCCCACTTGAGGACGTCTTTGAAGGGAAAGGAGCCATAGTTCAAGCATCGACAGCGGAAAGCGGCTATAGTCATTGAGATCCCCTGACCCTACAAATACGAAGGCAACAATGCGATGCCGTGGTCTTACAACCTCGATGTTGGCTTAGTCACGAGATCTGGGCGAACCTATGCTCAAGCCAATACACGCCTCCCCGCCAAACCCGTCATCGACGAAGAAGCCAAGGAGTTCTTGGCCGTAGTTAAAGCCAGCGAGTACAATGTGGTGGAACAATTACGGAAATCACCAGCACGGATCTCTTTCTTGGAATTACTTCGGACATCGTCAAGCACCGAAATCCCTCATGAAGGTACTAAGTGAAGTACATGTCCCGAAACGATTGAACATGACAAACTCGAGGAGTTTGTCGGTACCATCCTTCTAAAAGATCAAATGGCATTTTACGATGAAGAGATCCCGAGGAGGGTAGAGGACACACCAAAGGCCTCTACATATCGGTCAAGTGCAACGCATCTCACACGCTCGAGTATTGATTGACAATGGATCTGCTCTTAACATATGTCCACTAGCAACACTCGTCGTCTTAAAATAGAGACATCACGAATCCGAGACTCCTAAGACTTCCGTTCGAGCATTCGATGGAACAAAGAAGGAAACAGTGGGAGAGATCGAGCTTGACGTTCAAATAGGCCCAACCATATTCAAAATTTTGTTCCGGTGATGGATATCCCCACTTGCGTTCAATTTCCTCTTAGGCCGCCCATGGATCCACGTTGGAGTAGTACCTTCAAGCCTCCACCAAAATGTAAAGTTCGTGATTGGAGGAAAACGATCACGATCCGCGGAGAAGAAGATCACCGCATCTACCATGAGACAGCCATCCCTTATGTTGAACCGGTGACAAAAATGAATCCGGTTATCAATCGTTCGAGCTTGTGTCTACTATACATGAATCTCGAGGACTCCATCCCTTGTCCCCGAAATATCAAGCACCGCAATCATGGTAGGGAAAATCATGACTGGATACGGTTTTATCCGGGTCAAGGGCTCGGCGGGGAAGCCAAGGCATCCGCGAGCCTATCAAAGCCTTGAGGAGACCTCACACCATCGGTTTAGGATATCAGGAGCAATACCGTGAAGGAAAAGCAAAAAAGAAGACCGGCCTTGTATACCCTCGCCTTGAGGAAACCTTCCCGAGCCCCGCAAAGATGATGCATGAGGAAGAAGAAATGATCGGCGTTCCAAAGAAATTCAACCATGAAAGCATGAAGTTTCCCATTTATTTGGGCATGGGTCAAAAGAGCATAACTCGGCCCGGTACTTACAAAGAAAGAAGGGCCAGATGACGTGACCACCATGTTTGGGGACCTTTTCGTAGGTGCCATTGAGGAGGAACAGCTAGAAGAAACAGGCGATAACTTTTCATTCACCCAGCTTCAGCGTCAAGTCGATGAACTACGCGATAGCATATACCACTTGACAGAAAATTTTGTTCAAGCTGCCCGTACATTCCGCTCTCGTCACAATGGGGAGTTGGTAGCCAAAGTAAGTGAAGAAGACCCTACTGACACAATCTGGCAAGGAGCTCGGCTACCACAATCCTCAAGAAGCATGCGGTCATATTCGCCTCTTCCTAAATCGATGGTCACTATTTTCCCCATCCTCCTAGAGCAAGGAATAATCTCTAGGGAACTGAGGCGTCCTACTCCGGAGTACTTCCTTGATTATGATCCATCCAAGTACTGTGACTATCATTCGGGGGAATTAGGACACTCGCTAGATGACTGTACCATCCTAAGAGACAAGGTTCAGGATCTTTTGGATGCTGGGGTATTCACGTTCCGCTCCCCGTGGCTATGTTATGGCAAAGATGACCTTCTTGTGGTACCTAGCACCCATACCATGCTCCATGAGCATGCTAAGGAAGCACATAGAGGAAAGGCAATCATGGACACTTTGGGCCAACCAAGTGGTAAATTCAACTATTATGTCAACTATTCAATTCCCAAGGTTTCTATGACCATCATCGAGCATCGTCCCGATGGATGGGGAGGCATGGACGATCTGAAATTCACAAAGTTGGGAGCACAAGGAGGCGTGACTGGTGACTGGTATGAAGACTTCTTCGTGGGCGCCATCAACGAAGGACCGCCAGGGGAAATGGGTGCAGGCCCGCTCGAGTAGAACCCTTTTTTAATTCCTTTGCATACTCCCCTACGTGGGAGCCCGTACATATTTCTTAAATTTTGGCTTGTTTTGTTTTCAACATCAGTTCCACTCAGGGAACTATTTTTTGAAATCACCTTGTAAATCCGTCTACTAATAAATAAAGTTGAAAACATTTTGAGGGCATGAGGAGACACACCAAACCGGCCCGTTGATGATAGCCAGCCATCAAATGAAAAGAAGAAATCTGAGGCCCGGGTCTCCTCATGTTCCTTGTCCTAAATCTTCAAGAACAATTTATCACCTTTTCAAAAGAAAGAAGCATTCATGCTATTAGCCTTATTTGTTCCCTTAGCCTATCTACTCTATGACACAAGAGTAATCTAGCGGCAGGCGAGGGTATGGGAACGGTCCAAACCAACGTCATGGATAGCCATGATAGCAATTCGATAGCTCGATGATGACTTTGATAATTCCGATGAAATTCAACGAGACCGGGAGCGTCATGAAGAAGCAAGGCCCTCTACCACGAAGACACCGTCATCGTCAATTTAGGCAGCACTGAGAAGATCCAAGAGAGATAAAGATTGGCGCGCGCCTTCCGAAGAAGAAGCTGCAGATCCGATTGCTCTTTTAAAGAGGTATCAAGACGTATTCGCATGGTCATACACGGATATGCCAGGCCTTGATCCAATGATCGTGGAGCATAGTTTGCCAACCAACCCTGATATGGCCCCCAAGAAGCAACGGCTAAGAAGAACTAAGCCAGAATTGTCAAAAAAGATTGAAGAAGAGGTAATGAAGCTCCTTGAAGTGGGTTTCCTCGAAGTCTCGCAATACCCACTGGGTAGCAAACATTGTGCCGGTGAAAAGAAGGATGGTCGAATACGTGTTTGTGTCGACTATCGTGACTTGAACAAAGCAAGCCCGAAAGATGATTTCCCATTACCCCACATAGATGTTCTGGTAGATAGTACTGCAGGGTTCAAACTGTTCTCTTTTATGGATGGATTCTCGGGATACAACCAAATAAAGATGAAGGAGGAAGACAAGGAAAAAACGGCGTTCATTACTCCATGGGGAACTTTCCATTATAAGGTCATGCCTTTTGGCCTGAAAAATGCTGGAGCAACTTACCAGCGAGCCATGGTTACCCTTTTTCATGACATGATGCACAAAGAAATTGAAGTATATGTTGATGACATGATCGCTAAAACCAAACATGGAGAAAACCATGTGAAGACCCTAGAGAAGCTATTTGAGCGACTTCGCCAGTTTAAGTTGCGATTGAATCCAGCGAAATGTGTGTTCGGGGCAACTTCTGGCAAATTACTTGGATTCATTGTGAGCTGTAAAGGGATAGAAGTGGACCCGTCAAAAACTAAAGCGATATTTGAGATACCTCCTCCCTCGACTGTAAAAGAAGTCCGGAGTCTCCTGGGAAGATTAAATTACATTGCGCGATTCATTTCCCAGCTTTCCGAAACTGCAAAGCCTTTCTTTAAACTTCTCAGGAAAGATGCACAAATCAAATGGGATGATGACTGCGACTGGGCGTTTGAAAATTTAAAGCGTGCACTGATGAAACCCCTGTTTTAGTACCCCGACTCAGGGACACCCTTTGACCCTCTACGTTACCATCAACAGTGAATCCCTAGGTGCAATGTTGGCACAGAAAGGACCCCATGATGGGAAGGAACGAGCCATTTACTATTTGAGTAAAAAGTTCACCACGTCAGAGCAAAACTACTCCAAATCAGAAAAAACATGCGTTGCGTTGGTATGGGTGTTGCACAGACTTCGGCAAAGATACTTTGCATTACCAAACATTCCTTGTAATCGCGAGAGTGACCCAATCAAGTATTTTGGTCGCCCAACCTTGGTGGGAAAATTGGCCAAATGGCAAATCCCGATCTCGATAATTCGACATCCAAGTGATGTCGCAAAAATCGTTAAAGGTCGGGTGATTGCGATATGTTAGCAGATTGCCCTAAAGAAGTATGCGAGGATCGTTCCCCAGATGATCGAATTTCAACAGTAGAAGAGGACACATGGACTATGTTCTTTGACGGAGCTGTAAATTTGTCAGGTTCAGGCATCGAGGCGGTCTTGATATCCCCAAATGGGCAACATTATCCTGTGGCTGCAAAATTGATGTTTCCATGCACCAACAATATAGCCGAATATGAAGCATGCATCCTCGGCTTGCAGGCGGCTATTGGAATGCAAATAACAAAACTAAAAGTGTTCGGTGACTCCGCCTTAATTATTCTCCAGACCGTGGGTGAGTGGAAGACAAGAGACGCCAAACTTGTACCCTATCACGAATACTTAGAAGAATTGGTGGGAGAATTCCAGGACGTCTCGTTTGAATACCTACCTAGAATTCATAATCAGTTCGCTGATGCGCTAGCAACGTTATCATCTATGTTACAAGTAACAGAAGGGTTAGAAGTGGAGCCTATGAAGATTGAAGTCTTGGCAAGACAAGCTCATTGCATGACTATAACTGAAGAACCCGACGGGAAACCCTGGTATTATGATATCATGAAATACGTCCAGAAGCAGTGAATTCCCTAAAGAAAGCACTCCCTCGGATCGAAAATACCTAATGAAAATGGCTTCGAGGTTCTTCGTCAGCGGTGAAAATTTGTACAAAAGATCATATGACTCAATCCTGTTAAGGTGTGTGGATGCAAATGAAGCCGCACAAATAATGCAAGAAATACATGAGGGAGTATGTGGCCTTCACATGAATGGACGTATGTTGGCCAAGAAAATAATGATATTGGGTTATTATTGGCTCCCCTTAGAGGGCGATTGTGCCCAACACGTGCGAAGTTGTCATCGTTGTCAGATTCACGGGGACAAGATAAATGTCCCTCCAACTGAATTGCATCAGTTATCTGAGCCGTGGCCATTTTCAATGTGGGGCATCGATGTAATTGGCCCAATCAATCCGAAGGCATCAAACGGGCATCAGTTCATTTTGGTCGCAATCGATTACTTCTCAAAATGGATCGAGGCCGCATCCTATGCAAGCGTAACTGCACGAAACGTTATGAAGTTCATCAAACGTGACATAATCGCCCGTTATGGCGTACCGGAAGCTATCGTCACCGACAATGGGTCAAACCGAACAACAAGTTGATTGATCAATTGTTTTCGAGTTCAAAATCCAACATCCGAACT
This sequence comes from Eucalyptus paniculata subsp. matutina, assembly GCA_017140255.1. NCBI lineage: Eukaryota > Viridiplantae > Streptophyta > Magnoliopsida > Myrtales > Myrtaceae > Eucalyptus > Eucalyptus paniculata. The sequence goes on along the minus strand of CM029436.1, from coordinate 45,558,255 downwards.
CGTCCCTTATCGTCCACAAATGAATGGAGCCGTGGAAGCCGCCAACAAGAACATCAAGAGAATCCTATCCAAGACAGCTGAAAACTACCGCGACTAGCATGAGAGGTTGCCCTTCGCACTAACAGCATATCGAACTTCGATTCGAACTTCCACTGGGGCAACGCCTTTTTCCTTGGTTTACGGCATGGAGGCGGTTTTGCCCGTGGAAGTAGAAGTCCCTTCCCTGCGAATTTTATCCCAAGCAGGATTGTCCAAGGAAGAATGGACACAACAAAGGCTTGAGCAACTGAATATGATCGACGAAAACGATCGAAAGCCTTTCGTCATGGTCGTGTTACCAACGAGAGGGTAGCTCGATCGTTCAATCAAAAGGTGCGACCCAAGCACTTTGAGGTAAACGAGCTAGTCTTGAGAAAGACACGCCAATCTTTCCGAGCCCGGAGGCAAGTTCGCCCCAAATTACAAGGGTCCTTATGTAATAAAGAAGATACTCCCGGAGGAGCCTTGATCCTAACCGAGATGGATGGGCGAGAATTCTCTAAACCAGTTAATTCCGATGCTTTGTGAAAAAGTACTACCCTTGAAAGATGTTCATTGCCTGGCATTGCCAAGCACTTCTCTATTAGAATGAAAATGCCTATGCACCTTTATATATGAGTGATGTATTTCCACCATCATAAAAAAGTGTGTGTTTGGTTGACTCGATGAAGAAAAATGAATGATAATCACCAGCATTTAAAGAAGTGTTGAAAATCAAATAGCAAATTCGATGGCATAACTTGAGCAAATCGACATTACCCAGGCAGACTCGTAAGAGTAATCCATGTCAATTTCGCCCAACTCGGTGTAAAGGACGCGTCATTCAAGAACCGGTCTAGTTAGAAGGAACCTTCTGTCCCAATCAACAATCTTGGAATTTAGAAGCTTCACTCCAAACGCATATTCTCGCAAGAAGTAATTGCCACAAGAGAATTGGAGGTTTTGATTGTTCATCTCAGATTCCATAGAAGCTTGAAGTACATGACTTTGCTCAATGCTGCTAATGGTCATATAGTCAAAGACATAAGAAAATTCCACAGAAGGAAGGCGTTGAAGATAAATCGACAACCATTAATCATGCATACATGGTCACAAATGAAGAGGGCCAATCAAAAGAGACATTAAACTGTGTCAAAAACAAAAGGCCGTCATTGACATACAAAGATCCCTAGGAGTCAACAAATACAAACTTTGGAGAAGAGTAATTTGGTATCGTTTCCAATACTCCCGTCTCGAAATCACTTTTGACATATTTTCTCCTATTGAGGAAGCATAGGATTCAAGAAACAAGCTCAATGGTTAATTTGGGCAAATCAAATGATCCATATCGATTTACCTAACTTGGTATGAAGGGACGTGTCGTCCAGGAGCCGGTTCGGTTAAATAAAAAAAGCAGCGCCCTATGAACACCGTCGGCACCTTTAGCCGAGTGGTATCCGGGAAGAAGCGAAAAGGTCCGAAGTCGGGGGTTCGAATCCCCGACGCGGCAGTTAGCCGCTTGGTAAAAAAATAATAATTTTTTTTTTTTTGCTTCTCTTGCACTTGCAAATTACGAGAGAACAGGTGACTTAACGAAGCAAAAGACATAGGACTTCGTGTCCCACTTGCACTTCAAGTCCATCCAATTATCTGCAAACCAGTGAAGGGTAATTCGGTATCGTTTCCATTACTCCCACTATCTGAACTCGCTTTTGACGTATTTTCCCTATTGACAGGAAACATTAGGAATCAAAAAGCAAACTTGATGGTCAATATTGGCCAAATGAGGTTCGTGGAAATGACCCGCATCAAATTCACCTAGCTTCGTGTAAAAGGACGCGTCATCCAGGAGCCAATTCAGAGAATAATCGACCTAACGAAGCAAGGGACATAGGACTTCATGTCCCCCTCTCACTTCAGGATCACCTGACTGTCAAAAGCAAGGATAACAAATCAACGAAAAGCATGTCTTGTTGCAAGATCACTTGACTATCAAAAACAAGGATAATAAATCAATGAGAGGCATGACAAACTCTCCTAAATGAAATGGCGTCCTGAGTAATCGTCAAAGCAAATGACAGAAAATCTTCAGGCCTCAACTGACATTTTGATTTTGGCTAGACTACTTGATTTACTTGTACATCTTCTCTTCTACGGGGGCAAAAACAGAGATGCCCGATCGAATTCCCAATCATCGGCTGATCATTCATGTGTCATATCCCTAATCAATAGGGACAACTGGCGACACCCATTTGCGAATAACCCTTTTGATATTCAAAATCTAACATATTTGGAAACACCATTATGTTAGCCCCTAAAGTTGTCCATAGGGTCTTTTTTGAGTCAAAACCATTCATTTGTTTTGAGAGTTCAAACTCCATCATATTCGAAATGTTGCATGTCATTTCCAAATAAATTCTGCATGATGATTTTGCCTGTCTAAGTCACTGATTCCACTGAGGATTATTAGAAAAGACAGCTAAGTGAAAAATACAAGATTGATTGAGCATGCTGGGTGAGGTACGTCAGAATGATGAAAGGCAAGCCATATCCTACACACAATCCCCCCCATCTATACACTTGTGAGATGAGTGCATAAGATTCCATGACTGCAGGGTAAAGAGTTCTCTCGCGAATGGTACGATAACCAAAATAGTGAGAGGCATTTCATTGCTCACCCCTTTGAGCTCCTTACATTGGTGAAGCTTCTCTCATATCCTCGTCAAGAACCACCCCACACCGAGATCGAGAGGCAAAGCAGCATCACAAGGTGAGAAGAGAGATAGAAATTTTCTTGCTTGCACTTGCATCAATCTTTGAGTGTCTTTATTGCATATGAACACTGCGTTAATTTAAGTGCCCTAGAGTCATGAAGAGCAATTCTTTCTTTATGCACTCGTATCCATTGTACAACCCAAGCAAGTCTGTAATTTTACCTCACATTGAGACAAAGCGAAGTTATTGCCATAGCCTAAAGCGCTGGCTGAAGAAGAAGATTCAAGAGTCTAAACAATGGTGCTTCGATTGAACTTGCCTAGATCAGTTCCTCAAGCAACAAAACAAAAAAAACTAGGGGCATAAAAAAGCGGTGTACCTGGTAAAAGCAAGGTCAAATGCCCATAAATGAAGAACTGAATAAAAAAAATAGGAGCATGAAAAAGCGCAGTGTGCCTGGTAAAAGCAAGGCCAATGCCCTCCGTCAAAAATACAGCCAAGAAAAGTTGCTATTGTGGTCCATAGAACCTCCATCGACAAGAAAGACTAGTGACAAATGCCAAGACAGGTCACCAACTCTCACCCTCTTACATGTGAGCCAAGTCTACGTTACATCCCCATTGTAAAAAGTCTCTTCAGACTAGGGGCACTTCAATTAACGTAGGATTTCATATGTGCATAAGCATCGCTCGAAGAAGTACAAGCAAGATTACTCTATCTCTTTTCATAGGGTTCTTGACTTGTAAACCCGGAGATGATCGTGCGGCACTTCGTTCATGAGCCTTGACCTCGACGGTCCCATTTGATGAGCTATTGACCAAGTCTTCATCACAATTTCAACAAAGACCTCTCACATTGGTAAAATCGTATCATTTGTGAGAATACTCGAACCCTCGCTGACATGATGACAGTGAGAAGTGTGGTCCTTATAAATCCTGCATCAATGGTTAGGACAGCCTTTTCCATGAGAGAGAGTGGAAAGTCCTTTCGAATCGAAAGTCCCTCATCGGCATGCTCAAGACATCTACATTTGGAATAAAGGTTGTCTTTCAAAATCTTCCCCAGTGGAATTCGAATGATACAAAGCAGACAAAGTTGTCATGCATGAATCTCATTTGAACTCATGAATTTACAACACATACAATCATGTGTGTATATTGTGCAAATAGCAGACATACTCTTAGAGATCAGAGATATTGCCAGGTAAGCATATTTCTATCCCCTTGTCTTTGAGTACTCACCACTTGCCTGGTACTCCCTCTTATCGACACTCGACCCGTACGAGTTGTCCCAGAGTATCGATACTTGTGATCATTCAGGTATCTCCAAAGAGTTTGTACTTGTGATCGTCCAGGTACCCCTTCGATACTTGTGATCATCCAGGTATCCCCAAAGAGTTTGTACCTATGATCGTCCAGGTACCCCTTCGATACTTGTGATCATCCAGGTATCTCCAAAGAGTTTGTACCTGTGATCGTCCAGGTACCCCTTCGATACTTGTGATCATCCAAGTATCCCCAAAGAGTTTGTACCTGTGATCGTCCAGGTACCCCTTCGATACTTGTGATCATCCAAGTATCCCCCAAGAGTTTGTACTTGTGATCATCCAAGTACTATCTCCCAACAAACAGATGCCCTGAGAAAGGTCGGCGCATCTCCCGTCAAGGCGACCGAAGAAAGGTTCGGGTCCTAGACAAAACAACTTATTGCTCTAACAGGCGACCGAAGAAAGGTTCGGGTCCTGGAAAAGCAATTCCCCGTTAAGGCGACCGAAGAGAGGTTCGGGTCCTAGACAAACCAACTTATTGCTCTAACAGGCGACCGAAGAAAGGTTCGGGTCCTGAGAAGGCAATTCCCCGTCAAGGCGGCCGAAGAAAGGTTCGGGTCCTAGACAAATCACTTATTGCTCCAATAGGCGACTGAAGAATGGTTCGGGTCCTAGAGAAGCAATCTCCTTATGCAACAGGTAAGATGACGCCTTGATACTTGCCAAAACTCGGGGTTCACACCCTATCTCACTCACTCTCGGTAAGTAACTACAGGTATCTTCTTATCTGTCTTAGTATATGCAATGTTATATTGCTCATTTTCTGCATAGGACACTAGGTCCTAAATATCATATAATCTATTGCATATGTATAGACAAAATTTAGGTATCGGTTTATCTTTGAATGCAACCTCTCGCGAACTCACCTTCAAAGAGGAGCACTGTTGATACCTAAAAATTTAATTAGGTTATTAATTTGGCTTTAGTTTCTTTATTTATGTATTTTTCCTTTTTTTAGATAATAAACAAAGCAAATAACAAAAACAACAAAAAAACAAATAAGAAGCAGCCCAGCCCCCTCTTCTTTTTCTTTTCTTTCCCACGTAGGCCCGGGGCCCGCTTTTTCCCCCAGCCCAGCCCCCTCTCTCTTCTCCTCTTCTTCTTCCTTCTTCCCCTTTCTTCCCCCTACGCCTCTGCAACTCACGCAACCTATGGCCGAGGAGGGTAGGCCGACGTCGGCCGAAGATGACAGATCTCAGGCGCCATTAATGGCTGCCTTCAATGCCGAGCACGCTTTGTTGGAGGAGCGAGGATGGGACGCCGATTCGGCCATGGGCGTTCGTTCGGCATGCGAAGACCGGAGGCCGAATCCCCGTCGACCGGCCGCCCCCTCTCCTATAAATAGCGAAGCACCACCTCCGTCGAAGGACACGGCGAACTCGGAGATCTTCCCTTGAGAGACTTCAGGGGAGAATCAAAGAGCGAGCACGCGAGAGATCGGGTCGCGAAGCTCGAACGACCTCCCTCCGAGAGACTTCGGGGGAGGCCGACGGCAAGCGAACCCGAAGAGAGAGGGTCAAGGTCCAGATCTGAAGATCTGAGGGCGAGGGTCTGCGGAAGGGCCAGATCTAAACCGATCTAAGAGACGACGCTGCTTCACCGAGCCATCACAGCCCCGACGCCGACCAGCAAAGCCCCCGCGCCGTGTTCCCTCTACGAACAGGTATTAACCACCGCCCGCCGTTGCTTTTTTACCCGAAACCCTGGTCGCCGCCCCTGCCCATCACCGATTGCATTGTCGCCATCGCCTCCTGCTGGAAACCCTAGTCGCGTCTGCCAATCCCCCCCCCCCCCCGACGAAAGCCTCGCTTGCTGCTGCTCTACCGCGACGTTGCCCTCGTCGAACGGCTTGCCGTTCAATGCAACACCATCCCCGTCAGACGGCTAGCTGCTGTCCTCGAGCCCGTCGTCGCCATCATCGTCGTCGTCGACCGCCCAGTAGCTCCTCGGCCACCCTCGTCAGTGCCGCGAAGACACGGGCAAGAAGAGGGGCGCCTGTCGGGTCCAAACCGGGTAGGGTTTGCCCCCTTCCCCCCAATCGGGTCGGACCCGGATTGGGCGTCCGGGTAGGGTTTCCCCCGTTTTGGGCCTGCGTGTGTGGGCCGGCTAATCCTTGGGTTGGTTTTTCTTAATGAAGATGGGCCAAATCAGTGGGCTCTGCTTGTGTTAAAAAAATAAAAATAAAGAAAAGGACCAAAAAAATCCGAGTCGGGCCCGCAACGCGGGCCCAAATGGATGACCCGGGTCGGACCCAACCCAGGATCCGACCCGGTTCGTTTTTTTACATTATAATATAATATAATATTTTAAAAATAATGAAAAATAATTTATTTTCCAAAAATATTAAAAAATATTTTATTTTCCGAAAAAAAAAATCAAAAATATTTTATATTTTCCAAAAAATGCCAAAAATCCAAAAAATGCCAAAAATCCAAAAAAGCCAAAAATTCATGAAAAAGCCCAAAAAAATTAGAAAAAGACCTAGAAAATGTTTTTCCTCCCAAAAATGCATGGAAAATCCCTCGAACATCCAAAAAACCTCAGGGTTTAAACAAGATTAGGTGCCGAAAGGGCATTAGTGATTAACTAGTGTAATCAAGTCCCCGACCCTAATTTCTCTGGTTGGTAGGAGTGAGTATTTCTCCCGATACTTCACTTGGGTTTCTAATCAACCCACCCCAAATCGATTAGTGGCGACTCCATTTTAAAAATTGATTCACAGGTTAAAAATTTAGACTATTAAAGTCATGAGTTGGTGGACTTGGGAGAGTCCGGGCATAACTAATCCCAGCCGAGCCATTAGCCTCCTTAGGCGTCCGTACCCGATCGCGGGCGCTGAAAAAAAAGAGGTCGCAGGTGTTTAATTAAGTTAAAGTGTGTTTAGTTTAAAGTTAAATATGTTTATATTAATATAAGCTTTAATGTGACTTAAATGAATTTTTTGATTTATTTAAGTATTCCGAAATTATTAAATAATTTAATAATATATATTTATTCGAAATTTTTAAAATATTATTATTTAAATAAATTTCGAAATAAAATTAATTATTTAATAAATTCCGAAAATTATCTCGAGACCGTATTTGCTCAGAATTTCGTGTTGATCATTGCTGTGTATTCGGATTTTGAAATTGATGGTTGGATATTATAAATTGAGTGTAGATTGTGAAAAATATGGATATTATTATTTAATTAATTTTCGGAATAAATTTAATTATTTATTAAAAGTTGAAAATTTTGTCGGGACCTTATTCTCTCAAAATTTCGTGCTGATCGCTTGTTGTCATTTAGAATTTGAGTTTGGTGAATGGATGTGGCAAATTGAGTGTTAATTGTAATAAATAAGGATTTTATTCATAAAGACTCAAGTGTCAGGTTTTGATGCAAAAATTGGATTTTAATGATTATATTAAATAGTGGGGTTTGAAAAAGTAAGATATTGGCTTTTTGATTCGAAATTAGCGTGTCCTTACACACGTGAGTAATTTCTGGAATATTTTTAATATGAAAAAAAATGGCCGGGATCATTATTTTAAGTGGAAGTATTGAGTGAAATGTAAAGTGTCCTGGGGCCGAGTATGATTTGATTGTGTGATAATTAAGAGGTATCGTCCTGAGCTGTTGAGTCGGACTTGCCCCTATATGGGATGCCCACGCGGGGGTTGCGGGTCGCAGTAGATTCTGGGCCCATGCTCATTCGGGAATGCCGTTGATGTATTGACGAAGCCGTGCTCCAAGGTGGGGAGACGATGCCTGGCTATGTGCCAGTAGATAGCCGAACTGCGAGTAGGCTATGCCTCTGTGTGGCAGTGAATATCAATTGGGACGCATGTTGAGTGTTATTGATGGGTCGGATTATGGGACGAAATTGTGTGATATGGTATGGGACGTGTCGTAACAGTTTTGTCTTATAATCTGGACTCCTGTGGTCATTTGAAATATTGTTGGCGTTCCAGTTGTTTAAGTCCTTATTGAGTGATTTGAATTGTGCTAATCTGCAGGAAGGAACTGATGCGAGGTAAGTCTTTTGTGTGATGTGGTTAGGCCACCCGAGGTGTATTTTCTTTCTAATATGAGTTTATGGGGTTGAACTTGCTGAGATATTGTCTCATCCCAATTTGGGGATTACAATTTCAGGTCCCTGGTGGATGGAGCGGCTAGATAGCCTTGAGTTGGCCTTGAGGAGTTGCAGAGGTGAAGTTATAAGGATTGGAGAACGTGTCCGACTTGTAGGTCATAGGACAGTTCCTTTTTAAAAGCCGATCTTTTGTAGACTTTTGGCTGTAGGCTTCTGTTTGTAATTTTGTTGAATTATGAAAGTATTATGTTGTGGTTTTGCTTTCTACTTTTCTATCCCGTATTTCATTGTCAGAGGTTTTATAATACGTTCCGCTTGCGCAATAATAAATGAATGGGGTCGGCGACACTACATGGGAATGTCGCATTTGCATGACTATGGTGGGATGTTGGCGCGCTTGAGGTTCGGGGCGTGACATTATGTATTTTGGAACAAGAAATTACGCTCTCTCAGTTTTTCACGTTCTCTCAAGAAGTTACGTCTTGTCACATTGCTCTCTCCCGAAGAACAGTTTATCCTCTGAAGAATAGCGTGGATTCTTTCTCTTTGATTCGTAACACCGGGGTTTAGTCTGTGGAAACAAGGTACGTTCGTTTATGTGATGTGTCTTAGGATCGGTGATTCATGAATTTCTTGGGCTCGCTTCCGCTACGTTTGTGTTCGATTCTGTGTCAAATCACTGTTTTGGGGATCTATTTCCTGAATCTCTTCCCTACAACTACTATCATCATCTAGGGAGTAAACCATATGTTTTAAACTGGGGTCACGTTAGCTCATTCAATATCTGTCTTTGCATGAATCTGAAATTAGAGTGGAGTACAGGGAGGACTTTGGGTGAAGAGTTGAGGCAAGCTGATGCTGTGGTTCTTATGGATGCATGCGGTCGGCCTGTTACCCTTCTTTGATTCAGTAACAATCCTAGTTATAGTGGTGGGCTGCAAACTAGATTTGAGAGATGAGAATTGACTCCTTAACTTGGACCACGTGGGGATGCCGATAATGCTGCAAGATGCTGCAAGTCCGAGGAGATCGAAACTTGTATCGAGTGTTTGGCTTGCAATCTATTTTAGGTTTGTATGAATGCTCAGCTCTCCTGTATTAGTTATAACGATCCAATAATGTTCTATCCTTGTCGAGAATTTTCTCCCTGTAAATCCTAGAGGCTTTCTCCTATGCACAAAGGGTTGTTCTTCATCCAATCAGCCCACTATTTGATCTGAAGAGCGAGCTCTAAAGCCTTGTTTCGTCGAAACCTTGGAGTGGATTTTCATTCTCTGCGATCGTGATAGAGATGGTATAACATCTCAGATTTTCATTTTTGTTTTCAATTAAAATAATCGGGCATTTCATCGACGCGCCTATAAGGCTGTTCTCAGAGTTGATCACTCTTGAAATAATTAGATTATTTGGGAAGCCATTAAGGAATTTTACCGCAATAAACATGAGAATTCGACTAAGAATCGGCTACTCGACCGTGCTCATCTTTATAGGCTATAAAAACACAGTTAAAAATCGATTAGAGATCAAAAATAGGTCGGTTCGACTAAGAAATGTGGCTAAACGTGGGTGACTCCACTAAATGAAAAATTCTCGTCGACTGGCACTAGATTGATTTTTCTATCGTTTTAGCACCCGGTGTCCGGCACTAGATTGATTTTTCAAAAATCGTTTTAGCACCCAAATGTCCTTAGTCTAAGAAGATTTTATTGCAAAATATTTGAATTCTCAAGATTTTCATAATTGGGACGACAACAATTTGATCGAGAGATTTTATAAAGGCCAAATGTGTCAAATAGGTTCTGATTCTTTGTGACTCGAAAAAAATCGACAACGTGTTTTCATATGTCTTGATTTCGAATCAAAAAAAGAATCAAAATTTCTAAAACCTTTTGCTCAACGTTGTCTTTGGTTCGTTCTTCCGGTTCGTTCTCTCCACAACAACGACGACGACGACTCGTCTTGCTTCTTCATCGTTGAAGCTGCCCGTCAAGGTGAGTTCCCATCACTCATAGGACCCGTTCATCGTCTGCTTGGGTCACACTAAAAACGCACTAGAGTGAAATTAACCGTGAATTTGAAACCGATTTCTTTCTTAGGAATGTTCTTGTATTACAGAAATTGAAAGTGCTGTCATGTCACAAATCCTTTTAGGAATGTCGATTGTATTCTTATCTAAGAAGATTTTATGCCTTGACCTTGTTCATGGCGGTCGAGTGCTTTAAAACGAGACTTTTTGGGTAAAAGTTGTCATGGTTTTGTTTGGGGTGTATAGATTCCAAAAATTAGGGACCGTTTTTTATTGCATAATTGGGATGTAAGAGGGATCAATTGGTGAGGAAAAAAAATATCAATTTGATCATTGAGGTGTTAATTGATTTTATAATTGCCAAATTGGATTGAATCAAGAAAAAGATTAAAATAATGTTTTTATTTTTATCTAATTGAAAGATAATTTCCTCCCCACCACCTAATTTAGGCATATTTTGGACCATTTTAACTATTTAATAAAAATTGATTAGTTAATATTTTTATTACTTAGTATAAATATAATTAATCAATGAGGGGTTTATGAGAATTCAATATCAAATTTATATTTATCTAAAAAGGTAATTAAAAAAAGAATTGGGAGCTTGGGTGGCTGAATTTGGTCCATGGAAGGCAGCTAGTGGTGGAGGTTGGTCAAGGGGACCATTGAGGAGAAAATAAGGCTTGTAACCCCCCATTGTCCCCTTATCTCTTCCCTCTCTCCCTCAAGCTGCCGTCCACAGCCCTTCATGCCTCTTGTTTTTGCTGTTTGACGCCCTCAACCAGCAAGGAGACTAGCCGAGCCAGCCTCCACCATCCCGAACTACACGATGTTGCCGCCATTTACCGTTTCGCCTCACCCACGTGCATGTGCGCCCTCCGCCCTGCAGCGTGCATCCCCGCCATTTTAGACCTCCATTCTCACTTCAGCCTCGGTCCTAGGTGTTGTTCCAACCAACTCAGGCCGCCGTGCACCACCATTTCGCCGTTGTTCAGCTTGCCTAGGCCACTGCAGTTCCGCCGGTCTTGTCTCACCTTAGCTAGCACCAAATCAGCCACCGACTAGCCAAGAATAGAGAGCAAGTTAATGGGTTTCTAGCAACCTTCGAGGCTTGTTTTGAGAATGTTCCCGGATCCAAAAGCTAGGCTTGCTTTGGAGAAGATTTTCCCTCGCGGCGTTCCCATCGATTTGAACCAATCGGATTGCAAACAAGTGAGTTTAACTCACTAATCCTCGTTTAGGAAGTTAATTATGCTTAAGGGTGGATTAGTTTAGACTAAGCTAGGATTAGATAGATAGTTAGAACGGTTTAATGAATTTAATTAATTATCAATGCATGTTAGGTTGATAGTTAGTGTAATTAGAGCCTAGACAAGCTCTAGTGTTTAACTAGAGTAGTTCGGTAATTTTCCAAATCTGTCTCGGCTTCCAATTAGGCTTTCCCGGGCCTAAGTTGCATTTATTGCATTTAATAATTATTTTCCGTAATTATTTAATTAATTAATTATTTTCCGGAAATTAGACTGCGAGATATTCGGTGAATGGAATTTTGTGCTGATTACAGTGGTATATTTTGTTTATTTAATTGACTGCTGAATTTGTGAGAATTGAAGGTGATTTGTGGTTGGAGATATTTTATCCCGAAATTAATTAATTTCAGTAATTAATTAGAAAATCATCAGGCATTGGTTTACAGCATCAAAAATATGTTATGAGCTGTTGAAACTGATGGAATATTCAAAAGTGAAATTATTATATTTTTGATAAGGTTGATCGTGTACCAACACATTGCTATTTTATTGGAAATGATGAAAATATTGAATTGGTTGTGTGATTGGGATGATATTAGCCTACGTGTGATATGTCAACTTAGTAGAGAGTAGTATACTAGTATATTATATCGTTTACGGGTGATATGTTAGCTTAGTAGAGAGCAGTATATCTTATCAACTTAGATTGAGCATTATCGGTGTATTATATCAATCTACGAGCGATATGGCAGCTTAACAGAGAGTAGTATACCCGATCATCTCATAAGCAAGCTATACTATCTATTTATCAGCTTAGCAATGAGTAATTCTAATATGAATGAACTTTATAATTAGTATGAGAAGAGTCGACCAAGAAATGGTCGAGATTACATGTAATTGACTAGGTCGATTAATCAATGATTTGATCTAATGTTATAGGTTCACTATGATACTTAAATTGGTACTAACAAGCTTCTCTCCTACTTGGTCAATATTTCTTGATTTGGAAATTGTTTGATAATCTCATTTAACTTTCTCCTTTGGAAATTGGAATACCAATCTTCCTTTAAGTTTCCGTGGCTGCTGAGATGCTAGCGGGAATGATCTTGGCATGTTTGCACTAAGTTGAAGAAAATAACATATGATTGTATCATATAATTTGCATATTTTCTAATGTAAATGAGTGTGAATTTACCCGTTGGGTGAAATTGTTTAGGCTTTAATACAATTATAACTAGTTATATATATAACTCAAAAGTTACGTTTGACAGTTAAGATAAAATTCAGGATAAGATAAAATTATCTTGTCTTACATTTTATATATGTTCAAGATAGGATAAAGTTGGATATATAGGGAATATAGATTAGATAAAATTATCCCATGAGGAGGTGAGATAAAAGTATAAAGGATCTTTAATAGTTATCTTACCAAAAAAAAAATATTTGAATTCTAATATTAGAAATTCAAAATAACAAAAAATAACAATTTAGTTATTTTAATTGTATCTTATTTTTATTTTTTTATTTATATATTTTATAATACAAATTCAATATATAAATATAAATTACATATTTTAGCTATTTTAGTATTTTAGGTATATTAGTATGGTTTACTATTTAATAAATTTTTATTAGAGAATGATGGAACGAAAGAAAGAAATAAAAAAAGAAATTAATTTAAAAAGAGGAAAATAAATAAAAAATGTAAATAAAAAAAGTAGGTAAGAGTGCCAGAGATTTTTATCATCTCTGTTACATTTATACTAATATGTTGTTTATACCAAATATTGTACGTGATATGATGTGAATATATCTAATATTACAATTACAATACAATAGATATGATATAGTGAAATTCTAGGAATTTATATCTTATCATATCCAGTCTAATCCTAATTAGAAATTCGAATGACCAAACACAATGAAAGAGGTTAGTAATCGAATCAAGTGAATTAGACATTGATTTTACACATACAATTATTAGTATGGGCTGTACTTTGCGAATCACTATGCTTTCTTTTGTTGGGTTAGAAATTATCTCTATAAAAAGAAGTTAAGCGATTCATTATATATATATGAAAATATGTTCAACATATAAAATTTTAATTTGTTAATTGTACGTCGCAATCTTGTCGTGGTACCATATGGAATGCTACATCATTTTGTGCAGTGGTGAATTGCTTTCTACACACACACACACACACACACACACACATATATATATATATATATAAAAGTTGATGACACAAAAAAGATAAACATCATATAAAAAGTTGGTATTATGTTTGGATTGAATTTTACTTTTTATTTTTGCTTAATTTAAATTTTCCAGCTCATACACTTAGACTTTTTCAAATCCGAAACTTTTGAACTTTCATCGCACTTAAATGTTGACACGTAACTATACATTTTTAAGATGTTTTAATTTTTGAATAATGTCTTATATTTTAACGGGAAGTTTCTGCCTTTATTTAAGTCTAAACAAACTAAAATAAAGAAAAGACAAGAAACAGGAGTTGGTTCTATCATTGACAATCTGGATACTTTTCGTTTAAGATAACATGTAGAGATAACTACATGAAAAAACACATGAAAACCCAAGCAAAATATTGAAATAGTTTGAAAGTAGAAAGTAGGTGTTGAAACCTCTTCATTTTAATCTATGTTGCTTTCTTTTTGAGCAATTATGAGCCGAGCAGGCAAAATTTGTAAATAAAGAATATTCTTCGGAGTCAATTACTATATTTTGTTCTCATCACAGTCAATTACTTTTGCCACATATAAAAAGAGCGAAATTCTTGTTCAAACAAAAAAAGTAGTGCCCGACAAGTTTGAACAAATCAAAGTACCTTGAACATGGTGACCGACGGGACATTGACATGAGGAGAGACGTGTTTTTGAAAAATTGAATTACAGGATTGCAACAAAATCGGGGAACTGAGCTAGCCTGTGATAAGAGACGTGTTATTGAAAAATTGAATTAAAACTTGCAAATTAATTGCGAACTATAATACATTGTAAAAGTATCGATTGGCCATGTTACGTTGCATCTATCTTATAATCAGTGCATAAAATTCATTTTTCACTTTATAAATGCAATCCTTCGTGAAGTTTGGTTTCTCCCATCTTGCTTCTTGCTTGGCCGAGGATTGCATTTGCAATGCAGGTGGTGTTTTGAATAAGGAAGATATGTAACTCAAGCCAAGGAAAGAACAACGAAATTCAGCCAGCACAAGATAGGAAATGTGAATTTGGCCATAAGATAAGAAAGGAAAAAGCAAAGGAAAATTCAGCTGGAAATAATATAGAAAAGTGAGTTTTATTTCAATCCTATGAATGCACAAAATTAGGCGATAGGGACTTAAATTTTCCGGCCACAAGAATAATGCAAATGGGGCCATAATATCATGCAAAATTCGGTCAAGTATAGAGCAGGGGCGCACTCGATTGGATAGTGGTGCAAGTACAAAGGCCTAGACGTGAACAATTCTTGGGTCTAAACCAAGGTTGATCTGTGAAGAAATTCGGCTAGCGTCCACAGTAATGTCAAGGTAAACACCAGAGATTTATGTGTTGAGTGTGTAATAGAAACCTCATACCTACACTTGGGAAAAAGCCTAATACCTATACCCGAAAACATCGTCAAGAAAGAGCCCAAGTTAAGTTCATCAATATAATAATTGACCCACTTTCACTCAAAAGTATAAATTAATAAGTTATGGGTAACTAAAATATATTAACTGCTCAATACCACACAAATTCTTTGATTTAAGATTTTTCTAACATAACTCACTCACACGTGCATCTTAACATTATACATTTATTTCACACGTGCATCCTGACATTATACTTTTATTTCACCGTTCAATTTTCTTGTATGAGTATACTAATGTTCTCTCTTGGATTCATCTGAGTAAGCCCAATACGCGTTCATGACCCAATACAAAAATATGGAGTTTTTTCAACACCATTTTCTTGCATCGATTTTAGGCATTACTCATTGATTTATTTACTATTATTTTTTATTTTCATCATTTAATTTGTTTCTTATTCACATAATGGATCTTTAGTTGGTATATTACAAGAGGTGAGCAGTTTAGGGTTCAGTCCATATTTTATTTAAATCAAGATACTCATCAGAACCAGTTCCTAATTTTTGGAACATGAAATCAATTTACATCCTAAAATCTAGAACTTATCATGTTAAATTTCAAAGTCATTTTCTGGATTTACTCGGAACTGAAAAAACAAACTTCCATTCTTAAACATTCAGACATTGCGTATAAGCTCCCGACGTTATGGCTAACAAAATCAAGTCTCCGTTTCTTTAATTTTTCGAATAAATTTATCAGAATCCCAGCCTGCAGGAATTCTATCAATAGAATATAAGGTTAGCACTCTTTCAGCAGCTGTCAAGAGCCACGTCCAAAGAGAAGGCGTGCTCAAGACTCATCACATCACTCGCAAAGTAAACAAAGAAGAGAAGTCCCATCAAAAGTGGGAAGCCTATTTTTCCGATGGGCCATCCAGGAGATCACATCAAATCTAAAGAACATTTAGAGCAAACCGTGTTTAGTCTGCACTAATCCACCTTAGTTCCCTTATTTCTGTGTCAGGCAACAGCAATATTCAATGAAACCAGGAACGGAAGCTGTACATAGATCTCTGTCCTCCACATCAGAACGTGGTCAAAGAGTGCCATAAAATGACAGCCAATATATTCATCAAATGACTGAAGCTGTTCCTGATTTCTATTTTAGGGTTTTGTAAGTTTTTGGTCCGATCCAGTTCCTACCTAAAACCTAAAAACTGGGAATCAAACCACAGAGTAGATATTCTTTAAAAAAAAAAAAGGAATTGAAAATTGGATCAAATCTCATTGGAAAATGGAACCAAAACCAGTGGTTAATTCCTGGTTTTACCTGGAAACATGCTCACACCTAGATATTACACAAAATGTTAAATATATATATGTATATATATATTATTTAGGTATTTATTGTATTATATTAATATGAGTGGTTAAATTTTTGTTGCTAGCTTAACATTATCGTTTTTAGAATTTATTTACTATCATTTAGATTAAGCAATATGCATTTATTAGATTAGCGTACATTTATTTTTCATATATAGCTCACGAGATTTTGTTTTGAACCTTTATAATAGTCAATTTATAGTACTGCTTGATAGGGTTTGTGTCCATACATGAGAACTAATCAAGTCGCATGTTCGCATTTCAAAATAAAATATCAAAAATAGTAAAACAATAAGCATAATAATAATATCACTTGTCATCATCATCATTATTGATAAATTATTATTATAAGGAGAAGAGAAACTCACAAAGACAAACATAACCTTTTGCCCTTTATAAAATTGGGTCAATTCCAAAAATAACTCTATATTTTAGGTCCACTCTCAAATCTGCCCTAAACTTATTTTTGTCTACCAAAATACCCCAAATTTTTGGTCTAGTCCCAAATTTGCCCCAAACTTTTTTTTTTGTCTTAGAAAAAACCCCAAATTTCAAGTATAGTCCCAATCCGCCATGAAATTTTCTTTTGTCTCATAAAAAATCCCAAACTTTGGGTCTAATCCCAAATCTACCCCAATTTTTTTCGTCAAAAACAAAATCATCAATTTTTACTATAGTCATAAATTTGCTCCCGTTAACCCTCTATCCAAAAGTCACGGTTAGTAGTCCCTAGTTTTTTATTTATTTATTTATTTATCCTAGAATGGTTTTATTTTGAAGATAATTTTCCATGTCACCTTATAGATGTGTATTTATTATTTTGTGGAAATGCCACGTTATGTTGAGATTGGATCACGCGATAGATTTGAGAATATACTAAAAGTTGGTGATTTTTTTTTGGGTACAAACATAGGGTAAAACTCTAATTTGGTAACTCATCAATTGTTATGTGCCATTTAAATTAACAATTTGACAACATATGATAAATTTATTACAAGTGTATTAATTTAGGATTTTTAGTACTTAACAAATTAGTTTGAGATAAATTTATCATACATATATTAGTTTGATGTTTTTTATGATTAAAAAATTAGCCATCAAAAAATTAATTTTTGATAAATTTATTATAGGTGTACTGGTTTGGGGTTTTCCAATATATTAAGTTATTAACCCCTTTTTTAAACAAAATAAAATTTAGGATAAATTTGGGATTGGACTTAAAGTTTAGGATTTTTTTTAGACAAGAAAAGTTCAAGATGGATTTGAGATTTGGATTTAAAGTTTGGGATTTTTTGAGATAAAAAAGCTCATAACAGATTTAGGTCTTGACTTAAAGTTTGAGGTTTTTTTTTGGAATTGGCCCTTATAAAATTAGATGACCCACGACCTTAAAATTATGAAAATAAGGCAACACGTTCGGCCCACGGCTCAATTAAGGGTCCCACACGCCGACACACGTGGCATGTTGTGCTGACTCGTAAAATGCACATTTCCAAACACGCCGTCGTTTTCTAGGAACCCAAAATCCAATGAACCAGATTAATTGCATCACATTTGGTACGTCCAGACATGAACTGAAATAAAATAGGAAAAAGACATTATAAATCCGACAAACATTTTACGAATGGTAAAATCATATGTTTAGTGCAATTTGAGATATGGTAAAAGGAGCTTCTCACTTCTTAGCACGATCTTTCACTATATTTATATTTTATCGCTTGAACTCTCTCGTCAACAACGTGTCAAACTTGCTCCATAACTTGCTCGTGCCTATGAATTATATAAAAAAAAAGAAGGTAGTAACGGGAAGTACGGATGGGGATGTTAGCAAACGTCATTCAACAAGTTAAATATGATGCTTTTTTCCGAGATTTTCAAGATGTCATGTTAAGATTGTTGTTCTCGAAGATCATATTATTTTTTACTTTGACCTACTGCAACAATCATTAATATTTAAGTACTTCATTTCGAGGTTCCTTCGAGAAGACCTTCATTTGAGAGCCCGGGTCATTAGGAATTGGCTCAATCATAACCGTAAATCTCAATTTTCATTATCAAACCTAGATAAATCCAAGCTTTGCTACAATGGGAACCCCTGGATCATTAAGGGGCTAATTCAATAAAAACCTCTAACTTTAAGATTAGTCCCAATTTTGTCAGAACTTTTTTTTTGTTTTAAAAATAAGTTTTCAATTTTCATTTTAGTCCCTAATCCGCCATTATGTCAAAGAATTGCTACTTGTTTTTTTGAAAATTATCAACATTAGAAGGCTGTTGTTCTATACAAAGGTGAAGTCCTTAATGAAGACATAATAAACCTAATGAACCTCTAACTAGTCCTAATGTTCATAATTTTAAAGAAACCTAGTAGCGGTTCTGGAAAACGTGGAGAGATTTGAGACCGGAGAAAAAGTCGGTGGTTTTTGGACCAAAAAAAAAAAAATGTTTGGAGCAGAATTGGACTAAACCTAAAATTGAGGGGTTTTTCATGGAATTAAGCCATCGTCGAGAGCATCAAACCTGCCCGAAATTGCTGGCGATTTCCTTTTTGTTATGTTCTTCCAAAAATGCACGAATATATGGAAAGCGAGGAAAAAAAAACGATACTTTCTGCCCACGGAAAAAAGGGAGAGAGAGAGACAGAGAGAGAGAGAGAGAAAAAAACCCAAAAAGAAAAAGAGAAAGCAAAAAAAAAAAAAAAAAAAAAGGAAGGAGCGTGGAGCCATTTCCCCTGAATCGCCACCTTCCGACTTTTCAACTCCAAAGCCGAAACAGCCGAAAGACCGAAGCCTCCATAGCCACCATCAACCCCGTCCTCTTCTAGGGTTTAAGGTGGGTCTCTCTCTCTCTCTCTCTCTCTCTCTCTCTAACCCTCTCTCTGCAACCAATCGATCGGGAGGTCTCGCTCTCTCGCTCTAGCTCTCGCGTATCTGTATTGGGTTTTCTTTCTTTTTCCTTCTTCTTTCGCTGTTCTTCTTGTATTCCCTCTCGTTTTCCGTCCGTTCGCTGCGCGTGTGCAGATAGATTATTGTTGCTTTCCGAGATTCATTGCCCCTTCTTCCGCTCGCTCGCTTTCTTTCTCTTTTTTGGCTACAAATTCGACTGCCCGTGTCGGGGAATGTCGCCCGCCGGCGGAAAATCAATGTGGGTCGCGGGGGACAATCCAGTGGGAATTTGATCGAGCACGTGGGCTGCTGCTGTTTGTGTCTGAACGTTTTTATTTTGTTGGTAATTCGAGCCGCCCATTTTTGGGTAGATCTCCATGTCCGAGGAATCAGCTGCCCTTTGACGTGCTCTGAAGTATACGGATGTTAGATTCCTTTTTCTGCATTGTTTTCTTGATGATTTGGTGTGTTCGCTTGATCGGCAAGAGCTTCATATGGCTGCGTTTGATTTTTCCCTGCTCGGGGACGACTGATTTTGTGATGTTTTGGATGTGGGGCTGATGGTTTTGGGGGATTTGGTGGGGTGGGGGATGGTGTTGCAGATTTGATGGCAAGGGCTGCTGCCGGAGCTGTTCCGACTGCTGGTAAAGCTGGGGTTCGGATCGTGGTGGTCGGCGACCGTGGCACCGGGAAGTCGAGCTTGATCTGCACTGCGGCCACTGATGTTTTCCCGGCAAATGTCCCTCCGGTGTTGCCCCCCACGCGTTTGCCTGAAGACTTCTATCCCGATCGTGTGCCGCTTACAATTATCGACACCTCTTCAAGGTACTCTGTCTAAGCAATTCTGCTTAGCTATCATAGACATCAGCAAGATTGTACTATGTATGTTTCTAACTGGGGTTGTGTTAGCTTATTCGATATTTGTTTTTGGATGAAT
Source organism: Eucalyptus paniculata subsp. matutina (assembly GCA_017140255.1). Classification (NCBI taxonomy): domain Eukaryota; kingdom Viridiplantae; phylum Streptophyta; class Magnoliopsida; order Myrtales; family Myrtaceae; genus Eucalyptus; species Eucalyptus paniculata. The sequence continues at coordinate 45,538,044 of CM029436.1, read as the reverse complement.
ATGAAATCAGAGTGGAGGACAGTGGGAAATTGGGTGAAGAGCTGAGGCGGGCTGATGCTGTGGTTCTTACGTATGCATGTGATCAGCCTGCTACTCTTGATCGATTGAGTACCTTTTGGCTTCCAGAACTTCGTCGATTAGAGGTTAGGTATTGTAAATTGGTTGTCCCTTTGTTTCTTGATTCCCTCCAATCCACGAGAAAGAATTGCAACTTCATTTGGAAACTATTACTCTTGATTGCTGAAGTGAAGGGATGACAAGTTTATTTTGATAGGCAAAGCCTTGTGAACTAGTCTCCATTCTGGTGTTGAGAGTCACTGAGAGAAATCTATTAACATATCATCTTCAGGTAAAAGTCCCGGTTATAGTGGTGGGTTGCAAACTAGATTTGAGAGATGAGCATCAGCAAATTAGCTTGGACCATGTGATGACACCAATAATGCAGCAATTTCGGGAGATCGAAACTTGTATCGAGTGTTCAGCTTACAAACAAATTCAGGTTTTGGTTAAATGATCAGCTCTCTTGTGTTCGTTATAGTGATCTAGTAATATTCTCTCTTTGTTGAGCATTTTTCTCCCTGCAGATCCCAGAGGTTTTCTACTATGCACAAAAGGCTGTCCTTCATCCTACCGGCCCACTATTTGATCAGGAGACACAAACTCTAAAGCCTCGCTGTGTCAGAGCCCTGAAACGCATTTTCATTCTCTGCGATCAAGATAGGGATGGTGCCCTCAGCGATGCAGAGCTAAATGATTTTCAGGTATCCTTTTGTGCTTTCAATAGGATATCTTTTCGCTAGAACTTGTTGTACATCTGATGCTGTTTTTTTTCCTTTTGTGGGAGGTTATGAATTTTGATTGATACAATTATAAGTGCCAAGCAATTCTGATAGCTCACTGGATATTTTAAGAAATTTTTGGCAAGCTTATCTCCTGTTATGTACTCTTTGGCATGTGTTCATATAACCTCAGTTTGTGTATTTGACAGGTCAAATGTTTTAACGCGCCTCTACAGCCTTCTGAAATAGTGGGAGTCAAGAGGGTCGTTCAAGAGAAGTTGTCCGAAGGAGTCAATGAACATGGGCTGACATTGACAGGATTCCTGTTTCTCCATGCTCTGTTCATTGAGAAAGGACGTCTGGAGACAACTTGGACCGTCCTAAGGAAGTTTGGTTATGACAATGATATCAAACTAGCAGAGAATCTTATTCCATCTTCATTTAAAAAAAGTCCTGATCAGGTACCTATATGTTGGACATAAATAGTAAAGGAGTTACTGTTAGTTTATTTGGTTTTTGCCTGGAGCAATATGCTGACGGCTTCTTATTTCATGACTTTGTCTTGGTGGCAATTTTCTTTTTCATTACTTTAGCCAAAATAAAAGGCTATTTTTAATTTGCTTGAAGGTACAACTGATTCGTCCTAGTGTCATGAATGTGATGTGGTGTAGTATCATAGTCAAATGAGAATTTGGACCACCTTGAATCACAAAAACCGGACCACCTTGAATCACAAAATACCATATGTATGCCAAATGGTCAAATTTTAAATTTGTAAAGCTACCTGGAAGTTGTGCCTCTCTTCTGCTACAAACAGCTACTAATTTTTTGTCTTTAACTGGCATTACATTCAGATCAATATAGTCTTTGGTACTGAATGTTTAATTATTTCTACTGATGGTGTTTTACATAGCATGAAAGTTTTTACTTATTTTGGTTCTCTGTGTAGAGCGTGGAGCTGACAAATGAAGCTATTGAGTATCTCAGGGGGATATTTGAGTTATTTGACATGGATGAAGTATGTCCAATCTCGTTTCAATTCCCAACTACCCACTTTAGTTGAAGCTTTAATCTAACAATTTGACCTATGTTGCTGGTCACAGTCTAGTCCTGAAGTTCTGAGAATCCTGACTTTCAGTATATTACTTTACAGGATGGGGCTCTACGACCTCTTGAAATCGAGGATCTCTTCTCCACTGCACCAGAATGGTAAATCCTGTTTCTGTTAGAAGCTCGTGCTGTTCTTAAGCTGCTTCTCTGCTTTCTCTATAATGAGTGGCTTCTTATTGTAGATCAGTTTAAACTAGTTATTTGTGCATCCACATTACTCCCCTAGATGGTTATGGGATTAAGGGAATATGTTTGGTGAAATTACTTTGGATATGAATATGCAATTCCAATAAGTGCATATTTTATTTGAAAATATGGGTGTAAACATGGGCAATGTATATGCAGTATACACTTTACCACTAAGTCGTTTGTATGAGATTCTAATTGTATAGAACTAAGACCTGCTTTCTACATTCAGTCCGTGGAATGAAGCTCCATACAAAGATGCTGCAGAAAAAACTGCATTGGAGGGACTAACACTGGATGGATTTTTGTCTCAGGTATGAGCATTTACCTAGCCTTCTAATTTTATGTTCTATGATCTGAAAGTACAGAAAGTATTGCCCTTTGTCTTCTTTAAGTTGATATGAGGGATCTAGTTGTACACCTCTTTTTCTGTGTTTCTGTTTGTGGAAGGTTCAGAATTGTAATGTTCAGAATTGTAATGTTTATAACAATTTCAATCCTGGATGAAGTAATGTAATATTCTTTTGCTTCTTGTTTCATCATTTTAACTTATGAGAAGTCCTGTGACTCGTCATGCTTGGAAGGTCTTGTAAGAATGACCGGATGCTATTTTTCACCATTTTATCTGCTTGCTTTTGTTTGCATTTTATATTTGATTATGCTATGATTTGAATATAAATTGCCATTTGAAACTTTTGATGAGTAGCATGATTTTTGCCTTCCAGGTATATGGAAGTCTAAAGTGATTTTTAAGTAGTCTTTTTGTGTCGATGCAGTGGGCTCTGATGACACTGTTAGACCCAGCTCGGACCCTGGAGAATCTCATCTACATTGGATATCCTGGTGATCCTTCATCTGCTATCCGTGTCACTAAGACAAGAAGATATAATCGAAAGAAGCAACAATCCGACAGAAATGTTTTCCAATGTTTAGTTTTTGGGCCTAAAAAGGCTGGAAAGTCAGCGTTACTGAATTCTTTTCTGGGAAGGTTTGCCTTCTATTCATCTCTTCTGAGTTCTGTAACATTGTGAACTATTCGGTTCATCTAGTCTTCATAATGGCGTACTGTTGATGCAGACCCTTCTCTGAAAGCTGCTCTTCATCAACTGATGAGCGTTATGCTGTTAATGTTGTTGACCAACCTGGGGTAAGCTGAATGGCATTTTCACTATGATTTGTTACTTTGTTGCATGGTTCGTTGGACATAAACTCACAAGTTACGCAGGGAGTCAAGAAAACCCTTGTGTTGCGAGAAATTCCAGAAGATGGAGTGAAAAAAATGCTGGTCAACAAGGAGGCTTTGGCCGCCTGTGACATAGCCGTTTTTGTTCATGACAGGTTATTATAACTTCTTGTCATTGCTGTGCTGCGCATTGGTAGAGAAATGTCAGATGATGCCTTATGCGTAATAAATTGTCAGCCTTCTCCACACTATGCAAGCTGCACTTCTCTATTTTAGAAGTTGAATATCGAGTCAGGTTTGTCATATATACCTTTCATGTAGAAACGATGGAAGATGAATAAAATCATACCAATAATTGACTTCTGTTTACATGTCAAAGAAAAAAATAAAAATAGAGTAAGTTCACCACTAAATATAATAGTAGAATAGGCAGCCAGTGCACAAAACTCTTGCTACGTGTGGGGTTTGGGGATGGGTCGGACTACTTTGGGTCTAATGAATGCAGTTTTACCTTGTGTTTTGGCAAGAGGCTGTTGCCAGGACGTGAACCCACACCTCCAGTCACAAGGTGAAAACTTTACTGCTGCACCAATGCTCAATAATGACAGAAGTCAAATGAAAGAAAAAATAGATGGAACTAGGATTAATGTGGAGTTCTATGAGTTATGAGATGACTAAGGCTATAGTTGGCCCCTTCGTCTTCTCAATCCTCAAGCTATTAGTATACCATGAACCATTGCTGGTGTCGCCATCATATGTTGGTTTATTTGCAATCTAACCCACTTATCTTTTTAACTTGTAATGGTAACGCATTGTGTTGAAGAATATCAAGTAGAATTGGAAATAAGTTAGTAGGTTATTAATTAAGGCAATTAGGTTTCTGTGAGTGTCTCTTGTTCACCATTAGTTTGGCACTCATGTCCTCTTTTTTTTAACTCCCACTAAGTAAACATTTGTCATCTTCCCCACGCCCCCCCACCCCCCTTCTCTCTCTCTCTATCCTAAAACATCTGCAGATTGTTCTCTTCAATGTCAGCGTGACAATTTTCAAAATTATTTGTCTTCAAGTTGGTAAAGGGTTAGACTTGTTTAGCTGAGTCATTCCTAGGTTTATTTGGGTTTCTTTTGTCTCAGCATTGTGAACTTGTCTTCTTGTTGGGTCGTTATTCTTGTTATCACATTGAAGACCCTCTTCCCTGAAGGGAAAAAGTAATTCTGAAATCCTTGCCATTTCATACGGTATGGTTGTTTGCTAATCTTGACAAGAAAATGTATATGGTCCTGCACTTCACTAGCTGTATTGTTTGATGAATTGTGGATTGAGATGCAATGACAACTATGCTTAGAGTCTATTATTAACTCCATGTAAGCAACCAAGTTTATATTGCTCGCATTTCATCACTTTTGAACTTAAGTTTGTCCAATGCATGAATATGCCTCTTGCCATTAGAATTGTCAGTGCACTGAAAGTGGTATCTTCCTTGGTTTTCAGTTCTGATGAGTCCTCTTGGAAGAGAGCGACTGAATTACTTGTGGAAGTTGCCAGTCATGGTGAAATTACTGGTTTTGAGGTGCCTTGCCTTATTGTTGCGGCTAAGGATGATCTAGATCCATTTCCCATGGCTATACAAGACTCTACCAGGGTATAAATTTTTCCCAATAAGCATATGCTTTCAAAGTTAAGGATGTATTATCCAAGAAGTTGTCCTGTGCTTTCTTTTTGCAACGGGATCAAGCGATGGGGTTGGAAGTGCTCACCATCCTGTGCCTTTTATAGTATTCTTTTGGTTAAGTCAGCCACATCACATGTGCTTGATTTTTTTTTCCCTGCCAAGATTATCACTTTATTTGGCATTACAAGAACATCTTCAGATGAATCTTAATCTTGCTCTTCTTCTCAATAATTCTCCAAGAAAGAGAGAAATGCTCAGAGAAAGAAAAAGTGCAGATTGTGGCCCTGCTTCATTATTCCAAATTGTCCGTTAATTTAAAATTTATACTTCTACCTTGCTTTTTGCGGATGCTCGGTTAACATTCTCTTCAAATCTTATTCTTCTGTCTTTGCTTATATAGGTTAGTCAGGATATGGGAATAGAGGCTCCTATTCCTATCAGCACAAAACTGGGTGATTTTAATAATATATTCAGAAGGATTGTGAACGCTGCAGAGCATCCTCACTTGAGCATTCCGGAAACAGAAGCTGGGAGAAGCCGCAAGCAGTATCATAGACTTGTCAATCGCTCTCTTATGTTTGTTTCAGGTAAGTTGGTTCGCCAAGGATCCTTAATTGTCTATCAGTGGTCTGTGACTGGTTGTAATTTTGATTCTTGGTTTATGGGGGTATGTGGAGTTTAGAAAGGCATATTCAGAATTAGACCACTTTATTTTCACAATACATTCTCATATTTAAGCAAGGTAAAATGGCCATACACAAAGTGCCATTGCTGAGAAATGTTCTCATTTGAGTATTTTTTTTTTAATCTTATTGTTTCAGTGAAAATTGGGTATGCTAGAGTTCTTAAAACAATTAAAATTGAAATGACGGTGGCTTATTCTGGTCAATTTTTTTTTTGGTTGGATAGTCTGGTCAATTTAGATGATTGAGTATTCGTACCTAAAGATTTTCCGCAAAGTGGTGACAGAATAACTGATATTTCGATCTGTTAATGAAATATTTTTGGCTAAAAGTTTGATAATGTGGAATTGATTCATCAATTTTGACAGTTGGCGCTGCTGTAGCTATTGTCGGGCTGGCTGCTTACCGTGTCTACTCTGCAAGGAAGAACGCCTCCAGTTGATGATAAAGCCTCATTTATTATATGGCCTTTATAGCTGTTTGATCTTGACGCAGCTTGGCAAAGCTTTATTTGGTACCTGCTTTACTGGGGTTTTTGAGGTTGCAGGGTTCTCTCTTTGTTGCTGTTTTAAGTTCTCCTCATCTGTACTTCTGTTACAATCATTTCCTGGTAGGTTTTGGTAGGCTAGGGGTTATGGAGTATAATGTTAATACATGTTAATTGAAATGAGGTGCTTTGCAGCACCTGTGCAATTTAAAGTTTTGCTAGAAATTTCAGAGAGAGCTTGTTTCGAATTATTACATTGATTTTCTCATTCTCAATTTTGCTTTTGCTAGTAAAATCAAACTGATGACTCGGAGGCTGCCTAATTCAGCTTGCCGACGAATTTAGCTCAAAACCATTTGCTCTACTTGTTCCTAATCTTTTCAGAAACTCTTACCTGACGCAACATCATTGGTCAATCCTGTGCATGTTGCCGTCCTCAAATCTCAGGTGCTAGGGGCTGATTCATCTATGAAAATTGCGACCTAGTGGCAGGTTTGTCTAATCTATTCTTTTTCGGAGGATCTTGAAGCAAACGGTAGATGCTGTACTAACCGAGTTTCATATAGTAATCTGTGGAAAATCAGGCTTTTGCGACACCGCATTTTGTCTGGCACTAAAGAATTTTCTCAAACGAAATTGGGATTGACCTTGTAAAGCAAGGAGACTTTTATAAAGTTCGACGACTTAAAACATTGCGACGGAACAAAGTTAGAAGGAAAGAAATGAGCAAAGTGCCCTTCCTGGCAGGGCATCAGAAAATGAAAGAAACATTTTGACTCAAATGGCTCTGCAACTGAGCCCTGCATTGGTGGATGTGCATTTATCACTGTCTCTCTTGAGCCACCCTTCTCTGATTCCGCAACACTTGATCGAGCGATCAATCTGGTATTTGCTGCTGCCTTCTGTCTGCAACTGTGAACAATATATCTCTAACTCCTCCGGCAATACGCAGAGTCGGAAGTCGAGTTTGAAGAGAAAGTCGACCTCCATCCTGTTCATTTCCGCATTGCTTATTCCTCCCACTTTAGCAAAATAAGAATTGTTAGCACCCCTGCACGTTGTGAATCGGGCATGAGCGTAAGAAATCTTGAACCAGGCTCGGAGATGGTAATATCATAGAACGAAGATCAGTCAATGGCATTTGGTAACGAGCCTCTAATCGGTAAAAGGTCCTTGAAAAGCTTGCATCTAATCATGAATTTTGACTCCGGTTTCAAATTTAAGCATCATGACATTTGCGGAAGTACGAACATCACAAAAAATAGCCAAATTCAAACTCGACCGACATGTCTCAAAATATTTTTAATGAGTAAAATCACTCAACCGAGCTCGCTTGTTCTGCATTTAATAGATGAAATGAGACCTAAGAAGATCAAATTAAATACAACTTGTGGATGAAGGTTCCAAATAAACTTGCAAGAGTTGCAAGTATCTGCAGCCGAGAGCAATGACTTTCTATTACGCTTGCCGACATACGGAGCCGAGGCGAGCATTGCAGTCGATGGTGACGAGGATGTTGGGGAAAGGGTATGAAGTACTGCTATGCGGACACAAAGCATCATCCTCCAAAAAGAAATCGATGCTTGCATTCGAATACAGGTGGTTCAAGCTTCTCAATCCACCCAGACCCGACAGTTCACTAAATTGGACGTTTCTGTATCTGCTCTAACAGGTCTAACTGATCATCAAATTCAAACTAGTATTGTGACTACTAATCGGGAGTCAATCGATGCCTATACATCAAGCTCTGCGCGTGCACTTCTGCTATCAAGAGAAAAAAGAAAATGAGAGAAGAATAGCGTGCGGTGTCATGGAAGACAGAGTTTATGCAGGGGGCGAAGGCACTTACGCGTTGTCTATGAACTTGGAAGCGACCACCACGCTAGTTATCAAGAGCCTGTGGATATTAAGTGAAGTGAGACAGCCGGCTGATCTTTCAAGGAACCGGTTGATGTAGATGTATGCTACGACGAAACAGGACATGCTGCAGCTCGTGTACTTGCAAATGCGCTCGAGGTACTGCCGAACGCTCATGGTGGGCGCCCTTGACCCGTGGAAGATGGTACCGCCTTCCTTTCGCTTCGATGCCTTCGATAATTTCTCGTTTCTCCGTATAGACTTCTCCAGAGCAGAAGCCATATCAAACAAAATCTGGGGTGTTCCCGAATCATCGTTGCTGGACTTATCCAATCCCAGAGAGGCATGAGTATCTCGACCAGCACCGACGCCATCTAGTTTCGATGTTTCCATAGCTAAGCACTTCGATGAATGGAAACAGAAAACAGACAGCATCAGATGATCAGTCAACTGTTAAAAACCCAAGAACAAGATGAGCAAGTAATGATGCAAAGTTGAAGCTGAAACCCTAGTCTAGCAGAAGATGACAAACGCTGGAAGAAATCATCTTACAGTCTCTCAAGTTGACTAGAACTTGTGTGACCTTGGAGATCAAGAGGAATCACGAAGTGTACACGCTGAGGAATATTATAGAACATAACGTGGAAGTTGATGTGACTCTTGGTTTGTTCCTTTTCCAAGTGGGAGCGAACAGAACGCTTTCTAAATTAACAGGGAATATCTAGTACACACAAATTCACTGTTCTCTTCAATAAACTAATGCAAGCGAACGCAGAACTTCAGACCCATTTGTACCTCTTGGGGGAAAAAAAAAAAAAAACTAAGATGCTCATTAAACTAGCAGAAAGAAAATAATCGAAGATGCTATCAAGCATGCATAATGTCTTATCATATACATATACACAGATCTTGGCTTAAATGTCTTATTTAGGGAGCAAGGGATCCAAATTAAAGAACCTGCAGTAGGTCCAAGCTTAAAGTAGGGTACTCTTGAAGAAGAATATAATAGTAAAGATGTAAAAAGAAAAGAAAAAAAAAGTGAAATAAAAGATAGGCATAATATCTAGTCAAACTCAGGAGCAACTGGGGAGAAAAGAACATAGCTTTTCTTTCATGGACCGCCACGAAATGATGCATATTCCAACAATGATGAGGGATATCAATATGGCATGTAAAAAGTCCGATCTTCCCTTTTCATGGTCGGCAATTCCCCCATCTTGTGTCCACCGAATCAACAGAGCACATCATGACTTGGATAAATAAATAGAAAAAAGATCAAGAAAACTCTTAATTGAAGCAAAACAGGGGAAAAAACAGAGTTTGGATCGCCCGCTTGAATTTAAACTTGCGTCTTACCGGCTTTTCCATCCTAAAAAGAAACGGAAATAAAACGTTAAAAAAGCCGTTTGCTCTTATTAATTCCACAGTATCCTGTTTCAGTGCACGCCAATCTGTTGGCGCAATTTACGCAGGTCACTGCATGCAGGCTTTGGTTCCACTTTATGATGTGACAATCCATTAATTAGCACTAGCTTTTGATTTGAGTGATGGATGAACTGGCAATAAACATGATCTCCCAGAGAAAATCTAATTGTTTATTACAAGAGAGTGAGAACAAAATGGTCACTTCCTTCCTTTATCTAGTTACTAGGTTGAACTGGCACCAAACACGATGAACATCAATCTAGCCCACCATTTCAATATACCAAAGAACAACAACCAGGAAGCAAACACCAAAGGTCCTTTAGTCACTGCCCAAAGGGTCACTTCCTATATTCTGTCACTTTCTTGAAACCTGAAGAATCAACTGGCTTGTAGATAAGATTCTTCCACAATTTGCCTCAAGGTTGACATAGCTGGTCCAAGGCCACTGAATTGGGCTCAGCAGCCACATGAAACCTGGTGACAGACCGGCCCGTCAAATTGGCCTGCCCAAGCTTTAAGGGTTATAAATAGAAAAGAAGAAAGTAGACATAGGCAGACATTCTCACAACCCGCTAAAAACTATATTTCCTTGAATGCAAATTAGGAATGTACTGTTTTGGACGTAGGAGGCTCATCCAACAGCTGGTTCCTAGGCTATCCCACCTCGTTGGACTGTGCTTTGGGTTATGGCCGGAGCAATCACCTTCCCGGCAACAGCAGAGGTCATCAACCCATGGCTTATCACAATGTAGTAGTCACTGGAGTCTTCTTTTGGGCCAGAATGGTGGAGTAATTATTCACCAGATGGCATTCCAAATGGAGTTAAAAAGGAAAAGGAAAGAACAACAAAAAAATGAACTATTCAGAGAAGACGTGGGTTATTTCTTCACTTATAATAACTGCTGATGCGGGAACTACTTTTTTTTAACTCCTGAAGTGCGGGCACCTGAAACAACATTTGAAACTGATAAGAAGTCCAAGTTTGCAGAATCTTTGTCCCAATTATGAAGAATCAGAGCAAGAAAAGGCACCGTTCATTTATTTTGTGGCATTCTCTCCATCGCTAGATTTAGATTTATGACTCTTTTCAACTACAGCAGCAGCTGCTGATGCTGCCTTCTCCAATCCCAGATTCTGTAACTCTTTAAGGAATCCATTAACATCAGCAGGACTAATTTCATAGGGGCTATGGGCAGGACCAGGAAACGACCCTTTCGTCACTTCTTCCTTGTATTCAAGAAGAGCTTTGTTGATAACATCCCCAACTTGGGCATACTGTTTACAGAATTTTGGCGTGACCTGTGAAAGTGGGGGTTCCTTTGCTTGAGTAAAATCAAAAGATGCTGAAAATGGAGATGAAGCACAGTTATAATAAAAGAAACAGACCTTGGCATGATGAGGATGTTGGAGCATTCCAAGCAGATCGTGGTATACTAGAACCTGCATCAGAGATGGAAAATTAGCCCAAATGCTCATTCTTTAGAGTACTACCATTGTGAATGAAGCTGCTACATGGCCAGTCAGATAATCATAGCTGTCAGGTACGTGGGTGATGGAGATAGGCAATACAATAAAAAATTTGGCCCAAACAGATTTGATCATTCATTGCAGTTAGAGAAAGAAAGACTGCACCAATTGTTGCTAAACATCACAGCAACTCTTCCCCAATCAATTTCCCTTAGGTTTTCAACTTTATTTATTTCTAGTGGGGAGTAGGACCGACAAGAGTGAGAAAAATTTGTCCCTTAAAACCACACAAATAAACTTAACTCGAAAGATAATACGCTCAGATGTCTTCCTATGATACAATGCTCATTTGCTCAGATGTCTCCATGTAAATTAATGCGGTTCTATTAGAAGAGGTTTCCTAGAGCCAAAAAATCCAGGCTTCAAATTAAGTCGATGTGTTTGTACTTGTTGAAGTGTGTGCTACAATAAACAAACTACAAGATACTCTTACTTGAGAAAATTGACTAGGACAATCAACATAGATGGAGAGAAAATTATAAATGAAACCCACAATCAAATGAAATTTAACCAGAATCCCCTGCCACATTCATGCAATCACTTTCAAAACCTTTATCTTACAGCTGGTAAAATGAATTTTCGATAGGCCAACCGAAATGTTCAATAGAATAGTTAATGCAATGTCTTTTGACCAAAAAAAGAAAAAAAAAAGAAAAAGAAAAGATAGATATTTCACCTGATGTGTGCTTAAAACCCTGATCAAACCAATGAAACAAAGAACTGACCTGACCACTGCAAAATGGTCCGGCTCCAATTCCGATAGTAGGAATTTTAAGAGCTGAAGTAGCTGCTGCAGCCACTGGTGCTGGTACACATTCCAAAACAACAGAAAAGCACCCCGCTTCCTGCAAAGCTAATGCAGTCTCCACAACCTATAAGAAGACAAAGCCAATTTGATTTCAACGCACACAAACACCAACATCTCTGGGAACAACTTCATGATGTTCTTCATATGGGAATGGATGAGAAACGTACCTTGACGGCACTAGAGATATTCTTCCCCTGAGGCCTAAATCCACCAAGAACACTAATTGCCTGAGGGGTTAGCCCCACATGCCCCATTACCGCAATTCCAGCTTCCACAATCGACTTCGCAGCAGTAATTCTCGAAGGCGATCCTCCTTCCAACTTAATCGCATCCATTCCTCCTTCCTTCAGCACCCGAACCGCTGTATCAACAGCCTGTCAATTACGAAAACAACACAACTTACCAACCACGCACCTTTCACTCCCACAAATCAGCATGTAGCAATTTCGCAAGACGTGTCACCAAAACAAGTAAAAAAAGGACTTCTCTATATACTGACTACCAATACAGAGACATTTGAGAACACATCAGCACGCTTAAACCCCCTGGCCTCAGAGGATAAAAGATCATACATTTTTTACTCAAAAGGGCTTTACACAAGAAGGGGAGCATTTACGCAAACACCATAGCGACACCCAAAACTAACTTTCATCTTCATCAACTTCTTCAGACAAGACATACGCGAAAAGACGTCACATCAAATGCCACTACCTGATTCGAGCTCGACTCGTAGCTACCGAAAGGCAAGTCCCCGACGAGCAGGGGCGTCTTGGCGCCGCGGGCCACGGCGCGGCAGTGGACGAGCATCTCGTCGAGGGAGATGGGGAGGGTGGTGTCGTGGCCGTGGACCACCATGGCGGCCGAGTCGCCGACGAGGCAGACGTCGACGCCGGCCATGTCGAGGTGGACGGCGGAGGGGTAGTCGTAGGCGGTGACGACGGTGATGGGCTCGCCGCGGCGGTGCCTCTGCCGGAGGCTGGTGAGGGTCACGCGCCGCGCCGGCGACTGGGGGCTGGGCCCGCCGTAGACGGTGTTCTCGGGGACGTTGCTCATGCAGCGGAGGAGGGCGGCGGGGAGCTTGGACAGCGCGGAGGCCATGGAGGATCGCCTGGAGATGATGGCGTTGAGCGCAGCCATTTACATGAACGAGAGAGAGAGAGATTTTTGCTTTTGGTACGTCAGCAGCAGAGAGGCTTTCCTTTATATCATCTGCTCGGTAGACCCGCCGCCGCTTAGTCAAACATTCTAGGACATCATATGGATTCTAGATTGCTGGCTATCATATAAAAAATATTCATTAAACCTTGTGTGTGTATATATATTAAATTATTATATATAATGATTTTCTTGTTCTCCTAATTTATGTGAATGACATGTTGACTGTCAAGCATGCATGATGCTAAGAATATCAAAAGGCTTAAAAAAGGAGTTGAGTAGAGCTTTTGCACCGAAAGATCTAGGATTAGCTAGACAAATCCTATGCATGAGAGTTACTCGTGACATGAAGAACATGAAACTCTGGCTATCTCGAGAAAAGCACATTGAAAAGGTGTTGGAAATATTTACCATGAGTACATGTAAACTAATAAATATCCTGCTTGCAGGCTATTTTAAGTTGAGTAATGAAGAGAATTTTGCGAGTAGGGAAGAGAAGAAATATATAATGATAATTCTTTATGCATTGGCTGTGGATAATTTGATACATGACATTGTTTGTAAAAGGCTAGATATTGCTCATGAACTTGGTATTGTGAGTTCTTACCAAAAAAAAAAAAAAATGGTATTGTGAGCAAGTTTGTCTCAAATCCAAGGAAAGAGCATTGGACATATGTGAAATGGATGTTGAGATATTTTAGAGGCACTTCCAAATTTTGCTTACGTTATGCAAATGGGAAGCTTGAGTTGAGTGCATACTTAGATGTAGATTATGTTGGTAACGTTGATTCTAAAATATTCTCATCGAGTTATTTGATGAATTTTGCAAAGGGAGCAGCTTGTGGGAAATAAAATTGCAAAAAATCTGTTGTTTTGTCTACAACTGACTATCGAAAGAAGTAAGAAACTTTGGTGAATATAGAAATTCCTACCAGAATTGGGATTGAAGCAAAGGAAGTTTGTTATGTATTGTGATAGCATGAGTGGTATCTATCCTGATGAAACGGATGTTGCATTCAAGATCGAAGCATATTGATGTGAAGTATTGTTGGATTATAGAGAAATTAGAAGATAATAATTGAGAAAGTCCATACCAACAACGGATGGATCCGATATGATGACCTAAACAGCCTTGCCCAGGGTGGAACTTGACTTTGTAGAAACAAAGTGGGCATGTTGAAACTTCCCACATGAGGTGGAGGGAGAGGTTTGTTGGCTGGGTCTAGGTCCTGGGCTTATTTCACTTCAAAAGTTAGTTAAAAAAGTGAGACTTTCTCTTATACTTATAAATGGATCACCATTTCCTTCCACAAACGATTTGGGATAACCTCAACAAAGAAAATCGGTCATTATTATATTGTGAAGCTAGCAGAAGGCAAGCTAGTTAACAACTTTACACGCATGATAATCTTGCATTAGTGAACATTAATTACTCCTCTTTAATCTAATTGAGCACGTACGTACTCACCCTAGAGGGGATGAAGGATCACTTTGAGTCCATGTTGAGGGCGTATCGTGAGGATCTGGGTTGGCAAGTGGACGTAGTCCGGGGACACAGTAAAGCTGTAGTGCCGCAGAATCATCGCGAGGATGATCTTCGCCTCGGTCGTTGCGAAATTTGAGCCCACGTAGTTTCGCGGTCCCAAGCC